>OX388208.1:0-2400000 GCA_947578815.1 Epinotia ramella
GAACCCAGGGGCGCAGTTTATTGCGGACCATTTTATATGGTCGGCCCCAGGGGTCCCTGTTCAGCGTGTCGAGCATCTCTTGCTGGGAAGCCTCTTTCGCCTGGCTAATTGCCAACTGTAGACTTTTCGTACGTTGGATATAGACTGCGTACAGTTCCACCTCCTGGGTCAAGTCTCTACGCCGACGCCTCCGTTGGTGACTATACAGGCGTCTTGCCCCGACACATGACTGTCGGAGCTGCTCCAGCTCAGGTGACCACCAATAGACCTGGCGTTTTGGAGGAAGAGGTTTTGCTCGGGGCATTGCTGCGTCGCAAATGTGTATCATCGCTCCGCCGAGCGCTTGCGCCTCTTCCTCTACATCCACCGGGCCCTCTGGGATTGGGTTCCAGGCCTCAACGTTGGCTGCAAGTTCAAACATGTCCCGGTCGAGGCGTTTTAATGCCCAGCGTGGTCCTTCTCCAGCCAGGGACCGACTGATAGGACCACTTGGGGAACCTGACACTGCAGAGACACTGAACCGGATGTACCTGTGATCGGACAATGTCTCCACGCCCTCGAGCACTTCCCAGCCCTGGATACGGCGCGCCAGGGTGACGTTAGCGAACGTCACGTCCACAATGGAGCCACCCTGTTGCCGCACGCATGTATTGACCGACCCCTGGTTGATCACGGCCAGGCCCGCTGCGATGGCCCACTCCTCCAGTTCGCACCCACGCACGTCCGTTGACGGGGATCCCCACGCGACGGACTTAGCATTGAGATCCCCGGCAATGAGCACTGGGATTGGATAGCTTTGGCTGATAAGCGCCCCTAGGTCCGTCAAGAAGGATTCAAATTCGGCCAGGCTCCGGTTAGGTGAAAAATAAGCACCCACTACAAGGATGCCGCCAAGACGCCCAGCAACGTAGCCTCTTCCTTTGTAAATTTTTTCAAACGGTTGTGAGCCAAGCGCCGTCTGTGTGACTATCGCCACCAAGCCGTCATGGTCCCCAGCCCAATTGTCCCTTTGGGGGATAAAGTAGGGCTCGGAGACGATGGCCACGTGTGTTTGCCACTGTGCCATGCTTTGGAACAGGAGGTCCTGGGCTCTAGCGCAATGGTTTAGGTTCGCCTGCAAGAATTGTAGAGCCATTAAGCGACCTCCATGTCTATTGTCTTCTCGGCCTCGGCTGCGTCATTTGCAGGCGGGTGGATACTTTGTAATGCAGCCCGGCGGCCATTGCCAAATTTTCCCTTCTTTTTGTGAGCAGCGCATGACTTGCTCCCTATAGTGTGTCCCGCAGGTTTGTTGGCAGCTGCGCAGAGAGCACAGTGCGGCGCGGCAGAGCACGTGGCCTTCTTGTGGCCGAGCTGGCCACAACGATAACACAGTTCACTTCGGTCCTCCTGGGATTGGCACTGCGCGTGGACGTGTCCTACCTCGAGGCACCGGAAGCAGCGCATGGGTCTGGAGTCCAGCAGCTGCACCCGTGCTGAGACCCAACCGACTAATAACCGCCCTTTCTCACTAAGTTTTTTGGCTGCTGTCACTGGGCAGCGAACCCATGCCGTTCCCAGGCCTGTGAAGTCCTGGCGAATATCGCCGCACTTTATTGCGTCGGCCGCACACCCACCACTCTGAACAATGGCGGTCTTAACGTCTTCAGGTGTAACCGAGTCATCCAAACCCGAGATGCGCATTTCCGCGCATTTCATGGGTCTCGAGACTTGGACGACGTCGCTGTTTAGCATTTCCCTCAGCTTGTTTGCAAGAGCATCCGCTTTCTCGCCACTAGTAGCCCCGGGCACCTCGATGATGGTCGCCCCAGTGACCGCCCGTTTAAACCGGACACCCTCTATTTGCAGATCTTTCAGGTCGATCTTCGATCGTGCCTCTTTTATAATTTCCCCGTAAGTGGGTTGGCCCTCTCCTGGTTTCAGCGTAAGAACGACTGCCGCTGAGCGTGGTTCCCGCAGTTTTCGGGTCTGCTTGGGGTTGTGCTGCTGCGCTGCTGCCGCTGCTGCCTTCGCGGCAGTCTTCTTTTTACCCTTGCTCACGACATCTATCCATGTTTCATTCATGGATGCCGGAGCTGGTGGTAACGGGTGGGGCTCGTGCGGTGGTTCGATGGGTTGAACCGCTCGACCATTCTTCTTGCCCTTCTTGGCCGCCTTTTTCTTTTTACCCTTTTGTTCTTCTGAGGGAGCTGGAGCTGGCCCTTTAGGCTCCACCGTGTTCTGCCCGCTAGGGACAGTGGCGATTTTATCTGCTGTTGGTACGTCCTTCCTGCTTTGGTCTTCAGGTTTGGTGACCGCGGCTGTCTTTTTGTCGGCAGCGAGCGGTGGGCGCACTACCTTCGATGGGAGAAGCCTGTCCTCCAAGGCTTCCAGCCGGGCGTTCACCATGGTCCCCACCTTGACCATCATGTCCCGTTCGACCTCTTCCGGTGTTGATGTTTGCGGAGGGGGAGCTGTCTTGGCCAGTCGCAGCTCACTCCGCATCTCCCCTAGCTCCCTCCGGAGCTCCGTCATTTGGGCTTGTAGGCGCGCGTTTTCAGCCTCAAGCTTCTTGATTTCCTCACATGAGGTGCGGTTCATTAACACATGGGCAGCGTCCATGTATGCCGCCACCGCATCCTTCAGCTTCCGCTGGTGGGTCCCTTTTAGATTGCCTGATTTTGCAATCACTGCATTAATTACCTCAGTGCTGTCGAACATTTGCGTGTACAGCGCAGAAGCTAGTTGCGACTCCGCTGGAGGCGGATGCGTTGTTCTCTGCTGGCTCGTTGGCCTCATGCGGATGACCATGTTAGCCACAGCTTCTTCTGCCTCTACCGCAGCTTTGCGGCGAAATTCCTCCTTTGCTGCCTTCAGATCGGCCTGCGCCTTGCCCATTCCAACGAACTTCCCCGTTGTCGGTGGGTGGGTCTTTGGCTTGTCCTCCCTTGCGGCCTCTGAATCTCCATCGCTGGACGACTCAGAGAGTTTTAAACGCCGTCTCTTTTGTCCCTCCTGGGACCACAATCGGCCTTCAGGTAATGAGGACGCTGATCCGGACCTGGATCTCGCCGTCCTTACAGATATCAGGCTCTCGTTCACGCTTGAGTCCGATAGCTGTCCCACCGCCTTCGGGTCACACGTATCCATACGCTCGAGTGACACTCGGAGCTCCCTCGCCATTAACTGGCCTGGTAAGGCATCGGATTTCGCTGTTACGGCGCCTCCCTCCATCTCCTTTATTTCGGCATCCACGCCCATCGTCGTTTGGTTTTTGTTTTCATAATTGTCCATTTCATTCACAGGAGTATGGGGTTCCGAGTTCGACCTGGACCGTGATTTGACGGTCTCCAGGCTGCAGTCGGACACGGATTCACTGCTTTCCACTGTCGTCTTCCTCCTCGTTGGTCTGGGGGTATCCAATCTTACGAGGGACACCCTCAGTTCCCCCAGCTGTGTATTCGTGACGGGGCGCTCCACACCCCGCTCTCGCGGCAGGAAGCGGCCAGAGCTATCGCGCGCTGGGCCGTCTGCACTCTTCTGCGGGATCTGAATTGCGGCCGCGTCCAAATCTATACGTGGGCTGCCGCCTCTCCCTTGCACTGGTGAGCGTACAAGGCTGCGGCGGGGGCGGAAGGCCTCCGTATCCTCGTCCATCGTGTGTGTGTCGTCGTTTTTTGGGGCCATCTCGAGTTTGTGTTTGTTTTCGTTTTCCATATTGTTTTCCATTTTTTGTTCCCACGAGTAAGGGGGAAAGAAGTCCACCCAGGCAGTGCCCCCTGTACCTGGGTAACCCTATTTACTCTGGAGGTCGGGCGGTGTCCAGAGGTTTTAACGACTTCACTGTCGGGTTTTATAGGGTTTTCCTTCCCGCGGGCCGGCCAGTTAAGGCAAGCCCTCCGGTCCGCGCGCTAAAAGAGCTGGCACCTCCCGTACCCCATGCCGCCATAGATGGGGGTCGTTGGGAGGGCTGCGGGTTCCGGGATTCAAGGGGAGCTGACGTGGGCTCCCCTGTTGGTGGTTGGTTAGACCACCCCATCTCCACGGTCTTACGGCCGCTGCCCATCTCCAGCGCCATCTGCTACTCAGACGGACGCGGAGAGAGCCGTTCCGGGCCCTCTAGGGGCCCCCGCGCCACTAGGCGCCCTCCCTCGTCGCTCCCGGGTCCTCACCCCTTGCCTCCCCGGTATGGTAGCCCTGTCCGGTACAGCCTCAGGGATCACTGGACCACGCAAGCCCCCTCCCTCCTGTGTCGGGTTATTAGTAGCACCAGTAAGCGATTCCCTCGTAGGAGAATCACTTACCGTTGCCTCCAGGGTGCACCAGCCAAGACCCTTCCCCTTCCCGCAGACCCGCGAGGGTCCACAGGAACTGGAAGAGCCCTGACACTCGTGGAGGTTACCCGACCTAGCACCCCAACCTAACCTAACCTAACCTAACCTAACCTAACCTAACCTAACCTAACCTAACCTAACCTAACCTTTTTTTTTTTTTTTTTTTTGTTTACCCAGGGGAAATCCGTTATGGATCCCACCCGGCTCGGGAGAAACCGAGTGGGTATGTCCGACTCGCACGGACTAAAACCCCTGGGGTGTTCCAACACTCGCCTTAAGACAGAGCCCCGGGAACGCTATCGCACACATCCGGAACCCCGCCAGCGCTGCCTTTGCAGGCCCATCCATAAATGGTAGGAGCACGTTGGTACCCACTCCGCCTTTGGCAACCCAGAACACCATGGGGGCTGACCAGCTCAGGACCTTTCCCATGCGGATGACGGAGCTCCCGACCCGTCACCCGCAGGTCCCCGTTACGGCGGCAGCATATGGTCTGCGAAGGCCCTTCGCCGCCTGCCTGGCCTCCTACGACGCTGCGGAACTGAACTCGGATCGTCCTCACGCATCCGCTCCGCCGCCTCCTTCTGTGTCAGCACCGCAACGCTGAAGGTGGCCACTGCCGCCCATGCCTCCTCACTTCGGACCATATTACTGACCAGAGCCGGCAGTGAGAGGTCCCTACCAATAGCCGCACACAGGGCAGCGCGCGGTTCCACCCATGCTGGGCACTCCTCACGAGTGTGCTTGGCCGTGTCCACGACTCCTCCGCTACAATGGAGACACTCCGACGTGGGCTCCCTCCCCACCACCTCACACAGGTACTTGCCGAAACATCCATGGCCTGTCAAGAGCTGTGCGAGGTGGAAAGTGGGTGCGCCGTACTCGCGTTCGACCCATTCCTTCAGGACAGGCCGAACAGCATTCACTAGGTCCCGGCTGACTCCCGGGGTCTCCAGTCGCTCTAACCATTTTTGGTAGAGGACATGCCGTGACTCCTCCCGCCACTGGCGCACCTCCCTCGGCGCAGGCCAGTTATCCGCCCTTCTTGCTGCCTGTAACCGCCAATAGACCTCCGACTGCAACTCCGCTTCGAGGTCCCAAGGCGGGCTACCAGCCAGCAAGCAAGCAGCCACGCCCGACACTGTGCGGTACGCCCTTGCCACTCTGAGTGCTATAACCCTCTGCGGACGATGCAACTGGGATACACTTCGAGCACTCAGAGTGCCCGCCCATATAGGCGCTCCATAGAGCGCCATTGACCGTACCACGCCAGCATATAAACGGCGGCACGCACCTCCTGGCCCACCTAGATTTGGGAGAATCCGCCCAAGAGCCCCGGCTGCAGCCACCAACTTTGGAGCCAAACGCCGAAAATGCTCTTCAAACTTCCACCTGCTGTCAAGGACGAGTCCAAGATATTTCATCGTCGACCCAACGGCGATGGAAGTTCCCCCAACAGATAAAACTGTTCCCGGAAGAGGCGCATTACGAGGCCCATGGAAAACTAGGGCCTCTGACTTGTGGAGAGCCACTTCCAGTCCCAGTGCACCAATTCGCTCCACAACATGAGCAACTCCAATCCTGGCAAGCTGCACAGCCTCCTGATGAGTACTGCCACGGGCCGTCACAAGCGTGTCGTCTGCGTAACAGGTGACACTAACCCCCCGCAAATTGGCTCCGCGCAGCACCCAGTCATAGCCGATATTCCACAGGAGTGGCCCTAAAACCGACCCCTGCGGAACACCACAAGACATCATCCTCCGCCCCCATCCTTCCCTCGTGGGGTAGGTCACCATCCTACCTGCAAAGTAATCTGCTACAACTCTCTGCAGGTAGGACGGTACATTGTGCATTGTGCATTGTGTTGGTACTGTCTCCCAGGGCAAGGTATTGAAGGCATTGGATATATCCAGTGACACAGCCATCAACACCCCACCCCTGGACACCTCCTCCGATTCAATGTCCCCAACCCGAGCAACTGCATCCAGCGTCGAACGGAGAGGACGAAAGCCAAACTGCCACTCGCTTAAGCCGGGCTCCATACTCCTAACAATGCGAGCTCCGAGCACCCGCTCAAACAGCTTGCTTGTCTCACCTAACAGCACGATCGGGCGGTAGGCTGACGGCTGATCGGGAGGGCGCCCCTCCTTCCGGAGAAGCACCAACTTCCCCGTTTTCCACCTACTAGGCACCCGCCCTTGCGACAAGCAAGCAGTAAAGAGGGCCCGGACTCTCTCCTCCATCTCTGATAACGCAATAACCACCACCCGACCCGGCATCCCATCCAGACCAGGGGCCGTCTTTTTGGACCGCAGCCTCCGGACAGCCACCCCAAACTCAGCCTCAGTTACCGGAGGCACTTCCGTCACTGACACCTGCGGACCCGGACCAGACGCCATCGCTGGAGGCACAAAGGCACCCCTAGCCGGAAAAAGGGCACTGACCACCCGCTCAACCAGATCGGGCTGAAGAGTGCTCGTCAAAGGAGGAGCCCAGGGTCGGAGCTTCTTCCTCACCGCCCGATATGGCTTACCCCAAGGATCCCGATTGAGAGCTTCTAACCACTCCTCCCATGCCGTCTCCTTGGCCTGCGCCACTGCCGCTTGAAGCACACCGCAGGCATCCCGGTACGCGACGTACAGAATGTCCTCCTCAGCTCTGTCCCTGACCCGTCGCCTCCTACAACGCGTATACTGGCGACGCGCAGCTATACATGAACCCCGCAACTGACGAAGTTCAGGGCGCCACCAGTACACGCAACGCCTCGGAGCATGCGGTTTCGCCCTCGGCATCGCTGCATCACACACCCGTGTGAGCGCACTGCTCAAGCGCTCTGCATCCTGCTCAACCTCTCCAATCAGATCCGCTTGGGCCCCCCAAGACTCCACAATTGCTGCCTCCTTGGCCAACTCACCATCCAGACGGCCCAGCACCCAACGCGGGCCCTCCTCACCAAGGGATCGTTGCACCCCCATCGAGGCCGGAACTGCAGAAACATCGAACCGGATATACCGGTGATCGGAGAGCGTCTCCACATCTGTTTCCACTCTCCAACCACCAATCCGGCGAGCTAAGGCGCGTGAAGCGAACGTGATATCCACGATTGACTCACCCCACCGGCGCACACATGTGCTCTCCGACCCGGCGTTGAGGACAACCAACCCCAGCGATATTGCCCACTCCTCCAGCACCTCCCCTCGCGCATCTGCCACAGGAGAACCCCAAGCCGCTGACTTGGCATTAAAGTCCCCAGCGACCAACACAGGGGTGGAGGACACCTGACCAACCAGCGCTCCGACTGCTGCAAGCAACCGCTCAAAGTCAGCGAGGCTCCTATTGGGGGAGAAGTATACCCCAATGACCGTCAAGTCCCCAACAACGGCAAGAACGAAACCTTGACCCCTAACGACACCACGCAAAGGCAATGCTCCAGCTACAGCAGGGGCAATTATAGCCACAGTGCTATCATGATCCCCAACCCAGTCATCCCGCACGGGAACAAAATAGGGTTCTGAGACCACTGCCAATCCAATTTGCCACTCGGCCATGGTCTGAACCAGGAGATCCTGAGCCCTAGCGGAGTGGTTTATGTTAGCTTGCACACACTTAGCAGCCATTACTGGGTTATGTCCATGCTAACCTCCTCAGCGACACGCTGTGAAGACTGGGATGCTACCGGGCCCCCGACAGCCTTCTTACCTCCAACCGCTGCTTGTGCGGTCTTAAATGCCTGTCCACTTTGACAGCCCCTCCTCCCAATGTAATGGCCTGCTGGCTTACCCTTTTCCGCACAAGCCACACAGTTTATATCAGCAGAGCACTCTCTCGCCTTATGGCCACCCTGACCACACCGGAAGCAAGCTTTACTGCGATCAACACCCCTATCGCACTTGGCTGCCACATGGCCTTGCTCCAAGCATTTGAAACAGCGTAACGGCTTCGCCTCCAGGAGTACCACTCTAGCCGAAATCCACCCTACTGTAAGCCGCCCAGCCTCCACTAACTTCTTGGCAGCCACAACTGGACAGTTCACAAATAGCGAGCCGGAGCCGTTCGGACTTCGAGCCACAGCACCAGCCCTTATTGCATCAACGGCACAACCGCCCTCTTCTGCAACCGCAGCCACCACCTCCTCCGCGACCACGGAGTCATCTAAGCCCGTGACTCGTATGTCCACACACTTTGTAGGCCGCTGGATAGTGACAACACTCGCATCCAATACACCACGAAGCCTCTCAGCCAGGGCATCAGCGACCTTATCCGCATCCTCCGTGCCGGGAGGGATTTCCAACATTCGAGCCCCAGTTGCCGTCGCCCGAAATCGGACCTGCTGAAGACCTACCTCCGCCAGTTTTATGCGCCTCTTCGCCTCAGCCAAGATCGTCTCATACTTCATTCCACTTTCAACTGCCTCCGGCTTCAATGTCAGAGTGACCGCAGCGGTACGAGGCGGACGGAGCTTCGCTTTTGGCACCGGCGCCACCTTCGGGGTACCGGGCCCCTTATTGGATCCCTTTCCCTTACGCCCCACCACCGTAGCGTACACCTCCGGAGTTGGAGCTTGCTGCACCATTACTAATGGAGCTTCCTCCCTAGCACGCGCTGCCTCCCGAGCAGCCAAGGTCACACGCTTAGCCCGCTTACGCCTCGAGGCAGCTGTTTTTGACCCTTTTCTACCCATTTTTACCGTAGGCGCCACCGATGCACTCTTTGACGGGCCTGCAGTCATCCGGACCGAACTGGCCGAAACACCTCCCGCAGCCACATCCATAGCTAAGGAGGGTCGCACTGCTGGCACCGAGAATGCAGCCAACCTCGCATCTATCCTGGCATTCACCACCTCACCCACAAGTACAACTAGCTCACTCTTAAAGTTCTCCATGATGGAGAGAATAGATGAAGGCGCCTCAACCGGCCCTTCACTAGCTGCCACCGACGGAGCAACTTGCGGCCGCTGCTTTTGCACTTCCTTCCGAAGCTCCTCAAACTCCCTCCGAACTATAACTAACTCCGCCTGCAAGCGCTCATTAGCGGCCTGGAGCTTTTCGTTCTCCTCCGACTGAGATCTTTTCGCCAACTCCGAAACATCACGCTTTATGGCCTCGGCAGACTCCTTTAAGTCCCTGACACAAGTTCCTTTCAGAGACTTGGATTTGACCGCAATTGTGTTAATAAGGTCCGCATTTTCACAGACCCGACCCCGCAGCTCAGAAGCCAAGGCATCCCCATTTGCCTTATTCAGCGGCCTGGCTGACCGGTCACGCACTCTCTTACTCGCCTCCATAATCTCTTTCTCATCTGCGAGCCTCCTTTCCTCCTGTACAGCAGCATTCAGAGCGGCCTTAGCCTTAGCCAGCCCTACATACTGCCCCGTTGTCGGCGGCCGGCCTCTCGGACGCAAGGTTGGCACCAACGCCAACGGGTCCGACTCATCGTCCTCCTCTCCAGACTGCTGCGAACCCGCTCCACCTATCCTTTGCCTCTTAACACCCCGACTCTTCTTAGCGCGACCAGTGACAGACTCACTGACAACCGCACCCCGTACTCCGTCTGAGGTCTCGCCTTCTGCAACACCCAAGTCCTCCATATCCTCTACGCCAGCGTCCTGCCCCAAAGCACCCGCCTCCACCACATCCACATCAACGTCGTCCTCTACATTTTGGTTTTCTTTTAATTTGTTCATTTTATTCCCACGAGAATGGGGGAAATAAGTGGTCCACCCAGGCAGTGCCCCCTGTACCTGGGTAACCCTATTTACACCGTGAGGTCGGGCGGTATCACGGGAAACTAACCTAACCTTACCTAACATTTTTTATTGAGGTTAAATCCTCTTGGCCCAGCCGGCTAAGGCAAGGCCCCCGGTCCTATCAAAGGCCGCGAGACATGATCCACGACACCTCATCACTTAGGATAACGAGCTTGAGGACGGTGACTGCAGTCAGCCCATCCAGTAACGACACCGAGACTAGATGAGCCCGTCTCTCCCACCACACACTAACACAAGTGGCCACTAACATCCCTTATAAGGACCACCAACAAAAACCCGTCACCCTTGGATAGACCTCTGCTTACATCAGAGGAACTACCAGCGCAACACAGCCCCACCCCGTCGGGTTATTGGTAGCACCGGTAAGCGATTCCCCCGTAGACGAATCACTTACCGTTGCCTCCAGGGTGCACCAGCCAAAACCCTTCCCCTTCCCGCAGACCCGCGAGGGTCCACAGGAACTGGAAGAGCCTTGACACTCGTGGAGGTTACCCGACCTAGCACCCCAACCTAACCTAACCTAACCTAACCTAACCTAACCTAACCTAACCTAACCTAACCTAACCTAACCTAACCTAACCTAACCTAACCTAACCTAACCTAACCTTTTTTTTTTTTTTTTTTTTTTTTTTTTTTTACGTGGGGAAATGCCTTTACGCATCCCGCCACGTCCGGGTGGGACAGGGCGGGTATGACGGGCTCCCGGGAACCGCCCGGACTACCGTCTAAAACCCCACGGTTTCCATCTCGTCACGATATTGCCGGGTTACGGGCACGCCAAAGGCACTCTTCCGCGACCCGGCGGTGACTGGCCTGGTGGAGGGCCCCAAGCTCTTTAGCAGGAGGGGGGAAAGATGTTAGCCCTGCCTGCGCCGACACGGAATGACTGGCGCGCGTGGACGCGTGCACTGCCGACTCGGGCCAGTTGGTTGTCCGGCCGACAGACTTCCCCAAGCCTGCCGGCCCTGGCCACTGTTAAGGCGGAATTTGGCGATCGTAGTTTCGTCGCCTCCGCCCTATTCGCCTTTGGCGGCCGGGGTCCTCGGAAGTTACCTCCCGCTGTCTCTCGGCCACCTCCTTCATTTCCATGACAGTCTCGCAAAAGGCGAGGACTGCCTTCCATGCCCTGTCGCTGCCGACCATGTTGTTAACCACGGTTGGCAGCGAGAGGTCATGACCTACTATGGAGCGCAGGGTTTGGCGTTCTCCGTCCCAGGCTGGGCACACCTCTAGCGTGTGCTGGGCCGTCTCCTCCAGGCAGTTGTCACAGTGGTGACATGCTGCGGTTGGCTCTCTCCTTATACGACACAGATACTTTCCAAAGCATCCGTGCCCAGAGAGGATCTGCGTCAGTCGGAATGTCGTTGCACCGTGGCGTCTGTCCAACCACTGTCGGAGAACTGGACGAACTGCCTGGATGGTTTTGAGGCCGGCACTTGGCCGCTCCAGCCTCTCCTCCCACATTTCCACCATTTCAAGGCGCTCAGCGTCTCTTCTCGCCTGTACCTCCCTAGGCGCCGGATATTCGCCTCGGTCGTGTGCCTCCACGCGCCAGCGGTATACTGCCGCGAGGGCCCCAGCGTCCAGGTCCCATGGCAAGGTGCAAGCCAGAACACACGCAGCGTCCGTACTTACGGTACGGTACCCTCTGATTACCCTCAGAGCCATCGCTCTCTGCGGTCGACGCAACTGTGCGATATTCTGGCTGCTGAGGGCAACAGCCCAGACTGGGGCACCGTAGAGCGCCATCGATCGCACCACACCCGTATACAGACGGCGGCATGAAGCCCTGGGCCCTCCCAGGTTTGGCAGTATACGCCCAAAGGCTGCCGCCGCGCGCAGCAATTTGGGTGCCAGGCGCTCAAAATGCGCTTTGAAGTTCCATTTGCTGTCAAGTACGACGCCAAGGTACAGGAGCGTCGGTTTGACAGCAATCGAAACCCCTCCTACCACAATCTCGGCACCGGCTGGGGGTGCTCTTCGGTGACCATAAAAACATATGGCCTCGGACTTTGTTAGAGCCACCTCCAAGCCTAGCCGTCGAATTTTACCGACGCAGTGGGCAACCGCCGCCGTCGCCAACACGGCTGCGTCGCGGTAGTTGGGTCCCTGGGCCGTCACGAGCGTGTCATCGGCATAACAGGTGATTTTAACACCACGCAGGTTTTCCCCCCGTAGAACCCAATCGTAACCTATGTTCCACAGGAGTGGCCCTAGGACCGACCCCTGTGGAACTCCACGGGACATTTCCCTCCTACCCCATTCCTGTTGCCCTGGCCAGACGACGGACCTCTCACTGAGGTAAGCCTCTATAACTCGGAACAGGTGGAGGGGTACTCGGTGGTACCGCAGCGCCTCCTTTATTGTGTCCCAGGGCAGGGTGTTAAAGGCGTTGGCAATGTCTAATGACACCGCTAAGACAACCCTACCCTGGGACACGGCCTCATTGGCCATTTCCTTGACCCGCTGAATTGCGTCCACCGTTGAGCGACCTCGGCGGAAGCCGAATTGGCAGTCGGATAAATCCGGTCCTTCGCAGTCCATGTGTTTGGTGAGGCGGGCCGCGATTATCCGCTCGAAAAGCTTACCCACCTCATCCAGCAGGACTATGGGTCTGTAGCCGGATGCAGATTCCGCCGGGCGCCCCTCTTTCCGGAGTAGGACCAGCTTGCCAACCTTCCACTCCTTAGGGAAGCAACCCTGCTCCAACCTAACCTAACCTAACCTAACCTAACCTAACCTAACCTAACCTAACCTAACCTAACCTAACCTAACCACTCTGGCTCCCAGCGCCGTACTGAGCGCCACGAATTTATTCGCTCCGCGTTAGAAAATCATTTTAAATAGTAAAATCAGTGCCTTAGTGTCGTGAGTGGTATCAGGGGATGCGCCCTGACCCCCTTCTCGCATTGGTGGAAACAGATGTGAAATCGGACAACCATGTGAAGTGCAGCGACCATAACAGTGATTTAGGTTAACCTCAAAGAGAAGTGATAAACTGTGAACACTACTTTCTCGTGTAATAAGAGGTACCAGTGAAAGCGCATTTATGCCCACAGTGCAATACCACATGTATTTTGAAAATTGGGCCTCCAAACGGTGGGTCCTAGCGAAAAACTATTAAAATTTTACCCCCCCCCTCTATGCTTCCCCCCCTCCGAAATCCCCTGGCGACATTTTGACATATAATTTTGGCTCTACATTTCAAAAATTCCAAAAAATTCCTAGATTAATTTCGTATTTGACAAATAGTGGCCCCCATACACGGCGCCACATCCTGTATAGCATTAAGACAGTCTGCTTACGGCTCTACGTAGAGCAAATATATACCTCCTAAGATAAATTTAAGTAAAATTAGCCGCCCTATACACGGCAATACCTTGGACAAACTAAGCTGAACAATGTTCGGAATAGGAATCAGAACACCGACCCGGAAACCAGAAGGTGAATCCTCGACCGAAAAAACCCCAGAACAGACGGTGAGAAAGTCTATTGACAAGTGGGAGGCTGCCAAACTTGACATGACCCCAACGCTTATACCGGTTACAACCGAACCAAGGACGCAGGCAGGCCCTGCCGTCGTCGAAAAAGTGGCACCGTCTCAGGACAGGACAGCACCCTCGACACACCGGGTTGCCACACCACCAACGAGAACCCACCAAAGCAAAGTTACGGAAGCCAGAGCCTGTCTTGAGAAGGGGAAGAACAGCATCAACAGTGCGAGAAACGTTCGGACAGACATTAAACAGGACGTGATAGAAGCACTAAACCGGCTCTACCAAATTGTGAAGGAGCTCGAATCCGCGCCCAAAAAAGGGAAAGAAAAAGAAGGGCTAGAGACCCTCAAAGGGACAGCAGCCGAAAAAGGGGCCACTGAAAAAACCCCTGAAGCCAGCGCAAATACGGATAAAATCCTAATTAAAATTGACGCGCACACAAAGATGCTGGAAGAGAACCACAGGAAGATGGATGAAGTGAAGGCGATGCTGGAAGAGCAACAAGCCGCCATACATAAGCTGGCCTCTACCACGACGTACGCGAGTGTAGCGGCAACGACACCCAACTCTAACACTAACACAAAGATATTACCCAAGAGCTGCACGCTGCACTCGGTCGTCGTAACCTCCACCGACGAAACTGAGACCGGCGAAGAGGTGCTGGACAAGGTTAGAAAAGTAGTCAAAGCGAAAGACGGGTGGATTAAAATAGAAAAAGTAAGGAAAGCGAAAGACAGAAAAATAATAATGGGCTTCGAAACAGAAGGAGATCGCGAACTTTTTAGCGAAAAAATAAGGAGCAAGACCGGAGACCTGAACATAGAGAATGTGAAGAACAAAGATCCCCTTCTGATCCTGAGAAGCGTCCTCGCAGTTAACACGGATGAGGACATCCTCGAGGCACTGCGTAATCAAAACAAGAACGTATTCCACGGTCACAATAAAGAGGAGGATAAAATACAAATAAAATACAGACGGAAGGCGAGAAACCCCCACACCTGCCACGTTGTAATTGGAGTCTCACCAGCAGTCTGGCAAAGAGCGACCAGCATAGGAAGTATGCATATCGACCTACAGCGCGTCAAGGTGGAGGACCAAACACCGCTGCTCCAGTGCACACGTTGCTTGGGCTATGGGCACGGAAAGAGGTTCTGCACTGATGCTGTAGACCTATGCAGCCACTGCGGTGGGCCCCATATGAGGGCAGAATGCGCCGACTGGCTAGCAGGAATAAAACCCAACTGTCGAAACTGCTCCCAGGCCAAGATGATGAACACCGATCATGGCGCATTTGACCATATCTGCCCAGTGCGTCGCAAGTGGGATGAAATAGCCCGGTCAACAGTGGCATACCACTGCTAAGGGCACCACAGCAGTTCAAAACCCCTACCGGGTAATGCAAGCAAACCTACAGAGAAAAAGACTGGCTACAGACGAGCTCCTTGTGGAAGCAGTGAGACGAAGAATCGCAGTGGCGCTCCTGCAAGAACCATATGTGGGAGGAATCGGAGTAATGAGGAGCCATAGGGGTGTAAGAATATATCAGAACGCCGGCCCCGAAGCAGGAACTGTAAAAGCGGCAATAGCTATCTTTGACAACGAACTGATCGTCACACAGTACCCAAAGTTAACGACCAACAACATCGTCATAGTTGGCATCGGCACCGGCGTCCTGAAAATAACACTTGTATCCCTTTACTTCGAACCGGACCAGCCCATCGAGCCGTACCTGGAGCACCTTATGAAGGCTAAAGAAGAAATAGGCCCTAACAGATGGATTCTCGGAGGAGACGCAAATGCAAAGAGCTCCTGGTGGGGGAGTCCAGTTGTCGACCATAGGGGTGAGAGTCTAATGGAGGCGTTCGACGAACTCAATTTTAACATCTTAAACAGAGGACAAATACCGACCTTTGACACCATCAGGGGAGGCAAACGCCTCACAAGTTTCGTCGATGTAACAGCTTGCTCCACAGACATAATAGACATAGTAGATGACTGGAGAATCGACGAAGGCCTCACTAGCTCAGATCACAATGGAATTCTCTTCAATATTCACACCAAAAGATCCACACAAATCCAAATCAAAAGAACCACGAGAAAATATAACACAAAAAAGGCCAATTGGTCCGAGTTTCATGAGAAGTTAGGACAATTGCTACCTGAGGAAAATCTAACAGAAACACAAATAGCATCCATAAGTTCAACAATAGAAATAGAAAACGCCATCCAGAAACTAACAGAGGTAATTACAAAAGTAAGTAATTTAACGATCCCAAAAAAGAAAATTGAAGAGAAATTCGCCAATCCATGGTGGACTAAGGATCTCGAAACACTCAAACGAGAAATGACGACCAAGAAGCGCAGAATACGATGCGCGGCCCCGATACGAAGACCAAAGGTCGTTGAAGAATTCCTAAAGGCAAAGGAAGAATACGAACTGCAAGCAGCAAAAGCCCAGATTGAAAGCTGGAAAGAATTCTGCAGAAAACAAGATAGGGAGGGACTATGGGAAGGAATATACAGAGTCATCGGCAGAGTAACAAAAAGAGTAGAGGACTTGCCATTAGAAAAAGAAGGAAAAACGCTAAGCTCAAGAGAGTCAGTGCAACTACTAGCGGAGACCTTCTATCCGAACGACATGACCAAAGATGATAATGACCATCACTGCCATGTTCGGCTGAGGGCTGACAAAGTGAATACTGATGAACAAAGTGAACTTTGCGAGCCACTATTCACAATGTCAGAACTAAAAAGGGCAAGCGAGTCCTTTAACTCCAAAAAAGCACCAGGAGCAGACGGCTTCACCGCCGATATATGCCGTCACGCTATCACGTGTTACCCTAAAATAATGTTGGCTCTTCTAAACAAATGCCTGGAGTACCATCACTTTCCTAAACTCTGGAAAGAGGCAACAGTGGTAGTACTAAGAAAACCGGGTAAAAGCGACTACAATAACCCAAAATCATATAGGCCCATCGGTCTGCTCCCAATACTAGGTAAAATACTCGAGAAAATGATAGTAGCCCGGCTAAAATTTCACCTGATACCAAAAACCAGCGACCGGCAGTACGGATTCATGCCCCAAAGGAGCACGGAGGACTCCCTTTATACACTGATGCAATATATTCGGAAAAGACTGGACGAAAAGAAAATCGTAACTATTGTCTCACTGGATATAGAGGGGGCCTTTGACAGCGCATGGTGGCCTGCCATTAGAATCCGGCTGGCCGAGGAAAGGTGCCCACTAAACCTAAGAAAGATTATGGATAGTTACCTCAGGGACCGTAAGGTAAACGTCAGATATGCAGGTGAAGAATATGCGACAAACACGAACAAGGGCTGCGTCCAAGGATCCATAGCAGGCCCAATACTTTGGAACCTCCTGTTAGACCCACTCCTAAAAAGCATGGAAGCGCAGGGAGACTACTGCCAGGCTTTTGCCGATGATGTAGTGCTTGTCTTCGATGGAGAGACAGCGACGGAGATCGAGACCCGCGCGAATGCTGCCCTCGAACATGTACGGAAGTGGGGTGTCAGTAACAAGCTCAAATTTGCGCCGCACAAAACCAATGCGATGGTAATTACCAGAAAACTGAAATACGACACCCCGCGACTTAGCATGGGCGGCGTCAGCATTGCCACGTCCAACGAAATTAAGATGTTGGGCGTCACCATCGACGACAAGCTAACATTCAACTCGCATGTTGCAAACGTCTGCAGGAAAGCAATTGGAGTCCACAAACTACTTGCCAGAGCAGCCAAAACCAGTTGGGGTCTTCACCCCGAGGTTATCAAAACTATTTATATAGCCACAATCGAACCTATCGTCTTGTATGCTGCTAGCGTATGGGCTCCAGCGGCGTCAAAATTGGGAATTAAGAAACAGCTAGCCATCCTGCAACGCAGCATAGCACAAAAAGTGAGTAAAGCTTACCGCACTGTATCCCTTAATACAGCCCTGGTGCTGGCAGGATTACTGCCTCTGGACCTTCGTGTCCAGGAGGCCGCCGCACTGTACGAAGCCAGAAAGGGAAAACCATTACCAGCACTAGGTGACATTGAGGTCGAGCGCAGGACTCCAGCATCGGAGATGCCACACCCCTCAGAATGCAACGAATTAGAAATAGTGAGCCTGACGGACCAAGAACTAGTCAACACAAATAGCAACTACGAGATCCGCATCTTCACAGATGGAAGTAAACTGGAAGGAAAGGTTGGTGCAGCGCTGTCCATCTGGAACAGCGAGGCTGAAACTAAGGCTCGCAAATTTGCCCTATCTAATCACTGCACCGTCTATCAGGCAGAGCTTCTAGCACTCTGTATGGCAACAAAAACTATAAGGCAGCTTAAAGCCAAATCGTATGGTATCTATAGTGACTCCATGGCAGCTCTCCAAACCATACAAAATCACAACAGCCTTCATCCCCTGGCAGTGGAAGCAAAGAAGAATCTCAAGTATTCTACCCTCGAGGGTAAGGTAGTAACATTACATTGGATCAAAGCGCACGCAGGGCTCGAGGGCAACGAAAGAGCAGACGTCTTGGCGAAAGAGGCAGCCCTGAACTCTAAACGAAAACCGGAATATGACCATTGCCCAATATCATTTGTCAAGAGAAGCATTAGGATGGCTACGCTCGAAGAATGGAATAAGCGATATTTATCAGGTGAAACCGCATCCGGCACAAAACTTTTCTTCCCTGACGCAAGAGCAGCTTACAGGACAATACGAAAATTCGACGCAACAAACATCACCACGCAAATAATGACGGGACATGGGGGTTTCTCAGAATATCTACACAGATTCAAATGCAAGGAGAGCCCATCTTGCGTTTGCGATCCAGCCGTAGAAGAAACAGTGCGGCATATACTACTGGAATGCCCAGTTCATGCGTTAAACCGGTTCGACTTAGAACAACAATTAAATTTCACCTTGACACCAAATAAAATCAGCGAAATTATGGAAGGACAGGACAGACAAACTTTCATGAAATACTGCATAAAAATAACTAATGAAGTAATAAAAAGAAACAAAACGTAGAAATTATGTTTATATAATATAATAATTATATTATTACTAAGCATAAATAAAAATGTATAAGAAAAAAGAACAATTGTCAACTAAGAAAAAGCTGCTAAAATCACTGTATGCAAATAAGACAATGTAATAGAATAAGTAAACTGATTAATAATGTAAAAGTAAAATAACCCTGTAGATGTAGATGGAAAGAATGTAAAAGAGAAGGAGTTACTGATATTAAAAATCCACCCGTGTTGTGTACATCCCTCTAAATAAGAAAACAACATAAGACTAGTTAGGCGGAAAACCCATCCGCAACACAGTAGACAGAATAGATGGGCATCCCACCCAAAAAGAGATTGAAAAGTGATGAATGATAGAAAGACCAAGTATGCAGAATGAAAGTGCGAGAAGCGAGTAGTAAGCGAAGAGTAAGATTAAGCGTCATAAAAATGGCTCCAATCATGTTGGAGGTAGCTCGATAAAAAAAAAAAAAAAAAAAAAAAAAAAAAAAAAAAAAAAAAAAAAAAAAAAAAAAAAAAAAAAAAAAACCTAACCTAACCTAACCTAACCTAACCTAACCTTACCTAACCTAACCTAACCTAACCTAACCTAACCTAACCTAACCTAACCTAACCTAACCTAACCTTTTTTTTTTTTTTTTTTTTACGGTGTGAAAATGCTTTACGCATACCCCCGGCCCGGGGAAGGCTCTTTGGGGGTTATGTGGGACTCTCTCCTCCTACCGCCATCCGAGTGATGGTGACTGGAGGAGCATACCCACTAAAAACACACCGGCGTCACCCGCATTGCCGTTAAGGGGGGCGCCATGGGATCGCGAACATTCCACCACGACGCCCCCCGGCAGTCCTGGTTATACCCGCGCCAGGACACCCGCACCAAAGGAGGGGAAGGTCAGGACGCTTGACCCTCCCCCCAGACATGTAGGGCCGTGGAATGTGGGTCCCCTACCCACTGGCCCTACTGAGGTAAGGCGCGATCAGCGGCCGCAAACCGCGCGCGCGCTCTACCCCGCCGTCTGCGCCGGAGCGGGAGCGCGTCCGCACTGTCTTCGCGCTCCCTCTCCGCTGCCTCCTTTTGCGACATGACTGTTTCGCAAAAGGAGGCCACCGCTTCCCACGATCTCTCGCTTCCCAGCATGGCCTTCACGACACTGAGAAGCGAGAGATCATCCGCACCGAGGGCCGTCACCATAGTGCGGCGCTCCTCGGCCCATCCGCTGCACCACTCGAGCGTGTGCTGGGCCGAGTCATCCTCAGCGCCGCACTCATGGCAGATGGGGCTTCCTTCTCTTCCGATTCTGTGCAGGTAATGACCGAAACAGCCATGTCCGGTCATCACCTGCGTCAACCGGAACCCCACCTTGCCATGGGCCCTCTCTAGCCAGGCGTCGAACGACCCGAGGAGCGCCCCTATTGTGCGGAGTCCATATGGCGACTCCTCCAGGTCCGCTTTCCACCTGTCCCTCAATCGCCGCTCCGTTTGCCTGCGAGCGGCCCTCACCTCTTCGGGAGCGGGATATTCCCCCGAAGCCCTCCACCTTAGCCGGTTTCTGTGCACCTCGGCCAGCATCTCCGCATCCAGCTCCCACGGAGGGGTGCCTGCTAAGGCGCATGCCGCCGCCCAGGCCACCGTTCCGTAGGCCCTGCAGATACGGTTGGCCACCACCCTTTGTGGCCTCCTAAGCAGGGCCTTATTTGCCGCATTAAGCCGGTCCGCCCAAATTGGGGCCCCGTAAAGGGCCATGCTCCGGGCGACCCCGGCATACAGGCGGCGGCACGCAACGGAGGGCCCCCCTACATTGGGCAGCAGCCGACCCAAAGCTGACGCCGTCGCCACTATTCGGGGAGCAAGCTGGCGGAAATGCTCCCCGAAGTTCCACTTGCGGTCCAGAATGAGCCCCAAGTACTTTATATGAGGCTTCACCTGGACCGCCTCCCCGCTCACTCTAATTGTGGCACCCGCAGGCGGCCGCCAGCCCCTCCCCCCGAAGATTATTCCCTCTGTTTTCGGGAGGGACACCCTCAGGCCCAGCAGCCGGATGCGGGTCACCATTTGCTCCGCGGCAACTTCTGCCCGCCGCAGAGCCTCCCACATATCCGCACCCCGGACAGCCACCATCGTATCATCCGCATAGCAGATGACAGCCATCCGGGGGAGGAGGGCACCCCTAATGGCCCAATCGTACCCCAAGTTCCATAGTAAAGGGCCCAGTACGGACCCCTGGGGCAAACCTAACCTAACCTAACCTAACCTAACCTAACCTAACCTAACCATATCTGCCCAGTGCGTCGCAAGTGGGATGAAATAGCCCGGTCAACAGTGGCATACCACTGCTAAGGGCACCACAGCAGTTCAAAACCCCTACCGGGTAATGCAAGCAAACCTACAGAGAAAAAGACTGGCTACAGACGAGCTCCTTGTGGAAGCAGTGAGACGAAGAATCGCAGTGGCGATCCTGCAAGAACCATATGTGGGGGGAATCGGAGTAATGAGGAGCCATAGGGGTGTAAGAATATATCAGAACGCCGGCCCCGAAGCAGGAACTGTAAAAGCGGCAATAGCTATCTTTGACAACGAACTGATCGTCACACAGTATCCAAAGTTAACGACCAACAACATCGTCATAGTTGGCATCGGCACCGGCGTCCTGAAAATAACACTTGTATCCCTTTACTTCGAACCGGACCAGCCCATCGAGCCGTACCTGGAGCACCTTATGAAGGCTAAAGAAGAAATAGGCCCTAACAGATGGATTCTCGGAGGAGACGCAAATGCAAAGAGCTCCTGGTGGGGGAGTCCAGTTGTCGACCATAGGGGTGAGAGTCTAATGGAGGCGTTCGACGAACTCAATTTTAACATCTTAAACAGAGGACAAATACCGACCTTTGACACCATCAGGGGAGGCAAACGCCTCACAAGTTTCGTCGATGTAACAGCTTGCTCCACAGACATAATAGACATAGTAGATGACTGGAGAATCGACGAAGGCCTCACTAGCTCAGATCACAATGGAATTCTCTTCAATATTCACACCAAAAAATCCACACAAATCCAAATCAAAAGAACCACGAGAAAATATAACACAAAAAAGGCCAATTGGTCCGAGTTTCATGAGAAGTTAGGACAATTGCTACCTGAGGAAAATCTAACAGAAACACAAATAGCATCCATAAGTTCAACAATAGAAATAGAAAACGCCATCCAGAAACTAACAGAGGTAATTACAAAAGTAAGTAATTTAACGATCCCAAAAAAGAAAATTGAAGAGAAATTCGCCAATCCATGGTGGACTAAGGATCTCGAAACACTCAAACGAGAAATGACGACCAAGAAGCGCAGAATACGATGCGCGGCCCCGATACGAAGACCAAAGGTCGTTGAAGAATTCCTAAAGGCAAAGGAAGAATACGAACTGCAAGCAGCAAAAGCCCAGATTGAAAGCTGAAAAGAATTCTGCAGAAAACAAGATAGGGAGGGACTATGGGAAGGAATATACAGAGTCATCGGCAGAGTAACAAAAAGAGTAGAGGACTTGCCATTAGAAAAAGAAGGAAAAACGCTAAGCTCAAGAGAGTCAGTGCAACTACTAGCGGAGACCTTCTATCCGAACGACATGACCAAAGATGATAATGACCATCACTGCCATGTTCGACTGAGGGCTGACAAAGTGAATACTGATGAACAAAGTGAACTTTGCGAGCCACTATTCACAATGTCAGAACTAAAAAGGGCAAGCGAGTCCTTTAACTCCAAAAAAGCACCAGGAGCAGACGGCTTCACCGCCGATATATGCCGTCACGCTATCACGTGTTACCCTAAAATAATGTTGGCTCTTCTAAACCTGGACCTGAACCTGGAGTACCATCACTTTCCTAAACTCTGGAAAGAGGCAACAGTGGTAGTACTAAGAAAACCGGGTAAAAGCGACTACAATAACCCAAAATCATATAGGCCCATCGGTCTGCTCCCAATACTAGGTAAAATACTCGAGAAAATGATAGTAGCCCGGCTAAAATTTCACCTGATACCAAAAACCAGCGACCGGCAGTACGGATTCATGCCCCAAAGGAGCACGGAGGACTCCCTTTATACACTGATGCAATATATTCGGAAAAGACTGGACGAAAAGAAAATCGTAACTATTGTCTCACTGGATATAGAGGGGGCCTTTGACAGCGCATGGTGGCCTGCCATTAGAATCCGGCTGGCCGAGGAAAGGTGCCCACTAAACCTAAGAAAGATTATGGATAGTTACCTCAGGGACCGTAAGGTAAACGTCAGATATGCAGGTGAAGAATATGCGACAAACACGAACAAGGGCTGCGTCCAAGGATCCATAGCAGGCCCAATACTTTGGAACCTCCTGTTAGACCCACTCCTAAAAAGCATGGAAGCGCAGGGAGACTACTGCCAGGCTTTTGCCGATGATGTAGTGCTTGTCTTCGATGGAGAGACAGCGACGGAGATCGAGACCCGCGCGAATGCTGCCCTCGAACATGTACGGAAGTGGGGTGTCAGTAACAAGCTCAAATTTGCGCCGCACAAAACCAATGCGATGGTAATTACCAGAAAACTGAAATACGACACCCCGCGACTTAGCATGGGCGGCGTCAGCATTGCCACGTCCAACGAAATTAAGATGTTGGGCGTCACCATCGACGACAAGCTAACATTCAACTCGCATGTTGCAAACGTCTGCAGGAAAGCAATTGGAGTCCACAAACTACTTGCCAGAGCAGCCAAAACCAGTTGGGGTCTTCACCCCGAGGTTATCAAAACTATTTATATAGCCACAATCGAACCTATCGTCTTGTATGCTGCTAGCGTATGGGCTCCAGCGGCGTCAAAATTGGGAATTAAGAAACAGCTAGCCATCCTGCAACGCAGCATAGCACAAAAAGTGAGTAAAGCTTACCGCACTGTATCCCTTAATTCAGCCCTGGTGCTGGCAGGATTACTGCCTCTGGACCTTCGTGTCCAGGAGGCCGCCGCACTGTACGAAGCCAGAAAGGGAAAACCATTACCAGCACTAGGTGACATTGAGGTCGAGCGCAGGACTCCAGCATCGGAGATGCCACACCCCTCAGAATGCAACGAATTAGAAATAGTGAGCCTGACGGACCAAGAACTAGTCAACACAAATAGCAACTACGAGATCCGCATCTTCACAGATGGAAGTAAACTGGAAGGAAAGGTTGGTGCAGCGCTGTCCATCTGGAACAGCGAGGCTGAAACTAAGGCTCGCAAATTTGCCCTATCTAATCACTGCACCGTCTATCAGGCAGAGCTTCTAGCACTCTGTATGGCAACAAAAACTATAAGGCAGCTTAAAGCCAAATCGTATGGTATCTATAGTGACTCCATGGCAGCTCTCCAAACCATACAAAATCACAACAGCCTTCATCCCCTGGCAGTGGAAGCAAAGAAGAATCTCAAGTATTCTACCCTCGAGGGTAAGGTAGTAACATTACATTGGATCAAAGCGCACGCAGGGCTCGAGGGCAACGAAAGAGCAGACGTCTTGGCGAAAGAGGCAGCCCTGAACTCTAAACGAAAACCGGAATATGACCATTGCCCAATATCATTTGTCAAGAGAAGCATTAGGATGGCTACGCTCGAAGAATGGAATAAGCGATATTTATCAGGTGAAACCGCATCCGGCACAAAACTTTTCTTCCCTGACGCAAGAGCAGCTTACAGGACAATACGAAAATTCGACGCAACAAACATCACCACGCAAATAATGACGGGACATGGGGGTTTCTCAGAATATCTACACAGATTCAAATGCAAGGAGAGCCCATCTTGCGTTTGCGATCCAGCCGTAGAAGAAACAGTGCGGCATATACTACTGGAATGCCCAGTTCATGCGTTAAAACGGTTCGACTTAGAACAACAATTAAATCTCACCTTGACACCAAATAAAATCAGCGAAATTATGGAAGGACAGGACAGACAAACTTTCATGAAATACTGCATAAAAATAACTAATGAAGTCATAAAAAGAAACAAAACGTAGAAATTATGTTTATATAATATAATAATTATATTATTACTAAGCATAAATAAAAATGTATAAGAAAAAAGAACAATTGTCAACTAAGAAAAAGCTGCTAAAATCACTGTATGCAAATAAGACAATGTAATAGAATAAGTAAACTGATTAATAATGTAAAAGTAAAATAACCCTGTAGATGTAGATGGAAAGAATGTAAAAGAGAAGGAGTTACTGATATTAAAAATCCACCCGTGTTGTGTACATCCCTCTAAATAAGAAAACAACATAAGACTAGTTAGGCGGAAAACCCATCCGCAACACAGTAGACAGAATAGATGGGCATCCCACCCAAAAAGAGATTGAAAAGTGATGAATGATAGAAAGACCAAGTATGCAGAATGAAAGTGCGAGAAGCATACGAGTGAGAACTGGAATGACTGTGGTAGATTAAGCGTCATAAAAATGGCTCCAATCATGTTGGAGGTAGCTCGATAAAGAAAAAAAAAAAAAAAAAAAAAAAAAAAAAAACCTAACCTAACCTAACCTAACCTAACCTAACCTTACCTAACCTAACCTAACCTAACCTAACCTAACCTAACCTAACCTAACCTAACCTAACCTAACCTAACCTAACCAGCCAACCTAACAGCGAAGAGGCAGCCAGTGTCGAAATAAAATACAGGAGGAAAGCAAGGAACATACATACCTGCCATGTCGTAATAAGCGTCTCCCCGGCAGTCTGGCAAAGAGCTATAGACGTAGGAACATTGCACATAGACCTCCAGCGTATCCGAGTAGAGGACCAATCTCCGCTTGTGCAATGCACCCGGTGCCTGGGATTTGGACATGGAAAGCGCTTCTGCACCGAAACAGTGGATCTCTGCAGTCATTGCGGAGGGCCTCACCTCAAAACGGAATGCGCTGACTGGCTCGAGGGGATAGTTCCGCCAAAATGCCACAACTGCTCGAAAGGAAACATGAGGGACACGGAGCATAATGCGTTCGATCAAAAATGCCCAATTCGCAAGAGATGGGACGAAATAGCCCGATCAACAGTAGCCTATCATTGCTAAGGGCACCCACGCTGAACAAATCCCCTACCGCGTAGTCCAAACGAACCTCCAAAGGAAAAGACTGGCGACAAATGAGATCCTTATAGAAGCGGAGAAACGGAAAATCGCAGTAGCTCTCCTACAAGAACCGTATGTTGGAGGAGCGAGAGAAATGAAGAGTCACAGAGGCGTACGGATCTTTCAGAACACTGGAATGGGAGATGGAACTGTAAAAGCGGCAATAGCTGTTTTTGATGATAAAATCAATGTCACACAACATATAAAACTCACCACAAACAACATCGTTGTGGTCGAGATAAACACCAGTGTCTGGAGGATCACGCTTGTCTCCTTTTATTTCGAGCCAGACCAGCCCATAGAACCCTACTTAGAACACCTTACAAAAATCAAGGAGGAACTAAGCCACAGTGGAATGATCATAGGAGGAGACGCGAACGCAAAGAGCTCGTGGTGGGGTGGTGCCCAATAATCGACCACAGGGGTGAGACCACGCTGGGTACTCTTGATGAGCTAAACCTGCACATATTAAACAAAGGAAAAATCCCAACATTTGACACAATAAGAGGAGGTAAACGATACAGCAGCCACGTGGACGTAACAGCCTGCTCCACAAGCCTATTGCAACTGGTGGACGACTGGAAAGTCGACGAGGGACTCACGAGCTCAGACCATAACGGCATCATGTTCAACATACATCTCGAAAAATCCACAGGAATAAGGATAAATCGAACCACAAGAATCTTCGATACAAAAAAGGCCAATTGGGCAGAATTTCATGAGAAATTCCAACAATTGACACATGACCAAAATTTAACAAGAACAGCAATAGAACAAATTAACAACACTGAATGAATAGATCTAGTAGTTGAAAACCTAACTGAAACAATAACCAAAACTTGCACATTAACAATACCTAAAAAGAAAAATACAGAAAAACTAACCCTGCCATGGTGGTCAGAAGAACTTGGAGCGATGAAACGTGAGGTCGCCACCAGAAAACGAAGAATACGCTGCGCAGCCCCAACACGAAGATCGAGAGTGGTCGAAGAATACCTGCAACACAAAGAGAAATATGAGCTGGAAGCGGCAAAAGCACAGGTTGAAAGCTGGAAAGAGTTCTGTCAAAAACAAGACAAAGAGGGAATGTGGGAAGGAATATATAGGGTTATAGGACGAGTATCAAAAAGGGAGGAGGACACGCCGCTAGAAAAAGAAGGCAAGACTCTGAGCGCGAAGGACTCGGCGAAGCTTCTAGCAGAGACCTTCTATCCGAAGGATTCTGAAGAAAGCGACCGGGAGTACCACCGCTCCAAAAGAGCAGAGGCGAACAAAGTGAATGAAGGAGAGCAAAATTACCCTTGCGAACCGACATTTACCATGGTAGAGCTGAGATGGGCGGTTGAGACCTTTAACCCTAAAAAAGCGCCAGGTGCGGACGGCTTTACTGCCGACATATGCCGGCACGCTACAAACAGTGAGCCCGGTGTGTTTTTGGCGCTGATGAACAAGTGCCTAGAACTCCACTATTTCCCTAAAGCCTGGAATGCCCCCAGAATGGAATACAGAGGTATAACCTGGAACAAAAAATAGACATGACATTAACTAAAGACAGCATTAAAGACATCATGATGGGAAAAAGCAGACACAGATTTGTCAAGTATTGCATTGAAGTAGTAAGTAAGACTATTGTAAAAAATAAAAATAAGTAAAGAAAAGTATGCTAAAATAATATACTGCGTATATTAAGAACTAGCATACAAAATATATATATGACAAATAATATAGTATTAAATGTTATATATATAAATATAGTATTAAATAATATAGTAGTTAATAAGAAAATTGTAAGCAATAAATTAAGTTACTGAAATGTGTCTGGCATAAAAACTGAAACATTGTTAGCATCATAAGTTAAAAATAAGAAGTAAAACTGTAAGAATAAAATATTGTTGAATATAAATAAAGAAACACCCGGGGATCCTCTTCCCTCCTATTGTTGATACAATAAGAAAATAATAAAGTATGGTAATAGAGGACGGCTAGATAGATATGATGGTATGGAAAAGAGGAAGGAAACGGAATGTTAGATAGATCAAGACAAAGTATGTATAAATAAACAATATAGCTAGTTAGAGTAGACAAAGCAAGGTAAGAATGAGGAAGGACGTTAGAAAGAAAAAGTATGCAGCATGAAAGTGCGAGAGGCATAATCGATGGAACTGGAGTGAAACTGTTTGGCTTAAAATAGGCTCCGATTATGTTGGAGGTAGATCAGGAAAAAAAAAAAACCTAACCTAACCTAACCTAACCTAGCAGTTCAAAACCCCTACCGGGTAATGCAAGCAAACCTACAGAGAAAAAGACTGGCTACAGACGAGCTCCTTGTGGAAGCAGTGAGACGAAGAACCGCAGTGGTGCTCCTGCAAGAACCATATGTGGGAGGAATCGGAGTAATGAGGAGCCATAGGGGTGTAAGAATATATCAGAACGCCGGCCCCGAAGCAGGAACTGTAAAAGCGGCAATAGCTATCTTTGACAACGAACTGATCGTCACACAGTACCCAAAGTTAACGACCAATCTGGCAGTACTGAACCAGGGAAAGGTGCCAACCTTCGACACCATCAGGGGGGGTAAACGGTACCAGAGTTTCGTGGATATAACGGCTTGCACGTCAAACATCTTGGGCTTCATAGACGGGTGGAACGTAGTTGAGAATCTCACGAGCTCGGATCACAATGGCATGGTATTTCACTTAAACCTGAAAAAATCTAAAGGCGCTAGCATATCAAGGACTACACGAAAATACAATACGAAAAAAAAAAAAAAAGCAAATTGGGATGAATTCTATGGCAGACTCACCCAATTGTTTGAAGAAAACAAAATCACAATCACAGACATTACACATATACACACTACGGAACATTTGGAACAACTTACACACAAAATTATAGAGTCAATAGATATAGCATGCAAATACTCAATGCCTACCAAAAAAGCTAAGGAAATACTTACCGTGCCATGGTGGTCCGAAAAACTCGCAGAGATGAAGAGAGACGTGACCCGTAGGAAGCGCAGGATCCGATGTGCAGCCCCAATCCGCAGAGCAAAAGTCATCCAAGAGCACCTGGAACAGAAGGACGCGTATGAGTCAGAGGCATCGAAGGCTCAAATAGACAGCTGGCGGGAGTTCTGCGGGAAGCAGGACAGGGAGAGCATGTGGGACGGGATTTACAGAGTCATAGGCAGAACAACAAGGAGATCTGAAGACCTACCGCTGACAAAGGACGGAGTTACCCTTGATGCTAAGGATTCCGTGCAGCTACTAGCTGAAACGTTTTACCCGGAGGACCTCGACATAAGCGACAATCAACAGCACCGAGAAACTCGACTGAGAGCCGAAGTGGTGAACGCCGGGGGACAAGTTGATGCTTGCGACCCGCCGTTTACTATGGAGGAGCTCATGAAGGCGATCGAGTCTTTCAGTCCAAAAAAGGCCCCCGGGGAGGACGGTTTCACAGCGGACATCTGTCTTCGAGTTGTAAAGGCCCACCCGGAAATTATGCTGCTGCTTTTCAACAAATGCCTGGAATGCGAGTATTTCCCCGTAGCGTGGAAGAGAGCTGTCGTCATAATCTTGCGGAAGCCTGGCAAGAGCGATTATACCGCCCCAAAATCTCACAGACCTATCGGCCTCCTGTCCATTATGGGCAAAACATACGAGAAGCTGCTGGTGACCCGACTTAAGTTCCATCTATTACCGAAGATGAGCCCCCGTCAGTACGGATTTATGCCACAGCGCAGCACCGATGACTCCCTCTATAACCTAATGCAATACATCCGCAGCAAATTAAAACAAAAGAAAATCATTACATTGATTTCACTGGATATAGAGGGAGCATTCGACAGTGCATGGTGGCCTGCAATCCGAGTCCGACTGGCGGAGGAGAATTGTCCGTTGAACTTAAGGAGGGTCATCGACAGTTATCTCAGCGACAGAGAGGTCGTAGTAAGGTATGCGGGAGAGCAACACACGAGATCCACAGGGAAGGGTTGTGTCCAGGGCTCCATAGGAGGCCCAATCCTATGGAACTTACTGTTGGACCCTCTCTTGAAGGATCTGGAGGACGAGGGTAACTACTGCCAGGCATTCGCGGATGACGTGGTTATGGCGTTTGACGGAGATACAGCTGAAGAAATCGAAAGGCAGGCGAACCTCGCTCTCGAACGTGTCAGGGCGTGGGGTGTAAAGGGCAAACTGAAGTTTGCTCCACATAAGACAAACGCTCTACTTATCACCAACAGGCTCAAATATGACACCCCTCGCCTTGTCATGGGAGGGATAGAGGTCTGCTTTGCAGAGGAGATTAAACTGCTGGGGGTGACGATAGACCAAAAGCTTACTTTTAACACCCACATAAGCAACGTCTGCAGGAAGGCTACGGGGATATACAAGCAACTTGCAAGGGCAGCAAAAGTTAGCTGGGGACTTCATCCCGAAATCATCAGGACGATATACGTGGCCACCATCGAGCCGGTGATCTTATATGCGGCCAGCGTATGGGCACCGGCTGCGGAAAAATTGATGACAAGGAGAAAATTCGAAACAGTCCAGAGAGGTATCGCGCAGAAGCAGTGCGGAGCCTACCGCACTGTCTCCCTGAACGCTGCGTTACTGTTGGCGGGAATGCTCCCCCTCGACCTCCGAGTCCGTGAGGCGGCCTCATTATATGAGGCCAAGAGGGGAGCGGACCTGCCGCAGCTGGGCGACAGGGAGATAGAGCGGAAGGGATCCGCATTGGAAACGCCGCACCCAGCGGAGCTAACAAAAATAGAGTTCGGGATCCTGGCAGACCAGGAGGCCCTAAGTGACAACATAAGGTACCAAACTAAGATCTTTACAGATGGGAGCAAGATTGGCGGCAGGGTCGGCGCCGCATTGTCAATATGGCAAGGCGACGCCGAGACCAAAGCCGTCAAGCTTGCTCTCTCGAGTTATTGTACTGTGTACCAGGCAGAGCTCCTGGCGTTGCGCGAAGCAACGAGTGCGGCGCTTAGCAGTGCTGGGTCTTCTTTTGGAATCTATAGTGACTCCAGGGCGGCTCTACAAACGGTCACAAACCATCGTTGCCTCCACCCGCTAGCCATTACAGCAAGGGAGAACATTAGATCTATCTCCCTCCAGGGCAAGGAAATCTCCCTGTTCTGGATCAAGGCTCATGCGGGTTTGGACGGGAACGAGAGGGCCGACCAGCTAGCCAAGGAGGCCGCTATGGCGTCCAAAAGGAGACCAAACTACGACCTATGCCCCGTATCACACGTCAAGCGAGTCCTCCGAATGGAGACGCTTGAGGTGTGGAACCGGAGGTATACAGAAGGCACAACAGCAGCGACGACAAAAATTTTCTTCCCTGATGCGGTGGCAGCGCACAGGATAGTCAGGAAGGTGGTTCCACGCGGCATACTGACCCAGGCAATGACCGGGCATGGTGGATTCTCCGAATACTTAAACCGGTTTAAGTGCAAGGAGAATCCATCATGCTCATGCGAGCCCAGGGTGCCGGAGACAGTCACCCACCTGCTCCTGGAATGCCCCCAGAATGGAATACAGAGGTATAACCTGAAACAAAAAATAGACATGACATTAACTAAAAACAGCATTAAAGACATCATGATGGGAAAAAGCAGAGACAGATTTGTCAAGTATTGCATTGAAGTAGTAAGTAAGACTATTGTAAAAAATAAAAATAAGTAAAGAAAAGTATGCTAAAATAATATACTGCGTATATTAAGAACTAGCATACAAAATATATATATGACAAATAATATAGTATTAAATGTTATATATATAAATATAGTATTAAATAATATAGTAGTTAATAAGAAAATTGTAAGCAATAAATTAAGTTACTGAAATGTGTCTGGCATAAAAACTGAAACATTGTTAGCATCATAAGTTAAAAATAAGAAGTAAAATTGTATTACATAGTGGTAAGATAGTTAAGTCAAAAAACTGTAAGAATAAAATATTGTTGAATATAAATAAAGAAACACCCGGGGATCCTCCTCCCTCCTATTGTTGATACAATAAGAAAATAATAAAGTATGGTAATAGAGGACGGCTAGATAGATATGATGGTATGGAAAAGAGGAAGGAAACGGAATGTTAGATAGATCAAGACAAAGTATGTATAAATAAACAATATAGCTAGTTAGAGTAGACAAAGCAAGGTAAGAATGAGGAAGAACGTTAGAAAGAAAAAGTATGCAGCATGAAAGTGCGAGAGGCATAATCGATGGAACTGGAGTGAAACTGTTTGTCTTAAAATAGGCTCCGATTATGTTGGAGGTAGATCAGGAAAAAAAAAAAAAAAAAAAAAAAAAAAAAAAAAAAAAAAAAAAAAAAAAAAAAAACCCTAACCTAACCTAACCTCACACCCGTTTTACCCAGAAGACGACAGACGAGAGGATGGAGCTGAACATCGCGAGACACGTAATAAGGCACTCGAAGTAAATAATCCAAGTCATGCTGAGATACATGACCCGGTATTTACAAAAGGAGAAATGATGGCCGCGACGAACAGCTTCAACCCTAAAAAGGCCCCGGGCGAGGACGGCTTCACGGCGGACATATGTCAACGAGCAATCAAAAGTCACACCGACGTCTTCCTTGCTGTCGCGAACAAATGCCTCGAGTTGGGCCACTTCCCGAAAGCATGGAAGAAAGCGGTGGTGGTGATCTTGAGAAAGCCAGGGAGGGCTGACTACACCGACGTGAAGTCACACAGACCCATAGGGCTCCTGCCGGTTCTGGGTTAAATATTCGAAAAAATGGTTATGACCAGACTGCGGCACCACCTGGTCCCAAGACTCAGCCCGAACCAATACGGCTTCATGCCACAGCGCAGCACCAAGGACTCCCTCTATGTCCTAATGCAACATATAAAAGCCAAACTTGAGCAAAAGAAAATAGTCACAGTGGTATCATTGGACATAGAGGGAGCCTTCGACAGCGCTTGGTGGCCTAGGATAAGGACCCGCTTGGCGGAGGAAGAATGTCCCATGAACATCAGAAGGGTAATCGACAGCTACCTAGAGGACAGACATGTAGAAGTCAGGTACGGGGGTAAAAGGGCGGAAAGGAAAACAGAAAAGGGCTGCGTACAGGGCTCGATAGGCGGGCCCATACTATGGAACCTCCTCCTCGATCCACTCTTGAAGCGGCTAGGGGGAAAAGGCCACTACGTGCAGGCCTTCGCGGACGCCGTGCTGATGGTGTTTGACGGCAGGACGGGACTGGACGTCTCGATGGAGGCGAACGCGGCGCTCTCACGTGTCCTGGAGTGGGGTGTCAGTAATAAGCTAAAATTTGCACCAGCCAAAACTGTAGCTATAACTATCACAAAAAAGCTTAAATATGACACCCCGGTCCTGGTCATGGGGGGGCGTAACATCGAGATGTCCAAAGAACTCAAAGTCCTTGGATTGACTATTGATGACCGTCTCACCTTCAATCAGCACGTCGCTAGGGTCTGCGGAAAGGCCCTTAACATATATAAAAAACTCCGAACCGCCGCGAGAGTGAGTTGGGGATTACACCCGGAGGTGATCCGATCAATATATACCGCAGCAGTGGAGCCCGTCATCACGTACGCGGCAGCGGCGTGGGCACCGGCCGCGCAAAAGTTAGGAACCAGGAAGGAGTTGGCGGCAGTGCAGCGGGGCTTTGTGCAGAAGTTGTGTGGAGCATACCGCACAGTATCTCTGGACTCGGCCCTGGTGCTGACCGGGATCCCGCCCCTCGACCTCCGTATACGGGAAGCAGCCGACTTGTACAATGCGAGGAAAGGCCGGACCCGAGCGTTGCCCGACGACAGAGAGATGGAGGTTGCGTCAAAATACTCGGAGTCTCCTCACCCGGCCCTTTGCCAGGAGTTGGACTTCACGTGCCTTCCGGACCGTGAAGCCCTGGACAGATACGCGGTGCAGGAAGTTCAAATATTTACTGACGGCAGTAAAATCGAGGGCAGAGTCGGAGCCTCCCTCTCCATATGGAAAGGTGAGGGCGAAGACAAAGCCATCAAGATTACCTTGGCCAACTACTGCACCGTGTACCAGGCCGAACTCCTGGCAATACACAGGGCAACTGAGGAGATAAAAAGGAGGAATGAGGCGAGCTTTGGTATCTTCAGCGACTCAAGAGCTGCTCTTGAGACGCTGACGAACCGAGGCTCGCTCCACCGCTTGGCACTGGAGGCGAGACGCAACATTAAATCTGCTTATGACCAGGGCAAGAATGTCTTCTTGTTTTGGGTCAAGGCACACGCTGGTCTCACGGGCAACGAACGGGCGGACGAGCTGGCGAAAGTAGCAGTACTTTCGTCAAGGAAGAAGGCGGACTACGACCGGTGTCCCATCTCATTCGCCAAGCATTTCATACGTGAGGAGACGCTTGGCGAGTGGGCTGAGAGATACGCGACGGGTTCAACGGCCTCCGTGACGAAGGGGTTCTTCCCGGATGCGGTGGCCGCGTACCGGCTCGTAAGAAAAATCCAGCCCACGGGGGCAGTGACTCAGCTTATGACGGGACATGGTGGGTTCTCCTCGTACTTGCATAGATTCAAGTGCAAGGACAACCCATCATGCATCTGTGAGCCGAGTAAAGATGAAACCGTGGAACAACTACTAACAGAATGCCCGGTGCACGACTATGCGCGAATGGCGTGCGAAGCCAAAATGGGAGTGACGATAAGGTGGGAAAATATAGGCACTATAATGGAAGCCAAAAGGGAGAGAGAAATATTCTTAGAATTTTGTACAAAAATTGTAAATCTTGTAAGAAATAGAAATAGGTAAACAATATTATGTACTCACATATATCATGAGAATATATTAGGAGGAACATAAATTAAAATTGTGAACATAACTAGCAAATAAGAAATTTATAAACTTAAGTGCAATAGATTTAAGAAGTTTGTAAAAGCAAAAATAAAAGTCAACAAAATCTCTGACCTGAACCATGTCAGAGGAAATTACCTCCCCCCAGATCCTAGAAAGAAAAATTAAAATGTAGCAATAGCATAGGGAAGTAAACAAACAGCAGTCCCGGCTGTAGAGAACGAAAGATGAAGAAAGATAGAAAGAACCGTATGAAGAAAGAAAGTGCGAGAGGCATAATAGCGAGAACTGGAATGAATGAAAGTTTGATACAATAGGCTCCGATCCATGTGGAGGTAGAAAAAAAAAAAAAAAACCTCACACCCGGCCAAACGAAGGAGTCTAACCTTTGACCACGTGGAAAATGAGGAAGAATACCGAGGTTGTGCCGATATACGGATGCGCATATTTACGGATGGTAGCAAGATCGAGGGCAAGGTTGGCGCGGCACTCTCCATATGGAACGGGGCTGACGAAGTAAAAACCCTCAAGCTCTCGCTGCCGCACTACTGCACCGTGTACCAGGCCGAGCTCTTGGCCCTAAACCGCGCGCTAAAAGAGGCAACAAGAACAAAGGAGACGAGTATAGGAGTTTTTAGTGACTCGATGGCAGCTCTGCAGGCTACGGCATGCCACAATTCTCGCCACCCTCTAACCGTGGAAAACAGGGAGATGATCGAACTGTGCGCAGACCAAGAGAAAAACCTTTCCTTGTACTGGATAAGAGCACACGCTGGATTACCAGGGAACGAACGGGCAGATGAATTAGCGAAGGAGGCTGCCCTGAGACTAAAGAAAAACCCAGACTACGACATATGCCCTGTTTCCTATGTAAGAAAAAGAATCCGGATGGAAACACTGCAGATGTGGAACAAGCGCTACGTGGAAGGTGGAACCGCCTCCACCACAAAAATCTTTTTCCCAGATGCGATAGTGGCGTACGGGGTGATAAGAAAAATGGGTATAAACAACTTGACCACACAAATAATGACTGGCCACGGCGGGTTCTCCTCATACTTGTATCGTTTCAAGTGTAAGGACAACCCGTCGTGTCTCTGTGACCCAGGGATGGAGGAGACAGTGTTACACCTCATAGTCCAATGTCCATCATTCGCACGGGAGCGATTCGAACTCGAGCAGGAGTTAAATGAGGAAATTAAAATTGAAAAAATAGCCCATATAATGTTAGCGAGTAAGGACCGTAAAAAATTCATTAGCTTCTGTAAGCAAATAGTAAAAACCGTATGTCAAAGAAATAAGTAGCATAAGAAAATATGATAGGCTTATATATTGTATATAATATAGTAAAACTATCATAATGAAAAAGATTAAGATGTAAACAAATATATTGAGTAAGTATAGAAGCTATGAAAGAATTCCAAGTTGCAAAATAGAAATTAAGATAAGAATGTAGACAACGCATATAAATAGAAAGAAAATATGTGCAGAAAAAGAAATAAAAAACTGTGTCCCGATTTATTCCCCGAAAATAAAAAATTAGTCGATAGTTATAAAAAGTAAGATAAGAATGTAAACAACGCATGAAAATAGAAAGAAAATATGTACAGAAAAAGAAATAAACAACTGTGTCCCGACTTATTTCCCCTGATAATAAAAAAGTAGTCGATAGTTAGGTGGGAATCCCACCCACGCAATAATGAAAGATGAAGAATGCTAGAAAGAAATGTATGCACCATGAAAGTACGAGCAGTAGCACAAGCGAGAACTGGTATGAATGAAACAAAAAGTCTCCGATCATGTTGGAGGTCAAATAGTGTAGCCCTTCAGGCAAAAAAAAAAAAAGAAAAAAAACCTAACCTAACCAAGTCTGGCGTCGAGCGCAGCCGCGTACGCATCGTTTCCGCGCCGCTCCGTAGACCAAAAATAATTTAACCCGGTTTTTTCACTCAAAACAACAAGTGTTACATATCAATGCGCTGCGCATGCGCGCTAACGTCACCTATCCGCTTATGAAAAGATTTTTGAAATCGGACAACTCTGTGAAGTACAGTGACCCAAATAGTGCAACATAACCCGCCGTGACAAACAAACTTGTGCATAGAAACTTAATTAAAAGTGCCACTGTACAACTCGCAAACTGGATAATGTACCCCAGGTCGGGGTGTAAAATAATGCAAAGTAAGTAAAGGTAACTACCCTTGGATCGGGTTTAAGTAGTAACTTCCCTAGGATGGGAATTCAGTAATAATTACCCTTGGATCGGGTTTAAGTAGTAATTTCCCTAGGGTGGGAGGTTTGTTATCCAGCGTGCGACTGCACAGACTGTGTAAGACTAAGGGGTGGGTTTATGCAAGGGAGCCTACCATCCTACGTCCCTAAGTCCCTAACCTATCCTCGACTTACACCTTACACACACGTACACATGGAGCCAGGGATATCTGTTGCCACGAGACCTAAGGCAACAGATGGATACCTACGGGGAGGAATAGGGTTTAGCGGAGGGTGATTTTCTCACAGCAGATCAAACAGACTCTGTTGATCAATTGAGGGCTTGAAGGTGTCTTCGCCACTGTGAGAGGATGCTGAAAGGTGAGACCCTACACTCCCGGAGAGAGTGCAGGGTTTTAGGTAATAAAACACCAACGGACAATTGGTAACTAACTAGATTTATTTCTCTCTATTCTTTATATACAATGTTCGCCTACAGCACACTATTATATATATAGTGTTGGAGTTTCTGTGCTTTTTGTTTTAATTAATTGACTTTGAACTATTTTTATTTTTGTCGGCAGGTTTGTGTTTGCTGACCTTATAATCTGCTTTATCTCTTTGATTTTTAAGACATTATATATTGTACCTTGATGCAGAGATACTTCTTGTAATCCTGAGTAATGCTCTTGTATTTCAGTTATATAGTTTACTGCCAGTTGATACATTTGCAATATGTGTATATGCAACCAGTTTTTATCTATTTTCTTATACCAAACATTCACTTTGTTTATATAGTCGATGGCATGATTTAAATTAGTTTGGAATCTGTTGAGCTTTTTTGCAATTCTTTCTTCTGTTTGGTTGACCGTGGCAATTGTGGAAATCATGAATTTGGTCTGATGATTAGCTGCCTCTATGAGTTTGTTCTGGTTTGTTTTCAACGTGTCGATGTCCTTGTAAACTTCATCATTTACACCGAATACGGATGTTAATACCTGGCCAAACAATCCTCTTTTCTTTCTAACATGTCCTGTTTCCATAATAACTTCGTCGGCTTTTTCTAACTTCCTCTGTTCTTCGTATAAATGCTGATATAACTGTATGCATAGGATGTCCTCGTTGTCATTTTTCGTTTTTTCGCAAAATTGTTGGAACTGTGCCACTATGTCTTTTACATTTGTAATATCCTGTGTTATGGATTCCTTCTCATAACTTGCTTGTATTCGAAATACCCCTCGATCTATGGTTGCAGTTCCAATGTGTTCCACATATATTCCTTCCTCTATATTTTTTATAGTGTAATTAGCATATGTTGTCGTGAATAAGCTAATTATTACAGTAATTAATAACATCCAATTAATAAATCCACATAGTAATCCATTTTGCTTGCGCATGTTTACGTTCTTGTTAGCTCGTGCCGTGCGGATCATGTTACATGTTACGCTAGACTCCGCGCTGTCTGGCGTAGCCGGACTATTTGTGCTCTCAGCATTTCTCGGCGCCGACTCGCCTTGGTTTATTGTTATTGTATCATGTTCCTGAATCGGTAAGGGAATTACCGAGTGTATTGCCCTCTTCAGACAGGCGCCCGACGGCCTTTGTAATGTCAATACTCTATTTATACCATCGCTACCTACGTGTGTTTCTTTTATTTTTGCAAGTGGCCATCTGCTTGGCGATACGTTTTCGTCCTTCATTAATACCACAGTTCCGATTTTTAAATTCTCTTGATTAAATTTCCATTTATACCTATGTTGTAGCTGATGTAAATAATCTTGTGTCCAACTTTTCCAAAAATCTTTTTTCATTTTTTGAATCAACTTCCATCTACTTTGGAGGTCCATATTGTTCTCAGCTATTGGGTCAGGAACGCCCACTGCTTCTCGTGCTATCAGAAAATGACTAGGGGTTAGTATGATGTTATCATTCACATCATTATTTTGTGCGCATAACGGTCTGGAGTTCAGGCAAGCTTCTATCTGGCTTAGGAGTGTTGATAACTCTTCGTACGTCAACGTGGAGTCTCCGATTACTCTTTTTAAATGGTGCTTCATAGATTTTACTCCTGCTTCCCAAATTCCGCCAAAGTGAGGTGCTAAAGGTGGCACAAAATGCCACTGTGTTCCCAAATTGGTTACTGCGTTCTGGAATTGCGGTGACTGTGTGATTTGCAGCAGTTCCGTCGTTCCGTCAGTTTGGACCTGAAAAATACCTTAAAACGTTCCATAGTGAGTGCGGTTTACAGTGGTATAAGTGGTTTTAATCGGACTCACCACCCAGAGGCACAATCGTGAGTACAAAACTTAACTCAGTTTCGAAAGTGCCAAAAAACTACAAAACTCCGACAGGAGATCTTTGACATAGTGATTTTCTTGTTGATTCGAGTGTACTCCAGTATTCTTAACATTTTGCGAAAGTTTCGGATTTTTCCCTTGGAAAACGGCCAAGATATTCAACAATAACCGAAAACCACGTGCTAAGGAAAACCGAGTTACCGAATCGTGTGGCTAATTCTGACCATACATACGTGTGTGGCATCACTTCAGGACCCCAGAACAGTTAAGTGCAATAGTCTTAATTTAATACGACATCTTCCGAAGCCATCTCAAAAGCCTAACTAACTGCAATCTTCAAACTTTAATAACTTTTAATCTAAAGTGATCACCCCATAATATTTTAGTTGATTTGAATACACCAGTTATCCATCTACATAACTGCGAAATTTCAGATTTTTAGTCCTAGTAGTTTCTGTGGAAAGTAATTTTTCGTAAACTCGGGCACCAATCCACGTGGTTTTTTACGTAAATTCCATTCTGATTTTCACTTTTTTCCTGGTTTACTTTTTGATATATGTCGGCGACCGCGTAAGAGGACGAAGAGGTAGACGCGCGGGAGGAGAGGTCCCGCCAGAGCCAGATCAACCGTCAACGAGAACGCGCGCGCGCACCCAGTTAAAATAAAGACAAAATCATTTGTAACCACTATTCGGGAGTAAATCTTATGTATCAAGAATCTGCATTTTATAATCATCACCAACAAAACTGGCGACCGTACAAGGACACTTAAGGAACGAATACAACGGTGGAATTCATTATTCAAGGAACAAATTTCAAACTTGGCTTCACATCGCATCGGAAATACTGGCTGGAACAACAAGTATTGTGTATCAGTGGCACATCACGGCGACATCAGAATAACCAGGGGAGTAGCTCTGTCCTTATTCCTTTATTACCTTAACTCCGTTCAATTTGTTTAAAGACGAGTTCGATTGCAAGTGTGTAATACCAGTATTTTTATGTGTGCATATTTTGGTGTCGCGTAAGACTAAGATATATTTTTTTAGTTTTACGAATACCAGGGTGCTTATACGTTTACGTGTGTTGGCTATTTTAAATGCGTAGGTTGTTTCAGGCAATTGCCTTTATAAAAAGTGTTTACTTAAATTCAAGCACTGCTTAATGCAACGACTGAAAACTTAACTCTTAAATTAGGTATAGCTCAACGCTTAAATAGCACGTAAATACATATATATATTAATCTAGCCCAGCGTTCTCGCCATAATTAATATAAGTAATTATTTTTCATTATTGCTGCAACCAGCTGTTCATTGCACTTATTTTTTGCACTTTATTATTGGAAGCAAACTTTCTGCCCTTATTATTTATTTGCTCGCTTACCTATACATTTCTACACTTAATAAAACCACAGCAGTCAAACGTAAACTTAAATCTAATAAATAACATTTGCCAATTTGTTATCGCCGAACATTCCAGGCGAAATCGGGTAACTCGCTGCCAGTAATTGCAACTGTGCCTTGTCATCGTGCACTGAATTGCGCACGGCGCTGCTGCACCGTGTCTCATCGCGTCGAAGCGCAGGCACTATCGAAAGGGCACGGCGCGACGCCGCCGTGTCTCACCGTGTCAATACATCGGGTGCCTACCGCGTCTATTGTTAACTGGTTTGGTGCACATTTATTTGTTTAACTCATTGTTTACTTAATCTGTTTGCCATAAAAATGCCGGATGAAACTTCGAAATTTAGTGAATCTTCTACTGGTGAATCTGAGGTGAAGAAAATTAAAGACTTAACTAAATCACGGGGTATCATTAAGGGACGTTTAACGCGATTTAGAGATTATGTTTCACTCTTTAACACAAGTAAACAAGAGGACATTAGTGACTTAAAAATTAAAGAATTGAAAGTTCGTTTAGAAAAAAATGAGAACTTGTTGTTTGAGTTTAATGAGGTGCAGTATCAACTTGATATGTTATTATCTGAGGAAGATGTCAGTGAGGTGGAAACCTTTGAAGGCAATTACTATAGCACAGTGTCGTTAGCACAACACATACTTGAATCGCGTCAGAAAAATCAGGAAGAAAAAGAAGGGAGCCTGCACTCTGCTCGCTCAGCATGTTCTAATTCATGTAGTAATCACAATTTTAGTAATATTAAACTACCCACAATAAAATTACCTACCTATGACGGTAATTATTTAAAATGGTTGGAATTTAGGGACGCTTTTGAGTCGTTAATTCACTCGAATGATTCCATATCAGACATAAATAAGTTCCATTATTTGAGATCATCGTTGGAGGGTGGTGCTGCTTTAATTATAAAGTCATTAGAGTTTAGCTCTAAAAATTATACCATTGCTTGGGATTTAATTTGTGAGCGTTATGACAATAAAAAGGTTCTTATCAATAACCACTTAAAGGCGTTATTTGAAATGGAATGCGTGTCATATGAGTCACACCGAGCAATACGGTTCTTGATTGACCACGTCTCAAAAAACTTAAGGGCGCTTAATACATTGGAACAGCCCACTGATAAATGGGATATTCTCATTATATACCTTGTGTCCACGAAATTAGATGCGACCACATTCAGCAAATGGGAAGAGTATAAAAACACATTTAAAAACTTACCCGCTTTATCTGATTTTATGCAGTTTTTGCGTAATCGTGCTGATATTCTCGAGACAATGGCAATCAGCAGAAGCGACAAGCGCGATCACAAACCTAATTTCTACAAAGATAATCAGAGAAAAACTGAATTTACAAATAAAGATCATTACCATAATAAAACTTCTAAGAGCTTTGTCACCTCTGCCAATGCCAAGCCGGCTTTTTCATGTCCTTTTTGTAATCAGCAACACCGGATCGTGGACTGCCCGGCTTTTAAGCAATTGTCCCCTGAAAATAGATGTATAGAGGTCTCTAAATTAAACCTTTGCTCGAATTGCTTGCGTAGGGGTCATGTGGTGAACGAATGCCGACTCTTTGGCACCTGTAAGACCTGTAAAAGGAAACATAATACATTACTGCACGTAGATACTCACAATAGTCACATTCCTGAAACAAGCACAACGTTTAATCATTGCAGCTACTTACCTGTATCCTTGCCAGCTCGGTCTTCTGGTCAAGTTCTTCTTGGCACTGCTCTAGTGAAAGTGATAAATCCTGAAAATAAAAATACTTACCTAGCACGCGCTTTACTCGATGCGGGCAGCCAATCGTCCTTCATAACGGCAAACCTGAAAGAAAAAATCGGATTCATAAGTAAGGGTACGGATACATTATGTATATCCGGCATAAATAATTGTCAAATGCCCATATCTGATAGCTGTGAAATGACGATACAATCACGTGTCAACGACTTCAGTACACGTCTTAAATGTTTGGTGGTTCCAAAAATAACTGGATTGTTGCCCAATTCCTTAATTAATGTTACAGAGCTTAACTTACCTCGTAATATACAACTGGCGGATCCTAACTTTTTCCGTCCTTCAGATGTTGATTTACTACTGGGCGCAGAGTTGTTTTTTGAACTTATGTCTCCTAACCAGATAAAACTAGGATTGGACAAACCGTTACTCCAAGAATCTAAGTTAGGTTGGATTGTGGCAGGTCCTCTTTATACTAGCAACCTGCAAGAAAAAAGACAAGTACATTGTAACTTTACTAAAGAGATCAGTGATCAACTGACAAAGTTTTGGACTCTTGAAGAAGTTCAAACCTCAAAACCAACTATGTCAGCTGATGACGAATTTTGCGAACGCTACTTTACTGAGACTACAAAGCGTCTTGAGGATGGTAGGTTTTCGGTTTTGATGCCTTTTAAAGAATCCCCTGAATTAGCTCTCGGTGATTCCTACTTGATGGCGGAAAAGCGTTTCTTGAGCCTTGAGAGAAGGCTGAATAAAGACATTAATTTGAAAAAAGAATATAGTAAGTTCATTAACGAGTATGAGGAACTAGGTCACTTAACTCAGATCAGCAAACCCCAATTCGGTTTCTTTGCGCCTCATCATTCAGTGACACGTCAAAAAAGTGAAACGACGAAATTACGTGTAGTATTTGACTGCTCCGCAAAGACATCATCTAACAAGTCCCTTAACGACATTCAACACGTAGGCCCTGTAGTCCAGGATGAGTTGTTCAATATTCTAGTTCGATACCGCCAGCATAAATACGTGTTATCCGGAGACATTCAAAAGATGTATAGACAAATCATGGTTGACGAGTCGCAAAGACACCTCCAGCTTATTTTATGGAGAGAACAGGATAACATGCCGCTTAAAACTGCAGCTGAACTCCGTCACATACGGAACAGCCTGTGCGCCTTACTTGGCCACTAGATGCCTCGTTCAGTTAGCAACGGAATGCTCAGATCCTGTTGTCTCTCAAATTATCAAAAACGACTTTTATGTCGACGATCTCTTGACAGGTGCTGCAACAGAGGACGAATTAGCTTATATTAAAGAAACGGTTACTGAGGTTCTCAATTCTGCAGGTTTTCCTTTACATAAATTTCGAACAAATTGTCCACAAATCTGTCAAGGAGCCGTCGAATCAGACTCTCATAATTTATCAAAAGAGTCTAGCGTACTGGGCGTCTTGTGGGCACCTACCTCAGATACACTCAGATTTGAAATAAATATCGACAAAAATGAACCAAAGATTACCAAGCGTGTCATCTTATCAAACACATGCAAGATATTTGACCCGTTAGGTTTGTTGAGCCCTTGTACAATCAAATTAAAGATTATTTTGCAAAAACTTTGGCAACTTAAATTAGATTGGGATGACAATGTCCCAAACGGCATAAAAAAGACTTGGGAGAAGGTTACAAAAAATTTAGATGTTTTGCTCTCACTTTCGATCCCCAGGTTTGTTTTGGGCCCTTCTACTGTCATCACAGAAGTTCATTGCTTCGTAGATGCCTCACAAGACGCTTATGCCGCTTGTGTGTATCTACGCTCAATAGGTAGCGATGGTAAGGTTAGCACCAAACTCTTGTGCGCGAAAACTCGTGTGGTGCCTTTAAAACCCGTAACAATTCCACGGCTCGAACTCTGTTCTGCTCTTCTCGGCGCACGCTTAACAACAAAGGTTTGTGAAGCTTTGCGTTGCAAAGTTGATTCAAAAACGTTTTGGTCAGATTCCACAATAACATTAGCATGGATTAAGACTCAGCCGAAACTCTTAAAGACGTTCGTTTGCAACAGAGTCAATGAAATCCATGAGTTAACAGAACGAGAATCGTGGAGGCATGTACCGACAGATGTCAATCCGGCGGACATGGCATCGAGAGGGATTGAACCCAGTGCACTTGTCGATTCTGCATTGTGGTGGAGTGGTCCTCAGTTTTTGTCAAGGCCCGAATCTGAATGGCCACAGCAACATGTTAATGCGGTAACCCAATTACCTGAAATTAAAGTACACCATGCTCAAAGCAATGATCTCAAATTTCTTAACTTCGAAAAATATTCGAATCCTTCACGACTGAAACGAACATTCGCGTATATTTTCAGATTCGTCAATAATTGTAAAAAACATACGAAGAGACTGACGGGTTCTCTTAATGAAACGGAACTTCATCAATCTCTCACTTATATTCTCAAAACCGCACAGCAAGACTCGTTTGGTCCCGAGATAAATGCACTTCATCAAAATAAGTCTAAAAGCAAATTCTAATATTTTGCAATTATCTCCCTTTATTGATGACAGTGGACTATTGCGAGTAGGCGGTCGTTTGGAAAATGCGAATCTTAATTACGACGCAAAGCACCCCATTTTATTGAGGTCTAATCATCATCTAACAAAAATAATGATGTCAAGTGAACATACGAGATTATTTCACGCTGGTCCTCAACTGCTTCTCAGCTCCTTTAGAGAACAGTACTGGCCCATTGGAGGCAGAGCACTCGCTAGAAGGATAGTTCGTAAATGTGTCACTTGCGTCAGAATGAAAGGCAAAACTATGGAGCCATTGATGGGTAACTTACCAATGACGAGGGTGTCTCAATCGTATACCTTCCAAATCACAGGAACTGATTTCGCTGGCCCTTTCATGATTGCTAGTAAAAAAGGTCGGGGTAGTAGAACAACAAAATGCTATTTGTGCATCTTTATTTGTTTTTCTACTAAGGCCGTGCACCTTGAGACGGTCAGTGATCTCACAACTCAAGCCTTTATTTCTTGCCTCAAGAGATTTATCGCTAGAAGAGGTAAACCTGATTACATTTGCTGCGACAATGGCAAAAATTTCGTCGGAGCGAACAATGAGTTAGGCAGGGTGTTGCAGTCAAATAGGAGTAGTTTATCTGATTTTGCAACCAGCAGGGGCATAAAGTTTGTTTTCAATCCCCCCTATTCTCCTACCTTTGGCGGCTTCTGGGAGGCAGGCGTTAAGAGTGCCAAATTTCACCTGAAGCGTATAGCAGGAAATGTTAGTCTTACATACGAGGAGTTGAGCACGCTCTTTACTCAAATTGAAGCGATCCTCAACTCCCGTCCCCTAACTCCTTTATCACCCGACCCAAACGATTTTTCTCCTTTGACCCCAGGGCACTTCCTCATCGGGCGGCCACTGACGTCACTACCAAGCCCTCATAAACCTGAAAGCATGAAAATTCGCACAAGATACCAGTTGGTTGAGCAGCTCCGATGCAATTTCTGGGAAAGATGGAGAAAAGAATATCTGGCCGAATTACAACAGCGAACGAAATGGCGTTCCAGGCAGATAAACCTTAAAGAAGGAGACATGGTGGTCTTCAAAGAACCCAACCTACCACCACTTAAATGGAGACTCGGCCGAGTTCAGCGGCTTTATCCTGGCGACGATGGAGTGGTGCGAGTTGCTGATTTCCTTACTTACCGAGGCGTAGAGCGGCGTGGCGTTAACAAAGTCTGTCCCTTACCAACCACGATGGAAGAGCCTGATGTCTTGGAAGAAGCTGCATGTCCTTCCAAGGGCGGGGAGGATGTCGGCGACCGCGTAAGAGGACGAAGAGGTAGACGCGCGGGAGGAGAGGTCCCGCCAGAGCCAGATCAACCGTCAACGAGAACGCGCGCGCGCACCCAGTTAAAATAAAGACAAAATCATTTGTAACCACTATTCGGGAGTAAATCTTATGTATCAAGAATCTGCATTTTATAATCATCACCAACAATATACTTACAACTGTTTCGCAACATTTATACATCCCACAAAGGTACTGTCAAAATTACAACTACAGTGAACACTTAAGTGCATGTGTAGTGTGCGTGTGTCCCAAAACATTCGCTACTCGCTAAGCTGCCAACCCTATAGGGGCCAGAGAACTCATAGTTTAGATAGTACATAAGTATAACAGTGTGGTGTATTAAGACAGTTGCGACTCTAAAAATTTTTGAAAATCCAAAAAACCTAAATATCTCCGAAACGGTGGGCCCTAGCAAAAAACTAACAAAATTTAACCCCCCTTCCCCCCGCCTATGCTTCTCCCCCTCCAAAAACCCCCAGCAATATTTTGACACAAAATTTTTGGCTCTACATTTCAAAATTTTTGGATTATTTTCGGATTTTGATAAACAGTGGCCCCACATCTTGTATAACGTTTAAGACAGTCAGAGACTCTACAATTCAAAAAACCTTAAATATCTCCGAAACGGTGGGCCCTAGCAAAAAACTATTAAAGTTTTACCCCCCCCCCTCTATGTTTCCCCCCCTCCAAAATCCCTTGGCGACATTTTGACATATAATTTTGGCTCTACATTTCAAAAAATTTCAAAAATTTTTAGATTAGCCTCGGATTTGACAAACAGTGGCCCCCATACACGGCGCCACATCTTGTATAGCATTGAGACAGTCTGCGATTACGGCTCTATGTAGAGCAAATATATATTTTCAAGATAATTTTAAGTAAAAAATCTCATTTGACAAGGGCCAGACCCTGGAGACAATAATTAGTATTTAAGAGTAGTTAAGAGTCCGCGACTCTACATACATAAATATAAGAGTAGAATTAGAAGTTAAGACGTCGCTACTTGACACTAGCCGCCCTATACACGGCAACACCTTGGACAAAGTAAGCTGAACAATGTTCGGAATAGGAATCAGAACACCGACACAGAAACCAGGAGGGGAGACCTCGACTGAAAAATCCCCTGAACAAAAGGTGAGAAAGTCTATCGACAAGTGGGAGACCACCGCATCCGATTCGACTCCAGCGCTTAAGCCAGCCATAATCGAATCAAAGAAGCAGGCAGGTCCTGCCATTGAAAAACCAGCACCCTCTCAGGACAGGCAAATGGCTTCAACACATCGGGTTGCCACACCACCAAAGAAAACCTACCAAAGCAAAACTGCAGAAGCTAGAGCCTGCCTTGAGAAGGGGAAGAATAGCATTAATAGCGCGAGAAACGTCCGGACAGACATAAAACAAGACGTGATAGAGGCTTTAAACCGTCTCTACCAAATTGCGAAGGATCTTGAGTCCGTACCCAAAAAAGGGCAAGAAACAATCAAAGGGACAGCAGCTGGAAAAGTGGCCCCGGATGCACCCGCTGAGATCAGCATAAATTCAGATAAGATCTTCGATAAAATTGACTCGCACACAAAGATGCTAGAAGATAATCACAGGAAGATGAACGAAAAAGAAAGTGATGCTGGAAGAACAACAAGCAGCCCTACATAAGCTAGCCTCCACCGCAACGTATGCAAGCGTAGCAGCGTCTGCAAGCCAAAAACAGAAGCAACAGACGCTACACTCGGTTGTTATTACCTCACAAGTCGAAACGGAATCTGGTGAAGAGGTACTCAACAAAGTGAGAGAAGCGGTGGATGCGAAAGAGGGATGGTTAGACGTTCAAAGAGTCAGAAAAGCCCGGGACCGTAAAATCATTATGGGATTCGGAACAAAGGCAGAAAGGGACAAGGTAAAAGAAAAACTCGGAAGGGAAGGAGTCGGCCTCAACGTCGAGGAAGTGAAAAACAAAGACCCTCTACTATTCTTGAGAAGCGTTCTGAGCATCCACACGGACGACGAAGTTATAATGGCACTGAGAAACCAGAACCGGGGTGTTTTTCTCGGCCTCGACGGAGACGACAACAGAGTGGAGTTAAAATATCGGCCAGGAATGCCAAACACGACGCAGATGGGACGAACTGGCCAGATCGGCCGTAGCATATTGCTAAGGTGGATCAGGGCGTTCAAATCAGATGTCTAACTGCACAAGCGAACCTCCAGCGTAAAAGACTCGCCACAGAAGAGCTGCTTATAACAGCCGAACAGCGCAAAATAAAAGTTGCATTGCTGCAAGAAACATACGTAGGGAGTTCCAGGGTAATGAAGAGCTACAAAGGGACGCGCATTTTCCAGAACACCAGTGTGGGGGAAGGGACGATCAAAGCGGCTATAGTTGTCTTTGATAGCGACATTAAAATAACCCAATACCCGAAACTCACCACAAACAACATCGCTGTGGTGGGAATCCGGACTGGTGATCTGGAAATAGTTCTAGTTTCTTACTATTTTGAACCCGACCAGCCTGTGGACCCCTATTTAGAACATCTCCAAAAGATAGAGAACCAAATCAGCTCGAAGAGATGGATAGCTGGAGGGGATGCAAATGCGAAAAGCTCATGGTGGGGAAGCCCCGTCACTGATCACAGAGGAGAAACCATATCTGGAGCATTCGAAGAGCTAGACCTGACCATCCTCAATATAGGGAAAGTACCCACCTTCGACACCATCAGAGGCGGCAAGCGCTACAGTAGCTACATTGACGTAACAGCCTGCTCCACAAATATTCTAGACCAGGTAGACAACTGGAAAGTGGATGAGGGACTAACAAGCTCGGATCACAACGGCATCCTGTTCAGCATCACAATCAACAAACCAGCTGGCCAAAAAATTGAAAGAACAACACGATTATTAAATACTAAAAAAGCAGATTGGCCTCAATTCACAGAAATATTAAGCAGACTACAAATAGAAAACAAAATAACAAAATCTGAAATAGAAACCATCAGCACTGTAGAAGAACTAGAAAAAGTAGTGAACAAGCTCTCATTGGTAATAAACGACGCATGCTTAAAATCTATGCCAAAAAAGAAAAATAAAGAAAGACTTACAATGCCGTGGTGGTCCGAGAGACTTAACGCACTAAAGAAAGAGGTAGCCACCAGAAAAAACCGAATCCGATGCGCTGCACCTATAAGAAGACAAAAAGTTGTAGACGAGTACCTATAAAAGAAAGGAGAGTATGAGTCAGAGGCAGCAAAAGCCCATATAGAAAGCTGAAAAGACTTCTGCAAAAAACAGGATAGGGAAGGACTCTGGGAGGGAATATACCGCGTCATTGGGAGAACGGCACAAAGAACAGAAGACCAATTGCTGGAAGTAGATGGCCAGCCACTGAATGAGAAGAACTCGGTAAGGTTGTTGGCAGAAACGTTCTACCCGGAAGACACCGCTGCGACCGACAGTGCTCACCATCGCGAAGTAAGACTGAAAGCCGACAAAGTGAATGACGGAAAACAAAATGACCTTTGTGAACCGCCATTCACAAAATCGGAACTCAAATGGGCAAGCGAGTCCTTCAACCCTAAAAAGGCCCCGGAAGCAGACGGATTTACTGCAGATATTTGCCGCCATGCAATAGGAAACAATCAGGAATTGTTCCAAGCACTTATGAACAAGTGCCTGGAGCTCCACTACTTCCCCAAGACATGGAAAGAGGCCACAGTTATAATCCTAAGGAAGCCAGGGAAAAGCGACTACGCAACGCCTAAATCTTACCGACCAATCGGACTCTTGCCTATAATGGGAAAAATATACGAAAAAATTATAGTAGCCCGTCTAAAACACCATTTGATACCCAGGACAAGCACTCGCCAGTACGGGTTCATGCCACAGCGCAGCACCGAGGACTCCCTCTATACTCTTATGCAGCACATCCGCAACAAACTAGATCAGGGCGATTCTCCGAGCCGGCTCGATTTGCTTGACTTCGGTGAACGTATTTTTTTTTCACTTTTTCGATTGGTGACCTCGGTATTCAAGAAAAGGCCTAAATTTAAAAAATATTGGTGGTAAAGGCCTTCATAGGAACCTTGTAGTGCATGGGATATTCGGGTTTTTGCGTACACCGAAATCAAACACACACACCGAAATCAATATACATAAAATAGTATCACCGAATTCAAAAAATGCTTACACCGAAATCAAATTTGAAATTAAACAATGTTTTTTGCTACAAAATAACCTTTATTTCCAATTGGTACACTTACAAAATATATATATATACAATCGTGGCCAGATAATTAAGAACACGATTTTTTTCCCATACAGTTGCATACAAATATGACTGTTCAAATTTGATGATAATTTATAATGTGTTTGATTACTTTTGTTTCTGATTATACGGATGTAACCGTGTTTAAATAGTATTTAATAAGTGCACATACGGCTTCTGTAAAATTTAGTAGCTAAAATAGGTTAGGTAGGTTAGATCGATACTGTGGCACTCTTTGAGGGAGGCCTATGTCCAGCAGTGGACGTCTTTCGGCTGATATGATGATGATGATGAAGGTCGATGTACTTGATAATAGCTTTTCTGTGAAAAGTAAATAAGTAAGTATCGTGAGGAAAACGGTCATGTTCTTGAGATTAGCTAACAACAAGGTGTAGGTACATTACCCTCTGGGTTGGAAGGGTAGATGGCACAAAACAATGGTACTTACAATCGTGAAAACGCTAGGAGGATTGAACGTTGGGACGTTGATTGAACGTAAAACCGATAGACCGGCGAAAAGTTTCTCGAGTGGTGACCACGTACCGGAAGGCGCAGCGTGGGTAGACCCCAAGAAGGTGGACTGATGACCTGGTAGGCAAAGCGCGCAGGTGCCCGCTGGGTGTGGGTGGTGCAGAACCGGTCATTGTGGCATTTTTGGGGGGATAGACCTTCCCAGCAACGGACTTCTTTCGGCTGATATGATGATGATAACAACATTTATGACCCTATGACCACCATTAGGGCTATATAATTTGAATCAAAGTACGAGTATGTAGAAACTTGAGATTTTGATGTAAGTATGTATGTCTCAAATCTCCTAGCATTATTTTCAACTTACATGAAAAATTAAGAGGTACTTAATGTATCTTCTTAGTTCTGTACTTACCCAAAAGGGTGCATAATGGTCCCTAAGGCTCCTCTATATGTTCATCCGTCCGGCTGTTACAGGGCTGTATCGTTTGAATTATGTAAGTACGTAAGTAAGTGTAGTAATTATGTAGGTACCTACTTCACAGATTTCTTACTTTACTAGTTCTTCAGGTGATGGAAATGGAATTGATGATGAGGGATCGGCACAGTATCTATATGGCAAACATATCAGCATCTTTGCTATGTGCTTTAGTACCTAACCAATACACTACAGTTACTATCGGAAAGCTGTTCATGTAGTAAAGTGTTGAAACTACGTGAAATGTCATGTGTATGGCAATGGCATGGCGAAGTACAAAATTGGAGTAGGTAGATAGTTCATTTAATTAGAGTGACATTCCCATTGGAACTATTAGGATAAAAACACATTTATTAGGTACAAAAAGTGTCAGTAATTGAGCACATTAAATTCATTACAAAATGTTCTTCAGCGTGGCGACTCGCATATTATTCTTAAAAAAAACTAGGGTGTAACTTATACCATAAAATACAGTTTAGTAACCAACTTGTAAAGTAAGGAAGTTCTCAATTCATCTTCTTAAGAGTTGTACCTAAAAGGATTATATTTGAACCCTTAACAAAGGCTCCACTATCTGCCCATCCGTACGTCCGTCTGTTACAGCCGTTACAGAATTGGTACGGAACCCTCCGTATGCGAATCCTTGTCCGCTATCGTGTATCTAATATCTACGTATCTTGTCTGTCGGTATGTCTTTATTGTGTTTCCCAATTGTAATGTTTTTGTTTCATATGGATTTTGAGATACTTACGAAAGTTGTTGGACCCTGAAACAAGATGATTTCAAGACCCACACCCAACACCAGCTTAAGATTGACTGCTAAAAATAAGTACGTACTAATCAATACATATAATAAAATCGTAACTGATCGCTGTCTGTAGATGGCAAATATATTAATAAAACTTTTATGAGGGCCCCATTATTTGTTGTTTTTAGTTTCGTGACGCATTGGTTTTTACTGTAATGTCACGTAAATGTATTTGTCAATAAATAAATAAATAAATAAATATTAGTAAATAAATATTAAATTGCTAAGACTCTTCTGTCAGTCCGTCTGTCTGTCTGTCTGTCTGTCTGTCTGTATGTCTGTCTGTCTGTCTGTCTGTCTGTCTGTCTGTCTGTCTGTATGTCTGTCTGTCTGTCTGTATGTCTATCCGTCTGTCGCCAGGCTGTATCTCATGAACCGTGATAGTTAGACATTTGATATTTTCACAGATGATGTATTTCTGTTGCCGCTATAACAATAAATATTAAAAAACAGAATAAAAATAATATTTAAGGGGGCTCCGGATACAACAAACGGGATTTTTTTGCCGTTTTTATAGATAATGGCACGGAACCCTTCGTGCGCGAGGCCGACTCGCACTTGGCCGGTTTTTTAATACTATGACAGTGGAAAACAATAATCGGCCTGCCTGATGAGTGATGATAAGCAGATACCGTGGTCTGTGGATGTTTAGGAGTCCAGAAGAGTCGCTGCCGACCATTTATAGATTTGAGGATTCGTTGTGTTGACAGCTGGAGACAAACGCGCTCTCACTCTCACAACAACACTCCTCGGGAGCTCTGGCGACCTTACTCGCCACCAGGAACACACACCACATACCTACTGAGCAAGTAATGGAGTCATTATAGCTGTGGTCTTCTGTACTTCTGTACTTTATGCAACATAAATATTTTATCATCATCATCATCATATCAGCCGAAAGACGTCCACTGCTGGACATAGGCCTCCCCCAAAGAGTGCCACAATAACCGGTCCTGCGCCACTCGCATCCAGCGGACTCCCGCGACCTTTACCAGGCCATCAATCCACCTTGTGGGTCTACCCACGCTGCGGTACTGGGTCCGGTGCTGCGAGCCTCATTTCTGATGCGAAATTTTACTAATACATAGGTACCTAGATATAATTGCAAATAATAGGTTTAGCTCTACTCTGTCCGGATGTAGCGTTATAACTTATATCTATTGTATTTCTCTATTGTACACCTATAGCTGATATTGTAAGATATTCATTCACTTACGGATATTTAAATCTTGCAGTTTTTTTTTTATAGCGTATCGCGTAGTCCTGCTATATGCAGTTATGATTGTGAAAAGCATCTACTTACTAAAAACTAAAATTAAATAACCGTGCAATTATTTAATTCATCAAATAAACTTTGTAACTGTATTTACTGATAGCTTGTGGTAATTTTCTTTCTCCTGTAGTTGCACGTTTTATTTCTTGTTACATGTACGAGCGAGGTGTCATTCAATGTTATAAATAAAAATATTGGTGTTTTTTTTATTCCAACGGCAAATTGGATTACAGCTGTCAAAGTCAGGTGCAATCGATTCATGACATTTGACTTTGACATCTTGTCATGGGTATGGGTCACAAGGCTTAGTGTAGGCGCGCACGAGCAACTTTGTCGCCAGCAACAGTACATCTCTCTTTTTCTCACTTCTAGCGTGCGACCCTTAGCTGCCGTTTTTATAAATCTGTGGGTTAGGCTACGAGGCTTTAGGTTGGTTACCATTTCGAAGTAATCGAGAATCATGTATTTTTCTGAACGCACCGTAAGAATTTCATAAACTATATACTTATCTGCATTTACGTCGTCTACGTAGCATATCAGCACGTCTATCATGGGACGGCCGCGACATACCTACTCTCGATTTTTCTCGCACTATACCTCTTGTTCTAAGTTTTCTAATAGGAGAGAGACGGATATTGCAAGAAAAATCGAGAGAGCTTGCGCGCCGTCGCGTGATAGCCGTGCAGTCATTATTTTTGTGGTGCGTCTTTATTTTTGACAGCTATGCGGTTACTCCGATCTGATATTCATTCTATAGGGTAACAGATCGGAATAACCACAGTAGGCACGCTATGAAAAAATCACTACGAAAACTGTAATGTAACAATATGGGCACGTTGTTAAAAAACTATTAGTTGTGTGTTTATACATAACCATGTAAACCCATGTGATTTTGCAAGATTAGTACTAATAAAAAAACTTTATGCCTTGTCCTGTTTTATTATTGTATTTTGTACATACAGTTAGACAACCAGTAGCTACTGCTGCATATTCAGTTAGAACATATTAAGTTTAAAGTCTTTACTAATATTATAAATGCGAAAGCTCTGTCAATATGTCTGTCTGTGTGTTACCATTTCACGCTTAAATCGCTGGAACGATTAAGATGAAAGTTGGTATGGTGGTAGATTTAATCCTTGTGAAGAAAAAATCTACTAAGCTTTTTCTTTTTACAAGAACAGACATGGGGGACGAAAGTTTGTATGTAGCTACGTTATAAACGAGTTTCAAACGGACGAAGTAAGACAGACTAATTAAATAATATCCAACCCCGACTGTTGTTTGCAAAAAAAAACATAAATATCCTATACTATTATACGAGCAATTTTGTATGTATGTATATATTTGCAATCACGTTCTCGGAAACGGCTCTACCGATTTGGAATAAGGGGTTTACGGGGGCGAGAAATCGATTTAACTAGCTAGGTCTGTCTGAGAAAATTCGTTTTCGCCATATTTTCATCCGAGCTGAGCTCGGTCGCCCAGGCACTATATATTTTAAGTAGGTAGGTACCTATTAGAACAAACAGAGATTATGTTTCGTCTTAATAAGATGATTCGTAAGAAAATATCGTATAATGCACAATAGCCCTTAAAAATATAATGTACAATAGCCCTTTTTAATAAACCTTTGCGCTAAACTATTTTTTTATGAGCTCAACATCAAATAATGTAAACCGACTAAGTGCAAGGTTAGTTGGACTCCCATATTTCACATATTCATATATGACACCTTACAACCTTCGTATTTTTGTCGTATGTGTCCGAGCCGCCCGGGCCGAGCACGAGCCGGGACCGGGCTGCTGAACAGCGGAGCGTTGTTGTAGGTCAACGGGCCGTGTGCGGGCCGGACCGGGACCGAGCGTCGTCCGAGCCTCGGTTGTAGGTAGACCGGCCGTCAAACGTTGGTGTTACATATGAGCGACCGACACCGGGCCGACACCGAGCCGCTTCCGAGCCTCGGCCGTGGCCCGGCCGGGCTTGGGCCGCGCAAAAACGCCGTCGTTTTTCTGAGAAAACGGCCCGGGCCGGACACGTCCCGTTCTAGCGTGAGTCATCCTTTAAGCCAACTAACAGCAAGACAGAAATGGTTTCACCCTCAGAAGAACCTTGTAACAGGAGATATTGTGGTCATTCACGAAGATAATTTACCGGCAGGAAAATGGGCACTAGGGCGAGTTATAGACGTCCATCCAGGTCAAGATGGGCATACGAGAGTAGTGACACTCAAAACAGCAAGGGGTATACTCAAGAGGCCGATAGTAAAGTTATCTGTCTTACCTTTGGACGAACAGAAAACGGAGAATCAAACAGTCGAAAATGTACCGAAACGCAACCAAAATCAAAAAAATACAAAAAGAGGATGTTTATCAACTATGCTAATGATGCTAATATATTTTTTTTCATTTTTAACGGCAGGAAGCTGCGTCAAACTGACCTCAATCAACGAAAAACAAGGATTGTATTTCGATAAACTAGGAAACATGCAGCTAGTTAGGGACGAATGGAAACTAGTTGCATACTACGACATGAGCCCATACTGTTTATTGTTTATTGTTTATTGTTAATGTTTATTCAAATAGGCTTTCTCATAGCACTTTTGCAAGTCAAAAACTAATTCTACCTTTATATAATACTTGTACCAGTTACATTTGGTGGTGGTACCAGGTGGTGGTCATGCAGAAGCTTCCAGGCATCTTTGTCTTCTATGTATTGGCTAATTGTGTAATAAGCTTTCTTTAACAAAGTTGATTTTACATGACTCTTGAATTTACCTTCTGTGAGCCCAGTGACTTCCCTAGTAGCATTTTGCGTTGGCCAACCGTAGCTAACGGTTGGGAAAAAGTTGGGAAATCGTTAGTAGCAATCTAACGAATTGCCAACAATGGCCCTAATGCTATTTATGGTTCATTTTCCAACTGCAAAACCATACAAACATCTAACATAGGCCCTACCACAGTTATCAGTTGGGTTACCAACAAATAATCCATACGAACAAACGACGTAGGCCCTACTACCGTTTTTGGTTAGATTTCCTACAAAAAATCCATACGAACAGCCAACATAGGCCCTACTGTGGTTTTGGTCGGATTTCCAACAGAAAATCCCATACGAGCAGCCAACATAGGCCCTACTGCAGTTTTGCGCAGCGTTCCCAACAAAAAAAACATACGACCATACAACATAGGCCCTACCGCCGACTTAGTTGGCTTCCCTACCAAAAAATCCCTACTAGCAGCCAACATAGGCCCTACTGAGGTTTTGTACGGCGTTCCGAACAAAAAATCCATACGATCATGTAACATACAACCTACCGCGGTTTTGGACGGATTTCCAACAGAAAATCCCATACGAGCAGCCAACATAGGCCCTACCGCCGACTTAGTTGGCTTTCCTACCAAAAAATTGGAATTTAGCGCTATCTCGTATCGAGTAGAGGCATTGCTCATCTGTCACGGGCCTGGACATAACTAAACAAGTACTTTTCACGCTATTCATCACCAGAGAGCACATAGCATTAGTACTATTGCATATTGAGAACAGCATAGGGCCAACAGTGGGCCACATAGGAATCCAATGGCAGCGGGAGGGGAGAGGGGAATTCGGAAACAAAGTGCGGTGCGGGGGGCGGTGGTCAGGAGCACGCGCGGCGCGCGAATTCGATCGGCCATTTTGTTATCGATCTCCATCGTGAATAGTGCGTGTAAACGTATACTTAGTGGTTATATTTTCTTTTGAGTGCGTGCGTGCATGGTATAAAGTATTACTTGTTTTTGAAAGGGTTGCATATTTAATTAGCAAATATATATAAAAAATAGTGTGCAAGTTAATACTTACATGTTATATTCACTAATCAAATAACAATATATCGTGTTTATTAAGCAATCCTTTCAAAATCACGTTCAGTATGATCAAAGTGGTGGAATTTAATGATTCTGATGGTGACGGCGTGGTCTTAGTGTAATAATTATGTAACAGAAGAGTGGATCACGCCTCGCAAGAAGGAGTGCCTTTGACCTCCTCATAAAATCGTCAGTACAGTACCTATGCCTCACAACTAAAATATTACCGGACGAGAATTGACATGTGTATCCCATTAAACGCATATTGTACGAGACAGGTGAGTTAATATTTGTTAATTTAATTTTTAAATCACAAGGTCAATTTAGTTTTGTAACGTCGTGTGTTCATTTTGATTTAATATCTGTTTAAAACTGATGCTGGCAAAAGTTTCGAGCTGCCATTTCTCTATGAGTACATAGGTAATAATAAATAGTTTTAGCTATTTGTCGTTTTTATGAAAAGGTAAGTTTTAGCTATTTCATCACAGTCCTCATTGTCGGTGTCATTTAAATGTGTGTTCATCTCTCTTCTAACAGATGGCTGCGTCCTTGTCAATTGGCTGATGAAACTGGCCAGTGTGGACGCCTTATTAAAGTTGCTGAATAATCCAGCGTCTAATTAACTTATTTGGACGCGATGAGCGGACCATTGGATTTTTGACACCTGAACCCACTGAAACGACGGAGTGCAACTGCTCGGAATCGGAGGTCAAAATATGTTAGTCCAGTCATCACGTTGACAAATTTGGGCTAGTATGATGCCTTTTATGGCCCGCCATAAAGAATGTGTCCCTTTCTCACTTACATACTTGCTAGAAAGTGATGAATGCTTTAAGGCCGGTCAAAAAGCATCGTGCTACAGGGCCAGCATTCAAATACAATTAATTATAATAGAAACATATCGATTATAAATCGAGGTTGTCTTTTTTTTCCTTACAATAAAATTATAAACGTATTATGAGAAGTTTTATTTTACGGTCTAGCTGTAAAAATGATGGTAACGCAAGTAAATGTGAAAAGTCTCAGAAGGCATTTAAATCTCCGTTAACAGTTATTGTGCAGTTAAGTTTGTAAATTCGGTTATTTAAAAGCGTTTACTTTGTATGTTACAGATGTTTATTCTCACGAAGGCGGTTTGTGAGTATTATGCACATGCACATTGTTGTGTGCTCGGCCAATATAGAATCTCTCTCGAGATTACGCACCTAGAAACCATGGACATGTGCACTAAATAGGTACCACCCCACAACAAATGTACGATCCCTACCGACCACGAGCGACGCCGGGGCGCACATTGTAAGTGCCAAAGGAAATTGAAGCTTCTCTGCTGTAGTTAAATTCCACTACTCGCGCGCGCAGGTGGCAAGCTGCGTAAATTCCGTGCAAATATGGAATTTAACTACAGCAGAGAAGTTTCAATTTCCTTTGGCACTCACAATGTGCGCCCCGGCGTCACCCGGTCAGTGGAGATCGTGCATAAGTAAGACCAACCCGCCTTCGTGAGATAAACAACTGTACCTAACCCTACTAACTGCCAACGGCTATTCTACAGTTGGTACAGAGTGCTTTTATTTTGTAGGCCCTTCTTACGCAATGTTGCTTTAGGTCCAACAGTCGGAAACTGTGGTTGGCCCAACATAGTTCTCGTAGTAATGTTGCTGTAGGCCCTACTTTGCAAATGTAAATTGGCCCTACAACCGGAAACGGTGGTTGGCCCAACGTAGTTGTCGTAGTAATATTGCTGTAGGCCCTACGTTGTAAATGTAAATTGGCCCTACAGCCGGAAACGGTGGTTGGCCCAACATAGTCATCATAGTAGGCCCAATGTTGGGAGACATCGTTGGCTTTACCGAAAACAGGTGTTTCACTCGCAACGGTTGACCAACCAATCGGTGATCAATGGCCCTACGAAATGCCAACTTAAAATGCTACTAGGGTTCCTTAGGGATTTTATTATAAAACCGTATAGAGTTTCCTAAGAAAGATTTTTTATTTGTTTTAGATAGCCTGAACTTAGGTACAGCTATTTTATGTTTGTTCCTAGTATTAAAATTATGATTATCACTATTTAATTTGAACTTATATAAGTTTTTACGCACGTGCATGATGTTTTCATAAATGTACAAGGAAGGTAGGGTCAGTATGTTTATCTCCTTGAAGAGTTCTCTTATGGAGTCGCGAGGACGCATCTCATATATGGCACGAATCGCACGCTTTTGCAGTGTAAAAATAGTCTCGATGTCCGCAGCCGCACCCCACAACAAGATTCCATATGACATTAAACTATGAAAATATGCGAAGTAGACTAATCTCGCTGTAGCTACATCTGTAAGTCGTCTAATTCTATAAACTGCATAAGCTGCAGAGCTTAGTTTCCCCGACAGAACATTAATGTGGGTACCCCTTTGTAACTTAGAATCTATGTTAATGCCCAGGAATAAGGTTGCATTGTCAATTTTAAGTCTTTCACCGTCAAGAATTATATTTGGTTCAACATCATATCGGACATTGGGTAATGAAAATTTCAAACATTTGGTCTTTTTCGCGTTCAATAACATATTGTTGGCTGCAAACCATTTGGAGATGATGGTTAGTGCGTTATTAACTTGTACAAGAGCGCTATCTTTCCTATCGATTTTAAATATCAGAGACGTATCATCGGCGAATAGAACGATGTCTGCTAGGTCTTTAACCATGTAAGGCAAATCGTTGATGTAAACCAAAAACAAGAAGGGGCCCAGGATCGATCCTTGAGGAACTCCCATCTTTACCGCAGAACTTAGAGATGAAGTACCATTTATATATACCTTCTGTTGCCTATCAATCAAGTATGATTCCATCAAGTTCAGGGCATTTCCATGAACTCCGTAGACCTCCAGCTTGCGCAGTAGCGTGCGATGATCCACACAGTCAAACGCTTTGGAAAGATCACAAAACACTCCAATAGCATCCTGTGAGCCCTCCCAAGCCTCGAGAATAATAGTCATCAGGTGACAGCCCGCATCAGCTGGGAAGGTATAACCGCATACAAAAAGTACAACGACCAGTTAGAAATGATTTGTAAACAAGTTAGAACCCTTTCACACTGTGATGTTATCTTACTACAACTACGTCACGCGTACGATGAACTACAACACTATGATAGAGTTTTATCCAGACATCAGCTGAAACACGAGACGCGTAAGAAACGGGGATTAATTAACGGTGTCGGGAACATCGCGAGCGCTCTGTTTGGAGTCCTAGACGATCGATTCGCCAAACAATACCAAAAGGACATAGGTCTCCTCAGAAACAACGAAAAGCACCTCGCAACGATGTGGAAGAACCAAACATCTGTCGTTGAAGCTGAGTACAACATGCTTTTGCGAACACGAGATACAATCCAAAAACAACATAAGTTAATACATCAGCATTTACTGCATTTGGAAAACGACACCACCACCATGGCAACAGAATTAACCGCCGCCGAAAGAATGTCACAATTTACCGTTATTGCCATGGCCGCCAACAATTTGTTAACTCATCTCAAAACGATCCAGGACACGCTACTAGACACAATAACAAACATTTACAACGAAAAAATGAACGTACATATTATAAATCCTCAACAATTACAAAAGGAACTGAACATTATATCAGGCCAACTTTTAAGCGACCTTGCCCTTCCCATCGATAACATACAGACAAACCTACAAAACATTTACCAAGTATTAAAAGTAAAAGCGAGAATTACTGACCAATATATGATATTCGAGATTCGCATCCCATTAATAACCCGTGATCGTTACGTTATTTACAACATGATTCCGGTTCCGCACAGCTCAGCCAGAAATATGATATCTGTTATCCCAATAGAAAAATACGTCGCTATGAACTTTCAAAAAGATGCCTACATGCCTCTACGAGAAAAAGATCTCGAAAATTGCCTTCTTCGAGACACATCTACTTATATGTGTTACCTTAAGGTTCCCATATACAAGATGAGTAATGATAAAGACCTATGTATAAAAGATGAACTGGAGAATCAACAATGCAAAACGAACATCGCCGCGTGCCAGAACAAGTGGATTAGCTTATCAAGCCCAAACCATTACTTGCACTTTTGTTGTGATAGGTGTCAGTTTCGGACCATTTGTAAGGATCAGGTTACGGCTCAGACATTAACCCGAGCGAATATAATTAATATCGAACAGAATTGCATTGTAAAAACTGATAACTTTGCTTTTCACACGCATATGAGTATGGAGAGTAAAATTGACTTAAAATACCATATACTGACACCGGAAATTGACCCTATTAACCACGTAATAAACATAACTGTCCAAGAATTTGCCTTGAACAACAGCCTGAACATTATGAACGAAGAGAAAGAAAAGAAAAACATAGAGGAAAGAATCAAAGCGCTAAAGGAGAGTCAAATTCCCGGAGAAAATTATTCTATACATGACGTGCATCATTACGCGGCCATATACTGCCTCTGGATTATAGCAGCCGTGCTCGTATGTCGTAAGAGACGCTGCCAGTGGCGACTATTAAGAGCGCCACCAGTACAGTCGAGTTCTCCAATATATGTACACTTTTTTACCAACTCGAATGCGGCCGCTAACAATTAGTATGCAAACGCGTTCGATTAGGTAAAAAAGTGTACATATATTTATGAACTCGACTGTACAAGCAAATCCCTCGGAACCAGCGACATCGTGCTGTGTAGTCTCGAGTCCCCGTCCCCGGGCGGCCTCGCCGCCGCCACCGCCGCCGCCGCCGCCCCGAGCGAACGCGAGCGCAACCTCGACGCCGCGTGCAGCCCGTCGCATCAGCACCAGCGGCAGCCGTGATAACGAAAAGTGTAATGTGAGTGCGCGAAGCCGAGTCAAAAGTGTGAGTGAAGGAGAGTTAAACAATGCGCGAGTGAAAGTATTGAAGTGTCATGATGAGATGAGTGGATCGATATTTATGGACAGGGGAAGCTCCCCAATTTTAAGAAAAATATATTTTAATTAATAATATTATGTCATGTTAAACTTAAGTCGATTGTTCAATCATCTTGTACCACCATCTTACCTAATCATCTTAACTTCATCTCATCGTTTGCCCCCGGCAAGATGTTCGGTGCAATGCACCTAACACGTGCCATACGCCTGCGTGCGTATGCGATTATTTAGTTGCATTGAGTGCCGATTCGATTTAATTTTAATGCATTTACGGATACCGTCGCGACCGGGTGCATTCGAATATATTTTATAACATTAACATTTTCAACATTTATCTAACTTAGCCAATAACAGTTTTTGTAGTAGTCTTGTAGTTATTAAACATTTTATACTCTTTTCCCGACTTTAACATTCGCCTTAAACCTCGCCGCCCACAGTCATAATAAGGTTAATCGTTGTATACCACATATTGGTACAAGTTTGAGAATTAAGAGTAAAAAGTTGCCTTTTACTTAGTTGGCAAATTATTCTTTAATAACGAATATTAGTAAAGGAATACTGTGTATTCTCCTTTTAAATAGGATAGAATCTACTATCCATTATATTATAATAAATGATTTCATTGTTAAACAATAAACAATGTTTAATACATACCAGTATTTTAGGTGCAAGCTTTAAAAGAAGTTTAGTACAAGTTCCCATATCAGACTCAAGTCAGACAGTTATCATTGTCTATATTCCATCTTGCCTGGGGTTTTTGACCCCTGAACATGTATAATCTTTGTCCTGAATACTGTACCGTCTAAGAATAATAAAGGAATATTACTGATGTTCGGAGACTTCCATTGAAAGATATATATCTTTCATGATCTTGCCGGGGTTTTCTGCCCCCTGTAAATTTATAATCTTTGTCCTGAATGTACCATCTAGGTATATCTGATGTTGGGACTCTTCCATTGAAAGATATAATTATTTCATGATAACTATGATAAGATATACATTTTGGCTTTATTGTTAGACTTGTGTCAAATGACTTGTTCAAATATTGTACAAACAATTTTTAGAAAAATGTGCTCAATTGTGGTGAAAACTGAAAAGCTCAGTATTTATGGTATGTACTTTCAGACATTGATATTAACTTTTGCCCAGCTCTGCTGCTTTGCATGTGAATATCTCAAAATTCCATTCCATAGTGTATCTATTGAACACTCGCCGGTAAGTTTTATCATTCTAAGATAGGCACTGCTCATCATATCGGCTGGAAAACTTCCACTGCCGGACATAGGCCTCCTAGCCACGTGGGTCATCCTGTTTAATTGTTGGAGCTTAAAAGTGGATCCCACTTTAGAGTTGTGATATCTTGAGGCTGTTCTTATTTAAGTTTGAAACGACCTTCTGAATTAAAGAACAAATTAAAGCTTCCCTTTGTGGCGGGTACTTTCGGTAAGAACTGAAATGATTTCTGATTTATCTTTCTTCTCCAGTGTTTTCCAATATCTACTATACACTGTCTTATCATGCATTACTGGATATAAGGCTGAAGTTTGTCTTAACTTAGCAGTATAGTGCAAAATAAAGTCTCCGGAGGCTTACAGAGATGTAATTGTAAAGATTTGTATGCCATACTCAGTCCACTCCACTGGGACAACACCCAACTGTTCAGAGTAACTTTCCAACGGAAAGACATAAACATATCATGTTATTATTAATATTCGTATATTAATTGTAATATACATTAACTTCCACCCGCGGTAGAAGTCAATTTGTAGCAATTTACATAAGTATATATGACCAACTTTCAGTGTCCTTATAATAAATATAATAATCCTAGAATCCCGATTTGATATATCTGACACTCCAACGGAATAGATGACACCTTATCAACATGATAATGTCTTCTTTCGAACCCTCTGATGATTTATTGCACAAATCATGGTTTTTGATACTGGGACTAAAGGTTATGACTGTTATTACAGATAAATAAATACTTAAAGATAAAGTAATCGCGTTAAACTTACGGCGTATTGTATGGCTGTATCACGACAACGATGGAAGGGATCCTGTGAATGTGTAGCAATCATCTCTGCGTCTTCCGCCTCTGTTGTAACTCTTTGACTTGCTAACCGTGGAAGGTCTGCACGTAGTGCTTCATCGCCGCCTGCTTCATATCTTTGCACCCATAAGTAAACTGTTCGCCTCTGAAAGTGAATTTAACAAAGTCGTGATAGAAGTTTGTAGTGATAAAGTATCATTAGTTAGAAAATGAACGCCGAACGATCAACTTATCTTTTTCTATATAATGAACAAAGATGTTATTTATTGAAATCACTTACTTGCACTCCTGTTTCTCGAGCAATCTCGGCCACACGCATCCCAATCTCTTTCAGCTCTACTATTCTTATTTTAGACGGGGAGCCATTTTCAAGCGTGAATTAACCGAAACGCAACATCAATCGGAAATAAATCGACAAATTGAATATACGGGGTGTGGCCTGTAATGGGAGCAATAAATTTAAGGGGGGATGACTCTATGTATTATCCGCAGTGATTCTGTAAAGATACCAGTGTTTCAAGATTCTTGAATTCGGAAATAATCTTATTTGAAGTTGTGATACCTAAGTAATGGATCTCGACATCTCGATATCGTAGCATGCCAGTCATTAACTATCTTGGTAGAACACTGGGCACTTTCGTAATTGCGATTATACTAACTTTGGTTTTCTAATTCTTTTTGTTTTTTTTTTTCAATTTTACAAGATTTTTTGGTGTTTTTGAAGTAAAACAAAATGGATATCATTCCAGTTAAGCAAAAGAACACACGTACGCTTTTACTTATTTTTTTTTTTCTATTTTTTTTTCAATTTTTTTTTCAATTTAACCACTTGGAAATAATTACTGATTAACTTAAGAGGCTCCCATACGCCAATGACCTTCGATCTGAATCCCTTAGTTTTCTAATGTTTTTTGTAGCTTATTATATTAACAAAAACGGCTTTAAGCAATATAGTATCCCATATTTACTTCAAACTTCATTGTTTTCGAGATATTTGGCATCAAAGTTGAACAATTTTAGGCCAAAAAACTGGTTTTCTGGCCATAACTTTTGTGTTAATTGGTTTAAAATTAAAACCCTCTGCCAGTTTTTAGAGACGTCATAGACGAACCCAAATTTGTAGATTTCGTGTATGTTAGATCTTTCACGTCAATAGAGATGCGAAATAAGTGTTTTTTTAGACAATGTTTAAAAAAATCATACAAAATTAAGTATTAATTTGTTTCAAAATCCGGTCTGTCAAAATGGAGATAAAAGATTGAAGAACCGATAGCCGTTTGATTTATGATTCTATCTGTAGTGCAAAAGTAGTAGATACGATTCAAAACTTGTCAAAAATCGATGAAAACCTCGGGTAGCCCCTTAATAAGCCACCGTTTAATTTTATGCTCCTATTACAGGCCACACTGTGTCAATATGTCAATATTGTCAATAAAAGAAAAATACTGTTTCAAAACTCTATAAACAATATAGTTTGGATGACAATTCAATATTATGGTACCATCGGGCTGATCTGATGATGGAGCGAATGTGTGTGTGTCCTATGCGTATGTATGCGCATAGGACACACACACATTCGCATTCTAGTGCGACTCTCTTTCATGCAATATTTCAGATTCTGAAGTGTATAGCTAGACGTGTTGCTGTGTTGTGTCTCCATCATCAGATCAGCCCGATGGTACCATAATATTGAATTGTCATCCAAACTATACTTATACCCAATATTTCACCTCAATCGGTCACCGGGAAGTGGGTCAAATTAAGGCCCTGCGAACGGTTGTAGGTTTATTCCCATTCAACGCCAGTCACGCTATATGAGTCATGTCTTTACGAGTGATTTCCGCTACTAAGCGGAAAAATGCTGCTATTTACAATGTTTAGTACATTACTAGGGGCAACTGATCAAGCATCACACGCATTACATTTTTTGTAACCTCAGAACTTTCACATTTGTAGACCAGTTTTTTGACCTATGTTTATGTTTTAAAGCTCAGACGCCCTGAACGATCTCTGAACTGATTTGCCATTGGTATAAATACCCTAGTACTTAATACCTAAGTGACCTCACTTGCCAATAATTTTTATCGTGTAACTAGATTTAGAAAATCGCCAGAAATTATGCCGGCATCATTACGAGATGTATATCAACATATTCCAAAGCTGGACTGAACTGGTGGCGACTGGTACTGATGTAGGTACCTGTTTATGACACGACACATGTATTTTTTATGCCGATTTTATCTATTTGCTTGTCCAGCTTTTGTAGAAGTCGCGTTGCGGCGGGCGCACGCGACACGCAAGGCACTAGGTGGGTACGAGTAACTACATTTACTGGGGGCCTGTCGTAGACCTAGCATTATATTTGCGCATGATTTTGAGTAGGTTTTTTTTTTAAATAAGCTACATGGCTCCATGTAGCAACGATTGTCCTTTATAGTTGCAGTTACAATTTTTAGACAGATTGAACTGGTTTTGATTCACGATTTTGTTTCATTTTATTTATTCATATTTTTTATTAATTTGGCCTTTTAACTCCTAAGAAGAAACCGTATCACTTATAGTTTTAGATTTTCCCCTCATGTTTTGAAGAACCTCATACTACAGTTCCTATTAATATTTATTTATTTAATAAAAACATAATATAATAACAACTAAGGTATAAACTTAAGTAACATAAAAATATTGATAACGGATTATAACTAAACTAAACCTATAAAAAGTAAATGCCCCCCAGGTCCCAGTCACTGGTTATGGTGCCCAGAAGGCTGGCAGCGTTGCCTCTTTGGATTGCTAGGCTACAGTTCCTCAGAAAAACCTTTAAAGGGCGCTTTCAAATTTGAGTAAATGGTCACTGTTGATTTATATCGAAATGACCGAAGTCGTCGTATAAAGATCTTATAACGATCCACGACGAAGTCGTCATGGGCGCGGCAACACTCCCGCCGTGTCTTACAATCATTTTGAATCTGCTGTAGCTTTGAGAAGTATTTTAATATGAAATAGGTTAGACCAGCTGACTTTGTATGATTAAATACAGAACCCTAAAACTCTGATACAATCGACATAAAAACATAACACGAATTCATAATTATATGTCACCTCACGTCATAGTTAAATAGCCGCATTTACATCACCCATATATGTACTTGCAGTCTACCTACTCCGGTTCGCAAAATGGTTAATTTCATCACGAGCGGAATCATTTCTTGTGGTTTTCTAATATTCGTTGTTGCTGGACAGAAAATGTTGGTACGTGGGCGTTTGAAACAAGATATCAGTTAACACAATCTAAATCTAGAAAAAGGCCGTACGCCACATTAGATTCAGTGCCGAACGCCTGGAATATTTCTTAACCTTCCTAATTCATCTACGTTATTCACATCCCGATTTGTCAACAATCCTTTATGGTTCACGGTCCTAACTTTTCAAGATTTATTTATTTACTAGCTTCTGCCCGCGACTTCGTACGCGTATAAATTATTGTTTAAGTACATGATATTTATTCTGATGTTTAACCATACATGTGACAAATGTGAAAATAAAGATTTCATTTACATGGAGTGCGGTGTGCGTCTAAGAACAGAGTTCAATTCGAATCTAAATAAACACCCTCATAAACTTGTTCGTCAATAATATTATATACCTAGATGCCCAAAGTATCCTTTTAGAGAGCGCTCCCTATGCGAGCATCAGGTCCGAAGGCCACTCACTATCCTCAGGTGTCTTGCAAGCTTGATCTGAGGCCAAAATCCCGAAGGCGGAGCTTTTCATTAGAATAAAAGGCCTGAAGCAATCCTTCAGAGAGTGGTCCCAATGCGAGCCCGAGGGCCTAAGGCCCGAGGCCGAGCCCGCACGGATACTCGTTATCTCCGAGTAACTTGCAAGCGAAACCTGATGAGGGCCGAATTCCTGAAGGTAAACGGGGAGGCAAGCGGAGCCGAAGGCTGAGCTTTTCTTAGAAATGAAAGGCCCTAAGCATGCTTTTAGAGAGCGGTCGCTATGCGAGCTCAGGGACTGAAGGCCCGTGGGTGAGCCCCCACGGACACTGTCCCGCGAAACTGGAGACCAAGTCCCGATGGTGAGCGGCCAGGCAAGCGAGGCCGAAGGTCGAAATTAGAGGGTGGGGACACAATTTTAGTGACTTTCGGGGCGATTATTTCCGACTCTATTCACTTAATCAAAAAAAATGCTGAGAAACCTAATATTTATTTTGAAAGGCCTATCGATTGGTGTTCCACACGTAGGCTTGCAATGAAAAAAAAAAAAAAAAAATTGACTTTCAGTTTTATGTATGGAGTGAAACCCTAAAAAAATTTTTTTTAGTAACTTAACTACAAAACTATGTAGCGGCTAACAAAATACACTTATCCTCAAAATTTTATTCAAAAACACTTTACAGTTTTCGAGTAAAATGCCTGTGACATACGGACGGACAGACAGACAGACAGACAGACATGGCGAATCCATAAGGGTTCCGTTTTTTGCCATTTGGCTACGGAACCCTAAAAACGATAGTCAAATTATTATTATTATTATTTTTTTAAATTTATTTATTCAAATGAAAACTTACATATTATACATTTATATTCTCGCCAAACTGTTACGTTTGATGGCGAGACGCGCTACATTTTAATACAACTTACTTAGCCTATTAAACTCATCTTATAAGATAAATTAGGTACTTAACAATTTCGTGGGCCCCATACCAAAGAAATTATAGATATATATATATATATGCATACATATACACACATACATATATGATGAATCGAGAATGGCTTCTGGAGTCATCACACATGCACGCACATATACATACACATATACACACACACACACACACACACACACACACACACACACACACACACACACACATACATACAATCATGACAAGTTGAGAAGACATTCCTTTAGTCTAGTTTTTATCATAGATTTACTTAATTTAGGACTTTCTCTTAGTAAACTAATTTTATTGAATATTTTAGGTACTAGGTACTTTGAACTTCTTTTGCCATAATAGTTTTTCATTTTCGGCTGTACTATCTTTTTTTCTCTTACACTCTTCGTATTATATTTATTGTGAATGAATACTTTGTACTTTTCACTGTAATAATGCTCTAAGCCTAAGAGGTATGTGACTTTCTTATCTATCGGTAAAATTTTACATAAGGGAAATATTTTATCATAATCTTTTTCACAATCTTTCTTAACACTTTGATGGACACTACTCCAGACACAATAGAAATAACAATAGAATTACGCCTATAGGCGTCTACTGTCCATCAATGTATTAACCTTTTTACTAACTAAGAATTTAATCAGCCTTGTTTGTAAATTTCGTATATCTCTAATATATGTTACGAATGTTCGCCCGTATACGACTAGACCATAGCTAATAAGTGAGTCAGCAAGGGCGTAATATACAACCATTAGTGTTTTTTTACTTAATATTCGACTTAATTGGTAGAATTTGCCTAGCACAGATCTTAGCCTATTACAAACATCGTTAATATGCGGTTTCCAATTAAAGTTTGTGTCAATAGTTAGACCTAAATATTTGAATGTTTCCACATAGCTCAGTTTAGCACATCTACAATTAGTTTTATCTGCATGCAGGCAATCGTATGTATGCCCTATTATATCCATTTTTTCTTTATTTACTTTTTTGGCTACCTGGTTATACGGCGAGTGAATGTGCACGCATTTGGTTTTCTCGAAGTTTAAGAGAATTCCGTTATCATGTGCCCACTTAGTGATACTTTCGAAGTCATCTTGTATGCACTTTTGCACCTCCGTTATATCTTTTGCAGCATAAAGTAAACACATGTCATCCGCATACATAAAAACCCGGCACCATTTCGCAACATTTGCGACGCTGTTGACATGCATCACATATCCCACGGGACCATACACGGATCCGGTCGGAACTCCGAGCTCCACCGCTGCAGCCTGCCCCGTCTCCCCCGCGATGCTCGTGCGTATTTTCCTGCCCGACAAGAAACTTTTAAACCACTTATTCGTGGGACCACGAATTCCGCATTCATCCATCGCCTGTAACAAAATATCGTGATCCAATGTATCGAATGCCTTTTTATAGTCTATGAACAGAGCTATTAGCTGTTGACCCGAGTCTAAGCAGTCGTTCACATAGTCTGCAAACCCCGTTAGAGCCGAGACAGTGCTGCGTCCTTTACGAAAACCGTGTTGCGAGTCCGAAAGTATATTATTACGCTCTAAGAATTGACTGACTTGACCGACAATAACTTTTTCGATAATTTTATCTACAGCAGACAGAATAGCGATAGGTCTATAATTTGCGTATTCTAGATGGTTCCCAGACTTATATATTGGCCGTATAATTGCACTCTTTAGGAGATCAGGATAAACACCACGAGTGAGGCAGGCGTTAATTAATTTAGCTATAATAGGGCATACCCAATTGCGCAGATATTTTAGGTCTTTTACCCGTATACCATCTAACCCCGGCGCTTTTTCACTTGACAACAAATTTATAACTTTTTCTACATCTGCTGCGCTCACCTTTCTGTATCTAAAGCTTACCTCACACGGTTTCACATATGAGTTTTGAGAACCTAACTGCTAGTGGCGGCCCAGGCATAGCTAATATGTTTGCGGATTTTTTCGCATCGGTATACACTTCCGGAAATATGTCACAGTCATCAGCTAATTATGTACCAAGGTTTAGCGCTGGTAATTTCACCTTGAGTCACATACCAATATCTGTAGACTATATCTGTAACAAACTAAGGAAATTAGATGTTAACAAAGGTGCGGGCCCAGATGGTCTATCACCCTTTTTTATAAGTATTTGTGCTCCAGCATTGGCTCTCCCAGTCCATATGATATTCCTAAAGTCTCTTACTGAGGGCATTATGCCAGATTTATGGAAAATTGGTAGAGTAATTCCGATTTATAAATCTGGAAATAAACAGGATGTGCGCAATTATCGGCCTATAAATATATTGTCGTGTTTTAGCAAGATATTGGAATCAGTTGTTTATGAATGTCTATTTAATCATTTTCGTCCAATTCTTAATGTAAAACAACACGGTTTTGTCCCAGGGAGATCTACAACTACGAATCTTATCCACTACACAGATTATATATGCCAAGCGTTTAACGATAAACGTCAGGTAGACTCAATCTACACCGACTTCTCAAAGGCGTTTGATCGAGTTAATCATTACGTATTGCTTATAAAACTGCAACATTCAGGAGTTCACGGTAGTTTGCTTCGTTGGTTTGAATCATATCTTCGATACCGCAATCAAATTGTAGCAATATACGGTTATGAATCATATCCATTCGAACCCACTTCCGGTGTCCCCCAAGGGTCAAACTTGGGACCGCTTCTATTTACAATATTTGTAAACGACCTATTGGATTCATTATCTTCAGATTGTTTAGCCTATGCCGACGACCTCAAGATATTCAGAAAAATAGAATCCATCAATGATTGTGATCGTTTGCAAGAGGACATAAGTATTATATATGATTGGTGTTCAGCAAATAGTATGTCTCTCAACATCGACAAGTGCCAGTGTATAACATTCACAAAAAATAAGAACCCACTTACTTACCAATATAGCATAGCAGGGAAATCACTGGATCGGGTTGATGTTGTAAAAGATCTCGGCGTTTATTTTGACAGCCAATTTACATTCAGAAAGCATTATGACTATATGGTGTCAAAAGCAAGTCGAACACTAGGCTTCATTACACGTATATGTAAATCATTTAAGAAGGCGGAAACTCTGCTACACTTGTATAAATCTCTCATCAGAAGCACACTAGAATACAACTCTTCCATTTGGTTTCCAATCTATTCTGTACACAACAATAGAATTGAGTCTATCCAAGCTCGTGCAGTCAGGTACGCGTGTATGAAAATCGGCTTAAGACGCACTCTTCCTGAATATCATGACCGTTTGAACTATTTTCATATGCAATCCTTGGAACATAGAAGACGCGGAGATGCCGTGGCGGCTGCGCGTGCGCCGGCACCGACTCAACCGCACGCACGAAGCGTTCGACGCGGAGGTGGTGGTCCGGGCCCTCCTCGACGACTCCTACGGTGTATGTATATATGGAAGTATAGCGTTTGACAAGCGAGCGCGGCGCAGAAATTACACCTGTGCGTAGGTAAACGTGGTCTGTGAGTGCAGATAAACTTGGCGCTGTGTTGTAAGATATAAAAATGTTAAAAAGTATAGAATTATAAAAACATCGGTTCTGTAGGGTCGCAGTTATTCTCAACACTCCTACTTGCTTCGCTGGTGTCGTCGTACCTACACTAGTATAGTTGAATTATTAGTATGTTGAATCTAACATTAACTAAATTAAATTAAATCTAAGTTAAATCTAAAAAGGGCCCTCGAGGCGTATTGTACCGAGGATGCTGGCGGCATTTCCCCGCTGAATTGCAATGCTGATGCGTTGCGTGAGAAAGGCGCCAGCTCTTCAGTAACCAGCTACGTCAACCAGACGTTTCGCAATTTCCGCAAATAACTTTAAATGGTACAAAGTTGGTACGCTTTAGAAGTAGTCCGTTGGAGGTGGGACGGTGCCAGTGTGTCTACACAGGTAGCGGCCCACACAAGCATCCGTCCCAAACTCCACGGAACCAGAGACACTCCATGAGGTCTTTTTCCATCATCTCTGAGAATGCCAGGCGGCTCAAGAAGAGCAGGCACATTGATGGTGGCAAGAGACCGGCGGATTATGTTATTAAGAGTCGCATGTCTTGAAAAGCGGCCTGCACTTATTTGACAACATAGTACGTGGTGACCCAGTCGGTCCACGTCCGTGCCACAAGGGCATATACTGTGTGGAGTGCATACCATAACACCAAGCCGTAGACCAGTCGCCAGACGAAGGGAGGCCGGATCCAGAAAGGTACCGCTATTTGGTGAAGGATGGGCTTGCAACCAGTGACCAGCCTTTCTGGCTCCGACCGCCAAAAGCCTTGCGCGATCTGGACCCGAACTGTGGCTCAGAATCGATTTGAACGTTAAATCGCAATAAATATCGTCCCAGCTCCTTTGAGATTTTAGGTTGTCTAGAACATCTTTACCCGGTTTGATCGGGGTCATAGATGAACAATAATTAGGTTTGTATACCTACTTTTTTATTTTTTTAACGCGTATCTTCAGGAATAGAAACCTTTAAACTTTGATTGACGTTTTTAGTTGTATCAAATGATATTTTTTATTTTATAAACCGAGAGTGTACGTTTGAATGTACGTTTTCAATAAATTACTCAACCATACATTCATATTTTCACTTCAAAGTGCCATGATAAACACGGTGTTTCATTGCGCCGGAGCGAACTGCGTTTATTATCGTGCAAATTTAAAATGTCGGAACTACGGTCTTTGTCGTACAATATTCGACATTATGTCAAACGAGTCAAGATTTATTTTTGTTCAGTAAGCAATACAAAATCTGTCTGGATAGCGTCAGTATTTTTCGTAGATCATTCATTTAAATAAAATAAAGTATTTTTTTTTATTGGTTGCATTATAGTAAAATACGTGCTTTGCGGCGTTTTTAAAGCACATGTAGCTTTTGAATTTTATCATGTTAGACACGTATTATCTTTAGGTGTGCATACTTAGTTATTGTTATAATTTACATTATCTAGGAAAGAAAATACTGACTGAGTGCATAGATTAATAAGGATTGTCTTCTGTGCTGGCAGTGCCGGTTTTAGCACTACCAGGGCTACTACCCTGGGCGAGATTTCTAGGGTGCCCCGTAACTCAATGAGTGAGAGGACATAAAGGGGCGCCGGAGCCCCTTTATGACCGGCGCCTTGGGCGGTCGCCCCACCGCGCCTTACCCTAACGCCACTACTGTGTGGTAATGGGTGGGTAATAATTCTTTACTTACATGCAATTATTTTGTATAGTCGTATTTTCTTCCCGCGACCAGGTGTGCAATATAGCACTAATTATTATAATGAATATTATCTTTTCCCCTCACTACCTCGGATCCGGATTTTATCCACTAGTGAGGAAAGTAATTTGACCTTGGCGCGTGTTTAAGTAGCTTTTCACAGATAACAAAACGTAAAACTTCACAAATTTTCACAGATGATGTATCTGTTGCCGCTATAACAACAAATACTAAAAACAGAATAAAAGAAACATTTAAGAACTTTTAAAGAATTGCTTGTTGCCTTCATCAGGCGCTGGGTCTTAAAATGTATGGGTAAACTAAAATCCGACTCGCACTTGACCAAAATTCTATTTGATATTACTTACGCTATTATTACTGATAAAAAAATAAAAAATATAACACTCGCGGGTAAAATACAATTTTTCACCCTTGTAGGTATAACAAATAACTATTTCTATTGTAGTAAACATATTTGAAAGTCAGGTGGTTGTTACAAATACCGCATGACACCGTCCATTCTTTCGTTTTTTGGAGCGTCGATTTGCATGAGGTAGGTACCATCGATCGAGGCGTAGAAGAATTTTACAACACGGTATTGTCACACCCTTATTATGGGCATGTCTCCGGAGTGACAATTAGTCGTATGATATTTTTGAATAAAATCACACATTATATACTCCAGCAGTTCAGCCTCTCTGACACCTAGACAGCTATTAAAACATTCAGCATTCTTTAAATGCTTACAGAAAAAAGACGGTGAAAAATAGCACATTGTTGTAAAGGCTAGAAAGTAGGCAATAGATAGACGAGTGGGTTAGAGGTCCGAGCCGAAGGTGAGGACCTCGAAGGAGACGAGTCCATCTATTGCACTTTCGGCCGAGACACATTAAGTACATAGTGCTTTTCACGCCTACTGCGAGGAAATTGCAACAGTAGATTGTACAATCACAAACTGGATAATGTACCCCAGGTCGGGGTATGTAGTAATTGAAAGTAAACGGTAAAGGTCCTTGGATCGGGTTTAGTAGTAATTTCCCTAGGATGGGAATTTTGTTATCCAGCGTGCGACTGCACCGACTGTGGAAGGGTGAAAATCCCAGGGCGATTTCTGCGCGGCGGAGGTGATAATTGGACTGAGGATTTCTTATATTTGATTGTTCTATTTTTTATATGAAAGCTAATATATTTCATCATCTTGAGCCATAATGGAACATAAAAAAATATAAACTGCCGAAAATCGAATTATGGTGCCGTGTCCTGCACTTGTTTCTTGTATTAAAACTTACTTATACTATATTTTTTTTAAGATTAGAATTATCTGTCAAACGGGTAAACAAAGAAGCAGTGGTCGTAAACCATCCTTCTTCGATTTCGACCGATACCACTGAATTTCTCGGAACTTATAATATGTACATACGAGTACCTATCATTTGATATTTACCGATAGCTGAACGCATAGTTTTCACATTTATTACTAATTTGTTGGCAAAACTGTAAGTTATAAGTGTTTATAAGCAAGATGGCGGCAATAGAAATAAAATAAATATAAATCACAACCGACTCAACCGACAACAATATGAACTCGAATGAAAAACCAACATGAGTGATAGTTGACAGATAGTGACAGTGACGTTTAAAAATAGACCATTGTGTGAGAACTCTGCCTCTTTAGGTTTTTTAATGTACTATCGGCTGCAATAATGCATGGACACCTTACGGCCCAGTTTCGCTTGCATCGTTTGACGTCTGCTGCTCACACAGTTGCACGTGGTGCTCAAGAATTAAACTAGATGGCGTTGTTGGCGCTACTATTTAGAGATACCGCGGAAAATAAGCACTATACTAGGCACATTAAATACCTTTAAATTGACACCTGTTATCACCAGAAATATTCTCATATTAGTATAATTATTAACAAGGCTATTAAATGCTAATTTATAATAACTGTATTTAAGTGCGATACCACTGGTATGTGAATGCTATATTTCCACCATTACCTATAATGTTGAGATAGCTCAATGGATTAAGACATGTGCTCTAGGCTCAGCGGCCTAGAACGAGCGAGGTTCGAATCCCAGCTCTAATGGGAGGTTTATGTTTTTGTATTTTTTTATATTTGTTCTATTTCTACATGTATAGATGAAAGTTTTTTATATACAAATAGTAGTCATAAAGAAAGTTATATATTCATAACTTAAATAATTAAAACATCATTTTATGTTTTAATATGTTTATTTTGTTCACTACAGTTCTGTTAAAGCAATTTTATAATACTACTTAGTAATAGTTACCTATCAACTTTGTAACATTTTTATTGAGGTAATAGCTTAAGTTTCATTTCCATAATTGGAAAAAGATTGAAGCTTCACCCCAATAAATATAATATTGACAATATTAACTTACAACCGGGTTATCTAACATTCAAATCAGCAGAACGCATTAAGGTGTTAATTGCCATAATATATCTTTACCTATATGTGAGCGTTCAAACCATGAATTATTGTGTTATTGTTTTGAAAATAATCATAATAATTTTATTTGGGCTTTCACCGTTACTTACACTTGTTTGATCTTATGAAATATCACATTTTAAATAGTAAAGGAATATAAAAAAAGAAAGCAAACGGCATATTAATACCTACCTACTGAAACAATATATATTTTTTAAATTTATTTAGGATAACCCGGTTTATAGAATATATAAATCTTAACGTAATCCGTACTCTTTGGGCGACAGCATCTGCACTTTTTCTATATTAGGAACTACGCGACCATTATCACGGCACGTATTATTATAACACCATAAACTTAAATGGCGCTGTTGACTGGATTTAATACACTTCACTTTTTCACTCTTCACTTCAGACAGCCATATCATAGGCCAAATTACAACCTTGTTTTCTGGGCTTCCGTTAGCAACAACGAACTGGGCTTTCGCTTGTGTGGAATGTGGGTTATCCGCTTAAACAAATTTTCTTCGTATAGGTCATCTTCACAGCTTCATAATGCGCGGCATCAATGAGACCTGGTCTACGAGATCCTTCCTCTTGTGCCCATAAAACAACCGTTCTTCGCTGTAACAACTGTATTCGTAAATACACAATAAGAACAATGTAAGATACGAGTATGTAGTAAGGTATAATATATATTACAAAACATATGTAAACACTATATACTTACGTTTACATTATATTTAACCAATTAATTGTGATCTTTTAACTAGATCAAACGATAACTCATTGTTATGGTTGTATAGAAGGAAATCGAATCGTAAATGGCCGACAAACGAACAAGAAGTAAGTGCCATAAGAAATATAAGAAATTGGATGGTAGTTATGTATTACAATACAGTCTACCCTCCTCAATTATTCGTAGTTGTGATGTGACGAATATTTGCATACAAAATTAAACTGATGAAGAATTTCAACCAATCTTTCGATTGTCATAATGGCCCAATGGTAACTAGACAGGTTTACCTCGACCTAAGTTATCAACTTATCATCACTGGAAGGTTCCGAGTTCAAATCTGCGCCCAGCCAAGTTATGGTGGGAATCAGTGTTTTTGTAATTTATTCGATGTTTGAATATTTCCTCGTAGCGCAAACATAAGAAAAAGATGAATAAATCCACAAAAAGGTGAGAGTGACAAACAAAAAATTGGCAACGCGCTGGAGTTGACTTGATAAATATAATGTAAAAATAATAGGTGGTAACCCACAAGAATACAGTTTTAAAAGACAATAAAATCATCAATTTTATTTTTGCCAAAAAATTGCTTACAACGCCATCTAGTGAAATCTCCCTAATAGTCGTGCGTTGTGCTCATAGATGGCGTAGGATCGGCGGACAAGCGAATCTGTTTCTGGAATGACCATGCACTTATGCTGTCTGCTGTACAACCTTTCCATGAAAAATTGCAAACGCAATTTATTAAAATTCTTATCTTTTCATCTTAGAATAAAAATTAACAAATATTATGTTTCTTATCTGTTCACAACACTGAGTAATGTATGTATTAATAAAACATGATAATAAATACGTGATATTCATTAACTCGTATTCACTGTTCGATCCGCGGAATGTGCTCGATAATAAACCTTATATCTCGTTCTGCAAAGGTCTCTCTAATGCTAAAAAAAACAGAGTTATAGTTAAAGTGGCACTTATTCGTATTCTATATTAGTCAAAGATGTCGTGAATGTATGTATGTATGTATGAAATATAGTTCACTTTTATTTATTATAACGGCACATGGTAAAACCTTAGATATAATATAGCACGTATATAGTAGTACCCGCGGTATTTATTTACGCGGAACGTCGCGAGAGCGGCGCGGCGGACCGGACGAGTGACGTGGCCGTGCTCTGAGGTTGTCTGGCTCGACCTGGCGACTAGGCTTGTGTCGGTCAGGAACTAGGAACTATTAGGAATTAATTCCGATCTCAGAACGAAAAGAACTACTTAGTTCGTCAATCACGATCTAAATCGGTCTTTAGTTCCGCAGCAGAGCGGGAGTGGAACGGAACGAGATGCGGGTGACGTTGACCGGGTAATGGCACGTGCACAGGTGCGAGTGAGATAAACGGTTGTAAGTTGCTCCGTCGTCGGTTTCGTTAGAGTCGTAATTTTAAAAGTGGCTAAAATAATAGCTAAATACATCTAAATATTCTAATGAAGTAGTTTCTTATTCGTTCCGACGGATATCGAATTATATCGATCCAACCATAAATCGTTTATCAAATTATCAAAAATTCTGCATTTATTAGAGAGCCGTGACATGGCAGTCAATCAACCAGTGCTTCTCCCACACTGACCTAAAAGAGCGAAGGAACTAAAAGACCGAACTAGTTCCTCACAAGCCCACTGGCGACTCGGCCGGCGCGCGCGACGCCCGTAGTGCGGTTCGAGGAAGCTAGTGTTGTTGTGGCGAATCGGCGTGAAGTTTTAGTGCTGGGCTAAGCCGTGTGGATAACGAGTCCGCCTCACGCGCAATCGCCTCAACGTAACGTATGATGATTCAAATATTTTAGGTCATTTTTAGTTTCGCGCAGAACTATGCAAAAAGGGTGACGGAGGCTGCAAGCACTTCATGAGCGTTCGGGACGACTGCCTGCCATGCGTGGTGAGGAAGCACTGCGCAGGGAACATGGCGGCGGTGCTGACGGCTGCGGGGGTGGACCCGCCCGAGTTCCCCATCCCGCAGGTAAGAAGTGTAGATCATAACTATAGTTCCGCTATTGGAATGTCGTCTCGCTCATAGTTGCACATTACAAGAAGGCTTTATACTCGATAGATAGATGCAGCGTTGTCATCATCAAACCCATATCTCTTGGAGTCAGCCCTTGCGGCGTGTCGTTGCCGTCGTTGGGCTAGGCGTATCCGATTAGTGATTCATTTCTGGTCTTAATTAATATTTTTAAAAATGATCCCCATTCAATTTAGGTATCAAACGACAGCAGTTTTCCTTCGTGTTTCATACCTATAGATAAGTATGTGGACAATTCAATACAACATGAACCGAGTTAAAAAGTAAACGAGTTGTTCGCAGGGGGAGTATTCCGTAGTGAACTTCCTGCTGGACATGGACGACTTGTGCAAGGAAGGTGTGTACGGCGAGTACATCGCGCAGGGCTACGTGGTCAAGGAGGAGCGCGACCTGGCGTGTGTGGCGGGCAACATCAGATACGACCCGGTCGACCCGTACTCACCAATGTAGTTATGGCTAAATTACATTTAATGAATACATACCTATTAGGCAATTAGCTAATGATTAGATTTTGTGTGTAGATTTTTCTAATTATTTAAATGTTACAAATTAATGAAGTCCCTTTAAACATTTTCTTACATAACGGGTAGCTTCCAAAATCACAAATATTTACTAAACCAAATATTTGAGACTAAGTACTGTACTTCGGTGTCTCTTGAGGACTTTTGAAACTACCCCGTGTCAAGTAACTCAGGAACCAGATAAGTTCAATTATTGTCTGAGGCTCTAGTACCTATAAGTTTTACCGAAACAAAACGTTACGACCGCGTTCGCGTGTAGCTGTCAAATCCCATACAAATTGAGGGTAAAACGCGATCGTAAAGTTAAAGTTTTGTTTTGGTAAAACTTATAAGTACTAGAGCCTCTGATTGTTTTAACGTTAGATTAGCATTTTCAACGCATTATTGAGTGAGTAGGACATAACGGACTAACCGAAGTTTTAAAAATAAGTAAGTATATTCATCTATCAGGTAGACGTTATGCCTTACTCAACAATGCGAGAAAAATGTCAATCTAACGTTAAGGCAGTCAGACAATGATAAAATACTATAATAAGTAATTGGTTTACAGATTTACTTCTGATTTCATTACCTACAACATTCTTACAAGTCATTTTGAAATACAGGTGTTCTTTCCGTAATAGGTAAGGTTCACTTTTGATTGCATAGGTGATTTTTAAAGCAAACGCGTCTGAATTCTATACTTGATTTATTAAGACTAAACTTGTGGTTAAAAATGCATTAGGTACAGCTACGTAAGAATAGCATAGGGTCGAAAATCGACACAACATTCCGCCCACCAAAAACAACAGTTTTAAAATTGAGCACTTATACAACCTAATTAACCTAAAACTTACGTGAATTGTTTCTTGAACCGATGCATTCCAGGCATATCACGAACACAAACATTACTTAGGTAATACACCATTCAACAGTAATAAACTTATGATCACGAAACAATTCACTCAAATCACACATCACACTACATTCACCTAAGTATTTCTACTTCTAATTTTACGAGCACAATGTTCCTGCTATGATATAAATATAATATATATTACAGCGGAATAGCAAAGGAGCATTGTTCTCGTAAATTATCATGGACTTTCCGCACAGTAACACGTCAACCAGGTACTCGGGACGTTTCACTGGTCGAAGACCTGGTGGGGGCCTAGGTACCGGCGGGGTGACCAAGTCCAAAAACACCTGAAGGGACTCCGGGCCGTCGAGTGGACAGGGAAGCCTGGCGGCCTCTGGTGTCGGAGGCCCCCATCCACTTTGGGTCGTTGCGCCACTGCAGTAACTAAGTAATGTTGTTGGACATTATTTATGAATACAAGCCCCATACGATGGCGTGCAGTTTTGTGCAGGATAACATATGGGTTCGGTTCTCATAAGACAATTTAAAGCTTACGCCGACAAACTTATTGATGTGAATAATATCGTTAACTCCACAAACTGTACGAGGATATGACGTAACTACTAATTTAATGTACTTAAAACATCACCTGTCGTTATCCTATAATGACTATCACGTGACGGTCGTCACTCGTGTTCGAATGGGTGACACCCAATTGTTGTCACCGCTACCGCTGGCACGGTTCTCAGCGCTGTCGGCTGCGAGGAGGGACTCAAATCATACTACATTCACCAATTTTTAATAGCTAAACGACACTAGCGCAAGCTATAACAAAACGAAACTGATATTCGATCAAAGTAGAAAATAGGTACCTACTGCTTGCGTCGCGAAGTTAATATTCGCTTACCCTCGTAGGGTTTTCATATTAAAAAAAAAAAAAGTATGTTTGCTTACTTTCTAACAATAATTGTAAGGAACGTCAACCATAACAACATTCTTATTTACTATAGAGGCGGCTCGGGTCACAATTACCTGCGATTTCGGGCTTTCTTTCATTTACAGCCCTTGGTAAGTAATGTACTATTACGCGACGCGGCGCACGGCGTAACAACCCAAGTTGCAGCGCTGTAGAAATTTGACATTTGAGATCTCAACAAAAGCCAGGGTTCTGAAACAGTCGGGTGAACACGAGCTACTCCGAAGGTTGCATTGGAAACGTCACGGAATCGCGAGAATGCCTTTTCTGCGTCCCCACGTGTCCCCCTGCCTTGCGCATAAGCCGTATGACTGAAATGCAAAACGATAGGATCAAGGAAGCAGATTATACATATTAGCGCCTTACGAAGACCGCAGCCATGATGACGGCGCTGCTTGCTCTGTAGGTATGTGGTGTTGTGTTCCCGGTGGCGAGTGGTCGCCGCTGCCGAGGACGTGTTGTATTGAGAGTGAGGGACCCGCGGTCGTCTCTAGCTACCAACACAAGCGTCCATAGGCTACGTGTTGCTGTTACGCTGTTACCATCAGGCAGAACTTGTGATTTTTTGTCACCGTTGTATTAAATGAATATGGGTTCTCTCAGACTGCGTCACACGAATAAAACTCAGCGTCGTATGTAACAATTTTTATTTTACCAATATTAATAATATATTAACATACGTGGTCCAAAGCCACCTGACTCTGATAATAATATAATACAAAGAATTTGCAGAAGAGGTCGCTGAACCCATAACAAAACAAGAGCTAGAGAGGCCGAGGGCGGCCCAAGGGCAGAAAATAAAAGAACACCTCGACGTAAACATTTCATAATATATTAATTATTACCGCTAGTTATTCCTAGTCGCGCGCGAGCCGAGGGCCCGCGCGCGCGCTCACCAAGTTCACATTACTCGCTATCATTTTACATTATATACAATGGGAAATAAATATATTATATGCACGAGAAAATATATAATCGTGTATGTACACATAACCGCGCCCACAAGTTTATCACAATACGCTCCGAGGGTTGCCGTGTCCATACACCACTAAATGCCACTAACTTTAAATTAACATTTTTGGTTTCCACATTGTACAAACAGCTTCGTCCAAAAATATCTCAACGAATCCCACCCGTGGACACTGAATACTTCTCAAAATAATACAATACAAAAGTCTAGAAACGTACAAAAATTTGGGTCCAAATACGTCAGAAATAAAGTCTTGGTTGGCGAGTCAAAATTTTAAATACATCTAAAACACGATTGGTATATTTGGCGCCAAACTATCCTGCACAAAAGGCCCACGGCGCATGACACATTCGATATGTTGTCATACAAAAGTGTCAGGCGATATAGAATCTCGATTTGGGTTCTCTGAGAGATCTCGTTATATTAATTGAAGTAATAGTTTACAAATAGCAGCACACTTAACTAACCATCTGTCAAACTTATTCGCATAGCTGAGGTTGATAGATGGTCATGTAAGTGTCTTCGATGGTACTCGGGACTAAATTACGAGCACGATGTTCCTTTGCTGTTCCGCTATGATATAAATATATATTACAGCGGAATAGCAAAGGAGCATTGTTCTCGTAAATTATCATGGACTTTCCGCACAGTAACACGTCAACCAGGTACTGGGGACGTTTCACTGGTCGAAGAGCTGGTGGGGGCCTAGGTACCGGCGGGATGACCAAGTCCAAAAACACCTGAAGGAACTCCGGGCCGTCGAGTGGACAGGGAAGCCTGGCGGCCTCTGGTGTCGGAGGCCCCCATCCACGTTGGGTCGTTGCGCCACTGCAGTAACTAAGTAATGTTGTTGGACACTATTTATTAATACAAGCCCCATACGATGGCGTGCAGTTTTGTGCAGGATAACATATGGGTTCGGTTCTCATAAGACAATTTAAAGCTTACGCCGACAAACTTATCGATGTGAATAATATCGTTAACTCCACAAACTGTACGAGGATATAACATAACTACTAATTTAATGTACTTAAAACATCACCTGTCGTTATCCTATAATGACTATCACGTGACGGTCGTCACTCGTGTTCGAATGGGTGACACCCAATTGTTGTCACCGCTACCGCTGGCACGGTTCTCAGCGCTGTCGGCTGCGAGGTGCCAATAATTGGGTGTCGATGGGCTTACCCTACAGTAGTAGCTACGTGAGCAGGGAAGGGGGGGGCAAAAAAAAGAGCATTTCGACCTTACAGTCATAAACTGTGAGGAGGAAAAGGTATTCCAACACACTGTCTCCTGGGGGACGCGGCAAGCGCTCCTGCTAAACGAAATGTCGAACGTCTACTTTACAGTTTCGTACAGTAAAAGAAATCTTACTGAAGTAATGGTTCCAGTTTAAATAACTCTTTAGTAGTAGCACTCACCGCTGTCATGCTACCAAAAGGGCATAAGTTGTATTCGGCTTCGAAGCTACTCGAGTAATCTCGAAAAAGAACAGTAACGTACTTATACTCGATCGAATAATATACAAAACAAAATTAAATAAACCTAATAATCATAAACCTTACAGTTATTCCGAAAACTTTCACAAACTCACAATAACCTCGAAGCCGTTGGTCGTTCACGCGAGCTCGCACCGCTCTAGGCGACGCGAGACGTAGATCCTCATTACATGTGGTTAGTCAACAAGTGAACTTAACCCTTTAGCCGTAATGCTTGGATCGATGTCTGGAGCCACTTTTTAAGGCCACATTTCCACCAACTATACATAGAAGTCTAGTCTAGTTTTTATGACAACAACTAAAACATCGCAACTTCCAGGAATACCATTCTACGAGCACTCACATAATATACAACTAGCCAATGTTCGATGGAATTTCAACTCATAGTCCACTCAACACCCGGCGTTGTCCAATGGAACACAACCGTTATTATAAACTAGGTACTTAAGTATTCATGTTATAATATGTAGTGCCGTTTTGATGTTATCATAATAAAACCTCATGTTTATCATAAGATGAATCTAGTGAAAATACGCCAGACTAGCACCGCTGCCGTGCACCTGCACCCGTCGCTCTCAACAGAAAGAGATGGCTGATTATCATGCGGTCAGCAAGGGTACGATTGCGTTTATCGTCATAAATAATACTTGCAACTTTCTCATAATATACAGTCATTATTATTATTTCAAAAGAACGAAGGCAAAAAATATGCCTAGTGACGAAAATAATATCGATATCTCAAAGAATTACGAAAGCTACAACCGTTTTAATATTGCTTGTTAGAGAGAGAAAACGCTCGCAAATGGTGACGTCACATCACATCTGCGAGCGTCATAGTAAATGACAATCGTTTCATATGAAGGTGCGTTATGCGGAAAAGTGACAGAACATTGATACTGAAGCGATACAAGTAGTAATCAAATTAATGACACTTATAGACTGTCAAACTAGACACGGAGTAGTGTGGATCTAAACAATTGATTGATCGCCATAAGTAGTCGATTGATTTTATTGTACAGTCGACTACAAAGAGATCTATACGGCCAATGTTACAAAAATATGTATACACGACCTTAATGTCAAGGCAATACAGTCGTGTATACATATTTTTGTAACTTTGGCCGTATCGATCTCTTTGTAGTCGACTGTACATAAGCCATTCCATACGCAAAGTAATTGATATCATATACACCTAAAGGTTCATTGTGTCAGTGACAGATGTTCATGCATATCGAGAAACGCGATCACCCGGCAGCAGTGCTAGCGGTATTGCTTGGAGTACGCCACGTACAGTCGGCGAGCGCCCGACAGGTACAGTCGGCTAGTGCCCGACAGGTGCAGTCGGCTAGTGCCCGACAGGTGCAGTCGGCTAGTGGCCAACGGGCTCCACGTAGTTGGCCGGGTAGAGCCCCACGCGGCCGTCCTTGCGGCCCTTGCACCAGCCCTGCTCGTCCTCGTCTTCTAACTTCTCGAATAGGTCCCCTGGAAACAAATATTGTGTCATATACTTTTCATGTTATTGACGATTCACTGCGGAGATGTATACCACGAAAATTTTGACATGGATTTGTCAGAGCACGGCCACTTTTTGCAGCGCGGCAAACGCGACACAGTATCGATATCGATGCAGGTGATTTTGACAGATGATCCATGGCTAGTGTCGCGCGATTGTATCGCGGCAAAAGTCGCCGTAGGTAACCGCTCTTAAAGTTCCAAGTCACCAGCTTTAAATATCTACTACACTCAACGCGCGCATAAATATCTGACAATTCCGACACAAATCTACTTCCAACGCTGTAAGGATGTGTCAGATATTTTTGCTTTGTTATGGCAGATGTTGCACAGTAATAATAATATGTGGCTATGTTTTGTACTGTTTTGGTTTCGTTTTGGACTATCAAAGTTACAAGTGCTACCCATGTGTACCACAAAACCCCGTCCAGTACGAATGATCTGAGGTGAACTATTCTGGCTGAAACTCAGAAACCATGCCAATATCCTTTGGCATCAAATATAAGGACCACCAAAAAATGCTTTGATACCTAAGCTCTTTTACCAAAAAAATATACTGAACACCAAAAATAATAATTCTACCATTACAATAGTACTAGCTGTTTTAGTAACGACTGCACATTAAATTATATTCGTAGACCAAATTTAGTAAATGATCACCAAATCATAGCGAGCAAATTAATATTTCTACCTAAATAATGATTGCCATAAAGTGTATGCATGTTACCAAATAAAGTATAATGATGCCAAATTTATAAGTGCTTTTTTAACCTGATGAGCATTTGATTGAATAAACGCTTCTGTTTTTTTGGTAGTGGTTAATTAATTTAGGGAAATTGAATTTCAGGTTAGTAAACATTTTCTAGTAACTTAAATGATTCCTTCTTTATAGCGATCGAAAGGTAAAAATAGCTACCGAAAACCCAAACCAGCGCACTCCACTTCCACGTGGTCACGTCTGTCCTACCCCTAGAGTGTATATAAAAGCCCGCGGAGACAGAAGCGAGTTTCTGGCGGGAGCCCGGGCGGAGGGCGGGAGACTGAGTCCCAGAAACGAAAGCATTTTCTTTATTAGGATAGTAAGATATTATAATTTGGGTTATTATTTCACATTAATAGGAGATAAAATTTTGGTGATCATTTACTATTTTTGGGTTAGCAATGATTTATTAGGGTAGCATTTTCTTTAATAAGATAGTAAGATGTTATAATTTGGGTTACTATTTCACATTAAAATGGAGATAAAATTTTGGTGTTCATTTAACTATTTTTGGATTAGCAATGATTTATTAGGATAGCATTTTCTTTAATAAGATAGTAAGATGTTATAATGTGGGTTACTATTTCACATTAAAATGGAGATAAAATTTTGGTGATCATTTATTAATTTTGGCAGTAAAAAGTATTTTTTGGCGTTATATTTTACTATATCTGGTGGTCCGTTAAACATATGCCATATCCTTTGTGATTTCGAATCTTTGACCGTTGTACAGGTAAGTAAAGGCTACAATAGCTTTGTTTATTAAAGTGCTTCCAGCCAATCAAACGGTCCAGCGGAAGAAGAGGGACAACTAGAAATCTGCCTCTCATTCGATGTGTATATCTCTCGCATTCTTCTCACATAGCTGTGAATGTCTCGGTCCGCCGGACTGTCAATCGTCTGTTAGCCCTCTTAGATTGAGCCTCGTGTGACGACGGCGACGGTAAAATGTCGGTGATCTAGACCGTTGTCTCATATCAGCTACCGCTCAAAAAACCTCCATACTGATAGAAAAGATGACGATTAGGGTGATTTTTTCTATTTAACAAACAACATTAATCTAGAACAAGGAGCTGAAATCAGAGTCTACAGAAGTTGTCAGCCTGGCAAAGTGCCTAAGGAGCAATATCCACGGAAATCCTTACTAATATTATAAATGCGAAAGTGTGTATGTTTGTCCTTCTTTCACGTCGTAACGGAGCGTCGTATTGATATGATTTTTTGTATGGAGATAATTTAGAAGCTGGAGAGTGACATAGGCTACTTTTTCCAGCGGGAAAACATCTAATTCCCACGGGAAAATTCAATATGTTACATTTTCCTATAACCACGCGGGCGAAGCTAGTAAATAATAAGTTGTCATTTATTTCGTCAATATACAAGTAGTTCTCAAACACCATGATGACTGAACGAGCAATATACACGTGCGTCGCCGGTGCAATGTGTTTAGCGCCCCTTCTACACTGTAGCGATATGCAGTCAATTTGTAGAGTGTTTATACTTATACGTAGTCGGTTGGAAGACAGTACATTTAAATCTATATGTACCCGATACACGGTCGGACTTCGTGCAGAGACCAGAGACGGGCAATGACTGTATAGGATACGTTTTTAGCGAAACTATTTCCCAGACGATTCATTTTATACGCCCTGCAAAATTAATCCGAAACGTTCGCGAAATGAATCTTTTGGGAAATCGCTTGAAGCCTCTTAAGTCAAGCCTATGAATATGAAGCCCACCATAATGATGACTGCCGTTTGTTTGCCGCCAATCCTTCACTCAGCCGTAGTGCTTGCCCTGGACCTACTTGTGTAACTAAATCTGACGGTGAACTCAAGGATTTTCAATACGTATAACGTCACTAGCTGGCAGCACTGTGGCGAGAGGACTAGGTATTTTGATTGGTGGATTCTAAAAGCTGCTGTCTAAAAGCTGTCATAGAGTTGGTAACGTAAAACATTCTAAAAAAAACCTTCATTATAGAACGCGATGGGAGGACTGCGGGTGTTCGTCCACCGCCTGTAGTCCCGTAATATACCATTACAGAGGCGCTTCTTCTTTTCTTCTTCTTCTGGCATCAGGCTCCTATTTCACTACTTGACGATTCTCGCCTGACAATGACAATTCGCATTGCTGATGCTGGGTCGGCAAGTAAAGATGGTTACTGGACAGCATTGTTACTTATCGTTTCCATGTCATACCAAAGTGAATGTATAGCAGTGTGATATGTGGCGTAGAAGTTTCGTGTAGAAGGGGCTGAGACGAGGTGTAGGTGTAGGTAGCAGTGCACCGTGTGTGTGTGTGTGTGTGGTTAGACAACAAGGCTCGCCTCGGCTAGTGGAGGGGATAGGGCGGCGGCCGCGCGGCGATGGCGTCAGGTCGCCAGACAAGCTCGGTCTCTGGGCACCAAACAGAACACACGTATATCCACCCTCCCGAGATAAGGCTTTTAGGATCCTATCGACGCATCAAATGATTGTTTCTCTACATCAAAACTTTGATTCATAGGAAGATTTCTTTTCGCAACCATTAGTTTTTCTAAAATACAGCCAAAATCAGTATAAACATACCAACATTGAAGGCACAGCGATAAGAGCCATAGTAGTATAACAGACATTATTTTAGTGCATATAATTGAGTTTTTTGTTTCACTTGTTTTTGCTTCACTCGTTATAAATGAAGTTGTTGTAAAAGGTTTTGACTGTAATATTGAATTGAAAATATAGCACTGCATAAAGTTTGTTTTATTAGATGATCTTTAATAACTCACGGTTTCAGAAAAAAAAAACACAGTCGCATGATCATTTGGAAAAATACTTCACTTATACCAATATATATATTTAAATATAACCAATTATTCTGCTGTTATTTTGGATAATATATAACAGAATCGATCTAACCTCGATATAATTATCGCGTTCGAGCCGCATCGGTTTGGACAGAGATGGTAGTCACTTCCTAGTACAAGCTAGAACCTAGGATAAAATACTAAAACTGAAAAAAACCTTGCGCGGAAGAATGTCTTCTACTGGCAGGTTTAAATTGAAACCAAGCAAATGAACACACTAGCACAGTCTGTTGTGTTTCCGCAGTAGACAGTCAACGCGAGAGTGCTCATTCGTGTGGTCAGTTAAAGTGCAATCTTCTACTAGACCGCGCTCCTTCGAAGGAAATCCTGAGCACAGGCTTGATCGCTCTCGTAGGGTGATCATCGGCCCAAAATCGGCGTATCTTTCTCTCTCTTTACGCATGGGTTAAAAAGACAGAGATATAGTGCACGCGGATTCATCAATGGCCTTTATAGTCTATTAAATAGTATCAAGAAGAGAGATACAGTGTGTTTGACAAGAGCGTGACCTGACCATAGGAAAAAAGTTACTGGCTGAATAGAATGTTTACTTGGCTACAATGCTACATAAATAAAGAAAAAAAAAAACGATTGACAGTTTCCCGCCCAAAGTCCATTTTCAAAAATGAGTGCCGCTTGCGCTTCACGTTATGACGAGGCAGTATTCCTTTGTACACACCCAAAAGGACCCAAAATGTCACGAAATCAAGCTGCTAAGTATATGAATAAATCGAAGGCGTTTGTAACTAAGTGGGTGAGGCGATATATGGAGTTTAAAAGGTTGACGACTTACCAGAACGCGGGAAAACAAAGAAGACTTCCTCTGCAGAAGAAAAACGGGTCTTGCAGATATTTTCAAAAAAGCCACTTCTGTCTTTGCGTTCTGGGCAAGAAAAATTGAAGACGAAAGATTTGAAGATAACTTTAGATGCAATCAGAAGGCGTTTGAATGAAAATGGTTTGAAATATCGCAGTACAGTGAAGAAACCACTCCTTACTGAAAAACACATGGAAAAAAGACTATCGTGCGCGAGACAAAACAAAAACCGAGATTGGAATAATATTTTTTTTTCCCGATGAAGCATCTTTTTGGGCAGCTAGTTTACTCGACTCGGGCTTGGTCTACGGCAGATAATAGACTGCTCGTGGGAACCGTTAAACACCCGGTATAGGAATTGGAGAATTCGGGTTCAAACCCGCGGCCGCGTCCAGCCAAATTATGTTTTTGTAATTTATTCGATGTTTGGAGTTCGCTCTTAGTGCAAAACACTAACAAGAAGAAGAAAATTTAATAATACCTCCACGAAGGTATGTTGTTAAAAACAAAAAATCGGGAATGCGTTAAAGTTGACTCGATAAATATACAAAAATAGTAGGTGGTGGTTATCCAAGTAAATAGAAATTTCGAAGACGCGGACGAAAACAATTTTTATTTCATTAAAAATCAGCTAACAACGCCATCTAGTGAAATCTCGCTTAACTTTTGAGGCTTACATTTACATCTATAATAATACTACACGTTGTGCTCATAGATGGCGTAGGATTCGGCGGACAAGCGAAACTGTTTCTGAATTGACCATGGACTTTTGCTGTCTAGTGTACATGTTTGGAGATGCTTCTTGAACCAGGGTTTCGGCCATTTGCACTTGTTCACCGGTACACTGGACGCCCTTAAAATGGCCAAAATTTATAAAAAGGCCTTATTGCCTTCCGCTAAAAAGATGTTCCCAAAGCACAACGCGTCTTGGATTCTGCCAGAGTATAATGACCCTAAACACCGAAGTCAGTACTGTACTGTATGGAAAACTCATAATGGCGTCGACGTTTTAGATTGGCCTTTATAATCACCCGACGCCAATCCAATTGAAAATGTTTGGGCATGGATGAAGCTTAAATTACGGGGAAAAAATACTGTTAGTGTTTCTGACTTAACTCGAGAACTGAAGTCCGCGTGGAGGTCTTTACCTCGCAGTTATGCTGACAATTTGGTCAAAAGTATGCCTCAAAGATGCCAAGCGATTATTGATAACAATGATAACTCAGGAGACTGGACGCGTTATTGAAAATAAAGCATGCATGTGTAATAATAAAACTCTTTAATTATAGTATTGGACATGAAATTCTCTTCTCTTTCTTTTACTGGTCACGCTCTTATCGTACATAGTGTACAGTCATTCACAGTTGTTTAAGCCAATGCGGGAAGGGATTATTGGAACGTGCAAACCGGACTCCTCCCTGGTCTCGTAGACACGGTGGTCGGTGGTCGGTGTTGGTAGCTTGTCTGAAGTTGCCTCGTCGTCCCAGTCGTCCTCGTCGAACGTAGACACGGTGGTCGGTGTTGGTACCTTGTCTGAAGTTGCCTCGTCGTCCCAGTCGTCCTCGTCGAACGTAGACACGGTGGTCGGTGGTCGGTGTTGGTACCTTGTCTGAAGCTGAGCTCGTCGCTCTCGGCGCCGGTGTAGTCGTAGAGCGCGCGCACGGGCAGGCCGGGCTCGCCGGAGTCGGTGAGCGCGGCGCCGGACTCGTCATCCCAGTCGTCCTCGTCGAACGTAGACACGGTGGTCGGTGGTCGGTGTTGGTACCTTGTCTGAAGCTGAGCTCGTCGCTCTCGGCGCCGGTGTAGTCGTAGAGCGCGCGCACGGGCAGGCCGGGCTCGCCGGAGTCGGTGAGCGCGGCTCCGGACTCGTCGTCCCAGTCGTCCTCGTCGAACGGGTTGTCCTGCCCCGCGCCCCCGCCCGCGCCCGGGGCCGGCGCCGCCTCCTTGGCCGGGGAAGTCTTGTTCGACTTCGGCGCTGGGGCCGTGCCGTTCCTGGAATTCAAATTTAGCTATTTAGGGCGCCCGCTCAATACAGTCCATAGTGGCCGCCACTAAACGCGATCACTCCGCCGCGCATTAAGTCACTAGTTATCTTAGCGAGCGCGAGACACTCCCGCAGCTTGTGGCTCGGACTCTGCCATTAAACGTCTAATGTGGGCCGATACCACACAAAATGTATGACAGAGCTCGTCCGCAGCTTGTGGCGCCACTAGTAGCTCGACGTGCGGCGATCTCACTCCGCTGATAAGTCGGCGGGACGTTATGAGATCCCGTTGAACGTTTAACCATTGTCCCGGCCGGATGAGTGTTGTGCAAAATGCGTTACGGATCCAGGAGACAGTCTGTGCTGTCATTGTCGAATACACTTTAGAAGCACTATCGCCATAACATACAGTATTAAAGCTGTCCTCCCACAGAACTATATCAAGATAGAAGGAAAGTGCGCGCCGATTAGTATGGGAACCGAGCGTGTAACATTTTGCGTAGGTAAGTAAAGTAGGTAGGCATAATCCGCGCGAAATCGATTCGTCAACATCGACTAGCACGCAGCAGTTGTAATAATTTTGTATCGATTCAAAATATCGATAAGAACCGACAGAGAAATGAAAAATAGTCGTAAAAAAGTCTTATTTTTATCACATCTTCTTTACCCCCGTGGGGGTGGATTTTTCCAAAACGCTTTAAGGGTTTTTATTTTGTATTTAAATAAGTAATCTTTCTACAGTTTCAAGTTTCTAGCTCAAAAAATGAAATTTCTCCCATAATAACTTTGCACCCCTGTTTAACCCCTTAGGAGTGGTATTTCCTAAAACACTGAAAATTCTTATTTTTGTATTTTAATATGTAATATTTCTGCAAAGTTTCAAGTCTCTAGCTCAAAAAATAAAGTTTCCCCCATACAAACTTTGCACCCTTATTTGACCCCCTCAGTGGATGAATTTTTATAACAACGCTAAATCATTTGTTTTGTTGTTTAGTAAGAAACCTCCATACAAAGATCGAGTCTTTAACTTTCCAAATGAACGATTTCCATACAACGGTTCGACCCCTATTTCACCCCCTTAAGGATTGAATTTCGAAAAATCCGTTCTTAGTACACGTCCACGTACTGTAAAGAATATATGTTCCAAATTTCATGCTTATATCTTTAGCGGTTTAGGCCGTGCGCTGTCTGTTAATCGGTCAGGAACGAAAGAGTAGATAATAATATAAAAACGTTAATTTCATTTCTCTGCTTTTATAATCGATTTAACCGAGTAAGAAAATCACAGTGTACAGCACACTGGTACAGCACTAGTGACAGAAAAATGAATAAATCGACCATGAAGCGACTCGACAATTTGAATAGCCTATTTATACATCGCTGGTTTTGAACGCACGTCAAGTGTGTCTCGTCAAACTAAAGCCGCAATGGAAAACTAGAGTTGGACATAATCTATTTTGATGAAAATAATACAGAGCAAGAAATAAATTGTTTTTTTAATTAATAACAGGTATTTTAGGACAAATAGTACTTACCTATGATAGGAAATACCACGATTAACAGTTTCACCTTTTTTGGTGGTGTTTGAACAGCTCAGTTTCGAACAACGAGTCATTTTGTGATTATAACCTGACGTCGCACGCGTTTCGAGGTCGGGAGCGGACTGAAGTTCGCGGCGAGCAAAGAAGTCCATCGGACTTACTTTTGCCACGCGAAGTACATACACTCTTTCCTTCTATCTTGATATAGTTCTGTGTGTCCTCCATTTTCGGAAAGCAAGAAGGTTCTGGAGGCTGGAGGTTTGGGACTAGGAAAGGACAGGTACTAACAGGTCCACCAACATCGGCTCCTCGGAGATGTCAGCGAAGTACCGCGGGTCGGCGAGAGCGAGACGCAGCGAGCCGGCGCGCGAGTGCGAGGGGCACGACGCACATGCGAATATCTCCAGGCGCTCGATACTGGGATAAGGGAGCTGGGAGTAAGCAGTGACTATCTACCAAGTAACCTGTAGTTTCGCTTCAATATAACTGTTACATTGACATGTGTTTCGGTAAATATGAAAGTATTACGTTTATAAGTATTAGTGATTGCTGTAAGGCATTATTTTTTGGGGGAAAAACTTTACACGAACATACTTTTAATAGAAATAATATCGTTCTTTGCATCAAATTTTGTAGTTACAGGAGTTGAATACCTTCAGATTACAGCTCAAAGATACGTTAGGACGTACATTAGGATAGGTTTTACGGTGTTTTTTCACCAGTGAGGAGACATATTAGATAGGCAATAAAACAAATGACTATACAGTCAGCAGCAGAAGTAGCTACGCGCACGAAGAGGTCACAATGATCTATACACTTAATTATTAAAAAAACCGGTCAATTGCGAGTCTTACTCGCGCGCCGAGGGTTCCGTACAAACTTTCATACACCTTCACAACCCTGCATTATTTTGAAAAAACCCCGAGTCCCACAAATAAAAGTGCTGTAGAAGCACACTCTCCTTCTTATAGTTTTAATTTCGTTAGCGAGATCTGCTCTACTTACAGGCAGCGCCATCTAGCGTGCTATTGCGTAACTCGTACATGACTGGTGCTACGTTACTAATAACTTGCAATCTGGTAAGTTTGTTTTTCAGAGATATTTCTTTGTCAAGTGAACCAATTTCTATAATACTTTTTTATTTGAAAGAAGGGACTCCAGAATACTTTCATACACATTTAAACAATAAATATCAAACACAGAAGTATTCAATTACAATCAAAGATTTAATATTTTGATTTTTTGAAAAATAAAAAATACGCTCGATAGAGGTTTCATTATAACTTTATGGTAATATTTGCGTTAATCTTAATCATATATATTGATTTTTTTTTCGCTTGGTAAACTTCGGATATAAGGAGGGGGGAATGGTACTGTTTTCAACAATTTCCTTTATAAATTTCACCACTATAGAAAAAAAACGAAAAACTACTTTGAAATGTACAAGCCCTTTCATATGATACCCCACTTGACCAACTAACTAAACTTTGAATTTTTTCCCGTCATTTTTCATACATAAGTATTAAAAATATATTTAGACTAGATTTCTTTAAATCCCTTCCAAATTTCAAATGGATAGCATTAGTAATTCCTGAGATACGAGTATTTAACTTTGTGGCAGATAGAAAGATGGACAGAGTTGCACCATAAGGGTTCCTTCTTTTTAAGGTTCCGTAGTCGACTAGGAACCCTTATAGTTTCGCTTTGTCTGTCCGTCCGTCCGCGGATAATCTCAGTAACCGTTAGCATAGTAATTCCTGAGATACGAGTATTTAACTTTGTGGCAGATAGAAAGATGGACAGAGTTGCACCATAAGGGTTCCTTCTTTTTAGGGTTCCGTAGTCGACTAGGAACCCTTATAGTTTCGCTTTGTCTGTCCGTCCGTCCGCGGATAATCTCAGTAACCGTTAGCACTAGAAAGCTGAAATTGAGTACTAATATGTATATCAATCACGCCGACAAAGTGGTAAAGTAAAAAGTGTTTTTTTTTTGATAAGGGTATTTTCTTTTGATAAGGGTATCTCCCCTATACGTAACGTGGGGAGTGTTTTTTTTTCATTTCACCCCTAACGTGTGATATATTGTTGGATAGGTATTTAAAAATGAATAGGGGTTTGCTAAAATCATTTATTGATAATGTTAATATTTTCGGAGATAATCGCTCCAGAAGTTAAAAAAAATGTGTCCCCCCCCCCCCCTCTAACTTTTAAACCATAAGTTATAAAAATATGAATAAATCTCAAAAGTAGAACTTTATAAAAACTTTCTAGGAAAATTATTTTGAACTAGATAGGTTGAATCGTTTTTGAAAAAAATTACAAACACTACGGAACCCTACACTGAGCGTGGCCCGACACGTTCTTGCCCGGTTTTTTACCTTATTGGTCCGGAACCCTAAAAGCAAGAAGTGTTTGTACTGCTGACTGTATATGTAATTAATTACACTGCAATCTCTGTGCGAGGAGCTACTGTAGCCGAGCGGTAAGACATGCTACTTTCAGTCGTGGGTTCGTACCCCGGCTCAACAATATTTTTCAAAAAACTTAGTTTGTATGATATATCACTACATATTTAACAGTAGCTTTTCAGTAAAGATTAACATCTTGAATAAACCTGTCTAATCTTAACGAGCTCTGGTTTTCCCTCTAGGTTGGAAGATCAGATGGCAGACACTTTCATAAAAAACGCAAGGAGGATGACTGGAATCGCTGGGGATAACCGAGCACTCACGTGACAGCGATGGGCGCACTGATGGTCTTCTTATCGATGGCGTTGGTGTTGTTGCTGTTGGTGGTGATCGTGTTGTTGGTGTTGGTGTTGTGGGCGTGGTTGGCGGGCGCAGGCTCGTGGTTGGCCCTCGGAGCCAACTTGTTGTTCGTGATCGGAGGCAGCTCCTACATGACATACGGGACTTAGACGCTGGTACCTGTGCTCACTGTTTCTGTCAAATAATGTAATCGTCTCAAGCCGTCGTAGTAATTCAAGTATGTAATAGACTATTATTGAAACAGGTCAAACAGCATGAATAAATTATCGACCTGGCGATGGGGACCTTATGGTCTGATAGTAAAACATCTATATTTTCGCTAGTACATTTTTAACGACGTTAAAGTTGACCAAGAATTTATTAGCAGCGATAAAATAGTAATCACTAGTCGGCGGCACCATACAATTTTGAGGTGCTGCGAGTGCAACATTTTTGATGCTAGAAACGACTTTTGCCAACAAACACATTTCGAAATATTGATTGGCACTTCTACTGTTATTATCATACTAATTACGATTATAGATAACAGTGAATGAAAACTTGACTATGTGAACTACGAAATAAATTCTTCATTCAAAGTATTATCAGTTCTGTATTAGCAGTCAATTGAAGTTAAACTTGCAATTTTCCTTATTATTTAATACGAATAAAATAATATAATGACGACTATGATTTAACAGAAACAATGAGTTATTTATTCTGTTATAGGTACTCTGTTATCATGTTTATTTCATATACATATATCAGGGGAATATACTATCATATTTGTATTCAACAGATAGGAATAAAATATATGTTTACTATAAAATAGAGATAAGTGTTAATGGTTTCATTAATGGTCATGCCAATATGCGAGGAAGCAACAGCCATCATGCGACATCGATATAACAAAATAAATAAAGTAAACAATATAAAAACGAAGCGGTACAGCTAGATTAAAATGAGAATGACATCTCAGCCCACTCCCGGCATCTACTAGGAACTAAGTCGCTTCATGCCAACTACTAACTTACTGGTAATTCATTCTCATTTGAATCCCTTCAAGGGCCTACTCACGTCTGTCGGCTGCTCTCAGGGACTGGAAAGGGCCAGCATACCGCTAGGTAGGGGACAAACTTGTTTAGGCCCGCTGTGAGTGTGATCCTAACCTAGGGTCTTCATACTCGGGTGAACAATCAGATGGAAGGAGTCATTGACGAGTTGCTGTAATTTTATGCTTCAAATACAAGATACACTCGGCGGCTTTATACCTCATTTCGACTCGCGAGCAAAAACTTACCTCGGGTTAACGCTAGCGCGATGCACTACCTAACTCGTCACCTAACGCTCCAAAGGAAGATGCAGCTAGTGGTATCACGAGATATGTTAAAGTTGCATGCGTCGAATAGATATACCTAACCTAACCTATACAACTCTATGCTTTGGCCAATTTATGACGGCTCGTGGATCTGAGACACTGCGATCCAACAGTTAAATAACCAGTTAATGCGTCGTAGTGATATCAGGGTTATCCATCGTTTCCCCGAATTTTATTTGCTCGAATTTCATTTGCCCGAATTTTGTATTCCATGACGTTTCATTTTCCATAATATTCATTTGACATATTATTATTTTCCATAATGTTGTATGCCCGAATCATTCATATGCCATAAACTTTATTTGCTATCACTTTACTTGCCAGAGTATTCATCTGCCGCCTGCGACTCAGTCCCCCGCCCTCCGCCTGGGCTCCCGCCAGAAACTCGCTTCCTCTCCGCGAGCTTTTATATACACTCTAGAGGTACGACAGATAAGACCACGCGGAAGTGGGGTGCGCTGATTCGGGTTTTGGTAGCAATTTTTTTAAATATCAGCTATTTCACACAGTAATTTGTTATTTTACATATATTATGGCTTTTGTAAGTTATGGCAAATGATTTTATTGCATATGAATATTATGTACTTATTATAAAGTTTCTCGCATATGATATTATGGAAAATAACAGTTATGGCACATGAAATTATGGTAAACAAAATTATGGCCCGTGAATAGGATGGCAAATGAATTTCGGGCAAATTAAATTCGGGCAAATGAAGGAATACCGATATCACAGCTACGCCAGGACGAGGTTATCATATCACTATTGAATTTAGAATCACAGACCCACAATCCATTATAAATGAGTCAAAGTATAGCTATGAGTTCCTCGTTCGCTCGGATATGTGCGTGGATTGTTCACCCTGCAGGCACGGCGGATACGTACGTCCTCGCTGACGGGCCGCTGGTTGAGCAGCGTGATGGGCGCGGTGGGGAGCGACTCCTTCTTGCCCTTCGCGATCTCGCGGAACTCCTCCGTGTACTCCTGCGGGACGAGGCCGATCACACCCCGCTCGAGACAAACAGACAAACTACCCACATTTGGCGACACCCCAGTATAACAAAACAGTGGTTAGTAGGCTCCACATAGTCCTCACCGATGGAAAATGCAACACTCCTCCATTGTAAGTGCATTTCTATGAACAGAATTCATAGAAAACTTTTACTCATAATAAAGAATACTCTCATATCTATGATTAAGGAGTATAGTATCGTCGCTTTAATTTAAGACACACGGTTGTTATTCATTTTAAATATTGAACAGACCAAGAAAACATGTTGCATTATGTTGAGTTTAATTTATATTCTGATAGTAGTAAGTAGTTTGTCCCCTTGTCGCTGAGCAGTGTTTGGGCGAAATCAAAACGAAATGAACAAAATTAAAATGATTAATACAAAAGATAACACGTCCACTCAAAGCGTGTTAACTATCAAGCTCCGAAGATCACTGAAAACATGCAGGTTATGGAAGAATCGGAAAGAATCCATTTGAGAGATTATTCAAACTACGTCTAAATTAAAAAGCAATTTTGCAATGTAACAAGCACGTAAATTATAAAAAAGCATACATGAAATTGCAATAATTGAACTCGAACGTATTCTAAATAATCTTTCATAATGGAACCAAATCATACCACTCCAACTAAAGGACCTCTCGATGTTAATACAGCCGTTGCGCAAATACATCAGTTTCACTAAGTCAAAACGTCTGTTTTGACTTAGTCATAGCTAGCAGTGCTGTGCGGATGTTGATGTATTGGGACTCATCGATGTTACTGAAACATTCTACTCCTACTTTGTGTTACAATTGTTCTCTAAATTGTGTCGTACTGTCTATGTCTCGTCGTGAGATAATTCATCATTCCAATAATTATTAACAACATCAATGCTTGCCCTATCTTTAAAATTACTAAATATTCCTGGACTAACCAAATCACTTGATACATGGTCAAGTATATCTTTTGTCGTCAAAAGATATGCATACCTTGGGTTTATTGTTGTGTAAGGAACGTCGGTGGCTTTATTCTACACAACATGTTTGGTCGGTCTGTAAGCGCTGCTATGCGTGCTTACCGAATACAGATGAATTGACAACCGCTTCAACTACTGGCATGTCATTGATCATGATATATTGACATAAACTATGAATTGTTTTAATCTTGTCAAAATATTACCACTAATGCATTATTCATTGGGATCAGTAAAATTATTACATTTGAAAATTTTGTCTTTCGAAATTCCACAGGTGATGCAATATGAGATTCTTCTACTCTCATCATGATAATATCCAGTAGGATACCCTTATAGGGATCAAGTCATATTTAAGGTGGTGGTGGGTGGTGGGTGGTGTGTGGTGGGTACTCCCACCAGAGCGGTCCGAGCGAGGTAGCAGAGCGGTAAGCGAGAAAACAATCCACTAACAGGATTGCTAGTCTCGTTCGCGTGTCGCGTGCTGTTGTTGGACCTCGCACACCGCTCCGCTTCGCACAACTCTGGTAGACAACTAGTCGCCCTTAAGGTACTGGATACATTTTGGTCCGCACCTTTAGGACTCCAGAAGAAAAGTTTGTTTGATGTACTAATTGTTGGAGTTTTGGGGTCAAGATTACAGTGATAGTTCCATAGGTTTCTGTCAATATATCGTCAGTAATGGCAGTGTTTGACTCTTGTCAATCCACCCGTCCTGCAACGGTGAGGATGAGTGCGTGCGGTGACAGATGCGGCTAGTGGTCATCATCGAGCAACCATCACGGTGTAGCCTCGTGTTACCAAAACCATTGTGTACAAATCAAAACTGTACGTGTTAACCAGTTTTTTGTGCTCTTTGTTTGTTACCTAGGCGGTTAGCCGGTGTGGGGAATTTTGTTTACGATTGTAGAATATTTATGCTTAGGTTGATTTAAGAATTGCAATATTTTACGTCTTCAGATCTTCAGTATTGGTTCAGAAACAATGTTTTATATAAGGTTTGCGTTTATAAAAATCCATAGGAATTGATCTTGTTGTTAAAAATTCAATTTGTCTGTCTACGTGTACTGTATTAACTTAAACTTTAAAGGAACTCCCCAACGAATCTGGGTGCCCCAACATTTGAAAAATGTTCTTTCTTCTTAGCAGAGAAATATTTTAGCCAATTATTTAAAGTTTCGTAATTGCGAGAAAGGATGTCTTTGTTTGAAACGTACTTGAATATTGAGGGGAAGTGCCCAAAGTGCAAGTGACATTAGGGGTTTAGGGGCCCACTAGCACCGATAGTGCAATTTTTGCCACGTACTGTAACCGTGGTGCTGACACCAGCCAACCGCCCAGAGGCCAATTCTCGGCTCGATTGAGTTGCATCACAGTGATATCAACGGAAATCTGATTTGGAGACCCAGAGCTGCCTTTATCCACGAGAATATGAACGCCATGAAACCTTCTAGAAAGTACCACCCGTGAAGCAAGGCGGCCAAGGTCACGAAAGGTTCAGCAAGTCACTGTCTATGCAAGGGACGCATCTGAATCGAGCGCGGTTTTCGACAGCCTACACCGTGACGGCGTACTCGTACCATCGCGGGGTTGCCGTACGCCCAGTAGGTCGCGGCCGCCGACTCGGGCGACTCGGGCGCCACTCGGGCCTCATCCCCGCCGGAGCAGAAGGGCAGCGCGCGGCGCAGACGGCGCAGACGGCGCGCCCACCGCCGCGCCGCCGCCGCCGCGTCGGTGCCCGCCGACGTGGCGCGCGTCAGCAGCGCCGACGCCGCCGCCGGCAAGTATTGGAAACGCGGCGTGGCTGACGGTTCGTCCTAGCAAACTCGCCAGTTCAGTCGCTGCGAATCCTATTCATGTACACTGGGGGTGCCAGAGAGCGCGTGAAGATCTGTGCGATGCGGGTAACCACCCGTTTGAACAATATTTCTACTAGTAGTGTCTTAGGTATTTGATACCGGTTGCCATGACTACATATTGTTGAATGCACGAAAAACTATTGTAACACTTCCCGAGAGGTAAATAAGCCTGCGCCTAAAGGACCACTTATCCTAAGGAATCATGACGATTCCGATTAAAGGTTGGGTTATTCTGATTAATTATTTGAGGGTTTCCCGCCTCTGTGGTGCCTGTGGTGTCGGGTTAGAATAGCACCACCCCCTTTCTTCCTGTGGGTGTCGTAAGAGTCGACTAAGGGGGGGGGGGGGGGGTCTAACAGGGTTTAAGTGTGTTGTGGGCGATGGGCTAGCAACCTGTCACTGCGATCTGCGATATCACATTTTTGTCGAGCTTTTATACCCACGTTTATGCTAAAAGTGGTACTGGAACACAAGTTTCATGTGCTCTGCCTACCCCCTTTAGGGATAAAGACGTGAATGTATGTATGTATGTTCCCGCCTCTGGGGATTCAACGCCGGCCGCTAAACTAATGTTGCCTCTGAATATATCACGCCTGCTGAATACTCGTATGTAAAGGATCAAATGAAATGTCTATATAACGACTACTTAGATTATCACAATCCCTCCCGGGTTCGTGAATTTTAGATTCGCTTAAATCTCCGTGAATGTTAAAGTTGTAGCCGTCAGTAGCTTATAAACCTTTTTATCAGATACAAACCGTGATAATAAGTTCAAATACCATGAGAGGCGAAGAATGCGAGGGCCGCCTGATGTTTGCGCAATTCTTATATCGGTGCGGTATCACGTACAAATATGCTCGGTCAATATTGACCGGCTTAGACTCGGCATTGGAAGGTATTAACTAGTATAACTATCTACAGATACAAGCGTTAGAACTACAAAGAGTTTGAAAAAATTAAAAGTACGTAGGGTCATGCTGTTCTCATACTAGGCCTAAGTTGGTAAACATCTAGCTTCAACGTCAAGCATTCGGTTAATACGATGCATACGAGTACATTATAGTTGCGTAAATATTGTTTTGCGTGGAAGTCGGATATGATGCCATTTATTTTCTGAAATAAATAATGCAAATGTGTCAGACAAGTCAAACTTCACGTATGACGCAACGTTTGTTGATGGCGGTCATATCCGACATTAGAGATGACATTAGGTCCTTGGCACTTGGCACGGGGAGCGGGGAGCGGCGGGACGGTACCTCAAACTGTGGCCACGCCATGGCCATGTTAACTCCGTGGTTGTTAGCCCACCACTTCAGGTCCTTCTGGTGATCCGCGTTGTTTATCGTGTGTTGGAACTCCTCGTAGATTTGCGGTAACCTGGAAGCGATGCGGGGTCAAATAACCAACAACCATGGAATAAATATTACCCAACCTTCGATTTGTCGATAACATAAGAATCGATCAAAGTTTTAATCATAACTACAGGCACGAGTGCGTCTATAATTCACATTAGTAAACTGAAGTCTAATATGTAGTAAATGAAACGACAATATGGTTGTTTGAATACTTAAAATGCACAGCAATGCACAGTGTGAGTCAGTCTATTCAAGTTGGCCATATTGTAAAGGTCATCAGAAACTGACGGAGAACCAATTGATGAGAAGTGTGTAAAGTTAATTTTGTTCATCGAAAGTCCTCAACGAACACATCGTATTTAAGACTTGGGGAAGTTGTTGTGTAGGTACGCGTCATATTCGCATTGGGTTATTGAATGGTGTAGTTACACGGGCAACGTACGTGGGTTCCTGACTGATATTGAGGCACTTGTGGAAGCTGAAGAGCACGTCCTTGAAGAAGGTGAGCCGCTGCGCCTCCATCTGCTGGCACTTGTCGAACACTCCGCTCATGTCGTCGATGTAGCGCGGGTTGTACGCCGTGATCTCCGCTAGGGCCGCTTGGTACTTCTCCCGGGACTTGGACACTTCGTCGCGGCATTTCGCGACGCGCTCTGCCATTTTCTTAACCTGGCATATGGAAAGAGATGTTAGGTTCTGACTGAGGGCACGGGTGTGACGGTTGCGTTTGTCACTCTGGATAAAAAGTGCGTTCAGGAAAGTGCGGGAGTGACGCAATAATGGATACCAAAAAACACAAAATACGTGACATTAAGTAATCAGGTCAACAGGAAATATAATATACATAGCTGGTTGGATTCTTGCAATACTGCAGGCCATATTTAGCTGGCTCCATAGTAACTTAAAACATTTGTCTTGAAGCCGTGCTACTGTTTTACGGATCATAACATACTTAGTAGACCAGCTAAAAAACGATAGAAGACATCAATTCTAGCATCACCGTCTACAGAATAAATGTAATCTTTATTTACGTACAACAAAAACATATATCCACCTAAAGAAGTGTAGCTTACAAACAATACATAATACGACTAGAACAAACAACTTGCCAATTTATCTTACAAAATGAAAAAGTGCACGTCCCAATTCAATGGTCGAAACTCAAAAGTGTTTCAACTGAAACTGGACCACATCCAATTCGGAGCAGTTTCCTTGATTTACGGATTGCAACAAAATCTGGGGCAGGAAATAAGTCTTCCATTCGATAGAGCGTTTGGGTTTTCTGCAAACCAAAAAGGTTCTGTGCATATTTGTCAGGGCTTTGTTTGAATTAACGGATTCTAAAGACAGTTTCAAAAGGAAATATTGTAAACTACTTCAAAGGTTTATATTCTTGCTAGCAATCGGCTGTTTATCATGATTAGTGATCACAGTCGCGCTTGCACCTGACTGTATGTTTGTCGGCAAAAAAACAATTTGGAAGAGGGAAATAAGGAACTAGAAGCACTGTAGGTAGTAAGAAGAAATTTTCGCCTTATCTGAGATAGTTTGTAAGTCTGTAGTGCCGCGAAACCAGTTCATTTTTAAAACTGTCATTACAAATTAACGTAATGTTACGCGACCAAGGCAGGTCTTAATGTAAATGTGTGACACTAAGTGGCGAGCTTGCGTGATATATTGATTTAATACACTAGAACGGTTAATACCAATTACATATGTGCTAAAGATTACTAAGTGTATTACAAAACAAGTTTTAACCCTATCATTAATTACGTTCTCACTATTCACACATTCTCACAATAAGAGAGACACCTAGACGCGACCATGGGTGTCGTTACGTAATTATTAACGTTTTTAAGTGTTCTTTAATATTCGTCCAACGAAACACTATGCGATCACTCGATCTATGTACGTCGGTCATAGCTAGAGCTAGATATTTTTAAATAATTCATGTTCAGTAAATTTATCGTATTTTCATTCATATTCCCCCGTTTTGCGGCGCCAGGAGTATTTCCTTCAGGTAACCAGCCCAAAGCCAAGTGATAAACTGGAGGAAATCACGAGCTCCGGAGATTTACCCGCTTCAATATATGATTCAAAATGTGGTGGCTCTGCTATCTAATAAATGAAGTGTATGTAAACCCAGACACTCTGTCTGCACCCCTCGCTGAGCACTAATTGGATGCCTTTTTGTGGATAATCAACATAAACATGAGGGTAATTAAAGGCGGTTATAAAAACGGATGACGATTCGCAATAATCGGGATTTGTTATTGAGATTGTGTTGAGATGCGGTCTTAACGGATTGCCGTTTAGTCAGTGTTTTTCGTTCGGTGACGAACATTGGCACATCAGTCAGATTTCATTAAACATTTGTTTCTGTGAAGGCTGGTTGCCAAAATGAATTCAAACACTACATTTTATCAGAGTAAATTAGTCACGAACAGTGTTCCGAATCTATTGGGATTCCCCTTGATATCGTGATTTGTCTTGACAGCTTCATTGCAATCAATTGGTCAATCGGGACGTTGATTGTTGACTGACAGTCAAATCAGCCACTTTTTATGAAAAACGTCAAAAATACGAATTTAGGAAAAAAGGAACAAATGACGTCATGATTTTCTGTGGTCAAAGAGCGTAGGTACATTTTTGATTTATTTAATAATCTTTTACTTTGCATATTTCTGCTAAGTTAAAGATACCAATGTTTCCCAAGCAATTTCTTGAGTTTTGTTTGTTGGTACCTAATGTAATAAGAATTAGTTTTTTTACTGATGTCAACTACAGTTTTACTAGTCGGGCAATTTGATATGCTTATATTTTATTTGAGCAGCTAGCTTACAATACACAGCGAATGAACAAGTCTAGGCTAGCGCTACATGTATTTAAAAATATGCGGTCTGCCGCATGACGTTCAGAAATAATCTACCGTCCAAAAGTAGAAGGCCATAAGTACCGCGGTATAGTATTCCTACTAATTGGCAGAAGAAGTAGCTGCGCAGGCATGCTAAAATATGCATTCTCATTCTCTTGACACGTGTGCAATTCATTTTGAGCACTTCGACCGACTAGCTACTTCTGTCGACTTAGATCAAAAGTGATAAAAGTCCAATGTTTCCGTAATTCTAGAGCTTATGGTAAGCGTCCTTCTGGGTCTCCTACGGACGTGTACAGTATGCCTTTAAACATGTTGGGCGTTAGGTTAGAGAAGACGTCCCAAGTATCACACACTTACCTGTAGCAGTCTCTGAAGCAAGAAATAAGCGCTGTATCAGTGTTGCATTTGTTATCATTTTACAATCTCAGATATTAGATAGCTATAACATTTGCCGCTTCGCATATCAGCGGAGTTGGACCATATTTCTAATGAGTGTCGAACAGTAGTAGGAGGATAGTAATTTGTAGTTATTTTTGTTAGATATCTGTGTGTCGACTTGAGTCTTTTTTGCAGACTTCTATTCGACTTCTCACTCTTAGTCGCTGAACTCTTTGCAAGTTGCTAGACTTCTTTTAGTGCTACCTAAAAACAGAAACATAAGAATACAATTTTCTATTTCAACACGCTCGACAACAAGATGTTCAGACGTTTGTAAGCACTTCTTTGCTCAGATATATTTGATGGTGACGCAATGAATAAAGTGTACTTTATTAATTACGTTACCAGGCGACTGGAGTGACAGTCACGGCCGCCATATTGGATAAGCTGCTCCTTAAGCATCGCCACAATGACATCCAAGTATTGTATTGTTTCAGAGACAATGGCTTGTAGCGTGTTCGTACAGGACACTATACATACCTACACATCTAGACGGTGTTAACAAGAACGCATGCGCTAAATTTGCATTGGTTTCTACTCTAAAGGTTTCAATTACAATTGGTAATTATGGTTATTGGCATATGGTATTTGCCTGTAAGTGATTGCGACATCTCTGCAATGTTGGGGCGGGTTGCATCAAACCGTCAGTAAAAGTGACATCCGTTAAAATCTGTATGGGAAGTTTGACAGATCTCTAAGCTGCCAGCGCCATATTTAAGATTTACCGATGATACTGACTGACTCGATTTTAATCTGCAAATCGAAAATGTATTGAACAATTGTTGGCAAAGACTAGTATTCACCATAATAAGATATTCCTAGGCGTGACGTGATATATATATTACTATTATTATTATTTTATTATTATTATTATATATTTCTGGTAGAGGCAGTTTCAAAGAATCATTGAGGCTTTCTTGTAGAATCAATATTTGAATCCTGATACAATGGCTGTCGAACTTGTGACTCAAAAGGATAGTGGAGAGTGCAACCTGGAAACCTCTGTATGCACTAACGGGACAACACCGGGCTATCATTCATACAGCTCGCGAACTTACTCATACATTAGTAGTACAAGTTACGTAAGTACTGCCCTTTGCGCGCACCCCGGCCGTCAGGCGGGGCGGCGCGTCATCCATCACGCCGTCAGCGCGAGGTAGGGTTGTCAGTCTTGTCACGGTTTCATCAAGTTTTATTTTGGAGTGACGTTTAATCCGACTGAAATTTATTCGTGTTTTTTATAGTCATATTATTGTTTTACGTATTAGCGGGGATAACTGGCTCTATATATATCAAACACATTGAAAACTGAAACTATATTTTCAAGCTACTGGTATAGAGATATGATGCCACGAGTATATAGACCATGTGTCAAAAAATCACAAAAATACTTGTTTAACGTGTCTGTCTGGGTATCTGTGTATCTGTCTGTGGTATCGTAGTTCCCAAACGGATGAACTGATTCTCGTTTAGTTTTTTTTGGGTCATAGATAATTTTATCCCGAGTGTTCTTTCTTAGCCATGTTTCATGAACATTTGTTCAGACGTTTTTGAGATATTGGACTGAAATGAAAATATCGGGGGTTTTTCAACTTTTCTAAGTTGTAGTTATTCTGTTAAATATTACAGCAAGTGACAGAAATGTTCTGATTCTGAAGCAAACAATACTTTTTAGCCGTTCAATCACCTCTTTTATGCACGCATTGTTTCAGTTACATTAAATAGTTTAAATACGGAGTAAATGAGCAGTTGCTACCCAATTTTTCGTAATCAATAACAATTAGGGCGGGGCCCTCGAGTCGTCCTTACACTCTCCTATTCTACTTAGCACGTCCTGCCTCCCTCTATCTCGAGCTCGGATCTTGTTCCACTGTACGTCCTGCCTCCCTCTATCTCGAGCTCGGATCTTGTTCCACTGTACGTCCTGCCACCCTCTATCTCGAGCTCGGATCTTGTTCCACTGTACGTCCTGCCTCCCTCTATCTCGAGCTCGGATCTTGTTCCACTGTACGTCCTGCCTCCCTCTATCTCGAGCTCGGATCTTGTTCCACTGTACGTCCTGCCTCCCTCTATCTCGAGCTCGGATCTTGTTCCACTGTACGTCCTGCCTCCCTCTATCTCGAGCTCGGATCTTGTTCCACTGTACGTCCTGCCTCCCTCTATCTCGAGCTCGGATCTTGTTCCACTGTACGTCCTGCCTCCCTCTATCTCGAGCTCGGATCTTGTTCCACTGTACGTCCTGCCTCCCTCTATCTCGAGCTCGGATCTTGTTCCACTGTACGTCCTGCCTCCCTCTATCTCGAGCTCGGATCTTGTTCCACTGTACGTCCTGCCTCCCTCTATCTCGAGCTCGGATCTTGTTCCACTGTACGCTCAACAACAATACCTGATATTGGGCATCAGTGCTACAAGGTTTTATTGCTGATGACGGGGTTCTTTGCACAGTCGTCAACTACTCGCTGAGAGGGTTCCAAAGAACCCAAACGCGACGAATTTATCTTTAATAGTTGCTATGGTTTTTATGTCCAGCAGTGAACGTCGTTCGGCTGATCTGATGATGATGACGACGATGAGTTGTTGTGGACGCCTTCTGTATTCATCATCAGATCAGGTCGGTGGTGCCACAATATTAAATTGGCATTGCATAAGTAAGTGCGCCACATTGCAGCTTATTCGGATACCGGCAGCAAGAGACTGAACAATGTTCTGAAAATGTTGAAGGACAGCTTTCCTTTCATACAAACTGTAGGTACACTGGTACAAAGTCAGGTAAAAGCTTGTAATTTTCAAGTCAACTATGGTGATCAGCAACGTCATGAGAAAATAATATCTACTTATCTGTGTTGAGAAAATAATTTCCGATATAAAAAAAAAATATCTACCTATCTTTGTGTGTAACTGCACTACATAAATGCTAATCTGCGTATCACGTTAAATCCAAGTACATATTTAATACTAACTCGTTCGTTTTATTTATTAATAATATCACATTATAATGATTCAGATGTGTCCACGTCAATTTAATTGCTCAATTCAGTTCAATCATTTATTCGTGACAGCTAATACACATGGAAAACGCTACGGCCTGAGCCTCGTCACGAAATGGACCCGGCTCAGCATTAACTGCCAGCGCTCACATATAACAGTAATTATAAATACACCAAAACTAATGTGCATTGTAAGTCACCAACCCTAATATGATTCCAGTGTACTTGATACATCATTCCTATCCTATCACCGCGATGCGCGTCTTCGTTTACAAAAATTACCTGGAAGACCGATTGCTCATAGGGAAATTTAGGACCATCCATGGAGAAGCGAAGAGGATACCGCACGGGGTGCCCCAAGGATCGATCCTCGGCCCCATCATTTTCAACCTGTTCGTTTACGACATATGGGACACTCACGACAGAATACGAGGTCTCAAGCTATCCCAATACGCTGATGACCTATGTATTTTAAATAGAGCAAAAAACCCCGACCACGCTACCATAAGAGCGGAATGGGCAGCCGAAACTATTGTAAATTACTATGAAAGATGGGGTCTTAAATGCAACGTAGAAAAAACAGAATGCATCCTGTTCACGAAAAAGAAGAAATACAAGCCGACGGTTAAAATAAAAAAACAAACATTCACATACAAAAAAGAAATAAAATATCTAGGAGTCATCTTCGATAAGACCCTCAAAATGAACCCACACACAGACAAAGTAGTCAAGAAACTAAAACAAATAAGAGGTGCTCTGGGACCCATCATTGGCTTCCACGCCAAGACAAACCTAGAGGTCAAACTAGCTATAATTCAAGCCTGTATCCTTCCCATCATGGACTATGGAGTGGTACAGTTATTATCCAGATACAGTAACTCGAACCTCCAAAAAATCGAGAGGCAATATAGAATGGCGCTGAAGAGTGCAGGTCAATTCCCTAGACGTCTACCCACGGAGACGTTATGGGAAATGACAGATCTAGAAGCATGGCACCTCCGAGCTGCTGACTTGAATTACAAAATGCTGGCCAAGATCGCATCGCTGGGAATAGAAGACCTAAACACACCTGGGGACGCTTACCTGGCGCACGGTGAATTTAACCCATTACTAAAAAATAACAGAATAGGTGAAATAGAGTATACTATTAATAAAGACATGAGGCGTTGGCCTCGCGGGGCGGCGGCCCCTCGTCCTCTTAGAATAAAATAAAATATAAAAATGTAACATATGAAACACAAATAAATAGGTACTAACATCTTCAACTCATCACTTGTGACATGTCATGACACCTTCAGCTTACACAGATCTTTTCTAGACATAAGTTAGCTGACACAATCCTGCGGGAACTGAAAGATGTAAACACTAATAGGTAATAAATTATTTCTGATTCTGATTCTGATTCTTCGTTTACACCGAGCCCCCAGCCTATTTATAACTGTTTATTCACAGGGGTATATTACGGGATTTATGTTGCTTTACTCAAATTACGTAAAATGAATTTTTAGAAATATGTATACCAGTTTCGAATAAATAGGCACTACCATTCATATTTAATCATTTATAATCACAGAAATGTATATCCTACATTAGACGACACCTTCTGGTGTCAGGTCTGAGAACCTAGCTACGTAGCGCAACGTCTTTAGAGGTTCAATAATTCCTTTAAAACAGTCTTGTACAGTGTCCAGTTTTCTGCATTACTTGCAAAGACTTGCCAACTTAAGTGTGCATTTCGGCAAAGTGCCGACTGATGTAACCTCCACGGCTCTCCCAAGCTCCTGCCTCCAAGAGCTGTACAACTATAGAAAGGCTCTATTATCCTAAATTGCCCAAGGTGTAATCAGCATCCCTATTGATGTATTCTAAGCCCTCCATCCGACTGAGATTCAATCGGGCCACAAAGCCTCGCGTATCGCAACACCTCTTTAAGAATATACAATATTGTAATTATCATATGTACGCTGATGATCTTCAAATATATGTATCATTTAAACCTCACGAAACCAACTCAACAAAAAACAAATTAAATTTAGATTTAGAACGTATTGCTCAGTGGTGCAAGACTAATAATCTTGTCTTAAACGCGAGTTATACCAAATTAATGATGTTTGGTACAGACAAACGCTTACGCGATCTTGCGTCTTACGACCCCAAGGTATCCGTTTTGGGCGATCGCTTAGAGCGCGTCTACGTAGCTCGTAACTTAGGCCTTGTCATGGATGGCAGACTACGTTTTGAAGAGCACGTCTTAGAATTGATGCGTAACTGCTTTTACAGACTGAAAGTGCTTTATCGCGTCCGTGACTTCATTAGTGTGGACTTACGCATTAATCTTTGTGACACTCTTATTCTGTCCAAGTTGAGTTATGCTGATGCTGTTTTCGGTGGGTTTTTGCTTGCGCGTACTCGTACCTTGATACAACGAATCCAAAATGCATGTGCGCGTTTTTGCTTTAATGTCCCACGCCGATCCTACATCACCCCATTTTTAAATAGCAGCAAATTATTAAACATGGCCGCCAGACGAACCTCACACTTTGCTTCATTAGTTTTTGGAATCATTCATACCAAACAACCATCATCCTTGTACAGCAAATTAAATTTCTCCACACGTGAAAAGCGAGAAGCGTTAAGACTGATTAGTAACCAACACAACACGTCCGCTTTTCGTGGCAGTTTTCGGTATGCTGCTACGAAGTGTTGGAATGATCTTCCACCACCTATTAAAAACTGTGTATCCATTGCATCATTTAAAAACAATATTAAAATGTATCTTATCAACCTACAAATATCTAATGCATAAGCGGACAATCCACATAGCTGTTCATTTAAATATTTGTAAATTACATCATACCTACACCTGCATTTCATCATACTTACCTTAGACCTGACCTGATTTGTAAACATTTATTAAGTTCTGTTACGTTTAAGTTATAATTATAAGTTATATATTAAGATCTTTATCTGTATCTCTCTCTGGGTGCCCTGAAAACCAGCGCCTTTAGCATGTATTGCTAGTGGCCTATGCTGAGTGGCATCCATTTTGGTGAATTCCAATTGTAACACACACATGTAACATGATATCACACCAAATAAATATATTTCTTTCTTTCTTTCTTTTGTCACATTTTATTGACAGCCACTTAGCGGCAGCGGCGGTTCAGTGGTGAATGAAGTGAGTTCGGTGCTCAGTGTTGGAAAAAAATGTGTTCATAGTAAAACCGGAGCGATCATCAGCTCTTAAAATGAAGACGTCTTTATTATATTTGCGCTCCTATAAATTGCTAAATTATTGCTAGCAAGGCTAACAATGTAATGGTTATTTTAATACACCTAATCGACTTACAAAATGTATCTTCTGTTTACGGATTTGTGGCCCGTTTCACGAAGTTACAATTTAACAAGTGTATATTGGCAACACTTGGGCGCTTGACCAATAACGACTTCCCGTTCGGCTAGTAACATACTTGTAAAATTGTAACTCGGTAGCTGCGTGAAACTGTTCACTGTATATATTATGTGAACGTTATCTACCTACAATAAGCTTTATCCAGGGACCCATTATGATAGAAGCGCAACTTACTATAAATCGTATTAGAATTTTTGTAGTTATCAGAACGCCGCAATAAAATATAACTCAATAAATAAATGGAAAGCTCAATCTTTTATTAACGTATAGTTCGCTCGAGACATGCAAATTAGTAGTTGCTTAATACTGACACAGCATTACGTTTTCACAGCACAAATATGCTCTTCAGCGATTCAAGTTCAAAGTTCGCAATAGGAGTCCGCGCGCGGTTAATGCGAGCCCGCGGCGACGACGGCAGCAGGTGAGGGCGGCGGCGTTCAATTTCCTACTTCCCACCGCGCACGCCGCTCCGGACTCCGGACGCTTTCTAGGTCAATGCGAGATATTATTAACCACCACTTCTTTAAGGGTTCCGACGTTTATAACTAAACATGTGTTGAATATTGGGTGGCAGAACATTCTATATATACCGTTAAAGAAATTCGGTCGTTCGGATAGGGAACGAAAAAAAGGACGTGTCATGAAATGGCATGTGTACGAGTATAGAACGAATTACATTAATCATTGGATTTGTGGAACGTTGGCGTTAAATCAGGAAAAACCGGAACCAGAGAGCCAGTCAAAGTCAGTTTTGATACACGCCATAAATTTTTAAAATACTAAAAACATATAATGCAAGAACGGAGTTAACATTCATATACAGGTTTACTCTGGATCTCAAATAATGAGTGTCCTAAGATGTCTCAGATATAAGAAAAAGTATCCTGGTCATGGCACCAAATTGTCAACACTCCCTGAACTCAATCTATTTCAGGGAGGCGCTAAAGAGGACGGCCTTGGAGAACTTGTTATATTTGCATCTGTTTACTCGCGGTGTCACTGATCACGACTGACTGGATGAAAGCAAAATTAAACTTAAGAAAGTTATGTCAAAATTAGAGCTATCATGACTACTGGGTACTGGGATACTACACTCTTACTTAGACATTCATTTAATTAAGTATTTTATGTTATATGGAGCAGTTTGTCTTACGATGCCTACCATTACGCCGGGGTAAGTAGTTTGAGGTAGGCAGAATGTTGCTTTGTGGTGAGGTCAGGGAGCCTAGACAAGGTTACAATCGACAAGCGCTAACGCCAATAGAAAAGTAATAAAATATAGGGGAATGACAGATGCCGACGAAACACTTTTCGTTAACATCTGACATTAACATATATTTTATTACTTTTCTATTGGCGTTAGCGCTTGTCGATTGTAACCTTGTCTACGGCCCCAGAGGTGACAGAAACAGAACCCAGTATATCGCTAACAACAATCCAACCGCTCGTCCAGGCGTAAACTAAATATAACTACGCTGTGGTACGCAAATATAACAAAACTCTTTTTTCTTTGCTTTGTAATCCTATTTATAATAAATATCCCACTAAATTAGTAGTTGTACATTTGCATTGAAGTTTGTAATTGCGTACAACTCTGAGAGATTCCACGATATAACTCGTCCAACCGGGTTTATCTACCCTCTGCTTAGCTAATGACTCTAATTAATCGTCCGGACAAACTGCCGGATTACCGCGGGTCCGCCTGCCCAGATAAAGAGATATAACTTGTAAACGTGGAAATTCACTTCTGTGAGAAATAAATAAGCTCTGTTCTGGTTTTACTGTGTCATGCTTTGCGTACTTTTGTAATAAAGTATAACCTTACTCTAACCTAATATGAATGTAATAACATGTCCGGCAAAGTTCTCTGATTCTTGCGTTACTAAACAAATAGGTTTTTAGTATTTTTTACTTAATAACATTCGAATTAACGTAACAATATATCTAGCAATGATATCGGCGGGATCATCTTCCCTTCGTACAAACGCCAACACAGTTAACTGACCATCCTGTATTTAAATAGAACCTTATTACAATGCACATAAAGTGCACGGATGGTCAGTAAGCTGTGTTGTCGATAATACCCGACGACGGCGACTCTTACAACTCTGATGATCAAGTGTAGTATATATTCCTCGCAAAGCCAAGGACTCCAGTTGAGTAAAATAAACGCCGCGTTATAAGTATTTTTATATGAAACGTACTGCAAGCAGAGCGTGTCAGTCTCCGTTCTCGAGGCGCGTTGGGTACTGTTACAGTGCCGGGTAAATTGGACACGTCATTGGTTCCCAATCATTCTCACACCGCACTTCATTTGACATTGCACGTGATAGCCTCGCCGGGCTGTAGGCTGATATGCGCTTTATATTCACTATTAGCAGGGGAATTGAGTACATACTCGTATTATGTGCCATGTGTTTTTAGAATTCCGTGCCTCTAAAGGAAAAAAGGAACCCTGATAGGATCACTTCGTTGTCCATCTGTCAGACATAACGATCCCGTGGAGATATCATGTCATTCATATCAATATCAAATACTCAGGAATGTAATAAGGCCTAATGGCCTAAGGGCTAATGTAACTAATTAGTGTTTTAATATTATATTGTAGTGTTAGTCTGCAAGGTATTTGTAACTATGGGCCTTAGTTGCCTGAAATAAATGTTTTATTATTATATTATATTATATTACTATTCTTTTTATTGTTTAATACACTAGCAGTTAAAAGCTGATGCGTGTATATCGCTGCCCTTGTTGTTTATGCCGTATACTTTGACACTTGCAAAAGAACCAAGATATTTAGGCTAGTTACCGTTAACCTAGAATCATGAAATTTGGTAACAAGTTGTGTTATAGAAAATTAGACAAATAATTCTGATGATAACCGTACCGTTTTTGACAATAAGTATTTATATATCTACATTTTCTTAACAATGAAGCAATCGTGACGGCTGTCTGGAAACATACTAAAAGTTTCAGTAAACTCAATTAAATAGCGCTGGAAACTAAGCCCATTTAACGCTCGCAAAAGTTTCACTGAAGTCGACTCTGAAGGCACAAATAGCACAGTACGAGTTTGCTAATTTGAACCAGTATTAAGAAGTGTTATATTTAACTTTTTTATTGCTATTCTAAAACTGTTACTGATTAAAATAACTTTGTAAGCGAAATTAGAATATTGAATGATTCTCAATCAAAACTTTATATAATACAATGAAACCTTTTTAGGGTTCCGTAGCCAAATGGCAAAAAACGGAACAATTATGGATTCGTCATGTCTGTCTGTCTGTCCGTCCGTATGTCACAGGCATTTTACTCGAAAACTATATGGTGTATTTGAACAAAATTTTGAGGATAGGTGTATTTTGTAAGCCGCTACAGTTTTGTAATTAAATTACAAAAAAAAAAATTGTTAAGGGGTGCACTCCATACATAAAACTAAAAGTCAACAATTTTTTTTTCATTGCTAGCCCACGTGTGGCACATCAATCGATAGGCCTTTCAAAATAAATATAAGGTTTCTCAGCAATTTTTTTGATTAAGTGAATAGAGTCGGAGATAATCGCCCCGAAAGTCACTAAAATTGTTCCCCCCCTCTAATTTTTGAACCGTGTATTTTAAAAATATGAGAAAAATCATGGACAGGGCTTATTAAATTCTTTCAGCGAAAATTGTTTTGAACAAGATCGGTTCAAAGATTTTCGAGATATTTCTAAAAACTGCCTTCCTTAAAGAAAAGGACGTAAGTGCCATAAGATTTCAGTAACGATACGACCTTTTTAATAGGCACGGAACCCTTCGTTGTGCGTGCTCCGACACGCACTTGGCCGCTTTTTCTATTCTATTTTTTAGCCAATGCCTAGCCATAAAAATCGATTGTAGGCCACATTGAAAAACAGTAGCCTGCACTGGGATCTAGGCCAGGCTGGGCAGTTCAAATATTGTAGTGTTGCGGCGAGGATCCGGTTGAATGATGCTTGGTTTTAGTGGACTTATGTCACTAAAGGGCCGGAGTGACTTGGCATTATGGAGTCGCTAGAAAGCGTTTCGTCTGTGACTATGGAAGCAAATACGTTGTCTGCGGTGCATCCTAAACTGCGAGTCCCATTCAAATTATTCCGCATTGGAATTTCCGAAAACTATCAAATTTAATAATTACGACGAAATTCCCTTTAAGCGTAGCGGCTCTGGGATGCCATGCTTTTGCGATATGGAATGGCTTTGACATTATATAAACAGCGGAAGGTTGATTATCTTGGAGAAATAACTTCTCTGAATGGTGAGTTCCCGTCAGCGAGATAGTGCCGCAATCATTTAACTCAGTAACAGAGAATATTGGACAAGTCATTGACTGGAACTCGATGGCAGTCCAAACCGCGTCGGCAGCTGCGGGTGCGCGAAAGCAGGCAAGTGTGCCATCGGCTCACGCCATGGGAACACGTGGGGACAGAAATGGCATTCTCGCGATTCCGTGACGTTTTCACTGCGGGCCCCGGGTTAGCTCGCTTTTATTGTTCCGTTGAGATCTCATTCGATCCACGATACTGTACATCGGTATTGTTACAACATTGATTCATGGTAGGATGTTAGTGTTCCGTACCAACATTGGGAAAACCAGAATACTTATGGAATGGGCTCGGTGTCTGACTCAAGTTCACAACTGTTTTCCTCAGAGACCGTTAGACTACTGTCATAAATTGTCTGTACTGTGATAAATTGCCTTGTGTTTGTCACGAATAAATGTATCTTTCTTTCTTTCTTTCTTTCTACTGAAATATTGTATAGTGAAGATGCAATGATAATTGATCACAAACTTAATTTCTATTTTTGAATGTAGTGTGTGATGTGTGATACCTTCACAAAACAGTGGAACTAACAGTGAGGTTGAATAAATGGTGAATGATGTTTATTTATTCCCGTTTTTGTACGATATAAACGTTCATTCATTTGCTTACGAGTACAACCAATATTCAATAACAAAGTCAAGGGAACCCCACGCTTCCCTCGCGCTCCCGTTCATACCAGCGCTTGCTTTTAATCGCTCCTGTCCAATACAGTGGTTTTAATTATCCCCTTGTTTCCCGTTAACTAGCAGAGGTTTTCTACTATTTATGATCAGCAACATTGATTTCCTGAAGCCAGTTTATTTTTTATCATGAACAGCCAGCATCATATAGTTAGTTCAGTAGCAGCCAAATATTTCGGTACACTCTTTATTACTGTAAGCGTAAGAATGTGTTACGATTTATTTGGCTATTTCGGCTGCTACTATAAAATTCTGACTACTTGGTGTACGAACGTACTTAAATATTGTCAGAATACAGATAAAAAAATTATTAATCACTGTATTCATCAATGTTGACAGTGATTGCTTATCGACTACGAAAGTATATCAGTGGGTGAGGGCTGCGACAAGATGTAGCTTATCGCATTAGCCTACTTATTGTGCAACTTGATACAAGGCATAATCAATTATTACTTTAAATATCGCTAATAATATAAATAGCTGCACCTGCAACCTGGGTAAGTTAATGACAAAAAAATAATAGGAATATAGTATATTAAAATAAATACATATTTATGTAAGAGTTTATGAACGTTCATGTGGATGTGTTATATTGTGTTATATGTTTACCTATGTTTATCATTGTCATGATTGCTTACATTATAAGCTGGATATTTCAAGCGTTTTATATTTTGCAACCGTCTTGTAATATATTTGTTACAATTTCTCCACTACTCGGTGGTTGTCTGGATGAGATCGTTCATTCATAAGCGATAAGGCAGCCTGTTGTTTACCTTTACTTTTATACGTTGTAGTTGCTCTGTATTATGTTTTATAAAGGATTAAATGAAATGAAATTGATTTCCTAAATTGGGGTGTGCAATAAAGAGCGTTTTGTATGTAATATGGACTCCAGGCTACTGCAGCCTTATCCAGCTCAAAAACGTGACCTGGAATATTAACACTTTCAACTCGAACTATAAAACGCTAAAATCCATAAATATAGATATGTATGACAAATATTCGTGGCCACAAAAATGCATATAAAGCTGAAATTCCGAAAGACCGCCTTGACCGATACTAAGTGTACAATCCCATAGCGTGCACGTTTTTTTTCTTATAATTACAGCAGTTAATCATTTCGCTGGCTGAACGTACGCAGGTGCCGCAGCCTAGATACCACGGTTTAATATTTACACAAGAGACGTAACACAGTAGAAAATGTACTAAAGTTAAGCCTTTTTAAAGGTGAATGTTGGTTATATAACGCACAGCATTCGCGGTCATAAGTGTTACGCGCTATGATTAATTTAGAACTCGATCTTAGAGGTACCTAAGTTGTTACGGCGGTGTATCAATCTATGTTAAGTCTGTCCTGTCCGCTGAACGGCCGCCGTGTTAAGCCGTGTACATGTGTTTTTAATTACGGAGTGATGTGACAGTTAGGGCCTGTTAGAGAAAAACTTCGAGCACAGTGAAAATTGATACAACTCTATAAAAGGGCTCTAAAAAAGACAAATGCATTGTACCATGATGAAGTTCACCGTTCACCTTCGGCGGCAAAACAAATAATGCCTCAAATCGCAAGTATTTTACGCCCAAACCATAGGTGACGGCGATGGGTGTGTAATGTTTCATATAAAAACAAATTGCATATTTTCATTTTGCATAACAACGTATTGCACAATTTCAGGTTGTATAAGTGGTTAAATTGCATAAAAACAAAATGAATAAAAACTATTTGCATAATTTCATCGATTATAATCATCAATGTTAATAAAATCCATTTATATAATAAACAAACGCTATAATGGTCACTCTGTATAATAATTCTCTCTCTCTCTCTCTCTCTCTCTGTATAAATATTTCATCCTCATTGTGTTTTAATAGTTGTTCTTCATTTACTCACCTTCTGTGGCCTTCTTATATTTAAGCTAGATAGAATGACTGTCGATAGGACAGTGACAGGACTCCGCCTTAGCTCCGGCGCTGCGGGGAGAGCAGCCCTTTCGCCCTCACGTGACAAAGCACGGTCGCCCGTGCTCCGCTCCGCAGCTTCGGCTTGCGGCGACCAGCCTCAGCCGCTCCGCTTTGCACGGCTCCCGCGCTTTGTCACAGCGGGCGAGGGCTGCTGCCCCTCCACGCCTCCGGCTTTTTATATACACTCTAGGGGTAGAGCAGACAAGACCACGTGGATATTGGGGTGCTCCGATTCGGTTTTGTTACCTGTGTCTGTTTTTCTAGGATGTGATAGCAATCACTTATTAAAACTAAGTGTTGTTATAGGGTTGTAATCATTATACTAAATGTATGTTATGCAAAAAGAAATAAGTACACATAAACGTTATAGCAAATGTGGTGGTGATAAATGAGTGTTATGTTATTTAAATGTTATGACCAATAAAAATACCCATTTTGTTATTATGATAATAGTTTGTTATGATTTCCGTACGTATGCTACTTGAAATTATGCGTTTTGCTTTTATGACGGATGAACGGCACCCGACGGGGATATATATAAATATACTAGCGACCCGCCCCGGCTTCGCACGGGTACTATATTATACATATAAACCTTCCTCTTGAATCACTCTATCTATTAAAAACCGCATCAAAATCCGTTGCGTAGTTTTAAAGATCTAAGCATACATAGGGACAGACAGCGGGAAGACACTTTGTTTTATACTATGTAGTGATGATATGCGATCTGAAGCTTTCTTTGCTACCGCCTGCGGTAAGTGCTAACATTTAACTTTTCTGGTTACTTTCCAGGAAGTGGAATTTCCCGCCCGCGTAGCGGATTATGGTGAGGTGTGAAGTAAAATCGAATATATGCGGCATAACAACAGTTACGTTTTCCTTTCAGTATACGTCAGGATCAGATTATACCGGAATTACAGCTGCCAATAATGGCCTGGATAGTGATAAGACGTCAATTGTATCGCAACTGTGTTCCATGTTATCTATCAACACATCGAAAACTAAGCCTTTAGGCACTTGTCCCACCGCCAGCGAGTAGCGAGTACTCTCATAGTAATTCTTACTCGCTTTTACTCGCGCGAGTAAGAATTACTATGAGAGTACTCGCTACTCGCGGGCGGTGGGACAAGTGCCTTAGTCAGACTACTCCACGCCTTTACAGTATCTGTGATATACTTTTACCGAGAAAGGTAATGCAATGTAATAGTTTTTTTAAGTGCCTACGCACTTGTAAATATCACTAGTGGCTCAGTGAGGTATAGAAATAGCAATTAAGTGTCTATAAAAAAAAAGCGAATAAAAATAATATTCTATATACCTAATCATCGAACAACGACAGCCACCTGTGCCTGTGCCTAGACGAAAGAGTTTCCTCCAAAGTAAGCTAGTTCAATAAATGTTCTTGGTATCGTAAAACAAAGTAAGTATTTTTTTTTTATACAAATTCTATTTAGAAGTGGAACTTCATTGGATATCATTTGTCCTAGTTTTAGATTGTACTGTCATATTACAAAAATATGAAGCATTTACCTACATTAGCTGAAAATATGCTCGCTTTGCAGTGGTTTACTACAACGCTTATCGATGCACCTCAGGAATTCCTTTTAACACGACATTAAATACAGAATGAAACAAGGAACCTAATTGTGAACGTATTTTAACGACCGCAAGGAGAGATTTGATATTGAAACTTCAATTAGATTCGGATTCCTATTACGAAATGCTCACGCGAATGCGACCGGCTGCCGGTCGGTAATCGAGACGCGATGCGTTTAAAACGAACAGTGATTGCTATTTGTAAAGTGCACTCTACTTTGAACTAGGTTAAGTTATTTTTGAGATGGACTATGTAAAATGTCTGAGCAAGTGTTTACGCAAATGTTATCGCGTAGATACCAAATTGTACATGAATAATCAGTTTTTAAAACTAACGATAGGGCTAAAATGACATTGATTGTTGTAATGTTCAATGTTACTATTTTGGCTAGGGACAGTCACTTTAAATGACACAAACCACAGACCACACATGAACACTAATAGCTAAGTAATCGGCGATAAAATATAATGCCACCTTTATCAACATCATTATCATACTGATATGATAATGATGATGATCGGCTGACCGAAGGACGTCCACTGCTGGACATATAATGCCTCCCCCAAAGTGTGCCAAAGTGACCGGTCCAGCGCCACTCGCATCCAGCGGACTCCCGCGACCTTTACCAGGTCATCATTCCACCTTCTGGAGGGCCTACCCACGCTGCGCCTTCCGTTACGTGTGCGCCGTCCGTACTGTCACTTAAATTTTTGCGATTCGGAGGGCTTTACCCGTTGCCTTGGTTCTGTTGCGGATAGCCTCATTTCTGATGCGATCACGCCGCGAAACTCCCAACGTAGTTCCCTCCATTGCCAAATGGTTGACTTTGAGCCTTCTTATGAGGCCCATAGTATAAGCGACCACGTTTCAGTGCCATATGTCATCACTGGCACACACTAGTCAAAGACTCGTCTTGAGACACACAATCTTAATGAATAATAAATGCACACATATAACATTGTCATCGGTTTGAACGCTATTCGGCCGGTGCACAGTGGACGGGTCTCATACTAGCGGTTGGACATTTGAGTTCTAACTAAAGTTACTTGTTTTGAGTAAAAATCGGATAATATTGTAGTACAATAATTGGTTTATTCGAATACGGCAGTATTTTTTAAATTACTTCGTTCGATATAATACAGCAGACCTTTAAAGTGGTATGATTCACCATTTGGAAAAAACGTATTTCTATAATTGTCGTAATTTCTGGTCTATGGCCGGTAACAAACAATTGTAATCAAAGTAAATGAAAGAAGATACATTGGAGTATTCGTTTTCATAATTTAGAATTTCATGAATTCGTTCGTTTGTCTTACACGGATGTTATAAATAGACATATACCGAAATGACAAAACTTTGAGTTTTGAATACGTTCTACAGCGAACTTCAAGTCGACACTAAAGCCATCATTAAGTTCGTAGATTGGGCAACATGTTTTGTAAAAATTTGGCTTAGCTTAATCGAGCTCTTTCGAAATTAATGAATTTATTCACAAAAAAACAAACTCCTTGTCATGAATCATAGCAATAAATCACAAGTAAGTGGTAAGTGTAAATTGTTTTTTTTTTTTCAAATTTAGCGTCGGATCGTACATTCGTTTCGATTCAGATGTACTACAGAATAATTAATAGTATCCAGAATAATTAAGGTGGTTCGCCGACCATACAAAATGTTTTTTGACATTCGCAAATGCGTGATACTTTGGGAAAACGATTATTCTCAATTTATTCTAGTTTATATAAGTTTTCTCTAGGAAATGGGAGATTTCGCGCAACTGGTAAGCCAATTTGTGAAAGATTGTTAAATAAGTTTCTTAAAATATCACGCCGTCAATCTGCGAATATCAAAAAACGTTTTTTATGGTCGGCGAACCACCTTAATTAATTAATTTAAATTAATTTTATGAATTGGAAAATGTAGATTAAATATCCAAAAACAAGTATGTTCTCCTTCATTAATGCATGCAGCATGTATATTTCCATAATGTTAGCATACTTAATAAATTAGACACAAATTAGTTCTTGCTATTTGAATGCGCCTGCTGCAGTGAAATAGCAATTGTGCACCTAAGAACTTTATTCGTGTAGGCGTTTTATTGAGTGTAGATAAATAGAAATACATATCACACTTTCTTTCACCTTATTTAGTTTATATTATTAAACATCGCGTATATATCATGCAACTTTAATTTATTTGTATTAGAAAAAAATAATATCTTATATATTTTTTTTCTAAAGAAGATTCATTGTCATAAATAATTTAATCAATGAATTACAAAGAAAATAGTTGTCTAAACATCTGGTAAAAATATCAAAGTTAAATAGTGTGTGGTTACTAAAATATATACAAAATACTAAGCGTGATAACGCATGTCCAAGCGTTAGTATGGGCGGCACCCACTGTGCGGTGGTCAAATTAGGAATGCAAACGGCCAATTTGTCAATGGAGCAAATCGTGCCAGAGTTAGAATTGCAGACGTCAAGTCAACCTCAACCTTAGCACGGCGAGTTAAGGGTAATTGTTGCTTGCTTCGAGGGTTCTTATCGTGGTTTTTCTATTCTTTAGATAATCGGGACCGCGGGAAAGGAATGTTGCAAATGCAGCACTATGCGTAAAACTGGCAGTGCAGCGGGTCTGTGATGGGCTAGCTTGTGAAATCAAAATCAATATTATTCTGCAAAAAAGCCACAAGGGCACTTTTACGAATCAATATGAAGATCGATGGTTGATTCTAAACTATAAATCATTCATAAGAAAGTAAACTAAATTATCAATGTCCTACATATGTATTAAAAAATAGAGAAAATTAACAGTTCATAATTCTTAGAAATGTACAAGGTAATAAATGTTATAGGCATATGTTTAACGGACCACCAGATATAGTAAAATATGAACACAAAAAAAATACTTTTGACGACCAAAAATAGTAACTGAGCACCTAATTTTTTTCACCATTTTAATGTGAAATGATAACCTAAATAATAACATCTTACTATCATATTTAAAGAAAATGTCTCCTAATTAATGATTGCTAACACATAAATAGTAAATGATCACCAAAATGTTACCACCATTTTAATGTGAAATAATTACCCAAATTATAACATCTTACCATCCTATTAAAGAAACTGTCTCCAAACTAATCATTGTTAACCCAAAAATAGTTAATGAGAGCCAAAATTTAACCACCATTTTTATGTTAAATGAAAACCAAATTATAACATCTTACTATCCTATTAAAGAAAATGTGTCCCAACTAATCATTGCTAACCCAAAAATAGTTAATGAGGGCCAAGATTTAATCACCATTTTTATGTTAATTGATAACCAAATTATAACATCTTACTATCCTATTAAAGAAAATGTCTCCCAACTAATCATTGCTAACCCAAAACTCAGTCTCCCGCCCTCCGCCCGGGCTCCCGCCAGAAACTTGCTTCGTCGGCCCTTCGTTTCACGTGCGCACTCGACCTACGCTCAGCTCAGGACCTCCTTCGCAAGCTTCTGTCTCCGCGGGCTTTTATATACACTCTAGGGGTAAGACAGACAAGACCACGTGGAAGTGGGGTACGCTGATTCGGGTTTTGGTAGCTGTTTTTACCTTTCGATCGCTTTATTTGGTAATATGCATACATTTTATGGCAATCATAGTGACTTATTTAGGTAGACATATTGTAATAATTTCTTCGCTAAGATTAGGTGCTCAGTTACTAAATTTGGTAATCATTTACTAAATTTGGTCTTTAAATACATTTTATAGCAATCATAGTAGGTTATTTAGGTAGAAATATTGTATTAATTTGTTCGCTAAGATTAGGTGCTCAGTTACTAAATTTGGTAATCATTTACTAAATTTGATCTTTGAATACAATTTAATTGTGCAGTCGTTACTAAAACAGGTAGTACCATTGTAATGGTAGAATAGCTAGTATGGTAGAATATAATAGTAAGAAAGCTTGAGGGTATCAAAGTATTTTCTGGTGGTCATTATATTTCTTCCCAATGTTATATAATGAAACGAGAAGAGAGTGAAGTCTCTATGTTAATTCCGCTGAACACTGTAGTAAAGTGACTGGTCCGCGTTGCTAACATGAACTGACCGGAGTCCACCCGTTCCCGAGCATGACGCGCATCTCACTCAGCCATACACGTACTCTACAATACAGACAACCGACCATCCGCAATGGACGAATAGAATAAGCTATTTCTGAAAATTTCATTTTTTTTGCTGGCAATTTAACACTTCATACAGATAATATTCGATCACCCAATGAATAATGCAATCTTTTGAAATAAAATATATTTATACGCTTTGTCAAGTGCATCGTCAAATGTTAGATTACAGTCATTTCTAATTAGGTACTTACTTATAAACGGGCATTTTCAAACATGAGTGGTAATGGCTACCCAATTATGATGGCCCTGAGTGTAGCGGTCGGACTATAGCGTAGGTAATAAAAAAACAATACTCAGTGTCAGTTTAGTAGTAAGTATTCAGTTGGAATGAAAATTAACTTTTTATTTTCATTTTATATATGTATTTAGTGTATAAATACGTTACATAAAAGTGAAACAAGTTAATTCTTCAATAATTTGACACGAGTTGTTTTTTTGTAACTACTCACGCTAATTGGGTGCACTCATTTTCGAAAATGCCCAAATAGGACAAAACCGTATTTTATTTGAAAGCTACTACTCTCCACTCGTCTGCCTTCAACACTGGTCAGTTTTTGTGTATCAGACACGCTCGGTCGATGCCTTCGACGGGGAAGTGTGATTGCTCCAAAACCAGATGGAGGATAAAGTTGGCACAACTTGAGTTTAAAACCGATAGGGGTGCTCGGATGGAAAATGGACAAATGAAAATCGTTTCGCTTTGTCTACACTCCGATTGCTACGACCAAGAACTCGACCGTAGATCTATTGCTATTGCTATTACGGCACTCTTATTGGACGAGCGAGCGAAGCGAACGAACCTCTCCGTTTCAGCTTGGGCAAACATAATTTCGTAAGTCCGGCTGTTCTCGCCGTTGTCGTATTTCTGAACCGAGATTTTGTTAGCAGGTTCAATAATCCTACTAATATTATAAATGCGAAAGTTTGAATATTTGGATGTTTAGATGCTTGTTACTCAATCACGGTTCAACCGATTTGGATGCAATTTTGCATTGCAAGATAGTTTTTAGCTTGGGTTAAAGTATAGCATAGTTTTTATCCCGGGTCCACGCGGACGAAGTCGCGGGCGGAAGGTAGTTACCTATATATTTTTTTCTCCTCAATTCAGTTCATCGATCTTTTTTTTAAAGACAGGCTTGCTTGTTTAAAGGCCACACAGACAACTTAACTGCAAGTACTGCAACATAGAATTCCACATCTGTATTTGTGTAAAATCTTATCAAGTTTTCAACTTACACAAACAAAGTATTAAGTGTAATTTATGATGATGAGTTAGCATAGCATAGTTAAATTAGTAATAACATCTCATTAAATAGTTCTTAACGCATGCCCGAAGCAGTTTGACTTGAACCTGTCAATGACGTTGACGTCAAATGCGAACGAGTTGAGGATCGCGGCCAATTTTGTGTGTCACGGCCTTTAGATGATGATGCTTGTTCATTGACATAGTTGTTGGGAACTGTCATAATTTTATCTTTTGGGTACCTTCATATTAAAACTTAAAACTTCAAAATAAAACTTACATGTGTCGATATCTATAACTGTAGTATTGGCTCCATAAAGAAAGCATTTTTATAAATAGTTCCTTCTAGATATACCTACATGTGTACGTGTATATATATAAGTATATAGGTATTATGTGGTTATACTATATTAAAATAGCTGGCTGGAATGGGCAGTGTAACAGTTTTAATAGTTAATACATACTTACATTGTTTGTTAAATTTCAAGTTCCAGTTAATAAGTATTTTGTACAATAAGTAAGTTTATCTGTGCCTGTATTTTTCATCTCGTCTACCTCCCTTTATTGCCACTCACATGATTAATATTTTTGATTGAACTCCATTTGTATGTTTAAATAAGAGTGACAGCTGGTAACAACAGCTACCAAGATCGTGTCAGTGGATAAAAGGGGGTTACTTCATATCTAAGCAGATAATCATATTTTCTCACTTTTATATGTAAATGTACTGATACGTTAAGTAACAAAACTATAGGTCTAGTTTAATATAGTACCTTTCATTGTTAAAATCAATTCTGTAAATGACCGTTTGTTTCTAAAAAAAAAAAAAATCATAAAGGGAACAACTTTTATCATGTTGTCCGTACTCCGTACCATATAAGAAATATTAATTATTTCGCGGGTGAATGGGTTTGTGACGTTTGTATGATGTTTTCATTTGGCTGCTACAGCAAGTACTGTTATTAATAAATGAACATAGGTTTTTTTTAAGGATACGACGAGTCTACATGGTTCACGTCTACCTGTTCACGCATAGACCACAGTATAATTCAGATTCATTTATACACATTATAAGATTACATTATAAATTACATTTCAATTTAAAGTATCCATATTGTGATCATCAATAACATTCAATAAAAATAATAAGAAGAAAATTAAATAACAATTTAAATATAACTATGTCCACTTAATTTAAATGTACAACTTCATAGTTATCAAAGTTCACCTAAAAGGAGCCTAGCATTACATAACAATAATTTAATTTTATCAAAAAATGCGGTTAAGTTTGTCAAAAAAACCACTTAGAGAATACAATGGGGTTTCCAACAGCAAGTTTCTTAACCGACGCGTGAATGTTGTTTTCGATGTTTCCATTTAGTATTTCGGTGGGTAGATCCATAATAAGATGGACCTATGAAGCGCGGGTTCTTTAATTTAAATGAAATTTGATATGGGGATACTTTGAGTAGTTTGAGTCCCGGATAGAACAAAGAAGGAATTTCTTATCCCGGAAATCATTTAGGTACTTAGGTACACCAGTATTTTCATTCCTAAAGTTAGGAATATTCACATTCAGCAATGATATCGCAGTAGTGGGATATGCATGTCCAGGTGACATAAATCAGTCACAAATGTACGATAAAAGAGTGCTAATAAAGCTAATTACTGTACGCGGAGGAGTAATTACACTAGTTAATGAATTATTCCAAACAGTGCGACAGTTGTAGAGCCAATTGCGTGTAAACTGTCCGTTTAGCTTGCTCATTAAAATTTAACCGATGTCAAAGAACAAGAAACTATTCAAAACGTATAATGCTACTGTTTTTATATGTATAATATAGTACCAGTGCGAAGCCGGGGCGGGTGCTAGTAGTAAATAAATTGGAGTGGCGTTAGAGGTGCTAACACCTGACTAACAATGGTCAGTGAAGTTAAAGTTCCTCATTCCGCACAACACTGCAGTGTGGGCTGGGCACCGTGAAGCCGACTTCCTTTCGCTCACTTTAACGCTCGTACTCAATGCTTTGTTAGTGCACGTATCTTGTAAAATCCTTGCTAATATTTGTATAAGTACCTACATTGACTGTATATTTGTATCCGATCCAATCAGTAGTAGTTTTTATAAGCGGGCACGGGTTATAGAAGGGCTCTCACAGAATAGCTTATACAGAATCACTCTATCTATTAAAAAAAACCGCATCAAAATCCGTTGTGTAGTTTTGAAGATCTAAGCATACATAGGGACAGACAGCGGGAAGCGACTTTGTTTTATACTATGTGTAGTGATGATACATGCAGAAAAGTAACCGCAAGAGTAATCTGTAATGCACTAGTAATGTAATGACAAATCCTGTGTCATTATAGTATAACATCACCATTCACTTGCATTTCTCCTATTTATTTGGAGTCACTTTAGTATGTTTTATACTGTTATTCGTCACGTTTTACCTCCATTTTTCTTAACCTGCCTCTTCTGATACAGCCATCCACATTCATAAATATGAGCCGAATATACTTTTAACTCTCTCTGGGTATTTTGAAAGAAGACTAGATTTTAGAGACAGGAGAATTATTTTTCAATTATATAAGGATCTGGAAGCTTGGGTGGAGATAGGAGATGAAAGCGGGACTGCAAGAATTAGGCAGGGCATCAAACAAGGGTGTCCACTTTCACCGCTAATCTTTAATATATACTTAGAACATGCAATAAGAAAAATCAGAGATACTGGCAAGGGAGCAATCAAAATTAATGGGGAGAAAATACATTTTATTCGATTTGCAGACGACATTGCAGCATTTGCAGAAACACCAGATCAGTTGACGGAATTAATTTCAATCATGGATACAACTTTCAACGAATTGGGCTTGAAGATCAATATAAAGAAAACGAAAACGCTGACCACCGCAAAACACAATTCACACCACCCACCAATAGTTGTAAACAATATACCCATACAACTTATCGATAGTTATAGTAATATCTAGGCAGTTTGATAACAAGAGACTCTAGATGCGCACCAGACATTGGCGCTCGAGTAGCCATGGCGAAAAAAGCTTTTAACGAAAAGAGACAACTCTTAAGATCCAGTTTGTCATGTAGGAGCAAAAAGTTGCTAATAAAAATGTACATTTGGAGTATTGCCCTTTATGGCAGCGAAACGTGGACAATGACACAAAGGGACCGAGAAAGACTGGAAGCGTTTGAAATGTGGTGTTGGAGACGGATGGAAGGTATAAGCTGGACTGAGAGAGTAACAAATGAGGACGTTTTGAGAAGGGTAAAAGAGAAGAGATCGATCTTGAACACCATCAGCACTCGAAGGGGGAAAATGATTGGTCATTTGATACGGCACGACAACTTCTTTAAAACCATAATGGAAGGAAAGATAGAAGGAAGGAGAGGCAGGGGAAGACCACGGCGCAGTTATACGAGTATGGACCAAATAAAGAAAAAAGCTGGTGTCGTGTCGTATCAGCAAATCAAAGGGCTGGCGTACGACAGAGAGAGATGGAAAATACTCCACCGACAAGAGGATAACTCTTAAGTTAATGATGATGATGATGATGATACTTTTATGAGCCAACCTCCACCACTCCGCATCACGGGGTCCCATCACTCCACACAACCAACAAACAACCTCCACCACTAAGTATATACCACTTGTGTAGTATTGCATCTATAACTACATTATACATTCCGAGGGGCGTCATTCTTACATTATACGACATCTCAATATATGTAGTTATTGTAGGTAGTTATTTAGAACTAAGCGTAACAAGTTAGGAATTAATCATATTATATTATAAACATCCCAAAAAAACGACTGGCCACAAGCGCTGTTTAACCAGGTAAAAACCTTATTAGGTTTCAGTTTCTAGTTTCTACCGTTTTCGCGCAATAAATTATACGATTTGCCTCCTTTACTTTGTAGCTAATCTTTTTAACTATAATTCAATAATGATCACGTCTATTACAAATATAATTATTCCTACACATTTCATTGTTTTAAATCCCTAACGATACCTACCATACTAAATCTCCTTCTATATTTAGCACCTCGACCGAATCAATAGCTACATCAATCACCACTAAAGCACCTACGTCCACAACAATATAATTACCATACAGTAGAGGACGGTCTTAGAGCAGTGTGTCAGGGCTGAGCGCATCCTAGCGTGCGCCTGCGCAGCTAGTTTTTGTGCCGAGCCGTAATCCAGTGCTGAGCGCTAATTATGCGAAGAGTTGTTTACACGGGTTAGCAATGTTGACAGGAGCTCGTCAGGTGAACCGTTCTTTAGTTAGATACTATGTATTTTTAAACCGTGACTAAATCGATAGCTTTGTTTAATATGAATAATTTGAATGGTGCCATCGGCAGCACATCGGTCTTTTGTAATGTCACGTTGAGACACTTAAAACTTGCATATGTGAGGGCATAGTTTTTTTACCCGATGTTGAAGAAGGGAAGGTGATGTTCGTGCATGTATGTATATTTGTAGGTTTGCAGCTACGCTTGACGCAGTAGATAGATTCGTTTCCATCATATTTCGAGTGATAAAAGGTACAATACTTAATTAGGCAATCAAGTTCTTCAAACTTGTCTAAAGTCAGTTGTCAGAGTCTCTGCGTGACTTGTATATGTATATACATTTGTTATCTCAATGCTTAAGTATATTACGATTTTGAGCTGGCACAATGGTTTTTTAGTGTGTTCATATTCCTAATTTAAAAACGCGTTGAAGGACAATATACGAAAGCGACCGCCGCACTTTTAAAAGTAGGTAAACTTGGAAAAATATTACAGGAAAAAGTAAAACTATTCAAATTCCCCGTAACCAAACAATTCCCGTATTCTATAAACATAAAACGTATTATTTAGTACTAGCGAGAGTAGCGAGCCGTCCCGGCCACGGAATAAAGAATCCATTGGAAGTGGTGAGTGGGCGTTCCCGTGTCGCCGAACATGAGCAATAATAAGCATACTTCTTGCACAGATTATTGTCACTCACCTAGCGACCGCACGCGGCGTATGACATGAGTGAATATTTGTTTATTTTAGGAAAATGCCGTATTGCGTTATTGAAAGCTGCTCCAATAACAGCACATAAAAAACTTGTCTCATGGAGGTATTTCCTATCATCGTTAAGTAATATTTTAGAATACGTATAAAAAATATTTAATTTTCAATTTCTTAGACACAATTTGCGTCTGTGGTCAAGGAAATATCAATTATATTGCTCTAAGAATAAAGTTCATAATCCTGTGTATTATTTCGCTACTCGGAACGTGAAATGCACGGCAAATTTCCCGAAGGTTCGCTACTCAAATGCTGTGGCTAAGGTCGATAATTGTTATCGATAAACCAAAATTAAAAGGATTCTATTTTAGGAGTGATATACAGAGCCCGGAATTCTCGTAGCACTTTTGAGCTGTCATAGGGACATCTCGTTTATCGAATTCCGATTATACATATGTATGTCGATAAATACAGAATACAATATGTAAAATACGATTACGAATGACCGATCTCTTCGAGATAAACTTTGGATACCCACTTTTAGGAAATTATAAATAGAAATTAAAATAATAATATTGTATTGTTTCTTATAAATCATTTGTGGATTGCTTAAGGGTCTACCCGAGGTTTTCATCGATTTTTGACAAGTTTTGAATCGTATCTCCTACTTTTGCACTACAGATAGAATTCTAAATCAAACGGCTATCGGTTATTCAATCTTTTATCTCCATTTTGGTCCACCGGATTTTGAAACAAATAAATACTTAATTTTGTATGATTTTTTTAAACATTGTCTAAAAAAACACTTATTTCGTATCTCTATTGACGTAAAAGATCTAACATATACAAAATCTACATATTTAGGTTGGTCTGTGACGTCTCTAAAAACTAGTCCAGGGTTTTCATTTTAAACCAATTAACACAAAAGTTATGGCCAGAAAACCAGTTTTCTGGCCTAAAATTTGATACCAAATATCTCGAAAACAATTAACTTTGAAGTAAATATGGGTTACTACATTGCTTAAAGCCCTTGTTGTCAATATAATAAACTACAAAAAACATTATAAAACTAAGGGATTCAGATCGAAGGTCATTGGCGTATGGGAGCCCCTCAAGCATATTAATCAGGACAAAGGCCCTCCTTATTATCCCGCACGGCGAACAAACTTGACGGTAAATTCTCACTAGACCGCACTCTGCTGCACGTCTAGCACACGACGGTCCCGACATACTCTATTTTTATCGCACTTTACCTCTTGTTCTAAGTGGTCTAATAAGTGAGAGACGGATAGTGCGAGAAAAATCGAGAGAGCTCGCGCGCCGTCGCGTGCTAGCCGTGCTGGTAAAATAATTCTAAATAGTATTTGAGATGTGCTGGTATTAAATTAAACAAATTATATTATTTGTTTATTAGAAATCTGTGTTTAATTGCTACTACATTTATAACAAAAGTAATTTAATATAAATGTTACCTAATACTAATTATATAATAAACAGGATTTAATTAGAAACAATTTGTAACTAAGTCTTAGCTTAATATTTACCGTATGAATATCATAAAAATATCGATAGTCCAACTCATACCATACCCACATCCCTATTCAGTTATAAGCGGTCGCATCTCCAGTTTTGAAAACACCGCCATCTTGCGTCGAGTAGCCGAACGACCACGTCTCTTGCAAGTCTTGCAACGCATATGGTAACGGACGTAAGAAATATTTACTTGACACTCTAAATTAGACCGTAAATAGTACTTGTTAAAGTAGATTTTGCATATATCATTTGCTACCGTTAACAACATATTGGCACAGTACGTTTTAACAAATCGAAAGCGTATTGCAATTGTGTGTCCGTGTCTTTATTGGAGTATGGTTGTGGGCGTGCGGCGACAGTGGTTCTCTATGAAAATCTGTTGAATGCCACTTCCAATGGATTCTTTATTCCGTGGTAGGTACAGTCAGCGTCACATAGTTAGTAGCAGCCAGAGTAGCCAAATATTTCGTAACACACCCTTATTCTTACAGTAATAAAGACGTGTACCGAAATATTTGGCTACATTGGCTGCTACTAACTATATGACGCTGACTGTACTATATTATACATATAAACCTTCCTCTTGAATCACTCTATCTATTTAAAAAAACCGCATCAAAATCCGCTGCGTAGTTTTAAAGGTCTAAGCATACATAGAGACAGACAGCGGGAAGCGAAGCGACTTTGTTTTATACTATGTATGTCGTGATACCCCAGTAATAGAGGCTCCCGTTATTATCCCATGGATACACAGTGCTACTGTGGGTTCCCAATAGCTACATTTGAGGTTTTATATACACGATTGTGAACTCTATTGCTTTTGTATAATGGGAAGTACTGTAAAGAATGTCTTGTATTTTCCCGGGGTAACAACGGATCTTGAAACAATGAGACCCTGAAAGCCGGATTACGGGTGTAAGCGCGGCCGGCCCCGGACCCCGGTATTCTTTTATACGGAAAATACGGATGCTTGTATACTATACAGTACTATACAGTAATCATTCTTGAGCGCTTGTTGCGCAAGAATCTGGCTATTTTTTACTTCATTTACAAACGCATTACAAATCAAATACATGCTAAATGAAAGAGAGCCACAACAAGTAGTTTTCTCGTATGAATAGATCGCGTCGACCGACGCAACGATCAACTGCTCGATGCAACTAACTATTCGATCGACGATCGATCGATGACTCGCGATTTGTGTGATACCTGCGCTTGAGGTTTATCTTTTTACAGCCAGCGCCTAACTACTACTGGTATCAACACATTTTAATACCTTATCACTAGAATTATATTAACACATTCCTCCGGTAATAACTAAGATAACTGGAGCGTGCAGGATTTTTTTAAACACTTCGAAAGTACTGTAGACAGCTTTTTATAGTTTTTGCCCCAAACCATGTACAGGCAGATCTTGTCCAGAAATAAATGATCATGACGTAACTAACGGCTCTCAAGTATTTTATTTCGGGAGCCACCAGACGGCCGCATTTATTTACTCGCCTAATGCCGTATCGATGAAAACGATATTAACAATAAGAAACACCTAACAACTACACACTGAAAACCACTATTAGGATGGGAACAGGGTGTATTTTATATCTTTATAACGAAACAAATTATTTAATTAAATATTTTTGTTTCGTGTGATTTTTAACCAGGTTTAACGAGACGAAGATGGTTTATTTTTCCATTATATTCTTTCTCTCTGTATCATATCGTTTAGGGTGTATTTTATTTTAGTTTGCAACTAAGACTGTTAGTATGCTAAAGTATACTTGAGATTATTTGAGTTGGCCGAATTGCATCAAAGTAGTCCATTCAAAAAGCAACTCTACCGTCGTCGAAGGCCGAAGATTCCGAAATAATCTCAACCATAATTGAGTTTCGTTTTTAGGGTTCCGTAGTCGACTAGGAACCCTTATAGTTTCGCTTTGTCTGTCCGTCCGTCCGCGGATAATGTCAGTAACCGTTAGCACTAGAAAGCTGAAATTGAGTAATAATATGTATATCAATCACGCCGACAGTGGTAAAATAAAAAGTGTTTTTTTTTCCACCCCTATACGTAACGTGGGGAGTGTTTTTTTTTTCATTTCAACCCTAACGTGTGATATATTGTTGGATAGGTATTTAAAAATGAATAGGGGTTTGCTAAAATCATTTTTTGATAATGTTAATAATTTCGGAGATAATCGCTCCAGAAGTAAAAAAAAATGTGTCCCCCCTCTTAACTTTTGAACCATAAGTTTTAAAAATGTGGAAAAAATCTCAAAAGTAGAACTTTATAAAAACTTTCTAGGAAAATTATTTTGAACTTGATAAGTTGAATAGTTTTTGAAAAAAATTACTAAAACTACGGAACCCTACACTGAGCGTGGCCCGACATGCAATTGGCCGGTTTTTTTTCCTGTCTTCGTCTTATTATTGTGACGTTAAAGTCTAAACTAGACAGGAGTAGCTGCCTTCGCAGAGTAACTACAACGTCTCGGATGGAATATCACAATCAATGACATGAATAGAGTTCCAATAAAATAATTTTATTCATAAAATTCAAAACAACTTTATGTGAACTAATACAATATCTGTGATGACTGATGAGATGACAGTATGAGTAGAACTTTTTCGGAAAATTCATTATTATGAATAACGATCGTAGTTGTACAAATAATTTAAAACAAAAATTATGAAGAGGGATGATTATAATCACAAAGCGGTATTAATAGAAAAAAAAAAACAGGCCAAGTGCGTGTCGGGCCACGCGCAGTGTAGGGTTCCGTAGTTGCCTGTCTTTCTTAGTTACATCGACACGCAGGCGCCAACTAAATGGTTGCGTCGAATTTGTATGAAAGTTGGCCTTTCTAAGTACATTTTAAGTTGGTCGACTATTACTAGTTCGTTTAAAGAAACCCATAATATCTTTGAACAAGCTATCCAACGATACCCCACACTATGGGTTTAGCGAGAAAAACAAAATTACATCCCCACTTTAGGTGCAGTCCCCAAAAAAAAATTCGGACGGACAGACGGACAGATGGACGAACGGACGGTCAGACGGACATGGCGAAACTATAAGGGTTCCTTGTTGACTACGGAACCCTAAAATCGACTGCAAAAGTGTAATTTAAATACCGTATACCGCGGGTTGACTGGATACTATAATTGCGGGTAAAACTTCATCAATGTCACCGGGCAAACCAAAGTCACCCAAGAGCAAGGTGGAATGTAAAATTATTCATTAATCTAAACATAACATGTAAGCCTGAAGTGAAGTCTCAGCATAAATTTAGTATGTTACAAGTGTCGTTATCAGAAACAACATAAGACCTGTTATCTGCAGCGAAGTGACGAAAGCCTGGTGAAGATTTGTAAGCAGCGAGGCAATCTGAACACAATACTAATATGATGGCAATTGGCAGTCCATAACTTAATTACGAATTCAATAAATCACCAAGTGCCTAGAGATCTCTATAGCTTATTATAACCATATATCATTCTTACGTGTGCATAAAAAAATAAGAGTTATTACGATTTCTAATGGATCTCACTATTTCGACAAGGTATCAGATGTTGACCAATACAGGACCACCCTTGATCTCGCTAAGAAACATTTAAATTGGAATCCGACAAAGTGGCTAATATCCATCGCTTAAGGTGAGGCGTCTTGAGGAAATTACCACAAAGGTGTAAAATGGGGCTTTCAATTTCCTACTTTATTACGCTAGGCGGGTTGCTGGCAGACCTGAGTAAGAGTTTGAGAGTCAAATGAAGAAGAAGAAGTAGGTAGCAAATATTTATAGGTAGTAATATATAAATGCAGCTCAAATAGCAACGTATTCCATGGCATATAAATGTGCATTAACAAGCCTATAAAAATAAAATAATAGATATTGTTTATTTTCATATTTGATGATGCAATTGTATGACGTAGGTAATTATACATAAAATTATATTCTTGTGGTATAAAACATACAAATGAAGTACCTAATTGTTTCATTTTCTTAACCTACGCCTCAAGCTAAGGAATTCACTAGATCAGACATATTCTGCTGCTTTTATACTCTGCTTGCCCCTTAGTCAAGTGCGAGCCGGACTCGTGCACGAGGGTTCCGTACCGTACTCGCAAATTTTGCATGTCTAGTTTAACGTGAACTTCCGTCGCGAATTGTTTACCAGCGTTTTGGTGCCCGCTTACGCTGGGTATACGAATTTTGAATGCGATATACCTAGTTATAAATTGACTTGACATTGACTTATCAATAACACATATTTCATATACCAAAATGTACCCTAAGAAACTACTCAGAATACGAAACTGTCAACAAGTTTCTGTCATTTTTCAATAAGATGTTTTGACGATTTTGCTTGCTCTATGGAGGTCGGCGACAGATTTCAATTCATAATTCAATTCACCAAAGAAAAAAAAACCAAGGTTAGCGACCTGCCGCTGTAAAGTGGTATGGTGTGCGTGAAATGTAGTAGTGTGTGTCACTGGGGAAAATTACGATAATGTTGCGCCGCCTAGTGTTATTTTAGTGTCGCGTATGTAGCTTCATTCGACTTGTTTCGCCTTAATGCAAAAACAATCATGACGACTCACAGATAATATTCTACATTTGTTGGCAGATTAAAAGTCAGTTATTAAATTTGCTATCTTTAGAAACTACAATTCACGAGAAACATAGGTTATACCAGGCCCATATTTCACCAACTTGACAATTGTCACCTGACACTGACAATTCGCCATACATTGCTTGTTCTAGAAGTTAAGGTGGTTGCTAGGTTACTTGTGGATCCAGCAATGTAAGGAGAATTGTCGTTGTCGGTTGACAATTGTCGAGTTGGTGAAATAGGGGCCAGGAAGATGCTGGTTAAAAGGAAGACAAGGCTTCGGCTGACGAAGCAAATACTAAAAGAACTTACCTAGCCTAACCAGTATGCCTGACCTCCCGCTAAGCGTAGCTGGTTCGGAAGTCGGGGCTAAATTATACTAGGACTTCGCCAAGTTCAAAGCGATGTGAATCTATAGACAACACTCCACATCGCAAGGGCACTTCAGATCGGGCGTCCTTTGGTGCAGCATTAAAGCAGGTTACGTCGCGTGAAGCCACACAAACGATGTGCTCACGTAATTTGGATTTGTGTATGTGAGGTGAGACGCTATGGCGTTGTCTGTGCTATCTGAGTAAGGATAATGAATTAGCGAAGACAGACAATTCCGTTAGGTAAACATAGGTTTACTCGAATAAAACATTTTAAATTCCACTTTTTGTACTATTTTACCAAACAAATAAGCATGGTTGACAAACTGATAAAAAAGATAATGCCGTCGTCGTTGTCAGTCATATTTTATTTATTATAACGAAATACATGTGTAGAACAGTACATGTTACAGTCAGCATCATGTAGCTAGCCAAAGTAGACAAATATTTTGGTACACGACTTTATCACTGTAAGAATAAGGGGGTGTTACGATGTATTTGGCTACTCTGGCTGCTACTAACTATACGAAGCTGACTGTACATGTACATTAGTGCACCACTACATATAGGTAAGCTCTGGTTTCTTTAATATTTAAGTTTATCGCTATACTATTATAGCAGGAGTTTCAAAAATAACACTATATCGCTTGTAGTTTTTGTTGTTGCGGCAAAGTAACCGCCAACCGGTCGAAATATATCGCGGCGACATAGACTATCCGTCACTTTCTAAGCGTTCTTATTACAAAGAGACGGGTAGTCCATCTCGCCGCGACATAGCTCGCGGGCCGCCCTGTGATAGCCGTTCTGTCGCTAACATGGACTGCATTATTGTCCATTTGTCTCGTTTTGACAAAAATACTTAACATTTACAGTCTCCCTTTAACTATGGGACTGGCACGTAGTTTAATCAATATGGAATTTATAGATAAGAGACAACTACACGTGATTCTACTTAGATACTTCACTTACCTTACAGCTAATGTCTAGATAGAACATGTTACTAATACCTAATAATCAACGGCATCGATAACGCCGGCATTTTTTATAATTACTATGTGAACCGTGGGTTATTAGTAGGTTAAACTAAACATTTCTGAACTAAAACTAACTTTTAAAAACAAGTTTCATAAATAAATAATTATTATTTTATTATACTAGCTCCCGCCCGCGACTTCCTCTGCGTGGACCCGGGATAAAGACAATCCTATTATCTTCGTGCAAAATTGCATCTATATAAATCAGTTGAGCCGTTTAAGCGTGATTGAGTAACAAACATCCAAAAATCTAAACATCCAAACTTTCGAATTTATAATATTATAGGTAGTAGGATTATAGAAGAAGAAGGTTGTTATAAAAATAACTTTGTAAGAACTCGAGTCTATTTTGGACATCCGCTAGGCATGCCCTATATTATTGTTCGGGATACGCTAGCGGCGTCGTGTGCCTGCCTGAAGTACTATGGACAACACAGCTAACTGACCACCCGTGCACTTTATGCGCATTGTAATAAGGTTCAATATAAATACAGGATGGTCAGTTAACTGTGTTGGCGTTTGTACATATGTCGATTAATCTTGCGTTATAATGATTATTTATTTATTTATTTATTTTAAGGGCGCTTCAAACCAGACAATTCACGTCGAGTAGAAATGCGAACCCAAACTCCTCATCATCATCATATAGGCCGGAATTCTACTTCTGGACATAGCCCCCCTCCAAAGAGTGCAACAATGACCGTTCTTACGCCCCGCCCCCCACATTCAGTGGACTCCTGCGACTAGGTCATCAGTCCACCCTTTTGGGGGCCCAAACTCATACTGTTCCAAAAATAACTGTTGTTCAGGCATATTTTGTTAGAACCTTGTTGAATTATATCATCTAGTCTAGAATTACAAAGTAGAACAACGAAACACCTACTTCCCCACAAGTCTATATTTCAAGCAAACAGTGTGAATTATGTAGTCGCTCGATAAAATGTCTATCGTTTGTAAACGGGCCGAGTCAAGGAACTCGGTTCGATCGATATTTGTCGTCTGAATAAGTTAAGACATGTCTTGGTACATGTAAGACGTTCTCTCAACTTATAGATATTATGTACTGACTTTGTGACAGTAAGGCGGTCATCCCACTGCCGCCGCATCCCGCTGCAGCATGCGCAGCGACGGTTCGCAACGTTGTTGCACTCAGTTTGTATATAAATTCCGCTGCTCAGTGCGGTGTGAAGTAACACCGCACCGACCCTCCGTCCAGCGAATGCCCGCGGCTCCGCGCGCTGCAGCGGGATGCGGCGGCAGTGTGATAACCGCCTAAAAACTCATCTAAATATATAAAAGAAGAAACTGACTGACTGACTGACTGACTATCAACGCACAGCCCAAACCGCTGGTTCTTGAGATTCCAAATTTGGCACGTAGGTTCCTTATAAGGTCTAGGGAAGCACTAAGAAAGGGTTTTTCAAAATTCATCCCCTAAGGGGATGAAATGGGGGTGCAAAGTTTGTATGGGGGAAACAGTATTTGTTGAACTAGAGACTTGACACTTTGTAGGAAGATTACTTATCAAGATACAAAAAAAGTACTTTCAGCGTTTTTGAAAATTCTACCCCTAAGTGGGTTAAATAGGGGTGCAAATTTGACATATCAACGCACAGCCCAAACCGCTGGTTCTAGAGATTCTAAATTTGGCACGTAGGTTTCTTATAAGGTCTAGGGGAGCACTAAGAAAGGATTTTCAAAATTCATCCCCTAAGGGGGTGAAATGGGGGTCCCAAGTTTGTATGGGGCAAACATTATTTTTTGAACTAGAGACTTGAAACTTTGTAGGAAGATTACTACTTATTGGGATCGAAAAAAAGTGCTTTCAGCGTTTTAGAAAATTCCACCTCTAAGTAGGTTTGTATCCGAAACTACTAGGACTAGAAACTTGAAATTTACACCAGAACTTCCTTTTATGACGCAGGCATGGGATAAGACGGGATTTTTGGAAATTCCATTTTTAAGGGGGTTAAATAGGGGTGCAAAGTTTGTATGAGAGAAACATTATTTTTTTAACTAGAAACTTGAAACTTTGTAGGAAGATTACTTAATAAAATACAAAAAAGTACTTTCTGAGTTTTGAAAATTCTACCCTAAGGGGGTTAAATAGGGGTGCAAAGTGTGTATGAGTTAACTTTATTTTTTGAGCTAGAAACTTGAAACTGTAGAAAAATGACTTATTAGAATTCAAAAAACAACTGTCAGCGTTTTAGAAAGATCCACCCCTAAGGGGGTTAAATATGGGTGCAAAGTTTGTATCCGAAACTACTGGAACTAGAAACTTGAAATTTACACCAGAACTTCCTTTTATGACGTAGGCAAGAGATAAGACGGGATATTTGGAAATTCCATCCCTAAGGGGGTTAAATAGGGGTCCAAAGTTTGTATGAGAGAAACATTATTTTTTGATTTACAGACTTGAAACTTTGTAGGAAGATTACTTATTAAGATACAAAAAAAGTACTTAAGGCGTTAAAAAAAAATCTACTTTTAAGGGGGTTAAATAGGGGTGCAAGGTTTGTATGAGTGAACTTTATTTTTTGAGCTAGAAACTTGAAATTTTGTAGAAAAAATACTTATCAGAATACAAAAAAGAACTGTCAGCGTTTTAGAAAATTCCACCCCTAAGGGGGTTAATAACTAGGGGTGCAAAGTTTGTATACGAAACTACTGGGACCAGAAACTTGAAATTTACACCAGAACTTCCTATTATGAGGTAGGCACGAGATAAGACGGGATTTTTGGAAATTCCATCCCTAAGGGGCTTAAATAGGGGTCCACAGTTTGTATGAGAGAAACATTATTTTTTGAACTACAGACTTGAAACTTTGTAGTAAGATTACTTATTAAGATACAAAAAAATACTTTAGCGTTTTAGAAAATTCTATCCGGAAGGGGGTTAAATAGGGGTGCAATGTTTGTATGGGGGAAACTTTATTCTTTGAGCTAGAAACTTGAAACTTTGTAGAAAGATTACTTAATAAAATACAAAAAAAGTACTTTCTGCGTTTTTGAAAATTCTAACCCTAAGGGGGTTAAATAGGGGTGCAAACTTTGTATGAGGCAACTTTATTTTTTGAGCTAGAAACTTGAAACTGTTGAAAAATTACTGATTAGAATACAAAAAAGAACTGTCAGCGTTTTATAAAATTCCACCCCTAAGGGGGTAAAATAGGGGTGCATAGTTTGTATCCGAAACTACTGGGACTAGAAACTTGAAATTTACACCAGAACTTCCTTCAAGGGGGTTAAATAGGGGTGCGAAGTTTGTATGAGAGAAACATTTTTTTTTAACTGGAGACTTGAAACTTTGTAGGAAGATTACTTATTAAGATACAAAAAAGTACTTTAGTTAGTACAATTCACGCCTTTATTCCCAAAATGGGTAGGCAGAGCACATGAAACTTATGTTCCAGCGCCACTTAGCATAAATGTGTGTATATTGCAGTGATAGGTTGTTAGCCCATCGCCCACAACACACTTCAACCCTGCTCCTTTAGTCGACTTTTATGACACCCACGGGAAGAAAGGGGGTGGTGAAATTCTAACCCGACACCACACGGGAATAAAAATAATAGGAAATAAAAAATAATTTACCATAACGGGTTTTGACGAATGGTTATTCATAAGGGAAGTAAGTCAGTAAGTAGGCCGTTGCCGGCGTAACAATTCAACAGTTATTGCACTTACTACGCGGGCGAAGCCGCGGGCAAAAGCTAGTATTATACAATCTTGCAGTTAAAGTTTTAGAAGCTTTTAAAAGCAACACTCAATTTAAGGTAGGTAAGTAAATGTAGAGTGATTAGTATAAATTTTCCACAAACTCAAAGTTTCAAACAGATGCCAGCTTAACTCCACGTTTAGAAAGCACTTTGATTGATTGCTTTGTAATATTTTGTAGAAAAGTTTGCATAATAAATAAAAATTAACAAAAAGTAATCCATGTCTGTCTCTGTGTGTGTGTATGTGTATGTCTGTCTGTCTGTGTGTCTGTTACCTCTCCACGCTTAAACCGCTAAACCGATGTGGATGAAATTTGGTATGGAGATAGTTTGAGTCCTGGGGAAGGACATAGGATAGTTTTTATCCCAGAAAGCATCCCCCAAGGGGATGAAGTGGGGGGTGAAAGTTCGTTTGACTACTTCTTTAAAAACCTACCTACCACTAATCGGGAAAATGATATCTATTTACGAGCAATTTGGTATAAAAGACTCAAAGAAAGACACCGTTCATCCCACCAGCGAAAACTCAACGACATATTTCCTTCATTTATTTTTGTCCTTCTGGAAGAAATACTGTCGGTTGTAAAAAGAAAATTACTCTCTCAACAAAATGTCTCTCTATTGGTGTGTTTGGAGATTTCTCCTCTATTATATGCACGGTTAAGGTCGATATTTAGATTATCATTGGATTTGATCATAAATTCAAGAGCGAACAAAGGTTTTCAGAGTTGCATTCCCAAGAGGGTGTCCTTTTCAATTCATGCATTGAATTTTTGAGATGGCACACTGTTATTAGGTCGTGAGGGTAAACTATGTTGTATGCTGTCTTGCCTTCAACATTTTTATTATAAATGAGAGTTTAGACTAAATTACCAACAATGAGCACAATGTAGGTGTGCATTAAAAATGCACAGTGATTAAACTAATATTAATGAATATTCTGATCATTCATAAAAACAGAGCATTTGACCCTGGATTCACTAAAAACTCGCGTTTACTTTTAAAGTGGTATCTTTGGTAAGTTGCCAAAAAGTGGTATTTATACCAATAAAACAATCTAACAATTTTTTGTGAGGTTAAGTGTAACGACTAACGACACTAAAAAACTGGCCAAAGAGAAACGTTTATTTATTTATCAATCAATTATACAACGTGTTAATAAAATAACGCAAAACCTGAAAACTGTTTGTTCAGAATCGAGGGTAGAATGCAAAAAAAATAAAAAATAAACGTTTTGACGAGATTTATTTTTTACATTTGTATGGAGCAGGTCGCCCCAGTCGGCCAACACTCCATACAAATGTAAAAAATAAATCTTGTCAAAAAATTTATTTTTTATTTTTTTCGCATTCTATGCTCGATTCTGAACAAACTGTTTTCAGGTTTTGCGTTATTTTATTAACACGTTGTATATTATACCTATGTAAGAAGGATACTATATTTTACACTCTTGATCGTTGTATCTGAATGCTAAAATAAGGAAATTTTCAATTCCAGTTTATTCTCTTTATTTCTTTGCAATATCCGGTCTGTTTGTGACTTCATCTTTTATTTAGTGCCATCCGAATTCGGTCTAAATCGTAACGTTGGAAGTACTTGGACGTCCGTTACCAAGAATGGGCACTCTTCATCAACAGCCCTGGTACATTGGCGAGCAAAGGCCTCTAAAAAAAAACGTAATGGTAGGTACAGTCCACTCGTCAACCTGACTATATGCAGCATTTGCATTAAAGCCGATGGCATAACTCCCGCACCGCATTCACCGAATGTGTCCGAAGCGGAATCCGAACCGTCTGAATCAGCCGGAGAAATTGGTGATTCATGGAATACCTAATTTCCGACCGTTTCACGGAAACCATATGACCTAGATTACAGGTTACTTGCATTTTTAGGTTAAACATAAGACAAAATATTTACAGGCTCTTAATATGTTGCACCAAATGGGGCATATATAGCCATGAGTGGTCAAAATACTCGATAATTATGGTCGCCGAAGCCAACTTTTCGTTTAATTTTTGCACTTTCACTTCAAGGTTAATTTATATAATATTCGAGATCGACGTCAATTGTAATTTTCTTGGAATATTTACACACTAAAAGATCAACATTGCATGTTTCTATCATTAATTTGCAAAGATAGTCACGAACATAAAATATTCTCCGTAGTTTTCCAAGTCCTTTTTTACCGATCGAGGTCGCATTATAAATGAAAGAAAATCCAATAAATTATGAACTTACTAACACTTTTAGTTTGAAAGTAGCTGTTACATCGTCAATAACTTGAACGTGTGCTATAAAATTTTATAGACTTTCTTTCGGTGAAGTTAATGTAAAATGCTTTAATGCGGTCATTACCGCGTTGGTGGAGGGAGGGCCGATCGGCTTGATAAGTGACCAACTTAGGATTATCTGTTTTGCATGATTTCACGGTGTTGATGATGCTGCCAGTACAAGAGGACACCGAGAAAGAATTAACAAATATTCAGCTACAATTAAATGCTCAACTATTCCTATGAAAACGAAAGCAATTAGAATGGCTCAACTTCAGAATAAAACATCGTTATCCTGTAACAGTGTGGTAGGCAATCAATATTAATACCGACGTCAAAATTTCCTAACTACATAATTTGTGATGTTCTTGAGCCTCGATTATAATCTACACTCTCGATTGTCGGCACGGTACGTAAGGTACGTTTAACTAGGAACACGAGGAGCGCGCGGTCGCCAAGCACACTACGACGCTATTGTTGCGGTCAGTGGAATTTAGCTAGCCCAGAACATTCCAATGCCTAACCCGGCGTCGCTCAGGGCGGTATCCTTTCACTAATTTATACAACACCTGTTTGGAGAGCTTCCTACGATTTCTCTAGGGGTTATCGAGGGTTATCGTGATCGTCAGTTGCAGTTCTTAATAGACGGTGTTATGTAGTTTATTATTCTAGTATTTACCCGATGGCATATCTCTGTGTTCTACTCCTTAAGTTTCCTATGTGTATTACCTACGTCACGTCGTTTGTGATCCTATCACATCAAGTACCCATCTTAGAATTATACTACGCGGGTCGCGGTTACACCGATGTATTAATTGACGCTACGGGTGACATGTCAAACTCTTCAGGAGACCTACTTCAGGATGAATATTCTTGCGCTCGCGTTGCGCCGCGCACTAACACCCGCTCCGCCAGCTGCGGACGCACTCAGGACCTTTGAACTGAGCTAGACCTCAGCGCCTCTGAAGGCGTTCTTCTCCTGTATCATCATTTTCAATTCCCTAACCTGATCGGAACTAAGCGAGCTATGGTGTCTCTCTCAAGGTTTTCTCCTCCTGTATCGACACTCACCTGATCAGGACTGAGCGAGCTGTCTCCCCCAGCATTCCTCTCCTGGTTCTGCGCGGTGCGCTCCTGCTTGCACGCCGTGTGGTACTCGAGCCTCGTGCGCTCCACCTTCTGCAGGAACTTGGCCCAAGGCTTCTGCGCCTTCTTGAACGCTTCGTCCATTTCTTTTCTTTCTTTTAGCTGGATCATTGACTGTGGACAAAAAAAGTTGGTTAGTGAAATTAACACGACGAAGGTCCTTATCTGAATAATTATCAGAAATTATATTGCCTGATTTCATTTCATTTCATTAAAGATCTGTTAGACCTGTACCGTTTGTCTTATCTTTGTCTATAGTTGACTGGTAGAGAATGCCATTGCGTTAAGTCCGTCATTTGTACATTATTTCGTGTTGTGCAATAAAGTTATAAACTGTAACAGATCCTTTATTGCAAACACGATACCAGTTTTTAACCTGCAAATCTGATGTATTTGTAGGATGATTTTAGATTAGAATAATTATATCCTTCCACGTAATGCCATTATATTCATCTTCCTCCAATTATGCATGTATTCAATAAAATATGTAGGTACCTACCTAATAACGTGTACGAAGTTGTTGCAAGTATCTCTAGCAACTTGGCTAATATAAACAGGTGAAGCTCACGACCGCACGAGCGTCAATATTTGCTACACAGTTTCAGCTAACCAACGGCGGCGAGCCAACAAGTTTGAGGCTTGAGGTTAATCTGTTCCAACACAGCAAATGGCCGCCTCAGACGCCGCGGCACGTGTCGTGTGGCGGCGATAACGAATAGAATATAGAGCATGTGGTGTGGGCAGAACTCAACGAGTGACACTGAAACCCGTCAATACGTCGGACTTTCAATATTTTATACATTCTTTTTTAGGGTTCCAGTCAACAAAGGAACCCTTATAGTGGCTTATAGTTTCGCATGTCCATTCGGCTTAGCTCGGTAACCATTACTACTAGAAAACTGTGATTCGGCATGGGTATATAAATCAATCACGCCGACAAAACAGTACAATAAAATCTTGAAAAAAAAGCTTTTTAGGGTACCTCTCCTACAACTAAAGCGGGGATGTAATTTTGTTCTCGTAACACCCATGCTGTGGGTATAGTTGGATAGCTCGTTCAAAATATTATAGGTTTCCTAAAACCATTTTTCAAATCAGTGATTAGTTTGCGAGATACTATTTTTTGTTTGAGTCCTGTGTCGTCGTGTTCTATCGCTTGTATAACGGGTTGTGCTCCGAAGAACTGTTCGACATGACATGATGCCTAAGGCTGCTTTCGCGCTCGCCGTCGGCAGGGAATTCATCCTCACATCCTGGAACCTAAATGGTCGCGTGCCGTACGGTTTCAGAGAAATTTCCTTGCGGAATGAGCTCCCTGCCGAGGTTTTCCCGAGGGACTACAGTATGGGGGTCTTCAAAAAAGGAGTGTATAAATTGTTAAAGGGTCGGCAACGCGCATGTAACACCCCTGGCGTTGCAAGCGTCCATATGCTACGGTAACCACTTACCATCAGGTGGGCCGTAAGCTTATTGCCACCGACGTGTTATAAAAAAAAAGAACTGGTTGCACTCCGGGAGTGCTGGCAGAAGTGAAAACTTGCATATTAACATTATGCATTTTTGATATTTTGGAATGGTAAGGGAATAATTTTGCACGAATTGCTTTAATTATCAGTTTAAACCCCCCCGTTAAGATACCCTCATATAAATAACATTTATTAACAAACAAAGAGGCTAGAAAACGGTTTCCCAGCAAGACCATGAACCAAAGTTATATCATAAAGTAAAATTACATTGACGGTTAAACAATAGTATTAGCACGCACAACAATGACAACCGCTTCCTCTATAACCTTTGCTCACTCATTCATTTCATATACAAACTTATGTCATTTCTGTCATCTTGTTGAAAAACTTAAAGATAAACATTTGAGTTGAATTTCAAGGCTCTAAAAACTACATACTTACCAAAATATTATATTTTGTAATGAAATGAAAAATGAAATTAAAATTATTTATTCCGGAAACATACTAGTCCATATAAAGTACAGTAGATACATCATCATTATTATCATTATGAAATGCTTATAAATTAAATTAAAACATATTACATATGAAATTAAACCAAGGAACCTTTGGACCGTTCATATTTAGGTACTTAGATTCCGATTTAGTTGCATCTTTTTTGGGATACCATTGCAATTTTCATATGCTTTCTAACACGGTTCACAATATTAAGACAGTATTGTCATTTTATAATATAACTTTTGCAATCCAAGAAAATAGGATCAGACTGACGAAACCAGAAAATTAAGAAATCCCGCCAAATAGGTGCAACCAAAGCGGTCCCGCATATCCATTCAAATCATACGAAATTAGTGTGAATCAATCATTATATTCATAGCAGTTATTCACGCATTGGCATAGCTCAGACTCACAATAAATGCTTAGCCATATTTTCGGCGCAAATAAATAATATTGACGCAGATCTGAAGGTGAACAATTTCGGCTTCCTGTCTTTAATGTATTTACACTTGTAGCACGTCTGACGTTGTTTTGAAATTGTTCCGAGCGGGGAATTCGGAAGAAGTTTAATTAGGAACTTGCCAGAACATTTGTCTACGTCTCAAATGGCTGTTTCGCGTTGACTCTTCGTTAGCTTGCATTCGGACTACAAGTTATAAGTATTGAAACTTGGAGACATTAATTACTTGTCTTGCCGTTAGTCAAAGTAACTTGTTCAGACTTTTTCAAATGTTTCCAGGAAGTATAGGTATTTGTGGAGAGAATAATTACCATTAAATAAAAATGGTCCTATTAAACTAAAGATAATAGGTACAATACCCCCGCCCCCGCGCCCGGCCCCGCGGCCCCGTGTGGTGTCGGGTTAGAATAGCACCACCCCCTTTCTTCCTGTGGGTGTCGTAAGAGTCCATTAAGGGTTGAAGTGCGTTGTGGGCGATGGGCTAGCAACCTATCACTACGACATCACATTTGGTCGATCTTTTATACCCACATTTATGCTAAAAGTGGCACTGGAACACAAGTTTCATGTGCTCTGCCTACCCCTTTTAGGGATAAAGGCGTGAATGTATGTATGTATGTAATAGGTACAGTAAACGGAACCAAATTACAGCGCATAACCGCCAAAAGAAGCAATGGCTGTTTGTTTAACAGTGCTAGGACAAACGACTCTTATTTTCATAATCATAATCATCCGTCTTCATTTCCGAGATGCCGTTTGGAAATAGCTTCAACTAAATAGTTCTCGCAGAAAAGCTTCTTTTGGGCACTGCAGGTCCCCTTGCTCTTTGCGACTTTTTGTGTCGAATGCTTAGCGTGGAAGACCCTATCCACTATGTGATTTGCTAGATAAGTAGGAACATGAGCATCACGGCCGAGACCGGGGCATGCCGTGACACCGACACCGATACTCCGGCGCCGTCCTTCCCTCGATGCGCGTTTCCTGTCCTACTCTTATTGCCGTTTATATCCATTGTTATATAAACAGTAGATTATACGCTTGTAATTCTAGACAGGGCTCAAACTGAAACAGCCTTGGCTAGGATTAGCTATTCGTATTTATGGAAACATGTCCAATTATGGCATAGACATGGCATGTTTTTGTATAAACGCTATCACATAATTCCAATGACATAAGAAAAGCAATGACTTTTACTAGTATAATTTCTTTACTCTTATTGGCTTTTGCCACAGAAACAATAATAGTATTTTCTCAAACATGCAATGAAATATTGATGTTGTGTTGTTCTTCATAATGGGGCTTCGAAGTGTCAGTGTTTCGGGCGCAGCGAGACGAGAGACCCGTAATGGCATTTCATACAAAATTGGAGGCCTAGGCCTGCAAGATGGCCTTTTTTAATTTTCATTCCACAATTTGTGGCACAGGATCACGGAGTTCAGCCATGAAAATGAAAGTTTGATTTTCTGGAGTTTTTTTATTTATTTCATTACATGTTTGAGAAAAGCACTATAAATACCTCGGCGTGAAAAGGGGTTGCCAGCCTCATAACTATCCAACCTCGCTACGCTCGGCAGTCTATATGTACTCGGCCGGCAACCCCTTACTTCCCGGCCGCTGTAGTAATGTACTATTACTTATATACAGAAGGTTGTCTATCTAAGAACCCCGATATTAGATGTTTGACAGCTAGAAATGTTAAATCATGGCATCCGGCTCGCTGGGCAAGTTCATGCATGGAAGACATGCTCACTGTTCACATTTCCGATCCGATATCGGAGCTTGCTCGTTTTCGCACTTAAAGAGGTACTGTGCGAGAGCCATTTAGCCGAAGTAGCAAGAGGAACAAGCCAGCTTTTAAGAGTAGGTACAAATCAAGCTAATTCCCAATCGGTTCGGTATCTGACAGTCGTGACAACGCCGTGCGTGCTGCAACGACAGTGCGCGGGACATGAAGGGGCGTGACGCGGCATACTATTAGCCGTGTTTACATTTACTAGCCGATGCGATGGGCTATTGAAAGGTTGTGGACCTTTGATGATGTCCATACATACTATACTAAGGGCCGTTTGTTGCCGAATCGTGAGTAATGTTTGTTAAAATGAAGATAGTTGGAATTCCGGAAAAGGACATAGGATGCATTTATCAAGGAGTGTGGTGTGATTAAGAAGTTGTAGGTGAACTGTGAACAAAGATCTTTGCTCACGGCTCTATGCCACGTTAATGTAAAACCCGGAGGAAACTGCGAGTTGGCAATGTTGGCATTTAGTAAGAAAACCAGCCTCGCCAAGCTCATCATCGCAGCTTTATCCCGTTTGCATCTTAAATAAGCTGCCAAAATAAGCACACGCAATTTTTTTTGCAGAAGCGACTGCCACCTGACTTATCCCAGATAGGAAGCTACTCCTTATCGCGATTAGGATTCGTCAATTGAGTGACCGACTTGACTTTTTATGGCCGGTTCCAATAATCAATCCACCGATAGTTTTCCTTACCAACAGTTACATTTTGACACATTTTCTACGGGTAATCTGTCTGTAAAATGTAACTGCCGGTAAGGAAAACTATCGGTGGATTGATTATTGGAACCGGCCATTAATATACATTTACTTGGCTTAACGGCTGCATACAAAGACAATATCCGCGATTACCGGCTGACCAATGTTTTCCTAACCACGGAAGCGCATTACTAACCATAAACAGAACATTAAAATTGATATGTAAAAAGATCTAAGAAAGAACATTCTAGAACAAGTGTTAGACGCGTTAAAAGCATACCAGCGATAAGGACACGTCTAGATCTCGAAAATGACTTATCGGGCGATAACATCTGCGACGGAATTTGACGGACAAGCGTGATATATCGGAGATAGCGCTTATCTGCATCTACACACCGTTCTTAGGGAAAAGGGAACTTAACAAGATAGGCGTTTACGTCGCGAAGCGTCGCATTTGTGTCGGAGTATCGTTAGCAATGGCGTAAGCGACTGCTGCATTAAAGACTGTTTGCCAAGGAGGGCGCTGTTATAAGTGCGCATTTGTGCAGCTCGCGAAGGCTGGCCTACGATCGAGTTTCAGCTTTGAGACGCCGTAAATAAGGTATTTGATATAAAGGATTTAGGAACTCGAGTATCTCAGTAGCAAAAATGTATTGATTAAATAATTTAATATTGTAATCAAATTGTTGTATTTTTGGTAAAAAATATTGACTGCGTAACATGTCTTGGTCAGAGTAGGTAAAAGCAAAAATTGATACCTAATTTTGAGAGAATTATAACCTACCTATGGAATTATTGTTATAAGATTAAAGTTGTTTAGGTATACTCAGCTAGATCGGGGCCTGCAATAGGATCTTAGGTGAAGTCAGCATAATATAAATCAAATCAAAACATTTATTCGTGACAAACACAACACAGATAATAAAAGAAATAAAATAAAAGGCACATTTTGCTTTGCCACGAAATGGACCCAGCTCAGCATGTTGCTAGCTTTGCAGCCAGGTGGTGGTGGCCAGCCTGGTCTTCCGCTGGGTCCATTCGCATTTATATAGTTAGTTGCATCGCAACCAAAGTAGGCGAATACCTATAACGCGACACGTCTTTATAGAAAGGATGGGATACGATATATTTGGTCACTTTGGCTGCTACTAGCTATCTGATGCTACATTAGCACGAAATCTTTAAGTCCCATGCAGTTTCTTGCAAGGCGCGCAACATTTCTACCGATATTTCTAGAACAAATGAACTGCATGTTAATTATTAAGTCCTTGATCATGATAAAAACGTAATCATTTGAGATAAGTACAGGCCGCCAGATCATCGGAGATGTGGGCGCTGATATCACGGCGAATGGCATCATGGCCGCCACACGGTCCTATTATGGGGATGCCATCATTGTTAGGTCATCTCGTTATCTGCCGTATAATGGTTTTCTTAAAATTGTGTGTCTTTAAATCCCTTCCCAAATACTGTTAGACAATTGTAAACGAAGTCTCAAGAAAATATAGTTTTCGGGTTACATTACACGGATATAAATACATACATAAAATAATCAACATAGGTATCGAAAACCAGTCCCACATAGATTGTAATGTCACATTAATAATCCTAATTAAAGCTAGTCTCTAGTTAGTGTCAGAATACGATCTGTATTTTTTTTTCAAGCGATAGGTACAGAATAGATGCAAAGGCGCAACTCTTTTCGAGCGACAATCGGCGTCGGTAAAGAAAGAGCGGGCTGCAGCGTAGCACAATTGCATGGCAGCAAAAATCGACCTAAGGTGGGTGTGTTTACACTAACATAACAAACAGCCGAGTCGCGGGGTCATCCGAGAAGCCTTACTATCCGACCGACTGACCTAATAACGTCTGCAGTTCGCACTAGCTACAATAATGAAAGTACTTCAGTCAGCTGAGGCTTCGCTGGTATATTGAAAACATCGGTAATACGTTACTATGGTATTCTTAAAGCATGCGTCATTTCACATTACTTATCGCAAGAATCGCGTTAAAGTTCCTTTTGTGATTGGGAAAACTTTCAAGGATTTTCGAGAGCCTTACTCTATAATGGTCTAGAGAACTCTTGTAGTTCTCCAGTTTTCCTGTTCCTTGAGGTCAACAAGGGTGTGCCTCCTACTGTAATAAATGGCAACTAAAAGCAGCCGTTAGCCGCCACTGCTTAGTGGGAGACGCAGCATCAGCAGAAACGGTCCCAGAATAAAACTGGTCAAGTGCGTGTCGGGCCACGCGCAGTGTAGGGTTCCGTAGTTGCCTGACTGTATTTGTTACACCGACACGCACGCGCCAAGTCGGTTGCTTCGGGCGAATTTGTACGAAAGTTGGCCTTTTCAATTACATTTTGAGTTGGTCGACTATTACTCGGTAACTAGTAATATCTACGTAACCGTGATACCGATACCGTGACTGCCACAATTTTTTCACATTCCCAGTAGCAGCCATTTAGCCGGCATCGGCAGGGGGTGGGGTGGGGATCTATATCTGAATCCCTAACGTTTTTTCACCTATTTTTGCATTCCCTAACGTGTTATGTCATAATGATCATTTGTCCTAACACTCATATGCCCTATCTTTAGTTTTCCTAACATCGTATGGATGATTTTTTTTCCCCATTATGTTATATTTCCTAACGTCACTTGCCATATTGATTATTCATCCTAACGTTATGTGTCATAAATATCAGTAAGCCTAATGATCGTTAATCCTAAATCCTAATGATTATTTTTCCTAACTTTGTACGGCCTATTGAAGTATGTCCTATATTTGTGTGTGTGTTGTTTGATAGCCGTGCAGCGAGTCGACGCCACCCCGTTCTGGTCTGAGGGACACAAGTGAACCCTAACCTAACCGACCTAAAACAGAGTTCGCTTATGACAAGCCATTTTTGTCCGTCCTGATAATGCACGACCCAATAATCCACGTCCACAAAAATCCGCGATCCGAGTCGGTTTTGCCACTAAATCCCTGTTCCCTACTGCCTATTTGAACTTATATACCACTATCTTGGTATTAGTTGATCTCAGATAATAGTTTATTTGTCGTTTTATGCTTATTCTGATAGGATCATGAAGAGATGACATCGGCCGTTTTTTTATGACATACATACATACATACATACATATACTCACGCCCGTATCCCATTGGGGTAGGCAGAGACTAAGGAACGCCAAATACTACGGTCCTTACATACTTCTTTCGCTTCGATGACATCCATACATCTTCTCATACACGCTCGTCGGTTGCGGGTACTCCTGACCTGGCCTTTTAACAGTATCGCTGAAATTTGGTCATGATACCCTCGCCTAGGCCGCCCCCTACCGACCCTTCCATCCATCTCCTGGACGTAAATCCTCTTAGTCAGTCTACTTTCACACATCCTCTCAACATGCCCAAACCACCGAAGCATACCTTGGTCAATCCTAGTCACTACATCGTCTTCTATTCCACATTTTTCTCTTATTATACTATTTTTTATTCTATCATTCAAACGAGCTCCACACATACTTCTTAACGCTCTCATTTCAACTGCATTCAGTCTACTCTCATGCTTTTTCTGAAATACCCAAGGAAAAAACAACACAAACAACAACATCAACAACATCAGTGTAGGATCAAGCACTCCTCTGTGAACCGCGAGTCGAGCCTTCTTTGTTATATTTTGGCTGCTCACAAACGCGTGCAATGATCCATTCACCTGATTTCCCGCTTTCACTCTTCTTTCAATGTCACCATCACACTTTCCATCTCTCGTAAATAACGAACCCAAGTACACAAATTCATTCACTTGCTCCACTCTCTCACTGTCAATCAGAATATTGCACACAGTCACACATTCTTCTTTCTCAAATACCATCACTTTTGTCTTACTCACATTGACTTTCATACCCTTCCGCTTCAGTGAGTCATCCATACAAGTTACCATCACTTGCAGCTCCTTCTCTGATGACGCAATTAGCACCTGGTCATCAGCGTATAGGAGGCATTTGACGAGTAACTCACCCATTTTTAAACCACATTAACTCTCTTTCAAAGGTATCATACAACTGTCCATAAATAAGTTAAACAACCATGGCGAGGCCACACAACCTTGTCTAACACCGTTTTTTTATAATTCTTAATTAATTTTTGGTTGTTCTTTATTTATTAATACAAAATTTAGCAATAACTACTATGATGTATAGAAATAAATATGATATTAAACTATACTTATTGCTAAAAATGGTTATGATATAAAAGTATATACCTAAATATAGATAGTAGTAACAAAGATACTTATGTTGAATAACATTATGAATATAGACAATTCGCATTTGGACAGTTCGGTTAGGACAAATAATTATGAATAGTGATCATTATGAGATAAAATTGTATGAGGAAAAATTTCTGAAATCCAATAAGTTTCAATTTTATATGAACTTTGGCGCACCCCCCATTAGGACAACAACACTTAGAATAAATGACATGAGGTGAAACGTTATTAGGGATTTCGAGGATAATGCAAAGTAACATTAGGGATATTAATAATTGTGGTAAAAATGATTCGGGCAAATGAGTTTTAGGGCAATCAATAAATTATGGAAAATTATTGTTATGGCAATTGATCGTTAGGGCTATTGCCCATTAGGACAAAACAGTTCGGGCAAGTGATTTTAGGACAAACGATGTTCGGGATCGCGAGGGAGAGCCGGGGACACTTGAATGGACGACATTGGAGGAAGTTGAAAAATGTTTTTTAGAAACCCATAATATTTTTGAACAAGCTATCCAACGATAACCTACACCATGGGTTTAACGAGAAAAAATAATACATCCCCACTTTACGTGTAGAGGAGGTACCCTTAGGCCGGGGCCGCACTGGTTAAGGCGATTGGCGACGCGACGGCGATTTCAGATTTCAGTACAACTTCGGCGACTTGAGGCGACTTGATGTATGAAGATCGCCGTCGCGTCGCTAATCGCTCTGCCAGTGCGGCCCCGGCCTTAATTTATTTTTACAACATTTAATATTACCATTTTGTCGGCGATTGATTTATTATATACCCGTGCCTAATTACAGCACTAAGCTAAGCCGCAGACGGACAGACGGACAAACTATAAGGGTTCCTTGTTGACTACGGAACCCTAAAAAGGAAAACAGTACCGATGACGCTATCTAAACTCCAATCAGTGAGGTTGTTAGCGGTCTGTTCATCATTTGTTAACTCAGTCTCGCAGATAACTGTTCTATATCAATAGACAGGCCACTTCAAACATGGAACGAACGATCGCCGCGAAGCATTTTGAGATCTTATCTGAGCAATGATCGTGCGTCATTGTTTAACGCTGGATTAGCAATATTTGCACGCACCATGTGCATCCGCGTGCGTGCGCCCGCGCAGATTTATAACTTCGACGAGCGCGGTGAGTGTTTCCAAGTGTGTGATTGTAATTCAGAAGTTGTTAGTTGTTGCTGCTTAGTTTGGCCCAATTATATCAGAGCAGTATACGTATATATGTCTCATCGGAATTAACCTGTAAACGTCCCATTGCTGGGCACATGTCTTCTATTATTTAAATAAAAGCTTTGTTATGACCAGCACAAGGAAAGTAACGTGCATAGAAATATCGCTTACGAAATTGCACTGATGAATATGATGATGACTCTCAGAGGAATTGTCGCCTCACTTGGCAACATGCCACAGATAACGCGCCTTATGGCCACGCCATTAAGGGCGACATTTACTCGCGCAGATCACCTATTTTCGCCACAGTGACACCTTTGGACAAAACTGTTTTGCGCAAATTGTTCACGATAAGGACCAATTAGTAAACTGCGATGGAATAAAATAACACATAACATAACAGTAGACTATTGGTGACATCTGCGGCGAGATCCACTACAGGCTAGCATGCACCGAGCCCAAGGCCGAGCGGTTTGGAGGATGAGACGGTGAGGAGTGCCCTCGGCCGTCACCCAAGAGGATACGACGAAGAAGACACCTTATTTAGTTACTACCAGCGAACGAAAAAACATACCCATAATGTCTACCCAAATACGTGCCTAAAACCCGGAATGCGCATTGTCAACTGCGCATCCAATCACAACTACCCAAAATATCAGTCTACTTCTTATTACCCTACAAAAATGAATGCGATTGGTCAATCTACGAATGCATTGGTGTGATTAGCCGTCGTGCATCACGTCGGACGACGGCCATATGACAGTGACAACGAAAACGAATAATTATTGAATGGTTACATGCAACAAGAAGCTATTTAGTTGTCATAACGTTCGTGTAATATTTTTAGCTAAGAAATATTTTATTTTATTTTAGCTACTTACTAAAAGTACAAAAAATGACTGCCTTGGTTTCTACGATGATCGCAATGATGATCGCAACGATGATCGCAACGATGATCGCAACGATGATCGCAACGATGGAGTCAACTAAAGATTCTATCCTTTATTGTTAAACTAGTATATTTATTTTTAGGTCATGTTTCTCGAAAACGGCACCAACGATTTCGACGAAATTTGCAATAGCTGGGTCTCATATCCGGAAAAAATAGTTCTCTATTCTCACCCGCGTGGGGCTCGGTCGCCCAGGTACCTACTAGATAAATAAAAATACCAAATTATTAATTCTGTGTTTAATTATTAAAAAAGTATTGATGTCTGTTGGCATGATACCATCGCTGTACAAAATGTGATCATAACAATAAAATCAAAATAATATGTTTATCGCTGTACTTGTGAAAAGTGATTACATATTTTTTGTTGTGCTTGTCCGAACGACTCACACACCATTTTACAGCACAACAAGGCATATTTATTAAAATTGAACATTAGGTTTGTTTAACAGTTTGTCACGGCAGCCATGTTCGAACTAACCGGCTGCATGGCATCGTTCTGACGCCCCGCCTACCATGGCACCCTTTCCGTGGGGCCATTTTACGGCATTAGTTAGACTTCTATGTTTTTTTCGTTCGCTGGTTACTACACACACTATATTATTTTATTAACAAATTATGTAACATTATGATTATGAGTGATGATACTGATGATTATGTAACAGTAACTTATTATGAAGAATGAAAAATTTATTTTTTACCAATAAAGATCTGTATTCTGTACCTATAGGTACTGTTCGTTCACAAATGATATGAATGGGATAGGTGTGATTTAAGCTAGAACACGTGAAAGGATTCGTCATTAATTCATTATTTAGGCTACTTTTCCATCAAAGGTAAGGTGAGCTACGTTTCCACGTAACTGACTCATCAATCTCATCATGCAATCATAGCTAGGTTAGCTCCGGTGGAAAAGACCACCAAGTCTGTGCGATAAATGTCCAATGCGATACATTTCCAATGCGCGAATTTATGTATTTACAACTTATTTACAAGGAAGTTTAGAGGAAGTACATGTAACGAGTAAAACTTATTGGTTGTAAAGTTACAGTGATAATTACAGCGTATAGCCAGTTGTAATTACCCATTCGAAAGGAAAGTGTTTCTCACGGGAATATAACACTACAGCGAGTTATGTGTAGTGCTATGCAACTAATTAGTGCTTGAGATGTAACCGAAATTAGCATTTGACCTCGCCTTCATGTTGCTTGGCTAGACTAAGAGTACCATTTATTTTAATAAATTTGAATGTCTGTGCTCATATATATCGTGTCACCGACGTTATTTACATACTATAGCTGCCCGTGCGGCTTCGCCCGCGTATTACAAATAACACAGGCAAAGCTGCGGGATAATACATGGCCTATGTCCATCCAGACAGTCCATTCTACACGCAGGTGAAAGAATTTTGGAAATCGAATGAGTAGCTCCGGAGGTTACCCACCACATACAAACTTACAATGCTACAATCTCACAGACACTTTCTCTTTATAATATCAGTATGGATAAGACGTGTTGTAGCTGTTTAAAACTCTCCATACAAGAAACACCTTAGTGACACTGACAGCTTAATGACACGTGTATGGAAAGGAAACACCTGAGCACATTTCTGGTGGATGCACACTGCACAGTGGTGTGGAGCCCGCGAACAACCACCACTACCAAGTCAACCTTGAAGTTGCAACCTTGCAGTATCTTTCGGTAGCACAGCAAGGTACAAATATCAGACTATAAGTCATAATGGCTTAGTTATCTGGAACTTGGCTATATTAAACGAGGTTATAATTACCCGCCTAATCACGGCACTTGACGGCTTTCAGCTGCGTCTAATGTTGTTTTACTAGGTGTTTCGTTATCTGCGTGTCGTATGTTATTATACAGCGTGGAAATCTAATACGAGCAAATCTTTAAATGGTGGTTAGTGCAGGACGTAAGAAGTTTATTTAGATACCTTTTGTCTAAAATTACAACGAAAAAATTAACCATACAAAATAATTCAGCCCGCAATGTAACGCAAAATATTCAAGTTAAGGCTCGTTGACAGTTACTTGTCAAGTATTTGGACAGCTACGTTTGCGTTACATTGCTGCTCGGTAATTTTTGAAAAATTAATTACAGGCTTTCTATTAAGTGTATCTTAAAAAGTCCCAGTAATTAATGATAACGGTATTAAACCCTATGTCTGGTTTAATTCTTTGCTCGTATTAGATTTCCAGGCTGTATACCGTTATGATATATGGTACTATGGTACAGTATAAAATAATACTATTCAGTAATAGACATATTTGACCGTGCATTATGGAATAGGGTGTAATTAGTGACACATAACATGAACATGACTGATAATCGGTGGTAAGCGTCGGCGCAATTTCAGTTGTTTTATTGATCATACTGGAATCCCTTTAAAACTACTTTTCAATACGTGTAGCAAATGAAGGCTTATTTCAGCATACGGCTACAATACTACAGTACTTTTTGGTATGGGAATAAAACCAATTTCTTTTTCAAACCTGGCTATAGCAAAATATTGAATCGAGGATGGAATTTTCCGCGATATTAGATCCCGGAATAACAAGATTTTGGACTATGAATATTTTTTTTTCCACTAGCACTTATCCAAGGATTTCTGGAGGATGGTATCTAAGAGGTGCTAACGGTGAACATTTCCTCACCACGCTAATGGAGAGCTAACGACACCGCGATAACAGTTCCTATTAGCGGCATAACGCTATGTTGTTACATGCTGCTTCTCGGGGATTTGACAATTAGTGTTGCCAAAACAGTGTTAGAGTTTAAGTGACACTTCGCTGGATGAATGGTTGGCGTAGAGTGCTACGAGTATTTAGGTTGAGTCTTCTGCTGTAAGTGACATACTCATTGTTATGTGCATCCTTAATAATATTATAAATACGAATGTTTTTTCTCACTGATACCTTTTAACGTTTACGAGCATGCGGAATTTGATGAAAGGTATAGAGATAGTTCCAGTCCCGAAAGGCAAAGGAAGGAATAGGAGTTAGTAGTGAATAATTGTAATGGTTTCAGGAAGACTATGTAAACGTATAATCATGCCAGTTATTCAGGTTTAACAACGATTATAGTACCCAGCGATATCGCTTTGCCGAAGATATTTGAATAATAAAGGTGTTTTTATAAAGAACTGGAAACCGGGCTTCATAATATGTTTGCCGCCTTCCCTTGGTTCGTCATATACGTTAGATCCTTATTCAGATTACAACCGGCATAAACATAAATATTATGCATTATATTATTAATATACATTTGTCAATTGCGTGCAAGCAAACGAATTGTATTGTCCATGTTCAGTAATAAACGGAGGTCGAACGACCAGTAATGGCACTATAAAATTACTCCACCTGTTCGCACCTACGTCCCGCCCACACCGATTTTCTTCTTTTACGGCATCCATTCCATTAGGCAGTTTTATTTCGGCACAGGTATCTAATTGTAGGACAGTGTTGTTTTCATACATGTGAATGAGCCAATGTCAACTCAATTATTCTAAAGTTTTGAATGAGTGATTCTACTATTATCTTCGTGCTTGAAGTAAATGCATATAGAAGATACAATTTTCAGCTAGTCAGCTCTTGGTAAAGCTTACTTAATAAGATCTAGATTCTCTGTGTTACAGGATCAGACGATAGTCCGGTCCTTGACTTTCTACAGGTCGTTGAAATTTCGGGTCGTTCGCTAATAACTTGAAATGACGTACCTGACCCTGAATGAAGACAGGGCTATAACGATGATAGTACGAATAAAAATCCAACATTCAATCCATCGTTGATAACTTATCACCTTACCATACCGTTTACAATGAAACATTTGAACTTGAAGCTCGGCGCATAGTGTTCGACGCATGCCGATGAGCGGCGGCGATGTCCGCCTCATTACGCTGAGCGATTGTTCTGGGAACAATGGGACGCGCTGAATCATTACCGGTGACCACCGGTATTTGCTAACTCTTATAACATACACTCTTGTATTTTTTGTTCAAGAAACTAGCTTTTAAACTGCTTCACGAATATTGCGCGTTTTCAGAAAAATTCTACCTACACTCGCGGTCAAAGAAACCGGGTCAGTGACGAAAACCTCAATATTTTGTAAATCGTTGGTCGTATCTGCATGAAACTAACTCTGTTTTATAGAGAATTTAATATCCTTCTAAATCCAACCTTCAATGTTCTACGTAGTAACTGGAAAAAGGTTTAATTGAAAAAAAAAACCAATTAGGTACTTATTTGAAATTGCGTTCGTTTTACTTTTGCTTGTTTTTAAGCAATTGTTTTCAATCTGTCAAAGAACTATGATAAAAGGCTGTCATTGTTTTATTTTGTGGTCATTCTTGAATGTCTATCATGCCGCTAACACGAGATGAATGTACTCGTATCATCACTATGTTAGAAGAAGGAAGAAGTCAGAGGTATACAGCGAGAAGAACAGGTGTGTCACTTTCTACAGTGCAGCGAGTCCTCCAACGTTACCTACAAACTGGGCAGAACCTTAGAAGACCAGGAACTGGCAAAACAAGATGTACTACAGCTAGAGAAGATCGATTTATTGTTACAACCATGCTCCGAAATCGGCACCTCACAGCAGTTGAAGTGAAAAATCAGCTTTTAGAGACCCGAAGGGACGGCATCAGCGAGCGGACTGTCAGGCGGCGGCTCAAAGAAGCAAATTTGACCCCACATAGGCCGGCCAATGGCCCAAAACTTGAAAGAATACATCGAACAGCAAGACGACTTTATGCCCGCGATCACAGATACTGGGGTGACGAAGATTGGGCAAGAATTTTGTTTTCCGATGAATCCAGATTTATGCTCTATGCAAATGACGGGCGGCAAAGAGTTTACAGACGGCCTGGTGAACGTTTTATTCCAGCATGTTTTGAGGAAAAAGTGGCGTTCGGCGGTGGGTCAGTCATGGTTTGGGCTGGAATCTCTTCAGAGAGTCGCTCGGAGTTAGTTTTAATAGAAAATGGATCATTAACGAGTGCAAGATATGTAGAAGAGATTCTTAATGAGCATGTCGGCCCATACTTAATTAATATGGGTGGAAATTCTATGTTTATGCATGACAACGCCAGGCCACACACAGCTCAAATTGTCAGAGATTCTTTTTTGGAGGTTGGTATCAACTGTATGAACTGGCCCTCGAGGAGTCCGGACTTAAATCCGATTGAGCATGTATGGGACGAGCTTGGGAGGTGTGTAAGAGCTCGAAACCCCGCCCCAGCTACACTTAGAGACCTGAAACAGGCGTTAGTGGAAGAATGGGACAATATCCCGCAAGAACGCATAAAGAACTTAATAAACAGCATGCCGAATCGTCTAGAAGCTGTAAGAAGAGCCCGAGGAGGCAATACGAAGTATTAATTTTTATTTTTTGTGTTGTATGTGAAGTACCTACTGCTTATTTTTGTACGAAAAATTGGTTGATTTTTTCTTTCCTATGTAATTTTATTAAACAAAAGAATTACGATTCCACCATTTGATGTTATTTAATTCAGTATAAAATTATCTACAATATGCAGTTTAATTCATGTCCCTAGCTTTATTATTTTAGGAGATATTACAGATTTTCGTACTGACCCGGTTTCTTTGACCGCGAGTGTATTTTAGTGTTTGGGTTTTTGTTTTTATTTAAGACCGATTTAACTCATTATGGGAATATTATGAAAAGGCAAAGAATTTCACTCCATTACCCTCGTAACTTCATTTCATATATCACATGACAAAATTCTGAAAAAGTAAGAAATACAGAGGACAGTTTTGTTTCATTATATAGCTTTGCTTAGTTTGGGCCTAGGTCGATTTGTGTGAGATTGCCCCCAAAATATTTAATTATTTATTTATTTTATAATCTTCTTTATCACAATATGTTTCAAGTTCATCATCAGGTTGCTACGGTACGCGGAATTGCTAGGTTATTAGTAACTACATATATTAATTATACACTGTACATATCTGAACGCAAGGGTCAGTAAGTTTTGTAACACGGACAACATGTTTACTACGTAATGTACCTGTCGCAAACTCCCAACTATGGTGTCATAATCATAATACAAGCTTTGTCAACCAAAAGGTTAACATTGTCGACCGGTAACTTATTAAATTATTAGATATCTATCACTTTCAAATAACAATAGGAATCTTAATATACCCAATTGTGCGTCGCATTCTATTCGAAACTTAAATAAGGAAATATATATTTCGTAAATAAATGATTGTGTCGTCAACACAGATAATAAGTATCTGAAATAAAACAAAAAAAAATATGTGTGTACGGAAAGAATACACAAAAAAATGATTTGTCTGTAACTTATTATCTGTCCGGCCCCGTGGCTGAACAATAGTTTGCAAGAGAGAAACTAACTTCCTTACATAGGCATAGTGCAAGTTAACTAAAAGCTTGTAAAAATATACTACACATATACGAGAAAAGTGTTTTTTGGTTTTATATTACTTTAAACAGTTGCTGTTAGCTTATCTTATCGCCGCAGTTAGGTTTTAATTTGTTCAACGGCCATGCAAAAGATAATAACTGGTTATCTGCAGGTAGTATAACTCTTAAAGTACTTGCACTTGCTATTGATGGTAAGTTCATTATTCTCCGCAACAGCGGTGGCGTCTAGTTTATTCCACCGTATAATACGCTGGCGCGAATAAATCTTTATATTGAATGCAGAATGCATCTCTTTAATATTAATAAAGCATCCTATCCTTGGACGGCGGCGGCGGCGGCGGCTGCTGACATCACTCGATGTAAATGATGTAGGTACCTACGCGGTTGCATAATTTCGATTCTTCAATAGTTGTACATTAGAGCTAGGGAATGCAAACTCGCGAGATTTCGTCCATATTTTACGAGACTGGGTCTCGTACAATTTTCGTATCAGATTGCTTCCATGTAATATAAAACACAGCATGTTTCATTTTGACTGACAAATAAAAACCTACTATTATTTTTTATTACTTTTGATTATACTAAAACGTGATGGTTCAATAAATAATATTCTATAGATATTTTGAAATAAATCTGATATTACAAACGACTACATGCAGTGTTTTATTTTTATATCACATGTTGTTAACCATTAAATGGAATTCATAACATTTGCATACGTTTTATGTGAAAATTAAAAACGCCCAATCTCGCGAGTTCTCGTAAATCTCGATATCTCACGAGACTGGCTTTGTGGTCTCGCGAGATCTCGGCTTGGTCTGAAATCTTGCGAGATTGCATTCCCTAGATAGAGCTGAACGCTTGAGAAAGCAGATTTATCAAACATGTGTTTATGTAGGTTTATGTACACTGTGACTCTTTTCTGTGTGCCCCTTAACCTTATGAACAAAGTTATTTGCTTATGTTCTGCGGTGTCATGAAAACCCCGGCATTTTATACCGTTTGAACGAAATTCTTCCTTGAAGGCGACGGTCGTTAGTTTTTCTATTGGAATTTAAATCCAAAGTAAATGAAAGTAATTAAAGTTCACATTGTGACGAGACTCTACCCATATTACCCTTAGGACGAATCCGAATTTGGCCTTCACATACTCTTCGTCGTCCTCTAGTCGTTATGATTGAGCGCTCCCCAGTATCGCACATACGAGGGCTGCCTTTTAAGTTCTGTCGTTTGCAAACCTCCCGTGATTGCATAAAAAGGAACTAGTGTCACGTTAAAATATTTGAATTTAGAATTCGAAAACAAAAGAATGACTCGAAATCGGCCCAACCGTTTTAGTACAGCGTTCGTTCAAAGTTGACAAGTCAGTTGTGAAAATGGAAATTTCGAAGGAAAATTTACGTGCGATAATTTTTTACAACTTCAAAAGGGGCTTAACGCGACTTCAGTGCTTCGAAGAGTTGACGGTTTTCAATGATAAAGCACCATGCCTTCGGACTGTGGAACGCTGGTATTTAGAATTTCAACGTGGTTGCTCTAGTCTTGGTGATAGACATCGTGAAGGTCGACCAAAAACAGCCGTAACCCAGGAGAACATTGATGCTGTACGGCAACTGATCATCGAAGATCGCCATGCGACATACCGTGAGATAGAAGCTTCCTTAAGTATTTCAGGGACCAGTGTTCACAGTATTTTGCATGATCACTTAGGCGTAAAAAAGTTGATCTCACGCTGGATACCATATTTAATCAGTGAAGACCAAAAAACGGCTCGCGTTCGATGGTGTCGCAAAACTCTGCGGCAATTCAACCGAGGAAACTCGAAACATGTTTACGACATTATCAGTGGTGACGAATCTTGGATATATGCCTACGATCCCGATTCTAAACAGCAGTCGACTGTTTGGGTGTTCCAAGATGAGCCAAAACCGACCAAAGTAATACGCTCACGGAGCACTTCGAAAAAAATGGTCGCCACGTTTGTGGCGAAAAGTGGCCACGTTGCCACCATCGTGCTCGAGGATCGTAAAACGGTTAATGCTGACTGGTATACCACTGTCTGTTTACCAGAAGTCATCGGCGAGTTTCGAAAAAATAACCCAAGACGTCGTATAAGACTGCACCACGATAATGCGAGCTCGCACACCGCCCGGCAAACTATTGCGTTTTTAAAAGAGCAAAACGTCGAAATTCTGGAACACCCGCCGTACAGTCCAGACTGAAGCCCTAACGATTTTTTTACTTTTCCAAAAATCAAGCAACGACTTCGTGGTCAACGGTACCAGACGCCTGAAGAAGCGGTTGAGGCATACAAAACGGCCATTTTGGAGACCCCGACTTCGGACTGGAATAAGTGTTTCGAAAACTGGTTCGATCGAATGAAAAAGTGTATTACATATCACGGTAATCACTTTGAAAAACAATAAATACCATTTAACACTTAAATTGTCTTTAGTTTTTCCAAACGACACAACTTAAAAGGCAGCCCTCGTAGAAAAGATGTGTATCTGCAGTGCTAACGGACGGTCACCGATTTGGGACCCGCATGGGAACAAAGGTCAGAGACACTTACAGCCATGTTTCCCGGTGAGACTGAGCGGGTAAGGGCAGTGAATGCCCCAGTCGTTAATAAAGTATAAGTGTTGCACGTTTTAAGACCAGTTTCATGTTGCCGGCATACCGTATTAGACAAACATTGCGACGCACAACTACCTCCTACAATTTGGGATAACACAAACTTAAGATTCTTATTAGTAAAGTATTTAGAAAAGAAAATCGGGAAAATTTATGCTTCGATGGGAAATACGATGCGTTAAGAGGGGGCGCTCCGCGAAATCGGGGTTCTTAGATTGAATATTTACCTATGACAAACTAAAGCGAATGCCAGGAAAAAGAACATACCAAAACTACATCATATTTGCAATTGAATCGTCTGAACAAAACCATACAAAACCAAAATTGCCTCGATAGAAAAGAACCGCCAAAACATGTCTTATTTTTACTCAATTTCAATAGTGTGAGGTTCCCGTGCATATAAATTAAGTAAAAGTTGAGTGTATAATAGCTTTTCACATTACCTAATTAAAGTACTAGCGGGGTATTTTTATGTAGTCCCTTTTCAGACTTATTGAGGTGAAACGTATTTGGCGTATAGGCCTTTTTTATTTAGCGCGATACCCTTTCTCCCGTCGCGTGTTTCGTGCGGTTCTGTATATCTTTTGTTGCCGTTCGCGGGCGGAGTCAGTCGTAATCGCTCCGCTGAGACGAGAGGACTACGTTCTGTGCTCTCACGACAGCACGATGAACATAATTATTTCAATAATATTGTGACCCAGTATATTCGTCCAGTGAATGAACGTATCATTACATTCCAGTAGATATTTTGCTACATTTTGAAATAATATATTTAAAAGTTGACCTTAACATATAGATCTTAAAGTTCAAAATACAACTATAAGATTACGCAGCGATCGGCGGGTGACCGGCTTCTTAGAATAATTTGTGCAGTACATGCAAAACTAGACGAACATTTTTCTGTCGATCGTGTATTTACTTTATGAAAGATTATCACTATCACTACATAGTATAAAACAAAGTCGCTTCCCGTTGTCTGTCCCTATGTATGCTTAGATCTTTAAAACTACGCAACGGATTTTGATGCGGTTTTTTTAAATAGATAGAGTGATTCAAGAAGAAGGTTTATATGTATAATATAGTATCCGTGCGAAGCCGGAGCGGATCGCTAGTTGAGAATAAATCCGGTTATGTTCAAAATCGATGTCTGAGAGGTCTAAATACGAATTAATAGTCAGAAATATTTCAAAAAGTGGTCGCATTATTTAAAATTTTTGAAACATTCGTTGTAAATTAATATGCGCGTTTTTTTAAAGAACAACATACATTGGCAGGCTTCTCGAGGGTGAAGATTCTAGAAATGATGTCCATTTTGAATTCCAAGATTTATCCATTGCTTTTCGAATTTAAACTTTCGTGAGACGTGTTGAAACAGTACTAATAATTACACGGTTCAACTCACGTATTAAATGTCACTACGGGCGACATGTTTCGAACTCTTCGGGAATTTTTCTTAAGGATGAGTGTTTTCGCGGCGGTGTCGCTTAAATCTTGTCGTGATTCAAGCGACACCGCCGCGAAAACACTCATCCTGAAGAAGAACTTCCGAAGAGTTCGGAACATGTCGCCCGTAGTGACATTATTGACATTGTTTTTCTTTAAAGTCATCACGGGTGTCGCTTTTAGGGTTATCGAGAGTGCAGATTCCAACAATTATTGCCTGCGAACTTGGACATTTTGATATTAAAAAAGTGAACATAATTATGCACTTTTTCTTTAATATGTTCAAAATTGATAACTAAAGGGCCAAAGCGTCTCCATTGTCTCCAAGTACGAATCCGAGATCAGAATTGAAAAATTTGGCCGCCACACAGTAGTGGCCTGAAAATCTGACTTTCATAGACATGATAGAAGTTTTCATAATATATTATAGTTTTTTTTTAATGCTACTAATAAATTCACGGTTAAATTCACGTATTAAACGACACGACAGGCGACATGTTTTGAACACTTCGGGAGTTCTTCTTCAGGATGATGTTTGTCATGTCGTGTCGTGTCGCCTGTTGTGACATTTAATGCGTGAATTTAACCGTGGATTTATTAGTAGTATTTTAGACATGTCTCACAAAAGTTTAAATTCGATTATAGCTTTTTTTTGCTTTAGGCTTTTACTAGCCATTATTATGCTAGCTCACAACCCTTACGTGATTTAGTAAAAAAACGGAAGGCCATATTTCAGTTATAGCTCCGGTGGTTTTTTAAGCAACAAAATGTAGATAGTGGTATTCCTTGGGTAATTAAAGTAATTTGTACTCTATAAAGTGAGTGTTTTCGCGGCGGTTTCGCTTGAATCTTGTCGTGATTCAAGCGACACCGCCGCGAAAACACTCAATCCTGAATAAGAACTCCCGAAGAGTTCGAAACATGTCGCCCGTAGTGACGTTTAATACGTGGGTGAACCGTGTAATTATTGTCATTTTTTTTCTTTAAAGTCATCACGGGTGACGCTTTTAGATTCCAACAATAGGGGCGTAGACACTAAATAAAATAATGTGATATTTTCTCGAAGAAGGATAAAAAAAATTGTCAAATGGAGAAAAAATCAACGCAAAAGGTTAAATAATCACGAAGTTATTAGTGTCCAAAGTTTTAAGAAGGGATGTGTTCTGTCCCTTTTTCGCAAAACGCAACTTCATATGAAACGATGACGCTGGAAGAATGTGACGTCACAGAAGACGGCAACGTACCGCGCGCATCGTGGTCGGCGACGCCGTCGACGCGGCCTGCCGGCAGCATCCTGTAATTTGACGTCACACACCGTTTGCTTTTTCTCTCTCTAACAAGCAATATTAAAACGGTTGTAGCTTCGTAATTCTTTGAGATATCTGAATGGGATTTTCATCACTATGCATATTTTTTTGCCTTCTTTCTATTGGAGTAATAATAATTTTCGAGTCTGCATCCGAATTATTGCCTGCGAAGTTGGACATTTTTATATTAAAAAAAGTGAACACAATTTTGCAGTTTTTCTTTAATACGAGTATGTTCAAAATTGATAACTAAAGGGCCAAAGCGTCTCCATTGTCTCCAAGTACGAATCCGAGATCAGACCCCGTATCATGGTCGGCCTTATCACTCGATAAGTGACAAGATAGGGGCATCGTCTCGTTCTATCAAACGGTGTCAGCCAGTGACGGATGCTCTATCCTGTCACTTATCGCGTGATAAGGCCGACCATGACACGGGGTCAGAATTGAAAAATTTGGCCGCCACACAGTGGCCTGAAAATCTGGCTTTCATAAACATGATCGAAGTTTTCATAATAAATTACAGTTTTTTTTTTATGCTACTAATAAATTCACGTATTAAATGACGCGACAGGCGACATGTTTCCAACTCTTCGGGAGTTCTTCTTCAGGATTAGTGTTTTCGATGTTTGTTTTGAAGAAGAACTCCCGAAGAGTTCGAAACATGTCGCCTGCCGTGACATTTAGGGGAGAGTGGGTAACAGTGACTAACGGGGCACGGTGACTAAAATGCCGCTGTCCGTGTATTTACGCACACAAACACTTGTACTCTTGTCAAACGTTCGCCGCGAGTGTTCCCCCCACGCCGCGCCAGTGGCTGCCACGCTCGCACGCCGGGAGGTCACGCGCCGGCAGCGTACCGCCAGAGTAAGTAACAAATAAAATAATTACGTGTTTTTAAAAAGTGTGTAGTGTCAAATTCTTTGAGGGTTTTGTGTGTTTGTGGATTATTTAGTGTTGTGCAGTGTTTCGGTTAGCCTAAAATGCTATTATTTTGCTCATAACAAGAGTGTATATTTATTCCGAATTTTTGATTTCGGCAACGGTGGTTGGGTCACAATGGATAATTTTAACTTGGGTTACAATGGATAAGTATCCACTGTGCCCCGTATATTTGTTCTTTACATTTCGTTTCTTTACTTTTTTTTTGTTTTAATTTTTTTTGAGAGATTTTTTTGTTGCATGACTTTGTTGTGATATTTAAGTATAATTATTTAAGTGTAATATAAAGATGGCTGATTAGTGTTAATAACAGGTAGCGTACAAAGTGCGTTTGTATGTTTACAGTCTTTGATCTCCAAGTTAACGTAATTGTCATTGAGTAGTTATAGTTTTGGACACTCCGTTCTATTAATACTTACTATTAGTAATTATGAGACTGAATTACCTTAATAAATACCTAATATTTTTGTTATACCATGGTTCAAATGTTTTGAAACATTACGTAATTCTTGATCTCAGAGGTGATATAATTATTGTTGATTAGATGTAGTTTCAGACACTGTTCTACTGTTAATTACTAAACGTGGTCTTATGAAACAAAATGATAAATAAATAATATTTTTTAATTGAGTTTTTCTTAATAAATCCTGCAAAAAATCACTGTGACCCATGAGGTCCACTGTACCCCAAGGGCTTATCCAATGTAACCCATGCATGGGTCACAATGGATAATTTCCCATTTATAAAAAAAAAATCTTTTGACTAAAATCTATGGCTGTTGGAATGTTTGTCATCTGTTTTTTGTATACCCTGGTAGTGTTACAAACCGATGGATTCAAATGCTAGGACTAAATTGTACTTAACTCCAGAAATATTGGGCTTCAAACAAAAGTGTATCCACTGTTACCCACTCTTTATTAGTAGTATTTTAGATATGTCTCACAAAAGTTTAAATTCGATTATAGCTGTTTTTTTGCTTTAGCCTTTTACGAGACATTATTATGCTAAATAGCTATTCATCATGTTTCATCTGACTGTCGGGGCATATACTATGCGAGAAGGAGCGGGGCAGCAATAGACGCATCAGCGCGGCAGGTACGGGGCGCGCGGGTGATTTCTGATTTTTCCCTGGCGATACGCCCCCTCTTAATAGTACATTACTATAAAGGCCGGGAAAAGAAGGGTTGCAGGCCAAGTAGATATAGACGGCCGAGCGTAGCGAGATTTGTATAGTGCTTTTCTCAAACTCGCAATGAAATAAAAATAAAAAGTAGCTTGTCAATTTGTTTTATTTGTAGGTTAACACAACTAAATAATACGTTTCTGAAGTGCACCGTCGCCGCCGCGCCGGCAGCTCCGGGCCTGCGTCCCCCCGTTTGAAAACAAGAAGGTTGCTTTACAGGCCTAGGTGTGTAAGGCTGTATGAAATTCCTTTACATATCATCTTCACTCATCGCACCGGATACGTAGTATTTCCGAACCTAATTTGAAGTAAGTCACGTGAACATTTCATCGCAAGTTTGAGAAAAAATTGTTTTTAACATTTAAAATGTTATTTAAATCGCTTTAGTATATATAGCCCCCAATTTCAGCGAACGTGAGACATCGCTCTGGTCTCGTGAGTTTTTGGGCTACGTGGATGATTGAGATGTCAAAAGATGCCCCTTAGCAAGGATTGCAAAATGTGAAAAAAAAATATATATAGCTTTTTGTAAAAATGCAAAAATTACGAAAAATTACGCCGTTTTTTGGGGTCTTTTGGTACAAAATCGGCAATATCTTGAAAACGAAAAGCGATGTCGAAATAATGAAAAAAAGCTCTCGAGGTATTGAGTTGGCCTACATTATGAAAAAATAAAAACCTCTCTATCTCTTATGGTCTAGGAAGGAAGGTGCCCTTTGTGTGGCGCAATTTCAGGGCGCGCGCTCGTTTTGTTCTGCAATACGAGTGTCGTGTCATTGAGTTGTTTTTGGAGTGTTTATTTGAGGTTTTTGTATTTATTTGTGATTTTAATATATATATATATATATATATATATATATATTCATTTATTTATGTATAAATTGTAATTAATTTGATTATCGTTTTTAATGATTGTTATTCAAAGTCAAAGTCAAAGTCAAAAGTCAAAAGTCAAAATTATTTATTTGCAGAATTATGGTACATTACATTGATGGATTTAGAAATAATATGTTCAGCATAATTCACCATTTTAGTGGCATGCAAATTACAAATTATAATCAAAAATATCAAAAATTCTACGTTCTAAAATGCATAAACTCATTCATATTATAAAAACAATTGTCATGGAGCCAACGCCGAAGTTTTGACAAGAACAATGTATATGGCAGATTTCTTAAGTCTATGGGAATATTGTTGTAAACTCTCACAGACATCATGTAACAGTTTTTGTTGTACAAGGCTGTCTTAAAAACGGGTTGTTTAAACCTGGACAAATCCCTGTTGCGTAAACGTGGATGTTGGGTTGTTTTTTCAAATAGCTCAGGGTTGTTTCTTACAAACTTTGCATGCTCATAGATATAAATTCCAGTCAATGTAAGGACGTTAAGCTTTTTAAAAAGCGGTCTACAAGATATTTGAGATCCAACTCCACAGATAGCACGAATACAGCGCTTTTGTGTCACAAACACTTGGTTAACATTTGTCGAGTTCCCCCAAATGATAACTCCGTAGCGGAGAACAGATGCAACGTAGCCATGATACGCCGTAAGAGCGGTTGACTCATCTGTTACACTCCTCAGTCTTTTTAAGGCAAAAACAAATTTGTTTAACTTGTTACAGGTGTTAGTAATTTGTTGCTTCCAGTTAAGACACCTGTCAAGTGTGAGACCCAAGAAACATACGTCATCACAACTATTTATGGGTTTTCCTTTACAATTCACAGCTAGAGATGCTGGATTAGTCCTATAATTAGAAAATTGAACCCAATGTGTTTTATCTATATTCAATACTAATTTATTATTATTTAACCATTTTCCGATGTCATTAACTGCATTATTTACTCTATTTTCAAATGTCAAAATGTCCCTATTATCTGTTACAATAATTGATAAGTCATCAGCATACATAATAATTTGATTCGATGTCACTTGAGGAATGTCATTTACATAGAGTACAAAAAGTAACGGTCCCAGAACGCTACCCTGGGGCACGCCGCTTTGTGTATTTTGAAACGTCGATCTATATTGTGTCAATTCATTTTTATTGTTAAGTTTACTAACTTGTACACATTGGCTTCTATTTGATAAGTATGTCTGTATCCAGTTATAAGCACCGCCGCGGATACCATAATTATAACATTTTTCCAGTAATATCGTATGATCAACGAGGTCGAATGCTTTCGACATATCAAAGAATACAGCTACTACAGAATTATACTTATCAATATTTTCAGTGACGCTCTGCAGTAATGAATATGCAGCATGTGTTGTCGATCTGCCCTTCACGAATCCGTACTGTTCCTTCACCAATATTGGAGTGTTTATTTGAGGTTCCTATATTTATTTGTGATAACAAGAAAATAAGATAAAAATATATTTAAGAAACATTAATGGTACCATTCATATTCGTGCATTTGTTAAAGGTTATTTTTCTTGATTTCTCGGGGACATTTATATACGTTTGTTGAATCTTAGGAGGAATTGAATGTACATACATTCTTTATAATCTAATTCTTAAATAAAGTTATGTTATTAAATACTGACAGCATTTATTAACATTAATCGCTGCTGAATATTTGTGTTTTCTTTCCTTTGTAGCCATCCGATTGTCTCTTTAACCATGCCATTAAAGTATAGTTCTTTATTTTAACGTTCTCTTTGTTGAGTATATCAATTGCTTTATTTGGCGTGGATGGGTGAAACAAGCCAGAATCACATTCTCTGACCAAATTACGAGTATTAGCTTAATTTTCTTCCTTCCACTTAATGAATAACTCGTAATTTTTTAAATATCTGAAAATGAAATTGTAAATATATTTATTCATAAATATCACGAACAAATTAAAGCCCACCCTTGATATCATTGCGGTTTTTTTTATGAAATACTTACTGCGTTTAATTTTTTGCACGGCTTGAGTGTTTTGGTTTGGGTGGTTTGGTGGTTCTAATAAGTCTTCGGTATGTTCCACTTACTGCACGGCTAGCACGCGACGGCGCGCGAGCTCTCTCGATTTTTCTCGCACTATCCGTATTTCTCTTATTAGAACACTTAGAACAAGAGGTATAGTGCGATAAAAATCGAGAGTATGTCGCGGCCGTCCCATGCTAGACGTGCTGGTATTTGAGGTTTCTGTTTTTATTTGTGATTATAATATATGTCGAGTGTCGACGCGCGAACAATATTTAAAACAAATACTGAAATACGTAATATACTGTAAGTAATATGTATTATTTATAGTTACATTGGTAAGTATTATACTTTGGCAAAAAACCAAAGGAATGTTAGAGACCATCATAAGTGTGGTGTTTTGGACAAATAGTTTGTGTCAGGTGGTTGTTTATGGCGACGGATACACTTGTGGATCTGGATGTGTTCTCGAGTGTGAAGCGAGAGGTAGAGACTCATAAATTGCATGATAATTGTTAACGTCTCCAAAGGATATTAGTCATGAATCATAGTAAGTATATTGTTAAAAAAAGTTGAGACCATGAAAAAGTTGGGACTTTATTGTTCATAGGGTCGCTTACGAACAATATTACAAAGAATGGTATATGCAAAGGGTGGCCAGCGGCTAATATTTTCTTCATAACGCAATCGACGATGAGTAAATTTTGTTTTGTTGAATTCATTAAATTCATTTTCAATGTACCAGAAGGTCGTCAAAGGCACGAGATCTGTGAATTTTATTAATATTTTTGGAACTCTATTAAGGGCTACCAAAAAGTGGACCTCTTTTTTTAAGAATTAAGACATACCCAAAAATTTATGTGTGTAGATTTCACATTTGATCTTATAAGAAGGTGAACAAATTGGTACCCTGTCACTTTCACTCGTTTGTCGACTTCATAAGGCAGTTTAAACATGACATTAAGGGTGAAGCCACACGAGCGTAATTTGCGAGCTGTGTCGCGTAATTTCGGTTCGCCCATAGATGGACATTTCGGTTTGCCCATATATGGGCGGACCGGAATTAGGCGACTCACAGCTCACAAATTACGCTTGCCTGGCCTCACCCTAAAGCGACAGGGTACATAGGTATTCAGCCCCTTGTGAGGTCGTACTTACCAAATGTGCCAGTACCAAATTTCAGTCAGATCAGATTGTATTTTACGGAATCAAATCAGGGCCCTTGTGACTTTATCCTCAAAGTGCCGAACAAATTGAAGAATAGAAGGTAGTAGTAGGGTAGTTTTTATTTGATTGAATTTGCTTATTGCTGATGCCGGCTCACCGGATAAAGGCTGTACACCTCAGATAATCCCCTAATGTTGTTTCCTACGGTATTGTAACCATATCCGTGGCGACCGTAATCAGCCATGATTCCTGCCGACTACACAAGCTATGGTTATTACGGTAATCGCCCACTTTGCCGGCAACACACTTTTATATTCTTATTCTAGCGGCATTTTATTCTAATTTGGACTTCGTTATTTATGAATAACAGACACGACAAGACTGCAAAGCTCTAAATTCAATTCGTTGTTACCATGATTTCCTGATACCTCTGATATTGATGAAAACTCCGGAACGAGGTCAGAGGGAGAACATTGTGGCAAGTCTGCTCCCACCAGCCCGCTTGCACAAGACGCGCGCAGAGATAATATGCGACAAAAACGTTGTGGCGCTTTTTCTCGCTCCTCACGCGTCGCGCCGTTGTGCCAACTCGCACTTGTCCAATATTTATGACACTACCGTAAACACGTAGTACCATGACACGTAAACATTGTTAATATTTATAGGTCAATAAACTCGCGGGTCAGCCTGCCTCCGTGAAGACTTCATCACGCCAACTATATATTCACAACCAGTCTCGGCTCACCTCACCATCCCCTAGCACAACTTGGCCCTGAGATTCATAAGAAATATGCACAATTGGAGCTCACTCATACTAGTGGCTTAATGCGAGTTATTGCGAATACCAGCCCAGGTCAAGGCGGCGCTACTTCGGCCAATTAAAAACTAATTTGATCACTCAGCAATCCGCGATTAAGTCACCTTAATTCAATTACTATTTCCCAATCACGTCGCCTTAATGAGATTTGCCTCATGAATGATAAGATGGTTTAGTTGTTACTGAGAAAGGTCCCTGTAGGTATGTCGTGACTAGACTGATGTGATGTTTATGTGTTTGGGAATCGTTTTACAATTGTTAAAGTACTCCGGGGAACGCCAGGGATCGTTAAAATGTTGATTATATACTGTTATGTATTGACCTCAGGAAAAACGCCTTTCGTTTTTTTGGCTCTGTATGACCCAGTTATTCTACATATATGTAGTATGTATGTAAATACTTTATTGTACACAAGACCAAATAAAAATACAACCAAAATAGGTTAAATCGGTACAAAGGCTAAAATATCCCTATAGGGGATATATCACCAGTCTATCGTCCAAGTTTTTAGTCTGATAAGTAACTCGGAAAGTTAAATATTTTCCTGTGATTTGTTAATAAAGACGAGGCCTTTACTGAACTCACTAGTGGCTAGATATGGCCTGAATAAATAGATACCTTTTTATTTTTTATTTTGCCTACGAAGGCGAAGCAAGAGGTCCTGGGGTTGAATCCCGGTAAGAACATTTATTTGTGTGATGAGCACGAATATTTGTTCCTGAGTCATGCATGTTTTCTATGTATTTAAGTATTTATTTATCTATATAAGTATGTTTATCGTCGTCTAGTACCCATAGTACAAGCTTTGCTTAGTTTGGGACTACGTTGATTAGAGTAAGATTGTCCCGTAATATTTCTTTATTTTATTTTATTTTAGTTTACTTAGATGGTAATCGCTAACGTCACTCCAAACGTTAATTGGTACGTTAATTTTGTGACACATATAACCGGTTAACCACGCTTCGAATATCTATCTAGGGACAATATGTTTGAAACCCACTAGAACTTAGTTACACTAAACAGCATATTAAACCAGACATGATAAAATACAAGGCTGAACATTAATTAGTGTCTAGAATTACGTTACAATTGTAAACGAGAGCCGACATGTGACGTTATTATCAAATATCTCCTCCGGGTCGGCAACATGAGCAGATAACTGGACCATTGCCAAAGTTTCCTGACATTTGCAATCCGCTTTGGATGGGGACGATCGCGGGTCATACGTATACAGAGCTTTTAAGGGGCTAATAGTCTATCCTGTTTCCGACAGCAGTCTAGAACTCCCATTAGAACCAGTGGTGAGAATTCAAACATATCCAAGCCTAGATTAATGGCGAGTTGCATTAACTTACGATGACAGGCCGATGAACGTTAAATACGGGGCCGGCAGCTGTCATTCCATACAAAACAGTCAAACTGTCCATACATTCAGATTTTAAACGAACACCGCTTACGATTACAGAGGGTTTCGTGCTTATATGACTCATTTTATTTTGCTTCAGTGTATGATAAGATGTACATTGTCTTAAAATGCGCGTCCGTAGAACTCGATTCCCAAGTTTGAATACGAACGCCTCGCCACTGATTGATACGTACCTGCCCGCAATAAATTAGACACAGATCAAAACTACGTCAGGTGCGGTTTTAACTGATATCATAACAACTGATCTAACATACTTTACAACCAGTTAAAGTTCCAGTGTTCTTAAGCTTAGGGAACAGCAGGTTCATTTTTAACGGAAAGAAACATTTCTAATAAGTATTGGCCAATATCGATTTTCAATTTTCTGCTAAACTGTCGATGTAGCTTATTTAGTTACAATAAGTCCCGTTAGTAAAACAATGTCTTGAAAGGTTCTTCAAAGTGGATATTCTGTTATACAAAATGGTTGGCTAAATTTGGCTTCTTCTTGGACACGTGAATGTATAAAAGTTTTCTTCCTTTGAAATATATTTAAAGCCGCTATCATAAAGCGTGGCTTGTAAATAAATAACCCAACTTTCCTGACATGCCACTGCTGATAGACGAGAAATCGAGCCAGCGTTGTGTTTTCAAATTGTAACGAATAAGTAGGATCGATGCGGAGTTGATAACTGTGATCTGAACTTGAAGTGGAGCTGATCTGTAGCGAAGGGGATTAAGGCTTTAACCTAGCCAGACTAACCTTGTGATAGACTAGATATCTTTCTGCCAGTTCTTCATCTGCACTACGGCGTCGCATGCAAAGAATGGTGAACGACCCGAGTTGAGACTGACCTTGTGGTAGGTATCTTTCTGCCAGTTCTTGATCTGCGCGATGACGTCGTTGACGAGGCGGTCGCGCACGACGAGGTGCAGGTCGGAGAGCCGCTCCGCCTCGACCATGCCGCCCTTCCACGCCGCCTCCATCGTGCCGTATTCAGGTCCTGCAACAAGAGGTTATATCAGACCAGGTCCTGCGTAAAAACAAGCGGTTATATCAGTCCACACTCAACAACAGAATAAGTAGTTCATTCTGCCGACGACCGAATCCGATGGCGGAATATAGTCAAAAAACAATGTTAATTGATGCAGTTGCTTGAGGAGAAGGATCATCAATATAATCATATAAACTGCATACCTGCAAAGGCATGTGTACGTAATGTGAGTCGAGGAGGAGTTATGCTATATTGTCGATAGGCAAACCCATTATCCATATCTTATTCTGTCAATCAACGTATCTACGACACAAACAGCTAGCTAATTTACCTATTATCCAGAGTAGCTGTGTACAGGGAATGGTTGTTAATCAGAGGTCGAAATGGCGAACTAAGGATCTCAATTCTTAATGACTTCGGAAGCGCACATCCCGAAGATCTTTGTCTTGACTTGACGCTAAAAATCTGTTCTTTTCGTCGGTGCCTGATGCATTTTAGACGATGGGTTTCCTCTGACTCCTGCTTGCTTTCTATCAACACAAGCATTCCTGCAGAACAAAGCCAACAAAGCTGTCTACCACTTCTCAACCTCGCTATTACCAATAATAGAGTCGAAGAACAGTAGAACCCTTTCTGGGCTCAATGTAGAATTAGGCCGTATTTATATCCGCACTATTTAATATACTTTTTAATTCTGACGATAACATGCCACCATACGCAAAATTTAACACAACTAACATATAAAAAACCTATACAAAAATGATTCATATTTCCATCGGGGTAAAATGTAATTTTCGCGTATCAACTAGAAAGTAATTATACAGAGTGTAGGTAGCCGCGGAGGTGCAATTTGCGTTAATAGCCGGTAAATGCGGATTGATATGAAGATTGGAGCAAAACGTACTTACATTACATTGGCGCCCTTGTAAATAATCACAAGTAGTTTGCGAATTACTACTTTGCGCCTTAGTAATAAAGTTTATATTTGTACGTACAATTCGATACGAGGTTATAGAAGTTATAGAGGCTCAGTGATAAACAACCCTGGGTGGTTATTTGAACTGGTTGTTTCAAATAACCACCAATCACTTTAATCAATTAAAACCCGAGGCTGGGATTTAGCGAAACCTGATTGGCCTGCCAAGGCCGACTTCGCCAAGTGTATTTCAATAGGTACTTAACTTTATAGTTCGGTGTACCCTAGAGAAAACATAGGTTAGATGAAATTTAATTTAATTGACAGTTACAACGGTTGGAAAGTATGCGGATTCAGAAGGAACGAATTAGTAGTTTATGCAACTGATACATAATCAGAGTCCTTAAAATACGAGTGTGGTTTTATGAAACGAGCGCCAGCGAGTTTCATAATAGGATCACACGAGTGTTTTAAGGCTAAATTATGAACAGTTGCATACACTACTTTATCTACACACATATCATAAGTACTCTAAGATGGGTTCAGAAGCCGTAGGAAAATGACCCGCATTGCTACTATAGTGCTACCTGTAAAATATCTTTGTTGCAATCGTGGTTGCATTTACGATATCCGGCGGAGTGTGCATATCGTTCTCGGAGTCACTACTACTCATATTTTCAACTAAAATGTGAATTACAAACAACTTTTCACAATTCTACTTTCGTAACAGCAAAAACCAACAAAGAAATGACAACAGTAATGGCGGCAATTCGATCCTACGACAAGACGAATGTTTTTTAAAATCATAGACAAACGAATGAAGTCCCTATTCTCATGTCACTCTTGATCAAATGTCGTGCGGTTTATATTAAAAAACATACTGAATTGACGTTTCGCATCGATAACTGTTTTAATATCTATGGATACTAGAATAGAGACCCATTTGAGTTTTGATAGCTGTTCCAAATTTAAACTCATAACCTTACAAAAATCTGTACTGTAATAACATTACAGTACAGATTTTACCTACTACCACAGACAAGAAAGCTCTTATAGTAAAATTGGCTGTCATAATGCTGGTGATTTCCTACGGTTTCTGAACGCATTTTAGAGCACTAATGATATGTGCGTAGATAAACAATGTTTACGTTTTATTTCTATTATTTTACTATTTTTTTTGCAATCAATCTGGCAGTGATTATTTAGTAGGTACTTACTTACATTTTAACAGGTCAATTATTAATGTCATGTATATAATGTAGGCCATATAGTTTAGTCGGACAGGTTAACGTGACGGGGACGGGGGGACGTGGTGATGACATTGTTACTGACCAATTTTTGTATAACTTTACGATTCCAGAAGATTCACAAGCGCGTTGACGAGGGTCGTCCCCTTTATTGATTTGAGGATTCGTCGTGTTGTTATAGCTAGTGACGCGAACGCGGGGCCTTCTCTCTCAACACAACACAGCCGAGACAGACCTGTGGCGACCATAATGGGTAATGAAGGCCGACAGATTGATTCATCGACGACATAAGTTACGATTGCACTTGTTTTAGATTACCGAGCATTCTCCCTAAACATGTTGTATTGCAACCGTCCACCTAATAATACTATCCGTCAGAGTCACGTAACAGTGCAGAAGGCGAATTGAAATTCAAAGAAACAACTTAACATATGTCCCTGCTGTAAGAGTTGTTGAGACATTCAACGTCAAGCTTTTACAAGAAACATTTAACCTGACCTTACCGTAACCATATTTCATTAAAACAGGTAGCAGAGTAAATCTCTCGTCCGAGAGCGAATACATAATTAAACGACAGCGCGTCCACGGGATTACTGCATACTTCCTCAACCTTACCACTCAAGAACGACTTTATTTCGTGCCACATAAAGTTATTTATCCTAGCTAAAGAAGAGCGAGATATGAGGTTTAAGCAGTGAGGGGTAGAAATTAAACCAGTCTCATCGAGCAAACCGCTGAAGGCATTTTCGCAAGTAAACGTTTCATAACCGATTTATACACCTGCGAGAGTAACCAGTGACGTAAGAGATGTTAACTCAAAACGACTGAAGAGTATCGAACAATCGACTGTCGTAAGCCTTTTAGGGGTTAGAGAACAGGTACTGCAACGGAGTCACCCGGCGGCCGATTCGCGCGTGCATTCCTAATTTGAGCGCGCGAATGACGACACTTTCGATTTTCAAATCGGCCAATGGAATGTGTTAAAAGCGGCCGTTACGGGCGACGAGTGCGTTCCCGTGCCGCCCGTCGGACCCGACGCGGGCTGAATAACAGATTGGGGCATCGGTGCGGTAATTCACGGACTTTCCGTTTCGTTGCACATGTTTTATTCTCGTTGCATTCGGTTGTGTAACAGTGAAAAACTCCGGTGAAAACAAAAAGTGTTTGCATTCGATCTGGTCTCGGCGGGGCTTCAATTAGCCAATCGCGATTTATTGGAATGAATTCGAATGCATTATCATAAACATGCGACTCACAGTCGTACGTAAGGTGTTTTAGTATTTCCTGTACTTACTATACTAGCAAACCGAATGCGGGTTGCATAATGCAAAATCTACTTATTGCCATTAAAAATAGCGTAGCCGGCTTTCATTTAATTGAACAGTATTCTCGTGAACATTTACGCGCGTGTGTTAGAAGCGTGCGACACTGTATGTGGATATTATATGCCTATTTGTTTTCCACGTTTGCAGCCTAAACCGGTTGACGGATTAAGATGGATTGAGAAGGATGAACGGCGTGAGTGAGGCTGACATATGTCGGTAAAGTAAAAAAGTTTTTTTTTAATACTGATAATTAAAGCAATTCGTGCAAAATTATTCCCTAGCCATTCCAAAATATCAAAAATGTACAACGTTAATATTCAAGTTTTCACTTCTACCGGCACTCCCGGAGTGCAACATTGACCCTAAACATTACGGGTTTCTCTTGTGCTGTTCAGGAGTTTACTTACTTACTTACTCCGTTGGCTCAGCGACCACAAATGAATCTTGGCCTCCGACACGAGAGTGCGCCACTTTTCTCGGTTCCGCGCTAAATCTTGCCAATTGCAGATTTGGAGCTCGCGCAGATCCGCCTGGAGCATGTCACTCCAGCGGTACCTTGGACGTCCGACAAGACGTCGACCTTCCGGACGGCCTCGGTATGCTCTCTTGACTTCGCGATCTTCCTCCATTCTCTCCGGGTGACCAAGCCAGCGAAGTCTGTGAGCTTTGATCTCTCCTAAGATGTTAGGTTCAGCCACCTGACATTCTATCTCCAGGTTCTTTAGGACTCTCCAGCTTCCGCCGGTCGTTGCTTTGGGCCGAGAATCTTACGAAGGATTTTTCTTTCGGCGACTAGTAGAATATTCTCTTCTTTAGGTGTCAGTGTCCATGCATCGCATCCGTACACAAGAATTGGTAGTTTTACGGTCTTATAAATTTATACGGATTTTGGCGGACTTATTTAGAAGTTTGGACACTAACACTTTATGAAGGGAAGCACTGCATATCAGGGTGTTCTGTATCCGGATGTTAATTTCTTCACTGCGGGTGTTGATATTTGTAACGGTACAGCCCAAGTATTTAAATTCCGTTACACCTGTATATGTAATATCTCCAACATGTAGAATTTGCGATTGAGTACGAGTATTATTTTAGTAGCGTTTCATGTGGAGATATTTGGTTTTTGGTATAGGATATTCTTAGGCCGACCTTAAGAGCGTCTTTTGCAATGAGGCCTACAGATTACCGCACCTCATCTATTGATGCTCCCAGCAAAGCCAGATCGTCTGCGTACCCTATCACCTTATGCCTTCCATTAAGTTCTAGTCCTCCTTCAAGTGTTAATACTTTCCTTAGGGCATATTCCAAAACTAGATTGAAAAGCATAGGCGACAAGGCATCGCCCTGTTTCAGACCTGTAACCACTGTGAAGTCGTCAGTCAATTCCCCCTCGACCCGAACCACCATTTTGCTTTCCTTGGTAGCAACCTGCACCATGTTAACCAGTTTATTGGGGATGCCAAAATTTCTTAAAATGGTGAAAAGTACAGTCGACGAAATTGAATGTTTAGCACTTTTGGACCTTAACGTCATTCTAATAGAGTTGACATGTGCCAAACATTCAATTTCCTCGACCGTACATTATTCCGGTCAATACTATCGTACTTACGCTTTTGCAAAGTCTAAGAACACCATGTGGATACCCTGTCCATATTCCCATTATTTCTCCATTAGCTGCTTCAGAAGAAAAAATTGATCGACTGTGCTACGATTTCGACGAAAGCCACACTGATAATCGCCTATGATTTTTTCCTTGTACGGTTCCAATCTTTTAAGCAGCACATACGACAGGATCTTATATGCGGTCGGTAGTAGGGCTATCCCACGGTAATTAGTACACTTCCTTTTAAGCAGCACATACGACAGGATCTTATATGCGGTCGGTAGTAGGGCTATCCCACGGTAATTAGTACACTTCCTTTTCGATCCCTTTTTAAGGTTCAGGAGTTTGCTGTAGCCTTTTTTGTTTTAAGGGGCCTCTGCGCTGTTGGCTTCGGCCCCACATACGAGGGCTGCCTTTTAAGTTCTGTCGTTTGCAACCCTCCCGTGATTGCATAAAAAAGAACTAGTGTCACGTTAAAATATTTGAATTTAGAATTCGAAAACAAAAGAATGACTCGAAATCGGCCCAACCGTTTTAGTACAGCGTTCGTTCAAAGTTGACAAGTCAGTTGTGAAAATGGAAATTTCGAAGGAAAATTTACGTGCGATAATTTTTTACAACTTCAAAAGGGGCTTAACGCGACTTCAGTGCTTCGAAGAGTTGACTACGGTTTTCAATGATAAAGCACCATGCCTTCGGACTGTGGAACGCTGGTATTTAGAATTTCAACGTGGTTGCTCTAGTCTTGGTGATAGACATCGTGAAGGTCGACCAAAAACAGCCGTAACCCAGGAGAACATTGATGCTGTACGGCAACTGATCATCGAAGATCGCCATGCGACATACCGTGAGATAGAAGCTTCCTTAAGTATTTCAGGGACCAGTGTTCACAGTATTTTGCATGATCACTTAGGCGTAAAAAAGTTGATCTCACGCTGGATACCACATTTACTCAGTGAAGACCAAAAAACGGCTCGCGTTCGATGGTGTCGCAAAACCCTGCGGCAATTCAACCGAGGAAACTCGAAACATGTTTGCGACATTATCAGTGGTGACGAATCTTGGATATATGCCTACGATCCCGATTCTAAACAGCAGTCGACTGTTTGGGTGTTCCAAGATGAGCCAAAACCGACCAAAGTAATACGCTCACGGAGCACTTCGAAAAAAATGGTCGCCACGTTTGTGGCGAAAAGTGGCCACGTTGCCACCATCGTGCTCGAGGATCGTAAAACGGTTAATGCTGACTGGTATACCACTGTCTGTTTACCAGAAGTCATCGGCGAGTTTCGAAAAAATAACCCAAGACGTCGTATAAGACTGTACCACGATAATGCGAGCTCGCACACCGCCCGGCAAACTATTGCGTTTTTAAAAGAGCAAAACGTCGAAATTCTGGAACACCCGCCGTACAGTCCAGACTTAAGCCCTAACGATTTTTTTACTTTTCCAAAAATCAAGCAACGACTTCGTGGTCAACGGTACCAGACGCCTGAAGAAGCGGTTGAGTCATACAAAACGGCCATTTTGGAGACCCCGACTTCGGACTGGAATAAGTGTTTCGAAAACTGGTTCGATCGAATGAAAAAGTGTATTACATATCACGGTGATTACTTTGAAAAACAATAAATACCATTTAACACTTAAATTGTCTTTAGATTTTCCAAACGACACAACTTAAAAGGCAGCCCTCGTACTCGTATGCCTTCCAAAAGTCCGGGACTCCATGGTCCCAAGATATGTAAAAAACATACAAATAATAATAATCATCATTTATTTCGGAAGTGTTTCCATAATTGGATAGTAATAAAGGAGGTTAAATGGTCGTAGTTGTCGATGAGCGCTGTGAGTACTCTAGTGCACATAAACGCTTCCGCTCGTAGTTCGTATAATCACTCGCCTCGGTGAGCTCTAATCTCTAATCACAAGCAGTACAAGCGCGGTACAACTATTGACCGGCACAATTTTGAAATTAAATTAACGCTGATAGGTGTCTTCTATATAACCCAAGGTTAGATGGAATGAAGGGGAGGGGGCGCATTTGTACAAATGATAATTATTTTTATACTCTGTTCCAAATCTTGGGATTAGGTGTCAAAGCGGACCCTGGGCTCCTTTAGGGGCACTACCGGGAATAACGCTAGGAGGATGATGATTATGTACCTACTAAATAGAACACAAAATGCATCGAGAGGTAAAGTAAATCATAGAGTGCACGGTAGAACCCTTAAAATTTGCTTCTATAGGCATACTTATTAGGCCATAAAGATTGTCTATTTAATATGCTATTATGTACCGTGTGTGTATGTATTATCCATAATAGCTTGTTTAGGTCGCCTGTAGACCGCCGAACTCGCATGAAGAAGCGATGGAAACAAGCCTTAATACTGATATTCTAGCTCATGCAGCCAGTAATAATAGCTTGTTTAGGTCGCCTGTAGACCGCCGAACTCGCATGAAGAAGCGATGGAAACAAGCCTTAATACTGATATTCTAGCTCATGCAGCCAGTAATAATAGCTTGTTTAGGTCGCCTGTAGACCGCCGAACTCGCATGAAGAAGCGATGGAAACAAGCCTTAATACTGATATTCTAGCTCATGCAGCCAGTAATAATAGCTTGTTTAGGTCGCCTGTAGACCGCCGAACTCGCATGAAGAAGCGATGGAAACAAGCCTTAATACTGATATTCTAGCTCATGCAGCCAGTAATAATAGCTTGTTTAGGTCGCCTGTAGACCGCCGAACTCGCATGAAGAAGCGATGGAAACAAGCCTTAATACTGATATTCTAGCTCATGCAGCCAGTAATAATAGCTTGTTTAGGTCGCCTGTAGACCGCCGAACTCGCATGAAGAAGCGATGGAAACAAGCCGTAATACTGATATTCTAGCTCATGCAGCCAGTAATAATAGCTTGTTTAGGTCGCCTGTAGACCGCCGAACTCGCATGAAGAAGCGATGGAAACAAGCCTTAATACTGATATTCTAGCTCATGCAGCCAGTAATAATAGCTTGTTTAGGTCGCCTGTAGACCGCCGAACTCGCATGAAGAAGCGATGGAAACAAGCCTTAATACTGATATTCTAGCTCATGCAGCCAGTAATAATAGCTTGTTTAGGTCGCCTGTAGACCGCCGAACTCGCATGAAGAAGCGATGGAAACAAGTCTTAATACTGATATTCTAGCTCATGCAGCCAGTAATAATAGCTTGTTTAGGTCGCCTGTAGACCGCCGAACTCGCATGAAGAAGCGATGGAAACAAGCCTTAATACTGATATTCTAGCTCATGCAGCCAGTAATAATAGCTTGTTTAGGTCGCCTGTAGACCGTCGAACTCGCATGAAGAAGCGATGGAAACAAGCCTTAATACTGATATTCTAGCTCATGCAGCCAGTAATAATAGCTTGTTTAGGTCGCCTGTAGACCGCCGAACTCGCATGAAGAAGCGATGGAAACAAGCCTTAATACTGATATTCTAGCTCATGCAGCCAGTAATAATAGCTTGTTTAGGTCGCCTGTAGACCGCCGAACTCGCATGAAGAAGCGATGGAAACAAGCCTTAATACTGATATTCTAGCTCATGCAGCCAGTAATAATAGCTTGTTTAGGTCGCCTGTAGACCGCCGAACTCGCATGAAGAAGCGATGGAAACAAGCCTTAATACTGATATTCTAGCTCATGCAGCCAGTAATAATAGCTTGTTTAGGTCGCCTGTAGACCGTCGAACTCGCATGAAGAAGCGATGGAAACAAGCCTTAATACTGATATTCTAGCTCATGCAGCCAGTAATAATAGCTTGTTTAGGTCGCCTGTAGACCGCCGAACTCGCATGAAGAAGCGATGGAAACAAGCCTTAATACTGATATTCTAGCTCATGCAGCCAGTAATAATAGCTTGTTTAGGTCGCCTGTAGACCGTCGAACTCGCATGAAGAAGCGATGGAAACAAGCCTTAATACTGATATTCTAGCTCATGCAGCAGTAATAATTGAATGTCAGTGCGACAACAGTTTTACGCGTGCTTCGAATACAAGGCATACTTAACAACCGACATCAGAAAAGGTTTCAATGCTATTTTATGTCGTGTTGACCGTAGGCGTTTTATACGATGCCAATAAAGTGTTAACGCTAGCAGTTTTATGGGCGAGCACATAATTTGTTGGCGTTCGTGAGCGACACCCGACACCGCAATCAGAATGCCAGCTACAAACTGTGATTTTAGTGTATATTTCGGTCATGCCAGAACCAGGGTAAATGTTCTAATTTAAACAATTAGTAAGTACCTACCCAAGTTGTGGTCCAAAAGTGCGCGCAGGTTTAAGGCAATGGCCATTATACCTATGCACCGAACCGCTGCGTTCAGAGGTAGTTTCAAGTACGCGGCGTCTAAAGGCCGAAACGCACTGACAGCGGTGGCGGAGCGGCGCGGTGCGGCGCGGAGGCGGTACCGGTTGTAATGTTCGAGCTAATATGAAAGGGTCCGCACAGAAAACCGGCCGGGAAAAAAGCGTGGCGGAGGCGGCGCGGAGGCGGTAGCGGCGCGGAGGCGTGGAAACGCGTGCACAGATAGGCGTGCGCGGCGCGGAGGCGGCGCGTGGCGGTTTTGCGGCGGGAAGTTGTATTACGCAGTTGTCAATGCACCGGCGCGCACTGGCGGTGGCGGCGCGGCGCGGCGCGGAGGCGTGCTGAGAGCGGTGCAACAAGTTGTATTTTTTTACAACTTCAGTTCAGATTTTATTAATTTTAACAATGAGTACAACTGTAAAATTTGGTACCCTGCTCAACAATCCTTGGTTTTAAGATGTCGTGTAATTCTTCAAGACTGTTTTTACTCATGTGAAAATAAGTGTAAAAACGATCTTTATAAGAAGTCAGCTCTTGGCATAAATGATGGAAATGGAACTCTCCAAATATTTATTTGTTTAAACTTTATTGCACAAAAGAAAACTTATCGTACAAGAGGCGGACTTAATGCCATATGGCATTCTCTACCAGTCAAACCTTAAGGCAAAGCGGAAAATATATACAGGGTTTAATCGAGGCGATTATTCCGTAAATATAAGAGATATTAGAAAATATCAAACTGATATCGAAAGTGCGTTACCCAATGAGTAAAATTGCATTAATAACTTTTTTGAAATAAAAGTATTAATAATAAAAATATTTTGTTTAAACTTGTATGTAGCTTGTAAACTTGTAAGTAGCTTGTAAACGTAACTTGTAAACTTGTGAGTGTAACTTGTAACTTGTAGTGTAACTAGTGAACAGCTTTACAAGTTTACTAGTAACATTTGCACTTATACAAGTTACAAGTTTACAAGTTACACTTACAAGTTTACAAGTACACGTATAAGTTTACAAGTACACGTACAAGTTTACAAGTTACACTTACAACCTACTTACATGTTTACAAGTTACACTTACAAGTTTACAAGTTACTTACAAGTTTACAAGATACACTTGTGGCAAGGTACTTAACTGTATGGGAGCGAGCGTTTAAACTTAATATTTTTTATATTAATACTTTTATTTCAAAAAAGTTATTAATGCAATTTTACTCATTGGGTAACGCACTTTCGATATCAGTTTGATATTTTCTAATATCTCTTATATTTACGGAATAATCGCCTGGCTACACTTAACGATTACACCTTGTATATTTATTATACTATTTAATGAAAATTCCTCTTTATTTATTTATTTCATGGACCCGGATGCCCGTTTAGTCTTCTTTTTGTTTAGGAACGTCTCGTCATCGCTATCTGAATCTGAGGATAACATTTTTGATCTTTCCGAATCTGACAACTGTCGATTACCGCTTGGTATGTCACACACGCCGCCTCCGCGCCGCTATCCCGCGCGAATACCGGGCGGGATTTTGGTGCGACGTCCTCCGCCCCGCATTCGCTTTACCGCAAAACCGCCTCCGCACCGCACCGCGCCGCGCCGCTCTCTGTGCGTTTGCAGCTTTAGTGCTGGAATGATATCCCTCCTCCTATCCAAGGGGCGCTTAGCAGATACACCTTTAAGCGTAAGCTTAAAGGCTATTTGTTGACGCTCCAGAAATCAAGATCCTAATCCCCAGCACTGTGACAGCAATAAACATGCCAATTGCCAATTGCTAATTTTTTATCTAGTTTTTGTTTTTTAATGTGTACGGTAAATATAGATATTTTATTGAAGCTGCATCCAGGTAGTGCGTAGGTACATGTATTATCTCACTTTAAGTATTTATGTTTATTTCTCTTTCGCCTGTACTCCTCTCTCTCACTCCTCCGCCATACTCCCAATAATGTAGGTAGTTTATTTATTACATTTGTATGACGTTTCCGTGAGTCACCGACGGTGCTGGCTGAAAATCAGCGCTGCAGGTGTCTGACACCTCAGCATAATGCTGAGCCAGTGTCCGGTTCACTGCCGCAGAGACACACTTGTTTCATGTTTTATCTGTTCTTTGATTATTTTATTGTTTAATATGTGTGTCCTGTGTGTTTGTGAATAAATGTATCTTTCTTTCTTCTTCTTTCTTTCCAAGTTTCAGGTGTCGAAATCAATCACTACCAATCTTTAAAATATCATTAAAAACGGTTTATTTTGCACTGTTTCATTCGCAAATGTCGTAACTCATGTGGGGCAATTCAACAGATGCCAATCGAGTTCTTATACTACAGAAGCGCGCCCTACGTACAATGGCTGGAGTCAAAACAAGACACTCATGCAGGGGTATCTTCATTGAAACCCGTATTATGACGCACTACTCACTGTATTCGTACGAAGTTTTAATGTTTGTTAGAAGTAAGTTGTCGACATTCACGAAAGTCGAAGTTTCTAATAAAGTGATTCGTTCAACGGGGCGCCTAAGGCGGTCGTCACACTGCGACGCATCAACGGACGGAGGTGCGGAGCTGCATACAGATTTCGCCGGACGGAGGTGCGGTGCAGTGTGTCGTACCACACGGAATTTATATACAAAGTGAGGTACTTGCATACAACGAGAAACGCACTCCGTCCGTCGTCGTCGTCATTAGCAGGCAAAAACCCGCGTTTCATTGGTCCAACATTTTACGAGCACCTACCCCAAGCACTAAAAGAAGAAACTTGTAACGAGATATTTAATTTAAGAGACGACTAAGATACTTTTTATTGGAAAATCCTTTATTTTCAATAGATGAGTATTATGGCATCATTAATTAGATTTATTACTTATATTAAGTTATATCTTATACTTAAATTGTATACTCATTTGAATTGTTTAGGTATTTTTTAAATATTGTCGTATTCACTAAAACTCAAGTATTAACTTTGGAATATGGTTTAATCCTTAAAACTTATATATAACCATGTGCCATCTTCGCACTACACCAAAAACCACAAAAGCGCGCTTAACATAAACTGTCACTTTGACATCACACCTATTCAAGTCCTATGAATACACGTCAGTATTCTTAGAGCAATGACGACCCGCATACGGTGATCTTATTTTTATATCATTTTGTAACTTGTTGACATGTTTTAAAATGTTATGTAATTTGAAATGTAAAATAACTGACGATCACAATATAAATTCCTAAAATTGATTAAGTGTAGGTAATAGTTTTAAGTAAAATTGTATATTGTGAGATAAATAAATCGTATCATATCATATCATTATACAATTCGTTTTGTATTTAAGTAGCAAGCGAAATTCCTGGTAAAGAGGGGCTCACTAAATTAAACTCGTATAGCAACAATAAATCCTATTTGCAAACGTTCTACAAAAGTTCTCTAATCAGCAAAGTTAAATTCCGCAATAAAAGCTAATGGCCTATTCAGGAACTGTAGTGACAAATCCATGTCGTGACGCGTGAATAGTCCCTGTCAGTAAGAAAAGTCCATAAACAGGACACATGGCTGCGGTAATTGTTACGTAACACACCAGGCGATGGCTTGGCGGGGTAGGGTAGCAGGCGATGAGGTCGCGGGGTAGGGTAGCAGGCGATGGCTTGGCGGGCAACACGCGAGAGAGCGGTCACCGCTGACGTTCGTACGAGTACAGTAAAGATAATTCTTATTCTTACTAATCCTTACTTCAAAAGTTCGAAATTAACAACGCTGACGTTAAATTAACTCGTGACAGTGACCCTGCCTACAAAGCAGACGGTCCTGGGTTCGAATTCCGGTAAGGGTAAATATTTGCGTAGGTAATGAGCACGATTGTTTGTTTCTGAGTCTTGGATGTTTTCAATGTATTTAAGTATTTATATCCATCTAATTGTGTATGATGTCCGTATATTTATTTTATTTATAGTAGCCATCACAGAATCACTGATCTGAATACAGCCTTATTGTCGAAGAATTAGAATGTCACGATGCACAATGACGGCGACTGCTTACTAACTTAACTTACTGCATAATACGTGTAATCACGTACACGTTTCAATGGACACATCCGAACTGACAACGTAATTTCTACGCCCCAGTCATATGAACACCGGCTTCGTGATAGCTTGCTGTGCATGTTGCTTGCCTAATTACTCAGCTTTTATGCAGCTAATGCGTTAAGTGCGGACGTGCTAAGTGTCTAAAAGGCCGTGTCTAGACTTAGGACATGATCAGATTCGGAAGTCTGGGAAAGTGGAAAACGAGAGAGATTGAGAACGGGAAACTTGGATTAACCAAGTCTGACGAAACAACAACACGACCAAAGTGTATAATGTTGTTTTTTGACATTTGATCCAAAGCCTAGAATTTTCTAATTCTAGGATTTTAAAAACCCATAGAGTATCATACTATGTGCCCTATACAGATCGATAATCACACACACGGTAAGAACAAATGACACTTCATTTTGGATACCTAGGTTATAAATATGAATCTTTGAATGAAAGCCAAGGATTAACTTTTTTTTAACGAGTACAAAAGCATTCCCAACTTGTTTGTTGTTGCCGTCACGTACAGAATCTGATCTAGCCGAAAGTCTTATTACACGCTCACCACAAAACGTGCAAGTTCTACAAAATCTTCCAAGAAAGAATTTGAAGAACATGAGAAACCTTTTTAGATACCTCATACTCAAGAGAAGCAGTGCAAATACTGTCAACGAAATGAAAATGTAATATTGCCATAATGTAGACAGCAACTTAAACGAGACAGCTCTTTGGAACTGGATATAAAAATGAGTAAAACCTCAAATTGAATACCTACCACTATCGTTTCGCGAAGACATCAAAGGGACAAAGCGGACACTTCGCCTCTCGTCACACTGTCGTAAAAGCCTTTATTTAGTACACAGCGAGCTTCTGTCTGGGAGATGAATTCAACAGGGTATAGACGTCTTTGTGGAAGAGTTTGGAAAATCTGTGGAATTTTTTACTGTATTCCTTTGTGATTAAGTTTAATAACGTGTACACTAGTCTAGGAATTTCATGTCCAACCGGTTGTAAAGCGTAATCGTCCGCACCTCGTTACGTCACAGTAAATAATCTGTATTGGAGTTGAAAAAGTCACAAGAGTTCGCAATAGCTTCTCGTGGAATTCTGTATATCGGAAGCATTGGAGAACGCGACAGCGTTGGGTTATTCGATTTGGAAAGGATTGACAGTGACAATATTCATCGCGTAGAGAAATGGTAAATGGTAAATATGATCTATATTGTCGAAGTCGGTATGCCTATTGAACATGCCCCTATTACGCCGAAAGAGAAAAGGCGATACTTAACTTTATACATCCGCATATAATTCGTTAATCGAATTCCCAGTTTCTATATAAATTCACCGAATTCACACTATAAGGAGATGATTTCCTGGCTTGTATCACATATATCTCTGGAACTTAAAAGAATTCTAACCTGAATCTCGAAAACAGTCAGGGTTGTTTTTATATTTATATTGTTGTTATGGATCGAATACAGCTAATGTCGGTATCTCCAATGATGCCTATAAACGACGACTGAATATGAATGAAGCATTAAAATACTATCAGATTACTTAATTATGGAGAATGATTAGTACCGGCGATCAAAGGGTGCTTACCCTTTGATCGCCGGTAAAGTAATGAATTAATCTCGGTCGCGAGCGGCCGAAGAAAGGCCCGGATCGATGTTGCATTGAAATCGCGTCGTTGCTTACGAGCGATGTAAACTAATACATAATCGATCTCAAGCTTGTGTAAGTTGTGTTACATGATATGTAGATGCCCATGTTGTTTCGACTTATTAAAATATTGCACGTATAGGTTCTACAATAGGCTAGTTTGATGATTAGAAATGTAGTTTCTTACACGCTCCTCGATAATATTAATATGTTTAACTGCTAAAAGCTACAAAATTATAAGAGACAAAATAAACTATCCTTTAAATATAAGCATAAACATAGTAATTCTATGCGTCATGCTAGTGTGTACAAAATTAGCTTGTAAAGAGGAGTTTGGGGATATGAATGATTGAAAAATAAGCGCATTTACAGAAATAACTTAGTATTCATGACTTGTTTGTTAGTCTTCCGAAACACGGAGAATTCCTGATGCCTGTTATTTGTTATCGGTGCACCTCAATCACAGATCTGTGATCTCAATGGGCTTGCACCTTAGAAAACGAGGCCTCTATCAGATGCGATTGGCCGCGGGTCAAATGTCGCCGGTGGAGCAACGGCACCAACAATGCTAGGTAACGTGAGACTGACTAATCGCCTCAGACGTGACGTTGTCTCGTTCCACTACTAATACTATGTGTAAGGAAACGGGTTTGTATTTTTATAAATTACCAAGAATTATGGGCGCCTGCAAAATCGTGTTGCCTTTCGTACCTACTCATGTGGAAACATGTATTCGTTCGTATATAAAAGGAATAATGTTGAGCTGAAATGGGGATTCATCAATGAACGCGACAATGTAATTCGCCTCCAATTACTCAAAACAGAGTGAGAATTAATTCGACTATTTCTGCCGGTCTTCCAACCCATTTGGCGTTCTGTACCTATACAATTTTGTCTATCTATCTATTTTTATCTATTTATTTTTTCTTGTGCATACATGAGTCTGTCTCACTGTTTTTCTCCGAGCCAAACTCTGTGCAGATCCATCAAGCACCACTCGAAACATATCTTTCTCTACAAGGTGGTTCAACATTTGGGTAACGAAATGACCTTAATCTTAAACACCACCCTTACCTTTCTCTATAAGGTCATTCCATTTCTTCGCCCATCCCCGCAAACTCTTGGCATACGTCTTCTCGATGTCGGCGCGCTCTTGAACTAGCGCCTGCAGCTCCCCGCAGAGCCGGTGGCCCTCGTCCACGCGGCGCGTGGTGCGCTTGTAGTTGCCGGGCTCCCAGAACGAGTCCGAGCTCACGGTGAGCATTGACTGCTCGTCGCTGTGGTGCGACATGGCGGTGCGACACTCACACACCGCCCCTCTGGAAACAAAACAAAACAGGTTCACTATATGTTAAACCCATAAACTTAATAATCAATCAATCAATCTTTACAAGGAAAAGACTGTGGCAGGATAATACACTCACTATTGAACAATAAAACATAGGACAAGATTCTGAAAAGCAGATGGCCAGCCATTGGTTGTTAGTCCATTTGATCCATTTCAAATCAAATATTTAAACAAAGGCTGTAATGTTAGCATCGTGCATCGTAATATTAATAATATACAATTAACACTACATAACCACTATCATCTTCTTATGTGTGCTTTAAGGAATAAATGGTTTTTATTTAGGTATTTCTTTCAATACCGTTCAATATCTACGATAACAATAATAAAAATACTTCTCGTGGCCTTGATCTTTCCATAGGATGAAGCCGGCGGTGTCATGCGGTGTGTTGTGCGTGTGACTAATTGTAATCCTATCACGTGTGTGTATTAAATTCTCATCACGTCACGTCATTGAAATTATGGTCATCTGATGTCATTACTTAATAAAAGGAGATATAAATAATTAATATCGAGAAGGAAATAATTATTTAATTACGTTACGATGTTTACCGCGCTGCGATTATAACTCGAAGCAATAATTGACTGGTTTATCAAATTATCTTACATTTGATAACAGCAAAATATTGCGTAGTTTAATTCTAAGGTATTCTAAGGTAGTCCCTGTATTTGTCTAGTCTAGAGGGATGGTTCACGTAAGGTAACACCTCCAGGGCAGCGCGATAAAAAATTGCCAACAGAAACCGTCAAGAAATATATAATGAGTATATATGTAAATATTATTCAATATTATTGAACTGGTTTACTAACAGACCTTAAACGGTACTACGTGAGTCAATATCTCTCTAGTCTAGTCCAAAATACCTTCCACTCTACGCATCCGCTTAGTTTTGCGACCAGTTAAGAGATGCAATTCCCTGCTGACGCTTATATTTCCGCTCGATTATTCTGAACAAACTGATCAGTGCATGTCTACTCGTACTACTGAGTGAGCTCACTCACTGCTTAGGACCATCAGGCAAAGACCATTCAGTACTTACTTATGTAAAATATTGTTTTATGGAAACTAAAACACTATTGCATTTTTTTAGGTAAATTGCTCGCATAAATATGGACGCAAGTGTTACTCGTATACCCAGTCTTCAGACGAGGCTGTGGACCTCTACGTCTTCATTTTATTTATCCCCGAATACCGTATCTCGTACGCCACCGCAAACAAACGGATATCAATTTAATGTCTATCTTACATTATTTGTATTTAAAGTAAAAAAAAAATAAGTAGACATATAAAATGAGCTCTTGCTATATGTAGTGTTTTCGTGGCATGTCAGAATGATAGGTAAGGTTCGCAAATCAATCAATTCACTTTCGAGTATTTGTACTTAGTATTTGGTACCTAGTATTTATAATGTGAAATTCCAAATATCATAGCAACTAACTGCATTATTTATAAACGTACTTGGACTACACATAAGTCAAAATGCATGTGCATTGCTCCGCTTATGTTGAATGGACTAGCAGATGCACAGCACGGTTTTCGAGTGGGCAGGTCCACCACAACCAACAACACCAACTTTGTTGACTACGCTCTTCTCGGTATGGACCAATCTCGTCAAGTGGATGCCGCCTACTTCGATTTCCAGAAGGCGTTTGACCTGGTCGACAACGATATTCTTTTATGCAAACTGTCCACGTTTGGTTTCTCACCACAGCTGCTCAAGTTATTCGGGAGTTATTTGGGGGATCGCAGACAATATGTGCAGATATGTGGCTATCAATCTGAAGAGTACTTCACCAGAGCTGGAGTGAGTCAGGGCAGCACGCTAGGTCCCACCCTATTTTTGGTGATGATAAATGACTTACCTTCGGTTGTTAGCCATGTCAAGTGCTTATTGTTTGCTGATGATCTGAAGTTGTTTTATGCCGTTGACTCATCTGCCGATTGTGATATATTGCAGAGCGATATAGATGCTGTCATGGATTGGAGTCAAACGAATCGATTGGCTTTCAATGCGGAAAAGTGCAAAATAATTACTTTTAGTAGGAGCAAAAATACGCTTAACTATACTTACCAACTCAGCGGTAAGGTTATCAGTCACGTTGAAACTATTCGCGACTTAGGTCTCGTGCTGGACTCTAGATTAGATTTCCATAGTCACATTCAGAGTGTAGTAACGAGTGCAAATAAAATGTTGGGATTTGTAATGCGTACAGCGCCGCAGTTTACTAGCACGGCCGTATCAATCGTACTATATAATGCCTACGTGCGGAGCTAATTAGAATACAACTCTCTGATATGGGATCCGGTCGAAGACAATTACAGACTCTTACTCGAAAGAGTACAGCGGAAATTTGCCCGATACTTATACAAAAAGCAGTATGGGTACTATCCTTTCCTATATCCATCGCTTTTTGTAGCAGGGATGGTCGGGCTCGAGACACTTAATTTTAGGCGTAAGTCCCATCTCGCCTTACACTACAGTCTCCTGCTGAGGGGACAAATTAACAACCCTGTAGCGTTGGAAGGCATCCGTCTGTTCGTCCCCGAGCAGTATTCGCGGTCGACGCGCCGCGCCGCCGTCCGCTGTTCGCGGCGCCGACGGCGGCGGGCGAGCCGGGCCGACGCACGCGCCGCGCCGGCAACGCGCCCGCGGCCCGTGCGCCGGCGCTACTCAATCAACTCGTGTTGATGCAGGATGCCGACGTGTTTGCCGATAGCTGGCAAACCCTGCTCACTAAAATAAGTGCCCTATGTAACATGTATTGTTAGTAGGTATATAGCAACGTGCCTAGATTAGTATGTAAGTTTTGTTATGTATTCATTTAACTTATTAAGCACAGTTTTAAATTAAGTCCTAACATTATAGGCGCCTTGGTACTTTACTGTAAGCCTATAAATGTAATGTGTAAGAAATAAATAAATAAATAAATAAAAAATGGCGAAAAAGTTCGTTTGGCTTTATCCGTCACTCAGACAATTGCAGCTGTGAGAAAGGAACAAAACACAAATGAGTTAACTGGACAATGTCAAGTTCTATGAACACGGCTCTAAGGCTAAGTTCGGAGTGCTGTCGTAGTATCGTAGCCATTGCAATACATAGATATGCAAATTAACAAATAAAGCAAATCTTTCTATTGATTAGACGGCACTCTACCAACAAATATAAGTATGAACAACAGTCATAATGACGCATGTCAGCTATTTATTTGTTTTCTAAGTGGCCACTTCAGTGGGCTATCACTCATCACTTCAAAGAGTATTTACACATTAAAGATGAATAAATGATAACGGGTAACTAATTTAATTAACTATGTTACAAATAATACATTATAATACTCGTAAGTTAAGATTTTTTTGTAAACCTTACCTTGCCCTCAAACTGCCCCCTATAGTCCGACGTTTGATCATAAACTAAGGTTTGAGAGAGAGAGATAGAACAATGACAACAGAAAGATTCACTCAGGTCAGGGTTCGAATCTAGGTCCCACTTTGTAGTGTTTGGAAGCAGTGAGTGAGTTGGTAGTGAACCAATAAATTTGTTATCCAAACGTTATGCATCGTCTCCGCCTCTGTTTTTCGTGGTGCTTGATTTCGTTTGATAATCGAGGCGATAACATCGGCCGATATACGATATCAGTATCGGAATCTATGCATATTTATATAAAAAAAACCCGAAGAAGTGCCCACTCGTACCTTCGCTCAGGACATAAAAGAAACTACTCACTTAATATCTACAATGTAGTTAAATACATATTTAAATGCATTTGTTAGGAGATCAATATTCCTTTTCTATTCCGCTAAACTGCTGCGATTTATTAGCGGAATAGCAAAGGAATATTGGTCTCGTAAGATATCATGCAATCCTGCCAAGTAACTCCTCATTCCATAAATTATTAATGCATTTATATTGATGTATACCTTTAACTTTCAAGTAAAGCTATTCAATTCACAAATGTTTCGTCAACGTCACTAATACGGCAATCATCGCTAACGCCGTAATGTCGGAAACTGCTCGTAAAGGTGAAGTTCAAGAACGGCGTATGACCTTAAGGACGTGGAAACAACAAACACACGTTGTGGAAACGCAGTCAGTGTGTATGGGTTTTATACAAGAACAGGGGTTTTTCATACATTAGAGGCGCCGGGAACCTGTTCTTGCCACGGTCGTTCCGTTTGGAATCCCGTCAAGGACTCTATGTGTATAGACGGTGTTCCGAAAGGGTTACTAATAAAATACATAATTTTCTTTGCCATAATTATCACTTGACATTTGTTTCCCCAAGTAAGTGTACTTTTCCACATATTCGAAATGCATGTTTAACTTTTATCGGAGTCATTTGATAAAACCAGACATACAGAGGAAATCAATCAACGTGTAAGAATTTCGTGGAATAAATATTGGAGTTACAAAGAACTATTAAAGTCGAATTTACCTTTACAACTCAAAAAGAAAATACTGGATTCATGCATTTTACCATTTCTTTATTACGGGTGCCAAACCTGGATTTATAACACTTTTACCAAAAATAAGTATGGAACGCAGTATTCTAAACCTAAAACGTACAGACAATAAGAAAAACGTACAGATAAGAGGAAAAAATAAGGTTATAGACGCATTAACACATTGCCAAAAATTAAAATGGAGATGGGCCGGTCACATAGCACGCATGAGCAGCAAAAAATGGACAAAAACAGTAACGACATGGACTGGCCCACCTGGAAAGCGAAAAAGAGGAAGACCACTAGAAAGATGGGCAGACGAATTAATAAAACTAGCTGGAAAACATTGGATGATAACAGCCGAAAACAGAGACAAGTGGAGAGAGCTGGAGGAGGCCTGTACTCGAGAAGCGGTCCTTAATATTTTATGACATTTTGAATTTAAATTAGTATCGAATTGAATGAAATTGTTATCATTTTCTTATTATATATGTAATAAAAATATATCAGATAAATGTTCCAAGAAATATACTTATACAATAAAATGAATATATTAGAGATTGGAAATGTTTAAATGATTTGAAATAGTATAAGAAATGATATTTGATTATGTTAATAGAATTTGTAAAATGCATGCACTGAAATGATTTTAAGGGATAAATGGCTTTATTATTATTATTATATTATAATTATCACTTGCTCTAAGAAGTTTTTCTAAGAAACTTTGAAGTTTTCAGGATTATTATATACTTAACTTAACCTTTAGGGCTCTATACGTTTATTTAAACTGTCGTGAAAATGTTGCGGATTCAGAGAAAATCATGGGCATCAATGGTCTCTTTCGTTAAACATATACCATGTCATGACGTCGCTGTCAGATAGATTCGTTATATTTACTGGTTATTATCTAAACTGTCGATGTGACTGGGGCGTAATGAAAATATTGTCGCAGATGACTCTGAGTCGCAAGTCAAAGCAGTGTGAGTTACGCCGTGGAATCACCGGATGGTTCCATCGGAACACCAGCGCTGGCCACTATAGGCCAGCACAACGCTGAGATGGAACGGTTTCGTGCCACTATTTGTTGTGTTTATATGATCAGTAAGCTTCTCAGACATGAAAGCCGTCTCGGCGCTGCACAATGCTCTGGTAAGAAGCCAATTAGAATGTAACGCGGCAATATGGGCTCCGCATGAGGCCAAATACAGCATCATGATGGAAAGGATACAAAATAAGTTTACCAAATACTTATACTGGAAACGGTATGGAGTGTATCCATTCTATCCGCTGATGTATCCCACACTTTTTGTGATTGGCATGGTCGGTTACGACAAATTAGAAACTCGCAGGAATCTGGCGCTTGCATGCTACTTGCTTCGGGTTCTCCGCGGTAGTATCTGCAACCCGGACATTTTACAAATGTTCAAGCTGTGCGTGCCTGACAGGTACAACGAGAGGAGGCGGCGACCGCAGCTGCTGGCAGAGCCAACCGGCAGGACGAACCTGCTCCGTAAGGCACCTCTCAGCCGTACTATACACGTTCTCAATCTCGTTGCCGACAAGACAGATCTTTTTTATTGCCCTATGTGGGAATTGTCAAAAACGTGTTTATATGTATTATGCTATGTAACGGATTGACATTTAATTTGAATTATTGTGTAATGACATATTGAAATCTAAATTGACTATTAATGCATTGTAATAAATTTAATTTCTTATTTAAATTATTTAGTTAAGTAGTAATAAGGATTATTTTTGATTTAAGGTCAAGGCACTTTTGTATTAGGGTTACCTGTAAAGATAGTCGCTGTATTTAATAAGAAATAAATAAATAAATAAATCATCTCCGTGCATGTATATGTCGTTGTCATGAATGAATTGTCATTCTATTCAAGTCAAGAAGGCAACACAAATTGAGTAAGGTATAGTATCCATAAACAGATCACCCTGTGCTGTATATGTGTAAATGGCAGGATGTAGCTAGGCTAGGAGCCAGAGTGCGGTTTACGACGGGTTAAGTTAGGTGAATAAATTTCGCTGAACCTCGAATAGGCAGCCTGTATTATTGGCTGTATCTGACCGGTTCCTATGTGTAAAGGCGGCAAAAATAAAATAAAATAGTAGGCACAGTACCTACATACATGTTTTGTTTGGTACTACATAAAATTTTCAAAATGAAAACAGAGTTTGTCTTAAATCGACTGTTTCCCATCCTATACCTACACATAATCTAAGTCTATTGTTAAACAACCAGATGTCATTATAGTTGTGTTTTATAATCATGTTCTCTTCGCGACAAATAAACACAACCATCGATTAGCCTTTAACTTTTGTGTTGTGAAACAATTTATGAAAAACTTGCAAACTGCAACTCGCTATGTCGCGGGAGTCCGCTGGATTTATGTGGCACTCTTTGGGGGACGCCTATGTCTAGCAGTGGACGTCTTTCGGCTGTTACGATGATGGATTGTAACAAACGGTACAGTTAAATACGTCACCTAAGGTACTGGACAACGTGATGCATCTTGCCGTTGCGCTTGTGTCTTCGCCCGAAGCTCACTTGGGCAGCCATGCCACTAATCTATTCGCTCACACAACACTAATGAACTTCACATTCGTTATGTTCCTCATTCGTTTGGGTACAGATGGTTTAATTGACAAAAGATTCACTCCCTAAGGCACAATCAAAAGTAACATAAGTATTGTGGCTTGTTTAATCAATTAACGAATGCTGTCCTCAGTTATTTCATATCCGGGACAGAGAATAAGAGCGAGCAACGACATATTTTAACGAAAACACTGGCGAAATTATATTATTTATATATTCAAAATTAATTCATAGTACGAGTATATAGGGGACTTACGGCATTTTTTTGGATTTCACTGTCATTACAAGATAAACTGAGTTACGGTCAAAAGTTTTTCAAATATTTCCAAATACTTGTAACACAAGCCGACTGAAGTTCCGTTTTCAAGAAGAAACATAACACTAGTAAACTATTTTTGCAAACCAGGGACTTCTCTACAACTCACGAACATTAAAGTCGCAACAAAGAGCACAGCCAAAACAACTCAAAACAGTAAACCGTCAATAAAGTCGTGAAGCGACAACCAACAATCGTGAAACCATTAAACCGGCATAAAACTGCGTGCGCGCACCGCTCTACGTGCGAGTGGGACGAGATTGCCGATATTACAGACGAGTTCGCATGGCAGTCTACAACGGAACCTGTTCGTTTGTCCCCGTCAGTTCGGTACAGGGGGAAGGTGACCGATGCAGTTACGCACGGCTAGCGGCGGCGCAGGAGTTGATCCCACGGTTACAAAGTGATAACGCGTGTCAACAGACGCGGATCTATTCGCGGACGCGTCTTGATGCAGCCTGACGTCAGATGGCAGTAAATATTTATGGTTTACCACAAATAATGAGTGAAAATGTAACTTATGTACCCGATCAAAAACTGGAAATCGAAGTTTGGATCTCGATTTTGACGAGATCGTTCTAAAGAGAGAGAGAGAGAGAGAGAGAGAATTGGGCCACAATTCAACTATGTGCCTGCCAGTGTCTTCGTTATCTACGCACACATGTTGTAAATTACTTACAAATGTTAAATAATACTAATGCCAACACCAAATCGATTACAACTTGTAATCGATTTGGTGTCGGCATTAGTATTATTTAACACCTAAATTCTTAACAAGTATTCGTTATCATTTATCAAAGATCAGATGTAGGTACTACTGGTTCCCGTGCATGTGCAGCGAAATGGTCAATAGCACAATAGGTAACGTGGGTAACATAACAGCACTGTTTCTACAGACAGCTGATAAAATGGCAAGTGGCTACTTTGGTACCGAGTTATTTTAGCAAACATAAAGTTGGTGGCTTTAAAGCGTTGTTTACTGCACTAAAGCCAGACGAAACTGCAAAGTTGCATCCCTAACGGACGAGGGAAGTTACAACACATGGTCTAAGTTTAGTGCTTCGTTGAAACATCGATGGAATAAACTCAAGGCTTTACGCATCAAAGACACCATTCAGATTTTATAGGTAGTGAATCATGTTCATTATGATGTCACTGCAGCGAAGTCTTATCAAATTGGGCGTCGAGCGTTACATCACCGATTGTAAACCAAAACTACTGATATCAGTAAAAAATATATGATAGCAACGCAGCGTCGTCCTCCTAGCGTTATTCCCGGTTGTGCAACCCCAAGATTTGGCGTAGGCACTAGTTGTGATAACAACGCAGCGTCTCAGCTAAAAAAATACAATCACGTCTCCGACAGTCACGTCACAACGCACAAATAACGGAAATCACAAGAACTCGGGTGACAAGACCCTGCGTTTGCACAAAAAGTTCTAAATAAAAATAAAAATTTCGTCACGTTCGTTCTAGAGTTCTCAGGCTATTCATTTGAAACTAAAATCCGATACGACCGCTCGCAAACGCTGAATGATAAATGATAACCGACTGACTGGTGACTACACCAAGACTTAAGGATAACGAATACTAACCAAATTCATTCTCAATTCTATGGCATTGTATATTCGAAAGAATTTATAGTTTTTGAGACAGAATAGCGGCGTGGAAACCGGCCGGCCTTGTCATGAATGTTGATTCATAGTACTCATACACACCTATATGTTCTCAGTTCGCACGGATTGTATTGCATTGCCTGTTTGTGAGTTCTCTATACAAATGAATGTGCTCTGTAACAGTGCTAAAGACATGGAAAATGGAAATGTTCCAATAGCTAGTGGTAGATGTGACATAACTTTTGTTTGAAGTTGGCTACAACACAACATGTTAATAACATATTAAAACTTCTATGAGAGATGTATTAATGTCAGAAGGCAGTCAAATTAATTCAATACAAAAGTTCTATTACAATGAAAGAAATATTAGATTCGATGCTAGTAGTTCCACTGAAATACTTTGGTCTTCTCAATCAAGACTTACTTATTTAATGTGCCGACTGGAGTTTATACAGCTGCAATATGAAATATATATTAGATTAGAACCATAGTTCAAAAGAATATAGCCCTTATTTCAACCATTAAAGGTCAAAGAAACGAGTGTTTATATATACCGAATATGAGTTTAAGCTGTAACTATTCTCACGAGAGGATGAGAGCTGTTCGAGTAGATACAAAGGTCATAATAAATACTTAATATGATAAAACCTCATTTTTAGGGTTCCGTAGTCGACTAGGAACCCTTATAGTTTCGCTTTGTCTGTCCGTCCGTCCGCGGATAATCTCAGTAACCGTTAGCACTAGAAAGCTGAATTTCCTCTTCGGTTATAACCAGTGATCGGTTATTTGGATTCTCCCTCGCGGGATGTCAAGTGGAAAAGATAATATAGATACGACAGTTTCCCGCGATACCGAACAAATATAAAACAATTCAAATTATCTCTAAGGAATTTTTTACTTTTACATGGCAACCAGTTGAGACAAAAACTTCTATTAAGCAAAATATTATTAAAACCTCCACAAAGTATTAGCTTATATATCTGTCATGATGGAAAAAATACTTCAAAATCTTGATATTGACATTTCATTATTTTCTTTGGATTTCAGTTCTCCGTGTTATCATCATAAGAATAAATGACCGCTGATCAATCTAAAACAACAAACATACAACTGCACCGCACGTGGCGATACGACCATGGTGGTGGTATCAAAGTCAGCGACGCAAGCACATCCTTGGCATTCCTCCACATCATAGCACCGCACGTGGCGATACGACCATGGTGGTGGTATCAAAGTCAGCGACGCAAGCACATCCTTGGCATTCCTCCACATCATAGCACCGCACGTGGCGATACGACCATGGTGGTGGTATCAAAGTCAGCGACGCAAGCACATCCTTGGCATTCCTCCACATCATAGCACCGCACGTGGCGATACGACCATGGTGGTGGTATCAAAGTCAGCGACGCAAGCACATCCTTGGCATTCCTCCACATCATAGCACCGCACGTGGCGATACGACCATGGTGGTGGTATCAAAGTCAGCGACGCAAGCACATCCTTGGCATTCCTCCACATCATAGCACCGCACGTGGCGATACGACCATGGTGGTGGTATCAAAGTCAGCGACGCAAGCACATCCTTGGCATTCCTCCACATCATAGCACCGCACGTGGCGATACGACCATGGTGGTGGTATCAAAGTCAGCGACGCAAGCACATCCTTGGCATTCCTCCACATCATAGCACCGCACGTGGCGATACGACCATGGTGGTGGTATCAAAGTCAGCGACGCAAGCACATCCTTGGCATTCCTCCACATCATAGCACCGCACGTGGCGATACGACCATGGTGGTGGTATCAAAGTCAGCGACGCAAGCACATCCTTGGCATTCCTCCACATCATCATCACTATCATCTGCCTGGGAAGCCAGGCCTGTCTAGCTGGTCTAATTTGAATGAGCATCATTATCTCCAAGGATTATCAACCTACAAGCCTCCCATGCTTAGAACAAGTAATATAAACAATTGTAACGACTGATCTGTTTCATATTCCAACAAATCAGCTACATTAAACACCAGCGTAAACTGTCGCTTCCCTCCGATAAGCGGGGAAATGATTAATGTACATGGGGGATCTAATAAACCAATGTCAAGCACAAGCAATGCACGTACTTCTGATAGAAGATACATCGACAAAGTACTCGTGTGACACTAAATCATATTACAAAATTACAAATACATAAATATGAATATCGCTTGCCGATCGGGTCATAAGGTACATTAAAGTGACCCTGCTGGGAACCTCCCGGGACGAATTAAGTTAAGTTGTTTACTTTAGGCAGTTTAACTAATATTATCACCATTTTAGTTAGTGTAATAATTTTGGGATACATTTAGCCAGCCGATAAGATTATCTATCCATCGACAAATTCGTTAAAGCGATAACAACGACAGCTATCTATGAATTATAATAAAAGCTTGGTCAATGAAGATGTTACCGATTTGTAATAGAATCTTGAAATAAACAAATTGCTAAAACCCGTTGCGCACGTTACAATTTGAAGAATAATCGGACGAGACTAATCTCAAAATCTAACTTTCAGATTGGTTCTAACAGTCTACCATCGGTAAACCGTTTTGTACATTGACATAAGACATTCGACATTCGACGACCGCTTTAGCCTAGCAGTAGTAGTGACCCTGCCTACCAAAGCAAAAGGTCCTGGGTTCGAATCCCGGTAAGGGCATTTATTTGTGTGATGAGCACGAATATTTGTGCCTGAGTCATGGATGCTTTCTAAGTATTTATTTATCTAGATATATAAGTATGTTTATCGTCGTCTAGTACCCATAGTACAAGCTTTGCTTAGTTTGGGACTAGGTCGATTTGTGTAAGATTGTCCCCTAATATTTATTTATTTATTATTTATAAGATATACATTGTCTACAAATGGTCAGTTATGTTTTCGCGGGGACGTCCGACCGGTAATACAAATTGAAGGTCATTCAAATTGTCCAATTTGATTGTATCCTCTGGAACTTAACTTAGGTATTAGTGCATGTCTGGTATATTTTAGTTTGTATGGAATCGCAGACCATGGAGCGCTACACATTTCGTTTCAGTTATGGTTCTTTTGACCCCCATTAAAAGCACGCCGTTGCCCAAGTTAGCGCTCACCCTATTCCTACGGTTAGAAGCTTTATAAGCATTGTTTGGCCCTGGTTATACACTTTGGTATACGTTTTGTTACTATCTTTGTCCTGCTATACCTTTAAATTTGATCATTAAGATGAATAATTCTATTTCAGAGTTAATAAAATGAGCCTATGCTTGTTTCATGAAATAAAAGCAATGTTTGATCATCAATATAAAAGGCTGAAAGATGAGCATATTTGGAGATGGTGGATACGAACTTATAGAAGTTCTTATCTTACTGAAATAGGTCAGAGGTATGTACCTAACGCATTTTAGTTAATTTGATAACTGATTTGTCAGTCATATTTTTATAAGGTTAACCCTTCGCTTTATAAAAAGTAAACAAACATCAGGATATTTTTGTAGACCGTAGAACCGACGTTTCTTTTTCTCGTTTTACGTTTTATAAAGACGTTTGTAAGTTATGTTATTTTCGGACAATCTTACAGAAATCAACCTAGTCCCAAACTAAGCAAAGCTTGTACTATGGGTACTAGACGACGATATACATACTTATATAGATAAATAAATACTTAAATACATAGAAAACATCCATGAGTCAGGTACAAATATTCGTGGTCATCACAGAAATAAATGCCCTTACCGGGATTTGATTTGAACCCGGGACATCTAGCTTCGTAGGCAGGGTCACTACCAACTAAGTTACAGAGGTCGTCAAAGGTTCCAGACAAGAAACACGCGATTAGTTAGATTCCCCTGCCCTAGTCAGAGAATTGTATGCCATGTCTTCGTATCTGTTGTCAACCACAAGTTATTTACAAAACGTGTAAACACAAACTACACTCATCTCGAATATAAATCTTGACATTGACTTGTCTATTTTCGTCTAGTGTGCCATCCACTATGGGACACCAAGCTAACACGTCGGCGGGCACTCAGCGTAGGGAATGTAAATACGGGGACGACCTTGGTACGTGACCTGAGCGCAAAACTGAGTGTGCTTTTGTTATACTGATCATTTCTATGATACGTGTTTATCTTAATGTCTTTATAGTAATGAGAGCCACTGTTGCCGGGCTGGAACACACGCGATCTGGAGGTCGTGGTAGCCAAGTTCCTAACCGCGGCTCACAGGTTAGGTACCATTGGGTTTTCATATATTCATATTCATTTATTTCATGCATAATCATTATTCAGGTACATTAAATTACATAGATGTTGGTTGCAAAGTAAGAGACACTACCCCAGTAGGGCATTGCAAAGATCTTACAAACTAAATTAACATTTCATTTTAAATTGGGTGCAATAACGAGATAAAAGATGTTATACCTATTTTATGAAATAGGTATAAAATCGGCATGCTTATTCTTATTATTTTGTACATTTATTTTTTTCGGAGGTCGTTGAGTGAAATATTGATTCTTTGTAATTATAAATAAAAATATCATAGTTATTTTTTTACTTCTGTATGGAATATCATTTGATATACATTTAACAATTGAACATTGGCTTTTCGGTGAAGGAAAACCCCTGAATGAAACACCATTGAAACCGGTCTAATCACAGGTATAGTTTTCCCTCTGGGTTGGAAGGTCAGTGGCAGTCGCTTTCGTAAAACTAGTGCCTAACGCTAGGAGGATGGACGTGTTTATCTTAATCTAAACCTAATATCATGCCAATCTAAGTACTTAAACGATAAAAGTTATGTTATGAGGTTTCGTGTCGTTGCGTATGCCCAACTGCTGAAATTTGATCCAACGTCCGGTTGGGGGTTAAATCCTGATACGATTGCAGACCAATCTTGTTAAGGGCACTTAAGGGTAACGTTCTCTTTACTTTACTTAATACAATTAGATGAAACTAATTTCTCTCATTCTAGCTAGGGCGTTATAGGACAACACCAATATTTTCTTCATTAAAGCATGAGCCTTGGCACACTTGATACTTAGCTTTACAAAGAAAAAAAATATCACTGATTTTTTGAATTTTGCCTGCGATTCTTTTATTGTTTTATGAAAACATGTTATGAATGTCCCAGAAAATGATCGGCCATCCTCAATTGATCTGAAAACAATACCAAACATGCCCTAGTCGCTATAAATATTTTGAGGTCCTCATTTTATGAAGTAAAACTTTGACGTGTCTGCTGTTCTAATTTTTTTTTACGTAGTTTCGTTTGAAATTGTACTAATATATTATATGTTTTTGGAATCTACATAAATGTAGCTGAATAATCATAGTTTTTTAGTGTCCAAGTCGTTGCTTGTTTTCACGTAATCGTTGCAGAAATAAAATAAAATATAGGTGATTTTTTGAATTTTGCCTTTTATTCTTTTTTTTCTATGAAAACATGTTATGAATGTCCCAGAAAATGATCGGCCATCCTCAATTTATACCAAACATGCTCTAGTCGCTATAAATAAGACGATAGTGGGACCGAAAGAACCCGCGGCGGAACGAAACTTCCCCCCCTCCTCCCTTCCACCAGCGGGGCTTCCGCGCTTGGCTCCCGGGCGTTTTCGACTCTAGTCCACCTAAGTATCAAGAGTGCCAAGGCTCATGCTTTAATGAAGAAAATATTGGTTCCCATACATCGATGTCCTATAACGCCCTAGCTATTCGCGCCGTCTAAGAGTGAACTTTATGCTACAAGTATCAGGGTTGTTTTCATAATTACACAATAGTTGATATAGGAGGTTGTGAGTGTGATCGGGCGTCAATCAATACGTCAGGTTGGGGTCGGTGTAGAGATCGGAACCGTTCCGGCTCCGTGCATTAGCGATTTCCCTCGACGAAGAATTGGAGGAAGTTAACGATCACACGTGGAGCGATTGTTACCTACAAGCACACTTAACTACACTATAGTATTTATGTGGCGTTCCTGGCCTAGCGGCGCTCCGAACCGGTGACGTCGGAAGCGATGTTAAATAATTTTGGCCGCGGTCTTTTCTTAGATGGGTTCGCTTTTAATGATTACAAAGCGCTTCCGTGCAAGCACGCGTGCAAGCGTGAAGGCACGTCAATCTGTTTTACAGTTGTTATCTAGTACATATCTATCCTGGATACACACACTATCCTGAACACTCATCTTGGATAGAACGATCTGTAGGTACGAGTACAGGATATATTCTCATTATTACAAGTGTTGAATGGACGGCCGGCTGAATGCATTCAGGTTCCGGAATGCGGTTTGCGGTCATGCCCGCCGTAATAGTTATTGCCATCACTATAGGTATAACAATATTAGTCCGTGGAACCGGTGCAGTCAAATACGGCCTTGGACGTTTAAGGAATGATCGAGAATGCAATTAAGTTGACAAATGTCAATCGCGTTGTGAAACCGGAGCGGGTATCGGCTGATTTGTGTGAATTGTATTGAGTGCATTTGAATGTGGTATTAGGTTCTGCCTACTCTCCGCAAAAGAAACGACTCCAGAAATTGAAACGTCCAACCAGAACTCTACTACCTTAACTATATTCTCTACACTTGAAATAATAAAAAAAATCGAATCTCTAAAACCCGACAATAGTAATGGGCCAGACGGAATACCGAATGAAACAATAAAATTGGGCAAACACATACTAGCACCGTACTTAACAACTTTATTTAACAAGATTCTAGACGACAGAGCAATTTCAAATGAATGGGCAAAATCTGACATAATATTACTTTACAAGAAAGGAGACCCGGCGGATATTGGAAATTACCGAGCAATAAGCTTGCATGCTAATATGTACAAACTATTCGCTTCATGTCTTGAGGATCGCTTAGCAATGTTTACAGAGAGATTTCAGCCTCCAGAACAAGCTGCGGTTACAGAAAAAACTTTTCCACAACAGATCACATTCCCACCCTAAATCTGTTTATGGAGAAATATATAGAGCACACCAAGCCGCTCTACCTGGCATTTATTGACTACGCCAAGGCCTTTGACTCGATATCCCACAAGACAATACACATTTGTACGAGGTGTCAGACGGGGTGACCCCCTCTCACCAAGAATCTTCATATTAGCAGTACTCCAAAGTATAATGAAAAATGTGAACTGGGAAAGAAAAGGAATTAATATAAATGGTAAACTCCTCACTAATCTCCGATTTACGGATGACATCATACTCTTTTCTGAATCAGCATCTCAAGTACAAAATGATCAATGAACTAAACGAAGTAAGCAGTAACATCGGCCTAGAATTGAATACTACCAAGACTAAATTCATGACGAACCACCATATCCTGTCGATATAACTTGGAATAAATTCTGGAAAAATAAAGAAACCAAAGCTCCCCGTAAAGCTCAAGAAAAAAGTTATTTATTCATGTTTACTACCTTGTCTTACAATACGACTTCCAAACGTGGATATATAATAATAAAATTAAAAGTATAATACAATTAGTATGTGAGAGAGCGATGGAAAGGAGTAGACTAAACTTAAAAAGAAAACATAAAAAAAGAAACATAGACATAAGAAAAAAAACAAAAATAATAGATGCTTTGGAATATTCTCAAAACCAGAAATAGAACTGGGCAGGGCATATCGCAGCACGCATGGATAACGAAAGATGGACACAGAGAGTAACTACGTGGCGAGGACCAACAAACAAAAGGAAAAGAGGAAGACCGAAAGAAAAATGGGTTGATGAAATAATAAGAAAACTGGCTCGAAAAAGCGACGGAAAGACAAACGTGGAGCAAAATGGAGGAGGCCTTAACCCGTTGAGGGGTCCATATCGATTTTTAATCAATTAATTATGCATGAAATATCTTATAACAATAATTACAACCATCTATTTATTTTAAAACTTTATCTGTACAAAATATAGACACATATTTAAAAGAAAAAAAAATGAAAAAAAAAGGGGATTCTGTTTATACAGAAAAATTTAAGTAATTTATTAATTATTAAGATATGTTTTTGATAAATCATTCGTTATGGAAATAAAGAGGCTATATAAAAATAATAATAATAATTAGGTTCTGCCGCAGTGAGCACGGACGTGATTGGTATAGCACCGTCTTGACAGTTAATGAGAAAATAAAAGGTCGACAACGTAAAGGGTACCTAGTCAACACTGCGCCTTCAGGATATAGCTCCTCGCGTTTACAGAGGATACTTCAGACCTTCTACATGTTACTAAGCGAAGAGTGATATCGAATGAACCCGAAGGACATTTTGACCTCGATTGGACTTTCTTCGGCCCACCCCTCATTCAAATGTGCGTGGTTTTTAATGTACGTTAGTAACAGCGATAGCTGAGACATAAATATCTGTTACATTACTGTGTCTTCTAACAGATAGCTTTACTCCTGTCGTCCTTTAGAATGCGCGTTGTTAAATTGCTCGTGTGAATGGGTGCGATATGAATCTACAAAAAAAATACTGTTCAATATTGTGCTACTGGCTGTGGCTTTCGGAAATGAATTACGGGAAGGAGAACTAGTTGCAGTAGCCACTTAATTACTTGCATCGTTATATGCGCAAGTAACGGTTTTAATCATAATTTCAATTCAAATGTTAGGAATGCAGTCAATCAAGTTATACCAAACGATTCGAATCATGTGAAAACGATCCGTATTAGTCGGACCTTCCGCATATTTACATATTATGGAATACACGCTAATGTATAATTAGATACGCTTTATTAACTACGTTTGAAAGGCGCAAGAGCGTGAAATCAAACATTACCTACTCACTGAGATGTAATGGGTATTTCCTATCCTTACCCAGCTACTGCCAGAACAGACTAGGAGTGCAAAAAGGAAAAAAAAATATTGTTCACGAGACATGGAATATCATACCGGCCAAAACCTCTTTTATTTTCTAAATACTCAAAATCGAAACTCACCATTCGCCATTATTATATCATTCTTAACTATTACCAGTTACCCGCCCGTCAGTAGTCAGGAGTAGTATAGGATTATATTCTGGAGTATTGGATACATATTTACGTAGTGAACTAGGGAACAATATTGTGAAGTAGGCAGATAATTCTCTCTCCCAGATTACAGCTTTGTCGCAGCTGGGCAGAATGCTCTACTTTCCCGGCAAATAAAAGATTTTTCAAACCACATGCTCGACAATGCCGAATTATAGGTCATGTAAACCCTACCGAAAGCAAGACATTAAATCCCTTGGTATTAGCCGGGTTATAATGTTGTACTGAATTTCATTGTAACCCGCTGGTTAATAATATGATTTCACTTTTCATAATTCTTATTACTATATGCATAAAGTTTAATTTTGCTAAACACAATTTGTCCTAGGCCATGGCCTACTTGATTTGACAAAATAAATGAAGTTTGCCTCCGTGTGAACCCCGGTCCGGAGGAGCGCCGTGTTCGAAATTCGAATTTCGAATCTAGGACCACGGCTTGTGCTTTCGAATTTGGAACGTCGCGCGCCTTCATTTGTTCACGCGTGACGAACAAATCGAGTTCTTGTAGGTGCCTATAGAAGATTTAATTTCAAAAATAATATTGAAAATGTCGAGTGATGAAAGTGTTTTGACTCCTGAGTTTATCAAATTAGATGCCATAGGCATTGTCAACAATCTGCTGCCAGAGAAGTCAAAGGAAAAATACCTAAAAGCCTACAACGATTTTGACAAATGAAAAGCTGTAAAAGGCGTAAAGTCTGTGTCTGAATCAGTGCTTCTGGTCTATTTTGAATATTTGTCAGCTACAAAGAAGCCAAGTAGCCTGTGGTGTATATATTCGATGCTGAGGGCAACAATAAGTGTCAAACATGACATACAAATTAATACATATGCCAAGTTATTGGCCTTTTTAAAAAGGAAATCGGATGGACATCGAGCAAAGAAATCAAAGATACTTACGACACAAAACGTGGAGACTTTCTTGAATGAAGCCCCCGACCACAGTTTTCTTGCTATAAAAGTGAGTACAACCTATGAACCTAATTGTTGATTGAATTTATCTCTACACTAACTAACCATCACGCCTGGCTACTAATTATGTATTATTTTGTTAAAGGTGGTCCTGATTTTTGGAGTGAACGGAGCTTGTCGTGGAAATGAACTCGTGAACATAAAAGTCAATGATATCGAAAAACATTCAGAGTTATTACTTGTAAAATTGCCGGATACAAAAACAAATAGAGAACGGTCATTCGTAATTCGTGAAGACCATGCCAAAATAGTCCAAAAGTACCAAGCACTACGCCCTGCTAATATAAACACCAACAGATTTTTTGTAGGCTACAACAATGGCAAATGTACCAGGCAAGTCATTGGCAAAAACAAAATTAGTGGCATGCCAAGAGACATTGCTAAATACCTGAAATTGGAAAATCCCGAGCTCTACACAGGCCACTGTTTTAGAAGAACATCGGCGAGCCTATTGGCTGATTCAGAAGCAGACATGGCCCAAATAAAAAGACACTGTGGCTGGAAGTCTGACGCTATAGCAGAGGGCTACATAGAAAATTCTATAAAAAATAAAGAAAGAACGAGCTATCGTATTGGTGAAAAAATACTTTTGAAACCATCGTCTAGTATTGATGATCCTTGGACACCTCTGCCACCACAGCCATCTTCCTCGAAACACATCCCATCCACATCAAGCTCACTGCCTGAAAATCCACCTTCCCCAACCTTTACGGTACATCTCGACCGTCAGACGCAAGTATCCGAAGCTATGAACGCAACTCAAATAAACTCCAACTCAACCTCAATAAACGTACCAAATAAAAACATTACCTTATCTTTCCATAATTGGACTAACGTGTCTAATGTTACTATGTACTTTTAATTTGCTAAATAAACATTATTTATCTACTGAGCCTGTTTTTTTGTCTCGCATAAGGTGTGAAAAGTAGAGTATACACCTCGGGGATAAGACTGTTTTAGTCTTGGGCGGTTGAACCCCTCACTGCACTCAGGACTCAGTCTTAATTCCCTCGCTTCGCTCAGGAATTAACTTATAACTCCCTCGCTACGCTCAGGAGTTAAATTATGAGTCCTTCGTTACGTTCGGGATTCAATTCGCTCCCGTGACATAAAACAGTGCTTTATCCCCTTAGTGTATAATCTACTATTTAATTCCAGCGCAGTAACCGAGATTAATTCCACTAGCGTCATTTCTAAAGTGATCATTCCATAAACGGAAATATCTCGGGTTGGAACATTGTGCAGGATAATGAGGGTAGTCTCAAAGCAGTCTGTGGTGAAAAAATAGGTTATAACGGCGGGTAAGTAGAGGTTACGGCACGAGGCCGGAAAGGTCGCTCGTAACAGTCTAGGACGCGAATGTCTGTGAAAATGGCTGAAGTGAAGAAAAGGAATGACAATGCCTGTGATGCCTGTCGCGTTTAAATATCTCTTTATTATAACTGTGTAAGTCTATAGATACCATTTTGCAATGACTTCCTTCATTCCTTGTCATTTTGTAGATAGATATTTATCATCTTGCTTCGAACGTGTGGCAAAGCGGTGATAAGTCAAATAATGTTGAAGTCATAGACAGATGTCGAAGACACGTAATAATTTATGTAATATCATCGAGATGTGACAATCGATCATATCGCCATCATTCCACGACTTAGCTACCCTTAATACGTTGGTATTTGATATTAATCCAAGATAACTTACGGATTTGACTGTACGGCACAGAAAACCGAAATGTTGCTTAAGTATTGTGGATACTAAACCGGGTTTATTGCAGAGCCAAAGAGCAGTTAATACAGAATTGTAGGTATATTTGAAGGAAGTTTATTGGGTTTAAAAAACATACGTATTAGAACTCGTCACTAAGTAGAATTTACAGTTCCAGAATCTGACTTTGGGGCCATATTGGCAGTCGCCTTAAATCGTCTTCAGGTCAGGATTTGGTGATATCAACTGGCTAACTCGGATTCTGCAGCGAAATAGGCAAACCTAACCAGGTGTACAGGTCGATTCACAAGAGCTGGCACGTAATGATTATGAAATTAATGACGGTTTCATATGTTTTCCGCGCCAGCTCTCGTGAATCGACCTGTACTGGTTTGATACGACTGTTGAATGTCACAGCACCAATCATTTCAACAATATAACGTGACTATCGATGTATATATTACACGACTTATAATCCATACTAATCATAAAGAGGCAATTTTTGTGAAATGTAAGTTTTTATACTAATAAAAAAAAAAAAACACCAGTATGTAGATAGAAATATATATCAGTGTTGAATATAAACGCGACGACCAGCAGGTCTGGTAGGTTCGTATTTGTAAGAAGCTCCGCCGCTCTGCCACGCCGCCGTGACGCCTGCCGCCTAGTCTGCGGCGGCTCGGAATGCCGTCCGAGCCCGACCTGCCTCAAGGAAGGGACGACACAACCTGTAATGCAATTCAACCTGCACTACATCACAAGCTCTACTTTATAATAAATCAGTAAATGTTTCATTAGGAAGAAGCACATGTACGGGAGCCATGGCTACAAAGGGGAGAGGCCTTTGCCCGGCAGTGGGACACCAACATAGGCTAGAAAAATAATGTAAATATTAGGGGACTATCTTACATAAATAAGCATAGTAAGATCATAGTAAGTCTTGTGTAACGGGTACATGCGACGGCATATTTCGTAGATATAAATACTTAAATATCTACGCAGTAAACATTGAAGACTCCATGAAGTGGAGCAATAAATTCCATAGCATTAGCGATTTTTTTTAATAATTTCAAATAATAAATTCACCGGTGAAAACGTTGCTTTACACTCAAGATTTGATGACGATGAGAAAATCGACCAGCATGGTTATTTTTCAAACATTTAAGCGCCTGGGCGCGTGCCTTTCAAACGGCTTTCGGATATCATAGGTGAAATCTCTGAACTGAATGACCTGTAGATATTGTATCATATACCACTTGAGCTATGCTTAACTCTCTCTTTTAAACAAGTGTGTAAGGTATGAAACCTAAGCTGTGCGAGTCAAGCTGTTACAACTTTATCGTGTCCTGGGGTCAAACTTCAAAGTTACGACTGTCATAAGCGGTTATCATACTGCCGCCGCATCCCGCTGCGTTTGGGCGGCGGTTTTCTCGTTGTAAGCAAGTACCTCGGTTTGGATATACCTACACTCCGCACGGCGCCACACACTGCACCGCACCTCCTTGCGGCGGTAGGCGACTCCGCACACCGCAGGGGGATGCGGCGGCCAGTGTCATAACCGCCATAAAAGTCTCAAGCGAGCTGGTCAATTATAATCATAACATAAACGGGAATGCTAGAAATTTCTGCAGCATAACAAAATTGTAAGATGTCCCTGGCTGGAGCGAAGGCAAATAAAATTCAATCAGAAAGGAATTAATCGGAATTCCCATTAAACTTAATGAAAACAGGAACAAGCTCCGAGTAAATTCAGTTTGGAATGGGGATAATATAAATGTTTTATGGTTAATATCTTGCTATCGCTGCGGCTATGAGTTAAAATGTCTTAATAGTTATTTACGATACAAATAGGAAATTCGCAACGAATGGTGATAACTTAAAACACGACCGAAGGGAGTGTTTTAAATCGACACCAGTTGCGAATTACCTATTCGCACGTGTATCGTACAACGTTTTACTGTATTATGGCTCTTTAAAGTTTCGACATATGCACTGAAAGTGCTCTTTCCGCACTAGTTGTGATTCCGCACGTTATAAAGGCGCTCTTACACGGGTAATTATTGCCCGGCGACACGTTGCCGAAATTAATGGAGCAATTAATTGAGCAATATATAGAAATTGCGGCAATATTTCGGAAATATTTCTCGAATAGCTCCATTCATGTCCGTGTTGCTGCATATCGCCGACTACAATTTGCTCCACTGAATTTCTCGTGTATGAACACTATGAACGTATTCCATATAGTTCCGAGTTGCGGCAATTATGGGGCCAGAATGGCGCCATACTGGAGCAATAATCGCTCCATTTTGAGCAATATTCGAATTGCTTGAAGTGGCCGTGACGTCAAAATTGCCCCGAATTTCCGGCAATTCGGCAATTTTTATCGCTCGTGTAATGGTGCTCAATTAATTGCTCCATTCATTTCGGCAACGTGTCGCCGGGCAATAATTGCCCGAAAAATCGCCCGTGTAAGAGCGCCTTTAGAGCACCTTAAGTATTGCACTTGACAGATAATACAATTGTATTAACATTCTATGCGGTAACTTGTAAACGAAAACAACGAAACCTTTCCAAACAATTCTAACATTTACCCATAAGCAAAAGGTAGTGAGAGTCACAATTCTCTACAATGTTTAAACATTGTTGCTTTAAACTGCGGTAGAAACAGTTATTTAAATTAGAATTTATGCAAATGGTGGGAAAAGATGGTGTTCAATTATTTAAATATTGTTATTAATTACATAGCCAACGTACTAATTAATAGAGATTGCTGCGTACACCAATTATACTAAAATCTTCCAAAATATATATTAACGCAATGTACGTTAACGGCGGTTGTACATACTAATTGCTATTAGGCTGCCATTTTATTACCAAAAATAATAATGAAGGATGAAACCTGTTTAATTACTGGTTTATTATTCAAGAAGATACTTCAAAGATTGGCGATGAACAAGAGAAAAATATCATATTTTACACGAGTACTATCGACAACACAGCTAACTGACCATCCGTGCACTTTATGTACATTGTAATAAGGTTGTATTTAAATACAGGATGGTCAGTTAACTGTGTTGGCGTTTGTACAAGGTCGTAAATGGCTAGAATTCAAAAATATTAGGAGCAATTACTTATATTATAGCCAAAACTTGTAAGGCTGTGATTTACTGGACGCATCGCTACACGCACACCAGTATAATGTGTGACCTCTGATCTCGGATCATATATGTGATCGCTGATCATACATACTAGTTTTTACCATCTTCAGTCTGGTGTAAGCCTGGCCGATAAGGAGGATACACGCAGTGTGCCTTGTGATATGATGTATGAGTACTACAGCCTGCTGTTGGTAGGTTACTGTAATCATTGTTGAACGACTTCTTGAATCAAGTCTATTACGTTTACATATACACAGTATACAGTTACACTTAATGCCCGTGAGACTTTCGCGCGAAACGTCGGAACAGCCATAATAACACTACTACTTGCTCTGTAGTAGTGTTGTGCTCCTGGAGGTGAGCAAGGTCGCCAGAGCTCCCGAGGATGCGTTGTGTTGAGAGCGAGGGAATTTGTTCCTTCAGCTCTCAACACGGCGAATCCTCAAACATATCAAGGGTCGGCAACGACAATCTTACACCTTTGGAGTTGCATGCGTCTATAGGCTGCGGTGTCCGCTTATCATCAGGCGGGCCGTACGCTTGTTTGCCACCGTCGTTGTATATAAAAAAAGTAAGGTATCTGCTGTGTTAATCAATTTTCCACTCATTAAATTTGCGACTGTCAGTCGTGAAACGAAGTACACGGAAATACCGACTTCACAGAGAATACTATGAGATTCCTCATAATGAGTAAAACGATATTATAGCAAAAATTCGAATCCGGCTCGGAGCATAAAATGTATAAATTTTTCCTTTAATTTAAATTGATATTATACCACTACAGCAGCAGCATCTGCTGACGTCATCAGTCATCAGTAGTAAAACACATCGACATCGGCACCTCAGCGGGTAACGGATATACTTAGTAAGAAAAGGTTTCCCCTGACAGTGTTTTCATGACATTGGCACTAGCTTGACCTGGCCTGTATGCTTACTACTACATCACTTCAGGGATACGGTTGCGAACGTGATGGTAATGTGCTTGAATAAGGTTCTGTATTTGTAATACACTAACATCATTCACACGCATATATTTTGCATTTTACGAGTATAGCCGCATGTCCCATGCCCTAATATTGAATAGAGCATAATGCCATTCCTGACCGCATTAAAACCTTGAAAATGCCAGTTTGTTCTACAGCGAACTGAAAAAATGGCTGGTTAATAACGCCTTTTATGACATTTCCGAACTGTGTGACTACTAACATTCTAACATTTTAATATATTCTTCCTCATTATGGAATTCTAAATATGACTTTATTACCAATTTTATTTTCATTTGACATGTGTATACATTTTTGAAGTAATTTAACTCTTTGACTTTGTCAACATAAATAAATTAGAATTAATTAAATTTAATCTAATATTAACTTTTTGACGTTTAATGTATTTGTGCATTATAAATAAATGAGTATGAGTATGAGTCACCAATAAAATGCATGTAGTGGAGTCTAGTGATATGTAGCACAGACGAGGTCAAAGACATGTTTACACTTTTGCACCTTATATTACTTATTTTGTGACCATATTCCATTTTAGGAAGGCGACAAATGTAAATATCTTTTTGACGTCGACTGTACTTGCGATGCAGAGTCGTGTCGTGTAGACAACATTGAGGATTATACAGAGTGTTTTTTTTAAATGGGACAGTATGGGGAAATCCGAATCTAAAGGAGATAGAGGAAAAGTGTCCAAGGAGACATTAGGTGTTTTTTGATGTAAACAAATTTGGCTCGTTAAAATTTTTGGTCAAGCGTGAGTTGTTCTTAAAAAATTATAAAGTTGGTCAATTTTTTTTTTGACGCGGGTCGGCTCTGTTTCATGTAAGGATTATTTCATTGTATGGAAAGAAAAAAATCTGAACAGCAGAAGTTGGTCAAATTTAATGAAAACTAATCTTCATACAGTTAGTTTATTACTTGAGTAAATGTTCGATGTGGCCGCCGTCTTGTCTTATGCAGGTACGAGCACGCTTCAAGACACTTCTAGTTGCATTTAACAGAGACTTATGGTGAATTGTGTTTAAAGTGTTGTAAACAGCATCTTTTAATTCTTGTACGGAGTTGTATCGGGATTCATAAATTCGACCCTTAAGGTAACCCCATAAGAAAAAATCTAATGGCGTTAAGTCGGGCGATCGTGGGGGCCACTTTATCGGCCCATATGTACTCGTACCCATCCAACGGTTTGGAAACTGCTCGTCCAAACACAGTTTACTTGCCCTACTGTTGTGGGCTGGTGCACCATCTTGTTGGTAGATTATCTTACCAAAGTTCCTTAAAAAAATGTTCTTCTCTTGAATCATCTGGAGCTCTTATCGATTATCGAAATTTAAAAATGGAATAATTTTAAATACTATTATAGTATAGTAGTCTTGGCTGAGACCATGGAGGACTTAAGTACGATGCTCGATGACCTCAGTAAAGCTTCCGAGGGAGTTGGTCTAAGAATGAACATGGATAAGACGAAGATCATGTCAAATGCCCATGTAGTACCAACTCCCATTACAATCGGACACTTTACGCTCGAAGTTGTAGACGATTATGTATACCTAGGACAAACTATCCAGTTAGGTAGGTCCAACTTCGAGAAAGAGGTCAATCGTCGAATCCGACTCGGCTGGGCAGCGTTCGGGAAGCTACGGCACATCTTTTCGTCCAATATTCCGCAGTGTCTCAAGACGAGAGTCTTTGACCAGTGTGTGTTGCCAGTGATGACATATGGTACTGAAACGTGGTCGCTTACTATGGGCCTCATAAGAAGGCTCAAAGTCACCCAAAGGGCTATGGAGAGGGCTATGTTGGGAGTTTCTCTGCGGGATCGCATCAGAAATGAGGCTATCCGCAGCAGAACCAAGGTAACAGATATAGCCCTCCGAATCGCTAAACTTAAGTGGCAGTGGGCGGGGCACATAGCACGTAGAACCGATGGCCGTTGGGGCGGAAAGGTTCTCGAGTGGCGACCACGTACCGGAAGGCGCAGCGTGGGTAGGCCCCCCGCAAGGTGGACTGATGACCTGGTAAAGGTTGCTGGAGTTCGCTGGATGCGGGTGGCGCAGGACCGGTCACTTTGGCACTCTTTGGGGGAGGCCTATGTCCAGCAGTGGACGTCTTTCGGCTGATATGATGAATTTTAAATATTTTTTTACACGCCTAGGCACTTGTAACAATATTATAAGGTGAATACTGCAATTGTATGAAGATTAGTTTTCATTAAATTTGACCAACTTCTGCTGTTCAGATTTTTTTCTTTCCATACAATGAAATAATCCTTACATGAAACAGAGCCGACCCGCGTAAAAAAAAAAATTGACCAACTTTATAATTTTTTAAGAACAACTCACGCTTGACCAAAAATTTTAATGAGCCAAATTTGTTTACATAAAAAAACACCTAATGTCTCCTTGGACACTTTTCCTCTATCTCCTTTAGATTCGGATTTCCCCATACTGTCCCATTTAAAAAAAACACTCTGTATATACGAGTATATGGAAATATATTAGTATTTTTTCAAGCCGAAGTATAAGTAGAGATACTACTCACTACAATGATCATCTTAACCTAGATTACATGATACTAAGTCCGTCATAGTAGCGATAAAAGCATTCCCAAGGCGATGCACAAGTTCTTCCCACATGGGTCCAAGCACATATCGAAATAACACAGTCTCGCGACTAACAGTGCCACTGATCCGCTTGCCAGAAGGATGTATGAGCATTCGTCGGTTGATTTCATAGGGCATTTTGACAGATAGTGGAGGTAAGTGGTTAATATAATGGTGAATACAAACTGCGGCGCCGATCGTATTGTTTGACGCGTGCGCGTGCGCGTTCGCTACGCCTATTGTTTCAGACGTAATTACCGTGGGTGCAAGGCAGGGAATGCAGCGGGTTATAATGCTTCTGCACAGTACGGCATTGGTAGCTGGGTAAGGACGAAATTCTTGGCCAGCTTAACTCACTCAATTAATTTTTCTATGAATTTTCCGTTGCGACACGAAAATTAACCTATGGTTATTTTTTGTGTCACAACGGAACTTTTTTCACTTCTTCAGTTTGTATGGCTAACTATTAACTACCGACCAACCCCGGCTAACTACTGGCCAAGAATTTGGTCCTTACCCAGCTACTTCTCGCGCAGGCTAAAAATTATTTGTTCGAAAATCCATACTAAATGCTGACGGACGCACGTATACACGGTGGAATTTAATCGGTGAACAGGAACCCATTTTTCTAATTCAGTAATCGATGGCGGTCACGTTTATGTAGTACTTAAGTGGAACCAAGTATTTTTTTTACATAACTAATTTTTAAGTTTAAATTAAATTTTAATTAAAATTTATTGTCACCCTACTAATGGTTGTCTGAAAAGTTGAATACCTCTTTTCAAACTATCAGCCATATAAACTTAAAACATAAATGAGCCATAAGCTGTCAAATTCATAACAAACGTCTGATCTGTCTAGTTTCCCGCCAAAGCCAGCAAGCACTTGACGTATGTACACTTACGAGTATCTTCCCTTCAATAAAAGTAGGGTGTCCATTTATTCAGTCAGTGTACATTTTACCGATGTTAATTAAGTGTGCATCATTAGATTGTGAGCTATATTGCACGAGATCTCACGTATTGGTTTCTGTGTAGATTGATAATTAAGATTTTTGGATTCCTGATCACCGATTAAATTCCACCGTGTATAGGTATGCGTCAGCAGGAGAGGAGCGGTAATGCATGAAGTTCGAGAAAATGCTCTCAATTTACAAGCCTAGTCAAGAAATATTATGAGAACATTTTCTAGAATGCCCCTTATGAAAACCGCGGGTAGAATAAGGACTTTTGTTTGATTTAGATTTATTTATCTCAAGATCAATATCCTACTAATATTATAAATGCGAAAGTTTGGATGTTTAGATGTTTGTAACTCAATCACGCTTTTAAAGGGCTCAAAGAATTTGAATGAAATTTTGCACGAACATAGCTTATAGCCTGATAGTTTTTATCCCGGGTCCACGCAGACGAAGTCGCGGGCGGAAGCTAGTTACAATATAAATGGAAACCAGTGTAGGTCTAATACATTTTTGACGTTATCTTTCCGCTTTGAGGACCAGTAGCTCGCTCTTTGAAGCATTGTACCCAAGGCCATAACGTAGGTGTCACCAAACGCTTCCCTCCCGTGCCCCGCACCACGAGCTACTTAACAAGGGCCTCTGCAGCACACCGCTAAAAGAATTACCTTCTCTAACGAGATTACGCCTTTCGCCAAGGCCTTCGCTTCGGCCACAGGAATCATTAACACATATACCGCGGCTTTCTCTGAAAACGGTAAATGTCTGTACACTCTGTTTGAGTTTTGATTCTGGCGATTGATATTAAACTAGTATTGAGGATTGTTCTGGGTTATGATACTTAAGTACTAAAGGCAGACGGATTCTAAGATCCTTATGTCATGTGTATACAGTAATCGAACGAGCGAGCGAAGCGAACGAAGTCCCATGCTTCAGCTTGGGCCGAAAATCATTCTTCTGTCCGGTGTCTGTCCGCTGTCCAGCTGTTCTCCTCGAGAGTTCACATCTCCCAACTGATTGTCGAGAAAATTTGTGAGCAATTCGTTACTTATAACAAGTATACAATTTTATTGTTGAGTTACTATTCCGAAATTAACCAAAAAAATATTTTTTTAGGACAGGCTACGTCAGTATACCTCACACAGTTAATGGATGAGCGAGCGAAGCGAACTAAATTCTATGCTTCAGTTTGGGTCAACATTCGTTCGTGTGTCCCGATGTCCCGCTGTCCGACTGTTCTCCTCTACAGATACAGGTCGCTTTTCTCAACCGATTCTCGTAAAATGTTGTAAGCAGGTTCGTTCATTATAATATAGTGTTTTTGTCGATCCAGTACTTGTTCTACAGCTCACAGAGCCGTTAGTCATTATTAATTAACATACGTTTTAACTGAATGTGGTACGCTTATAAAGCAAGCTTAGCAAGTTAATATACCTTTATCTGCAGCATGTGCGTGTCTGACAGCGATATCTTTAGCTACACATAATGCATTTTTTTTCTGATCAAGTACCTGTCATGCTGTGACAGGTCTTTTCAGATTATCCGTTTTTAGGGTTCCGTAGCCAAATGGCAAAAAACGGAACCCTTAAGGATTCGTCATGTCTGTCTGTCTGTCTGTCCGTCTGTATGTCATAGACATTTTACTCGAAAACTATAAGGTGTATTTGAATAAAATTTTGAGCATAGGTGTATTTTGTTAGCGGCTACATAGTTTTGTAATTAAATTACTTAAAAAAATTTTTTTTAGGGTTGCACTCCATACATAAATCTGAGTCAATTTTTTTTTTCATTGTAAGCCCACGTGTGGCACATCAATCGATAGGCCTTTCAAAATAAATATAAGGTTTCTCAGTATTTTTTTTGATTAAGTGAATAGAGTCGGAGATAATCGCCCCGAAAGTCAATAAAATTGTGTCCCCCCCCCCCCTCTCTAATTTTTGAACCGTGTATTTTAAAAATATGAAAAATATCATGGCTTATTAAATTCTTTCGAGATATTGCTAAAAAATGTGTCTTCCTTAAAGAAAAGGACGTAAGTGCCATAAGATTTTAGTAACGATACGACCTTTTTAATAGGCACGGAACCCTTCGTTGTGCGTGGTCCGATACGCACTTGGCCGCTTTTTAATAGCTTATTATAGCCTTTGATGGCTTGTAAAAAGTACTTATGTTTAAGTATATCAAGACGACTCCAATTGGCAATAGATTCTGAGAGCTCAATCAATCGTAAGATCGTAGGTATATATGGATAAACAGGAGTAGGCTTCCTCAGTACAGTAGTAACCGGAATAGTGTAATGGCATCACAGAATTATTTACAACTTAATTACACCGTCTGTGAAGCGTCCTTACGAACCTTCGACCAACATCGATACGGCTGATATAAAAAAGCTCTAAAGTGCTTTGTCAAATTAAACTTCAAATTGGACTAATTGGAATTCACCAAGGCCAAAGCTCTTAATTATAAAAATACACAAGTTCTTTCACTACTATTTCCTAAAGTCACGTTTCCGTGTTATTCTCATAACTGCGATGTTGGGCTGAGCAGTATGAATACCAGGGACAGCCCTCAAGTCAGGACAACACTCCACCGACTCGCCGATCGACTACGACACAATGGAATCAATTTAAATGCAAATGGGACACGCTGTGTCAACTAGAACAAATATTTGGATCGACAATTCGCACGGAAATTCGATACTATGTGTTGCGTGTCAGTTCAGACTCGGCGCACGTGGAAGCAAGCGGCACATTGACATGATATTATACGAGTATGTTATGCGAATCGTCGAAACCAATTTTACTCTAGGAAACCGCGGCCGCGGTACTCGGAAACTAAAAAGCTGATCTAAAACAACAGCCAATGCATTTTAGATGACAAGGAAAAAAAAACCGCTTATAAATTTAGCCACTAATTTATAAGCGTTTACATTCGTCACCTAGCCTAGGCACGAAGAAGCGGTAGAATATTAATTAACTACTACCCACTGATTTCCTGTTTATTTACTTATCACCTTGTAACAATCAGATATCTATTTATTTATTTATTTAATTAATTAGGCTCACAAAACAAGTTAAAGTCTATAGAATAATACAAATTATGCAATATGTTCGGATCTGGACTATAACTCAAAATATGTGTGCACAGAAAGAATAATATAACATAAAATAATTTTTTAGAGGATAGCCGTTCAATTTTAGACGGTTGGTGTTAAACTATTTAATCATCTAATATGAAGACCGTGAAACAATGGGATTGATATAATTATTGGGTGTACTTTACCACCTCGTAACAGTCAGATATCGGAACAAAAAGGTGCCTTTTCAGATAGCTACAGATTTTTTAAACAGCAAAGAGCAAAATGTATTCGGGTGTCGTTGCTTCGCATAGATATTCAATACAAAATGTAAAACGAAAGTTATAATTAATAGAAAACAGATCCATCAATGTCAACATTACGATTTGGTACAAAAGTGTGTATCCGTTATTCGCCGTTTGTTCGGTGCCATTGTTTTGCGTCACGGATCATCGCACGGCCAAGGTCTTGACGTCATTTTTATGACATTGGTTTTTCTGAAAAGAACCACGACTCTTACACCTCTTACACATTGCTTTGTGGCCCGAGGTTCTTTGAATAAAAAATGTAGATTACTTATGAGCCAGCGGAAACTGGAAAACTATAGGGATGCTCAAAGGGATATCCGTCCTTCTTTGTGACTAAGGTAGTTTCGCCATGTCCGTCCGTCCGTCTGGCCGTCTTCGTCTTAGCTCAGTAACCATTACAACTAGAAAACTGTAATTCGGCATGGGTATAAACCAATCACGCAGACAAAACAGTAGAATAAATACGTGAAAAAAAAAAATTTTTTTTAGGGTACTTCCCCACATGTAATAGTGGTAGTGATGTAATTTTTTTTCTCGTTAAACCTATAGTGTGGGGTATCGTTCATAAATATTATGGGTTTCTTAAAATATTTTTTTGTTCGAGTCATGTGCCCCCCTGTCGGCTAAATGGCTGCTACTGGGGATGTAAAAAAAATTTAAAAGGAAAAGCATCACGGCTAAGCATACACAACTAGTTACCGAGTAATAGTCGACCAACTTAAAATGTACTTTGGCGTGCGCGTGTCGATGTAACTAAGACAGACAGGCAACTACGGAACCATACACTGCGTGTGGCCCGACACGCACATGGCCGATTTTTTAGGAGAATCAGATTCATGCGCAGGATATTTAGGAAATCAATTGCTATAATCCGCCCTCGTCAGGCCTTCCTAAGATAACAATGTGTACATTAGGTGGCCATAGTAGCCAAATTAAGACCATAATCAGTCAAATTGCGTTTCTGTCATATCGCAGTGATATTGTTGATGGTATCATGGTACTATCGACAACACAGCTAACTGGCAACCCGTGCACTTTATGTGCATTGTAATAAGGTTCTATATAAGTGCAGGATGGTCAGTTAAATGATGGCGTTTGTACATGTTGCATATTCTCCCGTTGAGAAGGTTTCTCAAAATGTAGCCAGGATGTAAAGAATTTTTGTACTAGGAATTTTAGTGTCTAGTAATGTATAATCAGCGGCCATTAGTTAAGTGCGGTGGTTCATTAAGTATACCTTTACCTAACAGCCCGGTGTTACGTGGGCTAACCTTGCCGGTATTGAGTAAGCGGTCGCCATTCCGCAGATACGCTCGAGGAAATTATTATTTACGATCAGACATCAATCGAGATGCCGGTCAACATCGAGCACAGGTATGTAAAATATTTATTTATTTATTTATTGACAAATAAATGTATCTGGGGGCACGGGAGTGCCCCCGCCAAGACGAGCCAAGCGAAGCGCAAGGGCACTACCTACCTTTTCTCGAAGCGCTTCGTCGTATTTTTGAACCTTCGTAACTTGGGTTCGGATTATACCATTTAAACAAAATTTTCGGGATATGATGTCAGTGGTTGACTTATTAAAACTATAAAGTTTCAATTGCATAGCTCTTATACTTTAGATTTTATTGATATCTAAAATACCCCGATTTCGTCACTGACTCACTGATGATCATCAATATTCTTAAGGTTCTTCCTGAAGTCCTAGAAAGCTGAAATTTGGTATGTAAGCTAGTAATAGTATACAAACAACGAAAAAATCTTAAAACTTGAAACTTTTACCCCCCCTTACCCCTTAAACTAGGGGGTGAAAGTTTGTATGAGACTTCCGCAAATTTTGATGCTAGAAGGTCCTTGTTATCCTTGTTATAAATAATAAGATATGTATTTCAGGATTTTTAGTAAATCACCCCCCACTCTTTAAATGAGGGGATGGAAGTTTGTATGGGTTTTCCCATTCACTTCTTTAGAAATTACCTTACAAAAAGGAATGAGATCCCACCAAAAACATTACATGTAAAGTGATGCCAAGACTCCATAGCTCATAAAGCTTTCAGCGTGAAAAAGATATCAGATCGCAATTAGCGCCAAGCTTCCACGCTCTACAAATTCTATATCTTGGCTAAAAAGTATAGACCCGTCACTTATTAATATCATCATAAATTCATTGGGCTTGAAAGTCTATGCGGCTACCGGGATGTGCCCAACAAAGCTATACTTTTTAGCCAAGATATAGAATTTGTAGAGCGTGGAAGCTTGGCGCTAATTGCGATCTGATATCTTTTTCACGCTGAAAGCTTTATGAGCTATGGAGTCTTGGCATCACTTTACATGTAATGTTTTTGGTGGGATATATTGTTTTTTAAATGCTTTCCTATTTCATTATGAAAGATCTTTGCCAATCGAATAGAAAACATGTTATAGGAAAGCGGTAATAACTTAATAACATTTAACTATGGAAAATACCGATTATTGTGGCACTCTTTGGGGAGGCCTATGTCCGGCAGTCGACGTCTTTCGGCTGATATATTGATGATGGATATAGAAAACAGGATTGTTAAAATTGTCATAATCATGGTTCTTATAATACTGCCTACAGAGACGACAGATATAGCGTCAATAAGTGCCTGTTATTAATTTCATCTAGATGAAAACAATAACTGGCCCTTAGTCACAGTTGTTACGCAAACTGTCACATAGCGTTTAATAGCAGCTTATTTTCTAACCACGCCTCCAACTTTCACTGGCATTTTTTCTTGACGTTTTATTAAAGTTATTGTGTAATTTATATTGACAAGCGTGCTGTGCCTATTATGTTAGACATAACAAGTTATTTATGGAATAGGGAATATGCATGTGATTTAGAAATGGACAAAAAAAATCACGTGTAATCTATATTGCTTAATAAATATACACACATGATTATTTTTTCAAATTATCATGTTTCTATTGATAAAATAAATTGTTTAAAAGTACTATTTTTCAAATTCCCTCGCAAATTTCCAAAACGCAACGCTATTGGCGGAGCGAAACGTGACGTCACCGTGCAGGTCGTTAGTATGATTATTGAAAGTTATTCGCATTGTTTGGCCGCTGTTTATGATAAATAATCAATGTTTTTTGGTAATTATTAAGTGAAAAAAGACTCGCCACAATGACTGAAGGCGGTTTTGTCAAGGCACAGTCGGATAATCTGCCTAAAATTGATGTGTTCATGATGACTAAATTTAATACATACTTCGCAAATATTTGTGACTTTACGTCCGCTGAACTAAGAGGAGTAAAAGCTGCAAGGTAAATAAGTTACAGATATTCAATAAATTTTCATATTCCTTGTTTTTATACTCGTGAGATTGGTCAATTAAATAATTATAACCTATTTTGGCGATTCAAATAGCTAGACTTTTAAACTACTTCAAATAGGTGTCTTTGTTAAATAAGTGGAATAAAATACTAGTAGATATTTATCCATACTATATACTATTTTACTATACTATAACTTTATATATTATATATACTAACTTCTGCCCGCGACTCCGTCCGCGTGGAACTCATTTATATCGTAGCTCCATACAAACTTTCACCCCCACTTCATCCCTTTGGGGGATATGGGGGGAGCTACGATATAAACGAGTTCCACGCGGACGGAGTCGCGGGCAGAAGCTAGTTATATTATATATTTTATATATACTTACTTAATAATAAATTATAAATGCGAAAGTTTGTCTGTCTGTCTGTCTGTTTGTTACCTCTTCACGCTTAAACTGCTGAACCGATTTGGATGAAATTTGGTATAGAGATAGTATAAACGAGTTCCACGCGGACGGAGTCGCGGGCAGAAGCTAGTATTATATAATCAAAGATATGTAGGTACCTATTAGGAATGTTAAATGTTGAGAACATCTTTATGAACTTTAACAAACTAGGTTGTTTTCGTCAAGGCTTATAAATAAAACAAATTTGTGTAGGTCACTCAGTAAAAAGGATTAAATTCTTTTAACTTTCTTCGATCAACAGTGCAAACAAAGAAACTTAGCTAAAACGTTTCTTGATCAAAATCAACACTCGTAGTCAGCTGTTGATCAACAAAAATCATAATATTTGTAACATTAATAACTAAAAAAATTGGGAATCAGAATAGTTTTATGAATAAGTATATAATACAATTTTGAGGTTAGGTTATTGTTTACCTATATTGTTCGCGAGTCGTAATAAAAAATATTTTAGGTACATACATATTTAATACTCACGTCGAAATGATCTTCACAACAATATAAACTACTCAAGCACGATACATTATCTCTCCTCATCGCCTTACACCACTTTATCCTTATATTTGCACCTTTGGGCATATGAAAATATTTGCAGTTTTAATGTGATTTTCACACATAGGGACAATACAATATTTATAATAAGCTTTTGTGTGCTCTTCCATTACAATAAGTTGATCTTATAAGCTTTAATCACTCACATTTATTAAAAGTGTGAATCAAACACTTTGTTGTTAATTTGTTTAAGAACCGCCGTGCACTAAGCTGCACGGTGACGTCACAAATGAGCGCGCCAAAATGGTGGCGTTTTGATCGTCCGAAAATGATAGTAATTTTAATTATTTTTTTTAGCTTATTTAATAATATTGTGAGTGTTATATTTTTTTCCGGTTATATAATTACTTATAGAATAGATAAAAAAAATAAAAAAATGTCATGAATATTCCCTATTGCGAGCAAAGACGTGTTCGTTCTAAAATGAATTGGTTACAGTTTTATGAATGAGACGTATTGTTTATTTGTTAAAGTACTTTGTTGTCAAACAATCAGATCTTCATATTGATACCTAAAACCTAATTACTTGACATGTATATCTCGATAAGGTCACCTAGGGTCATTGTGAACCACTGGGCTTTCATGTAACTTTAAACAGTTATTTCCCGCTCACGGGACAATGGCGTCCCAACCTTTGGGAGGTGTACGTGGAGCTAAAGAATCGAATCTACTGGGCCGAAGTACGAGATAGACATCATGTCCCTTCAGAGGCCCTTCCGACTATTCAATTAAATGGTACACGAGCGGATGCTGTACAGTCAGCATCGTATAGTTGCTAGCAGCCAAAGTAGCCAAATATTGTTATAGTAATAAAGAAGTGTACCTGCCCGGGGCATGGGACGCACACAAACACTGCACCCGCTGGGGTGTGTCATGTGTAGTTAATTAATACGACTATTTCTGATTCATAATTGATGGAATCTAAATGAACCGGGTTATTGGGTGAAAATGATGGCTAAAGGGCAAAAAACAGTTCTGATTATTGATGCACTCGAGTCGGAACGCAATCGCAAGTAGCTGATTATACGACTTGTATTTAGTAGAAGTAATGAGTATGCCGTGTGATATAGTTAGTGTCCGTTTGAGCGCGACCGAGCCGGAGCCGACGCTGGACACAGACGTCCGTGTCCGTGCCAAATGGCCGTGGACCAATCATCTAATAAGGACGGCCGTTGCACTCGTGTCACAAACACGTTTGTATATGTAGGTGCTTATAAATCACGTGCATTTTTGGGACAAAATCTTAGTAACGGTCATATTCACTGCCAAGACGCGCTACGCTCGTATTAGCCGATCCCGTGGTTTTCCCGCTAAGTAGAGGAAAGCAGCTACGGAGTAGGAGCCCGCTAGGCGGATTCCTGGCAATGCATGTGTTAATATCTGCCACAACAAAGGAGGCAAAAATATCTGATTTGTCCAAACGGCCCATGAAATAGGGAATGTGGTGGCAGATGTTAATACTGGTGACTGTACTAGGTCCATTCTGAACAATTTTGCGGTATAGGTAATAGTGAAAAAAAAATTCAGATAAGTGCGAGTCGGACTCGCCCACCGAGAGTTCCGCACTTAGTTACAAGTATACACTCGTAGTTTTCAGGTTTTTCCCTGCATTTTTTTTAACGTTGACTTAAAAGTTTGTTTTTTCATAGCTTCAAGAGACTGTAGACCTGAGTACGGTTTTAATTTCAACTCGATGCCGCTTCGCGCTCCCGAGATAAACGGTCTGAGGGGCAACAAAGTGATCCTATAAGGGTTAGGTTGGGTATGTTTTTTCTTTTTGAGCTACGGAACCCTAAAATTAGCTTTGTATACTTTTCGGCGTATATAAGGTGTCCAAGTTTTGGAACAGCTAACTGTTTACGCGATTTCATGGTAAGTTCTATTGCATAGTAAGTCATTCAGTAGGATCAGTAGATACCTATGAGTCTCAACGGGGTGCAACTTCGCTTGTTTAAGATCATTAAGAATTTCATATCGACAGCGATAAACTACACCCTCGACATAAGAATTCATTTCTTATTTCCAACCTTAAACTTTGTGGCTTGAATGGAAATGGGATTTTCCATCACAAGTCGGTGTATTTTTAACCCCCGACGCAAAGAGAGGGGTGTTATAAGTTTAACGTATCTGTCTGTGTATCTGTCTGTGGTATCGTAGCTCCCAAACGATTTTCGTTTAGTTTGTTTGTGTCATAGATAATTTTATCCCGAGTGTTCTTAGCCATGTATCATGAAAATCTGTTCAGCCGTTTTTGAGATATTGGACTTTGAAATGAAAAGCCGGGGGTTTTTCCGCTTTTCTAATTTGTAATTATATTTTACGACTTGACACTCTGAAGTTAAATATCTTTTTATACTCGTCGACCTTAATGTTCGAATTAAGACTTAAGTTAAAAGTTAGTTATAAAGGCTAATTGAATACAGTATAAACAGCGATCACAATGTAAATGTTAGTTGTACGTCCGTCTCGGGTCGGCGGCGCCTGCGCGGCGGAAACGCACGCGGGCCGTGCCTCGGACTCCGCGGTTCATGTAAAGCATTAGCATAGCAATTTGTCCACTTTCCGTGACTGTCCGATATATAGCATACCATACAAGATATCAATTTGTAGTGTAATAAGTTGCCATTTAACAATAAAGCAGCCATATGATGGTCGCTTATATGTACATAATAATTAAGAACATAACAGTAGTAAATCTGTCTGTCTTGTATTTAAACCGTGATAGTAGAATTTAAGAATGAAATGTGGGTGGCATGGGAGTTAAAATGGGATTGCGACTTCTAAGCGGCCAGACCCGCGAGCAAAGCTAGGCGATACGTAAAGGTGTAACTCGCGTGCGGCTGCGATCCGCCGCGGCGCGGTATTCTGTGCGGACCCCTTCATAATTAGCTCGAACATTACAACCGGTACCGCCTCCGCGCCGCGCCGCCACTGCTGTCAGTGCGTTTCGGCATTTAAGGTTAATGACGACTTTAGTTAGTTATACCAGCTACACTACAACATTGACTTTCGATGAATCTTGTTTCACACCAACTTAAGCGAATCTCTCTAATAGTCTAATCAATCGTATCTAAACAGGTTTAAAACTACGAAACATGCATTCTGCCTACAGAAAACAAGCTTTTATGCATCTTCTACACTAATATTATAAAGAGGAAAGATTTGATTGTTTGTTTGTGTGTTTGTATTGAATAGGCTCCGAAACTACTGGACCGATTTGAAAAAATATTTTACCATTAGAAGCCGACATTATTCCTGATGAACATAGGCTACTTTTTACCGCGGGAAAATGCTTCATTCCTACGGGAAAACGGGTAATCCGTGCGAAGCCGGGCCGGGCTGCTAGTGTGTTATAAATACCAGATATTCATATTAATTTATTGCGATCATGTTCATTATACAATTTCATTTCGGTTATCAGTTTTGCGAATAAATAAATTTGCGAATATATAAGGAACTAACTAAATGCGCGGATGCACCGTGCCGTGCAGGTTGATGTGAATGTCAATACGATAAGATTAGCTGTTACTATACCGTACAGAGGCGCAATACCGGAACGTGTTTTTAAAGCATTGTAATAGTACATTATGTACCTAGGGCGGTTAATTCGCGAATGCCCCAGATCGCAGGTGTTTGTGGCCCGCACCGAAGGTGAGGACCATAAATATGCGATCTGGGGCTTCACGAATTACCGCCCGTGGTGCGTACACAATTTTACGTCTTCTGCTGGGTGTGAAGTGAGATTTGCCGCTGCGCCCGTGGGCGGTAAATCTCACTTGCCGCCCAGAGTGACGTAAAGATATGTTACATGCTTTCCCCGTTATGAAAGCGCATAACTTCGTATCTGTGAGAGAAGCAAAGACCTAAAGATAGGATTGGACGAGGTTTTCATCGATTTTTGACAAGTTTTGAATCGTATCTACTACTTTTGCACTACAGATAGAATCATAAATCAAACGGCTATCGGTTCTTCAATCTTTTATCTCCATTTTGACAGACCGGATTTTGAAAAAAATGAATACTTAATTTTGTATGATTTTTTTAAACATTGTCTAAAAAAACACTTATTTCGCATCTCTATTGACGTGAAAGATCTAACATATACGAAATCTACAAATTTGGGTTCGTCTATGACGTCTCTAAAAACTGGCAGAGGGTTTTTAATTTTAAACCAATTAACACAAAAGTTATGGCCAGAAAACCAGTTTTTTGGCCTAAAATTGTTCAACTTTGATGCCAAATATCTCGAAAACAATGAAGTTTGAAGTAAATATGGGATACTATATTGCTTAAAGCCGTTGTTGTTAATATAATAAGCTACAAAAAACATTAGAAAACTAAGGGATTCAGATCGAAGGTCATTGGCGTATGGGAGCCTCTTAAATCAAAATGAAATTATTATTCGAAAAATGTATGCCTTGTTTGTTAAGTTAGTGACCCAGGAACAACAACCATTTGTCACGAGAACGAGATGACGGGGTAGCGTAACACATACATTTACTACAACCGCCTGTCCACCGCAAGATCGTCGCCGGAGCGCCGCGCCGTCATCCCGGCCGCCAAAGTAAACGCTCGTAGCCGATCTCGTGGTTTTCCTCATATGTAGCGGAAAGTGACTACGGCGTAGGCGCCCGCTAGGCGGGTTGCTGGCAGTAAAAGTGTTAACTAAAAAGCGCGCGAACTCAGAGATGGTGACGGGTACGGGCGATGTACCTACCGGCATTACAATTCAGGTTTGAACTTGTCCAACCATCATGGCCAGCGGTGACATCGCAACTGACAGAAGCACAAACGATCGTCATCTGATCTTTGTGCCGGCGCCGGCGGCGGTGGACGGCTTTAAACGTGGTGGTTCGACGATCATACAAAACGTCTTTTGACATTCGGAGGCAAACGGCGTGATATTTTAAGAAAATTATGTAAAAAACTTTTATCTACGCACATATCATTAGTGCTCTAAAATGCGTTCAGAAACCGTAGGAAATGACCAGCATTATTACAACCAATTTTACTATGAGAACTTTCTTGTCTGTGGTAGTAGGTAAAATCTGTACTGTAATGTTATTACAGTACAGATTTTTGTAAGGTTATGAGTTTAAATTTGGAACAGCTGCCAAAACTCAAGCGGGTCTCTATTCTAGTATCCATAGATATTAAAACAGTTATCGATACGAAACGTCAATTCAGTATGTTTTTTAATATAAACCGCACGACATTTGATCAAGAGTGATATGAGAATAGGGACTTCATTCGTTTGTCTATGATTAAAAAAAAAACATTCGTCTTGACGTAGGATCGAATTGCCGCCATTACTGTTGTCATTTCTTTGTATGTTTTTGCTGTAACGAAAGTAGAGTTGTGAAAAGTTCACATTTTAGTTGAAAATATGAGTAGTAGTGACTCCAAGAACGATATGAACACTCCGACGGATATCGTAAATGCAGCCACGATTGCAACAAATATATTTTACAGGTAGCACTATAGTAGCAATGCAGGTCATTTTCTTACGGCTTCAGAACCCATCTTAGAGTACTTATGATATGTGTGTAGATAAAGTAGTGTATGCAACTATACATAATTTAGCCTTAAAACACTCGTGTGATCCTATTATGAAACTCGCTGACGCTCGTTTCATAAAACCACACTCGTATTTTAAGGCCTCTGATTATGTATCAGTTGCATAAACTACTATTATACATTGGCTTTCCAATCCAACAAATTCCCCATTTCCCAGAGTAAACTTGTATAAACTCATGGTATAACAACACAGGTACTCTCTTCCGAGACTCGCGAACCACGTGACTGACACAAGCCTACGTCATCATGCTGTTAAATGCCGTTTGATGACGTAGGCTTGTGTCAGTCACGTGGTTCGCGAGCCTCGGAAGAGAGTACCTGTGTTGTTATACCATGTATAACTAGAATAATCGTTTGCCCAAAGTATCACGTGACAAACGAATTTCTCAAATTATTCTAGTTAAACAAGTTAATTCTAGGAAAAGGGGAATTTGTTGGTTTGGTGAGTGTGTTACATAAGTTTCTTTAAATATCACGCCGTTAGCCTGCGAATGTAAAAAATACGTTTGTATGGTCGTCGAACCACCTTAAATGTCACGACAAATACGCGACCTTATCACAGTTCAACGGTGCAATAAACTACAAACATGATTATTAATTGCATGCAAACGAAACAAACTTATCTGTGTGACAGTGACGTCATTTATCAATGCACCAATAAAAGAACATTTGATTTCTCCAGTAAAAGTTGTTTCCGAGTGCGGAGTGGACGTGTGGTATTTTCCGTGCATTTTAATTAAATTTTGTGTCTATTCGTGAGTCAAGATGAATACAGAGGTAGCTAATAAGGAAAATGCGAAGTGTGAGGCGAACGATTGGCGGTTAGACCTAACAAGCGACGCTCGAAGTCACTTCGTGAGTGCACTGTGAGTACACTTATGTAATTAAGATCTGACCCTCTATAGTCTATTTTCTAAAAATGCATATCAATTAGGTACATAAAAATCCATCTCAGTATCATTTTGGTAACCCATAGCCCCTGGACGCCTAGGGAGAGCACATGCCGTTGCCGAGGCGGTTTACGTATATAATGGCCTGAGTTAACTTCCTGACAGACGGGTCGTTCGCTCGTTTGTTGTTATAAAAACCGGCCAAGAGCGTGTCGGGCCACGCTCAGTGTAGGGTTCCGTAGTTTTTCGTCCAGAAATTATTTTGTATTTTTTTTTTAAGTATTCAACCTATCAAGTTCAAAATAATTTTCCTACAAAGTTTTTATAAAGTTCTACTTTTAGGATTTTTTCCATATTTTTAAAACTTATGGTTCAAAAGTTTTTATTTTACCACTGTTGGCGTGATTGATATACATATTAGTACCAAATTTCAGCTTTCTAGTGCTAACGGTTACTGAGATTATCCGCGGACGGACGGACAGACAAAGCGAAACTATAAGGGTTCCTAGTCGACTCATCATAAACTTAAGAGCCGGGCTCTTGTCGGTGGAGTAATCGCCACTCTGTTCTTCTCTCTGCCACTGTTTTGAGCTCCTGATACATGACATTAACTTTCTCTTTAGCTTGGTCCATAAACGCACGTCTTGGTCTTCCCCTGCCTCTCCTTCCATCAATCTTTCTTTCAATTATAGTTTTTATGTAATTGTCATGTCGTATCAGGTGCCCCAACATATTTCCCCTTCTGTTTTCAATCGTTTTTAGTAGACATCTTCTTTCTCCTATCAAATTTAGAACCTCTTCGTTTGTTCTTCTTTCTGTCCAACGAATACCTTCCAATCCTTCCATCCTTCTCCATGCCCACATTTCTAATGCGTTCAGTCTCTCTCTATCACGCTGGGTTAGAGTCCACGTCTCGCTTCCGTACAACGCTATGCTCCAGATGTAGGTCTTAATAAATCGTTTCCTGATATTTCGAGATATCTTTGCTTTTAGTATTTGTTTTTTGGCATAGTCGACTACGGAACCCTAAAAAGACCTTTCTTTACATTCCAATTTGTGATGAATTCGTAAATTTTAGTGTCAGGACAAAGTCATTTTGGCGCGAAATGACGCTTATCTATGGTAACCTCCCTGTGTAGGCCTAGCGCGTGAGCACGACGGCTATCAGAAGACGGCGTGCGAGCTCTCTCGAGCTATCTTGCACCATCCGTCTCTTTCTAAGTTTCCTAATAAGAGAGAGACGGATAGTGCGAGAAAAATCGAGAGAGCTCGCGGTCTTGTGCTAACCGTGCAGATGCGCTACCGGGAAACGAAAACGAAATTCGTTCGTGTACCTCCCTCTCTGCTCGAATAAGCAAGTGCGACAGAGAAGGACAGCACAATGACGTTTTCATATATTTATATACATTCTGTTGTACAGTCAGCGTGATATGGTCCGTAGCAGCCAAGGTAGCCAAATATTTCGGTACACGTCTTTATTACGGTAAGAATAAGGGTGTGTTAGGAAATATTTGGGTACTATGGCTGCTTATGACGCTGACTGTGCGTAGTACATCATAGTTTCATTGATCGCACTCGCACACCGCTATACGAATTTCAATTTTACAACATTTTGCTACTAATCGAGAAGTAGTTTGTAAAAACTTAGTCAGTATTCATGAATTTTGTACCTAATCCTGACAACCCTTTCTGCAAAAAATTACAGCTAACGTTATCACAGGCAGTGGACCTTCTGTACAATTAGGCAGTTTTAATACTGAGTTTGTAAAGTTAGGTTAGACTCGGGAGGTCGTGGGTTCGGACCCTCGCCCGCAGTAGTTTAAAAAACTTATGTACGAAATATCTCTTGGTAATTAACTTTAGCGTTCCGGTGTAGGGAAATGTCGTGAGGAAACCGGTCTAATTCCACCAACGTCTAGTTTTCGGTCTTGGTTAAAAGGTCAGAGAGCAAACGTTTCCGTAAAATTTGTCTACTCCAAAATGTTTTGATTATGTGCCAAAGCGGACCCCGGGCTCCTCAGGGTACAACCGGGTGGACAATAGGTGGATAGTTAAAGTTAGATTTATATGACAGTATTGGAAACAATGGTTCTTATCGCAACCAAGGTTGCGTTACGATAATCTTATCGTGCATGTCACCGTGACCTCTACTGCACAGGTCTCTGTTAGGAACGCTGTCTCATGTCACCGTGACCTCTACTGCACAGGTCTCTGTTAGGAACGCTGTCTACATATACTAACAATATTATAAAGAGGAAAATTCTGTGAGATTGTAGCTTTGTAAATTTCTATGTTTTGGTTAATGAGGGTTTTGGGAACTAGGCGAGGCCGCCGCCGACTGTTTCAAAGTTGGCGACGACCGAGCTGCATCTAACTAAACATCGATTTGAAGATTCGTTGTGTTTATAGCAAGAGGTAAATGCAGGTCTACTCTCAGTGGACGAATAAATGTTTTTTGGCCTTATTCATAAGCTTTCATCAAACCTATTTTACCTAAAAACGCCGTTAACACTTTCACTGCCAAGAACCCGCCTCTCGGCTCTCCCCTACATAGCGGTAAAACCACGAGATCGGCTATGAGCGTATAGCGCCTAATAATTCTTGGCAGTGAATGTGTTAAAATTAGTTTGTCTCTATCTGTCACTTGTTGCACACATTTTATTTATCAAAGGCATTCTAAGTTTTATCATTATCTTGATTGTTTCAGGAAGGGAGCTGCATTGGTACGAGGAGGGCCGCTAGAGGAGGCCGCTCGCCTCGCCTCGCAGATGGAACGCGACGCGTGCAGCAGGGCCGGCTCCCGCGCCGCGTACTTGCGCTTGCTGGCTCTGAAGATAACTGAACTGAGGAACAACTGTCGTCCGGCTGGGGCGTAGCGCTGGCAACGACGTCATCTTAGCGCTTTGATAACCGACTTCAAAAAAGGAGGAGGTTCTCAATTCGTCGGAATCTTTATTTTTTTATATGTGTGATTACTCGAAGACGACTGGACCGATTTAGTATATTATTTTTTGTTTGAAAGGATATCTTTTCCAGGTGGTACCATTGTCTTCAGGTCAGGATCTGTCTGGGATCCCAGAGGAATCGAGAGAAGACTTGAAGCAATTTGGAGTACTTATCTAAGTAGGTACTGGTTTTAAGTCAATTTGACTTTGTTTTTAAAGTAAATTATTTTCAGGTTGTATCCTAAACTAAGTAGCCCGGGGCTTGCACCTAATCCCGGGATTCGCCGACCGCACTACAAAAGTACGTCGTATACGTACGTACGCTTAGTAAAATTTGTTAATGCAAAATTGTACTGCTTGCGCAGTCGTCGTCTGAATTGGAGTTCATTATGGCATCTAAATTTACCGAATTTAAGATAAAATATACATAAATTAATATATAAATTGATCTCTTAATGAAATTATTTAATAAATGTTTTTTTTTATTGTTTGTTTAAAATAAATACTTGAGATGTTGAATTTGTTGTACAAATGTAAATTGAATTGTAACAATTGGACTGATAATTTTTATTAAAACATAATCGAAAACCTAGTTTTATTCCAAGTGTTTTCGCTTGTCACGTGTCAGGCCTCCACGTGTTTCACCTCCCGTTAAAGTACATTGGGTAGAGAGTACATGACTACTATGTAATATGTAAATGCTATACCTACAAGTTCAGTTTACAACCGTTAGACAAACGCGCTATGTCCCATTTCGTATTGTGTCACACGTCATTAAAGCCATTTTGATTTGAATATTTCGTATATATAGGTACTAGATTTATCTAAGTATAATTATGTAAATTGGCCAAGTTCGAGTATAATTTGATCTTAAGACAAGATCTGCAACACTCGCATACATAAGCAGACATCTTGGAAATCTTGGAATACGGTAACCCGGCCAGTACAAGCCGACTGGCCGAGCGTGAAGCTACCGGAGCAGACGGCTTTAGTTCGCGAGTTTGTCACACGAGACATGAACGGATAACCAATGTGCCACAGGACAGAGCAGGTTTTTTTAAATACTAGGACGGTGGCAAACAAGCATATGGTCTGCCTGATGTTAAGTAGACACCGTAGCCTTTGCCAAGCCTCTATTGATTTGCGGAATTATCGTGTTGATAGCTAGTGACGAAAGCTCAACACAGCGCATCCCCGGCAGCTCAGGCGACCACAACACCACGTACAGAGGAAGTAGTGCCGTTATTATGGCTGCGGTCTTCTGGTATTCTGTAAGCTGAAGGTCGGTACATCCCCAGTTGGGATGCTCCAAAAATTGGTAATACTGAAACGGTCTTTTATTATTTATCAAGTAATCTATTCACACACGTCTGAATCGATGAAAATGTATAACTTTTGCCTAAGTAATCAGACACCATAGAGAACGGGCACCGCGACATATGACAGTCCGAGCGTGAAGCTATATTATACAGACGACGGGCAGACGGCTTTAATTCGAGAATTAGTCACCCGCGACAGAAAAAGGAACTGACAAAGTATGTGTCACAGGGAGAGATAACATTGGTAACAAACCTTACTCATCTCATTACCTTTAACAAAGCTAAGCGGGTATCACAGGACATAGATTATGATTTATGATTTATATTAGACTATCGGTCTCTTTTTAAACGTTCTAATTAGAAAGAGACGGCTAGTCTACCTCGCCGCGACACAGCTCGCGGGCCGTCTTGTGACAGACGTGCTGGATATCTATTCCAGTCTAACCTATTGCTACCTGTTTATGTTTACATGAATTATTAAAAAAAAACCATATCACTGCCTTTGATTTTATTTGAGATAAACAAATTATCAAGAAAAACACATACTAAACGATATGATACAGAGAGAAAGAATATACTTAATGGAAAAATAAACCATCTTCGTCCGTAGCCCCCGACAGGATTCGAAACAAAATATATTTATTTATACTAAACGGGACTTAATCGCGTATGTGTGAGAATCGTGAAAGTTTAAATCAATATAAAATATATTTAATTAAATAATTTGTTTCGTTATAAAGGTAAAAACACATATTATTCGAGAGACGAGAGGCTTTGTTTGCGACAGAAACTAGTTTTATTTCTTACGTAACATAATAACCAAAACTGTACCTACTGCTTTGATTTACATTAATAAATTTAATAATACACTCGATTCCGTTTTGTTAAATCCAAAAGGTATTTGGGTCAAATCATGTTTGTAGCAAATAACATGACCCCACTTATCGTCAATCGGTTGTTCCGCGAGCATCAATCAATAACGATCGAATGCTCGCAGTTATCACATTCACACGTCCAAGTAGATAAGGTCGTAAGTACAACTAACTGACTATTCATGTACCTTATCGCAACGTGATAAGGTCTACAAATGGTCGGTGGAGTGGGTTTCTGTTTGAAGGCAGGACACAGGACATAAGACCTTTTGGTGTAGCGTGATCGTAACAGTTGAATCATCGGGTTGTTTAGCTTTGATTGCGCGCGATGGGATTGTTAATTGATTGGTATTCGCTGTTTCCACTTGTAGCCCTTCAAGATACCGTGGGTTTGGCAAGTTTATGACTTAAATGGACAAATGGGAATGTCGGTTTAAACAATAAAACAATTTTTATTAAGAAAGAAAGAAAGTATTTATTCGTGATAATAAAAATAAAAATATCTTGAAACCCACTACTTACTTCATGGTAAAAAAACCAAGTAAATTACGAGCGCTTTTAGGTCTGGATATATTTATAATATTTTCGTGGTATTGATAATTAAAACTTTAAGAGTTTGAGTTAAAGGATTTGATGACCTAGTGATACTAGGTACCTAGATATCATTTTCACCGATTCCGCATGTACCAATGTTGAGGTATCCATGCAATTAAAACTGCACGCGCTTTGCACTCAACCACATCGTTATATCACAGACACGATATAATAAAGTCACATGTAACTATGAAACCTACGCCCTTGCGTCGCTCTTGTTTTGAGAATCGTATCGGGAAAACATTCCCGTATCCATGTCAAACGTTGGACAAATTGTGTGAATTTGACACGTGTTGAGTTGAAATATTGTCCTATAGATTGCATTTTAATTTTGGTTTCTCAACTAAAAATATAAAGTGTATCGTGAATCGTTAGAATTCAGGAGGAGGTAGGATATTTATGACTACTATTTTGATTATTTATTTTATTCATTAATAGCCAGTGTATATAAACACATTTAACCAAACTGTTGGAACTGTTGATAACATTGATGATTAATTAGTGAAGCTGGATTGCACCTTTTAACTGGCATCAAGACTCTCCACAAACATTTTTAAAGGTTGTTTTTATCATCTCAACACATGACACAATTCGCTTAGCTCACGTCAAAATGGAACGTTTAACAACTACATAATAGAACATTTAATAGGCGTTAACTAGGCGTAGTCACTGTGTAAAGATATTGCGTGCATTAGAGCAATTAAAGATATGATCTTCACAATTAACCGCCGCGACGTTGGTGCTAAAACAAATAATTTAGTTAAGATGATCTATTTTTAAGCTGAAATAATAATTAATGGTGTGCTCTAGGATAAAACTGTATCAATTGTTAGTGACTGTACAACATATAAGTCAGTTGTCCAATCGACAGTTAGACACATAGAATGCAAGAGGGAAGTTGAAACCTGAACTGGAAGGAAATATTTACACAAGATTGCAAGTGAGATACGCTTCACTTGTTACTGACTTCCAGAGTCCAGATATCAAAATATTTGGATTTCGCAGCGTTGGATGTTTATATCACTATAGAAGGAAAATGTGTATCACGAAGTGCTTATAATGTGAATGGTACCCGAGTAGGGCTCACGCGAACTAGGAGGGGCTCTGATATCTGATGCCGGCTAGTAGTTTACAATCTCGGGGTCAACTTAATCTAGACGATTGGCGGGTTAAACATATACTAGCTATTTACTTATTGATCCTATGCCAAATTTTAACTGTGATAATTAAGAGTAGGTATACTTATTACTACAACTTAAATTTTCAATTTTTCAAATAATGTACAGCGTCGCTCGTGAGGTGTTTGAAGTCCGAGGGCAGTCCGTAGTAGTTGGTTAGATGAGAGGGCATTCGAACACGATGTGGTGACTGTTTGCTCCGCACATCCACAGTCACATTCTTCAGCATCGCTCCAGCCCCATTTTTTGCGCAGTTGAACACAGTGCCCTATTTCAGTCCTTATTCGATTCAAGGAGCACCAGACACGTTCAAAAATATATATGTTTAACTTAATGGCGAATGCTACACGCTCGATATGAATCGTGATATTTAACGCGATAATAAGGCAATATTTATCTAGTAGTATTTTGATATACTACACATACGATACGAATCGCGTCAGTACGACGGTAAATTTCATTGAGTACACTCGTACGTTTCGTTGCTGACAGAATGAATACTGACGCGATAAATATCGATTAGAGACTAGACGCTCGATATTTATCGACGATACTGCATACAGATCGTGGATTTTTGGATTTCTAGAAATACAGCGATCCGTATCACGATACGTGATATACTTATACTACACACTCGATAAACATCGTGATCCTAGATTACGATCCAAATATCGCGATTCATATCGAGCGTGTAGCATTCGCCATTAGAAAGCTTTTAATAAAAAACGTCGTACAATTTAGGTGATAATTTCATATATACATATAATCACGCCTATTTCCCGGTGGGGTAGGCAGAGATCACGGATTTCCACTTGCTATACGATCTTGACAAACCTTCCTTGCTTCATTTACTTTCATGACATAATTCGTATATGCTCGCCGTTTCAGTGAACTTTTGACCTGACCTTTATTTAGGATTTCTCCGATTTGATTTCGGTCTGACGAAGTTCGACGAGGTCCCCTTCCAACTGTACCATCCACTTTTCCCTCCCACATCATAATTTAGTGAGATGTCGCCTAAAATTGGATTTCAGCGGCAAAAGCTCGTCGGACCGTTCTCCCCCGTCACGTTTCACCTGATGCGTTTCTTTTCTAAGATTATATTTTCCGAATCACGTCTCTAATAATCAGCTTAGCCCCGGGCGAAGAAATACGTAATTAGGTTGCACATGTGCGCAACATACCTATAATTCGGTGCAATTTATTCCGCAATCGAACGTTAGAATCCGAAAGTGGATCAATGGTTATCCGAACCATCGGATACTGTGTCGATGGTTCGATCTAATTGTAATTACGTGTTTGAAATCAGAATTCTATGTGATAATCCAGTGAGGCTAGCTTTTATTTACAATGCAAGAATATGCGACGCAACAATGCGATCAAAAATATCTGACATGACTTTATTTGCAGAATCAGTTGAGCGCGTCAGATATATTATGCTGTGTCAGATATTGCATATGATTACAAAATTCTACATCTACGTATAAGAGATAAAGGCGCAAAATCATAATGTTTACACTATAGCATGAATAATTTATTTCGCATCCGCCCGCATACTTCGAATTATAAACACATAAAATATTAACGATTTGCGAACTGAGTACATAGCGAAGAAGTCATAAAAGTATACTGTGCCGAGAAAATCGCGCATGCGTAAAGTTGATTGAATAAATATCATTATACGGTTCATGTAACCGGACGACCGGTTAGTCTAGTGGGTAGTGACGCTGCCTACGAAGCTGAAGGTCCTGGGTTCGAATCCCGGTAAGGGCAAATATTTGTGTGATGAGCATGAATATTTGTTTCTGAGTCATGGATGTTTGCTATGTATTTAAGTATTTCTATCTATTAAATATATCGTCGTCTAGTACCCATAACACAAGCCTTATTGAGCTTACTATGGGACTAGGTAGATTTGTGTAAGATTGTCCCCTATTATTTATTTATTTATGTAAAATTGAGAATGATTGGAATTGAAAAATGTGATATGGATCTAGTGTGGACGATAAACTATGGCATAACCACAATGAATACATTTATTAAACGATTGTAACTAAATATATATCTATGCGTTTGAGTAAGAGCGTTGGTGGTTGGGTTATGTGGTTGACAAATATGTATATCCTTGAAGATGAAGATGTCTCCAAAAACAAGTTCCTGAGTAAAAAAGACGGTTCAGTTTCGTGTAACATCAATCCGGTTCTAGATTTTTGTAAAATAACAATTTGTCAAAACACGCATATTCTTTAAAACACCACTTAATGTTTTTGCATGCTAAAAGTTTTTGTAACATAAGTAAAGATTTCCTTATGGTAGGGAATTACATTCGTAGATGAGCTCGCTCGCATGCAAGCCATCCAAAAGCAGGAAAGCAAGTATACATACAGGCTCAGGTAGACGTCTCCTATTCAATTATATTCATCAACCGATATATCGAGTCAAAGGAATATCGGAACCCTACATACTCGTGCAACGAAATTCAAGCATCAACTCCCTAATCGGCCTATTTATACCATAAAAAACGGCCAAGTGCGTGTCGGGCCACGCGCAGTGTAGGGTTCCGTAGTTGCCTGTCTGTATTTCTTACATCGACACGCACGCGCCTAGTAAATGGTGCGGTTGCGTCGGCCGAATTTGTACGAAAGTTGGCCTTTTCGAGTACATTTTAAGTCGACTATTACTCGGTAACTATAAGTCAATTTAGCCATGATAGTTTTCCTTTTAATACCAATACATGTAACTACATACTACTGCTACGATTTTTTTAACATTCCCAGTAGCAGCCATTTAGTGTAGTAGCAGGGACACATGACACTAACCAAAAATTTGGGATTTAAAGCCCAATATCACACAAATGGACTCAAGTTGAAAATCGGCAAAGTGCGTGTCGGGCCACGCGCAGTATAGGGTTTCGTAGTTGCCCGTCTGTCTTAGTTACTTCGACACGCGCGCGCCAACTAAATGGTGCGGTTGCGTCGGCCGAATTTGTACGAAAGTTGGCCTTTATACTTTAAGTTGGTCGATTATGCCTACTTTCCCGTAATACTTTGCCTTTTAAATTAATTATATACTGCCACGAATTTCACACACGCGGCGGGGCACATGACCTTAGTTGTAAGGGTTACTGAGCAATGCCGGAGACGGGCAGACGGACGGACATTGCGAATTAATAAGGGTTCCTTGTTGACTACGGTACCCTAAAAACTAGTAGCTATGTGGTCGTAACGTCACTGACACGACAAATACCTCTCCACGCCGCGCCGTGTATGTTAGGTAACGGACCCGCGCGCCCGATTTGGTAGCGCTTTCCGCTCCGGCCGGTCCGCGTAATCGGTATTCTTTCAATCGTTTAATCATTCGATTGCGTAAAACGTTGCACCGGGTATATCATTTCAGTGTAAAAGTATTTCGATCAAATTAAGATGGAACTTCCAAAGGGACACTTTGGTTCAACTGTGATGTACCTGACGTGACGACGACTAGTTACGAGTAATTAACCAGTTTATGTACCCAGGCAATATGACAGCCACGTCCCAACTAATCTCAGATGAATCTCTCGCAGTGTCCCAGCTCCTCGACCATCATTGACCAAGGTATAATTGGCTTACATGATATGTGGCGTTTCTTGTATCTATATAGGTGTTGCTTAAATATTTTTTGTGCTGGTATTAGATTATATCCTAACTTGTAATGACATAATGATATTGCGCACATAGCAAAATTGATTATATGCGGGTACAGTCGCCATCAGATATATCGGAGCAGCCAAGGTGCTCACAAATATCTGCACACGTCTCTAATGCCTTGACAATATAGAGACGTGTTCAGATATTTGTGAGCACTTTGGCCGCTCCGACATATCTGATGGCGACTACTCTACAGCTTGTCCAGTCGACGTCAAAGATAAGTATACATTTTTCGTCTCATTACAATGTAGTAAGGTGTTATAACGTACAGTCGACCTCAAAGATATCTTAACACTATATCCCCATAATGTTGGCTATTATACAGGTTGCCTATTCTTATTTTAATTCAAACTGCCTAGAAGCTTGTAGATAGAAGAAGATTGAAGACGTCAAGCAGTCGCTCTCGATGCTTCTCAAAGGCACCGAAACTCCGGTATTTAATAAATCCAATACAAAAGTCTTATCATTTCGTGATTTCATCTCCCCGTCTGACTACACCCTTCAACAGTGCGTGTATCAGGTAAAAAAAAGCAAACATCCCAAGCGCATTAAACATAATTAAGACAGCCTCAACATATAAGACGCATTGATATTTAAACACCGCTGTACCGATAACCGTATTTACCAACATAGTAATTCACTATCGGGGTACCAAGGCCGAGTGATTCATCGCATATAAAGGAACACTTGTTATACCTACATTTATAATTGTTGATAGTATTTAATTTGTAAATGACTCACTGACTTAATTTTCTTACTTATTCGCCTTGGAGGACTTGGGGACCTCGACTTGCACACTTGGGTCAATACGGAGTGCGGGATGGTTCATACCGTTTCTAATCATAACTGACGTGTTCGAGGAAATAACACGGGGCAGCGTGCACATGATTTTAGGTCAGGGTAGCCAAATGCAAAACAGGTTTGCAGAGGGTTCCGAGTGTCCCGACCCTTAGCAATGACCCGGTTACAAGATTAGGGTAGTGCGTATGTATTTGTGCCCATTGCAGATGCCAACCTATGTATGTCCTTAGCTGACTGTGAAAAATCGCATATTGATATGATAGAAACAGGCGTCCTAACAGACGATAACGCTACCATTAAAGTTCTTACTAGTAGCACGGATAGTATGTAATGTAACTCGATTACCATACCTCCTATAACTACGAGCTTATCACTGCCAGCCGGGTGCACCTACTACCCGCATTTTGTCTACATGCATAGTGTGCTATTTTTTTATCTTTGCCATTTCCCGCTGTCAGGTACACGAACGCCAAATATTCTAGTAAGATTGTAACGTGCGACTAGGCAATACAATATCGACCGAATTTTCGAGACCCAGACCCAGAAACAAACTAGCTACGCCTAATTCAGCGCTAGAAATGATCCATTCAAGCCCTTATGGCATGTCAATAAAAATTTATAATAGAATCCCCAATGCTATTAAAGACATTGAAAATTACAAAATATTTAAAAATACAATAAAATTATACCTCATGCAGAAAGCTTATTATACATTAGACGATTTTTTTAATGATCAGTTTGAGGAGTGGACTAAATTGTAGGTCATTGTAACGGATTGATATTATGAATTATTATTAATTGATTATTGTGACATTTTTAACTTAAATTAAAATTTTTGTTTTTTAATTTATAAATTTATGATGTGAAATATTAACTTTTAATAGTATTTTTTAATATTTTGTCACTTAAATTTTTTATATTTCTTAAGTTTGCGTAAGAAATGTGAAAATTATGTGACGGTTATTATTATTATTATTTGAATTATTGTTTATTTCATTGCTGTGCCCTTACAGGGTTCATGTAGAACTGTAATATATAATTTAAGAACTGTATACTAACATGAGTGCAATAAATGATTTGATTTGAGATTAAATCTCGGTGGCGGAAAATCTTATGTATGTATTGCAATCTCGGTCGAGATGTCGACTAATACAATCAAGATCTTGTCGATATACTCGACATGGCTGACGAGATCTCAAAGCTTTAATCACGACCCCAAAAGATTAACGCGAGATCTCGTATTGCCGATCTCGGCCCAAGATTGCATTCTCTACGTACGACGGAGGCAATGTGATGTCGCTAAATGTCTCCAATAAATGTGACTAACATTGTGTCTGTTGACTTACAAATGATAAATCCGAGCAGCTTGGTGCCCCCGTCGTGAGGCTCCTAGAGTATCATCGATGAACTTCACAGGCACGAGCACAACACTACCTGCGAACAAACAAACAAATATTCAAACAACTATATAACAAAGGCACAGCATAAAACGCTAAATACTGCGATAAATCCAACCAGAAACATCCATTTTATAATCTAGCAAATGCAGTTTTCATAGTTTAAGGCGCCGTAGGTTCATGGTCTTCTCTCCCTTTCACTGAGCATAAGCGTGAGCGAGATGGAGGTGCGTGCTCGGAAGCGCGGATATCATGTTTTTTAATTTTAATTTTTTGGGCGTGTAAATAAATAAAAAAGTAATCACTGAGTTCTCTCAAACATGATATTGCCGATTTTTAAAAGCAATTTTAATATTTTTAGCTTTTGTGCATAATTTGTTACGAATATTTTAAGTGTATTTTAGACCTATGTTCGTGATTTATTTCTATCGAGCGAAAATTGCTTAATCATGTTTCGAATCACTGATCTCGCTGCAGAAAAGCCTCAAGATTACTATTCGTATTTTTTTGGAACCATATTTTTATAAATTTACTATTACAAAAACATTATACTGTTTCAAAAACTCTGTTCGTTTAACTTCGCTGAACCTACGGCGCCTTAAGAACCAACTTAAATTATTTTTCATCACACTTGTTCGAAAAGGGCTTCATAATGCGCAGACATGCAGAGCTGTAATAGCCTGTGTTACGCCCACGGGCGTAATGGTTTTTTTCTTAAATTGTATCTGTCACTCATGCGGCAGTTACAAAGCAAAGAGGTTATATATCAAATACGATGTCTGAAAACGTATTTATAAATAAATTTAAACTTAAAAAACTACCTTAACATGTTTAACTGAATTATTTACAGATTTAATATGTAGTTATTTAGTGTCTACGTAAAATGTTTTTAAGTGTTTTCAAATCGTGGCTGTATACCGAAGGGTCTTTGCCATACGCGCCTCACGTCAAATTCAACAAAATCGACGACTGACATGTTGCAGTTTTTATTACGATTTGTATTCATTTCATCTAAAATGTATTTGTTTCCTCGCAAATGTGATGAAAAGCATTGTGTATAACTCGGGCGTAAGAATATTGCAAACTTCGGCGTCGGGCTTCTGATAGCCTCTTGTTCGCAATATTCCACTTACGCCCCACGTTAAACAATGTACTATTACATCACAGGGGCAGTAAAAAAGAAAGCCCTCTATCGCATATTTACAAACCTCGCCTGCGGCTCGGGCCACAAATACCTGCGATTTCGGGCTTTCTTTCTTTTACAGCCCTTGGTAAGTAATGTACTATTAAATAAGCTGTTTTTTCATAAACTAGAAGCTAGTCTGGCCAGGGAAAGATGGGCCTAGAAAAGAGCGGCAAATTAAAAAAAAACCGGCAAAGTGCGAGGCGGACTCGCGCACGGAGAGTTCCGTACCATTATCTAGAAAAACGGCAAAAAAAAACACGTTTGTTGTATTTATTTTATTTTGTTTTTATTATTTGTTTTTATAGCGTACCTACACACGTTGGACATATACCTGATTGTTGCTGCACCCTTCCAGGGTTCATGTATCTTAGTTTTAAGTACTTGGTTGCAAATAAATATCTTATCTTAATAATAATAATAAAGCCCTTTATTTACCCAAACTTCATACATGATAAACTTTAGAATGCACAATTCATAAAAATTATGATACTGGAAATAGATAAGATACAATACAATTGCTAAGAAACAAAGATTAAGTAAGGTTGGTTGGGTTTGTCCATTTTTGGACATAGGCCTCCTCCATATTACTCCACAGTTCCCTCTCGGTGGCAATTCTGGTCCAGGTTATGCCTGCCTCCTCAACGATGTCGTCTCGCCAGATAAATATCTTATCTTACTGTTGCCATATAAAAAGGGCTCATCTTTCCCTGGCCAGACTCTAGACTAGATGCGAGATATAAGTAATGCGACTTCGTAGCTAGCAATTTCATGCTAATGTTAAAGAGGTAAAGATTGTAGCGCTGTACGTTGTTCGTGAATTTATAATTTCAAAATTTCTTTCTTCAATTTATATAATGTATTTCGGGATCAACATAGGTCATATTTTATCCTGTCGCAGGCGGATTCTTATTAAACTACTGTTATCACTTGGCTATCGATGTCTTACTATAACTTCCTACGTCGGCGAATGTTTACATACAATTTCTATACCCCAACTGGTTTGCGACATAATGCACTCGGGCACCAAAGCTATGTTCGCTTCGCACACAACAGCCCCGGCGGCCGGATTTCCACAGTGGCCGTCCTTGGCCAACCCTCGTCTCCACACACCTATACTAACTGAGAGGAACCCGCGCAAAACACAACTTTACCACCAAGGGGTAAGATCTACATTTAACTGATCAGGGACGAATTTACAACGTTTTAGAGGGAAAAGCGGCGATTGATGATGCGAAAAAGCGTCGCTCCGAGAATTCATCTCCGACCGTGGTGTAATAGAATAATAGTGACACAGGAAATTACTTTTTTGTAGTGAATGCATCATTATTTTTGCATGTATTCAAATGAACTGCTTTCAAATATTAAAGTAATCCAGTATTCGTAAAATGTTATCACTATCATATTACACTTGAAGAAAAAAAACATTAACAAAATAGTAGACAGCGTTCTATAAATTCTATAATGAATGAATGATATTGAGTAATAAGTTATCGAGTAAGTTCTATTAAATACTCGTAATCCAGTAATTTTCAATCATTAACAAACAAGTTTATAAACTGATGACAGTTTAATAACTACACAAACGATACTTTTAATTGATGATTTAACAACACCAAAGTTAGTAGTCAAGTAACCAAGCGTAATACTAGAGAACACACTTCAAAACAAACAAATAGCTACATTTTCAACACGAACATCTTCGCTCCACTTCACTTAGGCCACTTGAGCTACCGAAGTGGCTGACGAAGCAGAATTTGGAGCAGCGGCAACATCAAACAGCTGTTCCGTATAGTATGAGCATTGGGCAGTGATAAGAACCGATGGGCGCCGGCGACCGCGGTACACTAATCGAGTTAGTGGACTGCGGTGAAGAGGTGGGAGGTACAGGAGGTTAAGGACGTGATAGACGGTCGGGCATAAAGCGTGGTTCATACCAGTTACGTCGCAGGGACGTGGAATGGACATCATTGCCGCTTAAATATGATTTATAATGTAGATAACGTGTCGGAGCCCGGAGATCCCGTAGACTTAGGACGGACATACGTGTTACTTGATGCGTAGCTGGTGTGACTATTGCACGACACCTTGCACTTTTTGACTATGCGCTGAAACTTGGCACAGTTGATCATTAGGTGGTCTTGAATGGATTCAGACCGGGAGCCATCGAGAGCCACCACGCATTTAGTGGGAGGGGGGGAAAGTTTGCCCTCGCCGCGCTTCATTTCAAGCCCTATTTCTCTTAATTCATGCATACTAGGGCATGCGATATATCATTTTCGGATAAAACAAGGATGAGGGATCTATTTCTAAAACAAAAATAATGCATTTTAGAACAAAAATAATTAATAAGGGAAAAATAATGCTTATTTGGGGTCAGTTAGCACCGGCTCAAAATCTACCCCGTGGACAAACGTCGACAACATCTACATACAAGCCTGCATGGACTTGACATGCATACTAGAAATGACCTGGTACAAAAACCAAAAAACAAAATTACAGAGATGTGTCGGTGCATTGGATCTTGTTCTAATACACAAAATAAATTTGGATATCATTGCAGATACTAAAAGAGCCAAAACTTGACGCAAATGCCCACCTGCACCTTTTGTGGGTTTAAAACAGTGCTTAAACCTTACTTCACGGACGATCATTCATTCAGATCTATGACCTACGCTTAAATATTTTTTTATTTCACTCGTTTTAACATTTTTATGGAACAAACTATATGTATATTATTAGAAACAAAACAAAAGTAGTTTTATACCAGTTTTTTTTGTTTTGTTATCTAGTTTTAAAAAAAGGTAAATATACGAAAATACGTGTTTAGGTTTTTCAGACTTTTCTACTTTATTTATATTTTTTATTACAAAAATAGATGAATTCCTCTTCCTTATTTTATCCGAAAATGATATATCACATGCCCTAGTATAATATGCAAATTTCCCCCCCCCCTGCCTCCACTAAATGCGTGGTGGCTCTCGATGGCTCCCGGTCTGAATCCATTCAAGACCACCTAAGATCAACTGTGCCAAGTTTCAGCGCATAGTCGAAAAGTGCAAGGTTCCCATACAACAGATAGCAATAGCACACCAGCTATTAAGAGGGGGCGCTCCGCGAAATCGGGGTTCTTAGATTGAATATTTACCTATGACAAACTAAAGCGAATGCCAGGAAAAAGAACATACCAAAACTACATCATATTTGCAATTGAATCGTCTGAACAAAACCATACAAAACCAAAATTGCCTCGATAGAAAAGAACCGCCAAAACATGTCTTATTTTTACTCAATTTCAATAGTGTGAGATTCCCGTGCATATAAATTAAGTAAAAGTTGAGTGTATAATAGCTTTTCACATTACCTAATGAAAGTACTAGCGGGGTATTTTTATGTAGTCCCTTTTCAGACTTATTGAGGTGAAACGTATTTGGCGTATAGGCCTTTTTTATTTAGCGCGATACCCTTTCTCCCGTCGCGTGTTTCGTGCGGTTCTGTATATCTTTTGTTGCCGTTCGCGGGCGGAGTCAGTCGTAATCGCTCCGCTGAGACGAGAGGACTACGTTCTGTGCTCTCACGACAGCACGATGAACATAATTATTTCAATAATATTGTGACCCAGTATATTCGTCCAGTGAATGAACGTATCATTACATTCCAGTAGATATTTTGCTACATTTTGAAATAATATATTTAAAAGTCGACCTTAACATATAGATCTTAAAGTTCAAAATACAACTATAAGATTACGCAGCGATCGGCGGGTGACCGGCTTCTTAGAATAATTTGTGCAGTACATGCAAAACTAGACGAACATTTTTCTGTCGATCGTGTATTTACTTTATGAAAGATTATCACTATCACTATCACTACATAGTATAAAACAAAGTCGCTTCCCGATGTCTGGTCCTATGTATGCTTAGATCTTTAAAACTACGCAACGGCTTTTGATGCGGTTTTTTTTTAATAGATAGAGTGATTCAAGAAGAAGGTTTATATGTATAATATAGTATCCGTGCGAAGCCGGAGCGGATCGCTAGTTGAGAATAAATCCGGTTATGTTCAAAATCGATGTCTGAGAGGTCTAAATACGAATTCATAGTCAGAAATATTTCTAAAAGTGGTCGCATTATTTAACATTTTTGAAACATTCGTTGTAAATTAATATGCGCGTTTTTTTAAAGAACAACATACATTGGCAGGCTTCTTGAGGGTGAAGATTCTAGAAATTATGTCCATTTTGAATTCCAAGATGGCGGACATTGCTTTTCGAATTTAAACTTTCGTGAGACGTGTTGAAACAGTACTAATAATTACACGGTTCAACTCACGTATTAAATGTCACTACGGGCGACATGTTTCGAACTCTTCGGGAATTCTTCTTAAAGATGTGTTTTCGCGGCGGTGTCGCTTGAATCTTGTGGTGATTCAAGCGACACCGCCGCGAAAACACTCATCCTGAAGAAGAACTTCCGAAGAGTTCGGAACATGTCGCCCGTAGTGACATTGTTGACATTGTTTTTCTTTAAAGTCATCACGGGTGTCGCTTTTAGGGTTATCGAGAGTGCAGATTCCAACAATTATTGCCTGCAAACTTGGACATTTTGATATTAAAAAAGTAAACATAATTATGCACTTTTTCTTTAATATGTTCAAAATTGATAACTAAAGGGCCAAATCGTCTCCACTCCAAGTACGAATCCGAGATCAGAATTGAAAAATTTGGCCGCCACACAGTAGTGGCCTGAAAATCTGACTTTCATAGACATGATCGAAGTTTTCATAATATATTATAGTTTTTTTTAATGCTACTAATAAATTCACGGTTAAATTCACGTATTAAACGACACGACTGGCGACATGTTTTGAACACTTCGGGAGTTCTTCTTCAGGATGAGTGTTTTCGATGTTTGTTTTGAAGAAGAACTCCCGAAAAGTTCGTAACATGTCGCATGTTGTGACATTTAATGCGTGAATTTAACCGTGGATTTATTAGTAGTATTTTAGACATGTCTCACAAAAGTCTAAATTCGATTATAGCTTTTTTTTGCTTTAGGCTTTTACTAGCCATTATTATGCTAGCTCACAACCCTTACGTGATTTAGTAAAAAAACGGAAGGCCATATTTCAGTTATAGCTCCGGTGGTTTTTTAAGCAACAAAATGTAGGTAGTGGTATTCCTTGGGTAATTAAAGTAATTTGTACTCTATAAAGTGAGTGTTTTCGCGGCGGTGTCGCTTGAATCTTGTCGTGATTCAAGCGACACCGCCGCGAAAACACTCAATCCTGAATAAACCCTTACGTGATTTAGTAAAAAAACGGAAGGCCATATTTCAGTTATAGCTCCGGTGGTTTTTTAAGCAACAAAATGTAGGTAGTGGTATTCCTTGGGTAATTAAAGTAATTTGTACTCTATAAAGTGAGTGTTTTCGCGGCGGTGTCGCTTGAATCTTGTCGTGATTCAAGCGACACCGCCGCGAAAACACTCAATCCTGAATAAGAACTCCCGAAGAGTTCGAAACATGTCGCCCGTAGTGACGTTTAATACGTGGGTGAACCGTGTAATTATTGTCATTTTTTTTCTTTAAAGTCATCACGGGTGACGCTTTTAGATTCCAACAATAGGGGCGTAGACACTAAATAAAATAATGTGATATTTTCTCGAAGAAGGATAAAAAAATTTGTCAAATGGAGAAAAAATCAACGCAAAAGGTTAAATAATCACGAAGTTATAGGTGTCCAAAGTTTTAAGAAGGGATGTGTTCTGTCCCTTTTTCGCAAAACGCAACTTCATATGAAACGATGACGCTGGAAGAATGTGACGTCACAGAAGACGGCAACGTGCCGCGCGCATCGTGGTCGTCGACGCGGCCTGCCGGCAGCATCCTGTAATGTGACGTCACACACCGTTTGCGTTTTCTCTCTCTAACAAGCAATATTAAAACGGTTGTAGCTTCGTAATTCTTTGAGATATCTGAATGGGATTTTCATCACTATGCATATTTTTTTGCCTTCTTTCTTTTGGAGTAATAATAATTTTCGAGTCTGCATCCGAATTATTGCCTGCGAAGTTGGACATTTTTATATTAAAAAAAGTGAACACAATTTTGCAGTTTTTCTTTAATACGAGTATGTTCAAAATTGATAACTAAAGGGCCAAAGCGTCTCTGATGAAACAGGAGCGAGTAGTAGTTCAGGCGGTGGACGGAGGTGAGAAATAATGAAGAAATTCTTGAATTTTGACTCCCTTTACTCAATTAAATTGTTACATGACAATAACGTATGCGTTCGGTAGATGTGTAATTGAGAGTGGGGCGCGGTCCCGTCCGCGCTGGCTGGTTGATGACGCATGTGAGTGTGTGTGTGCCTGTGCTTGCATAGCACACATACGCTGGGCGTTAACATGTTGCCCCCCCAGGAACAACGTTCTGGTCTTCCACTGGCAGTGGGCATAGGCGATTGAAGGCGCGCCGGAGAGTTCCAGACGCGGTGTGTACGTCAGCCACACGGGTCACGCCGTCATGGCCGGGGTAGAGTTGTGTTACTCGTCCTAGTAACCATTGATTAGGAGGCAGTCGGTTGTCCTTAACGAGCACCATTTCTCCCAAAGTAAGTTGTCCTCCATCGTTGGTCCATTTCTGGCGTTTTTGGAGTTCTGAAACGTATTCGTTGTAAAATCGGGTCCAAAAGTGAGCTTTAAGTCGCTGGGTTCGCATATAACGCGACAACGTGTGGATAGCAGCTGTTTCTGTACCCTGAGGAGATGGAAGCAAAGTGTTCGTTCGTCCGATTAAAAAATGAGACGGGGTTAAGGCTGAAAGATCCGACGGATCTGACGATAGGGGCGGGGCGTAAGAGGTCTGGAATTTAAAATTGCCTCAACCTGTGCTAAGACCGTGTTTAGCTCCTCGTAAGTTAAGTTAGTTGACGAAACAATTCGCCTTAAGTGATACTTCACTGATCTCACTGCACTCTCAGCCAAACCATTAAAATGCGGACTATACGCTGGAGAAAAATGAAACTTTATTGATGTTTTGGACGCTTCAGAACTAATGTTGTCTGAATTTTGTTTTAGGAATCGAGATAATTCCGTGCACGCTCCGACAAAGCATCTGCCATTGTCTGAATATATGTTAGCAGGCTTTCCTCTGCGGGCTGTGAATCGGTGTAGTGCAGCTAAAAAGTTTTCACTGCTCAGATCAGTCACAAGCTCAATGTGAACAGCCTTTACGGCCAAGCAGACAAAGATGCATAAATAAGCTTTAATTAAATTGCCACCCCTGCCTTTTCGGTTCAATATCATTACCGGACCGGCGTAATCGACAGCTGTATTGAAAAACGTATACTAAGCATGAAGCCGTGGTTCATGGAGATCACCCATTATTGGCTGTCTAATTTTACCCGAAAAACGACAACATTTGACACACTTATGTACAGTTTTTCTAGCTAAATTTCTGCCACCAATGACCCAAATTTTATGGCGAGCAGTTGCCATAAGAACTTGCGGTCCAGCATGCATGAGTAAAATATGGTAATACCTAAAAAGAAGGACTGTGACGTGATGTGTTGAGTGTAGCAGTATTGGGTGTTTCGTGTCAAAATGGTAAAATGAATTTGATAATCGAGCTCCTACTCTGAGCAGAGCATCTGAAGTATTATAAAAGGGATTTAATTTATTAAGTGGATTTTTCACAGGCAAATTATTATTAAGTTTTAAAAGTCTGTATTCCTCAGGAAAGGTTTCGCGTTGGGAAAACCTACATAAGGCGTTGAATGAGGAGTGAAGTTCGTCTAATTTTAAGTACCCACTACGTTTATTATTCGGATGCAAACAATTATGCATGAAACGCTACACATACGCGATAATGCGTTGCAATGTGTTCTAATTAGAATACCTCTTAATAAAATCTGAGATATGGGTCCTAAAATCATTTCGTGTTGTACTAAACGTACACTGGATTTTAAATTCTGGCAAATCGGTTTCCTTTGCGTGTGTAGTAATGGCATGGTTGCAATGAACTGTATTTGATTGTTTATTTGTTTGTATGAGACCGGAAATTAACCATCCGAACTTGGTTTTACTTAACGTGGGCATATTTGTACCTAACGAAATATTATGCGAGCATAACACGCTCCAGAAAATATCCGCTCCAAGAAGCATATCTACTTCCGATGGTATATTGAATGTTGGATCAGCTAGTGTAATATTTGGAGGAATATTGAACAGTGCATTGCTTATGCGCACTGTAGGTAATTGTTGTGTGATGCGTGGAACAACAAAACAATTTATGTTTGTCGTGTATGGTTCTATAAGTGACGATAAAGTGATACCGCATTGTTGTGTCAAACGGGAAGTTTGTGCGTTCAACCCTTCAACTAATGACGAGGTCGAAGCGGTTGGTAAGTTTAATTTTGTACATAATTTTTGAGTTATAAAACTCGAAGTGCTCCCGTTGTCCAATAGGGCGCGAACTGTGTGTTTTCGTCCATTATGATCGGTAACATGAATTAAAGCTGTGGACAAAAGCACGCAGTTGCTTTGAACAGCTGATAAAGTAATGTTATTTTGCGAATCGTCACTTTCTTTTTCTGTGTAATATTCATCTGTTTCAGGAGACTCAAGTGCATCCAGCGGCGCAGGCGGCGCGGCGCAGAGGACGCTGCTGTGCGGCGAGGATGCAGCTGCCTGAGCCGCATCGTGAGAATGCAATAGGCTGTTAAGGGGTGTATTGCACAAACGACACGGACCAATTCTGCACGCGTTTGCGCTGTGCCCTTGACGTAAGCAGTTTAAGCATAATTTTAATGATTTTGCCTTTTGCATCCTCGCGTCTAATGAGAAAGATTTAAATTTAAGACACCGGTATAGTGCGTGGTTGTTCTTACATAATGGACACATATATTGTCTCTCAGAAGGAAGAGATTGAGGGCTGACTACTAATGCTTTGTGGCGATAATGTGTATTTTCACTGTGTCGGCGCTTATTATGAACATCCTCCATTGTTTCTAAGAGGTCGGCACGACCTTTAATAAATTGCAAAAACATTGCAAGAGTGGGTAAGTCCCCTAACGTACTACGGTGTTCTTCCCATTCCCGTGTAGTAGCAGTGTCAAACTTTTGTGAAATTGTATATATTATGAGTATGTCCCAATGCTCAGTAGGCAATTTAAGGGTTTTTAATGCACGTAAATTCCTATTGACAGTGTCAATGATGTTACGCAACGCTTTGGAATTCTCTTTAGCTAATGTTTCAATGCCGAATATAGCTTGCAAGTGATTATTAACGAGAAGTCGCTTATTGTTAAATCTGTCACAAAGCAGATCCCAAGCTACATCGTAATTTTCAGCCGAGAAGTCAAGCGATCGTACAATCAGAGCAGCACTATCTTTTAATGCAGCGCGTAAGTAGTGAAATTTGTTTATTTTAGGTATCGTTTCATCTAGGTGAATAAGTGAGCTGAACGTATCGTGAAATTCCAACCAGTCCTGATATTGTCCCGAAAAGTTAGGCAAATGAATGGTTGGCAACTTAATGTTTGGCCTTCCGTGATGCCCACAAGAACCTGAGACTGACCTGGACTCCTGCGCGAGGCCCGCAGAGCTCCCACTTCTCTCCAACACCTCTCGAGCAAGCGCGACTGCACCGAAGTACCTCGATTCAAACGTCTCACGGTCCGAGTATTGCTCGTCTGGAATTTCAGATATGTTTTCTATGTCAGATTGCAAAGAATCATAATCGGAATAAATCTCGTCAATTTTCGTCAAACGAATGTTTAGTTCGCTAACCTGCAATCTGCTTAATTGCGGACAACTGTCTAGAGATTTTAAATAGTTCTCAAATTGAGTAACTTTCGTTTTGAACGTAGCTCGTTGTTTAACTAATACTTTTATATCCATTTTATCCATTTATTTTATGCACTGACTTAGTTTAATGTACTTACGATAAGTAATATGACCAAGTTTGATACTGTAAGCAAGAAAGTTAGGCAAGAAAACAGTTTACAACAAATAAATAAATGATTGGGATACTTAAATGTTGTTTTATGAAGTGTAATGACGGTGCAGTGAGATGTGCGAAGTTCGTAAGCAGCTAAGTAGCAAGCTGATAAGCCAGGTTGCAGTTACCGGGCGCCGAGCGATTCAAGGTCAAGGGCCCGCCAGCGCAAGAATCAACAGCTGGAATATGCAAAAAACACTGCAATTAACACTACGAGTAGCTATGTTCGGCTATTCTTGGTCTTAAGGTACAAGAGGAGGTATGTATGTAACTAATTATTAAGATAAGTTTGCAAAGAATGTTAGCGTTAACATTTGTTAATTATTTAGGTATCTCAATTTAGGATTATTCGCGTTTAACGTGCGTAAGTGTGAAATTGGATAGAATTCTAGTAATAAATTACTATAATTATAAGAAATGAACAGTAACTGTGTACTAGAAATGATTAAAGCCACTATTTAGGTTGATTCGCTTTTAAAGTGCGAATTTAAGTAGGTAGGCAGGTATAGGTACCGTTAGGTATGCAATGCAATAAGCTAAGTAAGAAATTCGCTTTTAAGGTGCGAATAAAAGAACACTACGTAAACACTTAAAGAGGAATTCGTCTAGCAGAGAAAAGATCGGAACGAACTCACGGTAACGCTACTCTCCCAGGTTCTCACTTTCACTTTCTCCACAGTAGGCGTGATTTGCTCTTCCGATTAATGACTTCTCTCAGTACAGGTGAATCTTCTGCTCCTTATTGATGCTTGTAGGTTGATTGTGAACTCCTTTTCTCGAAATGTCCACGTAACGGCCTGTTAACTGTTCGCGATCCTTTGTTCCCTTGTGCACGATGTATGGCTGTGGTTTTTCTTTATTCGGTTCGTGGGACCATATGATGAAACAGGAGCGAGTAGTAGTTCAGGCGGTGGACGGAGGTGAGAAATAATGAAGAAATTCTTGAATTTTGACTCCCTTTACTCAATTAAATTGTTACATGACAATAACGTATGCGTTCGGTAGATGTGTAATTGAGAGTGGGGCGCGGTCCCGTCCGCGCTGGCTGGTTGATGACGCATGTGAGTGTGTGTGTGCCTGTGCTTGCATAGCACACATACGCTGGGCGTTAACAGTCTCCATTGTCTCCAAGTACGAATCCGAGATCAGACCCCGTATCATGGTCGGCCTTATCACTCGATAAGTGACAAGATAGGGGCATCGTCTCGTTCTATCAAACGGTGTCAGCCAGTGACGGACGCTCTATTCTGTCACTTATCGCGTGATAAGGCCGACCATGACACGGGGTCAGAATTGAAAAATTTAGCCGCCACACAGTGGCCTGAAAATCTGGCTTTCATAAACATGATCGAAGTTTTCATAATAAATTACAGTTTTTTTTAATGCTACTAATAAATTCACGTATAAAATGACGCGACAGGCGACATGTTTCGAACTCTTCGGGAGTTCTTCTTCAGGATTAGTGTTTTCGATGTTTGTTTTGAAGAAGAACTCCCGAAGAGTTCGAAACATGTCGCCTGCCGTGACATTTACGTTAATTTTTTAACCGTGGATTTATTAGTAGTATTTTAGATAAGTCTCACAATAGTTTAAATTCGATTATAGCTTTTTTTTTGCTTTAGCCTTTTACGAGATATTATTATGCTAAGTTACAACCCTTACGTGATTTAGTAAAAAAACGGAAGGTCTTTTCAGTTATAGCTCTCGAAACTGACTTAGCTACTAGCGAAAATTATATCTTCAAATATAGGTACTTACAGATTTTGTCTTTCTTTCCACTTATTATAATTATCTATAGGTATTCATCATGTTTCATCTGACTGTCGGGGCATATACTATGCGAGAAGGAGCGGGGCAGCAATAGACGCATCAGCGCGGCAGGTACGGGGCGCGCGGGTGATTTCTGATTTTTCCCTGGCGATACGCCCCCTCTTAAGTCTCCAACGGAGAGAAAATAATGCCATCAGTATCCATATTAATAAGTCATTTGTAAGATGGAAAATATCCGATGTCAATCTCTCTGCGATACAACTATGCAAAATTAGTCCGTGTCATGTCAAGATAGACTTTATCTGTCACATTATCAGACCGACCATCGGTCAGCGCTCGATGACCTTGAGTTAACACAGATGTTTCTTTAAATAGCTATCGATAGGAATGTTCAGAGATAAGAAAAAAAGCTTAGTTGTTAGTGCCTAGGAAGCAAGAGGGCGCGGGTTTGAATCCCGGTACGGGAATTTATTTGTGTGATGAACACGAACATTTGTTCCTGAGTCATGGATATTTTCTATGTATTTAAGTAGTTATTTAGCAATATAAGTGTGTGTATATCGTTGTCTAATACCCATAGTACAAGCTTTGCTTAATTTGGGACTAGGTCGATTTGTGTAAAAAAAACCCCAGGCATTTATTTTATTTATTAAAGTTTTTGCCCCCGTCGTCGTATCTCCATACAAATGATCGCTCCCCACTTCACCAACTTAGGGGATGATTTTTGGGATAATAACTATACAGGGTGAGCAATCCAAATGGGTCAGTATGGCGGTTTTGGAAACCATAACAGATAGCGAAATCTTGGCTTAGGAACCATGACGTTGATTTTAGTAAAAAGAAAAACTGCATTCATATACTTACAAAAATACGTGTACTCGGCCCAGGAATCGAACCAGGACTTTTTGAAAAATTAAATGTCGTTATTTTCCTTTGAATATCGGTTATGTAGCTCTTAAATAGTAAATGTTACTAAGAAACATGATATCTAAAACTAATAAAATGCATTGTTTTTAAACAACGAAGTTTTATTTTTCAATACTTCAGGGCCGCCGCCGGTCCTTTGACTTTGTATGGGGAAGTTTTAATATTGTTTAAGTAATTGAACAAAAACACAACACAAAGATAATTACATAAGATTTCGTTCGATTACTTAAACAAAATTAAAACTTCCCCATACAAAGTCAAAGGACCGGCGGCGGCCCTGAAGTATTGAAAAATAAAACTTCGTTGTTTAAAAACAATGCATTTTATTAGTTTTAGATATCATGTTTCTTAGTAACATTTACTATTTAAGAGCTACATAACCGATATTCAAAGGAAAATAACGAAATTTAATTTTTCAAAAAGTCCAGGTTCGATTCCTGGGCCGAGTACACGTATTTTTGTAAGTATATGAATGCAGTTTTTCTTTTTACTAAAATCAACGTCATGGTTCCTAAGCCAAGATTTCGCTATCTGTTATGGTTTCCAAAACCGCCATACTGACCCATTTGGATTGCTCACCCTGTATACTATGTCCTTCCTCAGTGCTCACACTATCTCCATACCTAATTTTCATCTCATGTGATTTAAGCGCGAGAAGGTAACAAGACAGACAGACAGTAAAGTTACTCATTGCATTTATAATATTAGTATGGATTTGCAGGGACGTTAAAAATACTTGAACTATAACAAGCCGACGAAAACAATTCGGACTAACTAGTCGGAGCCCAAACGGAGGCAAAAAACATTTAATTTCAATACAAACTTAACTGTCTCGGATCGCGTGCGGTAGAGCAATGACCATTTCAACCTAGCTTCCCCAACATCACATCTTATCCGGCATTAAAACTGTAAAAGCGACCTTAACCGAGACTCAACGGAGCTCATATTGTAAAATAAGATTGATTAGTGATAGGAGGTCGCGTTTGTTTCTATTTGAACGAGTGGTCTGCTCCCAACAATTACTCCGAAAACAAGAGCTGGGATGGCCATTCATCATTCGAGAGCAAATTACTAGTCTCTTTTGCTTCCGTGCCAATTTTAAACGACTTAAGTCCAGAGGAAATTGGACCATGTTTGTGTCCTTTTGGGCCGAGTAGGCGTGGACTCTGTACAATGGAAATAATGACTGTATTGGCATGGTACGGAAGGAATGGCTCGGCTCGTCGCATGTTTAGGAAGATTAGAAAGTGGATGGATTTATAGGGACATAAGAGCGTTCCAATTAAAGTTCCTAATTAGCAGTAGATCAGCGTGGGGACTTGTGGTTCATTCCGCTTCGCCCTCGCGAAGCCAAAGCCAGATATGATTACATGTGACGTCGTCGTGGTAATGGATGATGTAGTACATGTCTATTTTGGCACTCGAAGAAAAAAAAAAGGAAGCCTTTACTTGTGAGTGATTAGGCATTCCAGTCAAATTATGAAGGAACCTAATTGTTATATTAATGTTCTTAGTCTTTTTTTGATTCGTTGAAATATTAACTTCAACGCACGTCAAAAATGGCCATGTATATTGTTGTCTACCTTTTCTAATCGACCAGTAACGTTTATCTCAATTCCAATAACTTATGAACTAACTACAGTAGTAACACAGCTAATTAAAAACGAAGGCTTTTCTTATCGCAAACTCAGCAAAACAATTATAACAAACAGTTCAAGATCGTACACGGCCAAAGGCGCACCGGTCAATTTAAAAAGGTTCCAAGTTCCAAAAAGATTGCTCGCATAACGACCCCTTTTTTTACCAGCATAACGGGGCCCGTCGCGACCTTAACACCAAAAGGGCAACCTGGTCAATGCATACAGATACCTATCGCTTGAGGAATGTGGGTAAAAGGCCTTGTCACTAACGACATAGCAGTATACTATGTCATTAATACTACTGTAGCATGTTTTTGGTGGAAGGACGCATCTTTAGTAGCACTTTGCGTATTTATATATTATTGTTTTAACTTCCAGAAAAGCAATAAGATTCCTAAGTGGCACTGACCCTTTGACTCGACAGGTGATATTTACCCGACTGCCTCAGATCGAGGGTTATGTTTTTCGAGGTTATTTTTGTATATGCACTTAAGAGCAAACCAAAGGGTACACTTTGTATGGAAATTCAATACAAAGTGCTGCTCTTGGGTTTATATGTGGACAAGAAAAAAAAATTCACGGTCTACAGTTCAAACTGCTAGATGGATTTTGACATATGAGGTATCGTTGGATTCCTCGTCATTGAGTGAGAGACGTCTTAGGCTAATATTTGAAAAAAAAAAAAAATAGTAGGGTTTTTAGAAAAATCTGTTAAATCTAAGATAAATTGCGTTCTATTGTTTTTTTTGCTATGCTTCTGTCCATGTTAATTTATTGCCACTAATAAATGCTTATTCTATTCTCAATTAAATACCGTTAATTTGGATGTTTAGATATTGGGATGTTTGTTACTCAATCACGCTTAAACAGCTCAACCGATTTGGATGAAATGTTGCACGAAGATAGTTTATAGCTTAGATTAAAATATAGAATAGTTTTTATCCCGGGTCCACGCAGACGTAGTCGCGGGCGGAAGCTAGTATTACATAACTTCGTATACTATTCGCCAGCATAGCTTTGTTGCTGACTGTACATGAATTTACAACATGTTCAGCGTATTTGTATTCAAATGTATTTTCAGCATGACTAGCGTGAGTTAGGTATTGCGTATGATTTGGCGTTATGGCACCATAAAGCTTGGCATGCTAATTTTATGTGCTCGTCCGTTGCAAGTATTTGCATCGAGATTGTGAAAGGCTCGAGAACTGATGATAATCGATCACGCTTGCATAACGTATCCTACTTTAGATTAGAACTTATATAGCGAGATATAATGTGTTCACAACTACAACAGTAGCGTGCACTCAAAATATTACCTTGTTGCATGCTAATTAACCATTTTGTCCAAGGTACGCAATACTAAACGTGAACAGATCATCATCATAGATTCACGCCTTTATTCCGTAAAGAGATAGGCAGAGCACATGAAACTTATGTCCCAGTGCCACTTTTAGCATAAATGTGGGTATAAAAGATCTAAATAAATTGATATCGCAGTGATAGGTTGCTAGCCCATCTCCCACAACACACTTCAACCCTGCTCCCTTAGTCAACTTTAACGACACCCACGGGAAGAAAGGGGGTGGTGAAATTCTAACCCCACACCACACGGGGAATAGATCATCAAATTTGCATTAACAGGACTTGGGTCTTTCATTTACTATTATTAGGTAGCTCCTGCGGTCAAGTTAGTGGGCAACTCGACTGTTAGAAGTTCTTAAGCCGCCCGAAGGCCTCTAACTCGGCTTAACGACTACTGTCATAGACAGCAGCCGGGATCAACTGCTTAAGAGGAAACAGAAGGGCCTTTTTTCAGTAAAAGTAAAATAATCCCAACCTTAGTACCTGTATAACTTTGTCAGGATGTCGCCGTCGACGGATACGTCTGGGAGGACATCATCATCATCATCATATTTCAAAGCGTTCAATTAAATAATGATAGGTTCTATAATAACCAAAAATAATTAATTAATTGGTTCTATAATTATAAAAAGCAAAACTTTACATAAGCATGTAAGTCGTCTTCTCTTCACTAATGTTGCGGTGCCCAACAGGGTCCACAACTAAGTTTTATTCTCATCACTTAGCAACTAAAACTTAAGTTTACTTAAAACCCTGTAAACTAACATTGTGGAATGCAATAAATGATTGAGTATTGAGTATTGAACCCAAAATATATCAAGCGAACCAGAATAAGAAGGCGTAAGGATCATTATAATAATATCAATGCAGTTAGCCCCATTAATGTACTATACAGAACAAGCTCTCAAAAAGCGTCAGGCTGACACCCACACACGCAGTAAGATGAAGTTTTTTTTAAAACAGTGTTATGATTGCAAAACGGACATTCTCATGCTTATTCAAATGACATCATAACGTAACAGGGCGACCAACCAGCCGGCTGTCAGATACAGTAACTATTTATGAACCAGGTCGCTGACCGCTCGCGAGTCCACTAAATGTGGAATGGCAAAAAAAGCTTATCTTGATCCGGTAACCGATAAGAATCTGTACTAAGTCGTCGCTGCAGAGTTGCGCCTACTAAGTCCAACGCGATTTTGAACAACTGAAACAGTACCCTATAACAGACTAACCATAAGGTTTTATTTTATCAACTTCTTAGATTGTACATAGTGAATTTTATAGGCGCAATAATGCTACGCTCAGTGTGGGGCGTCCACTCAGGCCCTACACTAAGTCGTTTCAAAAATGCATTTAGCCGTAAATAAGCACATGCGTAAGTATAGGTTTAGATACAATTTTTGAAGTGTGTTGAGGACAGAAAGTCCCGGTTATAATACATTTTTGGCATTCAATTAGCTTAAATTAGCTTATGAGGCTTAGAAGGCCGGATACTTAACGATAAGTAATATTCTACTTATCAAGACATATAAATACTTAAAAATGTACATTTATACACAACTGACATAGCCAGTTAAGATATAATATTTATATATAGCATATTATATAGAATACAAGATATATACAGTATGTCAATTAATGTATGTCAGTTAAGACTTAAGAGTGCGTTAGCTAGAAAAGCGATACAGACAGACGTGTTCAGGAAGCAAGTATTAGCGCGTCGACGCATTTTCTCCAACAATTAATGGTGGAGTAATGCGTCTAATCATAATGGAAACTGCGGCGCTAAGTGGAGATGAAGTTAGCACGCCACAGGTTCATTACAGAATTGCCTTCCGCCGACAAATGATCAATTACTTAAGTCTATGTCCTGTAGTGGACGATTTTCGACTGATATAATGATGATGATATGATGTAGGTAGACATACATAATTGACATTGTGTGGGGCCGTAAAAAGTGCCACTGATTTTCGGAAGCTGCATGTTTAAACTGCACGAGTAGAATATGGTTTGGTATATCGACTTTTACGACTAACAAGCAAACTTTTCGTCAACGATCTTATTTATAACTCAATCCCTCTGCTTTTGACCTAGGATGTAGGATGTTATAAATGCCTATGGATTACTAATTACCGCCATCAAATAACGCCAATCTACGCTCCAATCTAGGACTGCTTACCTAATTAACGGCTCAAGGTATCATTTACAAAGATCGTTTTGTAAAATCATCTGATGCGCTAGTATAGCATATTCACCTGTCTCAAAACACTTCACCCGTCCCTAGTATTACTTGATCCCAACGTTCGTAACAACCACGCATGTCGGATTTCATCTCAATGCAGGTTTCGCCTGAGGCGAGTTCTCGTGTGTTGTGAACACCGGTCTAGGTAACGCGGCAGGTAGATTGAAAACTCGTCCGCGATCAACGGCCACCGGCCCATTAAAATACCGCAACCCACGCTCGGAGGAGAAATTACTTATTTACATAACAAAAAAGCTCAAACTCGAATACAGCTATCGGAACGCTATTGGGCTTACAAAACGTGGGTGTATAGTAGCTACATGTTTTTGATAAAAAGGCCTTGCCCATTGTAGAAAGACTAAACTAGCCTCCTTTAAATAAAATACTATTTAATAAGTTAACTAAAATACTGGCCATAAATAAAATACTTGTGATCGTCTAGTTCAAGAAGTACGAATAGGACCCTCTACGTTGTGTTAAAATCTCGTCGTAAAACGCATTGTATAAAATAATAATGTCAATGTAAATAAATGATGTTCCAAATGAAACCGTAACAAACGCAATAAATAAATGTGAATAAATAACATTCGTAATAAATAAAACGAATGAAACTAAAATTTCAAAATGAATCAGAACGTAAATGTAGTTTAATCGACGCATTAAATAATGCGTTTAAATAAACGTCAAAAATCATACGTAAATGTATGATCATAAGCCGCAAAAAAAAAAACCGAATCAAAACACGTGAAAGGTCATTTCAGTAATCGTAAACATTACTGTAAATTATAATCCGTCAATAAATTTTATCGTCCGCAAATCAAAATGAAAATTTAAAATTGAGATCAACAAATAGTCTATCTACATAAGTGAACATGCGACTCACCCGATCAGGTACAACTCGAACAAAGATAATTGATTTAATTAATTAATTACCGTATACGAATTATAATTATCTAATACTAATTACATACATATCTTTCTAACTTAGAACTAACTAAAATTATACTATAAAATGCTCCATCACGATGAACGACAACGATGACCTGTAAAATAAACAGACTACAAGGGGACCTTGGGATTCTAGACCTTAGGTCTTGAAAATGGGGCCTATACCTATTGTTATGTCTTGAATCTTTCGAGGGCTCCCAACGCTCCTACACCCTCGCCAAACCAACAAATCCGTCATGATGCAACCTATCAACCCTTACTATCTATTTGATTCAAACCATCTCTCCTACACATTCATCATCTTACACGAATCTTAAGTACTTAAGTACTTTTAAAATTTACCTTACGCAGATTGCCAAGATTAATTTTAATAATTACGCAAAGCATAACGCGCGGCAGAATTTACGCATACCCTAAACGTTCGTGCAGCCACGGTATTTGTAACAGAGATAGTGATTGTTGTCGATTATGTACAAGGTGCTCTGAATACCATTTATATGCTATAACATCCACTGTACTGTCTGTCCCTTAAATTGGCCTGCAGTGTCACTCTACTTCCACTAATTGACGCAGATGTCAAAGGTCCGTATAATCGAATGAGTTACATCCCAGAACAAACAGAGCGCAATGTTACAGAACATATAAATAGCTCAGGCCTTGGATTTATACCTATTGTGTATGAAAAGTTCACAGCTTCTAAGAAATTGACACGTCAGATTCCTTAGGTGTAAACTCGAGTCGACTCCAGCAATCCAGGATCTAGTATCAGCCAAAAAGCTTTGCGTCGAGTGTACCTAAGTGCGTGTATTCAAATGAAATCTAAGCTCGTGGTGTGTCAGCTATGTATGTTGGTGTAAATGTGATATGTGTATGAGTGTATGTCCATTGAAATCAGGCTAAAGCCACGAAATACAATGGGTGTGTATAGAAGTTTTTTTTTTGTAAGTTCACTATCTTGTCACAAATAATAGAATCAAAAAGCCATTAAATGCATAACACTACAATGCTTTAGAAAAGTTAAAAAGAGCCAGTTATAAAATTGAGATGTGTGTGTGTGCTCTTCCAAAGTTCAATCACATTGCAATGCTATCATTTATTATACCTATTCATGCATCCTTATTTAAATTAGAGTTGTATTTCAAGACAATAGTAGTGTATCTTTAAATCCACTCTCATACCAGAGATAGTATATACATAATATTAGATTTTAGAATAATATCTGGCCCTATGGCCCCTATTAATGTTCGATTAAACGTCTCAGCGGACCCGTTGAATTGCAGAAAAGAACTAACTATACCTTTAATTTATGAAGCCTTGGAAATGACTATCTCAGCAATTAGCACGCAGAACTATATTTCCAGCTAATCTCCCGAAGCGACGACCTAAATATTACAAACCAAAAATAAACACTTTACTCTTAAATAATTACATAGGTAATTTTTTATAAATACTTAATGTGAACACTGACTCTATAATTATTAACTATTCATATAAAAACAAATCAAACACTTAATGTTTCACACTCGCACTATTGTCAATTGTCGTAAAAAATACGTGCCTACACTAAATTAACTTATTCGTCTCTAAAATGTCTTAAAATTGTCTATAAATATCACTATAAAATCTCTAGTAATTGAACACTATATCATACAAATAAAACGCGAAACGCGCGCGGAAATCTAATATCAAATTTAATTGATGATTAATTATAAGGGAAACCGAATGAGATAATTCCAACCTGTCGCGAGGTCCAAACTCGACTGCCCTATTGTAAAAGACTGAATCTGTACATGAATTCTTGTGCAATATCAAAAAGGTGTAATTATTTTACATGCCATATTAACATACGGCATTTTGGTTTACAATAATTAATAGTCCTACTATAGATTAGTCAAAAGACATATGTGTTATATATTGCAACTAATATAAGTCCTTTCGGATCTGTTTTTGTTATCGTCTGGTCGCATAGAGTTTCAAGAGTTGAAAACACTTGAATGGTATACATGAGATTATTTAAGTTGGCCAAATTGCATCAGTGGTTCATTCAAAAAGCAACTCTACGTTCGAAGGTAGAAGCTTCTAATTACAATGACAGTTTTATAAAAGGCCGGCCACATTAAGTAATCTCAACCATAATACAAAGACGAAATAGGAGACCAGCTCTGTGCTTTATTGTTCCAATGTTGACGTAAGGTCAATTTCAAGGAGCGCCGGCCGTGTGAAACGGTTTTATAGTATTTGTCTGAATTAGGTACCTATTTTTATGAATATAATCAACAAGTACTGTAAGCTTGCTGTTACAGAGCGCCCTCAGATTGACGATACAATTTTAGAATTGAAAATGATGAAATTGTGAGGCTATCTCAATAGGTAATATACTCAAACCCCTGATAGCATCTGAGTAAACTAAGCAAAAAACCTGCGCCCTCACTTCTCTAAGACCGAAACGATATTTATTTAATTTAATTACAATGGCTATTAAGTATATGCTTTGTCCGATAATAGGCAGAACGTACATACACTACATCCCATAAAAATTGTATTCACAAAGAAATCGCACGACTGTTTAGTAAAGATAATAATAAATTACGCAGTCATGAGTAATAAGTATCAATTGTACGCCCTCACATTCGTAAATAGGGGTTGCCTCTAATAAAGCCTACATATTTTATGTTTTAATCTAAAACCACAAACTACTACACAAAAACGATTTAATGCTAATAACACCTTTTAATTGTATATTTTACAATTTTGTTATAAGTGTAGCAACTTGCGAATAATGACATATAAACTAAACTTTAACTCAGATTCGTAATCAAGTAATTAAATCAATTAAATTGACTCAATTTTGAATGACTTGAATCCTGGCTCACGGCAACACTGTAGAAAGACTAAACTAGCCTCCTTTAAATAAAATACTATTTAATAAGTTAACTAAAATACTGGCCATAAATAAAATACTTGTGATCGTCTAGTTCAAGAAGTACGAATAGGACCCTCTACGTTGTGTTAAAATCTCGTCGTAAAACGCATTGTATAAAATAATAATGTCAATGTAAATAAATGATGTTCCAAATGAAACCGTAACAAACGCAATAAATAAATGTGAATAAATAACATTCGTAATAAATAAAACGAATGAAACTAAAATTTCAAAATGAATCAGAACGTAAATGTAGTTTAATCGACGCATTAAATAATGCGTTTAAATAAACGTCAAAAATCATACGTAAATGTATGATCATAAGCCGCAAAAAAAAAAACCGAATCAAAACACGTGAAAGGTCATTTCAGTAATCGTAAACATTACTGTAAATTATAATCCGTCAATAAATTTTATCGTCCGCAAATCAAAATGAAAATTTAAAATTGAGATCAACAAATAGTCTATCTACATAAGTGAACATGCGACTCACCCGATCAGGTACAACTCGAACAAAGATAATTGATTTAATTAATTAATTACCGTATACGAATTATAATTATCTAATACTAATTACATACATATCTTTCTAACTTAGAACTAACTAAAATTATACTATAAAATGCTCCATCACGATGAACGACAACGATGACCTGTAAAATAAACAGACTACAAGGGGACCTTGGGATTCTAGACCTTAGGTCTTGAAAATGGGGCCTATACCTATTGTTATGTCTTGAATCTTTCGAGGGCTCCCAACGCTCCTACACCCTCGCCAAACCAACAAATCCGTCATGATGCAACCTATCAACCCTTACTATCTATTTGATTCAAACCATCTCTCCTACACATTCATCATCTTACACGAATCTTAAGTACTTAAGTACTTTTAAAATTTACCTTACGCAGATTGCCAAGATTAATTTTAATAATTACGCAAAGCATAACGCGCGGCAGAATTTACGCATACCCTAAACGTTCGTGCAGCCACGGTATTTGTAACAGAGATAGTGATTGTTGTCGATTATGTACAAGGTGCTCTGAATACCATTTATATGCTATAACATCCACTGTACTGTCTGTCCCTTAAATTGGCCTGCAGTGTCACTCTACTTCCACTAATTGACGCAGATGTCAAAGGTCCGTATAATCGAATGAGTTACATCCCAGAACAAACAGAGCGCAATGTTACAGAACATATAAATAGCTCAGGCCTTGGATTTATACCTATTGTGTATGAAAAGTTCACAGCTTCTAAGAAATTGACACGTCAGATTCCTTAGGTGTAAACTCGAGTCGACTCCAGCAATCCAGGATCTAGTATCAGCCAAAAAGCTTTGCGTCGAGTGTACCTAAGTGCGTGTATTCAAATGAAATCTAAGCTCGTGGTGTGTCAGCTATGTATGTTGGTGTAAATGTGATATGTGTATGAGTGTATGTCCATTGAAATCAGGCTAAAGCCACGAAATACAATGGGTGTGTATAGAAGTTTTTTTTTTGTAAGTTCACTATCTTGTCACAAATAATAGAATCAAAAAGCCATTAAATGCATAACACTACAATGCTTTAGAAAAGTTAAAAAGAGCCAGTTATAAAATTGAGATGTGTGTGTGTGCTCTTCCAAAGTTCAATCACATTGCAATGCTATCATTTATTATACCTATTCATGCATCCTTATTTAAATTAGAGTTGTATTTCAAGACAATAGTAGTGTATCTTTAAATCCACTCTCATACCAGAGATAGTATATACATAATATTAGATTTTAGAATAATATCTGGCCCTATGGCCCCTATTAATGTTCGATTAAACGTCTCAGCGGACCCGTTGAATTGCAGAAAAGAACTAACTATACCTTTAATTTATGAAGCCTTGGAAATGACTATCTCAGCAATTAGCACGCAGAACTATATTTCCAGCTAATCTCCCGAAGCGACGACCTAAATATTACAAACCAAAAATAAACACTTTACTCTTAAATAATTACATAGGTAATTTTTTATAAATACTTAATGTGAACACTGACTCTATAATTATTAACTATTCATATAAAAACAAATCAAACACTTAATGTTTCACACTCGCACTATTGTCAATTGTCTTAAAAAATACGTGCCTACACTAAATTAACTTATTCGTCTCTAAAATGTCTTAAAATTGTCTATAAATATCACTATAAAATCTCTAGTAATTGAACACTATATCATACAAATAAAACGCGAAACGCGCGCGGAAATCTAATATCAAATTTAATTGATGATTAATTATAAGGGAAACCGAATGAGATAATTCCAACCTGTCGCGAGGTCCAAACTCGACTGCCCTATTGTAAAAGACTGAATCTGTACATGAATTCTTGTGCAATATCAAAAAGGTGTAATTATTTTACATGCCATATTAACATACGGCATTTTGGTTTACAATAATTAATAGTCCTACTATAGATTAGTCAAAAGACATATGTGTTATATATTGCAACTAATATAAGTCCTTTCGGATCTGTTTTTGTTATCGTCTGGTCGCATAGAGTTTCAAGAGTTGAAAACACTTGAATGGTATACATGAGATTATTTAAGTTGGCCAAATTGCATCAGTGGTTCATTCAAAAAGCAACTCTACGTTCGAAGGTAGAAGCTTCTAATTACAATGACAGTTTTATAAAAGGCCGGCCACATTAAGTAATCTCAACCATAATACAAAGACGAAATAGGAGACCAGCTCTGTGCTTTATTGTTCCAATGTTGACGTAAGGTCAATTTCAAGGAGCGCCGGCCGTGTGAAACGGTTTTATAGTATTTGTCTGAATTAGGTACCTATTTTTATGAATATAATCAACAAGTACTGTAAGCTTGCTGTTACACCATCCTTGATATAGAGGTTAGTGCCTTTGCTTTTAGCGGGCAATTAAACCAATAGTCATAAAGCATGCCTCGATGAGCTCGTCCCTAATGTAACTTGGCCCTGAAAACCGTAACAAATATGCTTAGTCGGAGGTCAATTATACCGGCGGACGGTTAGCGTCGTGAACACCCGTAAGCTGCATTGATAGCCGTTCCGCTCTGACTGCACATAATTACGTATATACAGTAAATTAAATTTGACTGCCGGCTGGCACTGCAATCCCGACGAAAGTTGTCGGTTTTAAATTACTGATATCCTAACTTATAAATATCACGAAACTGATGTCCGGCCGAATTTCTAAGTCTAATTAGCTTCCAAAAAACTGTTTAGCAAGGTTTATTGCAGGCGGATGGGTGCGCGCGGTTTTCACGGGTATCCGGAAACAGTGTTGCAACGAGGCGCTGGAGCGTGCTTCCACGATCATTAGGTTTGTTCAGGTTCGGTTCGGAACTGGCGTTGGAAAGTGATGTGTTGGTTGCGAAACGCGGCGAGGTTATCATTTATATTTAGCCGGCGATCTGGCCGCGGAGTGGAGTGGACTATCAATGCGTCCAACTAGCCAAAACATTAGAAACTCTGGCGTTGGAACTGAACAACTGGACAGTTCTGTCGTGGCATTTAACTTCAAGCGCATCTTACAGTTGCCTGGTAGAGAATACTTTATTATGTTAATCCCGCCGCTTGTACGATAGGTGATTATTTGCAATAGGGTATTATTCTGGATCTCAAGCAAACCTAGCTGCATAGATTCCATGTCAAGTTATTTGAAGAGAATCTGTGTTTTAAATACTTTCTGCGTCGTTTTTGCGACAAGATATTGATTGATGAAGCCTAACACTTTACAAGTGAGCAAAAACCCGGTAGAGACGTCCCGCACAGATAACCGGAGTTAAATAAAAACTATAACAGCAGATTACCTATAAATCAATGAGACAAAAACAAGGTAGACAATTAGATCGAGCAAGAAAGAAGCGTAGAGAAGCCTACGCACGATGTACCCGTTGTGTATTAGTAATTAACATAATAGATGTGAAACCAAGTCGAATATGAAGGTATTTCTATAGGCATTATCTAACCGATAGTATCTTGAGGACCTAAAAATTAACAAAATGGTTGATTCTAGGGACGGCACGGTTTTCGCTGCTTTCTTGGCGTCCATGTGACCTTATCCCATCTTTACTGGACCTAGCAACCCTATAGGCGCTTTCGCAACTATGTGCACAGCATACTACGTATACTCGTAAATATATGATTTACAACGCCGGATAAGCACTGGACCGGTGATTTTAGACTCGATTGCAAGCCGCACTGCGTAATATTGTTTTTTTTTTATTATTATTGATGAATTGATCAAGGCAATGATTGCAACGGTACTGACATGCGACGACAGCGTTATTATTCCTTACATGACAGATATGGATGCCTCGAATCATGCAACGAGAATGTAATAAGATCCGCAATATTTGCGTTGCTAATAAATAACTATTATGTCCATGCTTCATAAACATATCCTTGGGCGAAGTTAAAAGCTACTATGAAGTCAGTAGCTTTTAACTTCGCCTTCATAGAGGTTGATTGGATCCTGAAGGGGTCAGTAGTCAGCTTGCCGCCAAATACCGCCTTGTATTTTGTTGGTGTGTCAAATAAATAAATAATACTTAGAATTGGTGTCGATACTGGGTTGAGTTTGATAATTACATCAGACCTTATATGTAGCCATCATAATCAATTTCACTGCTTGTTTTCTCTCCAGAAAATGTGTTTGGGGCTCTATTTGTAAGTAGCAGAAGTACTCATTTAGATGACCATGTTTGATAGATGATAACGCAAAATGTTATAAATATAAACATAATGTTTTAGTTTATCGTAATACAGGAAAACCACTTGACTTAAATAAAGTTTAATACTGTTCTGAACGTAGTAGGTAACCGTCAAATACAATGCATTGTTACTACTTAGACAGCCAGCATAGAAAATGTTGTTTATATATGTATATATATAGGTTCTACCATATCAAACATTACGTATCCATAAATTCCCTGCAATCTGACCGTCAGCCGCCGTCCTTCAACCGCGCTCGCTGATAGCCGTGCCAGTGATAACATGCACATGACCAGTGCCTGCGTCGCCGTCCGCGGAACTCGACCGGTTCCCACATTCCTTCCACTGATTCATCTAACTACGCCGAGAACTGGTTGGAAGTTGGCGAAACTAACTATTTCTACGTGTAAACGAAATAACAGAATTATTCTATATTAGTACCGTCAGAATGATATAGTTAGTAGCAGCTTAAGTAACCAAATGTATCGCATCTGGTCTTTATTACAGTAAAAGTAAGGATGTGTTACGATATATTTGGCTACTTTGGCTGCTACTAACTATACGATGCTGACTGTACCTAATATTCGCACATAAAACTGCTATCTTGTAATACAACTGCCATGTTCAGTGTTTTGGTGTAGACGGATAATTACTATGAATAAACTAACTTATGTACTTTACACATAAATTGATTTGAACGGAACAACTAAAACACAAGAACATGTTTTAAATTTTAAATGACTGTATTGTGTATGTAAATGATAAGTCGACGCGAATTGGGAAACAAAGTTTATAGTGTCTTAATACCAAATTGCACCGGCTAGGTTAAAACACAGCAAGGAGAAGTATAAGTTAAGTGTTGTTTTTCCCGCTGGCGTGGCGGGACAGTGTCCCGGACCTTTGGGAGCGTGCGTGGAGCCCCGCGTGACCCCCCCCCCCTCCCCCCGCGTGCACGAAGCACCCACTGGGACAATAGATTAGTCGGTTTACTATTAAAAGAAAACGTTTGTGTTATGCTCATTCTGACAATGGAAATGTTTTATTTTTATTTTCATTAAATACTTCGTGTACATAAATCTCGTTATTTTGTATTTGCCAGTTTCACGACATAGGTACGACGCCGCGGCATTCGGCATATGTCGTATTTTTAAATTGGAATTATGAAGAATCGGATACAAAACAAACCTAATTACAAGCATGCGATGCCTGTGCCTCGAGTCTGCTTCTACTTATTATTTGTGCAGTAAAGTTTAAATAAACACATTGTGAAACTATTGCAATCTAGTTTTCAGTTTTTTCAATGACATGTTGTATAGTAAAGTATTATCTTCTTATCTCGTGCTGAATTACTTTTATTATCTTATCTATTGCAAAAAATGTGATACCTACACTACACTATTGAAGTTCTCTTAAAGGGGCTTTTACAAACGATACTTATTGTATGCAAAAAAATATATTATAGGTATAAGGTTGTTCATTTGTATAATTCAGATATGAGTAGGGGTAACCTATCGAAGTTTCAAAAACACTTGTCCGATTGTCCCTTGTCCGAAAACGGTTAACCGAATTCTTATAATCCATATAGTTACTTTGTTTACCGTACTTTTGAAATGTCGCTGGTTCGTTTCCCCACATAAACGTTTTCCAGAAACACAATAACCAGAACAACGGTTGCAAACTTTATTATTTGAAAACCGGTTTGTTAACCACCTTTTTATAATTCCGATGCTACGTATAATCTAAATCTCATTTTCCCTACATTCATTTTTATTTCACGATTTAAAAAAACATACCTACAGATATGCTAAAAACCCTACAGAAGTGCACTTTCAAATTGCGATGCGAAAATAAACTTTTTCTAAAAACTGGGTTAGGTTAGATTTTTGATCCCTCACAAATCTCATAATAACGAACTGTTGTTAAAAAAAGTTTAGGTTTGATTTAGAACTGTGACCTTGCAAAATAAACAATTGATAGAAAAGGGGCTTAAATTAGGTTAAACATTATGCATTAAAAAAACTAACAACACAATATTAGATTGTAGGTACAACAAGTGCATAATACGCACCATTTTACGCGAGACGAACTTTTAGAGCATGAGGAATAGGTTCGTTAGTAACCTTGTGTCCTTTAGAGCACAAATAGAAGCCCCGCAAAGCGGGGTTCCGTCGACTTTATGGCGGAACCTATTTTGCCATTGAATAATATTTCTGATACTTTTCGGCACCAAAAACTAGTTGACAAATGATACTTCGGAATTTGAATAAGTGTCTATTCCAATCATAAGCGAAATAACATTGCAACGAACTGAGAATACGGGTGTAGACTCGAAAATGATTATTACTCCAAAAGAAAGAAGGCAAAAAATATGCCTAATGACCTAAAATCCCATTCTGATATCTCAAAGAATTACGAAGCTACAACCGTAGGGAAAGTAATCGATTTATGTAATATGGAAATATCCATTAAACGTTAATACCACATACTTAAAAATATTGCGTTTTCTTTTGGTAACTTCATTTTATAATTAAAACGCGGTTTTAGACTTCCTCTACAAAAAGTACTTGGCTAGAAACTTCAATTGTTTATGCCCTAACCTAACGGGTAGATAGGTCGTCTATTGCCGTATCCAGGCATTGTTAGCGGCTAAATCTAGGTGGTTAGCGTTATAAAGTGGCAAGACAAGAGACAGGCGACCTTGCGCCGCCAGTTTCCAAATTCCGATAATGCCTCCCGTCTACCTGTTCTGTAGGTATACTAACTGTTATGTGGTTATGTTTGTATACTTTGTAAGTTTTTATAGGTATCTCTTAGTCAGCATTTGACATCATACATGTGTGTAATGATCGGTATAACAACTTTAGATATATTTTCACTGGATATAACAACATTTTATATAATTTCAAAGGATATAATCACGAGGCATAATAAACTGAAATTAAAACTAAAACTAAAATTAAGCTTAAGAACTAAAATTAAGGTAGATAGCTACAATCATCGTAGCTATCTACCTGCAAAATATATAATATATAGCATTGTATACCCGTTTGTTAGCCCTGCACGAAAACATGTTAACTAGTATCGTAAGCTTGCACTCTACTGGGTCCTGTAACACAGGGAGTCCTAGCTCAGGACCCAATGGCAATTGTATTCCGTGTAACGTGTTTTTGTGAAATAAATATTTCTTATTTCTTATTTCAAACTATTGATATTTAATATAACAACAAAATAGATAATTTCATGGTGTACCTATAATGTTCAATAAGTATAAAAGATATTTAACGTTTACCTAATATAATGAATATATGCTATAAGTATTAGTGGCATGTGTTGTAAGATATAAAAATTAAAATGTATAGAATTATAAAAAAATCGGTTCTGGCGCTTCGCCGCCCGCTGCCGCGGCACGCTCGCTTCGCTCGTCGTCGTACCTACACCGACCTGCCTTAGAGAAGAATTGGAAGGTTGGTGTAGGTACGACGACGAGCGAAGCGATTCCCAATATTATGTTGTCCTACATGGTAAGTATGTTTCATTCATCATCAAATTTTAAAAGAATGGTGTTGTAATAATTGAGTTAAATAGGGCTTATCCAGTTAGTAATAAATAAACAGGGATTAAACAAGGAGAAGGGATTAACCAATGGTGGAGCCCTTTAATCCAGGGCTTACAGGGACAATTTTATGAAAATCTTTGTTGCTACTCCCCCGCAACTTTTTTATAAAGTTATCACTCATAATATGGTGATATCAATTTAGAATAGTTAGATCCACCCTAAATTATTTAACTAATGTTATCAATTCCTTGGCTTAGTATTTGTCTGGTAATACTAATTAAAAAAGTACATTACATAATGTATTTTTCGATAAGAGTCAAATTAACATTATGTTCTATTAAAATTGAAAAATGTAATCAGAGGTGGAATACAACAAAACCTGATGCTAAAGCAAGACAATTCAAATGGAGTTGGGTTTACACTTACAATTTTGTTTGTGCGATACACATACTGTGGCATACTGTGATTTCTTAGCTGTCAATACTAAGGCCAAGTGCTGGAAATCAGTGACTGTTGTTGATAAATGAATTCATTAAATTATTTCAGCAAATGTAGACATTATCTGGAAGAGGTGTTTGTGTCACTGCAACTTAACATACACCAAATCGTAAACCTGATGAATGATGATGCTAGTAACTCAAATAAATCAAAAATAAAGGTTGGTAAATAATGTTATTGTTTCATGTGTAGATTATATAACATTTTTATTAATTGTTACATATTTAGGTTAGTTTAGAGTAGAGGTAGTAATAAAATCCATGTATGTACTGGTTAGATTAGCCTGTAAATACCATGGTTGTAGCGAATAAATTATTATGATTATCGAGTAGGAATGCGTGGTGGGGCCAGACGATAAGGTAAACAATGTTGGCGACTATAAGCCCAGTAGATATAATATAGTAGTACTTTTGCGATGTAAAAGAATGTTATCAAACTCAACACGATCTCTCATCTGCCGTTATCTCAGCCCGGCTGTGAGCGCCGATCACGCGTCGAGCATTCGTGTTCGTGGCAAACTTGCCCTCAAACTAATCCCGCAACCGCACAACACATAAAAAACTCACCTATATATCTTGAAAATTAAATAAACACTGATCCGTAATCCAATATAACGAATCTTCCACTGATCCTATTATTACAACGGCACAACAAACATTCAGCACGGTAACACACAAGCAATTTAACTGACACGCCAACCACTAATGCACGGGAAATGTTTTTCCTGATTTATTTCATTCACTTTTAAACACCGACGTACTGGAAACGTGATTAAATTAACACTAAATTTCGGCAACGGTCGTTTTAGCATCCCTTCCAACTGAACCATCGGCCATCACTAAAAATGTTGCTACACGAAAGTCAGTCACGTTACATTACAAACTCACGTGTACAGTTGCCACATGATATTGTGTTATGTCATTTTACCATTTGTTACTACCGTAGAGGTTTATGTCAACATATTTTAGTAAAATTCATTTATTTGTTAATTTACTTTGGATTCAGACCACTGGAGCATTGTAATAACAATTCTGAATTAAAGGTTTTAACAGGATTTTGAATTAGAGATTTGTTTTGTGGCAATATTTTAGCTGTCATTTGTCAGTCGGGTCGGGTCTCGGGTAATTATCAAAGGGTTGATTCAACTACTGAAATTAATGCTTCTTTTACCACTTTTACGAATCATTAATTAGATAATTCCGTTTTTATTTGCGTGATAAAATGTGACTCATTGTATTAATAAATATTTTTTGTGATGCTTAATGCATCTGTGTACATTAATTAAAATCGTTTTTTACGGTATCTGAAACACGTAGGGTCTAGGAACTAATGTTGCCATCTTCATTCCTTTACCTGTAGATTTGCGGGATTTTTGATATGACACGAGTATTTCTAAGTTTTACCTCACCTATCTGTGAAACCTCTTCCCGGTACGACTTCAGGTTGTAGTATAATTCTTATTATAGCTCCATGGACCCCACAGGCAAAAGTTTTTAGAGCACATGTTTCGTGCTAAATGAGTTCTCTAATTTTACAAAGTTTTCTAGTTATTTTTGAGTAAATTATTACTTTTCATAAAATATTAAGTCTTCTGGTAGATGTCGCTACACGCCTCCCTGTGAGGCGTTGTAGGAAGGAACTGATTGAGGAATTTGGTGCCCGAACCGGATTGTTCCGATAGCTCAGTTGGTTAGTAGTGACGGGCCATGAATGCCTGTGGTCGCCGGTTCGAATCCGGCTCGGAGCATTAAATTTTTAAATTTTCCCTTTATTTAAAAATGTATCATTTCGTTAGCAGCGTAACTGGTTAATACAAAATTAATAAAATATTAAAGCTTAGGTAAGTAGGTATGTCTTTCAATTAATGCATTACCTATTGTTGTTTTCCAGCTACGTATCATTTTTCCTAAATTAATTGAAAAATTACATACCTAATGAACTGTTAGTTATTTTACGTCACTCCGGGCGTGCTAAGTAAGATGTACCTAAGTAAGTGTACCTAAGTGTATGTAACCTAAGTGTGTGTAAGTGCTAAGTACCTAAGTGAGATTTACCGCCCACGGGCGCAGCGGCAAATCTTCCTTCACACCCAGGAGAAGACGTAAAATTGTGTACGCACCACGGGCGGTAATTCGTAAAGCCCCAGATGGATTTAACTATATCGTAACAAGAACAGAATGAAATAAAACGCAAATTAACCATTCCCTCTTCACGTTTTTATGCATGCTACACTTAGTTTTAAAAAACAGCCTTTCTGCACGGCTATCACACAACGGGCCGGGAGCTGTCGCGGCGACATAGACTAACGTTTTAATTTAAAAGAGATGGATAGTATCTCGCCGCGACACAGCTCGCGGCCCGTTGTGTGATAGCCGCGCTGGACGTTAAAGTTTTGAACCATTGACATATAAATTAAATAAATGAAACTGAATATAAATGAAGTAAATCGCGAAACAAATGTTTTACTACTTACCTGTTTAAACGTGTACATTTTGAAGAACAATATCTTCCTACACCGGATTCGGCATAGGCCAGCGATCCGGCATATTTTTATATGACGAAATGCCGATGTGCAGTTGAGTTCTCCAATATCAGTCGTGTCTTATGTCAGTAACAATAAAGTCTCTGTATAGATATTTTTGAAAGGTTGTCTGTGTAGATATTGGAAAACTCGACTGTACCACACAAATGAGAGGTTACTGTTGTAGTTGAAGGAATTCGAAGTTGTCAGCTTGTCACGGATTTAAACTTCTTGTAAATAAAAACGAGGTTGACGTAGATATTCAATTTAATTTTAACAATTCCTTTGTAACTAAATAGATCACAACAACAGTTTTAGTTTCTCGTTTATACATTAAAATGTTTCAAAAATGGAATTTCTATTAGGTATAACGCCTTCGAAAGTAAAAGTAATATAAGCTGTAAATAATAACAACGGGAGATGTTTATGAACAAGTTACAGTACAACCAGTTTTAAAAATATTATGAAAACATTTAAAATATTAAGAGCAGGTTGGGTCAACCTTTCCTTCCAGTTACTTAGTCCCGTAAGCAAAGATTCAACAACATCAGATTTGCTTCTAAAAGGGATTATAGTGGACTTTGTACATGTGTAGGAGATAAATAGTAGATTGTGTCTCTAGGGAGCATTAATACATATTTACGGCGAGGGCGGTATATTGATTCCTGAGTGAAGCGAAAGATAGGTACTACAATATAATCTAAAGTCGAATCTGGAGAGTAATGTACGGAGGGATTCAAGTGTTTACGCCCAAGACGGTAAATAATATTGCTACCGAGTGGCACATACTGTTTTTCACATCTTCTATGATGCAAATTGAAGTCTCTCATTTGAGGGCTACGATTACTCTTTTCTGAAAGAGCAGGGGTGAACAATAGGTTTGTTATCACAAAATCTTATGTTTATTAGTGGATAGAGCCCCGTTTGAAGTTTACATGCTACAAGAAAAAGTTGACTGGACCAAAAAAGCTCGGTCAGGCCAGGGGGGGGTTACTCCGCCGATCTGCGTGAAATTATAAGTACATGCCGGCGGCAGATCCGGATCTGCTTATTCAGTGGTTGCCCCGCCGTGGCCCGCGACACTCGCGCGCGTGTCTCCCGCATACCAACGTCGCAAGCGCGTAAATACGATGTATAAAGTAAGGGCAACGGTATATTGCATTGCTGCGGGTTGCACAAACAATGACCAAAATTCGGATTGCACGTTTTTCTATGTTCCGACGCGTGAAAAGGATACCGAAAGGTGAGGTAGTAAGCACTAAATGCTCATTTATACCTATATTTTCATAGTAAATCGAACACAAGAATCAAGTAAAACAGCACAGTGTTATACTTTAATTACATAGGTATCTGTCAACGGCATATCTACATATGCATACATATACATCAAACGAAAATCCCGAATTATGATTAAATAAATCAGTACTTATTGGACTCATTTACACCTGGCGTGCGACCGCGAACCGTAACGGAGATCGTAAAGTCTATCTCCGTCTCTGTCACACTTACTATTCGAGTGACAGAGACGGAGATAGACTTTACGATCTTCGTTACGGTTCGCGGTCACACGCCTGTTATGTTTTCGGTGTTACCTAAGTAGCTGCTAAAGGTGGTACATTTAAATATCTTATTGTCGTCGAGGCGCGCCACTTGCCACCTCCGCGGCGCCGACGCCGCGGCGGTGTCGGGTGCAAGTTCTAACACAGAATAGATAATAGTGCAAAGCTACCGTATCCGCTTACGATCAGGCGGACCGTACGCTCGTTTGCCACCGACGACGTTTAAAAAAGTGACAACCCTATCTTCGGCAAGGTGCGGAGTAATGTCGACCTTCGCGCCGGGCAATAGAACTCAATGACGCGCGGCTGGCGTGCGGTCCGTTGCTAATAATAATTAATAGGCACGTAAAAAGGCGGCATTCGTGAACATCAAAACAGAGGGTCTTCTGTACTTGTACTATTATTTATTCTGTGGTCAGGCGCTTACTTCCGCATATAGATAATGTAATGCTAGTATAGGATATATGAGTGATTACACTGATACATACAGATACAGCGTAGAATAAGTATGAAGCGAATGTTAAACACCTAAATGACTATACATTTACAGGCACAACATTTTTAAGGCTAACACATCGAAAATATATACAAAAATATTTATGACAGAACATATTAGAAACATTCAGATTCCTGACTTCATTTTATTGCATGCATTTGTTGAGTGCTATAATAATGTAGGTATATGGATATATTATGTAACGCACTCCATTATAATGATAGACATGTCTTGAATTCTATATACACTGCTAGTTATAAATACAAAGAACAATTTGAACATGGATAAATGACATATTGGTTATTCATTTCATTAATTGGTATAAATTCGGGAGTTATAAAAAAAATAATTTCTATTCCCAATCTCTAGGCAACTATTTACAGTAAAAAATATGGAACGGAGACAAATCTACATCATTCATAAATATAAAACTACCACTTGTCCAAGGTCTTTGTCCAATGTGCATTCTGCCTCACTCACTCTTTATGCAAAATGTGCGATGCAAATACACATTGGACAAAGATCTTGGACAAGTGGAATACCACCCTTATGTACAACTTTTGTTAAAAAAAGTAGTCTGTGCTATGTTGGCACGAACATAACAAATATTATTATATCTTTAAGTATATGCGCCATTCCCAAATTGATTAATTGAAACCACACCAAAAGCTTTCTTCAGCCCACCTAGCCTTGTGGTAGAGAAAATATCTATTTTAATCTAAGCTCCTTCAATTACTCATAAGTAAGATATGCAACTCTAATACAAGGCCGTAGAGTTCGCTTTGCAGTGTCAAACATACCGATCAATTTTACTTGAAAAGTATCGTGTAACAAGGCAGTCTCTCTCACGCATGCTCCAGACGTCTAGATACTTATACAACTTTGAACCTTAAAGGCACTATGTTATAATACACCCAAAGCAAGTAATAAATGTAAACGCTAATGTACTAATTAGAATTAATCAATATACAATAAACTGAAATCAAAATAAATTGCGGTTGGGTTGTCATACCTGCAATAAAAATATTTTATTTTTATCCATAGACGTCTAGAGAAATACTAAATGATTGCTTATAATTTGAATTGCACAAATATACATCTCAAAGAGAATGGAGCATTAAGGCATGAAATCATTTTACGTACAAACCGAAGCTACCACAATATCTATACATTATTATAAATATACGTTCATGTATATGGCCATAACATGTCCCTTATTTTATCTTAGCCGGACATGATCGGTGTCACGTGGTGAGACCTGTTTTAATACTTCGCGTAAGCTCTCGATATCTAGTAACCTCTAGAGACCCGTCACCGACAAACGCCAAATCAATGTCCTCCCAGCGTTTATTCCAATTTGAACTACTAACATTAACGAGGCTAAATCGTTCAAAAACGAACCCGACTACGGAAAGGTTAATGAAAATATATGTTCTTTTTTATACAAAAGCCCCCCCCCCCCCCCCCCCCAATGCCAGTGTCACCCGGAGCATCATTTCTGGACACCTCATTTATCAAAATCAGTTCAGTCTCTTACACACTACGGCGGTACACGTAAATACAAACATAAGACTGCAAAAAATCATAACCCTTCCTTTCGGCTCTGCCGTAGTCGGCCAAAAAGTGAAGAGCCAGGCATTTTTTTATGAATTCGTGAGTTTGATTGATTCATAAACGTATCGTATCATCATCATCATCATGTATCAGCCAAAAGACATGGCCTCCCCCAAAATAACGTATGCTATAACCGAACTATAATGACAAGTGCTGAAGTTTGTGTAGCTTAGCTGCAAGCAGTAAAACAGGCCAGAATAAAAAGCAATACTGATCCATTTGCTGTGTAAAATGGCCCCAAAGAATATTCGAATCGAAAACCTTTCAAATTGCCCATAAAATCATAACGTAACCTTGTCGCCGACAAACAAGACATCCAAAAATTATATGGTCACGCCAACATCGTTCTTACAAGAGAGCAAATACTAATCTTATATGACAGATTGAAGCTTGCTTTGACAGCGGATGTCATAACACCTATAGGTAAGGGTTCTTGCCGCTCTGGGCATGACACCTTTAGGTGTAGGAACTTGGCGTTCAAAGGCTTAAAATGAGTCTCAGATTTTTTTTCGATATTCTCAAATATCACACTTAAAAGCAAAAAAAAGCATCTATGTAAAATAAATTCGGGAACAGTTATTTACGATACAAGTGCCAAAAATAGGAAATTCGCAACGAGTGGTGATAAATCAAAACACGACCGAAGGGAGTGTTTTAAATCGACACGAGTTGCGAATTACCTATTCGCACGTGTATCGTACAACGTTTTACTGTACATATGGCTCTTTAAAGTTTCGACATATGCACGAAAAGTGCTCTTTTCCGCACTAGTGCGGGAAAATAGCATCATATGTACTGTAAAAAAATTTTTTTTATTTTATTATCAGATAATAGCAACACTGAGGCTCTTATTATAGAATAAGATCACAGGACCACACATACCAAATAAACCAGTATTCATGCTGACTCTTTACTATCGCCACCCAAAGGCTTCATTAGGCACTTGAAACATGACATGTTTTCTAAAGAAAAATACTGTTCCTTTTTGACCTATACGTCGCCACAGAAAAAACATCGAGGTGGCACCCCCACGCCACGCAACTCTAATGTTTGTGCACTTCGTATCACGTCTTCGTTTGACGACACGACCGCTTTATGGCCGGTTCCAATAATCAATCCACTGATAGTTTTCCTTACCGGCAGTTACATTTTGACAGATTACTAATAGAAAATATGTCAAAATGTAACTGTTGGTAAGGAAAACTATTGGTGGATTGATTATTGGAACCGGCCATTACCCTACGAAGCAAGAGGTCCTGGGTTCGAATCCCGGTAAGAGCATTTATTTGTGTGATGAGCACGCATATTTGGTCCTGAGTCATGGATGTTTTCTATAGTATTTATTTATGTATATAGGTATGTATATCGTCGTCTAGTACCACTAAAAGCTTTGCTTAGTTTGGGACTAGATCGATTTCTGTAAGTTTGCCTAATATTTGTTTATTTTATTATTATTCAAGTCAGTGGCAATGGTGGCGAATAGGAGTTCAAGTCCGTGGCGGCAGCGGTCAAGCCCCGAGCCTTTGAAAATGGAACAACATTTAACAACTACATCCAAGGTACAGCAATGCGTTCAGAAACGTGAAGTTTCTCGTCCAGCCAACACCGGTACAGTCGGGAGGTAAAATCCCTTCATTACCCCTTTAACCGCCATCATCTGATGTATAAGACAAAGTGACAGTGTATAGTTTGTTTTGCTTTAAATGACGAAAAGTACCTAAAACCAACCATTACCGACATATTTTGTGTAATAGTTATCTTCAAGTAGGGTTGTAAAACAATTACGCATAAACAATAGAACAAACAGTAGCTCCTGCAGTACACGTGCACTTCGGTCAGCTTTAGACATCTCATTGTTATCTCTTCCTTTCACATTTAACAATAAAAGAAGTTTTAAAATAAATCTCCATTTTAAGTAAAACAAACTATAAATTATATATATTACGATAGAGTTGAAAACTGCAGGTGTCTTTTGACGTTCGGCGGTTAAAGTTAGAAAAAAATTTAATTGTAGTACCTACTCTTTAATTTTTAAGTAACAAATAACACTAGAATATAAGGCTGTAACTAACACCTGTGGATTCCGTCCGAAATAAAAAGTTTTATTATTATTATTATTTATTAAAGGGTTATTAATAAGTGTTTCTGAAACGCTCGCATTATAACAAATATATTTCTATAATAAATGCACGCTATAAGTACGCAAGTATAAAATATTTGCAATCAATCATCACATCTGCTGAAGAACGTATTTATAAAACGTCGTGGAAATGATAAACTATGTCATACGTGTTAGGATCTAACGCAGTATATAATTGAGATTATATACTGCGGCCGACTTTATATAGAGCTGTCATGGGAATTGGAATCTTCTACCTAGGAAGGTAGAGTAGCCTTTTGAATGGACTGCTCTGACGCAATACGGCCAACTTATATAATCAAGATTCTGTTAGTTGTGTATTCAGCGTACACTGTATTGTACAGTGAGCATCCTAGAACATAGAATGTATACATGTTTATGAATTTTATGATGCTGACTGTACATTATGCTCCAGATAATATATGTCTCTTTTCTAATGATTTTTTTTTATACATATTACATAAGGAAGATTATTGCTTAATCCCTTTGACGATGAAACGCGTAGTTTCATTTCAATACACTATGTAAAAATTCAATCCAAAATTCAACTCAGTCATGGATAGTGTTATGCAAAAAGTCACATTAAAGGAAGGCTCATCAAAGCGTACAAAAAATCTTGAAACCTTTCGAATAACACCATCCAGTTAGAAAATACGGAATGCTATTCTACATATAATTCTAAATATGATACGTTTTTAAAAGCGCTTATTTCACTTGGAACAATTTTAATCTCGTATAGATTGATTTTGGTGATTGATGTTTTGGTGGAGTACATTTTGAATATGAACTTACTGATGATAGTAATTCTGATTTTGGGCATACATGAGTCGTGGCAACAATCATGTTGTCAACAATCTGAGGGTAATTTTATAAAGCTGACCGTGGAAACTGGCAACACTGAGGGGCCTCTTTCATCAGCAACCGGGACGTTGCGGTTGCGATTTTTAAGACATCCGCGGATGCAATGCAATTTTGGAAACATAAATAAACCACGTCCAGATATCCGCAGTAATTAAACACGTCGCGACTGAATGTTAATATTTGCGGACAAAATAAAACAATCGCGATGTTGTTGTCAGAAGTGAATGCGGCGAATCGGAAGATTACAAACCGAAATGAAGATTGTTCGACTTATAACATAAATGGCTAACACGCGCGCGCGCCGTCCTTATGCTGATTTTAGCGGATGCGGATGCAGATGTCGAAATCGATATGGAATTTTCGCGGTCGCGGATGCGCATGTCTGCAATATCCCTGATCAGTAATGCCAGTTTAGTTTTAGCTTTAAAAAACGGGCTTCGTATCGTTATACTTACATTGCGTGGCGTGGCGTCCATAGGCCTATAACCGGCGAGTCTAGACAAGCCAGTAACTCATGATTACAAGTGCTCGTGGATGATGTTTGTAGTCAGTTCAGTTGCAGTCAGGAGACAGTTATATTTATCTGTTCAGTTAAATTTTCATATCACATAACACCGATATGGTATAAATGTATAACGTGTTTGTAACAGTACTCGTCGCGCGGAGTATGACGTCACGGTCGTAGAGCCGCCTCACATTCACGCACTAGTGGCGACACAAGCGAGTACTAAGGAACAGGATTGAAGTGGGCGGTGGGCTAGCAACCTATCACTGCGATATCACATTTTCACGTATGTCCGAGCCACAAGGCGCTGGTGGCCGCGTCTGGCGGCGGCCACTAGTGGCTAATGTGTGGGCGCTTATAACTCAGTTGTGATTCAGCGTATGTTGTGTAAAAGACTCGTAATCGGGTTCCGTAGCCGCTTGTGATCGCAGTAAAGGTTTCCGTAGATGTAGTGAGCATGAGCAGTGAGCAGTGACTAGGGTCGATGGTCGCGGCAGCACGCGCTGCAGTCCAGGCTGCAGGAGGGCGCGCCGCGCGGCCGCGAGCGCTATCTCTTGCCGCGCCCGCCCAGCTGCTCCTGCAACAATACCACATTGTTTAACGAGGGGCGGAAGTGGAATATTGCGAACAAGACTCTATCCTTTGATGACTCGAGTTTGCAATATTCTTACGCCCGTGTTATACACAATGCTTTTCATCACATTTGCGAGGAAACAAATACATTTTAGATGAAATGAATACAAATCGTAATAAAAACTGCAAAATGTCAGTCGTCCATTTTGTTGAATTTGACGTGAGGCGCGTATGGCAAAGACCCTTCGGTATACAGCCACGATTTGAAAACACTTAAAACATTTTACATAGACACTAAATAACTACATATTAAATCTGTAAATAATTCAGTTAAACATGTTTAAGTAGTTTTTTAAGTTTAAATTTATTTATAAATACGGTTTCAGACATCGTATTTGATATAAAACCTCTTTGCTTTGTAACTGCCGCATGAGTGACAGATACAATTTAAGAAAAAAACCATTACGCCCGTGGACGTAACACAGGCTATTACAGCTCTGTATGTCTGCCCATTATGAAGGCCTTTTCGAGCAGGTGTGATGAAAACATTATACCACACCCACACTGTACAGAACAATACAATAGCAGATTGGGGGCTCCAGGGATCAGCATTCTATATTTACGGCGAGAGCGGTATATTGATTCCTAAGTGAAACGGAACATTCTACAATGAAATCTTGAGGTTGACAAGCTACTTTTTTAATTTATTCATTGGCATGTAGCATTTACGCAATGTGCCAATTGAACAAGGATTTTTTATTTTTATTTTTTATTTATATAATACGTATATCTGCGATCAGTCGTAACACTATAAGCAGATGGGTAGTAGGTGGTAGATGTTTAGAGAGATAAGACCACGTCCCGCATTGGCTCACACAACCATTGACCACTTGTCTCCTTTCTGGACACTGCTTGTATATTTGTAATAGACTTAAAAGGCTGATGATGACGAAAATTTAAATTAAACGACATGACATGATACTCCATCAGATGAGAAAAAAAGCACAATTTTGATCCCTCATTTGATGGCAACTACAATGACCCTTTTCTGAATAGCAGGTGTACGAGAGTATTTGTATTGTATTAGATAAGAAATGAAGTTCATGTTCGACGTTCATCTGCGTAGAAATTGAAAGGTGTACGTGAAGTCCTCAACCCGCAGTCGATCAGCGTGGAGAGCCAGCTCACTCTCTGTCCAGCAGCGGGGCGCGTACAGAGCGGTGGTGTCGGATGTAGTACCTGCAGGACTCGCACGGCGTCCAGCAGCTCCTGCTTGTCGGCCAGCAGGCTGGACACCTCCTGCTGCGCGGTGTGCACGCACTGCCGCAGGACGGACACCTCCTCCGCTTTACTGGAAACAGGATCAAACATATCAATGTCTAGGATAACATTTGTAACATGACTATTTTTTATAAATAAATTTGGTCGGCCTCACAAGAGGTTGAACACCCTTTGTACTGTGTCGTTTTAACGTCATGTTTGAACTGCCATACGAAATTGACAAACGGATGAAAGTGGCAAGGTGTCAAGGCGGGCATGTACAGGTATGTACTTACTCGAAATAAAATAGTTTCCTGCGAAAAAGTGGACATCTTTAGTGAGAAGATTTAAACTGGTCACGCGTGAGATACAAATACTCGTACAAGACGTATGTGTGATTACAGCAGGGTAATTGTTACTATTTGAACCAACTTTAGGTCATATTAACTGTCGCAACTACCTTAAAAAATGGCAGGACTGTGTTAAACAGTACAAGAGCGGCGGTTGCCAGAGAGGCCTCGTGTTGCAGGTTCCGGGACCCTGGGGAACCTGCCGCACCCCACATCGGAGCTGCCCACGCAACACGCAGCGGACCCACGAAATTAAGTCTTTGAGATGCGTTTTTAGGGTTCCGTAGTCGACTAGGAACCCTTAGTTTCGCTTTGTCTGTCCGTCCGTCCGCAGATAATCTTAGTAACCGTTAGCACTAGAAAGCTGAAATTTGGTACTAATATGTATATCAATCACGCCGACAAAGTGGTAAAATAAAAAGTGTTTTTTATTTATTTATTAGGGTACCTCCCCTATACGTAACGTGGGGAGTGTTTTGTTTTTTCATTTCAACCCTAACGTGTGATATATTGTTGAATAGGTATTTAAAAATGAATAGGGGTTTGCTAAAATATTTTTTTGATAATGTTAATATTTTCGGAGATAATCGCTCCAGAAGTAAAAAAAAATGTGTCCCCCCCTCTAACTTTTGAACCATAAGTTTTAAAAATATGAAAATAATCTCAAAAGTAGAACTTTATAAAAACTTTCTAGGAAAATTATTTTGAACTTGATAGGTTGAATAGTTTTTGAAACAAATTACAAAATAATTTCTGGACGAAAAACTACGGAACCCTACACTGGGCGTGGCCCGACACGCTCTTGGCCGGTTTTTATTATAATTGTATATATGTTAGTCTTTAAGGTATATGTTATATTAAAACTAGATCTTATTGGTATTATAGACCGGTTCCCTCACGATGTTTTTTTTAACGGAAAGCAAATGGTAAATATTCTGTACATAAGTTCCGAAAAACTCATTGGTAGCCGGGATCCGGATCCCCGACCGCTGCTTGACAGCTGCATGCCTGAGCCACCGGCACAAGGCTGGCCTATGGACCTTAACTGCGGACAATTTTATACAAATCGACCAAGTCCCAAACTAAGCAAGGCTTGTACACTATGGGTACTAAACGACGATGTACATACTTATATACATAAATAAATACTTAAATACGTAGAAAACATTCATGACTCAGGATTAAATATGCGTGCTCATCACGCAAATAAATGCCCTTACCGGGATTTGAACCCAGGACCTCTAGCTTCGTAGGCAGGGTACTATACCAACTAAGCTAAACCGGTCGTCATATACATGCATTATTATTATAATGAATAACACTCACGCCCTCAAATCCCTGTTATCATCCGCGATCCTCGCGAGCGTCATTAGCCTCTTCCTTAACTCTTCGTTCTCCATGGCCAGGCTGTCGATCTTCCCTCTCGCCTCGTCCAGGGCGGGCTGGTGCGCGGCAGAGGGAGAGGGAGAGGGGGAGGGAGAGGGCGCGCTCGGGCCAAGCCGCAGGCGGCCGGCCTTGTCGCGCGCGAGACGCAGCGCGGCCAGCGCCACCGCCAGCGGGGGCGACACGGAGCGCGACGGCCGGTCCTCCACCAGCTGCAGGTTCACGTCCTCTATTAGCACCTGGGGAACAATATCGTGACAACACAATCACCAGGATTCCCTCATGTCACCGACAAACGTTCCACCGAATGCTTTGTTTCATCCAATTTTCATTTCATCGAACTTTTTTTACTCGGAAACCATAAACCCGTGCAGCACGACTGTAAAACCCATTAGGTTGGGTTAGGTTTGTTTTGCAACAATCCTAAAAGTTTACTGTTTCTGAAAAAAAAACAGCGAAACATATAATTCGATGAAACGTTTGTCGATGAAAAAGGATAAACCACAATAACCTTTTTAATAGTGTGTCTCAAGAGAGTGAAATTAATTATATATGTCGCAGGAAAATGGCCAAAACTGAGAAACAAATATATCAATGTAAGCACTTTATTGTACACAATAACAGGTTAAAGAATATACATGTCACACAATAGATCAAAGTACAAAGGCGAACTTATCCCTATAAGGGATCTCTTCCAGCTAACCTTTGAGCAATTGAGAGGAAGGTAGGTAGAACGAGATAGGCCAACTTATACCGTGTACAAAAACACAGAGAAAATTAAAACAAAACCTAATAGGTATTAATCCTAGACAAATAAATCATTTGCCTAGAAAAAATCAGTCATTTGATCAAATCTCTGAATCTGTTTAGTGAAATGCAGAAATCGGCCAAAAAGGCAACTCGTTTTTTCATTATACTAGATTTGTTTGGTGATTTGATGAAATCCCTGAAACGCGTCGGTGAGTTGACAAAACAAACTCGCAGAGTCAACCCGTTTTATCATTTCACTAGACATGTTTAGTGACATGATAAAGTCTCTACTGTAACATGGTGTAGGTGATTTGATCAAATCTGAACTGGTTAAGTGTTACTCTACAATTAAGTTTGATCAAATCTCTGACATGATGTTTCGGGGATTTTATCAAATCACTGAACAATTCTGGTGAAATGAAAAAAAAAACGAGTTGCCTTTTTTGGCCGATTTGGTCATTTCACTAAACAGATTCAGAGATTTGATCAAATGACTGATTTTTTCTAGGCAAATGATAAAATGGATTCGTCATTCTAACATCCTGCGTGATTTGATCATATCCCTTAGAGATTTGTTCAAATCTCTGTTTCGGCCATTTCCCTGCGACATACTCGTATATAAAGCGAGGGCAAAATATCGAATCCTGCGTGAAACGTTGATGGAATCGCTGTTCAAAATTCAAACTGTCCAACAATAATATTGTTGGGCAATTTGAACTCATAGTTCGCCTCTTCGTGCGATGTCCAACTAGCAACCCCAGCTTTAAAGCCTGAATTCTGACCATCTTTTGCCACATTTCCGAGCAGTGACGTGAAAACTTTTTTTCTAAATAGCAGATGTTAAAGAATGACTTTCAATCCACAAGGGCCCAGTTAAGTTTATGTATTATCCATGACATAAGTACGTAAGAGTAGGCAACGTCTTTGTGAATTAAACAATCTACACCACGCCTACCTCCAAAGGCATAGGTGGGACCACCACCTCGTCCTCGATGAACTCGGCGAGCGCGAGGACTGTGCTCATGTTGAGCGCGACGCTGAGCTCGCGAACGCGAGCCTCCAGTAGCTCCTCGAATGGCGCCAACCCTGACGTTTCACCCTGCAATATGAAAATTATAAGAAATGACAATATTATGTCAATATGGACAGAATTACTTATCTTGGCCATCAAATCGTGGCATGAGGTGCCAAAGCGGACCCCGGGCAACTATGTGAGAGCGACTTTACCAGTCAGTTCAGTGCCTTTTAGTTTCATCACCAGGTTGAGACAGGAGACTGATCGGCGACGTTGCCCACATTGGAACCAAACACCGGAGTTCAAGCATCAGCGGAGAGTTGCCACTTTTCCGTACGCTAAATTTTGGAAAAAGTGCCAAGCAGTTTCATGATCTGGTCCCCCCTTCGACATTTTTTTATTAGACTGCTAGGCACCGTATGAGCTTCCACGCCCATGTAGTTCCCCCCTCCGTGCCGCACCCCCCGATTTAAGAATTCCTTTTTGATTCGCGCTACCTTAATCTAGAATCCGACGTCTGCATTTCCGGAATCATACCTGTTTAAGGTAAGAGTGGGCAGACTAGGCATCGTCTGGGTGAGAGTAACTCATCTGTAATTAGAATGAAGAATAAATAGAGCTCACGTTTTGAGCAGGTACCCTCGGCAGCGCGGTCCTGGTGAGCCTGGCGGCCAGCCTGGGCGCGTCCCGCGGCCGCGGCGGGCTCGAGCTCGACCACTCGTGTGCGGCGGCGGCGGCGGCGGCGGCGGGCTCCGTCCAGGCGCGCGCGCGCATCGAGAACTTGCTCTATATAGGTAGATATGTCATCAGTGAGACCGGGTATTGTATATCGATGCTTACGACAATGGGTTTCTAGGCTGAGGGTGAGATTGACCAATCGGAAGCGAGCCGCGAGCGCGGCCAACCACGCTAAGTATTGGTGGATTTGTTCCGCGCGCACAGCCTCGCAACCTCGCACAGGTTTTGATGTTTATATATTGTGGCTGTTGTGTTGTGAGAGTTTACGCTCTTAGATAATAAAATAATTGTAGGATAGGGTATATAATAAGAGGAGACCTGTGCCCAGCAGTCGGACGCATATAGGCTGATTCATTTCATTATATTTTAAGAGTATAAAAATTACTTGTACTTTATATTTTTCAAGTCCCTGTATCCTTAAAAGTACAAACTACTGCTTGGAATAAAAAGATCATGGGGTACTTACAAGTACCAACTGAGAGTCTAGCCTAGCCAGATATACTATGCAGCAAGTTGTAGATTTATTATTGAATAAATCTTACGATTTTAGAAATTTCAACACGATCCTTATAAGGTTTTTTATTCAAATGAGTAATATTCTTAGAAACAGAAGAGTTAGGTATAGTGGTAGGAATCGTGCAGTAAACGAAGATATATATTGATTTTCAAAGTGTCACTTGTATACTATTTTCTTATGAAAGAAAAAATATTTGTTTCAAACAAAAACATTCTGCAGACTGACTCTAAACCTTATTTTAATACCATTTCACTTTTAACAAGGCTGTTCGACTGTTTTTTTTTTCTATGTTTGACAGTACGTCGAGGCTTCGATAAAAGTGATAATTGATTGTAGGTAGCCTAGTAGGTAAACTAGGGTAGGTATTGTAAATGTCACAAAACTCTTAAAATATGCCGTCAAAATAAAAAAACACTGCCGCATACGCAGCATAAATGCTTGCATAAGCTGCATAAATAACAGCAAACCGTTACCATTGATCAAGCACCGTAAACGCTGGCATACGCAGCATAAACGCTTGAACAAGCACATAGAAGGCATATGCAGCATAAAAACCATGCAGCTAAAACGCTCGCTTATGCACCATATGTAAATGCCTTTTCATTTTGACGGTTACAAATGTCAAACACATGCAATACAGTGTCAAACTGTGTTCAAGTTATATTCTACGAATCAATTCAACTGTATACGTGTTTATGTATTATTTATGGAATCTAAATATATTAAAACACTGTCAGTAATATATGTTGATGCCTAGAGAAGAAAATCATGCTACGCTAAGTAAATGTGGAGAGGGTGTATAACTTTCCGTATATTTCAAAAAGTCATTGAACCAAAAATATTGTCAGTCAGCGTCAAAAATATGCACACATTTACCGCCTTCCTGAAACGAATGAGGTGGAAAAGTAAACATATTTCTGAACTCAACGTTTTGGAGATAAATGATTACTAAAAACCCATGCAGTGTTAAAAATACTAAAAAGCCTTGAATGTGTTATTATGTTGTGTATACTATACCTGTTGTGACGTCAGAGAGCGTTTGTGTCGCTAAAAATGGATTAGAAAAAAAAACATAGAATGTGATTTAAAAGCAGTAACAAAGATATTTCCGGGCGCGAGATAGCTTGATTTTATATCTTAGTGATCGAATGAATGAATGTCAATCTACCCAATCTATCTGCATATTACAGTCAATTGTCCATATTGAAACAATACGGCGGGCCGCCGAGAGGGACCAAGCTATGTAATAGAATGACAAGTACTACATACTATGTATATATTCTAACATATAGCTGCGTCCTTTCAGATTGCGTATAATACCTCACTCAATACATATAGCCAACTACTGTCAAGATATCCCAACAAATATAACATTGAGATACTTATCTTCAGGTTCAACATTATTCATCCTTTAGAGAAATCTTTGAAAAGTAATCTTTAAAATTGGAATTTGAGCGTGACGGAAACATCTTTCTCATCCATTCACACACACAAACCCACTTGGCTACGACACGAAACCTCTACGCTATCTTAACATACACTACTCGTTTAGTTCACTAAGTACCTTGAGTCGGTTCTTTGGATGATAGCCGAGCGGGCGGGGATTGCGAGAGAAAAAAACACACGTATACACATAGTTGTAAAGAGAAAACGAGACGGATGCATTACTGTCGAGGTCTGCTTAAACTTCTTGATGCCATAAATAGGGCGTAACAAGAAGAATATATTGTTTAAGGGTTAATACATACCTTATAAAGTAAGTAAGTAAGAGCTGAAATATCTTGTATTCGGCCCTTATTATAACGCTTAAACTTGAGATATATTGGGTGTATAAACTATGTTTCTTTTTAAAATACTAGAATTCTATGATTAACTGCTTTTCTGTTAATTTTATTTATGTATTTACGAGTACAAGTTTATTCTAAGAGGTTCCGAACTTGATAAACAATGTTTTCTACATATTGGGTAAGTTTAAGCAGACCTTTAAAAACCTTTGAAACAAAGTTAACGGCAAATATAGACCTTACGGTACACGAGATACGATGGAGTTTCGGGTGGCACAATGAGGTGGTTTGGACATGCACAGAATCAGTTTCTACCATTAACTATAATTGTTTTAAAGTACCTTGTTATATAACAAGAGAAGTTTCACTCAACAAACATTTTGCTATGATATCAACCACCATAATCTTAGTTCTGGAATTCATTCTAGTTGTAATCAATATTATCATAAATCAATACCAGAACACTTTTGATCTTGAATTAAGTATAAACGGGTTTAGATTTAAAAAATCTTAATTCCGTCCAGCGAGCAGTCGCTTTCAAAAAACTGAGCTATCGGTTCAACGAATCTTCCAACATATTTCCTATTATTACACCTTAGGCAGGCGTCGGCGTTGGTACAGTCAGCATTAAAAGTAGCTGCGCAATCGAAGACGTCAAAAGCTCTAATTCCCTTTTAATAAAGATTTTAACGTCTTCGTTTGCGCAGTGACTTTTGATGCTGACTGTACTAATTTGTCTTTATGCTCATTGCTGTTTGCGGCTTCAGTGACCGAAGCAACTTTAAATTTTCGTATGATCCGATTGTGTAACTAAGAAAAATGGTGTCAGAAATAACAGGCTTGTAATAAATAAAAAAAAGATCAAATATCATTAATGTTTAAGTGAATGGTAGAAGCTGCACATGAAATGATAAGTTCCAGAGAAACGGACGAAATGGTGGATGGTCATGCCGGAGGATGACATACAATCAAAATGGAGTTCGAAATGATTCCAATGTTACAAATACACATGAAACATGTAAAAGTAATTTATAATCATTATTACTTTTACATTTTGACAACAATAAGAGAACTTGACATAACAATATTAAACGATTAATCTTATGATAGAAAATCAAATTAATATTCTTGTGTAAGTGGAGGACATATAACTGAAGTGATGTTAGAACAATGTATGTACGAGTGACGTCACGGGCGGGGAGGATGTAGCGGGTCCAAGTAACACTCTACAGTACGATTACTGTTAGTTAACCACTGACAGATACTTTGCCTTCATTTAATTTTCAACTTTAATATCATACAAATAAAGCAATTTTCAGAATACTGTTACCCACGTCTACCGATTTAGAAATAACGACTTAATTTGTATGAGATTAAAGTTGAAAATTAAATGAAGGCAAACTATCTGTCAGTGGTAAACCCCAAATAATTCTACTGTAATGTATGTGACATATGTAACATTTTATACAACTTGCAAAGATTTCTATAAACCTATAAACACAGAAAAACTGTATTATCAACCTCTATATCTCCTTTTTAATAACATTCAAGAATATCCAATTGAAGTTAATGAATAAAATTGGTTAGTATAATAACTTACAGAAAATCTTTTCAAGTTCGTAAATAATATATACTTAATTAATAACCATTTTTATTTCTTCAAGAACATTTTGCCAACCCAACGTCATCTCTCTCTTGTTTAATTGCAAAATAGTTGTTCGGCACGACACAAAGATATTTCCACAACTGAATAAAGATGGATGTTACCACATCGACTTATAGATTCACGTTTGATGTTGTCACTCTTATGTCGTTGAGACAGCAAAGTATTATCCCACACTCTAAAACTGCATCCTTGTAATTTCATCAGTTAACCCCACATACAGTCAAGGTTAAAAACATGCATCGCTTTTCATATAACATCGATTTATGAGTAAGTAGTATGTACCCATACTTACACTTGACTGTATGTTTAGACACGGTTCCGTGCAAAGCATTAGAACCTATTGTTTTACATCTCAAAGTCATAATTTGATTGAACAATTTTGATGTCCATGAACAATGTTAAGAACCCCTTTAGCTTCTAAAATATCTGCAAAACCGAAATTATATTGAAATATATACGGGCCTCAAGCGAAAGCCATGTCGATGCCGATGAGTGAAAAACTGTTGTACGGCCTGACTGTTAGTAAGCGGAAAATGTATGACAATGTACAACTCCAGGGCGATGCGACCTTTTATTGATTTGGGTATTTGCTGTGCTAAAGCTGGAGACAAGTGCTGGCCACACCCTCAACACAGCCGCACGTGGAACTTATGGAGACCGCACTCATCAGAAATACTTACATCGTCGCAAAAGGTTTGTGGGACACTCTGATGAGTGCGTGGTGTTATGGGAGCAGTCTGTAACGTGTTATATCCCTAGCGGCTGCTGTACATATATGTATATAAGCGCGATTCCATTTCGCTGTGCTTGATCACTTTTATTTCTCCGCCGTACCTAGTAAATTCGACTATGAATATTGATAAATATTTTTCATTACTGCGTTGTACCAACGCCAAAACAGTTAACTGACCATGCTGTATTTATATAGAACCTGATTTCAATGCACATAAAGCACACGGATGGTCAGTGAGCTGTGTTGTCGATAGTATCAAGGTGAAAAAAGTTAACGCCCAAAATACTATCAGACCGCAAAACGCACTGCATCACTGGCTCTCACTTCAGAAGTTAAAAGGGCCCTTCTCTTGAAGAGCGGACGTTCCCCCCAAGGTGGGGGTCACCCTCGGCAGTGGGCACTGGGCACTGGGCACTGACCTGGAACTCGTCCCAGGGTATGTTGGCGCACTCGTCGGTGCGCAGGTCGCCGGCCGCCACGCGCACGCTGGCCGCGCCCGCGCTCTGCTGCACGACGTGGATGTCGTGCAGGCGCCACGTGCACGTCGAGATCTGACACCACAACACAACACAAACGTTCATTGGTAAACATAAAACAATTCACTTTTTGCAGCGATACAAACGCAATACAGACAGGACAGTTGGGTAGGTTCAATTTCGAGAAAGAGATCGATCATCGAATCAAACTCGGATGGGCAGCGTTCGGGAAGCTACAGCACATTATCTCAAGACGAGAATCTTTGACCAGTGAATGTTGCCAGTGATGACGTGTGGCAAGGAAACGTGGTCGCTTACTATATACTACTATAATTTGAGTGTGTTCCCAGTCCGCCACGGCCACGGCCACGTACCACGTCCCGGCGGCGACACGAGCTGGTGGCGGAGTGGTCGCTGGGCGACGACGAGCGCTCCAACACTTCCGCGGCCACCTCCACTCCCGACGTCGACATGCGCCCGTGCTCGAACTCTCTGAAATATATGTATTATACGTTTAAGCAAACGATGCTTTATCAACACCCGCGCCCGATTGTTGTATGCGTTCTTTGAAGAAAAAATTAGTAACGTGGTACTTTTAGCCTCCTCACCTGAAGGCCTGGTCGGCGTCTAGCGGGGACTCGCAGGCGAGCCCGACCACGACGTAGCGCTCCGAGTCGGAGCTGGCCGCCCTCTGTCAGCCTCCAGTCCTCACCTGAAGGGGTCGGCGTCTAGCGGGGACTCGCAGGCGAGCCCGACCACGACGTAGCGCTCCGAGTCGGAGCTGGCCGCCCTCTGTCAGCCTCCAGTCCTCACCTGAAGGGGTCGGCGTCTAGCGGGGACTCGCAGGCGAGCCCGACCACGACGTAGCGCTCCGAGTCGGAGCTGGCCGCCCTCTGTCAGCCTCCAGTCCTCACCTGAAGGGGTCGGCGTCTAGCGGGGACTCGCAGGCGAGCCCGACCACGACGTAGCGCTCCGAGTCGGAGCTGGCCGCCCTCTGTCAGCCTCCAGTCCTCACCTGAAGGGGTCGGCGTCTAGCGGGGACTCGCAGGCGAGCCCGACCACGACGTAGCGCTCCGAGTCGGAGCTGGCCGCCCTCTGTCAGCCTCCAGTCCTCACCTGAAGGGGTCGGCGTCTAGCGGGGACTCGCAGGCGAGCCCGACCACGACGTAGCGCTCCGAGTCGGAGCTGGCCGCCCTCTGTCAGCCTCCAGTCCTCACCTGAAGGGGTCGGCGTCTAGCGGGGACTCGCAGGCGAGCCCGACCACGACGTAGCGCTCCGAGTCGGAGCTGGCCGCCCTCTGTCAGCCTCCAGTCCTCACCTGAAGGCCTGGTCGGCGTCTAGCGGGGACTCGCAGGCGAGCCCGACCACGACGTAGCGCTCCGAGTCGGAGCTGGCCGTGGAGGCCGCGTCGCTGCGCGCGTCGTCGCGCGTCCACGCGCTGTCGATCGATGTCACCAGGGACGTCAGGCCGCGACGCATTGATGAGAACCCTACAAGTTCATTCCGTTACAAGCATCCCTTCTTTAAATTGATATAGAAAACTCCCGTGAGAATCAGACAGTAAAAAATAATGAAAACAGGCTGAAGAGCGATCTCTTCCAAACACCCTAGGTCAGAAGATCTTAGCAATCGTACCGTACCTCCAAAACTAAGTCCCGGGCTAGGTGGAGGCACCTCTTCAGCTGGCAGGGGCTGCGCGGAGCATATCTCCACGGGCTGCGTGCTGCTGATAAACCCGCAGTCGCCCACGAGGGTAGAGGGCGCCATCGTCGCTTCCGAGCCTGCGGTAGACCATCATCAGGCTTGGATACTATGAAATCATTCTTTAGGAATACTATTCAGTTAGGCAATAAAAATCGCCATTATGGTCGAACTGACGGCGCGACGCCAGTGTTGGATAACGAGCAAACACAAACGTTGTATGAGTCATCATCAAAATCCAAACACTTATGTGCCGATGTTTTCGTAAGAGGTTGATGGCCCGCGTTGCTAGGCGGCATTGTGTCCATAAACGAGGACCGTACATAAGCCGAGCCATTTTTCAGATTAGTGAATTCCCAATAAATATTTCTGTCGCGCTGACGGAGGCGGGGCCGCGCGCGAGCTTGTGTGCACGCACGCACACAGACAATTCCATTTTCACCTCACCGGCTCGAAAAGGCTTGCTTTATCACTCAAAATCTGCGCCCAAAAGCCCATTATATCCGCTAGCGTGGAAAGAGTTTTTGAATTTGGAACGTGACGGTCAATCGCCAGATCCAACTTTTTTCTATACAGAATGAGAGGTCATTATCCTGCGTTCCGAAACTGATGGTGTTTGCCAATGGGGTTCTGCCTTTTCGGCGAAATACTCCCTTCGGTCGTGTTTTAATTTATCACCACTCATTGCGAATTTCCTATTTTTGGCTTTATCGTAAATAACTATTACATTGCAGGTGCTGTTGGTGCGTTTTCCAAGCACCCAAATCGTGCGGAAAGTGCCACTTTTTTTTTAAGTCCATCGTCAGCTCCACGTAAAGAGTTTTTATTACTTGCGGAAAGTTTTACAAATATTTCAATTAAACTTTTTCTTTCCAATAAAAGGTACACAAATACTAATAATGTATAAAATGTTTTATTAATCTTTTTGAATTTTGAATTTGGTCAATAGATTAATTAATTTTAAATATTCACTTAATGTGTTTGGCTGAACGCATAATTGCGTTTCAATAGTGTCAGTATGTTTCTTAGAACTACCACGGTACAGCGTCTTTTTGTTGTGGAATATATTGAGTTACTCAAAATTAATTGTGTTCGAAAACCACAATACCATGGTTATAACTTTTAAGTTAATAAGCTTGACAGCAAAAGATGTGGAGAAATTGTTAAATGCAGTTCCAGATCATAAGTAGGTACCTGTCAATCTACCTAGGTTCTTCAATTTTAATCTATCTATTTTAAACTGACATTTCAACATTTAATCTATTTCCTCACACTTACTTACTCACTTAATCGTGTGGCATACATTATTTTGGCCTTTAAAGTTTGTCACTCTTTAGTACCACCCAGGGGACACGTGCAGGGTTGTGGTAGGTAGCTCCTGCGGAAGCGAGTAACAGTTGTCCCCCCTTTGTCAAGTGAGTGGGCAACACGACTGTTAGAAGTTCTTAAGCCGCCCAAAGTCCTCTAACTCGGCTTAACGACAACTGTCATAGACAGCAGCGGGGATCAACTGCTTAGCGTGCCTTCCAAAGCACGGAAGCGCTCATTTATATTAACCACTCAAAAATCAGGCTGCCATCTTTGCTTAACCTGCGTTATCGTTTCCGACTCGCAAGCGCCGCTAGGCTATGAGCGCTTCGATTTCCTCACACAAGGCATAGTAAAACGTTGTGATGCACGCGCGTAAAGATGATTTCCGACTCGTGTCGAATTATACATTCCCTCGCTTTACTCGCTCGTGTATAAAAATTACACTCGTCGGAAATCACCTACTTTCCACACTTGTAGCATAAATAACTATTATATGCCATCCCTCCTAGTGCGACCGGAGCTCTGTACACGAGCGAAGAAAAAAAAAAGTTGTCAACAACTGCTTGAAGATTGGCATGCTTGTTCTTCATCATATACAGCCACTGGCAAAAAATTGGCATCCGTCCCGGCCGGTCGGTTATCGAGCCGTCAGAGTTGGAAGCTGGAAAAAAATGATGGTGGACGAGAACTTAGGAAAAATGCGCTTAAAATCATTGAAATCGGGTGGCATTTGTTTTTTGTGTCTTGTATGACGTGATAAATGATATGCACAAATGCCATTTCTCTCCCATGAAATTTCATCCCGCTGTGGCCACCCTTACAAACGAAAATTCGTGTAATTGGAATACGCGCATTAAAAGGTTTTGCACAGTTGGCTCAGTTCGGGTTGCACAGGGCGGTTCCACAACAGTTCGCCGAGCCGCGCGGGCGCACCAACCTACTCAACATGGCGCCTCTGACGCGAGCTGTGCGGACCCTTAACCTAATAGCAGAGGATATTGATTTGTTTTCGTGTTCTCTGAATGAATTCACAAGGTCTACATTGTTTATATTGTGTTATATGCGTAGTGATATAGTTTAGATATAGTAAGTACTAACGTAATCGTGCAAATAGTTACACTATTGTATTGGGATTAGCTCCTGTAAAAATAGTTGTAAGTGTGGCAAATAAATAAAAAAAAAAAAAAAAAAAAAAAAAACACTTCGGGAGCTAAATACCGCGAGCCATCCGGTTGCCTCTCGGACACTAACTACGCGTCATTGCTCTGAATATTTGGGAAATGAATAAGAAGGAAATGGTTAATGTGGGGCTGTTTTGATTTTTGCGCTTATTATTAACAGATTTGTGTAATATGCATATGTTTGCGGACTATGTTATTGGGCCGTTTTAAGCTTTCTTTCAAGTAACCTAGCACTTATTAAAACAAGAATATATAGAAATTAACAAAACATACCTACACAGATATTGATGATATTCATCTTATTTCAAAAAATCATTAACCTACAAAAACCTCTGAGGAACCAGTCGAGAACGTTTGTATGGAAAAATTACCAGCACGTCTAGCACAACTTGCTGACAAGTCGCTTCGCGCGCGACTGACCTACTCCTGTCTCACTCACACCGTGCAAATTACCAGCACGTCTAGCACAACTTGCTGACAAGTCGCTTCGCGCGCGACTGACCTACTCCTGTCTCACTCACACCGTGCAAATTCGAAAGAGGAGAGTAGATCTTTCTCGACTCGCGTCGCGGCGCGGCGTCAGTTGTGCTAGCCCCCCAGTGGTCTTTCTTTTCTTAACATTGAACAATCTATTGGCTTCTAAGCCATTTTTAAAATAAGAGTTAGCATTGGACAGAGCCCAAAGATCTAAGCCTAATAGTATAGGCAAACGTGTGGGCAGAAATCGAGCTGCAGTGCGAAATGTGAATTTTTCCTTTTCTCGTGGTCGACGGCGGGGTACCACTAAAACATTTCTAAAACAGCTTATATCGAAAGAAACGGACGTTAAGTAAAAGATCGGCACCGCTTGTCTGGAGTCCCAAGCGTCCATAGGCTACGGTGTCCTGTTCGTAGTATTAAAAAAACAATGCAACGCCTTTTCAAAGTTCCTCGTTGACTAAACTCACCCATCTTCATGTCCTGCAGGCTGGAGGAGTCCAGAGGAACGCTGTCCAGGTCGCGGGAGGACTCCTGCGGGCAGCTGGACGGCAGCACTAGCGTCAGCTCCACCGCGGGCACCACCACGCCTACTACTATTGATCTGCAAGTAAAACAAGACCTGTAGGTACTTGATCTTTACATTCTTGATACATATCGGCCATAATGTGACCACTATCAGGCCTGTTCCTGTTGCCTCCTCGGTTAAACTCGGCTCACACTCATCATCATCATATCAACCGAAAGACGTCCACTGCTGGACATGGGCCTCCCCAAAAGAGTGCCACAAAGACCGTTCCTGCGCCACCCGCATCCAGCGGACTCTCACTCACTCCGAGGTGTTAATTTTGTATAATTCACCAGAACGCGGCTGACGCCACCGTAGAATGACACAATCGTTCAGTGACACAAGTAAACACATTGCTAGGTGACGGCACTGTCACAACGAGACTATCCTAACTTGACGACGGAGCTCGTGCTATGAGGTGCGGATAAAATGATTCCATGTGTTCTAGCTGGCAAACAACGATTTTGTTATATCCCTGCCACACACTCGTCGAGGAGAGGAGGCAGAAACATAGTGTGGCAACGTTACTCGTAATGCCGCTCATCTTGCTCGTCGTCATGCCCACCGTTTTTTGGGCGCGAGTCAAAGGAGCGGCAATAAGGGCAAGCAACCACTGCGGATTAATCGCGTGAGTAGCTCAGTGCGTGGCCAGGGAGGGCAACATCGCGGCAGCGAGGAGCATAGTGTAGCTGAGGCTTAGATCGAGGATCTTGTGTACGTGAGTACGATTTACTATTCTGTGACTTTACCCTTCATTGGCGTCTGGCTGTCTCGCCGCATCGTGCGCTAACCAAGCCGCCATCTCGGACACTTTCTCCAGCTGTCGCAGCAGGAACAACATCTGGTAGTGGTTCAGCTGTAGTCCCGCGAGGCCGGTGGTGCGAGCCACGGCCCAAATGCGGGAGAAGTCCTCGTTGAAGCACAACTGTGGAGAAGACACACGGTTATAGACGTCACACAGGATATCCTTAGTTTTAAGTTGGGTTCTCCTCACTAAAAATCAGCGCCTCAGCTTGCTGTGTCTAGCCGTAGCTTCATCTTGAGTAGGAATCCTGTTTAACGTTTCGGTATCCATTCTTTTCTTCAGTTTCTCTGTTATAATCGGAACAGGATGGACAAACATTTTTAAGTCCGGACGACCACACGCTCCTGTTCACGGACTTGTGTCCGGCACTCACCCATGCAGTGAGAGGACAGGCGTCGAGTAGTGGCGTGGGCTTGTAGTTGGTGGCGCGCGCGCCGCACAGGTCAGCCCACAGCGGCTCTGCGCGCGCGCACCACACGCTCCTGTTCTCGCGCCACAGCAGCTCGGGAGACACCGCTGTACCGCGGTCTATGTCGTCTAGATCTAAAAAAAGCCGTTTTTATGTAGAAAACTCCCATGAGTTTCAGACATAAATGTCGAGCGATTTTCAAACTCAAAGACGTCAGGGACCCGGTTTGTTACATTTGAATACCTGCATTTTTGTTTGTAAGCAATGGGCCAACTCTCATAGAAATAGAACAGCGGCAGTTGGAGTCATATTCAATGAGATAAAGTGTCCGAAATTAGATTTTTTTTAGCTACTAGTATGATTGAATTCAATAACACAGTGGTCGAGTTAATCACGTTACAAAAGACAACATAAGTTCTGAGTTCCAGATACTCTAAGAAAAAGTGAGCGCCATTTTGAACTGTTTGCTAACTAAACTGGTTGTATTCAATGCGATATCGAGCTTACGTTAGTCACGTGACAAAAGACAACATAAATTCCGAGTCCAGATATTCTAAGAAAAAGTGAGCGCCATTTGGAACTGTTTGCTAACTAATCTGGTTGTATTCAATGTGATACCGAGGTTACGTTAATCACGTGACAAAAGACAACATAAATTCTGAGTTCCAGATATTCTAAGAAAAAGTGAGCGCCATTTGGAACTGTTTGCTAACTAATCTGGTTGTATTAAATGTGATACCGAGGTTCCGTTAATCACGTGACAAAACACAACATAAATTCTGAGTTCCAGATATTCTAAGAAGAAGTGAGCGCCATTTGGAACTGTTTGCTAACTAATCTGGTTGTATTCAATGCGATATCGAGGTTACGTTAATCACGTGACAAAAGACAACATAAATTCTGAGTTCCAGATATTTTAAGAAAAAGTGAGCGCCATTTGGAACTGTTTGCTAATTAATCTGGTCATATTCAATGCGATACAGAGGTTATGTTAGTCATGTGACAAAAGACCAAGTCTGAATACTCAACTCGCTCCTGATAGCTAGACTCTAAGAAAAAGAGGTCGCCATTTGGAACTAGCTTCATTACATCCAAGATCTTAAGAGGGAAGTATACCTTTGGAATACTACGTACTCGTCCATACAAAAGGAGAAAACGTTTTTCCACTTCTAAATATTTTCAAATCTCAATGAGTTTTAGTAACGTTATTGACACAATGAAAGATTAGGTTTACAGGTTTTCCTTTTTTTTTTATTTGCCATAAATTAAATTTTATAGGCACCTTAATTTTTTTTTTGTAGTTAAAACTTCTTTAGCGGCGTTGTGCACTTTTTGTGATGGGGAAAAATTGTTAAACTCGCCACAGGTCACGTGACCGTGAGATTCGAGAGATACTCGCAACAGATCACGTGACCGTAAGATTCGACAGATTGAAAATTCGTAAGACGGACACGTGACCTGATCGAAAAACTGTTACGATGTCATTAAGTGTTCACTTCTGCCGGCACTCCCGGAGTGCAATCCGGACTAACTACAAGCCGGGTCACACTGGGCCCTTTTGCTTGGCGCGGACAATGCGTGTGTTGGCCAAAGGGCCAACCAGCAAAACTGCCGGCGTTGATTTTTTTTTTGAACCTGACTGTTGCTATAATACGACGGACCCAATATAGCGGTCGAATTGCGTGGTTGGAGGGTAGCCTGGGGAAAATCCAGGGGAAGCCTCCGGCACGACCACGCGGGGAAGTTTATACACTGGAATACTCTACGAGTTTGCGCTCCAGTGAGATTGGTTGAACGGTATCAACCGAATCTGGGGTGTGAGTGGTGTCGAACTACTGGGAGTTTTATCGCTGGTTCGCTAAAACCTAGCCTAACTGAGAAGAGAGACTCAGCTAGGCCCGACCTGGGTCGGACTGACTCTACCCGGTATGCGGCGGTACCGGGAAGAATAGGGACTGTATGTGTCTGTGTTGTCGCGATCTCGCGGTGGACGTCCCCGCCGGCGGGCACGCCGAAGTGTACGCGATGTGATGGACGCCGAAAGCGCAGCGTTCCATATTTCGATGGACGCTGTGATTTCGTCGTCCGGGTCCGTGAGTGTGTGCCTAGGACGCCGGAGCGTGCGGCCCCTAATCAGTGAGCGCCGAGTAACGACAGAGGGGAGGGATGGGAACGTAATCAGCAGCCTCCTATGGAAGAAACTATACATGGTGCTAATCCCCATGTCGTGGTGCAGGCTGAGGTTCGATTGGTACCACGGGGCACCAGTCGCCCGACGGAGAAAACGATTCTGAATGACCTGAAGCGGCTTGAGCTATGACATAGGCACGTGAGCAAATACTACACTTGCATATGTGTCGCTTAACTTCAAACTCAGATAAATCCATTCGACCCTCTCTGCAAATATCTACCCTATTACCTTTTCATAATACCAAAATCGCATGATCTGACAGATGAATTTACCTGAGTTTGAATTTAAGCGACTCATATGTCATGATTGGACGAACACAAGTCTTGTAGAGTGTCAGTAGTAGTAAACTTGTTGATCATCGGCCCAAGCCTTCTTAGAACGAACAACGCGTGGTTGCGTACGCGACGCGTGTAGCTACGGAAAGTCAGTTTCCTGTCGAGGATCACTCCAAGATACTTGGCTTCATTGACCCAGGGGATGGGTCGGTCAAACATCTGGATCGGAGCCACCCGCCTTTCTGTACTAACGCAGTCAGACGGGTGGAAGACCAGCATTGCAGTGCTTTTTTCCGGGTTGACTTCGATACGCCAAAGATTAAACCAACGACCTAGGTTGGTGGTTGCCTCTTGGAGGTATCGCCGGATAGTAGCGTACTTACAATGGGTCGTAAAGAGCGCGGTGTCGTCCGCAAACAACCCCAGATGCACCTTAGGGTGCCTGGGAATGTCGTTCGTGAACAACGAGTAGAGAGTGGGAGAGAGCACGGAGCCCTACGGGACTCCCGCCCAGATGGGGTGTGGGTCCAAGACAGTCCGAGTACGTTCCCTCCAGTCGGTATCAAAAGCTTCGATCACTAAGAAAAACTCGTATCGTGAGTACGAGTCTGTCCGGTATACCGAGCTGGTATAACTTGTACACCAGTTCGTTATGCCAGACCTTATCGAAGGCTTTCGCCACGTCGAGAAAGATCGCACCGGTCTTGAGCCCATGGAATCGAGAGAAACCATCCAACACATGCTCCGTAACGCGGTGTACCTGTTGGACGCATGAGTGTCCGGATCTAAAGCCGAACTGCTCATCGATGAGGAGATTATTCTCAGCCGTAAATCTGAGAATTCTTGTGAGTAGGATCCGCTCATATAGCTTTCCAAGGGAGCTAAGTAAGCTGATCGGCCTACGAGGTTTTAAGTTGTGTCGTTTGGAAAAACTAAAGACAATTTAAGTGTTAAATGGTATTTATTGTTTTTCAAAGTAATCACCGTGATATGTAATACACTTTTTCATTCGATCGAACCAGTTTTCGAAACACTTATTCCAGTCCGAAGTCGGGGTCTCCAAAATGGCCGTTTTGTATGCCTCAACCGCTTCTTCAGGCGTCTGGTACCGTTGACCACGAAGTCGTTGCTTGATTTTTGGAAAAGTAAAAAAATCGTTAGGGCTTAAGTCTGGACTGTACGGCGGGTGTTTCAGAATTTCGACGTTTTACTCTTTTAAAAACGCAATAGTTTGCCGGGCGGTGTGCGAGCTCGCATTATCGTGGTGCAGTCTTATACGACGTCTTGGGTTATTTTTTCGAAACTCGCCGATGACTTCTGGTAAACAGACAGTGGTATACCAGTCAGCATTAACCGTTTTACGATCCTCGAGCACGATGGTGGCAACGTGGCCACTTTTCGCCACAAACGTGGCGACCATTTTTTTCGAAGTGCTCCGTGAGCGTATTACTTTGGTCGGTTTTGGCTCATCTTGGAACACCCAAACAGTCGACTGCTGTTTAGAATCGGGATCGTAGGCATATATCCAAGATTCGTCACCACTGATAATGTCGTAAACATGTTTCGAGTTTCCTCGGTTGAATTGCCGCAGAGTTTTGCGACACCATCGAACGCGAGCCGTTTTTTGGTCTTCACTGAGTAAATGTGGTATCCAGCGTAAGATCAACTTTTTTACGCCTAAGTGATCATGCAAAATACTGTGAACACTGGTCCCTGAAATACTTAAGGAAGCTTCTATCTCACGGTATGTCGCATGGCGATCTTCGATGATCAGTTGCCGTACAGCATCAATGTTCTCCTGGGTTACGGCTGTTTTTGGTCGACCTTCACGATGTCTATCACCAAGACTAGAGCAACAACGTTGAAATTCTAAATACCAGCGTTCCACAGTCCGAAGGCATGGTGCTTTATCATTGAAAACCGTAGTCAACTCTTCGAAGCACTGAAGTCGCGTTAAGCCCCTTTTGAAGTTGTAAAAAATTATCGCACGTTTTTCCTTCGAAATTTCCATTTTCACAACTGACTTGTCAACTTTGAACGAACGCTGTACTAAAACGGTTGGGCCGATTTCGAGTCAGAATTCTAAATTCAAATATTTTAACGTGACACTAGTTCTTTTTTATGCAATCACGGGAGGTTTGCAAACGACAGAACTTAAAAGGCAGCCCTCGTATAAGAGGCAGGCGAGGTCCGGGGTTTACCGGGCTTCGGATTTGAGAGATCGCTAGTTTCCAGTAAGCCAGATGACTAGGCGTTATCACCCCCATCAGATCCCTGAACGATTTCTCCCGAAATTCGCCAATTTTCTGTTTTGACTCGTTAGACAAAGTCTCTCAGGATTCGTTTATTTTCGGCAGAAGGGTGATTTGAATAGGTACGGATGGCGCGATTTTTGTCACCAACGCCTTGGCCACGACTTTGGTGTTAAGCGACCTGCGGCAGCGTTTTATCTCGACGGTCCCTATTAAAAGAGTCGGATCTGCAAAACAGCTACTTTTTAGGAGAAGCTGTCAGTTTTTGGAAAAAAAAATTGTATAAGGGAAATTGTTAATTAATGGAATATCGTTATCAAACTTCGAATGTTTGCTTTTTAGTAGGTTGTTTATTACTAGCCGCTGAGCATACATGTACTTTATCAGCCAAAAAAATACAAAAACCTCCTATATTACTTTTTTAACCGGAATAGCTTAAGCATCATTTGTCGGAAGTGCCACATTACACATACGACAGTTTTGTCTGGAAATTGTATACATAATGATGTTGGATGTACCACATCCGACAAAAAAAGTACTCCAAAAAATTTCGTAACTGGCAGAACTGACATTGTTGCACGGAAACTCTTATGTAACAATTTAATACGGAGGATTTTTTTACGACCTAAGCCGCTGAAAAGCAAAATCTCAATTTTTGCAGATCCGACTCTTTTAATTGGGACCGTCGAATTCTGTTCATTGCGCGGTCGAGACGCGCAACGCACTGTGGTTAGTTGGCATCACGCGCAATGAATTAGAAACACCGCTGCCGCAGGACGCTTAAGACCAAAGTCGTGGCCAAGGCGTAACTCTCTCAGTTCCCTAGGTAGAGGTCGGTTTTGGATATCCTCCGCCGACACCTCCCTTGAGGCCTCGCTTCGTACAGCGTTGAGGTAGTTGGTGAAAGAATTGATTGCTTGGTCTGTCTGTTCGGTTGTAGTTATACGAGGGCTGCCTTTTAAGTTCTGTCGTTTGCAAACCTCCCGTGATTGCATAAAAAAGAACTAGTGTCACGTTAAAATATTTGAATTTAGAATTCGAAAACAAAAGAATGACTCGAAATCGGCCCAACCGTTTTAGTACAGCGTTCGTTCAAAGTTGACAAGTCAGTTGTGAAAATGGAAATTTCGAAGGAAAATTTACGTGCGATAATGTTTTACAACTTCAAAAGGGGCTTAACGCGACTTCAGTGCTTCGAAGAGTTGACTACGGTTTTCTATGATAAAGCACCATGCCTTCGGACTGTGGAACGCTGGTATTTAGAATTTCAACGTGGTTGCTCTAGTCTTGGTGATAGACATCGTGAACGTCGACCAAAAACAGCCGTAACCCAGGAGAACATTGATGCTGTACGGCAACTGATCATCGAAGATCGCCATGCGACATACCGTGAGATAGAAGCTTCCTTAAGTATTTCAGGGACCAGTGTTCACAGTATTTTGCATGATCACTTAGGCGTAAAAAAGTTGATCTCACGCTGGATACCACATTTACTCAGTGAAGACCAAAAAACGGCTCGCGTTCGATGGTGTCGCAAAACTCTGCGGCAATTCAACCGAGGAAACTCGAAACATGTTTACGACATTATCAGTGGTGACGAATCTTGGATATATGCCTACGATCCCGATTCTAAACAGCAGTCGACTGTTTGGGTGTTCCAAGATGAGCCAAAACCGACCAAAGTGATACGCTCACGGAGCACTTCGAAAAAAATGGTCGCCACGTTTGTGGCGAAAAGTGGCCACGTTGCCACCATCGTGCTCGAGGATCGTAAAACGGTTAATGCTGACTGGTATACCAGTCTGTTTACCAGAAGTCATCGGCGAGTTTCGAAAAAATAACCCAAGACGTCGTATAAGACTGCACCACGATAATGCGAGCTCGCACACCGCCCGGCAAACTATTGCGTTTTTCAAAGAGCAAAACGTCGAAATTCTGGAACACCCGCCGTACAGTCCAGACTTAAGCCCTAACGATTTTTTTACTTTTCCAAAAATCAAGCAACGACTTCGTGGTCAACGGTACCAGACGCCTGAAGAAGCGGTTGAGGCATACAAAACGGCCATTTTGGAGACCCCGACTTCGGACTGGAATAAGTGTTTCGAAAACTGGTTCGATCGAATGAAAAAGTGTATTACATATCACGGTGATTACTTTGAAAAACAATAAATACCATTTAACACTTAAATTGTCTTTAGTTTTTCCAAACGACACAACTTAAAAGGTAGCCCTCGTATTGTCTGGGATGTCTCTAAGCAGAGGGGGATCCGTCTGTAAGAGATCTGAGTGCACCTTGTCCCAGTCCACGAGTGTCCTGGTTCGAGGAGTACTATTGGGGTGAGGACCTAGTCTCAAAAGGACTGGCCTATGATCCGAGTCTAGTTCGTGTATCATTTCTATAGAACGCAGAGTTAACGGTACGTTCTTTAGTAGTGCTATGTCGAGTATGTCGGTCGGTGATCTACGTTATGAGTCGGTTCTAAGTTTGGGACGGTAAAAGGTCTCTTTGACCAGGAATAAATCTACTGAGTGATCGCGAAGGAAGTTCATCACCTCGTCTTTCATACCTCTCAAGCCATTGGCATTGTAAATGCCAATGGTAATCAAAGCAGGTTTAAGCTTCTGGGACGTACTATCCATACTAGTAGGTACCGTGATCCTGGCTGCCGCTTGGTGCGGCGAGATACTGTGTCGTTGTTGCGAATATGCGGGCAGTCAGGCCGCTCGCCACCTCAGGTGGGAGTACCTGAGTTACCTGTATAAGCGCATAGAGGGGATCTATAGCGGGCCCCCATGCAGAGGGGCCCGCCTGAGATTGGGGTGCAGAAGGCACCGGACGGGGACCTGCGGCCGCGGAAGGCGGTGGGTTCCTAGGGGCGCCTAGCCCTACGGCCGGAAGGGCGGGGTAGTTTTGCGGAGTGCGTGATCCCCAGCGCACTTGACGCAACGGGGAGGAGAGTGACAGCCATGAGCGCCGTGGCCGAACCTCTGGCAGTTGTGGCACTGTCAGAGGTGGGTTTTCTTGCTATGAGTCTCCGTCCTCATAGCCATCTTAAGGACTGCCGGCGTTGAAGGCGCGCTCCGGCTTTATATAGCCGCTCGGTGTGACGTCACCGCTCTGCTCGTGCGCCCCGCGGCCCGCCGCTCGCCCGGCGCCGCGCTGCCAAAACATCCCGCGCCACAGCGGCTATATAAAGCCGGAGCGCGCCTTCAACGCCAGGAGTTTTGCTGATTGGCCCTCTGGTCAACACACGCAAACCCAACCAAAAGGGCCATGTGTGGCCCGGCTTGTACTTAGTCAATATAAAAAAAAACGACCGGGTTGCACTCCGGGAGTGCCGGCAGAAGTGAAAACTTAATGACATTGTAACAGTTTTTCGATCACGTCACTTACGAATTGTCAATTTTTCGAATCTTACGGTCACGTGACTTGTGGCGAGTTTAACAATTTTTCCCTATAACAAAAAGAGCACAGCGCCGCTAAAGATTTCACTTAAAAAAAAACGCCGGCAGTGTTCTCCTGAGTCCGCTTCGGATAGCAATGCTCCCTCCCTTCTCCCTGTGTCTTTGAGGCGGCGGTTTTGGCCAGTCCTTGTCAGCCTTGGACGTCCCCGAATACTCTAGTTCTCGAGGCGGTGGTTTTGGCAAGTCCTCATCAGCCTGAGGTTCCAGGTTCCTACAGCCTTCGAGGCGGCGGTTTTAGCAAGCCCTCGTCAGCCTTAGGCTTCCGGAACCAACGTTCTCACTAATATCCCGTAGTCCGTAAGGATAGGTCCGCGACCGCGTTAATCCGTACCGTAGACTTAGAATGCTAGATTCCAGTGTTTGGTTATCTTTAATAAACAGGCGTAAGCCATAGTAGTACTCTGGGGGAGTTAGTTTGGAAACCTCCATAAAGCCCTAACAGGCGGAGGATTTGGGCGTGTGCTTAAACCACACATGACAACGTGCCAAAAGACAGCATAAGTGTTAGTGTTAGTACTCACTCTCGGCATGTAGAACAAACAGGTCGTGTACGGGGTCTATGTCTGTGGGCGCGCTGGGGAAGCGGTCGCGCGGCGGCTGCAGGCGCCGGAGCGCCGCCAGCGTGGCCGCCAGGTCGGCGCGCGTGCCCGCCGTGTCTGCAATAAATAACACAATCATACGAGTCGCCACACTAAATTCAATAATCAATCATGTTATATTTTCTCGAAACAGGAGTAAAAATGTAGTCAAATGGAGAAAAAAGCAACGCAAGAGGTTAAATAATCACAAAGTTATAAGTGTCCAAAGTTTTATAATCCTTTTTCGCAAAACGCACTTTCATATGAAACGATTCTTATTTACAGGCCTCGGATTTTTCATCGCATGGTGAGATGAAAGAAAACTGTGGAGTCGATATTAAAGCTAAATTTTTATTCATATTCATACTCATACTCATCAATTTTCTTAGTCCCGTAATACTTTTGTCCCTTGTGCAGGTTGACAGATCGAAAATGTTAATCGAAAATTAATCTTACTGAATGTAATTAAAATTATTTGTGTAGTATGATTTGGGAAGTGTAAGCCTTTTGCTTGGTAAAGGGTTACATTTACCCTGTAACTATATCAAATTAGTTAATCTTTTGTTTGGTTCAGACTACTTTGTTGCGGTAAACGTACTAGCTGCTTTATCATAAATCATTTGCATGTCAATGTCATGTCAATCGTTCACGACGCGATGTGTCACTTAATTATTTATTGCAATCGGTACGTGCAATAATTACGTATACAATTATGTCTGATCCGCATGTTTCTGCAATTTTGTACTGGATAGAACCTTACAAAGATCTAAAATACGATCATGAGAAATGTGTTGTGTCGTGTGTGTGTTGTGGAGTAGAGCTAACGCAATTAAAACAGATATTTATTTTAAAACATGTTAATAGTATTCTCCACCAAACGAAATCTCAGCAATAATAATAATAAGTAATATTTTATTTTATTTTATTTTTTATTTACGATATAATTTATTTCTACTCATATGACTTATTTCATTTATAATTTAATTTCGTTCTTAATTAAATGAATGAGTATGAATATGAATTAAAATTTAGCTTTAATATCGACTCCACAGTTTTCTTTCATCTCACCATGCGATGAAAAATCCGACCCCTGCTTATTTACTATGAGAATAGTGCACGCAGACCATGACGTCACGATCTGCGAAGGTTTTCTCTCTCTAGCATGCAATATTAAAACGGTAGTAGCTGTAGCTTCGTAATTCTTTCAGATATCATATTTTTTTGCCTTCTTTCGTTTGTACGTAATATAGTACATTGTTGTACGAGTAAAGGCTGGAAAGTAGGCAATAGATGGACGAGCGGGTTTGAGGTTCGAGCTAAAGGTGAGGATCACGAAGGAGACGAATACATCTATTGCACTTTTGGCCGAGACATTACATAGTGCTTTTTACGTTTACTGCGAGGAGATTGCAAATAATTATATTTTTTAAGTCATAACTACAACTTAGAAAAGTTGAAAAACCCCCGACATTTTCATTTCAAAGTCCAAGATTTCAAAAACGGCTGAACAGATTTTCATGAAACATGGCTAAGAACACTCGGGATAAAATTATCTATGACACAAAAAAAAACCGCATTCAAATCGGTCCATCCGTTTGGGAGCTACGATACCACAGACAGATACACAGACACCCCTCTTTTTGCGTTGGGGGTTAAAAATTAAGTACCTAAAAGATCACAATGTCGAGGCCCAAATATTATGATATTTAATTAGGTCCTAGGTTCATCGCAATAAGCGTGAAAAGCACTATGTAATGTCTCGGCCGAAAGTGCAATAGATGAATCATCACCTTCGGCTCGGACCTCGAACCCACTCGTCCATCTGTCCATCTATTGCCTACTTCCTAGCCTTTACAACAACACGGGATACTTCGCAGCCTATAATATGGAAAATAACGTGAATATTTGTGAGCATGTCTGTTACGATATAAGGAAGGTGTTCCTCACTGGCCCGCGGCGACTCGCGCACGTTGGTGACCGTGGCGCGCGCCGTGCACACGTGCAGCTCCCGGGGCCGGTCGCGCTGCTGCGGCACGTGCTCCGGGCCCGCTTCCAACACTATCTGGAATAACACGGCTGCGTGAACAATACATCGTTAGCGAAAAAACCCGAGCTTGGATATATGACGTCACTTCAAACAAACGAAGTTGCACTTGATTTATAAATGTTATGTACCCTCGGCATGACGGCCTCAGCCCTCACGTCGCAGTAGGCGGCTCCCGCCGGGCTGTCCTGCGCGGTGACAGCGGTGGCGGCCGCGGTGGCGGCCCGCGCGACGTGCGGCAGGAAGGCCCCGAGCCACACCACACACGTCTACAGTCACACTTGTCCCTCTAACGTACCCTCGGCATGATGGCTTCAGCCCTCACGTCGCAGTAGGCGGCTCCCGCCGGGCTGTCCTGCGCGGTGACGGCGGTGGCGGCCGCGGTGGTGGCCCGCGCGACGTGCGGCAGGAAGGCCCCGAGCCACACCACACACGTCTACAGTCACACTTGTCCCTCTAACGTACCCTCGGCATGATGGCTTCAGCCCTCACGTCGCAGTAGGCGGCTCCCGCCGGGCTGTCCTGCGCGGTGACGGCGGTGGCGGCCGCGGTGGCGGCCCGCGCGACGTGCGGCAGGAAGGCCCCGAGCCACACCACACACGTCTACAGTCACACTTGTCCCTCTAACGTACCCTCGGCATGATGGCTTCAGCCCTCACGTCGCAGTAGGCGGCTCCCGCCGGGCTGTCCTGCGCGGTGACGGCGGTGGCGGCCGCGGTGGCGGCCCGCGCGACGTGCGGCAGGAAGGCCCCGAGCCACACCACACACGTCTACAGTCACACTTGTCCCTCTAACGTACCCTCGGCATGATGGCTTCAGCCCTCACGTCGCAGTAGGCGGCTCCCGCCGGGCTGTCCTGCGCGGTGACGGCGGTGGCGGCCGCGGTGGCGGCCCGCGCGACGTGCGGCAGGAAGGCCCCGAGCCACACCACACTGGCCACGTCCAGGTTCACCCGGACCGGGCTCAGTTGAACGTATAGCTTCGGGGATGGGACTGGAAATTATAGACACTCATAATTTCGCTCTCTCTCAAGACCCTCTTAATGCTACATTTATACGCTTATCTTGTGCGTTGGTGTGCTCCGGACGGGCCGACATGGCTCACGTGGACGACGAAGTTGCGAGCGCTAGAACGTTTGATTTGACAACGTTTTCACCAACGTGTAAATATGCCGCAAGCTTCCTTTAATCTGTGTTCAACCAAATACTAGCCGGGAGCGGCGAGAAGCTCACGCAAGCCAAACCTATTGTAATTTAACATTATGCCATATGGCGCAGTTAACCAATATTTGGTTAAGAAGGTGTTATAATTAGTTATTGTATTCGTAAAAATGGACGGTTTTTTATATAAGTAGCTAATATAAGTAATTTTAAGAATAAGGGGGTTAAGTCCTCTCACCAGGAAAGTTGACGTCTCCGGGGTAGTAGAAATGGGTCAGTTCTGCGTGCAAGAGTCCCGCGTCGCCGGGCATCGTGGACTTCTCCGCACACACGAGGGGCCGCGGGGTTTCCCGGGACTTTGTAGACATCTGCCGACCGATTACTAAGCTGTATACCGTGGCGTCAAAGATAGTCTTAGGTAAGCTCAAACTCAAACTTTTATTCGTGACAAACAATTACACACAGCTATAAAATAAATAAATAAAGATAACACATTCGGCCTTGTCACGAAATGGACCCAGCTAAGCGAAAGATAATAAAAGTTACGTTTTGTTTAATACCAGTAGAACCAGCTAGTACGGTCGAAACCACAAGTGGCTGGACACCTTTGTACCGTTGTGCTAAACATCATGTTTAAACTGCCATTCCAAGTTGTTAAACGGGTGAAAGCGACAAGGTATCAAGCTTTTTATGACTTCGACTGTACTCAATTAATATGAATAAGGCAAGCTGTTGCGAACTGCTGGATGTTTGGGATCTGGATGCAAACACCTCCAGGGATGTTAGAGGTCAATTAGAATATTTAACCACATTTGCTCTGGTGCAAAGATTAGCAGTTTTCGAGCTATCTTATATTTTATTTTGAAGTTTTGCTTTCTTGTGATCGTACAATGAAAACCTTACAAAAAACGGGGAATTATTGCTGCTAATTTAGGAAGCATCCGATTTCAATCGTATTAGTGACGGTTAAATTAGAAAAACCGTTAGTCAATGTTTCGATTTGAACCAAGAACAGTTAACTCTTCGAGTGACAAGTCACTACCAAGTGGTGGATGTGGGTCATGAACTTTGAAACTTAATTAGATAAAGGAAATGAGGAAGCGTAAATACCTTGTAAACGGTAAAGTCGTCTATCCTAAGTACGAGGCACGTGGTCATTAGTTTGCCCAGCTGCTGCAGGATCTTCGTTCTCGTAGGAGATGCTGAAATAATACATGTGTGTTTGTAATCTAAGGTCATGTAATCATGTTATTGCACACAAAGGGTACAATAAGTAGGTACTTGTTCTTGTCAGTGTGAGTACGAGTACTTTGTGGTTAGTGTGGTACCTTGTGATAAGTACGAGTAATTTGTGTCAAGTGCGCGTTCCTTGTGACGAGTACGAGTACAGTCAGCATCAAAAGTAACTGCGCAATTGACGTCTTCAAAAGCTTTTATTCCCTTTACTTTTGATGCTGACTGTACTACGCGGATATAACGAGTACCTTGTGAGGTAGTGTTGGCGGACGGAGCGGTGGAAGCACTGGTTTGACTGGTCGGCACTGGTTTGTGGCTGATGCCGTTGGACACTGGTTCTTCATTCTTTTTCTCCATTTGACTGGGCTGCAAGCAATTGTCGACTTTATAACTGGGAGCATAGACACTTACTTACAAAATGGTCCATGTCGAAATTTCCTTCATTGTAAATAATTGGTGATATATTTTACGGTTGGTAAAGAACATGTCAAAATGTACCTTACTACTAGGCGTTACGGGTCTCGGGTCCAGGAGGTCCAGAAGCGAGCCGCAAAATGAGGATAAGGCTTGTGATAACCATTGGCTGTGAGGAGTGGCCGCTTCCCTGAAATAAACAAATAATTTAAAACAAGTTCTGTCAAGTCTTTTGCTGCCGACTGTATTCAAAATTTCAGCTCAATCGGATACGAAAAATGGGTTGCAAATTTTGATGACAATATACATACGAACAGTGCAAGTTATAATAAATAAAGTGTATAACAAAAATGAAATAAGAAATCCCTGCTACAAAACCTGAATTCCCAGGACAGTCCTTACCGGTATCCCCGACAATGTCGTCGGTCGTTGGAAGCGCGGTGATAAGGGAACAGGTCGGCTTGCATGCTGACGAGTGTGACTTGCAACGCGCCGCCGTTGGACAGGGACGGGTGCCCCGACCGGCCCACGGGAGGGACAGGGATAGAACGATCCTTACCGGTATCCCCGCCAATGTCATCGGTCGTTGGAAGCGCGGTGGTAAGGGAACAGGTCGGCTTGCATGCTGACGAGTGTGACTTGCAACGCGCCGCCGTTGGACAGGGACGGGTGCCCCGACCGGCCCACGGGAGGGACAGGGATAGAACGATCCTTACCGGTATCCCCGCCAATGTCGTCGGTCGTTGGAAGCGCGGTGGTAAGGGAACAGGTCGGCTTGCATACTGACGAGTGTGACTTGCAGCGCGCCACCGTTGGAGAGGGACGGGTGCTCCGACCGGCCCACTGGATGGACAGGGATAGAATAATTTTACATGCATACCGGAGATAAGATTATCAGCATATTATAATCACGGATAAAAGATGACGTACATAGAGAGAAGTGACATAACATTATAGTAGGGCAGTCTCAGGTGATAATGTGGACACGCTGGACAAAAGCACCAAATTTTTTTCAGGTACTTGTTAGGTCCATAGCTTTAAGTTTTTCATAGGAACCAACTCCTCCGTCGGCCATCTTTTTATTATATTTTATGGCGGCAATTGTGAATTATACGCATATCATTAATATCTCGAGTTCTAAACAACGTACAATCACAAACTAAATATACATATTTGGGGACAAGGAATTCAACTAGATATTTTTTAGAGTCGAGTTTCTAAAGGATATCAAACGAAATCCTGTTCCTAAACTTCTCCGCTGTCCATCCGGCTGTCTGCGTAACATCAGCAATAGCTAGACTGTTAAAATTTTCACAGAAGTTGTTTTTCTATTGCTGCTTTAAGAAAGAAGAAGGCATCTATGCTCTAAGACAATTAAGACCACTTGTGTCAGAAAGTTGCTTAAAAGAGATGTATTACGCGTACATGCACTCTCAACTTTCGTACGGGATTATACTCTGGGGCAACTGTACGGACTATGAGCGTATCCTAAAGATACAAAAACGTGCAATTAGAGTACTTGCGTATGCCAAGTACAGTCAGCATCACATAGTTAGTAGCAGCCAAAGTAGTCAAATATATCGTAACACTTCCTTACTCCTATAGTAATAAAGACGTGTTCCGATATATATGGCTACTTTGGCTGCTACTAACTATATGATGCTGACTGTACAGAGACTCGTGTCGGGAACATTAAAAAAACTTAGTATTTTAACATCAGTTTCAACTTATATATTGGAAGTTTTGATGTATCTTAAACGTAATCGAAACGAATTTAAAAGGAGAAGATAAAATAGTAGTAGAAAATAGTTCCAGGCCTATGAGAAATGTTAATGTTATCCTCCTTACACGTATATCTGACAGTATAATAGTCACCAAAACAAACAGATCACACATAGAAGTACAAAAGTGTAGACATTTGCTTGATATAAAATAATACTCACAGCCAGGATCGTCACACAGGTGCAGGTCTATCCGCGGCGCGAGCAGATGGTACGAGGTCTCCCGAACATCGTGTTTTGCGAACATTCGCGCGAGTATATCGTGCTCGCTCGACGACGAGCGGCTGTGGATCTGGTCTAGGGGCTCTTCTACCTGTCGACCAATTTTCAAGGTTCATATAGACATCAATTAAACAGAGGTTGGCTCATGTAGATACTAGGTGGTTGCCACAGGGCACAGTCGGCGAGGCAGGCCCAGACGGATATGGCGGGACGATTTGGACTCGTTTGCAAGTGATTGGCCAACGATTGCGGGAGAGCAGAGAGAGTTGCAGCTGCCCGTCCGTCAGTAGAACAACGTTTGTAGGAGTCACGGGCCCGCTTACCTTCCTCGCGGCCTTGGCGCGCGTGGCGGCGGCGGTGGCGCGGCGCACGGGCTCGGCGAGCGCGGCCGCGCAGGCCAGCGCCGCGCGCAGCTGCCCGTCTGTCAGCGCCCATGCCACCGGCTCGGGGCGGATGGCTAGCCGGGACCCGACCACTGCACAATCTGAACAACGTTTCAAACGTTCAAATATGCCATTACATGCTGAATCGTAGGAACCAAACTAAACTGTACGAGTGGTATTATGCTAGTGACCTTTGCTGGGCATAGCACTTACTTAAAGTAAGCACCTGTTAAACATATTCAATGTCAAATTCAATACATTGTTTGTTTATTTTTTTTTCGTTTTCAACTGGTGCTTACTATACACAATACGGGTGTAGACTCAAAATGTATTATTACTCCAAAAGAAAGAAGGCAAAAAAATATGGCTAGTGACGAAAATCCCATTCAAATATCTCAAAAAAAATAAAAAGGTACAACCGTTTTAATATTGCTTGTTAGAGAGAGAAGGCCCGCAGATCGTGACTTCATGACTTTGGCGGGCCCGTCACTCCTACAAATTTCATATGAAAGTGCATTTTGCGGAAAAGGGATCTTAAAACTTTGGACACGTATACTCGTAACTTTGTGATTATTTAATGGCATATGTTAACGGATCACCAGATATAGTAAAATATAACGCCAAAAAACCCTTTTTACTGCCGAAAATAGTAAATGACCACCAAAATGTAATCTACATTTGAATGTGAAATAATAATCCAAATTATAACATCTTACTATCCTACATTTTTAAATAAAGGAAAAATTGAAAAATGTAATGCTCCGAGCCGGATTCGAACCGGCATTCATGGCCCGTCTCAGTTGGTTAGTAGCGACTGGCCATGAATGCCTGTGGTCGCCGGTTCGAATCCGGCTCGGAGCATTAAATTTTTCAATTTTTCCTTTATTTAAAAATGTATAATTTCGTAAGCAGCGTAACTGCTTAATACAAAATTAATCTTACTATCCTATTAAAGAAAATGCTATCCTAATTAATCATTGCTAACCAAAAAATATTAAATGATCACCATAATGTAATCTCCATTTTAATGTGAAATAATAACCTAAATTATAACATCTTACTATCCTATTAAAGAAAATGCTATCCTAATCAATGATTTTCAATTTTTTTCAAAGGCCTCCCCTCTCGATTTCCACTCGTCCCGATTCCGAGAAATCTCCGGCCAATCATTGCGAAATACGTCCAGGTCGTCCCGCCATCTCCGTCTCGGCCTGCTATCATTGCTAACCCAAAAATAGTAAATGATCACCAAAATTTAATCTCCATTTTAATGTGAAATAATAACCAAATTATGAGATCTTACTATGCTATTAAAGAAAATGCTGTCCTAATAAATCATTGCTAACCCAAAAATAGTAAATGATCACCAAAATTTAATCACCATTTTAATGTAAAATAATAATCCAAATTATAACATCTTACTATCCTATTAAGAAAATGCTATCCTAATAAATCATTGCTAACCCAAAAATAATAAAATAATTTCTTAAATTGGACGGAGCCCCGCTTCCGTTCCTGGGACTCATGTCTCCCGCCCTCCGCCCGGGCTCCCGCCAGAAACTCGCTTCGTCGGCCCATCGTTTCAAGTGCGCACTCGACGTACGCTCCACTCGGGAGGTCGCCGGCTCGCTTCGCTCGCCACCCTCCCCCACTCGCTTCGCTTCGGCTTCGTGCACCCCGTTTAACTCAGAACCTCTTTCGCGAGCTTCTGGCTCCGCGGGCTTTTATGTACACTCTAGGGGTAGGACAGACAAGACCACGATTATGAACACAATTGAAGTGACATTATAAAAAAAACCCTGACCTAATTTTAACCTTACCTTTTTGAAGTCGGTTTTATAAAGTCAAACGTGACACACGTTCAGGAGTTTGCGCTAAATTTCCTCGCCTCCCGCTTCCCCGCGTACCCCCATCGTTGGCCCAGGCAGCCCCGAGCTTGCAGACTGTATGTAGAGTATTAGAGTGCGGTGGTCGCATGTCGCATCACTCACCCGCGAGCCTCTTCTTGATCACGATCCGGCAGTGCGTGTTGCCCAGCAGCAGTCGCAGCGGCGGCAAGTCCGCGGACGCCCCGTGCGCTTTCGCCTCTATACGAGCACTTTGCCATTCTAGTTCCTGTTGATACAGATCTGAACTAGACATACATACAAACACACAGGGAAATATATTGGGATTCTATTTCGTCGACAATCGTTTCGGAGAAAGTTTCGTTATGTAGAAATTGTATATCATCGATCACGTATTTCTCTAGAACCGTAACAAATATAATGTTTTTTTAATAATCATCGCCATGTTTCGGTTTATATTATAACAGTTAACTGTTACAAAGAACAAAAGGTATCTATGAATTGAGTATTTTGTAAGGCCATCTATGAAAATTAAATGAAATCTGATGAAACTAATAAGATTGTAACAAGAGACCTCATGCAGCGTTTTAGCAGTAATCGACCGTTCTGCAACGTCGTCTAATTTATGTCGTAACACTCCTCAACGGTTAGCTGTTACAGGGAAGAAGAGTCCTACGAAAAGAAATCCAGTGAAACCAATAAAACAAAAGGATATAACTAAATCATTAGTAGTTGCTCTGCAATGATTTATGCAACAGACACGGGAGTGTGCCCACCTTAAATATGAGCAGTTGTCCGGTGTCGGGGTTCTTGATCCTAGTCAGTCTCAGGTCCCCGCGGCGGCCCTCGGGAGTTCGCGACTCCACGGTCACCCGGGATATCTGCAACATAATGTCGTGGAGTACATCCTTGCAAGTACAATATAAGGCAAATGTGGCGGTGTATGTTAGTCTGCTTACCTGCACGTTACTCGTGAACGCGTCGCACGCGAAGTCTATATGCACTTGATTCACAACCACGGAGATTCCATCTATTACCTGCGGACACACTCATACGGTGAAATTAACTCGGTGCGACTAACTTAGCGATATTTACTAGCGGATTGTGGTTTGTTTATTGTACCTACCGCATCGGGAGACAACAATAAAATAAATATTGGGAGGACACTCTTACACAAATCCCTAACTAAGCACAGCTTGTACTACGAGACGACCATACAAACTTGTATAGAGAAATACATACTTACTTAAATTAAATACAATTGAAAACATGATGATAGATTGTCCACTAATATTTATTTATTTATTTTATTTAGGTTCCGTACCATTATGACGGCAAAAAAATCACGTTTGTTGTATGCCCCGTTATTATATTTTTTTTTTGTTATAGCGGCAACAGAAATACATCATCTGTGAACATTTCAACTGTCTAACTATCACGGTTCATGAGATACAGCCTGACAGACGGACGGACGGACAGCGGAGCCTTAGTAAATAGGGTCCCGTTTTTACCCTTTGGGTACGGAACCCTAAAAAACACCAAAGTTCAGAACGGACTTTAAGATGAACGTAGGATCTAAGACGCCCCTTTCTTCAACACGCCCAGCAATTATGCGCTTTTCTGGCGTAAAAAGTAAAACCACTCAGCCACCACATTTTCCTGGATGACATAGGTACCTTATGAATGTAGCTATACTTCCCGGCGGCGGGAATGGCGCCCGCAGCGCCCGGGTTCACGACTCGGGGCTCCGTGCATACTTCTAGCGCTATCCGCACCTCGTCTAATGTCTGGATGACATAGGTACCTTATGAATGTAGCTATACTTCCCGGCGGCGGGAATGGCGCCCGCAGCGCCCGGGTTCACGACTCGGGGCTCCGTGCATACTTCTAGCGCTATCCGCACCTCGTCTAATGTCTGGATGACATAGGTACCTTATGAATGTAGCTATACTTCCCGGCGGCGGGAATGGCGCCCGCAGCGCCCGGGTTCACGACTCGGGGCTCCGTGCATACTTCTAGCGCTATCCGCACCTCGTCTAATGTCTGGATGACATAGGTACCTTATGAATGTAGCTATACTTCCCGGCGGCGGGAATGGCGCCCGCAGCGCCCGGGTTCACGACTCGGGGCTCCGTGCATACTTCTAGCGCTATCCGCACCTCGTCTAATGTCTGGATGACATAGGTACCTTATGAATGTAGCTATACTTCCCGGCGGCGGGAATGGCGCCCGCAGCGCCCGGGTTCACGACTCGGGGCTCCGTGCATACTTCTAGCGCTATCCGCACCTCGTCTAATGTCTGGATGACATAGGTACCTTATGAATGTAGCTATACTTCCCGGCGGCGGGAATGGCGCCCGCAGCGCCCGGGTTCACGACTCGGGGCTCCGTGCATACTTCTAGCGCTATCCGCACCTCGTCTAATGTCTGGATGACATAGGTACCTTATGAATGTAGCTATACTTCCCGGCGGCGGGAATGGCGCCCGCAGCGCCCGGGTTCACGACTCGGGGCTCCGTGCATACTTCTAGCGCTATCCGCACCTCGTCTAATGTCTGGATGACATAGGTACCTTATGAATGTAGCTATACTTCCCGGCGGCGGGAATGGCGCCCGCAGCGCCCGGGTTCACGACTCGGGGCTCCGTGCATACTTCTAGCGCTATCCGCACCTCGTCTAATGTCTGGATGACATAGGTACCTTATGAATGTAGCTATACTTCCCGGCGGCGGGAATGGCGCCCGCAGCGCCCGGGTTCACGACTCGGGGCTCCGTGCATACTTCTAGCGCTATCCGCACCTCGTCTAATGTCTGGATGACATAGGTACCTTATGAATGTAGCTATACTTCCCGGCGGCGGGAATGGCGCCCGCAGCGCCCGGGTTCACGACTCGGGGCTCCGTGCATACTTCTAGCGCTATCCGCACCTCGTCTAATGTCTGGATGACATAGGTACCTTATGAATGTAGCTATACTTCCCGGCGGCGGGAATGGCGCCCGCAGCGCCCGGGTTCACGACTCGGGGCTCCGTGCATACTTCTAGCGCTATCCGCACCTCGTCTAATGTCTGGAACAACACATTATCATCAGGCCAATCAATACATGATCGTTGACTACCCAAAAGTTGTTTGGAAGCCTGTTGTCTACCAATTTGATTTACTTTTTTTTGTATTATGTGCTATTTTTGATGAACAATAAAGAATATGTACGTATTGTATTGTTGTGAGTGTTTTTGAACCGCATTATCCCCCACCAGCTGGGCTAGCGCCAGCACAACTGACGCCGTTATCCATAGTAAAGTTCGCCGTACGTATTTATAAAACGATTTGTTCTATACATGTTTACTTTATTTATGTTTCCGTCGTTGACTTAGATGCAAATCAATGTGTCAATCAATCAAGTGATTTTAGTAAAAATGTTGACCTAAAATGTGTCCAAATACTTGACCCAATTGCCTGGTCACTCCAGCAGCTAACTGCAAGTTTGACATGAGTTCCGGAAGTTAATTTCTCATTAGGTAATGAATCTGAAATTAACATTACGAGCAGGGATGTCACGAATGTCAGTTCTATTACATTCGCGAATGCGAATGCTAATGCGAATATTTAGAATGCGAATGTGCGAATGCGAATGCGAATGCGAATATTAAGGAAGTGAACCAAAAACGCAACGTACGTTATCACTTTTTAATAATTTTATTTAACAATCAGAAGCATCAAAACAATCACAAGTCACTACCCAAGTAAAGGTGCTTTCTATTGGTCATAATTAATCACGTGATACGGGTTGGCGCGCTTTGCTCATGCGCGAGTCGCGGCGCGGGCGAAACACGCCACGACTTGCACATATTCGCATTCGCAAAACATTCGCATCGTTTGATGCGAATGCGAATGTTGATGCGAATAATTAAAATGATGCGAATCATTCGCATATGCGAATGCGAATATTCGTAACATCCCTAATTACGAGCCTCGCTAACCGGGCTCTGGGGAAATTTGCCGGGCGTTTTAAGGGTTGGTTACACTGATAGTTGCTACACTAGATGCATAGGAATAAAATTAGTCCAGGCAATGAACTGACAACTTGTATGGAAAAAATGTCAATTTTGGAAATAATTTATAATAGCTTATTTTTTTATGTATAACGGATATATTATCAATTAAATAGTTACCCAGCGAGAAAATCCGACAAAATTTCAGACATCGAAAAAGTGTTATCACTGGCTTCTAAAAAGTAAGTAAAAATATGAATAAATGTTTTTGTCTTTATTTTGGTTCATTTACATTTGCTCTATAATATTCAAGATAAATCGTGCAAAAAAAGATAATGCATGCTTCATTTAAATCTACATAATTACTTCCGGGTGGAAAGTTTGTCGGATTCTTGACTAAATCATCTTAGAATAACATTTTTAAATGAAATCAACAAAAAAAACGCTATTATAAATTAATGTATTTCAAAACCGTATTTTGCCTGGAGTAAATACTCTATGATACCAACTAACGTTCGAGTACTAGAAAACCCACAAATTAAACAAAACTTTTTCCATACAGTTCGTGGAGTAGTTACAAACTACAATCTTACGGCCTGGCCACGGACACGCGCGGCGGCGGCAGCGGCAGCGGTTTTTTAACCGACTTCAAAAAAAGGACGAGGTTCTCAATTCGGTTGTATTTTTTTTTTTTTTTTTCAATGTTTGTTACCTCAGAACTCCGTCATTGATGAGAATGATGAGCCGATTCGAAATTTTCTTTTTTTGTTTGTAAGTATATGCTTCCAGGTGGGTCCCATTTTTTTCAAAATTCAGTTGGATGATGGGATCCATGAGGAATTGAGGGAACTCCTCAATTATATTAGGCACGCGTGTAGTGATTTTGGTTTCTATTATAACTAGTGTATTTACACCCGGAAATCATAAATTTGGTGGAGTGGAATTGATGATGAAGACCACAGATGACTTATGGAATTCCTCAATTATGTACTTAAAAGTACAAAAGTATATCACAGATTCTGATACTTAAGATTCCGTTGAAATAGCAACTAATGAAGTGCCAAAGGTGATCCTTGTGGATTCGACGGAATTCCTCAAGTATTATCGGCCCACATACAGCAATTCGGTTTTTTTCTCTAATAATCAACAAATTTGCTCTCGGAAATCAGATCATGTGGTAAATTGGAAAAGAAATGTGGAAATATTCTCGTGCCTTGGCGGAGTACTAAATTGAAGTCGGTTAAAACTTTGTTTTTAAAGTAAATTATCTAATTCATTGCGTGCGATCACAACTAACCACAGGGCGTTGCGCGTCTCGACCGCGCAATGAACAGATAAAACGCCCGCCGCTGCCGCCGCCGCGCATGTCCGTGCCGTGGCCAAGCCGTTACAAAGCTATACAATCTGCGTGGCATTTTCGCGGGATAACAAACATAGGTGTGGCGATGTATAAGGACGATCGTCTAGAATCGTACACGTTTTCATTCAGCGCGACGATAGCTACGGCGCCACGGCGGCCTCAAAGCCTGTAACTCCAAACAATACTGAAATAATACTGTTTTGATAAGGTTTGACCAATCGCAAGCCTCTAAAATGTCATATAAACACAGGTTTTCTAGTATTCATAAGTCTTTTGGAAACTAGACCGATTCTGCCCGTTGTTATCCAGATGTTATTATGTTAATGAAGGCAGGAGTTAATTAAGTGCAAATTTGTTTGAATTTAATTATAATAAATGTGCTGCGGAATGGTGTAGTTCAAGAAAATGGTTCGCTATTTTGTACGTTGTTGCACTGCTCAGAAAGCTCAAAGTTTACTAACCTTTTCATTCCGCTACTGTACTATAAGTATAAGTACGTTTGGTGAATGAAATTGCAAACAGAATTTTTGAATGCTAAGTCTATCAGCACCTTTACACAAATTGTTGGCTTCTCATTGATTGGTACGACCCGAAATTAATTTAGGTTTGAAGACATTTTGAGCCTCGGGAAGGACATGGGATACTGTTTATCCTGAAAATCATACTCGAAGTGAAATCTGAGTAAACCAGGTACTTTTCGAACGAGCGTTAAGACAATTCAACTGTCATTTTCCCATACAAAAAGTGTCATTTAGATCTACCTGACGCAGGGGGCACATTTTTTATGAAAGTGCTAGTAACGTTTTCTACGCGTACACATCATGTTTGCAATTTTGAAATGCTTTTAATTCAATTCCGTGCTGCTGAGTGCTGATGCAATGCACACTTCGTGTAAAGTAAACATTAACGTTAGCTCTTGTTTACTTTAGAGCTGCGATATCAGCTGATATTACTAGATTATTATATGGAAGCGGGCTTAAATGATCGTTAGTAAACCTGACATCGTTGCAATACGGTTTAAAATGGCTTACTCTTCGAGGGTATAGCCCATTGTCGTTTATATATTCCGATAGGTTATGAGACTTATGAGTTATGAATTCACATGAATTACTATTTAATAGCTTGGCACTTGATATCGATTGTTAATATACGAATTGTTTGGCCTATATAACGTATTCATAGTTATTATAGATAGGCCTATAATTTGATTGCTCATACTTCGTGAACTTATGAGGGTCCCGATTTCATTTACCGTGAGAAAAAAACGCGGGCAAGTAATTTGTCACGACGTCGCACTCACTTCCACTGCACAACTATAGCCAACAATTTACATCAGTGCACGGTGGGGTTAGACATCTATGATACATATTGCATTGGGTTGGGGTAGAAGAGGCGCCTTTGCGCATGCAAATGCATGCGAGCATGCCAAATGCTATCCTCGCGAACATCTTTAGCTCGCCCACATCCACAGTCCACACATCCTCAATTTACATCAGTGAACGTTGGGGTTAGACATCTATGATAGATATTGCATTGGGGCAGAAGAAGCGCAAAGCATGCCAAATTCTATCCACGCGAACATCTTTAGCTCGCCCACATCCACAGTCCACACATCCTCAATTTACATCAGTGATCGGTGGGGTTAGACATCTATGATAGATATTGCATTACATTTATTGCAAAAAATTATGAATTATGTCTAATTCTCACAGGAGTTTTCTATATTAATAGAAAATTTATTGAATGTGACAAAAGTACATACAAAACATTTCCACAACGCAGGTTTCGTCAATACAACCAAACAGCATCTGCAACATGCTTCGTCAATTATCTACAAATTATAAATCCACCGCAGGTTTCGTCACCTATATTTAACATTACCACTAGTTCCTTACTATGTAGTTCACATCCCACTCCGATACTCACCCAGACCAAACGTGCCAAAAATACCGGCAGCATTACCACGCTGAATGGCCAGTGATATTCGTTGGACCAGGTAAGAACCAGAGCGAGGGTCGCAGCCCCTTTCTCTTAAGCGCCGCCCTATGTCTTTGATGAACTTCTTGGCCTCGGTACACCACGGCCCAGCTGTCTCGACAGCAACCGGGACAAAATCATACACCAGTTCAAGATTTGCGTATTTATCGTGCTTGTATTTAGACGCATTTTCCGCCGCTCCACCCGCCTTTCTAACCGTGTGGGCGAGGTGAGTAGGAGCGAAAGTACTCACACACGTAGCATCCCAAAGCAAACTACGACCCTTTGCCCATGGAACCAGTGTAAGACCGTCCGGCCTCTTACCGTCCGTACGGCTCAGGCCATGGGGTTCCATAACACATGGCACGTTCGCCGAGACTAAAGCGCGCCTTATCAACTCATTGATAGCGCAGTGCCTGGGTATCCTGCCGGCACATCGCACGCAACTTAGGCCGTGGTGTCCATCTGTCTCGACATCGACACCGGTGTGGCTCGCAAACCTTACTTCCGAGTCTTAGGGCCACCGCCACCCGCAACGTGTCGTTGTCCAATAAAGTCCCCAATTGTGGCGACGGCAAAGCATGCAACCATGCACCGGACTCAGGTTCCGCGACAGCTTTCAGCCGGGCCACGTCACTTCCAACAGCGTCATGCAGCAGACTATTGTGTATATCTCGACACAAAATATCGTCCCACAACCTTTGTGACGAGGGATTATCCGGCCATACAACTTCAGCAAAACGAGATGACCATTCGGACCGAGCTTCCTGTAAATACGTGATACAGATATTGCCACCATCAAAAGAAAGGATTCTAGTGACAAGATCTGACGCCGCATGAGATGATGCAAGGAAAGCATGATGCTGAAGCAGGATGATGTCGGTATAGTAATACCGACGTCATGCATGCAACGGACCCCTAATCCCCCATAACGAACAGGAAGAGCTGCCTGGCGCCACTGTGTCTCGTTGAAACTGACGTTTAAAACAGTTTCAAGGCCACGCTCAAGCACACGATCAAAGTTCTCTACATCCTGTCCAAACATCCAAATAGGTGACGTCCTTAGGATATATGTAACGCGCGGCATTGCAAAGCAGTTGCGTAATAAAATTAGTGACACGTGCGCTGACAATTGTTCCAAATTCAAAAAAGCAGACTCCATTGCCTGAGTTTTAGCCTGAATCGCCGAACTCACCCCCTCCGTAAAGATGGGCGCTCCCAGAAGAGAAAACGAAGACTTGTCTAGCAGCCTAACACCTGGCAATACTGACTCAAAATTGGGCACAGAATCAAACGCCAAAGAACCACACGGATACAGCTCATACTTTGAGGAATTCACTTCCATCCCAATCGATCTCAAAGCCGGTAGCAGCCTGCTTATATCATCGAGAACAGCATCAGAGCTTCCCCCAATAGTGCCATCATCCAAATACCATACATTCAATGGTGACTGCAACGATGCTATACAATTCTGCATCTGAGCACCTACCTGCGAAGAGATCGTGCTGTCACCAAAGAACAGGTTACTAGGAGTTAAATAGCACTGGAAAAGAAAGGGATATAGTGCAGGAGTACGGGTTTTCACCTGTTCTAAAAGTACGTCCCTTTCCACAGAATTGAAGGCGTTCCTGATATCCAGTTTCAATATAACAGTATCACTGCCTTCACGAGACATAGCAAAATGCCTTGTTGCATGGATTGCCGCTTCACAACCCAAACCATATTGCATTGGGGTAGAAGGAGCGCAAAGCATGCCAAATGCTATCCTCGCGAACATCTTTAGCTCGCCCACATCCACAGTCCACACATCCTCAATTTACATCAGTGATCGGTGGGGTTAGACATCTATGATAGATATTGCATTGGGGTAGAAGGAGCGCAAAGCATGCCAAATGCTATCCTCGCGAACATCTTTAGCTCGCCCACATCCACAGTCCACACATCCTCAATTTACATCAGTGATCGGTGGGGTTAGACATCTATGATAGATATTGCATTGGGGTAGAAGGAGCGCAAAGCATGCCAAATGCTATCCTCGCGAACATCTTTAGCTCGCCCACATCCACAGTCCACACATCCTCAATTTACATCAGTGATCGGTGGGGTTAGACATCTATGATAGATATTCCATCTCTTCTGGGTCATATCCTCGAAGTTGGAAGTTGTCTAGAGTCAAACCGATCCCGAAGGCAGGTGACACTTCCGCTGTAGAGAATTATAGGCCCATAGCCGTTCTTCCTACTCTTGGTAAGCTGTTTGAGGCTATACTTCACCGGACTTTGTCCTCACAGGTTCGCCCCTTCTTGTGCGATGCGCAGCATGGCTTTCGTCCTAGTCGCTCGGTCAACACGAATCTGTTGATATTAACGGACAATATTGCTGTTCATCTCGATAGAGGTATCCAGGTCGATGTGCTCTATTTTGATTTCACGAAGGCTTTCGATCGAGTGGATAACGATGTGTTGCTTAGCAAACTTGACAAAATTGGTTTCTCTGCCAAACTGCTAACCTTTTTCGCCAGCTATCTGCGCGATCGACAGCAGTTCGTCCGACATGGTTGTTTTGTCTCGGCTCCTTACCACACCCGATCTGGTGTTAGCCAAGGCTCCATACTAGGGCCCTTGTTATTCGGGATCATGATTAACGATCTTCAATCGGTTCTTCGGGCGGCTCAATGTCTCTTGTATGCTGATGATCTCAAGTTGATATATGGAGTGGAGCAGGTGGCTGATTGCAAGACATTACAAGGGGACATCGACTTGGTGTTTCGGTGGAGTCTCGAAAACAAACTTCTTTTTAACCCTGCCAAGTGCTGTGCGTGTTCATTTGGCCGCTCTCTCGATCCCATATATGCTCAATATATGTTGGGGACAGAGCCGATAAATCGTGTCTCCTCCGTCAAAGATCTGGGTGTAGTGTTTGACACGCGGCTCACTTTTCACGAGCATATTTCTTCTCTTGCCACTAGCTGCTTTCGGAGACTGGGTTTTGTGATCCGAAACCTTCGCCACTTTCATGATCCGGTGGCCATAAAAATGGTTTACAATGCCTTAGTAAGGAGTAAGCTGGAGACTTCGTCGATCATATGGAACCCCTATGAATCGACGTATGCCTTACTCCTTGAGAAGGTTCAGAAAGCGTTTTTAAGGTTCCTCTATAAAAAAATATCCGGATTTTATCCGTATCTGTACCCAACAAAGTACCTTCTCGGCTCCCTCGGGTACAACTCCTTGGAGGTCAGGCGGAATTGTCGTCTGATTATCTCGGCATGTCAGGCCTTGCGTGGTGAGTCGGACTGTCCCGAGATTGTAGAGCGTCTGGTGCGACTGTATGTCCCTGATGTCCCGAGGATAGCCCTGAGACCTCGACAGCGCGACTTGTTGGCCGTGCCGTCGTCGAGGACCGTGTCGCTCAGGAATTCGCCGTTGCCCCGCGCCCTCTCACTTCTCAATGCGCTCCTGACATCGACACCCGAGTGTGACTTGTTTGCGTGGCGATGGGCGGCAGTGTGTAGTGAATGCCTGAGATTCTGTGAGGCGATGGATACTAGGTGCTCTACTGTTCCAAATTAAGCTGTTTGTTTATCTTTTATTGTAAACCTTTTATTGTTAATTTAAGTTTTGTGATGCATAGGTTTATGACTGTAATGTCATAAAATGTTTTTATAAATAAATAAATAAATAAATAAAATAAATAAATAAATAAATATTGCATTGGGGTAGAAGGAGCGCAAAGCATGCCAAATGCTATCCTCGCGAACATCTTTAGCTCGCCCACATCCACAGTCCACACATCCTCAATTTACATCAGTGATCGGTGGGGTTAGACATCTATGATAGATATTGCATTGGGGTAGAAGGAGCGCAAAGCATGCCAAATGCTATCCTCGCGAACATCTTTAGCTCGCCCACATCCACAGTCCACACATCCTCAATTTACATCAGTGATCGGTGGGGTTAGACATCTATGATAGATATTGCATTGGGGTAGAAGGAGCGCAAAGCATGCCAAATGCTATCCTCGCGAACATCTTTAGCTCGCCCACATCCACAGTCCACACATCCTCAATTTACATCAGTGATCGGTGGGGTTAGACATCTATGATAGATATTGCATTGGGGTAGAAGGAGCGCAAAGCATGCCAAATGCTATCCTCGCGAACATCTTTAGCTCGCCCACATCCACAGTCCACACATCCTCAATTTACATCAGTGATCGGTGGGGTTAGACATCTATGATAGATATTGCATTGGGGTAGAAGGAGCGCAAAGCATGCCAAATGCTATCCTCGCGAACATCTTTAGCTCGCCCACATCCACAGTCCACACATCCTCAATCATCCGTCGCTTGCGGGTACTTCTGCCTTCGCTTTTCGATAAATTAGAGGTTAAACAATAAACATTCGACTATTTCCTTTACAATACTGTTCACCGTAGAAATGGGATCGATGGTATTAAAAAAATTACTCATACCTATCTGTCGATTTTTTCACTGACTGTATATTTTATCTAAAATCTGTGAAAGTCGATTGTCATCACTTAAAAAGTTACTAAAAGGTCACCTAAGTGCATTTTCGCGTAGCAGCAACAGATTTAGTAGCTGCCCTTGCTGCCCCATATCAACTTACCAACCTGTATTGTACAGTCAGCATCAAAAGTAACTGCGCAATCGAAGACGTCAAAAGCTCTTATTCCCTTTCAATAAAGACTTTTGACGTCTTCGTTTGCGCAGTTACTTTTGATGCTGACTGTACAGTCGAGTTCCTCAATATCTATACAGACAATCTTTTAAAAATATCTACACATGTGTCTTATGTCAGTAACAATAAAGTCTCTATACAGATATTTTTGAAAGGTGGTCCGTTTAGATATTGGAGAACTCGACTGTATATTATTGAATCCCGCATGTTGCCTGCGTTCTTTCTAATACGCGGGCGAAACCGCGCGGGCAAGTATAGATAAAAACTAAACTGTGTAAAAGTCCCTCCTGTGTAAAATTATGACAAATGTACCGTCTGTGTATGTAGTCTGCAAACGACTTAGATATTACCGCACCTGCATAGAAATACATTGCAGCTGCGCGAGTCTATACATACATGCATGTTCTCGCTCAGCACCTACATTATAATAACGGAGATATGGAACTGGCGTAATTATTCACCGATAGCGGGCCGCTGAACCGGAAAGCGGCTGCCTATATTTAGGTAGTCCTTTGCAAATGAAGGTTGATCTTCGCCGACAGCGGGTGACGTGTTTCGCCTTCTTATTATAATTATATTAATAGTCTTCAAAACAAACAGCGCTTGAATAATGAGGCACCGAATGCAGATTTATGATACAAAAAGTAGTGTTTGTATTTATTCCTTTCAACTAAAAACTTATGATCGATTGTACGTGTAGGTCGTTTCGGTGGATTTCTGAAATTCGTGGGTAAAGCCGCCTCATGGGAAGTCAGTCCCGTCAAGCTGGTCTAGACTGACGGACATTCAGATGTACTCTTTGAGGGACGACTGCGATTGCAAGGATTTCTCTGACATTCATACTTTTTGAAATTGAGCAATAAAGGAATAAATATATGACACTGGTACATCTAGAACACGTTTAACACGTGTCATTGGAGATAGCTCCTAATCAATACTGCAAAGAACGTGACTAACATATCCATCTATTGACATCATATCTACTTATTTCTGAAAATATATTTAGTTTAAATGTAATGAGTACTGATTGTAACTAACACATCAATTAAACTAAAATGATGTAAGTAAATCAGACAAACCGTTGAAAATTCCACCTTAGTGCGTTTTATTAAGTCTTAAATAACTTTAAACTCATTAACGTATTTGTCGGTGAGTACCTGTTTACTATGCGATATCTTTGCTTTATTATTTATGAACATTGATTGCCTATTTACTTACCTACTTTTGCTAATGTCGAAGTAATTTCAACTTTATACGCTTGCAGGAAAGCTGTAAATGCCCCGACAAGCACGGTGAATTGTTGAAGGGTATTGTTTTGAGACCAACTCCATAAAGTTTTCCAGACCATAAAAACGCTTCATGAAGCAATAAAAACTCTTTATTGTTAGCTTAGCACGTTTCCCTGGGAAGTATAGGTTTGGAATTTCGATTCAGACCTATAAATATTTATCAAGATCTCATAACTTCTTGAGACCATCTGTATTGTATGTTAATGAAGAATTTTAAAACACATTCCGTCACCCTATGCCGTAAGCTAATATTATATCGTCTCGTATCCGTCGACGGCGACATGCTGACAAAATCATAAACTAGCAAGTTCCTCCCACAACTCACATGATTTTGTCGAAGCCTTACGAGTATAGGGTGGCATTGCTGGGCAAAAGCCTCCCCTCTGGACTTTCACTCATCACGGCTTTGAGTAATGAGTTCTAGCCAATCGTTACGAAATGCGTCCAGGTCGTCCCGTCATCTCCGTCTCTCCTGCCACCTCGTCGCCGCCCATCGTGTGGCAGCCACTCCATAGCTATGGCACATTTTGGCCCACCTCTGTGGATGCATGCGGCAGACGTGGCCAGCCCATTCAGCCCATTTCAGCTTGGCGGTTTGAGGCATTACGTCGACCATTTAGTACTTTTTATCTGTGCAATAAAGTTTAGAAGCTCTTTTATAGAACAATACCTTCTCCGTCCGGATCCGTCTTTCAACTTCCTTATCCTGCGTTTGGTAGCTGATTTTGGCTTTGCCGCTTTAAATATATTGAATAAAAATCGTATCAAAAGATCTGTAATTGTATGTATGTCGGTAGAAGTAGTGACTTACCCACGCACTTGCTTCTGGCAGCCAGAGTTAACTTCGCAAACCTCTATATCGATTGTTGCAACTGTAGTGTAGTTGCCAAGCGAGTTTAGGCAGGTTTTTCTTTTTTAGCGATTTAGGCCATTACTATTTTCAGAGCACAGGTATAAGACCTTGAAAGGTTCGCTCTTAAACGAGCCAATAGTTACAGTCACTTTTCACTCACCAACACTATAGGCACGGTCTTCAGCTTGGTCCACTGTATCCGAAAGCTGGCCTTGTTGCAGCTGGCCGAGGTGAGCCGCAGCCAGCCCGGCAGCTCCAGCAGGTCTGTCAGCAGGTCCTCATCTAGCGTCAGGTCCTGCAGCTCCCCGGAGCCCCGGAGGGCTGACAGGGAGATCTGCTCGGGGGATAGATTCTTTGTAAACCTGTGAACGCAAGTATTAAAAGTAAATAAAATTAATTTAACAGATTTTACTAGGCATGTCAATTAATACGACACAATATTTTACGAATAAAGCTTTCCTCTTCAAGGTAAAGAAATAAAAAAATCATGTCTAGTCGGGAAAAAAGTCAGAATGATGTGAAAAACATTTTTCATGTAAAGTCACATTGTACCGTTTAAGTCGTTCAATTTAAAGAAAACGGAGGATTTATGGAGAACCTCAGTGAAGGTTTATTTATCATATCATACATGTAATTGCGCCCTATTTAGCTTTGATATACAATCATTGCATATCAGACGGTATTTTCCCAGATCTTATCAAATATACCTAGTAGTCATACCTCTTTTTAAATCGGGTTATTTGAATGACCTACAGCCCGACAAGCCGCTATTGACCCTGAGGTAGTGTCGCTGTAAACCGCATAATATATAGCAATAATGTACAGTCAGCGTCATATAGTTAGTAGCAGCCAGAGTAGCCAAATATTTCGTAACACACCCTTATTATTACAGCAATAAAGACAGTAATACCGAAATATTTGGCTACCTCGGCTGCTACTAACTATATGACGCTGACTGTACATCATGTATAGTCGGGACAGAGTGTATTGGCATGTCGGGACAGTGTTGTTTGTTGAATGTAAAAATTCTATGCTTTATAATCCCTATACATTCATATCTGATTCCAAGGACGAGTATGTATCGATTTTTGAGTATTATTGAGATTGTGACTGCGAAGACTCTGTCTCTGATGTGTCGCTTTTAAGACCGCCGACCTCAATTATAAAACGTTCGGTCTGGGATTAGACTAAAGGGCCTTTTTCTATATTCGTCTTCAATCTTTATTACAACCTTTTAATAAGAAAATAAATTACTAGTTAAATCCAACCAAACTAACCAGTTCAATCAATACCTACGACCACACTATAAAATGTCTACTGACATACAAAGAGTATAATAAGTATATTTATGTACTGACATACATTGTCAACAACCAATTTCCAGACATTATTTATAGAAATGCTAGACAATCCGGCATCCTTCTTTTGCTGTTAATATTCAATTATATTCAAAATAAGCTATCAGACATAGCTATAAATTGCTTTCGGCATATTTATTGTCATTTATTTTACAATCGCGAAGTATTTCGCCTTCCTTGCTGTTTGTTTACATATCGGTGACACTTGATCACTTCTAACGTCTGTTGTCAAAGAGTACTCTTTGCCAGTTAAATCAATTCGTTCCATTAAAAATCCGCAACGTGCGTCCTATAGGGTCAAATAGAAACTTGTCAGGATATACAAGGTGTATTTTATTATACTGAAAACCTCAGACACCCCAACTGAGTTTTTTAATCCTTAATAAGATTAATACGTCCATTTACAAATACGTTAATTATTTCAAAAGATATTCGTTGGTTTTCTTTATCAAGCAGATCTACTTGATTCGTAACTCTACACTTGTAATCACTAATCAGTACTTGTCAGTGACGTAGATCCTGACGTTCACCTCACAACAACATCCTCCAACATTTCTCTGATTCGCGTATGTTGCCTTCGTAACTTTTAGACCCGGCACAATAAAAAAATATTTTTCAAAAAAAATACAACCTACCTTAAAAGATGGTGCAATCGATTCAGCTTTCGATTCTGAACAAACTACTTTCAGGTTTTCAGTTATATGATTTACACCTTGTATATAACCAATTTCCGTCCCATACTACTTGTACCTGTGTTAAGTAAAGTTTTTGAGAAGCTAATGTTAGACGATATGTAATGCACTTCAATAGAAATAAACTGCTTACGAATAATCAGTTTTGTTTCACAAAAGGACGTTCCAAGACTGATGCCGCATCTATACTTATTAAACATTATTTACAATATTTGGGGGAAGTCTTGTGATGCAATTGGTATTTTTTCTGACCTTTCAAAGCATTTGATTGCGTGGATCATGGAACGCTCATTTTGAAACTACATATGGTCATAGTCTTCATATCTCAGGAATAGATAGGACACAAACAGGTGTTGTAAATGGAACCCAGTCAAGCGTAGCTGCAGTAACGTTAGGAGTGCCTCAGGGCTCTATCTTAGGACCATTTCTATTTTTGGTTTATATTTATTTATTTTATTTATTTATTAATTGAAAATAAATATCACGTTAGACCCATGAAAAACAGTAATTTTAAATGGCATATGTTTAACGGACCACCAGATATAGTAAAATATAACGCCAAAAAACACTTTTTACTCGAATTTAAACTTTCGTGAGACATGTTGAAATAATACTAACAATTACACGGTTCAACTCACGTATTCTATGTCACTACGGGCGACATGTTTCGAACTCTTCGGGAGTTCTTCTTCAGGATGAGTGTTTTCGCGGCGGTGTCGCTTGTATCACTGCCCGAGCTCGCTCCGCACGCCGAGCGGCGCGTGAAGCACGCGCCGACAGGGCGGGGGGAGGGGGGCAGTCTAGCGCTGGAGTAGTTGAGTGAGATTGCGGCAGGAGGTCATCTCCTCCGATAGACGACACGCACACTGAACTCACTGTGTCCACGGGGTTGTCACAACACACTGTCCACTTCAATTTAGGAATGATAGTTTTCCATGCTGGCGGTAACATCCAGCCACCATCACGATTAAAATTTGGGCGGCGCCCAATTTCAATCGCCTCGCGAATCTTGCGTGGCACATAACCTTTCTCCCGTACCAGCAATTTCGCCTTGTCGAAACGAATGAAATGTGACGCGCCTGTATCGCACGCATGTTCTGCTACCGCCGAGTTCCTAACATCCATCTTCTTCACGCTGCGTATGTGTTCCAGCAATCTCGTGGAGACGTTCCGCCCAGTTTCCCCTACGTACGCCTTACCACAATCACAGGGAATCTCGTACACCCCCGGGCTACCCAGCGGGTCTCGGTCCTTAGGAGAGCGCAACATCTGCCTCATCTTGGTATGAGGGCGGAAATGGATGTTAGGAACTCGGCGGTATCGGTAGCAGAACATGCGTGCGATACAGGCGCGTCACATTTCATTCGTTTCGACAAGGCGAAATTGCTGGTACGGGAGAAAGGTTATGTGCCACGCAAGATTCGCGAGGCGATTGAAATTGGGCGCCGCCCAAATTTTAATCGTAATGGTGGCTGGATGTTACCGCCAGCATGGAAAACTATCATTCCTAAATTGAAGTGGACAGTGTGTTGTGACGACCCCGTGGACACAGTGAGTTCAGTGTGCGTGTCGTCTATCGGAGGAGATGACCTCCTGCCGCAATCTCACTCAACTACTCCAGCGCTAGACTGCCCCCCTCCCCCCGCCCTGTCGGCGCGTGCTTCACGCGCCGCTCGGCGTGCGGAGCGAGCTCGGGCAGTGATACAAGCGACACCGCCGCGAAAACACTCATCCTGAAGAAGAACTCCCGAAGAGTTCGAAACATGTCGCCCGTAGTGACATAGAATACGTGAGTTGAACCGTGTAATTGTTAGTATTATTTCAACACTTTTTACTGCCAAAAATAGTAAATGATCACCAAAATTTTATCTCCATTTTAATGTGAAATAGTCACTTATGAAAATCAATTTAAGGATTAAAAAATGTATGACAAGTGTCATTATGAATTTAAATAAAACGGACAAGTGAGTGTTATGATTAAAAAAAAAGACCGGGTTGCACTGCGGGAGTGCCGGCAGAAGTGAAAACTCAATAACATTGTAACAGTTTTTCGATCAGGTCACGTGACATCTTACGGTGTCACCCTAAAATTGAATTTGACGCAAATTGTCCTTGTTGGACGGGCCGCGGGCGCGTTGGAAGCGTCGGGCCGCCGGCTCGCCCGTCGGCGCGCCGACAGTCGGCGGCAAACGCAATACCAATTTGTTTTTGCCATTGCCAAATATTTTTCAAAGCTTGATCTCTTTAGGAATAACGTCTAAATTCGAACTATTCGAATTTGCAAGAACAGCAGATGGCGGTGGCGACCAAAATATCCATTTGTTTTTGCCGTTGATAAATATTTTTCTAAGCTTTATCTCTTTAGGAATAACGCCCAAATTTGAACTATTCTAATTTTCTCAATAGCAAAACGGTGAAGGACGCGTTGGTATTATTACAAATTTATTTGCAGAATATGTTATTGCAAAAAGTGTTTAACGGCTTTATACTCTTACGAATAGCGTTCAGTTTTGAATGAAGTCGAATCGGCTAGCAGCAAAAAGTGACCTCCTTCACATCTGACGTCACAAAACTCTGTCGCGTATTTAACAATTTTTCCCCATCCCAAAAAGTGCTCAGCGCCTCTAAAGAAGTTTTCACTTCAAAAAATAGGATATGAGAAATTTATGATTATTGTCGTTATGACTTCGAATGGTTATGATTTATGATCGTTAGGAATAAGAATTATTAGGACTAACGATTATTATGGCATAAAATTTTATGAAAAACAATTTCGGACTTCCAATAATAGGACTTAAAAAATTAGGTGAACAAAAGCGCCCCCCCGAGGCGCCTTTGAGCACGGGCAAAAGACCGCCTCTGGACGGTTCGCCGCGCGCCGCTCGCGGGCTGCTCGCACACAGCGCGTGAGCGCGTACGAATTTGAGCGAAATAGGTGAGCCGTGCGTGCCTCAACCCGAGGCTGCTCTAATTCGTATGCAGCTTATAAATAAAGCATTTTTGATTTGTTTAAATGAGTAATAAATAATCAACTAACTCTAAAGGATATTGTATAGCTTGGGAAAAAAAATATTCAAATAAAGTATTGTCACTCTGTTGGTATTTTACAACTGCTGGGGCCCGTTTCATGAAGCAACAAGTTACAAATTACAAGCGGAAGTCTCTTTTCAATACCTTTTGATAGAAAGAGACTTCCGCTTGTAATTTGTAACTTGTTGCTTCATGAAACGGGCCCCTGGTGGCATAGAACTGGGTTTCCATAAGCTGTGAGTGAATATCTAATTATTAGTCCAAAATCACGAATACTTGCTGAATATTTAAAAAATGCAATCAGATAATATGAAAACATAAACTTGGCCGCGCTTCAAGGTGTTTCCTAGTAAACAAGTCAGCACTTCACAAAAAAAATAAACTGAAAATTGCTTCTTGATAAAGCACTCTATTTGGGTAGTGTAGGGTTGAAAATACTTTGAGACAAATTTTAAACTGGAGTCTAGCTAGACAATGCTCTCTGCATAGCAAATCATATGTGCAGTCAAGGTGACTTGATTTAAACATAATTGTTTTGTATATAACGCAGGTCTGATTTGTTCTGTTCATATTTTATGATACTAGGGCTACCTGTGGATCCATCTATGTTTGAAAAAAACTAGTCACATATACAACATGGACATGAATTAGTAACAAGTAGTTTTGGAGATTACCTACTTCATACAAACTTTACCTTTCTATAAATTAGTAAGGATGATCCTTATATTTGTATTGATCATATGTTGAATGACCCATATATTTTGATTTGTGGTTTCAATGACAGATGATTCAAATGTTTTATGATTTCATATGATTTTCCTTGAAATGCCACTTAAGGGATACAAGTTAGGAAAGGTACTACTTTCCGGAAAAATACATGATAGAAGGATAAAATAATTCCTCTTCATCATCTTGGCTTTACCCCAGTTGATTTGTGAAGGAACTTGGGGTATGCTTGTTACCGTATCCAAAGAATTGCTGCAGGCATTACAACAAACTAATATTATATTTCCACTTGTGCATCTATTGAGAAGAGAACATTCATCAGACATCTACTGCAAGACATAGGCTTCCCCCAAAGTGAGCATGCTGCCAGCATCTACACCAACAGCAGTCAATACTCAGGACTTCAGAACAAGATTGAGTCAGGGACAACTAGTTTGCAGAAGTGAAAACTAATAGGTTTAAAATAATACTTGTAATGCGGATTTTCCTATCACAAATTATTAATCAGAATCATACAGAGGATTTAAAAAAAAATAGCGAACACAACAATAAATATTATTTCATCTAAAAATAGTTTGTTTTGATGCGTTTTTTCTGAGTACATACAAAGTCAGTACTTGTCAGCTGCCGTGACTAGTAGTTATTATTTTGAGACTGGGTTTTCCCACAACATCCATACTTATTACGATGCACAGGTATAACACCTGCAACTACCAGTATATAGGCTAGTATCCGCTAGATTTATCCAGTACGGGGCTCAAAATAGAGCTGAAATGCTCTAAACACATTTTCATAAACAAGAGTACGAAAATACAACATTCCTATCACCGAATCGTTCTAATTCAATTATTATCATTGATGTTTCAAGTTATTTTAACATGCAGCCACAAATACTTACCTGGAGAGGTGTTTCAGTAATTGGTTCTTTATTATCGTAACCATTTCTATAACTAAATTAATAACGTCTAACTATTCCCAAAGGATATTATTAAAAAATCATTATTGTAGAACAAAACCTGTGAGACCTATTCTTTTGTGTGAAATGAAATGTCAATGTCAAAAGTATTCAGGGGCGTATTTTCATGATCAACCGAAACCGGTTTTTCAGCTGAATGCGTAGTATATATACAGTTATTCATTATGAATCAAAATAAATCGTCAATTTACGGACTGATAAAGTAATAGCTTTCCAAATATTGAACCACAGCACATATCACACAAGCTGAAGTTCGAAACGTTTCAACACTTTCAACTTTGTAATAAACATCGTGTATTGGAACGTATCTGTCACACAGCCAACAAACCAAACGGCGCGACTTTTGTTTGGTTGTTGTCAAGTGCAAAATATTGATTTTTTGATCATAATGATTTATTACAAATTAATTGTTTGAAATTTACAATTTACTTTACAAACTAGATTGGGACCAAATATACCGTCTGTATAATAATGACTGGCTGTTAAGAAGACCTGTAAGCTTCTTAAAACAAAATAATGTGTCAAGTTGTTTAGTTGTCATATTTGGACGTATCCTACTCTTTTGTAGTATTTAACTAAACGATCTATCCTTCTTACACACGTACATTTGTATTTTATTATTAATTACTATAAAAGTAGTGTTCATTCAGTGATTATTATAATCAGTGCAGTTTTTATGCAACTGTATAACTTAGTAAGTAGTATCAATTTCTACTTTACTTTTAGCTGTTCCACTCGAGCTAAGCCAAGCTATGTTTTCACTAAGGTCAGCCTCACTGAGCTACTAAGCTATTGTCACTTGTAGGAACGGAATCATAGCTGAGCTTTGGTGGAATAGCAGCTTTTCACCTAATATACACCTTACATATAGACTTTTTTACGTGCTATACATTTTATACCTCTGTAATGGACTCACATTTTGTACAAAGATATGCATAAATGGTAGGAGGAATATTTGAATTCTGCAAAAATTTAAGTCTTTAATATTTAAATAAGCCTTTATAATGCAAACTAAAGTATATAGATTATTAAGCTATACTCCCCTCTTTATTTTTCTACATTTGTATTTAGTGTTTTTTTTCTTTTTAGCCACTGGCCAGTATTTGCACGCTTCCGTAGTCAGCACACAATGGAGAAAAGTAAGCAAAACTTTGCAGACACAGAGTATTCGTCCGGTGACTCTAAAATGATAAAATCCAAACAGAAGTTCACGGAGGAGAACAACAACGAGGTTGATGAGCTAACAAAAAACTTCGCGGAGATGGGTTGTATCGTGAACCCAGATAAACAGCCATCGAACATTTGCATAGAGACCTGTATATACGAATCTGAAGACGAAGAACAAAATGACAAGGAAGATGCTTATTCGGATGAATTTGAGGATGACAAGAGCGAAGAAGAGGAATTGAAGCTTGAACCTGTTTCTCCGAAGAGTAGCCATGAGAGTAACGGACAGAATGAGTTGGCAATGAAGCTGACAAATAGCCGGTCTTCCATGTCCAGCAAACCTCCTGCCACCATATCTGGGCGGTCTACTAGTTCTGGGTAGGTACAGGTTTCTTGTTGTACTCTATATAAATTAGACACTGAAGTTTATGAAAAACCGGCCAAGTGCGAGTCGGACTCGCGCACGAAGGGTTCCGTACCATTATCTATAATAACAGTAAAAAAAAAGTTTGTTGTATGGGAGGTTCCCTTAAATATTTATTTTATTTTGTTTTTAGTATTTGTTATTATAGCGGCAACAGAAATACATAATTTGTGAAAATTTCAACTGTTTAGCTATCGCGGTTCTTGAGACACAGCCTGGCGACAGACAAAACGACAAAAAAAACACGTTTTTTGTATGGGAGCCCCCCTTAAATACTTATTTTATTTTGTTTTTAGTATTTGTTGTTATAGCGGCAACAGAAATACATCATCTGTGAAAATTTCAACTGTCTAGCTATCGCGGTTCTTGAGATACAGCCTGGTGACAGACGGACATAGCGAAGTCTTAGTAATAGGGCCCCGTTTTTACCCTTTGGGTACGGAACCCTAAAAACCAGCGAGTATAGAGAGAGTATATGTGTGCAAGAATTGCTCTTAATTCTGTTAATACACCATTATTTAGACAGTTTTAAGTTCTAGGAAGTTACCACCTGGACCGACCTACATATTTTATTTATTTATTTATTTATTTCAAGTGACTAGGACTCATACATTATACATTACATTACAATTACAATTGATACATTGAATAAGTTCATTAAAAATACAAAATACTAATAAAAATTTAACACAATAAAATACAATTCGGATTTAAAATACAATTAAAATTAAACAATCTCAGACAGCTTGGACGTGCCTGTCGCAACAATGCCGAATATATGGACAGTTAACTTTATTCGCTATCATAGTTAGGACGGCATTGGAGCTGGCACGCACCCTGCGCACCAGGCCAGCGCCGCGCGCGCGCATGCTCGCGGGGAAGTCCGTCACGCGCGCCTCCGCGAACATACCCGACGCGCTACAGTAGCGGGGCAGCCCCAATATCACCCTAAACGCGTTATTGAATTGGACGCGGAGGGCGCTGTATGTTTTTTGAGTATAATTGATCCATAGGCTGCAGGTGTACAGAGACGTGCAATAAGCTCTAAAGAGTGTTACTTTCACGTCCCTGGAGCACCTTGCAAACCTACGAGCAATCATATTTGCTCTCACACACAACGCCCTTCGCTCCCTATCAATGTCCGCATTGTCATCGAGGCCAGTCGTGACAATATGGCCCAGATACCTAAACTGTTCAACCCTTTTCAGGGGTAAACCATTCAAGTAAACGGGTGGTACATTATGTACGCGCCTAGCTCCGGCCTCAAAAACCATGTATTGGCTTTTCATGACATTGTATTGTAACCCGTGATCATGTACATAGTCTTCACAGCACTTCAACAGGGACCTGAGACCGCATACTGACGCACTCAGCAGGACCATGTCATCGGCATAGCTTAAATTGTTGACGCAAATCCCATCCACGTGACAACCCACATGACGACTGCTGAGCTCGCCAATAAGCGCGTTTGTGTAAAGGTTGAAGAGCGAGGGAGAGGTCCAGCCCCCTTGTCTCACCCCGCACTCCAACCTATACTCTTCAGATACCTCTCCGGCCCACCTGACGCTATTGACTTGGTGTCCATACCAGTGCTTTAAAATGTTAATAAGTTCTTGAGGCAAGTTAATACTCTCAAGCTTCCTCCACAGTATCTCGTAGGACACCAAGTCAAAAGCTTTATACCATATGTTACCTCATAAACAGTACAACTACATCTCTGAGCCCTGTGCCAACAAACAATAATGGTCAATCATGATAATTCAGTATACATCTCTAAGCCAACAAACAATAGCCATGGTCAATAACTACTAGGTAATTTTCTTGGTGTACAAATATTGGCCACTCAAACTTTTATAGCAGTAAACGCACACAGAACTACAAATTTTAAAATGCTCATTCACTTTTTTTGACAAGTTAATTTGAACTTACATATTTCAAAGATTGAATAATGTCTTACTAACAATGTAAAGTGAATCCTACTCCCTCACATTACAGCTCCCAGTTCGTCCCGACGTCGCGGCGGGTGAACATGTCGTTCTCCAACCAGCGCCTGCGCGAGATCGAGCGGCACAACCACATCCTGCTGAGCAAGATCCTCACCGCGCGGAACACCGCCAAGTCCTCCATCCCGGCGCTGGAGCCGCCGCCGCCGAGGAGGCCCGTGCCCGCGGCCGCGGTGCAGAGGAAACATGCGCAGAAGAAAATCGACCACGAGAACTTGGTAGGTAGTCATTATGGTATTGGTGAGTTTGCCATGCCGTGGAGCAGTCCAAGATGGTTTGGCATGGCTACAACCCTTTTGGGAAGAATTGAAGTGATTAAAGATTTTCGGGTTTCATCATGATAAGAGATATGCAACTGATAGCACGTCAGTTTACGGCGCAGGCGAATGCCGCGAGTGATTTGTCTGTGTGATATGTCAAGTATAATGGTAGTTGATTGATTGCGAATGAAAAGCATCATAAAGGTAGCAGTGGCAAATGAAATTGCTTTACATGGCTGAGGTTAAGTCAATAAGCGCCTGTAGTTTTTGTTTAGCAACACGAATTGATGATTGCTGTAAAAAAGCGTCAGGCGCTTAGGGTCTTTTGACTTAAAAAGTCATAGATAATTTGTTGTTAATTCCATGCTGTTCCATATAAACATTGTGCTGATCCTCAGGAAAAAAGGTCGCTTTACATTTACATTTATATTGAAGCGTACCTTTTCCCCGGAGACCGCACATAGCGACACCGGCGCAGGCGTCGAAACTCGCGCTAACTCAAACATATGATGACTCATAGGATCGATTGACAGCCCGCACCATGCATTGCTGCATGGATCTGCCATCCATAAACCAGGCCTAAGGACGGATTTTTTAAAACTACAAAGTGAAAAAGAAACAATTAACTACCTACTGCGTACTTGGGGTCCTCTTTCTATCAAAACCGATGATTGACAACTAGAAAACTTAATTTATGCCATCCCATTCTAGCGCATAGCACGTGTTCTTTTGTCTAGAATTAGATTTTTTTAACAGCCGATATTTGACGTAAACAGCGTCCGGCCGTGAGCGCGTGTGCCAGCCAATTGGCTGATGAATGAACCGGCCTCGGTACGCAAAGTTTAGGTACAGTTCTGAGTTCTCACGGTGCACCTCGGTAGCACTGCCGGTACAATAAACGTGAATGATGACATTTTTCTTGTTAGCCTGTTGGAACTTGGAGTGTACCACTGCTGATGCTGGGTAAAGGCCTCCTCCTCTCTAGATTTCCACTTTTCCAATGATGACATATTATGATATAAATTTTACTGGGATGACAGCTGTCAAATATTGGATGTATGAGCATTTTTACTATAGTTGTTGCGTTTTATGATACATTCGGTGACAACGCCGGCCGCGGGATTTAGGCTGGCTGCACCAAACCGTCTGTAATCGTAAGCGGTGTTCGTTAAAATATGAATGTATGGAAAGTTTGACAATTCTCTATGGAATGACAGCTGCCGACGCCATATTAACGTTGATCTGACGGTAATCGTAAGTTGTGCAACTCACTCTTACGGCCCGGCCACGACATTGCGTGAATTGCGGCGCGGCAAGCGTTTTATCTGTTCATTGCGCGGTCGTGATGTGCAACGCACTGTGGTTAGTTGGGATCGCACGTAATGGATTAGAAAAACCGCTGCCGCTGCCGCCGCCGCGCGTGTCCGTGGCCGGGCCGGTGCGGGTGAGCAGTTCGGAGGTGCGCGGGCCCTAGTTGAGAGTGGTGTTGTGGTTGTGACGTAGATCCTGCTGAAGAAGATCCAGCGCGCGAAGTCGTCTATGCTGGGCGCGCGCCGTTGACTGCGGCGCGGGCGCACGCGCGGCGCCCACCAACGTCACCGTACTTATACAATTATACGATCTATTATACACCCGCCTTTCATTCCCATTCTGTACCATCTTACTAAACCTGCATACATCGATTCTGTAACCATTCACGAAAAAGCCTGTGACCAATTCAACGAAACTATAAATCAGGAGCCCAGACTTGACAGAGCAATTGACCAGAATATACCAATCAGCCTAACGCATTTATGTTGGACATAAAGTATTCTTCCCTTTCGCGCTGACATACTTGCAAGTAAAGGACAAATTATTTATATGCAACAAACGTGGTCATGCTAGCTGGGCTGATTGGAGAAGGACACATCAATAATCTTGACATGATATAATCGTGGCTATCACATAGATACTGGTTGATTAACCTAGAATGTGTTCAATAGTCTTGTAGGAGACCACTTCTTGCCATGATAAGGTTAGGATTATCACCTGACAATCTCGGGAAATGCACTAATCATATTATATAGACCATGATCATGTCCTTTCGGAGCAAAATGCACAAAAAGCAAAATGTACACTACACGCGAAATGTAACCAATAGCAAAATGTACAATTCGCGCAATGTACCCCACGCATATTGTGTAACACGTGGAACGTAGACGAAGCAAAAAGTACATTCGCAAAATGTACATATCGTAAAATGCACACTACTTACTCGCAAAATGCACATTACGCGGAACGTGCAATACGCAAATAGCCACACACGCAAAATGTACAAAAAGCGAAAAACGGTGCTATTCAAGTGGAGATCTATTGATGTACTTAGTTTTGTATCCATACTATAATACTATAATATATTTGGGAAAAGGGTCCAATCCACGAGACATCACCGTTGAAATGGGTGACTTTTGCTTTTGACAGAAGGTTCCCAATTAAAATTTTATACATGTGTGGGTTGGATCATTGAGATTTGAAAATATTTAAAGTGGAAAAACGTTTTCTCTTTTTGTATGGACGAGTACGAAATATTTCACGCAATCCTCGCTTTTTCGCGTATTGCACGTTTCGCATTTAGTAATGTGCATTTTGCGAGTAGTAGGGTAAGTGCTCCAGTGAATGAACGAAACGCTGCTTATTTGCTTAAATTAAGAGTTTTGTATATTTCTAGCATACCAGGTATTTTTTTTCTGATTAGAAGCATTCACTGTAAGGGCTTTGTAACATTTATATCAACTCAGTCGCAACAATTACTAAATAAAGGAGAAACTTAAAGTTCGCGGGCTACGGGCGTGGCTGTTTTGTATGAGCCGGTAATAAGGGGACAAGTATGTCACCATTTATTTGATGTGCTATTGTACTAGTTTTATAAACCTCTGACTTATGGTGTTTGGTTTTCGGAAATCATAAGAGTGAAATTGTGCTACTAAAACATCGTTTTACGTTATTCAAGTGTAGATTCTCATTTTTTAGTCTATGTTTTACAATACATCTAGAATTCAAAACCGCCCAAATCCAGTGAATGAACTGCAGTGTTCATTCACTGGCCACGACTGTTTTAATGTTTTCGCAATATCTTTATGTTCTAGTGATTGTAATAAGATTTACTTTCTATTAACATAACCAGTAATGGTTTGTCTATCGTTGGCCCAGTGTTCGAACAAACCTCATTTTCGAACATGAAGTTAGTTCATTCACTGGTTTACAGATATCCAGTGAATGAACATCAACCGATAATTACTTAGTTCATTTATTGGTTTTACAATTTTTTTCGGAACCAGTTAATGAACGTACATTTTTTACAGTTTATTAATTGTTGTAGAAAAAGAAAACCAATAACTGCTATTCCGTCTGTTGGTATATCGATATAAAGCCAAACAAAATCGATAAACAACGATTTAAACCAATAAACAATAACTATAACAGTAGCTCATTCACTGGCTTTAGTTGTTCATTTACTAGAAAACCGTGTTCATTCACCGGTGATTTCCCATTTTTCTACCTAAAAGGTCATATAACTTAAAATTATGGAAAACTATTGCAAAAGCAAAGTAATTAAACCAAACTAGAATACTTGTTTGATCTAAACAAACAGTCATGGCCGATATTAAGTATAGCTATCTTACATAAAACAATTTTTGAAATCAAAAAAATCCTTGAGCGTTCATTCACTGGTGCGCTTACCCTATGCATTTTACGACATACATTTTGCGAATGTACGTTTTGCTTCGTGTACGTTCCGCGTGTTTCACAATATGCGTGGGGTACATTGTGCGAATTGTAAATTTTGCTAATGGTTACATTTTGCGTGTAGTGTAGGTACATTTTGCTTTTTGTGCATTCTGCTCCGAAGGGAATCATGTCATGACAGTCTGTATATTATTCCGTAACTATGACAGATAATTTCAAACCAAACGCCCCAATAAGTCTCCGAGACCACCTACCTACTACGCGGCGCTATGCAAAGGAAACGGGTGCAGAAGTTCGATCTCTACAATGAATCGGTATGAATGTTATTTTTTTTCCTAGATTATTGATGTAGGTCGTCACTTCGTATCACAATGTGGGCTCAAATGTGTTCACGTACTCGGCACGGTGGCTCAGTGCGACGTTTCAGTAGTTATTATTATGCAGTATCCATACTGGTTTATATTATAAGTAAAGAGAAACTCTGTAAGATTGTAGCTTTGTAAGTTTGTAGTTGTAAGGGGTAATCTCCGGAAATACCCATCCGATTTGTAAAAATCTCATCAGCATATGCAGATTAATGCATCCAATAGCAAAACTCTTAAATGTTTTGAAATAACCGTTTATAGCAAACCAGAAAACCTCGCAACCTCCGAACGCTAAAATAAAAAACTTTTACATACGTTTCGCCACTCCAAACAGTATTTTTTGGTTATAAAGTCTGCAGTTTTTTGGGCCCGTAATGTTAGTTAGATTTGCAACTTTAGCCGATACAACATGATCCTCCCAGCGTTATTCCCGGTTGTGCCCTAAAGGAGCTCGGGGTCCGTTTTACGAAAGCGACTGCCATCTGACCTAACCTAACCCAGAGGGAAAATTAGACTTTATTGGGATTGTTCAGACCGGTTTCCTCACGATGTTTTCCTTCCCCGAAAAGCTAACGGTAAATAGTTCCGAAAAGTTAATTGGTACGAGCCAGGATTGAAACTCACCACCGCCGCTTGACAGCCGCATGCTGCTGACCCTGAGGCTACCGTGCCCCAGCGAGAACTACAGACCGGAAATTATTACGTAGGTATTATGTGCATTCTGAAGAAAGCGTCTAAAATGCACATATTACAGGTACCCAAGTAGTGTTTATTTATGTACGCTGAGGCAATGTTTATTCTGCAGCCCGCCTGCTGCCATTTGCGTCAGAGCCGGACGCTGAAAAGGACTAAAATGCCGCATCGAATCTGACTCAAATGTGAAACATTTCAATATTTACCGAGTACTTACATTGATGACATATTATCAACCAGCCAAACCAACCTAAACACAAACAATGGTAGACTACAGGCGGTCTTAAAGCTTTGGGTGGTGGAGACGATGCAAAATAACCATATGATTTAGTGGTCTAATCAGCGTGAAGGTGATCCAATGAGAATGCAATCACGAAGAACTGCCCATTAGTTCAAAAGCTTTTACTACGAGAGTTTTCATAACCTTTAAAAAGTGATATAATCTTTCAGTGCATGCGACTGCGGTCTAGGTACGTCTCAAGTGGATCTACTTACCTACTTAAGTCGAGTGACCCAAAATTGTGTGAAATCACATTCCGCAGTGCCAACTGCCAGGCTGCCTCCTAGACCTAGCCCAGCTAGATAGAATAGAACTCATTCATTCCACCGCATAAAAGTTTCTTACCCGCCATTTCGCTCCCGTTGCTTGATTTCTCGGATAAAAAGTACCTATGAATTACTTATTCCTTCTCCAGATCTTAAACTATCATAAATACCAGATAATTGTATTAAGTAAATAAAATTGTAGAGGAAGGTATTATCGTAAATTTGTTTTGAAATAATGTATCTCATGATTTCTCGACTCGCGGGAGCCGGGGTCAAGTCGCAGGTCAGCCATGTTTTTATTAAGATTACACTGACAAACACTATTCCGCTCATTGATCACTAGTAATAATTAGTTGTTGATAGATGTTAATCAGTTTCCATTGAACTAAGCTGGGTATGATACAGTGGAACATTACTACTGTCAAGTTCAATGGGTTAAGCTTATGATTATGATAGAGTTGTATAGTTTCAAGAGGTTATCAGCAATTGTGTAATATGGGTGTTTGTGGAAACACCGCCTGTGTGGCATACCTACTTCTGGCCTTATAATAGGTAGCGTGCGGGGAAACTTATGTCATCACATCTCTGGTGGACGCGCAACCTAAATATTATTTCGCTGCATGGTAGAGCGGCTCCCTTAGTACAGCTTTGATAAAATCTTAGACTACGAGTCCATCAAAAGTTGTATCCTGCGTTTACATACATTTCGACCAAGCTAAGCCACGAAGCTAGATTCCCCTTGTATTGAAACTCTGATCACATCTCTGGTAGATAGCAATTTTATTGTAGGATAGATACCTAGATACGATACAATTTACATGAATTAAATTACGAATTTGACTGCAAATACTTAGTGTTACTAATGTTCTTTGAGGTAGGCAGGTACAGGAACGTTTTTTAGACCCGAAAAGGATTGTCTAAGTGGGGTGAGTGAGTGATATAAGCAAAGTATTAAGAATTATATTACGAAATAATAACAAACGGTAAACACACGAATGTGTGTCTACGTCACGTTCTATTGATATGATTGAAGACACTTTTGAAAATATTTTCTTACAAACGGGACTTCGTGACAACAGCACGGTGATACACTCTTTGGGAAATCTTAACGAATGACTCATATGTCATGGATTAAATAGTTTGTTGATTTGTTACGCAAAAATAACAATCTGAATACTTCTGTAAATATAGAGGTGGTTTTAAGTGACGCTTATGCAGAAAACTCGATTTCTCCACGTTAGTCACATTGGGGCCAAACTAGCCTTGTACCCGTCAGGGAGTAAGGCGTTTTGGTCATTGGCGAAATCCGTGGAATCGAATCTCTACCACCCTTTACTCGTACTACCTCCGCTACTGAAGCCTGAAGGGTCACTAGCACACACGGCGGAAGAGAAGGCAAACTTATTTGCCTCTGTTTTTGCGAAAAACTAGCGTCTTGACGCAGGCACGTTTATCTATACCTCCCTTTTATAGATATTAAAACTTGTGCTCCTACTGAATTGTCTCCTGTCGACACGCCTGTTTCGTCTTTCCCTGAATACGGGTCTAGTTCCTGAGTCGTGGAAATTTGCTAATGCGCACCCTGTGCCCAAAAAGGGTAGTCATGGTGACCCTTCCAACTATCGGCCTATCGAGATCACCTCCATACTCTGTAAGATTATGGAGCGTGTATTGAACAACAAGCTTCTGGCATATCTGGAAGGTAACGATCTCCTCAGTGACCGGCAGTTCGAATTTTGCCGAAACGGTCGACTGAAGCGAAGCTGTTGAGAGACACGGTGAGGCTATCGCCGTGTTTCTTGACATTTCAACGGCATCTGATAGGGTTTGGCACGACAATGTTATTGGCAACCTTACCGCGTAGGGGATTTCCTCTGGTCTGTGCTCTTGGATCGCCGATTTCCTGAGAAACCGATCTATTCGAGTTGTCGTTGTCGTCTGATCTTTTGGCTATTAATGCCGGGCTGCCTCAGGGTTCGGTTCTTTCCGCGACTCTTTTCCTGCTGCATATTTACGATCTACTTAAGCCCGAAATTTTTGGGTATGCAGATAACAGCACAGTCACGGAAAGTTATTTTGCCGACTCGGGTGGCTATGGTGGGTCGGACGAACTTGGCCCTGGAGTCCGTGGCCGATTGGGGCAAATCCAATTTGGTTTGTTTCAAAATACAGGCGTGTCTTTTCACCGCAAAAGCCCCTTTTGGCCCCTCGTATAAGTTGAAACCAAACATGAATTTCGGGTCCACAATTGAGTCCAAGGCTAAAACTGCAGCCAGAAAACCTGGTGTCCTATTTAAAGTAAAGCGGTATTTCACACCCAAATAGCTTTTCACCCTGCATTAGGCTCAGGTTCGCTCGTGCATGGAATATTGCTGCCACCTATGGGACGGTTCCGCCAAGTATCAGTTAGCGGCCTTGGATTCAGTTGAGCCCTAAGCTCTCAGACTCTTTGGTAACTACTCCTCCTCTATGAAAACTACAGAGTCTCGAACACTGACGGCGAGTAGCTTGCCTATCGGTGTTTTATCGGATACATTTTGGACAGTGTACCTACAGGAACTGCACAACTTAATTCCACCTTCCCCGTTTCATCACCGAACGAGCGTGGGGAGCGAATGCATCCTTATGTTGTCAACTTAGCACTTATTTGCACGAAGCGATTTGCCTCGTCTTTCTTAACCCTTTAATGGGTAATAGCAACATATTTGCCGTCATAGATGAAATAAAAACGATTGTATTCTAACTGATTTACGGTTCAAATTTAAATTTATTGACAGAGTTGTCACATAGTCAAAGGGTTTGCGAACTGGTAAGGAATGGAATTCCTGAGAACTACGATCTTTGAAAGCACCTAGAAGCCTTCAAAACAAGAGTGAATAGGCTATTACTGAACCAGTGAGCTTCATCTTAGGCCCTGTCGTCGCTTACCATCAGGTGAGACTAGGGTCAATCATTGGACAGCCTTTTATAAAAAAAAACTTCATAGAGCGCTAAAAATTTAGTGTTCTGGAAGCGTAATCACAATATATATATTATGATTTTATCGCCTAACGTAAGAAAACGTGCTTGTTTTAATAATACGTTTTCAAAGTACGCTTTGCTACGTAAAGTCTAGGGAAATTCTTTCTGCGTCTGCGTCACAGGTAACGCCTACTTTTCTTACACAATGTAGTATTACCTTACCTTCATTCGCCACACATTTTACCTACCTGCTATTCTATCATCAATCAGCATATCAGCCGAAAGACTGCTACTGCTACTGCTACTGCTGACTGCTGGACATAGGCCTCCCCCAAAGAATACCAGAGTGACCGCCGGTCCTTCGCCACCCGCATCCAGTGGGATGGGGATGGGATGCTACTACTTTATAGCAACGTTATGTTTTTTTATAGCCGCTGGAAGTTAAGGAAATGCAAATGTGGGTAGATACAGTCGAATAAAAAGAGAAGTTCTTATCATGTATCCGTTTTCACCTTAGGTATTGCCATGTAACTATCTAATGTAGGTAATGTAAGTTGGTACATATGTCTGCAGTTAACTGTACCGTAACCTGTTTGATAGGGATACGAAATTACGAATGTAGAGTTTTCATAACTGCTGTTCTCCGAAGATGTTCTGCAATTATTGGATTTTAAATAAAAGCGTTGGTTCTTTGTGTACAACTAGATCATTGTTGGCTACCTTACCCTTTACCCAGACATTAACCACTAAATATACAGGATGTTAACGGGGTCATGATCCGGAATGACAAAAAGCGAATAAGATGATCATACTGAACAACCTTTCCCATGGGACCAACCACGAAATCGCAAAAAAAAAGAGCCAATTAAGAGTCAACTGTGAGTTAACTGGGATTTAATTGAGAGTTAATGTATGGAATACCTGGTTTTTTTTTGCGATTTCGTGGTTGGTCCCATGGGAAAGGTTGTTCAGTATGATCATCTTATTCGCTTTTTGTCATTCCGGATCATGACCCCGTTAACATCCTGTATAAGTAATACGACATAACTAAACAACCCCGAAGTGGTTTTTAACTTACGGCTGATTGCTAAACCCAACAAGATCTGATAATGATTAGATATTAGTAGGTATAGATAGTTCCTTCTAGATCATGAATACTGATTTCCAGATAAACCATTAAACATACAATCACTTTCAACAGAAACTTTCGAGTAACCCGCATTTGGCCGCTCACTTCGTTCGCTCTATGCGGGTTCCACTAAAGTTTCTGTTGAAAGTGATTGTATGTTTAATGGTTTATCTGGAAATCAGTATTCAATATCTAGAAGGAACTATCTATACAATGAATTATTGCATTCGGTATGGAACAAGTAACAAGTCAAAAACAAAGCAGCGCATGAAATCAGTGTCATCTTCAACTAACGTAGGGTTTTATTAAGGATTCTGGCTCACTTGGTGTTTGCCCAACTACGACAGAGCCGAAAGGAACTAATATGTTTTTTATCTAGCCTATGTTTGTATTTACGCGTGTTCCATCGTAGCGTTTAAGATACTAAACCGATTTTGATAAATGCGGTGTCCATCGATTTTAAATTATGTTCCGGATGTTTTTTTTTTTTTTTTTTTTATGATTGTTTAACTGCAAGCCGGGCCTTTGCAGGACCCTTTAGCTCGGTAATGGCTTGTGCGTAATTGGCCAGAGGGGCAACCAGCAAAGTAAAAACCGTAATCCCAGATAAAATAAAAATTGATGCTGCATATCATATCACTAACATTTTATTTTTAATTAATACAAATTACATAAACATAAATGTACTAACATAATTTTTATTCATTATCTTAAAATGTATTTTATCAAACTCAAACAAGCAAACAAAATACCAAAAACACACCATGTCACAGATATGATCAGTTTCTGTGAACACGTAGATTCCCCATGGCGCAGAGCCTCGGGCATAGAATCCCACAACGCACCTTGTCTTTGGTACCAAGTAAGACTTGGGTTGCTGTGTGTGATAAAGTACAACACATCGAGGAGGTGGCCAATCTCCTTGATGCGACGCAACTCCCATGGCGCAGAGCCCTGGCTTAAAGTCACATTTTACGTACTTTTGTGGCAGGGTCCACCTTACACTATCGACCGGTATAGTGACGGCTTCTCCTTATCGTTCGAATGCATAGTTTGTTTGTCGATAGCACAGCTCGACATGAAGGTGGCCAGTCTTCATGAAGAGACGCAAGCTCCATAGCGCAGAGCCCTGGCATAAACTTGTGTGCTAGGATCCTCCAGTCACTACCGGTCGTAATAGTGGTGGATTCTCCGATAGAACCTCTTTCGAAAGTTGTATATATGCAAATCAATCTAAAAATTTCAATAGCGCGATCTAGAACTTTGAAAATATATGATTCAAACATATAACGTGAAACAAGGTGGGCAAGGATCAATTTCAAAATGCTAAATTTGGATGATATATGACTTTCATAACAACCATCATTACTTGTGTGAAGTAGTCGACTTGCTTAATTTATAGGGTGACCATACCATATCATTGCGTGGGTATTGTGATAATATAATTACCGATATAGGATACATTGCTTATCAAAATACAATGTAATAAATGGTTTGCTGTAGTGGACCAAGGAGGCGCGGATGATTTTGACTTTGAGTAAAAGTAGAACAAATCAAGAAAGAAACTATAAATTCTCGAGAAAATAAAAAGCTGAGTTTGAAGTTGTCAGACTGCATACGATCATTGGGAACACATTCAAATATTTCACGTTATACCATTTGAACCGCATATACCTACTGATTTTTATTTCAGTTTAGGTCTGTCCGTAGACTGTAACTTATGTGGTTCATATAGTGAGTGCCGACTCCGCATAATTGCAAACCAGAAGCATACTGCGAATACATTGCAAAACGTCGGATGTAAATACGTTGTGCTATAATCATACAACGTTACAATTGGTACAAGTGTCGGCGTTTATGAGTTTCTAAGACTACATTGTAAAACGTCGAATGTAAATATGTTGTGCTATGTTCATACAACGTTACAATTGTTACAAGTGTCGGCGTTTGTGAGTTTCTAATTACTTACTGCATGAATGTTATGATCGTTTTATTTTTCTGTGCAATTTCTCATAAAGCAATAGGGTTGTACACGATAGGTTTATTATGTATGTATGGTTGATTGTCTTTCCGTCATATCTTGAAAACATTTTTTCTAATTAGTACATAATGGTGGACAATGGAGTTCAAATTTAGTCTCAGTTACAATATACATAAAGTTATGTACTATCGAACTGCATGTCGAACACAACCGTTTTTAAAGTTTTGATTTATGTTTGTCAGTTGATTTTTATTAGTAGTTGATAATATTATTTATTTTATTGTTATTCATCGTGTGTATGAAATGTTACGTATTCGACCTGCAGGACTAGAGATGGAGACTGAAGCTTTACGTAAACTTATGAACTGTATAATAATAGTCGAGTCGTGTTGGGGTTTGTTTACTATCAACTAGCAAAACTATACCTATATGTTACTGAGCTGGGCCAAAATAAGATAAAACATTTTTTCACATATAGTCTAACAATAAATCATTTCATTTTCATTATCATCAATGTGATATATATTTTTAGTACCTATTTGACTTGTAACTTTAACTTATAAATGATATCCAATGATCAAATCAGGTTTCGAAATGAACGCGACAACCCTATGACTTAGGACTATGTCAGCAAAAATGATCGCGATTACAATTTTATTACAAAGGTTCCATTTAATTGCATCATCCTTGCAGTGCGGTGTGAACTGATTAAGTAACTAAATTAAATACTCCTGATTTAATAATCATGTAAGTAAGTAATTATTAATTTAATTCATATTTTCACGAATATGACGATAGTTAAGCATTATGAATGCAATTTAACTTTTTTATTATTTTCCTCATGATATTTAAAAGTTAATTATTTTCTATTATTTTTCAAGGTTGGACTCTGAAGGTTGTGGATACGAAAGCCTTGATTATACTCCTATCGTTAACAAAAATAAACCTAAAAAAGAAGTTTATTCGAACAGGTAAACATGCATTTTAAATTTAAGGTTGTTTCGTTAGTTAAATACGATTTTATTGGAATCATTAAAATTTTGTTTTAACCTCATTATTTTTTCTTTCAGATCTGATTCGGAAGAAACAGTTATTTTAAAAGAACAGACATCTAAAAAACGGAAGATTACACCAGCGAAAAAAAAGTATGTATTTAATTTTTGACGTTTACACATGAAATAATAATATATACTACATACTTTACTATAAAAAATAATATTTTATGTTTGCTAAACTATAATTATTGTTCCAAATTTTGTCGTTCTTTGGTTATAGTTGACTCTTTTTATGGTTTTTGTATACCTTTATCAATGCGACCTTAATACAATTAACATGGCAACGTATAATATTTACACTATTATCGGTATTTTTCAGGTTGGAGAACGTGGAAAGAAAAGAAACCACTGCTAAGAAGCGAAAGACTTGTCCCCCTAATTCGTAAGTAATATTTGTTTGAATTTTATAGTTTTCCAGGGTAGATAAGCATAATGTTGTGATTATGAATGTGTTGTATTTCCATAATATAGTATGTACTTACCCGTTAATTATATGCACAGATTAGAAAGTTACGAGCATAGTAATAATTCGCGTATTATGACTAAATTATTTTTATACCTTTTTTAATTTACAATGTTCTTGTGTTTCACAGATCGCCAAAAATACATGGAGAAACATCCGTCCTCCAACCATACGATTTGTTCGGGTTACTGACAGAGGAAGAAGCGTCTGCAGATCTTCAAGTAACCTCGCTGCCGTCGGTGTTAACATCACGCGTAGCTAACGGATCAGTGGTTCGTCGTATGATCATCGACGGGGAATTTTATGCCGAACTAAAGGTATATAAGACAAGTGACGCAATTTCCACACGTTCTGAAGAGCGTTGGCAAAAGGCCTTGACCTCTATAAAAATCCAATTAAATCCTGATGGCGATGGTTGGAAACAGCTACAGGGCTTTTGTAAAGCAGTACGCGATGTATTAAACGAGGCTGAATCAGTATTTTATGCTAAAAAAGCTACTTAATCCATTCACGTTTACATACATTTTTTTATTTGTAACGTTCTTAGGTAAAAGGTGGCACTTTGTCGATCGTCTTTTAAGTCCAATTATAATTGCATTTCTTTATAGTATTTTGCCTTCTTGTCACCCCTACACAAAGGGTATCTTTTACCTGAGAACGCTACATTTGTTAATTTACGAAGATTCCTTTATTTTTATTTTTACATCTGCATAGTGTGAGCTAGCTTCATACATATACTCTTTAATTAATTTTTTCATTAAAAAAATTGGTGGTACATTTACGTTTCGTTAACTGCTTACAGAATTTATTTGAAATGCCATTTTGTTCAAGTTGTTCTGCTAATGTTGAAAAAAGAAAATGGATTGGTCATTTGCGCAGCAATTTGCATAAAAAAAATTGTTCGGAGGAGCATATGAAAGATGTCTATAAAGTTTCATCTGCGTTTCGGTCTAGAATTGCTACATATAAAATAGTTGCAAACAATGATAAAGATAATTTGTTACCAGCAGAGTTCTTAAATGAAGTTCGTGATAAAGTGCAATATTTAATAAATGAAGCAATTCAAACGCATACGTCGGTGAAAGTTAATTTTGAACTATATAGTTTATTTTACTTATGCAAAAATGATACTCAAGAAATAAAATCATTTTGCACAAAAAACATCATAATTTATACACATTTCGATTTTGAAGCAATTTATTCATCAGTCATTGCAGATCTGATGCGGAAAATAGAAAATTTTCAGCATAAAGACAGTGGATGGTCATTTTTAAGTAATTGTCATTTTGAAGTTAACATAAATAAATACGAACCAATGAGAGGATCTAGTTTCTTTGAATTGCCTGCGCAAATTAAAAATAAAAAGGCATGTATAAATGTAAAAAATACAGACAAATTTTGTTTTCTATGGAGCATCGTGGCAGGGTTATATCCTGCTAAACGAAATGTGAACCGGGTAACCTCTTATCCACATTTTAAAAATGTTTTGAATATACAAGGTTTATCATATCCAGTAAATTTTATGGACATTTCAGTATTTGAACGTAACAATGATAATGTATGTATTAATGTTTATGGTTTTAAAAACGGACGTGTGATTGGACCTCTTTACAAGTCTCAGTTTAAAAGAGTCCATAAAATAAATTTACTGTTATTGGAAAAAGATGACCAGAAGCATTATTGTCTTATTAAAAACTTGTCTCGACTCGTACGGAATCAAATTACTAAACATCACTGCACGCTACATTTTTGCGATGACTGTCTTTTATTCTTTAATAGCGATAATCAACTAAGTATGCACAATTGCGTAGGCATTGCGACTATGTTACCTAAACCAGGCAGTTATATTCGATTTAATAATTATCAGCGTACACAAACAGTCCCATTTGTAATATATGCCGATGCTGAGACAATGTTAGTGACTTATCAGGGCTGTGATAACGACCCTGCAAAATCAGGCACCTTTGTATTTCAAAAACATGTACCAGTGGCGTTTGCTTTTAAGCTTGTATGTTCGTATGATGAAACATTAAATGATTTTGTTTCGTATCGTGGTCCTGATTGTGTTAAACTTTTTGTTCAATCACTCTATGAAAAAGTGGAACATGTATCTAATATTTTACGAATAACTAAGCCCATGATATTCACCGAGTCAGACCGCGAAGCATTTTCTAATGCCTATATTTGCTATATTTGTAACGGCTTGTTATGGGAAGACAATAAAGTTCGAGATCACTGTCACTTAACAGGTCAATATCGTGGCGCTGCGCATTCACAGTGCAACTTAAAACTACAAGTTCCTCGATTTCTACCGGTTTTCTTTCATAATCTGTCAGGGTATGATTGCCACTTATTTATTAAAGAATTGTGTAAAACTCCTGGAGAGGTAAAATTAATTCCAAAATCCATGGAAAAATACATTTCATTTACAAAGTATGTGATTCTCAATAGTGAAGAAAATTGTTTCCCCCTCCGCTTTGTAGATTCTTTTAAATTTTTAAGTAGCAGTTTAGACAACCTCGCGAAAAGCATGAACAAAACGGATTTTTACCATTTACAGAAAACTTTCCCCCACACTAATCAATTCGAATTATTACTGCGAAAGGGTATTTACCCATATGAACACATGAAAACTTGGCAATCGTATGAGGAAAAAAAATTACCTCAGCAAAAAGATTTTTTTAGTTCAATAACAAACGAATCAGTAACTAGAGAACAATTTCAGCATGCTAAATTAGTATGGGATACGTTTAGAATCAAGGATATGGGACAATACACCGACCTTTATTTAAAAACTGACGTTTTGTTACTCACTGATATCTTTGAGAATTTTCGAAGAACAAGTAAAACACATTACAAATTAGATCCCGCGTTCTATTTAACAGCGCCTAGTTTATCTTACGACGCAATGCTGCTTAAAACCGGTGTCACTCTTGAATTAATACATGATTTTGAAATGTTTAGAATGATTCAAAGCGGAATTCGAGGCGGGATATGTTTGTGTTCGAATAGATATGGCGAAGCGAATAATATGTATTGTAATGATTATGATTGTAGTAAACCGGAATCATATCTCGTGTACATAGACTGTAATAACCTATATGGTTATAGTATGTGTCAGTATCTACCTTATTCAGGTTTTCAATGGTTGAGCGAGAACGAAATCGAGTCATTTGTAGTTATGGATATACCCGACGATGGGGCTTGGGGTTATTTTTTAATGTGTGACATACAATACCCTGCCCATCTTCATACTAATCACAACGACTTACCGTTTTGTGCAGAAAAAATGGTTCCACCTGGAGGGATGATGGAAAAACTTGTGCCAAATTTGTATGATAAGTACAATTATGTCATACACTATGTTCACCTTAAGACTTGTCTTAAGCATGGGCTCAAATTAAAAAAAATCCACCGCATTATCAAATTCAAACAGAGTACATTCCTTAAGCAATATATTGATTTAAATACCGAGTTAAGGAAAAAGGCTGTGTCCCCATTCGAACAAGACTTTTTTAAATTATTAAATAATAGCGTATTCAAAAAAACATTAGAAAACACAGAAAGAAGAGTGACTGTCAAATTTGTTAATACTTGGAATGATCAAAATAACATTTCTAAAAAAAAAATCGGTGCTAGTGAATTAATAAACAAGCCGAACTTTCATCGCATATCCATTTTGTCGGATGATTTAGTCGCAATTCAAATGAAACCCGAAAGTGTCGAACTAAACAAACCGATTTACATAGGATTTTCTGTGCTTGAATTATCCAAAAGCCATATGTACGACTTTCACTACTCGGTTATAAAACCATATTATTCCAACCGTGTAACTATCATGTATACGGATACTGACTCATTTCTATATTCTATAAAAACGCATGATTTTTACAATGACTTGCGGCAGCGATTTTTAAAACATTTCGATACAAGCAATTTAGAATTAAATAACCAATTTAATATCCCACTTAAAAATAAAAAAGTTCCTGGATTGTTTAAAGATGAGCTTTCAGGCAAAGTTATAAAAAAATTTGTCGGCTTGCGCTCGAAATTATATTGTATAACAACAACTAATGAGTATTCTATTAAAAAAGCAAAAGGAGTTAAAAAACCTGTTGTTCAAAATCTGGGTATTTCTGATTATACCAATGTGCTCCTTAATGACCAAATAATACGCAAGAAACAAGTGCTTTTTAAATCGATTAAGCATGAAGTATTCACCCAGACTGTAAATAAAGTTGCATTATGTAATAAAGATGATAAAAGGTTTATTATTAATGATAAAATATCTACGTTAGCCTGGGGTCATAAGAGAATTATAATGTAATGCCACACTATGCAAATAATTAGTAATTAGTAATATTGGTTATAACCTATGTATAAGTACATAATTTTCATCCATGTATAATTAAATGATTGAAAAATAAAGAATAACTGCGACAGATTTGTTTTATTTTACTCTTCAAAATTTCATACCTCAAACAAGATAAAACATGACCGAATGTCATCCTATTTAGATTAATTACATAATTATACTTATATCATATTTTCTTAATTTTGCTTGTGCGTAAAAACAATGCGACTAATAAGATATTTCCTAACATTTATACATGACTAATATTTCATTTGTAAACTGAGTACGTTGATTAGTTATTTCACATATACCTATAAAGGTATTAAATGCATTACTGTCGTCAAGTTATGATATTGATGACTCTAGTATTTATTCCTACGGTTTATTATTTCATTTGATGGAGCGCCGCACTGAACACAGGTTGTTACCAGTTATAATGGACAGTTTTTCCTTAAATCATGTAAGTTTTAAATCAACTTATTTTAACTTTTATGGCTTTAGATGACATTACTTATCTGTTATCATTTTAGTAAAACTCCTAAAGTAATCATCGCAGTAAATTTAATATGGTTAAAAATAGGGTGTCTTTCGATCCGTATGGTTCATTGTGTGTTTGTTACATTTATTTAAATCATGTTTGGTTTTGTTTAGGAAACAGACTTCGACCTTAACGCGCAAGATCCTTTGGAAGGATTCACGCAACGCATGGAAGAATGGAACAGAGACGATCCACCTAATCCATCTAATCCAGAGGTTATGATGAAAAAAGGTGCAAAAAAGCGAAAGGGATCAGAACTGAAAAAGAGACCGAAGAATAAAAACCGCAATAATCGAGCAAAAAAATCGTTTGTAATAAGTAAGGAGGCTCGAAGGGGAAATCGTGTAGTACAAATAAAAATATATGACTTTACGGAGTGTACAGAACCAACCGAATTGAGTTCTGACGAAAGTGACGGTGAATATTTAAGTCTCAGCGCGCAATATGTAGTCAATGATCCTGTTGATGAAATATTAGATTCTGCTGAAAGTTTAATTCATAAAATATCTAAAGAAATATGTAAACGTAATTTGTGAAATAAAAAATATATATTTTAATCGTATTTTTTATTTAAAATAACAGTTAACTTATGATCCTAAAACACAAATTAATTGCTAAAATGATGTCTACAAAACTTTGATCTCTATATGTATTATATTACTTTTAAAACTTAATAACTAACTACATTTGGAAACGTAAACATATTGTTATCAAAAAAACATTTTTTAATGCAGATAACATGTTTTAATGCACACTTTTTTTTATGATAAACACAGTTATATGTAGAGTCATTGGTACAATATTTTTCATAAAGATATTTAAAATTCGGATAACCTTTTCTCTCTAATTCTATAATAGTACAGTCAGAATACAAATCTCGAATCCATAGTACTTTTTCTGGACCTTTTACAAAAATTTTCTTATCTTTCAGGTGGGATACGATTATTCTTCGGAATTCCCTGTAGTCAATATAACCTTCACTCCACAAAATACCATAGTTTTTCTCCAACCACCTTACTTGTTTTTTTTTCATTTTCTGATAGGCGTGAAAACGCGTATGGCGGCTTTACTAAAAAAACTTGTGTATAATCGTTAGTGCTGTACGCAAATTCCTTTATTATAAATTCTTTATTAAGATTAAAGCCTTGAAGATCCACGAATAAATATTCTGGGCTCATGATATTTTCCTTGTAATATTGCTCAGCGGTTTGTATTCTATAACGCTATCGTTCAAAATTAGACAATAAGCTGACGTCGCGTCAGGGATATCTTGATCACACTCTAGTTCAATTCGCACGTCGACAATACCAGCTTTTAATGTATCACTTTGCCTTGAGCAGTCCAAGAAAAACAATGGTGCTATGTCTTTAAAATCTTGAGGACTTAACAACGGAGCTTGAGGACGGTTATAATATGACTGTTGAAATTTAGCGTATTGTTCGTATAATAAAGCAAACTTTCCACCAGAAAAACTTACATTTAAATTTTCATACGGGAAGTACGTAGAGTTCAAAAACACTTTGACTTCTCTTAAATTACAGTTGTCGAAGTGTGTCATGTCTTTATCAGCCACATTCTTTCTACCAGTTTTTAAACCGATAATAACATAACGAGGTTTTTCAATTTGGGATGAAGTTTTGATAGCCCAAGAATGTTTTGATGTTTTAGGTAGTAATGGATATTCATAGAGGTCCCAATTCCTAAATGCAATTTGGACAGCATGATCTTTCTCCAAACATTTGAGTAAATTTAACCTCACTCGATCAGAAACTTTAATATGGGGCATACGCCAAACAAGTTTCGTTAAAGTAATATTGTCGACATATTCATTTGTATTCAATTTGACACTGTTTAAGTTAGTATTGGAACGCAAAAGAACAAGTTCATGTTTACAATTAATAATAATTTTGTTGTAGTCCTCTGCAAAGCCTAAAATCTTGTTTAATGGAATAGAAACAGAAAACGTTCCATCGGTTATTTTGGTACCTTTAATATCCCATCCCCACGATTTTGCCATTTTCGCCTCATGTTCATTCAAAGATAAAAGAGATTTCATTGTAGTAGTGACTCCAGCGTTTTTTATTCTGTCTATCTCAATTCCATTTAGCTCATACCGAATGTCTTGAAATAAATGAAGGATTGGGTTGTTTGTAAAAAGAACGCTAGAAGCATTCGCTTTTGATTCTCGATTGATCACATTAATGTTGCCTTCTATGTATAGTGTACTGGTCGACGGAAGCACGTATAAATCTTGTTGGTTAATCGGTATGCGGATTTCATCGTTCAAATTAAAGCTCGTCACATAAGGTTTATACGAATGAAATTCATAACTTTCTATCGTATCGTCGTAACTAACAGAGTTGGATAAATCTAATATGCTCATTTTAACAAGCCGATGGATCTCAGAAATATTTTATTTTCTTTTGTTAATTTATTTTTCTTAGGTCTTCGTTTCTTGATACCACAGAGAGTACTGACATGATTAGTACTTAACACTGCATTTTTATTGAAGTCGATCATTTTTTCTGAGATGTAAATATATCTGGATTTCCTCTCCACGTAAATTTACTAAATTATCGTTTATGTCCAATATCCTGATTTTAAGGGAGCCTATGTTATTTTGAGTTACAGGGAAATAGATAACGTTTTTCGGTGTTTCTATAATTCGATAACCAGGGGGCACATTAGGCACAAATTCATGAATTATATGGCTTGGTTTTCCATTTACAAATGACCCGCTCACGATGTCACATTCGACCCGAACTATAGGTGTCGACAGAATGGACACAGGGAAAGGTGATTCTCTTAATATATTCGCTTTGACGGTTTCGTTACCGAATCCTAATAATTTACCAATAGAATGTTCTTTATTAAAGTAAACATTTTTAGTGCAACTTATAGAGGTCTTCAACGTATTGTTGTTACAAGTTAGTTTGAAAGCGCATCCCTGAATATGGCTCATAATATAGTCATCGAGGTCTTGAAGTTCATATGAGCCTTCTGGTATTTCTAACACTTCATTTTTACCATAGTAAAATTTGTTGTTTCTGTAGTCTATATTTGGTATCGAATTAAAAGTAGATAAATATAACAGTCCACACTCATATTCACCGTCCAGCTGAAGAGCAGGCGAATGGTTTGTCGTTAAAGTAGAGGAGGTCCCGGTTATAGACAAAGTGAAAGACATCGTGTTAATGACAAAGTTTTTATTGTGATCATCAATTTAAACGTTGGTTCCAAAAACGTTTCAAATATTTCAGACACAAATGTCCGCAATTAACAGTGTCAAATTTTTGGTATACATCATAATTGTAAAAAATATCATATTTTTTTAAATAGGTTATTAATTCCAATGGCGGTGTGATATCCCCAAAGCTATTAAAATATTCACAATAACTATCGTCTTTAGCATAGGCTACCCAGTGAGTTCCTTGGTTTTTGGAGTCATCTAAATTAATTATTCCACATTCTTTTTTCTTAGGATGTTTCGGCAAACAGTCTCTCATAAAGACACCTTTAAAATATGGTATATCTGAGGAATTGTTTAGGATGTCTATATTTGTAAGAGCTCTTCTGGGTAGTCTGTTATTTAGTTTTTTGAAGTTTTTAAACATAATCCACGTCCATGTTTGTATGGTTTTATATGTAATCCTTTGCCTAGCGCAATAGATTCCATCATTTTGTTATGTCGTTCTGATTCTTCCAATTTACTTCTTGCTGCTTTGTAATCGCCAACTGCTTTAGCTATTCCTGCTGCTCCTCCCGCTAATGAACCCAATGCTGATAAGCCCGCAAAAATGGGTATGAGAGGCAAAATACCTCCAGTTTTGGGGAGTGGTATCATACGAGGAATTCGTACTTTACAGTAGTTAGGAAATATTTTTTTTGCTGCGGCATATGCACGGTTGATGATATTCCCTTTTTTTTTTTTTTTAATTCGGTTTTAATTTTAGAAACCAAATGTTTAAATGATTTTACACCTGCGCCTGCTTTTATTTTTGATTTCATTACTTTGCTTACTAACCAAGATGCTAGTTTTTCTCCTTTTCCAGCGGTTTTCGCATTCATTCTTTGCTTAGCCATTTTATAAAGCTCTAAGTCAGCTATATGACGATCTTCTAAATTTAAATTTTTATCGTAGGCTATATCGTGTTGCATACAAGCAGCGTCTAAAGGATTGATTCCCTTATCACCTCTTAGTAACCGCTTTTGTAGTTTTGTGTCAGGTCCGCAATAGTTATAACCGGGTAAGTGTAATTCAAACGGTAGATTATTAATCACACTATTTAAAAGTCCACTTCCTTTCATATCTCATTAATTAATGACAAATGCATATTCATGCGAGATTATAAATATAACTAGACAATTGATTTTCGATCGATCCAACTATTTTCGGTGTCTTTAAGACCTAACCATTTAACGTATAATTTATTGCCTCTTTTTCTTAGCACCTTCTCTATGAGGTAAACGTCAGGGTACCTTGTTTTTTGAAGTTCTTGTTCGTAAAAAGTACCTAATATAACATTTTTTCGTTGGTCTTCTAGGACATAAGTTACCGGTTGTGATTTATTTACTTGTTTTATTTTGAATAATTCTGTAGTCCAGTTAGGTGTATAACCTTTATGAAAATCTCTTTTGTATTTGCTGATACGTACATGATCTCCTAAGTTGAACTTGTTTGGCTTTGATTGCGGAGTAGGTCGCGATTTTTTTATATTTTCTTTCACTTCTGCTTCGTTATTGAAATTAATATCAACCGGTCTAAATTTTGTTGTACGATGAACTGACCGATTGTAAGAATTAACGATATCATTCATAGGTTTTCCGACCCATTTGTAGTTTCCGATAAAACTGAAATATTTGTATAATTTATTCTTAAGAGTTTTTATAAGCCTCTCTACAATGGAAGCTTTTTTAATTGAATAAGTAGAGTAATGGTTAATTTGCTTTGATTTAACGTATTGTTCAAATTCGTTATTGTAAAACTCTTTACCCAAGTCGGTCTGCAGATATTTCGGCTTACGTTTTGCACTTTTGATAATTTGATCTAATGCACTTGTTGTTTCAAATTTAGTTTTAGATTTTAATGGTATGCACCACGCACATTTTGAAAATGCATCAATAACAACTAAAATGTATTTGTACCCTTTATTGACTTTTTGAAAATTCTGTAAATCTAACAAATCAGCTTGCCATAAGTCATCAATACCTTTTAATACAACAGAACGACGTAGAAAATTTTTGCGAGCCGACCGGTGGATTTCATTTACGATCTGTTGCTTTGCCATCGCTTAATCGTTTCATCATGTCATCTATTTCTTTGTTCGTATAAAAGTTTAGCTTCAACTGAAGTAAAATGTGTTTGATTTGGTTATTTATAGTTTCAAATAAAGAATCCAGCGTTTTCCTTTCGTAAAGGTTCTTAATGAACTGATCAACATACTGCTTATTTACCGCATCTTTAGGTGATACTGGAAACTCAACACCTTTTAATCTTGCTGATTGTAAATCAAAATCTCCATTCTCAGTTCGAAGAAGAGCCTTATGATTGAATTCAGAAATGTCAGATACACGTAAACGTTTATGAACGTGATGACCGAATTTGTCCACATTCATTTTTATTAATTTGATTGTTGACAAAAGCCTCTAATGGACTGACCTAATAAGTACTTGTGCAGGTGTTATATATTATTTATTAACTAAGCCAGCCTCTCGTAGCTCTTCAATTATAGATATGATTTCGTTTTCTAATCCAGTATTACCAGCATCACGGGAAGCAACAAGTAGCTTTAGTCTTTCAACTAACTCGTTAGGATCATCCCAATAAACATATGAAACACTACGGAACGCTTTTTTCATGGAGGGTAGACCTCGCCCTTGTGAGCAGCTATCGCTGCTAATTGAACGCTCTTTAGATAATTTGAAGAGTGGTTTTATAATGTATAAATACTTTCTTCCTTTATTACTTTTGATAGGTTTATTTGGGTTGTAATCACGCCTGTGTGCATTCGTTTCTAAGAGCAGTATTTTATATATGCGTTTGTCATCTTCAGTAATGATATCTAAATTTGGTACCTTTTTAAATAACAATTCATCCAAGCCTTCTGTTATATTGTAAGTATGTCTGTTAACCTCTAATTTTCTGTTATTCATGACTACCAATTGAGACCCGAGCATAAGTTTGCCGCGTTCCATTCGCACGCCGAAAGGTATGTTTTCGAAATTAGTTGAAGATATTTGCCAAGTAGGATCATCGCGAGGAGAAGAGTACGAATCGGTCGTCTTAAAAGAAGCATCATCTGTCTTATCTGAATCGTCACTTTCTCCGCTTTCATTCGAGTTACTATCACTGTCATCTTTATCATGATGAGGATGGAGGTTAGTAGATTCCTGCACAATGGTCTGATCATTGCTATCAATGCCACTTTTACTTTCCTCAAGAGGACTAAATTTAAGCCTTTTAGCAACCGTATTTCCCCACTTTAGTTTGCCATCATCAAATTCATTCTTCAAATTTATGTTATTCATTTTGTATGGTTTATGCTCGTAATTTTGGTTACTTTTAACCATTTCATTGAGAGGCTCCGTTATTGGTTTTAAAACTGACTCCAACACCATTTCGTTAGTAGTTTTCATGTCACGAATTAATTTAACCTTTTTTTTCACAGCTTCAGCTGATTCAAGTACTTTCTCTTTTAAAGTTCTCTTTATATCCATTTTTTCAGGTGATCTTACCTTAATCGAATTATAAAAAACAATGACGGTTGGTGGGGTTGTATGAGTATTAAATATGTAATTAATCGAAAACAATGAATGTGTCAAATCCCATCCTGTAACCTCCTGAATTTTTCGCGCAATCCTTATTTATCACTAAATAGCTGTACGGTCTGTCCCATACGGTCGCACACATCTTACGAAACAGAGCCCACTCCATATCAGCTCCCACGTGTTCGTCATAAACATGACGTAAATTAATGTCATCTTGCTTAAACAAAATGATCAAATTTGCATTATCTCTAATTAACTGTTTAGGTACTTTGCTATATGTTTGATTCAAGTAAAAACTGTCAATATTTTTGTGTCGTCCCATTGCAAAGTAATCCCTTATATTATTTTGGTTTTCACACGCAACGTCGTCAAATATGATTACTGAGTTATTTTTTGCATCCCTAGGACTTAACACTTCTTCGTTTTCACGATATTTGAAATATTTTACTGTAGAAACTAGTGACAATACTCGTTCTAAATAGTGGTACAAAGGTTGGAAAAGAGTTTTAGAATAAACATATACGTTTTGAAAACGCAAACCCTGTTCATGTAATAGAAGACCTATTATTAAATTGGTCTTGCCACAATTAGAAGGACCACAAATTATGCTACGGATTGTGTTAGGTAAAAGTTTACCATGACGCAAATTTTGATTGTGACAATTCAAAGCAACTTTTTCGAGTTGCATGGTTTGAGGCTGCTTGACAAACTTCATATTTCTCAAATAGACGTCATGTAATCACGAAAGTCATTAAAATAATGATTTGTTGCATTATAATTTAGGTTAATATTATCTTTTGTACATTCCGTTTTTAGTAACGCCTACATCCAAACATTCGTTTGAATTGAGCAAGCGTTTCACAGCGGGGAAGCCGTACGAGTATGTATGTACGTTAGTTGAAGATGACACTGATTTCAGGCGCTGCTTTGTTTTTGACTTGTTACTTGTTCCATACCGAATGCAATAATTCATTGTATAGATAGTTCCTTCTAGATATTGAATACTGATTTCCAGATAAACCATTAAACATACAATCACTTTCAACAGAAACTTTAGTGGAACCCGCATAGAGCGAACGAAGTGAGCGGCCAAATGCGGGTTACACGAAAGTTTCTGTTGAAAGTGATTGTATGTTTAATGGTTTATCTGGAAATCAGTATTCATGATCTAGAAGGAACTATCTATACCTACTGATATTTAATTTACTAATACTGTCGAAACAACGTACATTCAACTCTCATCTCTCACTTATAATAAATCTCTAAATTAAAAAAAGAATCAGCCAGTATCAAACTAAGCATTGTTGTGTCCCCGAATGATTTCAGCTTCCCATGAACGGAAAAACATGTAACTTTTTTTTATAAGAACATTATTACTCTAGCTTCCGTTTAGGATAGTTTTTATCCGACTGCGACGATTAATTAAATTTCGGAAACATTTGACCTCCTTAAATTATTAATTTCTTCTGTTTGAAATCGTAGCCGCTATATCAGTCAACTGTCAGTGACGTTAAAATGGCGGGCTTGCCATACATAACTATCCCACAGTAATAATTTCGATCCGGTGTTGTGATAGACCTTCACAAGACGCATATTAAATTCTAAAGCATAAAAAAATAATCGATTCTGATATGGAAACTTATATGCGCTAAATTCGTATTGAGGCGTAATTTGAATAAATGTATCAACAAATTTCAACAATATAAACGTGAAACGTCAAAAGTCTGTCTCGTCCTTTTTTTTTAATGGCATGGCATAGCGATGTTCTTGCGTTCAGCCTTATACTCTATTTGACGGGGTGTATACATGTCACGATTTGTCAGCCCCAATTTATCAGAAACTGACTACATAATTGTTATCGTCTGGAGGCATGTTGCGCTGCTGATCCAACTGTCAAACGAGTTGTACTGACAAATTGTATGCACATCACAATCAACACAATGTGGACCATGGAAATAGTTATGATCAGCCAAGTTTTTTGTCAGATAATTTTGAAGTAAAATATTTAAAATATTATATAATATGAACCCATTAGCAATTTAGGAGACTATAATTATTAATATTATTATATTCATTTCTAATTGCTTTCAAAATATATATCTGAGGATCCCGTGGGACCTTAAATGTGTATGGATCTGACTGAAACAGAAAATGGTCGTAATTTAGTTTTTTTGTCTTGCTGCGATTGTTATCAAAATCGATATCTGACGATCCGCATGTACCTTAAATAGGACTTTGTCATCAAATCTGACACAAATCGCATCAACACAGTGCATCCTCGGGAACTATAAAAATATCCAGTACTTACTTATCAAATTTTACAAAAAACTAATTTTGGTGATTAAATCAATAAGTAGTTTTCTTATACGAGTGTATTAAATCACACTATGGCCATGACTGAATCCGCACTCAGAAAATTGTCGCAGCTATTGCACGTTTACCATACGCTTTGATTTTCCAAGATGGCGGCCTGATTGGAAGAAAGACGCCTAGAAAAATGTTCTGGGTTGCCAGTCTATACATCGTAGTTACAGGTGCCGGCAAACTTCGTGCGCAACGCGGGACGAAGGGGAGGGGCTGTTCGCAAGGCGAATTGTACGTGCGAGCTGTCCCCCCACTTCGTCATGCGTTGCGCACGAAGTTTGCCGGCACCTGTAATGGTAATCAATGGTTGTCTAATTAAAAAGAGATCTTTTGTTCCACGTAAGCACTTATGTGCCGATCAATGGGTACTCAAAAGGATTATCTATTACAGTAGAACCCGCTTAAAACGATCACGTTTAATACGATTTCCCGCATTATACGCCATTTTACGCCGGTCCCTGCAACTTGAGACTTGTTTTCAAACATTTGTTCACGGTTAATACGACTCGCGTTCCCGCTTAATAGGTACACCATCTAAACCACCCACCTTGACGACCATGACCACTGAATGTTCATGACGCGATACTAAACATATCAGCAAACCATGCAAAATTGTTTTAAAAAAGCAGGGTTCCGAAATGATGAGCGTAATATCGTTTTAGAACAAGAAGAACCCACCATATTGCAGGATTTTCCAGGATATTCATCCATGGACGACAATGTTGCAACTTATGAAGTCAGTCGAAGACCTGATTGAAAGCGTAGGTTTCACCCAAAACGCAGCCCTGAGTGATGATGACGACGCTAATGAACAGGAAGAAACACCTCCAATTCTGTCAAATCCTCAGGCGTTGTCGTTTGTGGCAGATTTAAGTCGTTATGTATCGTCTATGGGCAATAGCGAAGACGCGATCCATAAATTAAATTATATTGAAAATCTTGTTATATCAAATAAGTCCAAATCACTGCGTCAAACTAAAATAAATAACTGCTTTAAGTAAAAAAATAATATTTCTGTTGAATAGGTAGGCAATTTATACACCTCACTAATATATCAAAACTACAATTATGTAGACCAAATTATCCATTCTAAATAAACAAATTACATGAAACAGTACTAGTTGTCTTTTCACGTTTAATACGATTTTCCGTATAATACGCTTTTTTGCTGGGTCCCCTCAGAATCGTATTAAGCGGGTTCTACTGTATTAATTCCTAAACACATCTTTACCTGAGAGTTGGAGTGACTCAAGATCATTTCAGTTATCACGTAATAAATAAAAACGTGATAACTGAAATGATCTTGAGTCACTCCATTAATATAAAACAGTGTTAAAAATATGTAGAGAAGAAGATCAATAAACATTGAATGCTGCAGCCTGTGTCCTACCTGTTGGATCTATTGCCAAAAACATTATACTAAACTTTTACCCCCTTATTCATAAAACTTAAAATACCTCTGTTAAATAAAACGAGTTTTGTCCCTTTCTTACTAATTTAAATATCAAAGTGACAGATAAGGACAAACGAATTTGAACGGCATTTTAGCTAAAATAGGTTTGTTCAACGTTTTACTTGATAGGTTAAATTAGAACTCCCACAAACAATACCAACATTACCATGCGAACGAAGTCGCAGGTACAGCTAGTAAGGTTATAAATACTTAGAAAGACGGTTTGAACTCCAAACAGGCCAAGGCAAATATCGTCCAGATAAAAATATTAAGCCCGAATTACTCTGTTTTATCTTTAAACGCGCTAAATATATCTAAATAGATTTGCCATTTATATTCAAAGTATGAGATAAACGTCGTTAAACACGTGTTTTATATCTTAATAAATTATAGAAACCGTACATCTATTACTTTGTTCTTTTTGAATAATGACTTAGATAAAAATAAGAAGTAGGCTACAGAATTAATAAAATGGATTCCATTTAAACTCTCTTATTGAAGTGTTTTGAACATTCAAGGTAACGTCGTAAATTCCCGGTTATAAAGAAAATTGTGTTTATTTTATTTCAGTTTATCTACATGCATGTAGGTACGTTCTCTTAATTTGAACCCTATTTGGAAAATATTGTACCTAGTTTTTGTTTCTAGCTGCCTACAGTGCCTACACAACGAATCCTCAAATCAATAAAGGGTCGGCAGCGCGCTTGTGATTCTTCTGGTGTCACAAGCGTGCAAAGGCGACGATGTCTGGTTACTATCAGGCGGGCCGTCAGCGTCAGTGTTAACCACCGACGTAGTATGAAAAACATGACATCTCATGAATAATATTATAGTAAAATTGTTTCTGCAACTTGTGTTAAACGTATGTTCGCCGGCGCCGATTAAAAATTAAAATATTTGCATAGCTGTCTTTACATAAATTACAAAGTCGTATTGAAATAATAGGTGTGGGTAGGACGTATTCTATAGCTGCATGTTTGTACAAGCCTACGACATAGTCGTCCTTGACCAGCAGACGGGTTAAGTAGGTACATCGTTATAAACCCATTGTTACGTGTTTATTTACATTTCAAGTGTTTTTTGGCTTGTGGAAAATTTTGGAGTCTGGTGTGCCAATTGGTTTACTTTAGAGGTACCTACTTAGTTCAATTCATACAATACATTTCTGATCTACTACCTAGGTAGGTCCAGGGATGCCGCAGATGCGATTTTTTTTACAGCCGCGGATATTTAGAGGCACACGTCCGCGGATGCGGATGCGGATTTTGGGTCAAACACTAAAAAACGTAAATAAACAACGTCCATTTTATAATATCACGCGATCATCAAACACGTTGAGACTAAATTACAATCGTAGCGAACAAATAAAAAACGCGTTTGCTGTTGATCACAGAAACGAAAAGATGTTTTCACCTCAGCAGCTCGAACAAGCATATTTTGCTGCGTGAAAACAGTGTGCAAAATGCGATTTTGCTCACTCCGTGAGATAAAGTAGCTCTCTTGTTGCACAAATATCTATTTTTTTTTGCGCGTGGGCTCCTTTCTTGTCGTGAATTGCACTACATCCGCATCCGCAAAAACTCCTCATACATTTTGGCGGATGCGGATGTGGATGCTGATGTTAAAATTTGTGAGGAACTTCCGCGCTTGCGAATGTCTGCAACATCCCTGCTAGGTACCTATTACTATTTCCTGATTCATACTTTTGGTTGAAGTATTTTTTTCGTTTAGGTTTAGGTAAGGGAATATACACCATGTTGTTTTTTATGGTGGGTTGCACCGTTCTGTTGCTGTTCGTTAAAACTTGAATGTATGGAAAGTTTGATATAAGGATGACAGCTGCCGTCGCCATAATTAACGTCGATCGGTCTGTAATCTTAAGTTTGTGCAACCCGCCCCTTGTTGCCAACAACACCAGATATAAGGATGACAGCTGCCGTCGCCATAATTAACGTCGATCGGTCTGTAATCTTAAGTTTGTGCAACCCGCCCCTTGTTGCCAACAACACCAGATATAAGGATGACAGCTGCCGTCGCCATAATTAACGTCGATCGGTCTGTAATCTTAAGTTTGTGCAACCCGCCCCTTGTTGCCAACAACACCAGATATAAGGATGACAGCTGCCGTCGCCATAATTAACGTCGATCGGTCTGTAATCTTAAGTTTGTGCAACCCGCCCCTTGTTGCCAACAACACCAGATATAAGGATGACAGCTGCCGTCGCCATAATTAACGTCGATCGGTCTGTAATCTTAAGTTTGTGCAACCCGCCCCTTGTTGCCAACAACACCAGATATAAGGATGACAGCTGCCGTCGCCATAATTAACGTCGATCGGTCTGTAATCTTAAGTTTGTGCAACCCGCCCCTTGTTGCCAACAACACCAGATATAAGGATGACAGCTGCCGTCGCCATAATTAACGTCGATCGGTCTGTAATCTTAAGTTTGTGCAACCCGCCCCTTGTTGCCAACAACACCAGATATAAGGATGACAGCTGCCGTCGCCATAATTAACGTCGATCGGTCTGTAATCTTAAGTTTGTGCAACCCGCCCCTTGTTGCCAACAACACCAGATATAAGGATGACAGCTGCCGTCGCCATAATTAACGTCGATCGGTCTGTAATCTTAAGTTTGTGCAACCCGCCCCTTGTTGCCAACAACACCAGATATAAGGATGACAGCTGCCGTCGCCATAATTAACGTCGATCGGTCTGTAATCTTAAGTTTGTGCAACCCGCCCCTTGTTGCCAACAACACCAGATATAAGGATGACAGCTGCCGTCGCCATAATTAACGTCGATCGGTCTGTAATCTTAAGTTTGTGCAACCCGCCCCTTGTTGCCAACAACACCAGATATAAGGATGACAGCTGCCGTCGCCATAATTAACGTCGATCGGTCTGTAATCTTAAGTTTGTGCAACCCGCCCCTTGTTGCCAACAACACCAGGGTTCATATTCGGTTCATCTCTATTCTCTATCACCATGTCAACATAATGTTATTATTTTTCGCGCACTCGTTCTGAAATCTGATTGCGTTGGGAAGCGACGGCGAAGAATATACCTCCAACAGGTCAATTTGGATCGCTTCGACGCTTTGAGCCCCGCTTGTTAGAACGAAGTGCGTTAACGTCGACTGTACTGTAGGGGTTATTGCTGGTGTACGTGCCTCCCGCTGCCTGTCGACTCACCTCAGCACCCGACGCACCTATGCCTAGTGTAATTTGGACCTCGAAATAGTAACAATTAGTAACAACTGTGCATTATCTGAGTCCAGATTCATACTTGTACTCTGAGCTGTCGGTAAGCCCTGCGAATCCTGCGATGAATGCCTTGTGAATAATCAGGCCAACTACGCAACCACGAGGGGTCAAGGTGGAGGGAACACGCACGTCTGCTACACCTGTCTTGTCTGTCGCATTAGGCGAGAGGCGAGAGGTGAGAGGTGAGGTGAGAGGTGGAGTGACCTGTGAGGTGATGTCTTGGGACGCCGTCTCGAAATATATCATTATTTTAGTAAATTGGACTCCTGTTACTTTTCTAAAAGGACTTATCTCCTTTCTGTTCCAATGGCACATATATTATTTCCAAGACAGGTACTATGTCTGCTAAGATCGTAAGTGACAAGGCTTTCTAAAGTGACTTAAGTCTTTGTCATAAGTTGTTCGCAAGGTTATTTGGAATTGCGCTTCGTGGCCCCAGCTGTTTACGAGAATTGGTCAAATTGTAAAATAGTCAGGTATTTTGCATAATCAGCACTAAAGTGCAGCTGTTTTCGATGACTTGAGAAAAAACTATGTACCTATTTCAAGTCGGAGCATCTTGTTCCTGTAGTTAGTAATGTTAGTATATACCAAGCCCTGGTTTGCGGGATATGGAGCTCCTATGGCACAGTTTCGTCAAGTATCTGTTAGTGGTCTTGGATGTAAGTATAAGCTCGTTTACTCCTTGGTCGAGTCCAACTCCAGCAATTGATTCAACATTATAGGCCCTTGAACAGCTGGTCACTTATTTCTGTGGGATACATTTTCGAGAGTGTGCACGGGGATCCCACTAATTAATTCTACTTCCCATTGCAGTATCGGACGTCTGGCGTATGAAACGGTTGCAGTTTACGTTGTCAATTTATGCATTTAATTAAGCGATTCTTTATTTTCGTCCCCTACATTCCTTGACCAAAAAGAACTATGCTCTCTCTTCGTCACTTTTTTGGCGTTCCTTATTATAGCTAGACGCAGGCAAGACAAATAGACGTAATTGACGATGCGTATTAGCGGGTCGAAGGTTTCAATGTTGATTTTTGACATGTTGCTTCATAGCAGTTTAACATGGAGAACTGCCATGACGAAACATGTCAAAAGCCTCAACTTACGCAAACGTTTTATCATCACACAAAAACACGTCAATGAAGTTAAGTAGCGTAAAAATAATTGATTAGATACGATACGACGTACACACGTCGATGACCACTACATGAGGGAAATGAATACCTTATGTCCAACTGATAAGGGTTGTTTTACTTATTATGGTTTATCAGCATTCATTTTTATCTTTGGCTGGGTTGTTACCTCGATACTACGCACTTGGATGACGTGGGCTGTGTACATTTTTGCAAAGTTACTTATAAGAACCTGCTATAGGTATAGATTTGTTTGTACCAGTTAATAAATTCCAAAATAAATAGTCGTACGCTTCAGTAATTATAATCCATTTTTTGCATCATGTTTAAGTTTTTAAAACTTGTACGTCTGATTCCAAAATGTACTCAAAGCCAGCAGCCGCACATCAAACTAACATAAGTCAATATATCTCTCCCGATTTTCGCTCCTTTTGTTTCGGAAAATCTTTTGTACCCAACACAGACACAGCCATCGCACCTATTTGTACAGACTACAGTATGGGGATCTTCAAGAAAGGAGTGTGCAGGTTTCGAAAGGGCCGGCACCGCGTTGTCGAGTCCCCTGGAGTTGCAAGCGTCTATAGCTGGCGGTGACCGCTGGCCACGGCGCTGGCGCGGCCGCCGCAAGCTGACGGTGACCGCTGGCCACGGCGCTGGCGCGGCCGCCGCAAGCTGACGGTGACCGCTGGCCACGGCGCTGGAGCGGCCGCCGCAAGCTGACGCTCGTCTCGTCAAAAAAAACACACACACACATTGCACTTCTATACTTTGAGTAAATCAAATCAAATCAAATCAAATCAATTATTTATTCTGCAAATAGGCCACAAGGGCACTTTTACATGTCAAACGGTAATTTACAATAAAATAGTAATCTTACACAATAATAATTTAAAATGATATATAAAAGGTTAACAAACTAAATGTCACTAAGTTAATGTAAACAAAACAAAATTGCAAAATATGACCATTACATTCGATATAAGATCTGTATCCAGCATTAACAGAAGTTAATGATATTATTCAGTATTCCAGAGATGTATAAGGTCTCTGAGCGTCCAAATACAATTAATAATTATTCTAATATTCTAAGAGATGTATACGGTCTCTAAGCGTCAAAACAAAAAAGGAACATTAATGTTATATTGTCAGAGATGTACAGGGTCAATAACAATAAAACGTGTCAAGATCAGAATGATGTCTCTCGTCAATACGATAATAATAATAATAACACTAGTATTTAAGTAGTTAATTAGGTACTATGCCCTTGCAAGCATGAACAGTCCGGACTCCACAAACAGCACCCGATCACGAGTATGACGCATATCTCAGCCATCGCCTCCCTCAACCATATGTTAGGGAAGGTGGCGACCCGATCAACGACGCCACCGTAAGCAAAGCCCTTTAAGCGAGCATGACATATTCAAGCCACCGGACATTGATAATAGCATAAAGTAAATATAATAAAGAGTAACTACCCCATACTGCGGTCGAATAGTTCTGAGGAACTCTAAGAGATGTCGCTTGGAGCACCACTGACGGATATTAATAGTTTACGTTATACGAAATCTCAAATATTATCATTAACAAATATTCATTTTCACTTATCGAAATATTTCAAATAAAAACAACCAGAAACAGTCCTTAAAAGATCGTAAACCGATTCAAAATAATTTATAACATCCTTTATTTGTGCGCCATCTAGTGAACGGCTTGACCTTTATTACAGCTTAGCTTGTAAGTGGACAAAGTATCTATGCGCAGGATTCTAGTAGGATAAGTGTCCATAGATGGCGCTGTTTTAAACCGGATATATTTACTAAACGTATTGTTGTTACGTAAATATATAAAAAGAAAACGTACCTAGACAGTTTTTTAAATAAGATAAGGTTGCCTAGTGGTTCAGGCATGCGGCTGTCAAGTGGCGGTCTTGGGGTCGAATCCCGGCTCGTACCAATGAGTTTTTCGGAACTTAATAATCTTATTTATTATGTACGGAATGTTTACCCTTAGCTTTTCGGTAAATGTAAACATCGTGAGGAAACCGGTCTAATCCCAATAAGGTCTAGTTTTCCCTCTGGGTTGGAAGGTCAGATGGCATTTGCTTTCGTAAAAACTAGTGCCTATGCCAAATCTTGGGATTAGGTGTCAACCTCTGGCTCCTTTAGGGGCAAACCCGGGAATATCGCTAGGAGGATTGAGATGAGGCTGATGAGTTTAGTAGATAATTATTAGAATAGGTAACCTAGTCCCTAAAACATCACACTACAGTAAGTAAAAAAAATATGCATAAATTTATTCGGTACCTATACGTAAACCTGTTTTTATTTTACAACTTATTTGAATATTCTTTCTTTACATAGGTATCTAATACCATAAATAAAGACTAATACCTATAATATGTACCTACTGCCATTCACATTCGAGTACCTATGTATCAATTTATGATTCAAATTGCCAATTAGTACCTATTGAAGTGCTTTACGACGCGCGACGTTGTCAGCCATCCTATATAGGTAGCTCGCTGTCAGCGCCGTGGTTCGATCTGGCAACGTCGCTAACTGATACTAATTTCCAATTTATTGTATTATTTTTAACATCTCTTCATAACGTTCCATTTCGACATCTTATATATTACAACAAATTAATCACTGCGTGTACATTCAATTAAAATGAAAATAAAGTGACTGCAATCTCTTAAATTAATAATAAATAATGGAGCATAATTATTTATTTCTTTATCACTTCGCACTCTTCTTTGAAACTGTATAATGGTAAAGAGAACTGCGTACAACGAAACGACTCAGTGCAGACGAAATGAGGAAATGTTGCTACAAAATTATTCCTTTAAATTGTAGGTAAACAGCATAAACTTTGTCCATTTGTACACTTGCGAAAAAATTGATTTAGTATGAGTTTATAGTCTCAATTAAAAATACAAATAAAGATAACGTGCGGTATGATAGTTTTTTATAAAAGCGTAGTGAAAATACACGTGTAATTACATGGGATTGGAATTATTATTTATTAAAACGTCAGAAGTATATGGAAAGATAGAGACTTAACTGGCAACACTGTAACTCAGAGACGATAGGTATCTACCACGAACCTAACCTAAACCCTAATGTTATTCTTTTAAAATTTGACCTCCGCTTATTTGAAAGGACCTAGGATTTCATTTAGAGACGGATTTGTTAGCCAGTGATTTACATCCCACTTTGACTTCTAGCGGACTGATTTGATATTAATATTGCATTTACCAAAATGGCACTTCGGTGCCAATTCATAAACTGTCAAGTGACCACACATTGTTCCGTTTTCCAGTTAGTGATAAAAATCGCCTACGGATCTGGATTATCAATTCAGGTAAGCTCTATTTTATTTACAATAAACAACATTATACAACTAAGCACGTACAATACTTTGGTGATGTCGGACATGCGTCAGTCAACTTGACATTTTATCAATTTATTTCTCGCCCCAAAGTGATTAGTGTCCTTATTAATCCTTCATTTCATGTTTGCACTGTACCTAATGTATATCTTTCCTACATCCAAAGTTGGATTATTGAGTTATCATTTCAGTGTTAAGCTTGTTGCGTTTTTTTAGAAGACATTTCTATAATTTTAAGTAATGAATTAAGTATGTCATGTATTGAATTTCTTAGCTAATGAAGCAAGACTGAAAAAGAATTAAAAAATTATACGATATATTAGGTTAGGTTAGGTTTCAAATATAGCCGGTTTTTATTCACATATGGCGGCAAGCATATTTGAAAATATTAGCAGTATAATTTAATAATAATATAAATAATAAATCAGCCTATATACGTCCCACTGCTGGGCACAGCCCTCTTCTCAATGATGAGAGGGAACGGGCAGTAATGCCCACGCTGGCCCACGCTGGCCTAATGCGTGTTGGGGACTTAACATACACCTCTGAATTTCAAATTACTTTAAAGAAATTGTGTCTCCTCCACACATGAATGACTGAATAAACATATACAGACACTACCTAATCGATCTATCGCAGGAGTCTTAATTTTATCAACTCAACGGAAGGGTAAAGAGGATGATAACAAAATTTAAGTATGATCGGATAATATTGTTTAGTTTAATATTTCTTTTTTAAATTTCAGGATCTGGTACTGAAATTACATTAATTGACGTGCGACCTACCGGACAAAGTAAGAAAACCTGACAATGATCCTGAGGAGTGGCAAACTTCAGCACCACAACCCGCATCGCCACAGCCCATGTTATCACATCCAACTGAGGCTCCTCATCTCCTCAAATAAAAAGATGTCTGGAAGAAAGCTCCTCTTGCGTGAACGGGGCGGCGGCGTCGAGCAACGCATCTGCTGAAGGAGCTCCAAGTCTAGAGCAATGCTCTTTAACCTACTTTGCGGGATAGTTAGCCAAAAAATACAACGATAAGTTCAAGTGCATAAAATGATTGCAAGGGATGACTGTAAATGCCGATCTAGATGACAAAAAAACTATTCATTTTGGATGGAAATGCTGAAAATACAAAACTTAAATGCCCAAGTGTGAAGTGACACTTTTTACCAAGTGATTAACGTATGTCTTACGAAATATGAACGACAATTTGATATTGTAAAAAAATAAATAAATATATTTTGAATAATTTGTTTTGTAATCTACAGACAGATTTTTTAAATAAATTCAAAATGTATTTGTACAGAGCACATAGACGTTTTTGGAAAAATGATTGTTACTAAAAAAAAATATTTTTGTAAATCTCACTAAAGAAAGAAAAATGATTGTTACTAAAAAAAAATATTTTTGTAAATCTCACTAAAGAAATCTCATACAAAATCAGCAAAAAATTAGGCTACTTACTACAAAATAAATGAAATCATTTACATATAACACGTTTTATTGAACCCCCTTTTATCTTACTTTTCTCAAGGAAATCTGAATTACTCACAGGCAGTAAATAGAAGAATGTCTCGGATCGCATGTAATGGAGTCAAAAACGCGCTTCCGATCCTTTACTGAATTGAGTATTCGATGTGTTTTATCGAACGAGGGAGCGAAGCGAACGAAGTTCTACGCTTCAGCGGCGCTACCACCTTCGAAAGTCGAAGTTCGTAATACATGCATCCCTGTCACTCGATTAAGGGAGTGCGATAGAGATGGAAATACCCGAACTTCGACTTTCGAAGTTCGTGGTAGCGCCGCAGCTTGGGCCGAACACCGTTCGTATGTCCGGTGTCTGTTCGCCTCTACAGGTCGCATTCTCAACCGATTCTCGTGAAATTTTGTGAGCAGGTTCGTTTAGTATATAGTTTTTTTTGTCGAGTCACTTTTTAGAAATAAATAACTTTCTGTCAAAAATTTCACTTCTGGGTACAAGCTTTTATTGCCGACCGGAGTTCCTAAGGCGACCTTTTCTCTCCATCATCAGATCAGCTTGATGGTACCATAATATTGAATTGTCATTAAAACTATACTTATACCTAAAACTTCAGCTCAATCGGTCACCGGGAAGTGGGTCAAATTTAACTTTTCGAAGAAAAGAAGATTGGTCCCATACTAACCGGGCAAGTTAATATAAAGCTAGTAAAAAAAAAGAGGCCAATTAAGCATTTTATTGACTGCTCGCGTGTGCTCTAACAAAACGGAAAAAAATACTATTATTTTACTTTGTGTAAATCTATCTTTTACTTTGTGTAAATCTTTTTTTCAAAGTGACATCTATTGACTGTGTAAAAAAGATTCTTTACAACATCACCTGTTGTAGGTACAGATGTCGTTAGTGTATTCGATGAGTCCGTAAAAGGCATATTGATATTAAGCGACATCTATTGCTGACAGCAATCTACATAACCAGATTACTAACGCCCCCTGGTGCTCATAGCAAATAAGGCGGATTTATTTTAATGTATGGCGTTGACATATCTTCTTATACTTTATTTATGATAATAGCAAAGATTAAGCGACTTGTTCGGCGAGAAACAGCATTACGTGCTCTCTTCTTACATAAAACGGTACAGTTATTTCAGGTAGGTACTTATAATGATTACATGTATTTACGTATATTCCTAATAGAATCAGACTACTACTGGCTTAAAGGCATTTTTGTCGTTTAAGAAATCGTTGACAGTATAATACGCCTTGCTTAGCAAATTACTCTTAACATGAGACTTAAATTTACCGTAAGGTAAATTAACAATTTCAGTAGGTATTTTATTGTAAAAACGTATGCAGTTCCCCACGAACGACGTGCTAACCTTGCGGAGACGACTGGCCTTCACTGCGATCTTGTTTTAAATAATTTCTAAACTTAATTTATTTTCTAAACTTTACAATCATCTCGTGTAGCCAACGTTTTAAATACATACATAGGTACATACATACATAAATTCACGCCTTTATTCCCAAAAGGGGTAGGTAGAGCACATAAAACTTATGTTCCAATAATGTGGGTATGGTTGACTGTTAGAGAAAGCCTTAAGGCATTAGGTCCGCCAATTGTACTTTTATTTTTACATTTGTGCAATAAAGTTTTAATAAATAAATAAATAAAAAGATCGACAAAATGTGATATCGCAGTTATAGGCCCATCGCCCATAACACACCTCAACCCTGCGGCGCTACCACGAACTTCGAAAGTCGAAGTTCGTAATACATGCATCCCTGTTACTCGAGTAAGGGAGTGCGATAGAGATGGAAATACCCGAACTTCGACTTTCGAAGTTCGTGGTAGCGCCGCTGCTCCCTTAGTCGACTTCTACGACACCCACGGGTAGAAAGGGGGTGGTGTAATTCTAACCCGACACCACACGGGGAACGTTTTAAATAATTACCATCTTTGATCGAATTTAAACTTTCGTGAGACATGTTGAAATAATACTAACAATTACACGGTTCAACTCACGTATTCTATGTCACTACGGGCGACATGTTTCGAACTCTTCGGGAGTTCTTCTTCGCGGCGGTGTCGCTTGTATCACTGCCCGCGCTCGCTCCGAACGCCGAGCGGCGCGTGACGCACGCGCCGACAGGGCGGGGGGAGGGGGACAGTCTAGCGCTGGAGTAGTTCAGTGAGATTGCGGCAGGAGGTCATCTCCTCCGAGAGACGACACGCACACGGAACTCACTGTGTCCACGGGGTTGTCAAGTATCAAAAACATGTCGCCCGTAGTGACATAGAATACGTGAGTTGAACCGTGTAATTGTTAGTATTAATTACCATCTTCTCTTTTTCTGTTTCTCGTTTCGCATTGCCGGGCACTGCTGACCCCGTATCATGGTCGACCTTATCATGCGATAAGTGACAAGATAGGAGCGTCGTCTCGTTCTATCGAACGGTGTCTGCTAGACTTGCAGCTTAGTCTATCATGAGACGGCCGCGACATACCTACTCTCGATGTTTCTCGCACTATCCGTCTCTTTCCTATTAGAACACTTAGAACAAGAGGTATAGTGCGAGAAAAATTGAGAGTATGTCGCGGCCGTCTCATGATAGACGTGCTGGTATAACATCGCTTATTTGACAGCTGCATTGTACGATATTTATAGCGCCATTGTGTTTAATGCAAAATACTGCGGACGTACGGAACTGACGCACGAGTTTGCAAATAAACATAATTAATGACTATTGTTATGGATATGGAAGTATATTACTTCTTATTTCTATATACAGGCAGGCAATTAGGCTTTTTGGCATAGCCCAGCTGCCGAAACTGACTGGTCTTCAAAATCGGTGGCTGGGTACGTGTTGCTGGACGCTTCTTGCAGAAATATACTGAGTTCAGGAATGTTATTAAGAAACGAAAATCAGGACTGAAAAATAAAAGCAGCGAGTAGGTATTGTATAGGGGAAACACGTTTTTGGCGGAAACAAGTTGTACAGTCAGTAGCAGCCAAAGTATATAACCATTTTTTTTCAGTACCAGTCTTTCTTTATTATTTACTAGCTTCTGCCCGCGACTCCGTCCGCGTGGAACTCGTTTATATCGCGCAGCTCCATACAAACTTTCACCCCCCATTTCACCCCCTTAGGGGATGATTTCGGGGATAAAAACTATCCTATGTCCTTCCCCGGGACTCAAACTATCTCGATACCAAATTTCATCGCAATCGGTTCAGCGGTTTAAGCGTGAAGAGGTAACAGACAGACAGACAGACAGACAGAGAGACAGACACACTTTCGCATTTATAATATTAGTATGGAGTATGGATACTGTACCTAAGGGTAAAAATGTGTTACGATATATTTGAATACTTTGGCTGCCTATAACTATACGATGCTGACTGTGCTAGTGAGGTGAAAAATGTTTTGAGGAATTGGCAGAACGCTGTAGGATTAAATGTTTTGAGGAATTGGCAGAACGCTGTAGGATTAAATGTTTTGAGGAATTGGCAGAACGCTGTAGGATTAAACGGCCACTGAAGTTTTGGACTTTAACATTTTGAATGGCGCACAATCCGCTCTTCTTATTCATCAAAAACTATTGAAGTCAGTGTCAGTGTGGTCAGAAAAATGGCAGTTAAATTGATGACGACGTATACCTACTTATAGAAATTTGTTTATTTATCTCACAGTATACAATATAGGTAGTGCAATAGGATCTAGAGATTTTCTAAACTTATGTACGGAATATTTACCGTTGGCTTTTTGGTGAAGGTCTATCCCAATAAGGTCTAGTTTTCCCTCTGGAATGGAAGGTCACATAGCAGTCGCTTTCGTAAAACTAGTGCCTATGCCAAATCTTGAGATTCGGTATCAAAGCGTACCCTGGGCTCCTTTAGTGCACAACAGGGAATAACGCTAGGAAGATGAAGGATCTCTACAGAAAAAAATTTGACTAAAATAACCAAATTTAAGAAAATTATAATTTAATCAAAAAATATCTCGCAAGGTCAGATCCCTGCGGACGGGTTGCTATAAACTGGCTGCGTCCCCCCCTTGGATAACTATGCCGATCCGCTGGGCAAGAAATAAGTAAATATACCTATTTATAGCTAGACCCCGTAGTCGTAGTCAGTGAGTAGATACTGTAGATAGCGTTACTGTATTCACAAATAGCCTTAGAATAGGTAATGTCCTTCGGCACGGAAGCCTACGAAACTTCGCCCGTAATCGGAACCATCGTAGAAACTTTAGCCGTTAACCGAAATAAATCCAGTCTGGCCTATTTCCACGTAGGTAGGCACCGACCGACCTACTTTACAACTTTTGCATTTCATTTATATTGATTTAGTATTAGCACGTTAAGCTAACGGAAGGCCGGTTTTGTCCAATAATAAGTTTCTTACAAAGTATGGGTAATAACGTGCCGCCGCGTGTTTCGCACGAATTACGTTTCATAGTAGGTTGTATCAGACAAAATACAATATTAGGTAGGTATGTCTGAGACGAAGTTTCTGGACTTTTTACAGATCGTATTTCACTTGCACATTTTCCAGCTACAATACAAACGAAATTTGACGTAAATACTTAGTACACATCGGCAATAAAACGAACAGTTTCCATCACATGCTCATACTCATACTCATACTTTATTGATAATAAAAAATTACATGTCAACATTATACATACGTGTTATAAGCTTATGTTATTATATACATATTATTATGGCGTATATGCCATTAATTATAAATATTATTTTAAGTTTAAAAACTCTTCAAAACTATAGAACGACTGCTCAACAAGCCATGACGTGATAGACTTGAAAATGTTTTGAAATATAGAGTTCAATTTACAAATTGGTTCGGATTTGGACTCGTTTCTGAACTCATCCCTATTGTACACGGCCTACTGGAGCTGGCATCGTCACGAAAGCTCGTACGTACATAAACATATCTATTATGTAACTATAGGTAAATATTGAAATTATAATTTGAACCGTAATAATATCTTGACGCCGGTAAAAGGCGCCATTCAACAGAAGCACTTAAAACGATCCTTCTACGTCATACCACAGATTATATAATACACAAAACAGAATAGGTATTAAACAGTGCTTTAGTCACGTGTGTTAACGAGCACGCACGTGACGTAGACTTATAGCTTGTTTCGATACTGTGACGTCACGAACGTTAGGGCTCGTTTGTCTTTTTTCTATTTAAGTAAACTTTATTGCACGCCTTATAGAAAGTAGGTACAATATGGCGCCTTCCGGGCATATTCTTACTATTAGTTAGAGCAAACAGAATCACGAAGATTGTGCATCTTTATGTGTTTACAAATTAGATCAGTCCATAGCAAATGCCAATTCTCTTAATTTAAAGTCCCTGGGCGACCTAGCTCTGCTCGGGTGAAAATACATTGAGAGAATACTGAGGAAATGAATTTTTCCAGACATGAAACCTAGCTAGAACGATAATATTTAAAAAAATATCCAAATCGTTAAAGCTGTTTTCGAGAACGTGATTGCAAATATATATATATATATATATAGAGTCTGCGCAAGGAGTAGACAAGGCTATACTAAAGGCAGTTTCTAAGCCGGAGTCTAGGGAATGGCTTCCCTCTCCACACCTGACCCCGTATCATGGTCGGCCTTATCACGCGATAAGTGACAAGATAGGAGCGTCGTCTCGTTCTGTCGAACGGTGTCAGCCAGTGACGGATGCTCTATCTTGTCACTTATCGTGTGATAAGGCCATGATACGGGGTCTGGGCTCTCTCCTTGACGAGGAGTCGATGCGGGTGGCGGTGGTGGTGGCGTCCCGCCTGGGCTGCCAACCTCATTTATGCTGTCGTTGTGTGGGGAGATTCTCTCGTCACCACGCTCTCACCAACATTGTCCGGAGGGCGTTAGTCTCGGCCACTATTCCATGTGTGCTGGAGCCTTCAGGCTTAAGCCGAGCCGGTCGGATGGTAAGGGCCAAATGGTTTGACCCTGGTGCCATGGCAGAAGGGTAGATGCTTGCTGTGGGACGCCACTTGGATGACCACTTGCGCTGCCTCGCACCTTGGTCGCACCATGGCAGCTGCAAAGGTTGTCGATCGCAATTCAACGCGGCAATGCGGCGAGTGCGGTGGGCAACATTTGCGCCCGGAATGACACGGGGCGGGTGATTTGACTAAGTGTATTTTTATTGACATGTAAAATGTCCTTTATAAACAAATATTGCTCGTTTAATAGTATTATAGGATAAAACATACAACTTACACACTTTCACAAACTTAATTTCATGATGGTGTTATGTTTAGGTATACTTATGAATGTAAACTAAACTACATATAATTATTTGTAAACAAAACAACCTACTTAATTTTAGTAAATAATTTATTGATAAGTTAATTATCCGAATATCTTTGAAAAAAAAACCCGAGATTTCAGTGTGTGTGCATATAAGAGTTGTTCGTGATAGAAAGTAAGTATTCTTATGAATCCTATCATATTAGTGCTGCGCACCGTGCATCAACAGCTTTAATTAACTATTAGCTCATTTGTGGATTTTTGATTGAAATATTAGCCTATGTTAGTTAAGATGTCGATATCAATATTATGTTGCCTTGCCTGCGCTCGCTTGCTCCCGCCGAGCTAAAATATAATATGATATCAATATTATGTTGCCTTGCCTGCGCTCGCTTGCTCCCGCCGAGCTAAAATATAATATGATATCAATATTATGTTGCATTGCCTGCGCTCGCTTGCTCCCGCCGAGCTAAAATATAATATGATATCAATATTATGTTGCCTTGCCTGCGCTCGCTTGCTCCCGCCGAGCTAAAATATAATATGATATCAATATTATGTTGCCTTGCCTGCGCTCGGTTGCTCCCGCCGAGCTAAAATATAATATGATATCAATATTATGTTGCCTTGCCTGCGCTCGCTTGCTCCCGCCGAGCTTAAATATAATATGATATCAATATTATGTTGCATTGCCTGCGCTCGCTTGCTCCCGCCGAGCTAAAATATAATATGATATCAATATTATGTTGCCTTGCCTGCGCTCGCTTGCTCCCGCCGAGCTAAAATATACAATGTGTATTGCTTATACTTGATCAAACGAAATGTGCTGATACTAGACAAAAAACATCGTTAAAAAAATAAAAAATAAAATAAAAAAAGCCTACCAAAAAAAAAAAAAAAAAGCCGAAAAAGTGCAAAAAAGTCTACCTCAAACTGCTAGTTTTAAAGTTACAGACACTAATTTTAAAAAAAGACTGTTCTTTTTCACAAATTTCTACTAAGTAATTACCTTTTTTTTTGTAGGTTTATGTTTGATATTGTTATTAGTTTTTGGTTGGTCGATTAGCTGCATTTTGTACAACTTTAAAACAAGACTACTTTTGAGAAACTACACCGTTTAGACGCAAAGATATGAATTAAAAACCAAACTCGGAAATATTCATCAGAAAAAAATTTGAAACGCCTTAATTTTTTAAATAGCCTATAATTTTTATTTTTTTATCGATATTTTTTTGTCTAGTATCCGCACATTTCGTTTGATCAAGTATAAGCTATACACATTGTAATATGATATCAATATTATGTTGCCTTGCCTGCGCTGGCTTGCTCCCGCCGAGCTAAAATATAATATAATATCAATATTATGTTGCCTTGCCTGCGCTCGCTTGCTCCCGCCGAGCTAAAATATAATATGATATCAATATTATGTTGCCTTGCCTGCGCTCGCTTGCTCCCGCCGAGCTAAAATATAATATGATATCAATATTATGTTGCATTGCCTGCGCTCGCTTGCTCCCGCCGAGCTAAAATATAATATGATATCAATGTTATGTTGCCTTGCCTGCGCTCGCTTGCTCCCGCCGAGCTAAAATATAATATGATATCAATATTATGTTGCCTTGCCTGCGCTCGGTTGCTCCCGCCGAGCTAAAATATAATATGATATCAATATTATGTTGCCTTTTCGCGCTCGCTTGCTCCCGCCGAGCTTAAATATAATATGATATCAATATTATGTTGCCTAAGTTGCCTTGCCTGCGCTCGCTTGCTCCCGCCGAGCTAAAATATAATATGATTTCAACATTATGTAGCTTTGCCTGCGCTCGCTTGATGCCGCCGAGCTAAAATATCAATCAGAATGAATGCTTGCAACACATTGATATCAGATTGTATGTAAACTGTCAAGACAAATTGATCTCCAGCACTTATTCACACGGTTTGTTGTTTATGTTATGGTATAACTACATTTTTTTGAGAGTATAATTCCTTCGTACCGGTAATGGCTAGCGTACTTAATTAAAACCAGTTCTGTCAGGGACTGTGTTGGCATTTAAATACTTATTCACTTTTCGTATCCCATGGGAACCTATACTTAATCGAAACAAAACAAAACATTACAATTCAGTACCTACCTAATAATTTGTTTTTTTTTCCTGTAGGTACCTACATATCGAGAATATTGTTTACTGAATTACATAAGATATCGATGAAAGTGTCTACTGAAATAGCATCTTTAGTTATATATGTTACCTAATATTTCCCTAGTGGTCTAAATTGAGTCTTTCGTAATATATTATGCATCGACGAGAAATTTACAAAGTTTATTTTATCGGCTAAATTCGTAATGAAAGGATGCTTTATGTTCTCGCGAATGTTGGAAGAAATTTAAAATTACGCGGATTAATAAAAACAAATTGAATAACTAAGTTCCTACAATGGTTTCTTTACCATAACTTTTAATCATCAGTCAATCATATCTAACTAAGTAGGTATATATTTAGTCAAAGCGCTCTGTATCTACCGCACATTTATGACACATGTTTATTTTATTATTCAACGGAAAAAGAGCCATTAAAATGGGTCAGACGATTACGATTGCAGCCTCAAAAAGCCTCAAAGACCGAATAAAATAGACTTTAATATAATAATAATAAGAGCGTAAACAAACGATTTCTTTAAACGACAGATGTAGATATCTCGCCTCGACGCCTTCCATTTTAGGCAATGTTTGTCCCATCGCCGCAAGTATCTACTTAAGGGGAAGCTCTCTAGATAAAAACCTTTGACTATGTTTTTCAACTTCGGCGACTTATGCATGTACTGGCACCATGCTGAGTGGGACGGTAGACCGGAGCGCCGCGGCACCATGCTGATGCTGAGTGGGTCCCGTTTAACGTCGTTGTTTTGTATATTCCTGTGTTCAATTGTAAGGTGAAGAAAATGTATTTTCGTTCTTCTTCTTTCTTCAAATGTATATGGTTCTACTTTGGTTTAATAAAGACATTTGTAGGCGTAATGTTGGTATTATTTATTTTCCTTTTTCCCTTATAGGGATAAGTTCGCCTTTGTACTTTGATCTATTGTGTGACATGTATATTCTTTAACCTGTTATTGTGTACAATAAAGTGCTTACATACATACATACATTATTTAGCCTAATATCAATGACTCTTATAATCATCAAAATTAGTAGTTCAATTGGAGTTTTATGAACTCAGAACAAAAAAAACCGTAAGTACCTACATAACTAGTACCTACAGTTCTTCAGTATAACAAGACACCTCTCTGTAGCACACAGGTATAGCATATGAACGCATTCACCCATTACTGATTTGAACATTCCTCAGCCTGCTGGTACCTGTGACAGTATAACAAGACACCTCTCTGTAGCACACAGGTATAGCATATGAACGCATTCACCCATTACTGATTTGAACATTCCTCAGCCTGCTGGTACCTGTGACAGTATAACAAGACACCTCTCTGTAGCACACAGGTATAGCATATGAACGCATTCACCCATTACTGATTTGAACATTCCTCAGCCTGCTGGTACCTGTGACAGTATAACAAGACACCTCTCTGTAGCACACAGGTATAGCATATGAACGCATTCACCCATTACTGATTTGAACATTCCTCAGCCTGCTGGTACCTGTGACAGTATAACAAGACACCTCTCTGTAGCACACAGGTATAGCATATGAACGCATTCACCCATTACTGATTTGAACATTCCTCAGCCTGCTGGTACCTGTGACAGTATAACAAGACACCTCTCTGTAGCACACAGGTATAGCATATGAACGCATTCACCCATTACTGATTTGAACATTCCTCAGCCTGCTGGTACCTGTGACAGTATAACAAGACACCTCTCTGTAGCACACAGGTATAGCATATGAACGCATTCACCCATTACTGATTTGAACATTCCTCAGCCTGCTGGTACCTGTGACAGTATAACAAGACACCTCTCTGTAGCACACAGGTATAGCATATGAACGCATTCACCCATTACTGATTTGAACATTCCTCAGCCTGCTGGTACCTGTGATATTCCCGTGTATCCTTTGGGTAGATCGCGAAACTTTAGGTAGAACGCGAACGTAAACCTCCTTGCGTTTCCTCTTAATAAGTCGCCATAATTAAGAACAAGTTTTATCCAGTACCGCCTAAAGAAATCCAGAGCTAGCCAGGCTTTTTCCAGTCATCGACGATCGTAATTTAGATACAATTGGTTGATTATTGCCGTAATTATTGGGACCGACGGTTGTAATTACTGGAGACGGACTTCAGCTTTCGGTCACTATAACGAGTGGGCTCGATTATTCATTACAACCAACAACAATACAGGTGTAGTAAGAGTAACGCACAGCTTTTCTACTACTCATTGCTATTGGTTAGGGTGATTGATTAATAGAACAGTTTAATTATAAAGTCTATTTATTTATATTATTTATCAAGAGAGTCGTGCACGTTAACTATACTCTGTTATTGATACAAGGCAACTAACGCAACTGGTGTGAAGTAAAAGCTTCGTATAAAATCCCTAATGAAAAACATGAAACACTTAAGAGTGTATTAGTATTCACGTGAGTGTAAAAGAGAAAGTTATACAAACTCCAAGATAGAGCATGACGGATTTATATTTGTGAATTCCAACAATTGCTTATTTCTGTTTTGTACACAGCGTAGGCAGGAGAGGGGCGTCTCTTCATGGAATAAACCATCTCAGTATACTGTAATTTCACTTCAGTTTGGTTGTTCCAATTTCCAAGGCAATTTTAAAGAAGACCGCGGCCAAGTAACACTTCCTAGTCTGTACGTAATGAAGGCTGCGTTGCCAGTAAGGTAGCCAGAGCTCCTGACTAATCGCTGTTTCGACGGCAAAGCTGCATTTATTATCCTTTACCAGAACCACTGAACTATTCAAAGTTTTTATAGTTTTTAGGACTTGACTTTACCGGTAAAATCGTTGGTCCTAACAGGGCTCCTACTAAAACGTCACCTTGTCCTCGTATCGATAAGAGATACTCAAATGTAGGTACCTGGACCTCGAATCTACTATGTGTAGTTACGAATGCGTACATAATTATTACAGCTTATTATTAAAGCTGTAGGTACTGTAATCTCCATTAGCTACTGCCCTCGCAGAGTAACATCGAGACCTTTCGCTCCACTTGTAAACATCCTTAAGTGTATTTTGCAATGAAATAAGTGGAATTTTTCGAGCACAATAAAAATATATTCGAAACGAAAATAGCCGCAGACTGATAATGAAGAGTCAACAGATCGGCTGGTATGTCTATTTAATTATGTTTTTGTGTGCTTCTGTAATCATATTTAGGTTAAAGTAGCATGCCTCGGACGGGAATGCCCAAATAAAATGCACTATTAACTACTTTCAGGAAAAAAAAATAGCTTCATCACACGAATTATAATTGTACCTATTAATTGTGTTCTCAATGTTCTCATGTTCTGGTTCTGGCTCATGATCAGGCTGACAGGAACCAAATATATGGTAGCAATGAGGGACTTCAAGTCAAGCGGCCCCATAACCAAACCAATAATAAGCTACTTTTAAGTACCTACTCAAAAAAGTTGGATGGCCCACGTTCTTTAATGTTATTCCTAAGTCTAATAAGATTTAAATCTGCACCTAGTTTTAGCTAGGCATTTTGGGCTAAGACTAGTTGTAGTTATGAGCTATGAGTTAGGTTTCACCTTGACACCTGTTTGTATAAGTAATTTATTTTTCCATCTGGTGATCTCACTATTTATTTATACAGTCCTGTTTTTCGGATGAAACTACGACACATGCGTCTAAAATGTGGAACTATTGATTACTTCAGCCTTGACCTGTCTGTCTATCTGCGTATTGTCTCACCAAAGAAACGATGGTACAGGGATGGAAACATTTACGGAAAAAACAAGTAGGTCGTTGTTTGTATACTTAGCATACCTTATGAAATATGTCACGCTGTAAGCAAGCCACCAACTAACACTACTTTTCATTTTCAATTCATTGGTATGTATTTTCTTTAAAAAGTGGAGGTGTACAACAGTCACCAGCATCAATATCTGACAGCAAAGCGGCCAAAACAATCTGACACGCTCTTACGGCCCGAGAACTAGAGCAGGTAGTGTCAGATATTTGTGGGCGCTTCGTTGTGGCAGATCTTCATGCTGGTAGCGGCACCATACCTACAACTTAAAGATTTTCTAACATTCAAAGACATTTTACCGGCTTTCAAATGGGTCAACAACGTATGCGAGTCCCCTGGAGTTGCGGGCGTCCATAGGTTACTGTAATAGTTTATCATCAAGACCGTAAGCTTATTTGTCACCGTTATGTTACCAAAAGAACACCTGAACGAATGAGTTAGACACGGTAAACAGTATCGTCATTCAAGCTAACATTATGCAACCCAATTAAGTACCAATGTACTAAGTTAGCTCAATGCCTAGGGCTTGTCTGATATCTAGGGCACCTCACGTCCGGCCCATTGTAATGGCAAGGACTTTTGGCCTCACGGAACTAACGGGTACTTAGCGATATTGTTTAAGACTTGCTTAATTCAAAAACTTTAATATACATAAAGTCTGATGTGAGCGTGCATCGTTGTAACTTTGTATGTAGGGTTAGTATCTCCGGAACCACATTATCCGATTTCAAAAATATTTTACCGGTATATAGTATTTATCTTTGCAATGATCGTAGGCTATATTTTATATCGCGTACCTGTTTAGGTACACAGAATGCAACACAATAAAGTCAAGTAGGTATTTACTTTTCTCTTGTTCCGTGAAATTGTTTTGGCTTGTATTCTGTTAGTTCACGCGAACCAGGAAGAGTTTCGTATCTGCGCATTATCCGTTTGTAAACAGACGCCCTTTACTCAAAATGAACTCGCACAAATCACTAAATAATAAGCCCTCTGTCTCTGTTCCCTTAGCAACTCTCTTTGGCCGAACGCCAATACTACCGTACGACAACTTGCCAAACCTCTCATCTGTCATAGTCATAGCTTGGTTTGCAAAAAGAAACCTTTTGTGATATTAATATGGTTTATAATTAAGGTAACGCAGATCAACACTAATTGAGTTTGTGAATAAGATGCGGCGCGGCGTCAACACATTGCTCGTATTTTAAGCAATTGTGCAGATACAAAATATACTATAACGAGAAGGCCTAAGGCTTAAAGTCGAGATAAGGAAATTAGATGGTAGTGCGCTTGGGTGAATTTGTTATAAGATATAGCCGATATAGGTGAGAGAGTAACATGTCCGTATTTTCATTGGAAATGTGGTTTTCCGAGTAAATCGCGCGTCACTGACGCACGCATAAATCTTAATTTTTAACGACGCGGCGGTTATTTTATTTCCCAAGGATTTAGTTTGATATATTTGACGTTTCTCGGGAGTCGCTCTGTCTGTAGAACGTGTGATGAAATATTGCGATACTGAGTAGTTTTACTGCTACGAGTAGGAAGAGGGAAAATAGGAATATACATATATACGACGTAGGTAATTTTTCTACGAAGGAAAGTAATGTTTCAAAGTTTGGCCCGGTTAATGACATCTTGTTCTGTGTAAGTATACTACGACGGTGGCAAACTAGCATACGTACTGCCCGATGGTAAGCAGACACCGTCGCCTATGGACGCTTGAAACAGGCGGAATGGTGCGTGTGTCAATGCTAAGATAATTACTTAGTGGCTCTGAGCTGTAGAACTCGCGAACTTGTCTTTTTCCTTTTCATTTTTTAAATTTCTAAAAACTGAATAGATATATTAAATAATGATCCACGACCAGCTCACGGAAATAGTTATTTGTTGCAAGGCTGCAAAGTTGTTGTTTAGCGCAAGTGCGTGTATTGAAAGCCGAGCTAGCGAAGGATTGTAAGATTGCACCATGAGCGAAGCGAATGGTTCAAAAGTACAATCCTGAGCATAGCGAGGCTTTCAAGGCACGAGACGCCAAACAACTTTGCTGCCGAGCGAACACACAACTTTTCACCTCACCAACGCGAGGAAAATTGTAAATGAAATAAAATAGATTCATTTTAGTATGATGTTCTTATTGCTATTGCTTATAGCATAAATATTGATTATTTTGATACATTTCTTGACCTCGTTAGTTATAATTAAATAAATATGTTATCACTAACAACAATTATATTCCGTACAAAACAATAACATATTATGAATACCTACTCGTAAATAACTGAACCACGCTCGTTGTATTGGTTTTAAGTCAAATAATCAATCAATTTAATCATCCTTAGATAAACGGTCAGTAAGCAACACCTACTTATTGTTTCTGATATAAAAAAGCGCAAAAAGAATACAATCTAAGATTTATATTCAAGATTATTCTGATAAACGTTGCCAAAACTTGTTAGTGCTGTTTTGTACAATGTAAACGCCGCATGAGCCAAAGATATGGTTGAGATTATTTAACGTGGCCGATCTTTTTGTAAATCTGTCATTGGAATTAAAATGTTCTACCTCGAACGGTAGGGTTGCTTTTTGAATGGACTATTTTGATGCAATTCGGCGAACACCAACAATGTCAAAAAACACATGATTTTTTGATTTATTGTCTTTATGAGGAGATGAAAGACGTTTGACACTGGATGAGAGATCGTTGACTTCGGTGTTTATACGTTATGGTTTAATAATTTTGGCGCCAAGTACCTACTCAAGCAAAAACAACAAATATGATGTGGTAATGTTTACAATTAAATTGTTTGTTGTGAACGGTAAACAAACATGTTACAAACCGGTGCAGAAGCAGAAACATTTGCGGAGATGACGAGTTTTTGCGGAGATGACGAGTTTTTGCGGAGATGACGAGTTTTTGCGGAGATGACGAGTTTTTGCGGAGATGACGAGTTTTTGCGGAGATGACGAGTTTTTGCGGAGATGACGAGTTTTTGTGAGAATGAATGAATGTACTTCATCCTGAAATCCACATCGTTATTCCGAATTACGAATTTTGCTACCCCTTTTCTCAGTTCCTCTTACTGACCCATTTGGGTTACTCACAAATTGACTGCAACAATGAATTGGTTCAACGTACATCTAATTTGTACAGGGCAACGCTCGAGCTCGGTTAGTCAACCGATATGATATTTTATTATCAATCATCTGTTTGCCCTCTCCTAATGAGACTGATTCTTTGATCAAAGTGCGGTTAAATAAATTAGACATTCTTGTGTTATTAGTTATTTTAAGTATAATAACGTATATGTATATACTAATATTATAAAGAGGAAAAGTATGTGAATTGTAGCTTTGTATTTTATCAGTTTGTATGTAAGTAGGTATTGGGTAATCCAAATGTTGTGATTTTATAAATAGCTCAGGAAGCGTTTATCCGATATCAATAATTATTTCACATTTAAATTTCTGGATGGTTATAGATAGATAGATAGGCTACGAGTATATTTTATTCCGCAGGTTTGCCTGCTTTATACGCGGGCAGCTAGTTAATACACATACTCGTACAGGTACTACATACATTCCCAAAAGGGGTAGGCAGAGCAGGTGAAACTTATGGTTATGTTATATGGGTATAAAAGATCGACAAAATGTGATATTGCAGTAGTAGGTTGCTAGCCCATCGCCCACAACACACTTCAACTCTGCTCCCTTAGTCGACTTTTACGACACCCACGGGGCGTTAATACACAAAGTAACGATATTACATAAAGAATTTTTTTTGGAACTCGTTGTATGCAGTTGTATATGTAAGCAAGTTCCACACGTTACTATCTGATAAGTGGCTAAGATTGTTTCACCTGACGTCATCATCGGACAGGTGTCAGATAGTGCAATGCGTTACAAAGAGCCTTATCCTAATGTTTGCAGATGACGGAACGGAATCAGTTAACATTTTTTAGAATATCTTTATATCTGTTTTGCTACCCGTTATGTAAAAGCACCTGGGCGACCGAGCTCTGACCGGTTGGAAATAGCGAAAATGATTTTTCGCAGATATGAGATTAGCTAGATCGATTTCCGCCCCCGGAAACAGCAATTTTCATCGAAAACGTCAGAGCCGTGATTACAAAAATGTGAATGCAAATATTGTTCGTGCAGAACTGGATTTTCTTACTTCATTAATCATTACATTATACAATGATTTTGACGGCGTGTCCTTGCGCTGTAACCGGACGACCGAATGCACCAGAAACATACCAACAGTCGTCCACTGACGAAAATGACCCTTATTTCAATGACACTGCCTACATATGGCGCGTGTTGTGGCGCGATGTTTACGACAATTATGAATGTGTCATTGTCAGTCAGTAAAACAAAAATCGTCTTTTCAGTGGGCATATATAATTATAGAAGAGGCGACGCCGTTTATGCGGATTCAGAGTTCAACCAAAAATTAGGCTTTAAAGCCCTTAACTTTGGCAATGTCCACCGAAAAGACGCGAACATAAATCTGACAATGACCCGAATATAGTTAACATTTGTTATTATTATAAGTATGTACACGAGCTGATCGAGTAGTAACCGATATACATAAGTATGAGTAATATAATAAGTAATGATGTTAATGTAATGAATGAGTTATTTTTTTTTCGTTTTTCCGTTATTTTAGTTTTTCTTTTTTTTTTTTTACTAATTACGACAAACCGCGAAGCTAACTAGGGAGGTAAAGTCCTATTCTATTCCATCTCTTTGTGTACCATGGACTATTGCCTGCAATAACTGTTTCTTGTTTGGACTAGTTAGGAGGTGAACATATCAAAAGTCCCCGCCCCGTAGCCCTCGAGCTGGGGGGGGAGGGGAGGTTTGGAGGTCCGATTTTTCGGATTTTCACTTATATCTCAGCGAATTAAATTTGCTCCAACTTTTATTCAGTCAAGTTTTTCGATATCTTGCATAGTTTTTGAGATATCTGCTCTTGAAAGTCTAAAACAAGAACTACGATGGAAGGAGATGTACTGACGACTATTCCTCATCAACCTCGAGCACGAAAGTAGGAGAGCATCAAAGGCGCTATAGACTCAGCAAGTCTGTTGACATCCATTTTACCGAAGAGACCGAGATAAACGTAAAACAAGAAGATTTTCTGTCGAACAAGTTCAACAAAAGCAGAGGCTCATTAACGTGGTTAAGTTGAAGCTTGAGGACAATGGGATCCGGACCCTTCAAGCAGAAAGTGACGCGTACGTTCTCGTGGATACGGCTGCGGGGATGTCGTTGAGATGAGAGTTGAGTTCGTCGTCGTTGAGGTTTCGAAAAAGATTTAAAATTCCGTATTCGTAAGGAGTTTCTAAAACAGACATTGATTTATTTTTAGGAAACCCGGTTTCCTAAAAAGAAAAATAATTCTGTTTTCGACACTGGTTTCGAATTTTTGGTTTCCAATGTGGCCGAAAGGGTATAAATTGGTGCTTGTAATATTGGATGTTTTGTATAGATTTATTACTTCTAACTACAGGGCAATTGGAATAAAACCCATATCGTAATACATCTGTGTTTAGCGTACCGACAGCGACCTTGGAATCGAGAAGCCCCCAATACGATGTAAATAAATCACAAAATATATTGACACGCGATCCGTTTGTCCGAATCCCGTTTAAAGTAATGAGTGTTATTCCTTGCGTGTGACTCAGTTCCACGTATATTTCACTGCTCCTAAATTGCAATAAATATCTGCAACAAGCATAATAATAGCCATGTACTCATATGCAGTTCATCTAAAACGGCTAGTGTCAATAAATACAATGATTGATAGCTGTTTCCCGTGAACAGCGTAAGGTGGGAAACCCACCAACGCTGGTATAGACGATTTCTCACAATCAGCAGCTGCACTGCAACTACTGCAAGTGTGAGTTTACCGATTCTTGGCCACTATCATTCTTAGCTTAGAATACAACTGGCTGAAGTAGATAATGTTTTACACACGATTAGTATCTTATTTTATATATTTTATACTAGACACTGCAGCCTAGATTTGTGTTACCATTACAACTACATAGATACACGGGTACGTCTACAGAATTTTTGATAAATATATTCTATATTTTTAAACAATCAAAATTTACGGTTATTGGGTTGAATAAACTAGCAAGTTCTTCGTACATAATTTGCAGTTGTACCTAAATGAGATGATAGACGTTATGTATGTATGTAAATACTTTATTGTACACAAGACACAGGTAAAAATACAGACAAAAAAAAGTTAATTCGGTACAAAGGCGAACTTATCCCTGTAAGGGATCTCTTCCAGTTAACCTTTGAGCAATTGAGTTGAGACATATAAGTTATATATACATATAAGTTTGAATTAATTGAAGGAAAACCTATAAACCTAATCCTTCATTGTGTCAATAACGTACTAAAAAATCATTGAGATTGGAAAATATTTAGAAGTGAAAAAACATTTTCTCTGTTTGTATGGGCGAGTCGTTGTATTCTTCCCTCTGAATGTTGTGGAAATTACATTATTGGGGAAATTAACTATTTGTGATTCGTTTTATTTGATTGTACCTATATACATTCAAGTATTTTCAATGGTTCGTGACATCGCGTTACAGGAAAACTTTCCCGCGCTACGGGAAATACCTCATGAAATAATGGCGTTACATACGAAAGTGCGAAAATAAGCCGATGAATCCACGTTATCCACGTTAATCCCCTAGCCTGATCCCCCAGGGGAATTAGCGGCAATTATTTTATATTCAACTAGGAAAAAATAATAATGTTCGGTTATGGCGCTTCGCCGGACGCTACCGCGTCACGCTCGCTTCGCTCGCTCGGCTCGCGCGCTGTAGGGTCGCAGTTCAACTAACAACCTAACCGTTTTTTTGCTGTTGTCCACGTTAATCCCCTAGCCTGATCCCCCAGGGGAAAAAAACGGTTAGGTTGTTAGTTGAACTGCGACCCTACAGCGCGCGAGCCGAGCGAGCGAAGCGAGCGTGACGCGGTAGCGTCCGGCGAAGCGCCATAACCGAACATTATCATTTTTTCCTAGTTGAATATAAAATAATTGCCGCTAATTCCCCTGGGGGATCAGGCTAGGGGATTAACGTGGATAACGTGGTTTTTTTCCCCTGGGGGATCAGGCTAGGGGATTAACGTGGACAACAGCGATGAATCATAGCCACAAATTATAATTAAATACATTATAACTGAACCATTTGTAAGCGATACTCATACTCATACTCATTTATAATGCACTAATACGCTATACGCCAAAAAGTTCATATTAGACTCAATTCAATTAATTCGTATTGATTATGAATTGATTATGACGTGACGTGAGTAGGTAGAGGTACCTACTTAATGGTTTGCAATTAGTCGCGGTAACACTTTATCAAACATACCCACTATGGGTTTTCCGAGGACGTTCCAAATTATAAGTACATAATATTTTAAGTTCATAATATGGTTTATAGTAGTGGTAGGAAGTTCTCATTTATACAATTTCACCGTCTTTAGACATAACGTCACAGATGAAATAATGTTACTACGTATAAAGTGGGAGAAAGTTGAAACTTGGAAGAATCTTGTCAAAATTAAGAAGCTAGATTTCATGAAAAAGTTATTGATTACACGATTACAATTAAAAACATAGGTACCTATATATTTTTAGAAGTCTTTACGTTTATTTTGTCAATAGTCTTTATACTTGTCACACAGACATGAAATAATTCCGTGTAACTAGCACTAGTACTTTGTCTACCTTTCATCGCTGAGAAAGAGAAATGTACCTGTCCGTTACTACTAAATCCAACTAAAATACCCAAGACTACTTGACGACAATGCCAAGTACTCGTAGCAAGACAATCCGCCGTTGATTGCTATTAAACACTTCGAGTATCCATAACAAACGCGATGATAATGGTATCATAGCTCGAATATCGCTGTGGAGCTGTCTGTTAAGAGGGGGCGCTCCGCGAAATCGGGGTTCTTAGATTGAATATTTACCTATGACAAACTAAAGCGAATTCCAGGAAAAAGAACATACCAAAACTACATCATATTTGCAATTGAATCGTCTGAACAAAACCATACAAAACCAAAATTGCCTCGATAGAAAAGAACCGCCAAAACATGTCTTATTTTTACTCAATTTCAATAGTGTGAGGTTCCCGTGCATATAAATTAAGCAAAAGTTGAGTGTATAATAGCTTTTCACATTACCTAATGAAAGTACTAGCGGTTTATTTTTATGTAGTCCCTTTTCAGACTTATTGAGGTGAAACGTATTTGGCGTATAGGCCTTTTTTATTTAGCGCGATACCCTTTCTCCCGTCGCGTGTTTCGTGCGGTTCTGTATATCTTTTGTTGCCGTTCGCGGGCGGAGTCAGTCGTAATCGCTCCGCTGAGACGAGAGGACTACGTTCTGTGCTCTCACGACAGCACGATGAACATAATTATTTCAATAATATTGTGACCCAGTATATTCGTCCAGTGAATGAACGTATCATTACATTCCAGTAGATATTTTGCTACATTTTGAAATAATATATTTAAAAGTCGACCTTAACATATAGATCTTAAAGTTCAAAATACAACTATAAGATTACGCAGCGATCGGCGGGTGACCGGCTTCTTCGAATAATTTGTGCAGTACATGCAAAACTAGACGAACATTTTTCTGTCGATCGTGTATTTACTTTATGGAAGACTATCACTATCACTACATAGTATAAAACAAAGTCGCTTCCCGCTGTCTGTCCCTATGTATGCTTAGATCTTTAAAACTACGCAACGGATTTTGATGCGGTTTTTTTAATAGATAGAGTGATTCAAGAAGAAGGTTTATATGTATAATATAGTATCCGTGCGAAGCCGGAGCGGATCGCTAGTTGAGAATAAATCCGGTTATGTTCAAAATCGATGTCTGAGAGGTCTAAATACGAATTCATAGTCAGAAATATTTCAAAAAGTGGTCGCATTATTTAAATTTTTGGAAACATTCGTTGTAAATTAATATGCGCGTTTTTTTAAAGAACAACATACATTGGCAGGCTTCTCGAGGGTGAAGATTCTAGAAATGATGTCCATTTTGAATTCCAAGATGGCGGACATTGCTTTTCGAATTTAAACTTTCGTGAGACGTGTTGAAACAGTACTAATAATTACACGGTTCAACTCACGTATTAAATGTCACTACGGGCGACATGTTTCGAACTCTTCGGGAATTCTTCTTAAGGATGAGTGTTTTCGCGGCGGTGTCGCTTGAATCTTGTCGTGATTCAAGCGACACCGCCGCGAAAACACTCATCCTGAAGAAGAACTTCCGAAGAGTTCGGAACATGTCGCCCGTAGTGACATTATTGACATTGTTTTTCTTTAAAGTCATCACGGGTGTCGCTTTTAGGGTTATCGAGAGTGCAGATTCCAACAATTATTGCCTGCGAACTTGGACATTTTGATATTAAAAAAGTGAACATAATTATGCACTTTTTCTTTAATATGTTCAAAATTGATAACTAAAGGGCCAAAGCGTCTCCATTGTCTCCAAGTACGAATCCGAGATCAGAATTGAAAAATTTGGCCGCCACACGGTAGTGGCCTGAAAATCTGACTTTCATAGACATGATCGAAGTTTTCATAATATACAGGGAGGAACATTTCCTTGGACTCAGCTGAAAGGACAGTGTTATATAAGTGACGTACAAACGATCTATTATAAATGTTAAGCTGGATTTAAAAGAAAAAAAAAACATAAAAATCGAAATATTTTATCTTAGTGACAACCCTAATACTATACATAGTTATTATTTTCATTTGAAATTGACACATGTCACAAGTCACAAGAATCTTGCTGACTTCATTGAATCTGCTGGATAGGGTTGAAACATACAGTTTTTTTCACCAAAGTTTAACAAGTTGTATCTCGGTAACCGTTAGAAATATTAATATGGTTACTAGGTGAGAAGTAAAGCACTAAACCTGATCTATATCCCATTTGCTTAAAAGTCCATCGATCTGTTCCACCCAGTATATATATATTTTTTAATTCTACTAATAAATTCACGGTTAAATTCACGTATTAAACGACATGACAGGCGACATGTTTTGAACACTTCGGGAGTTCTTCTTCAGGATGAGTGTTTTCGATGTTTGTTTTGAAGAAGAACTCCCGAAAAGTTCGAAACATGTCGCCTGTTGTGACCATTAAATAATGCGTGAATTTAACCGTGGATTTATTAGTAGTATTTTAGACATGTCTCACAAAAGTTTAAATTCGATTATAGCTTTTTTTTGCTTTAGGCTTTAACTAGCCATTATTATGCTAGCTCACAACCCTTACGTGATTTAGTAAAAAAACGGAAGGCCATATTTCAGTTATAGCTCCGGTGGTTTTTTAAGCAACAAAATGTAGGTAGTGGTATTCCTTGGGTAATTAAAGTAATTTGTACTCGATAAAGTGAGTGTTTTCGCGGCGGTGTCGCTTGAATCTTGTCGTGATTCAAGCGACACCGCCGCGAAAACACTCAATCCTGAATAAGAACTCCCGAAGAGTTCGAAACATGTCGCCCGTAGTGACGTTTAATACGTGGGTGAACCGTGTAATTATTGACATTTTCTTTCTTTAAAGTCATCACGGGTGACGCTTTTAGATTCCAACAATAGGGGCGTAGACACTAAATAAAATAATGTGATATTTTCTCGAAGAAGGATAAAAAAAATCAACGCAAAAGGTTAAATAATCACGAAGTTATAAGTGTCCAAAGTTTTAAGAAGGGATGTGTTGTGTCCCTTTTTGGCAAAACGCAACTTCATATGAAACGATGACGCTGGAAGAATGTGACGTCACAGAAGACGGCAACGTGCCGCGCGCATCGTGGTCGGCGACGCCGTCGACGCGGCCTGCCGGCAGCATCCTGTAATGTGACGTCACACACCGTTTGCGTTTTCTCTCTCTAACAAGCAATATTAAAACGGTTGTAGCTTCGTAATTCTTTGAGATACCTGAATGGGATTTTCATCACTATGCATATTTTTTTGCCTTCTTTCTTTTGGAGTAATAATAATTTTCGAGTCTGCACCCGAATTATTGCCTGCGAAGTTGGACATTTTTATATTAAAAAAAGTGAACACAATTTTGCAGTTTTTCTTTAATACGAGTATGTTCAAAATTGTTAACTAAAGGGCCCAAGCGTCTCCATTGTCTCCAAGTACGAATCCGAGATCAGACCCCGTATCATGGTCGGCCTTATCACTCGATAAGTGACAAGATAGGGGCATCGTCTCGTTCTATCAAACGGTGTCAGCCAGTGACGGACGCTCTATCCTGTCACTTATCGCGTGATAAGGCCGACCATGACACGGGGTCAGAATTGAAAAATTTGGCCGCCACACAGTGGCCTGAAAATCTGGCTTTCATAAACATGATCGAAGTTTTCATAATAAATTACAGTTTTTTTTAATGCTACTAATAAATTCACGTATTAAATGACGCGACAGGCGACATGTTTCGAACTCTTCGGGAGTTCTTCTTCAGGATTAGTGTTTTAGATGTTTGTTTTGAAGAAGAACTCCCGAAGAGTTCGAAACATGTCGCCGGTCGTGACATTTACGTTAATTTTTTAACCGTGGATTTATTAGTAGTATTTTAGATATGTCTCACAAAAGTTTAAATTCGATTATAGCTGTTTTTTTGCTTTAGCCTTTTACGAGACATTATTATGCTAAATTACAACCCTTACGTGATTTAGTAAAAAAACGGAAGGTCATATTTCAGTTATAGCTCTCGAAACTGACTTAGCTACTAGCGAAAATTATATCTTCAAATATAGGTACTTACAGATTTTGTCTTTCTTTCCACTTATTATAATTATCTATAGGTATTCATCATGTTTCATCTGACTGTCGGGGCATATACTATGCGAGAAGGAGCGGGACAGCAATAGACGCATCAGCGCGGCAGGTACGGGGCGCGCGGGTGATTTCTGATTTTTCCCTGGCGATACGCCCCCTCTTAACTGTAATCACAATACAATCGCTCCTACTTGGGGGTCTATTCGAGAAAGGTCTTTAATTGGAAGCGGGTTTATATTTGTCGCGCGCACTCATTTTGACATTACAGGCGTCGCGCAATGAAGTCGAAACCGTTTCTAATTCAACATTGTTTAATAAATAGACCCTCAGATCGTATCTGCCGTGCTCGATCACTTAGACAGACATGTAAAATGATATGCACTGAGACAGTATTTAGTATTCTTTTTTCACATTCCTTATTTTCTTATTTTATAGCAACTGTACACAAATAAAGATTACCATTATTATGTCCACTTCATCCTACTATGATTATTTTTGAACGGCAATGTTTATTATTTTAAACATCGCCAGTTTTGTAATAACAACTAAAGTTGTAAACTTGTTTAGACATTATTCCATAATTTAAATTCTGCTACCTACCACTTGACATGTATTAAGGCGTGGTAGATGCACATTGATGCATCGGTTTTAACCTTATCTGGTTCCCGACGACTAGATAACAATGTCATCTACGGATACAGATAGCTACATTTATCGCCGAGAGCGGGAAAAATCCTTCCATTACCACAAATTGTGAATATAATCGCGAACTGTGACTCACAGTGTTTCCCCACTAACCTACTTAGCCGTAACCTTATTCTTGCGTATTTGGAACTTCACAGGACAGTAAAGTCCTCATCTTTATTCGACACGCTCTAAATTATAGCCGGTTGTCTTGTCAACAACTTAATCTTGCACGAGGTTGTAAGTAGTGAATGAGTTAGTAACACAATAGCTACCTATATGGGAGTTGTTAACTCCTGACGAATGCAGGACTGTTTACAGTCCGTATCGTATCTAGGGCATGCTTGGAAGGATTCGCTGTAGTGATATCATTCTCAATGAAAACTTGTTTGCCCTGCGCGAGGCGAGCACTTGCAACGCTATATAAGGCAAATGTCAAAACGTAATTAAATTCGATAAGAAACGCGTTCGTGACAACTTCATGCACATATGTATAAAGACAATTGCTGAAGGAACATTAATCTAGGTTATGGAAATGCGGTACGAGGAACTATTGTTTCACGTAAAGGTCGTCTAATGCAGTTATTTATACTTCTGCACTTATCGGGCTTCAATCCTCATAGAAAGCAGGTCAAGCTCACGATAGGTACCCTGCAGACAGGCCATCTCCAGTGCGTCGCATAACATTCAATAATACATGAGCCGCCGTGACGGCGAACGTAGACTGTCTGCACACAAACCCATCAGTAAACACACATAAACAGTCGCGTGGCGGGTATAAATAGGGCGGCCGGCCCGTCGCCCCGCACTCTGCTTCAAGCATTCGCTGAGAGCACACCTATCGCTATACAAAAACTATACTCGATATCAATTCACGTACAACATGGTTGTGAAACTAGCCGCTTCTGTGATGTACGCTGACGCGTTCCCGACGCTGGCCAAGGCGAGGGGACGCCAGGAGTGCGCCGCCACTGACTGCCCCAGGAGACAGAAGATGCGCCTAGTGTCTTTGCCGGCCGTGGTGGAAGACGACTCGGAGGTCGAGGAGACCTTCGAGCCAGAGCAGCGTCCTTACATCCTGCGCGCCGAGCACCTAAGGCGCCAGAAGTCCATCTCTCCGCAGCGGCGTGAGAGACTGCAGCGCCACTTGGTGCTGCCGTCCCTGTCTGAAGATGAGGAGCCTTGATCGCCTCGCCGACGACGTCTGGATTGAAGTTCTGACCCCAGCCGGCCTGCGCTGGCCCTGGTCCCGAGACTCCCGAGTGACGAGCTACAGCCGCCGGCCGACAACTCCGAAAAGCCTCACAGTGTTCGGACTAAGTGAAACCTGTATGTGCATTGTGCAGACTGCAGTCGTTACTATGGTGTCCAGTGCAACTAAAGAGCTGTAAAGCCAAAGCGTATTTTGTAAGTTTAAAACTAACCTAACTTCTAGGTTAACATTTCACTAAGATAAGATTAAAAAATAAAGTTTTATGATACATTTCTGCATTTTAATTTGATTGCAACGCCAATTTATAATAGCATGGATTTTATTGCCGCGTTATCACTTATCAGACGCAGTGATTGGTCGACCGTACTTTGTAAGACCGGTGCCTATAGGTTAGGTAGCGATTAAGCTTTCTGACCGATACATTCAGAAGGTTGGAGTATGTATGAGGACAACTTGGGAATATACCTAGGTATTTAGTATATTACTTAACGCAAGTGATATAACGTTTTTGGTCGTCGTATATCGCTACGCTGTACATGTAGGTACATAATTCAGACTACCTATACTTTTAATATCATCAAACATACCCATTGAGTTGTTATTAAGGCTTATTATCAGTACTTACTAAAAAGCATATGGATTATGGTTCCCGAAAGTAAGGATTTAGAGTAAATGAAAGGGACAACCGCAAACAATTTTTTCTTAGTAACTATGAAACCCTTAGAAAAAGCCTATTAGGTACGAATAGGTACATACTTAGATCTATCAATCAGTAAAATGTAGTAAGAACCTCTCTATGTATCTCTTTAACGGAGACGATGATTGATGACGATGATTGGACACAACTGTGAAAATTGGAATAGGCTGATGATCATTATTCAAAGTCATCGGGTGGTCGAGTTTTGGTAAACAAGTGTCGAAGAAAATGACGTGCAATTGATTCCTTTCCGTCAAGCGTCTAGACCTTGACAGCTGCTCGTTACGGTATTGGGTACAAAACAAGTAGGTAAACTATGTATACGGGTGGAGCAGGACCGGTCACTTTGGCACTCTTTGGGGGAATTGGAGCAGTGGACATCTTTCGGCTGATATGATGATGAAGATGTAAAGTATGTAGGTAAACGTAGGTACTTGTATCCTGATGTATAAAAATACAAAACTTTATACTCTTTATTAGAAAGAAAGAAGAAATAATGAAAATAATATTCATTAAAGGCGCTAAGTACTTATATAGTCAATTGAAAATGTTTTATTTTATTTAAGACAAGCTTCTAAAGCCCGCGACTTCGTCCGCACCGCCGCGCCGTGGACTCGTTTATATCGTAGCTCCATACAAAACTTCGCCCCCTATTTTGCACCCTTAGACAATGATTCCCGGAATAAAAAGTATTATATCTGTTAATCCAGGCTATAAACTTATATGTATACCAAAATTCATCTTAATCCGTTTAGCCATTTTTGCGTGAAACCTTACAAATGCTATATGGCTTACCAAACATAAAGGTGCATGCCACAATCTATTTCCTTTGCCCAAAGGTTCACTGGTAGAGAATTCTTACGCCTCTTGTACGGCAAGTTGTTATTTTGTGGAATAAAGATTAAGATCAAATAAATAAATAAATACAGTCTTCTTCAGTACCTAGTCATCAAAAATTGAAGTTCAGTACCGGGGCCTACCAAATTTATTCAGGTAGTACACGTAACTTGGCTTTTTTTTAATCTGACTGTGAACGATGTATGTATAGACACACGACGAGGCAGTATCCGGGGAACCACTACTACTACCTAAGTACTGCGCACCGCGCAGGCGGTTTTTTGGCATGTTAATCAATTTAATTAGTACCGATATTTAATCATTAGAAGCGGATATTGGCTTCCGACCCTTTTCAGAAACATTCAGTTTAAATTCGTGTGTCTAATTAATGACATTAACCGATTAGATAACATCCAATTAGTTAATTAGGTTTTCATAAACTGGATTTTCGTCATGCGATAACGTAACGTATATCATACTTATCAAGTTTGATAAATACACTTACACAAACGTTACATTGTAACGTTTTAAAGTTACCAATTAAAAAATAATACAACGTACAGTCAGCATCACATAGTTAGTAGCAGCCAAAGTAGCCAAATATATCGGAACACTTCCTTACTCCTATAGTAATAAAAACGTGTTCCGATATATATGGCTACTTTGGCTGCCACTAACTATATGATGCTGACTACATGCTTAAAGTTTAGTCCCGCTTGAATTCCGAAAATAGGTAAGGTAAGGAGTGCTGATGAAAGTAAATGAGTGCCACTTTTAGCGATCGTAGGTTTAAAGATGAGCCACTGCATACTTCTATCATAGGTTTGTGTTGGCCTAGAGGCCTAGAGGCGAAGCAAACGGGTGCAGGTGGTGCTATTCTAATCCTATCCACACGGAGACAAATGAAAATATCTGCTGAAATATCAATTGTAGCTAATTAGAATCCAAGTAGTGATGAATATATTTAAAAGTAAGATATACTAGGAACTTATACGCAAGTATTTTAACTGACAAGAAAAACATTGACTGTTTTTGTATTTTGATGACGAGACCCAGTCATAGAAACCGAAATTTGCGTAAAAAATTACGTATACAAAGCGCTCAGTAACTAGCTCCTATTTATTTATTACCTACTTTGAAGTTCGGTGGTGACGCCTATAATGCCCCGTTGATTATTTATACGATGTATTACGCGGCTGATAGTGGGCGGTCAGTGACAAAACCTTCGCTGGCTTTTTTCAACAATATGGAAATTACGTCTTGTTCAATATAATATTTTATTTACGTTTTTGGATACATTTTTAAAGTTTCTACTATTTTTGTGGGATTATTTTACACTCATCGATCTTGCCCCTTAATAAGCTACAATACGTACGTAATGTCATACAACAATATGTTTTTTAATAGCTACTTATGGATATAGCGCATACATTGAAGTAGGTAATGTAGAAAAGTAATTGGGAACCACTCCAATCATTTTTAAGACCGTATGTATGTTTTTAATACCATGGATGCAATAAAGATAATATGAATATAAGTAATACAAGACTGGAACAATATTCGCGTTAATTAAAAATAATTGCCTTCATGGGGGATCATAGTAACCGAGACCGCCGGCGTGGCAGACAGAGCATTGTGGGTAAGGTAAACGAACAGTAACCGAGACCGCCGGCGTGGCAGTCAGAGCATTGTGGGTAAGGTAAACGAATAGTAACCGAGACCGCCGGCGTGGCAGACAGAGCATTGTGGGTAAGGTAAACGAACAGTAACCGAGACCACCGGCGTGACAGGCAGAGCATTGTGGGTAAGATAAACAAATAGTAACCGAGACCGCCGGCGTGGCAGACAGAGCATTGTGGGTAAGGTAAACGAACAGTAACGGAGACCGCCGGCGCGGCGTGGCAGGCAGAGCATTGTGGGTAAGGTAAACGAATAGTAACCGAGACCGCCGGCGTGGCAGACAGAGCATTGTGGGTAAGGTAAACGAACAGTAACCGAGACCGCCGGCGTGGCAGGCAGAGCATTGTGGGTAAGGTAAACGAACAGTAACCGAGACCGCCGGCGTGGCAGGCAGAGCATTGTGGGTAAGGTAAACGAACAGTAACCGAGACCGCCGGCGTGGCAGGCAGAGCATTGTGGGTAAGGTAAACGAACAGTAACCGAGACCGCCGGCGTGGCAGGCAGAGCATTGTGGGTAAGGTAAACGAACAGTAACCGAGACTGCCGGCGTGGCAGGCAGAGCAGTGTGGGTAAGGTAAACGAACAGACGTGAGTGGTTATTGTCACCAGTAAACATATGCACGATTGTTAATGCCTTGCCATTTAGGTCACTTTTGAATTCCAAACATAGTGTACTATGACTATGAGTCAATACACATATTTCGTTTGAACGCGAAATACTTAGTTACTTAAGTATTTACGGGTTGTGCTGGTTGATATGACTGATGAACATTTTCCTTGTAAATAAGAGATGTTCCGACCACCTGTCCCCCCAAATCGTCTTTCGTAATAAATGAATAGACCCTAAGACCATTCTCTAGTAAAACAGGTGATGATATAACTAACATGATCATAACATGATGACACAATGTGTAATATCATTGGTACACAATGAATGGGTACAATACATAGTGATATATTGTTTGAAAGACTATTACGGGTAGCTATTAGTACATCATCCATCACATCATCGTATGCATCATGTCGTCTTTATAACTTTTTATAATTATCAAGTTAGTCAGGCAGGAGCATGCAGTGAGCTCGTGATAGGTCGATGTTAATTAGATATCACTCATATATAAATACAGATGGTTTTGTTAGTGTTACGTCTCACGCTTACCGGCAACTCGCCTCAATCTAACCACTTATACTGACCTCCCATTACGTCTAGTTGATGCGAATATAGAGTCCAAGTCATGCTAGACGTGTGGTCAGGTGAGAGTCACGCTGTGAATAACATTGCATGTCACATGTTAAGACGTCTTGAGTGAAATGTTTGAAAATCTTCCAACGTAGGACCTACTAACTAACTGTTATTTATACGAAAATATCCTAAGTAGTAAATATTTTCTTGAAAACCACACTTCTTTTTAAGTTTTGGTGCCGAATAGGAGTCAATGGGTTCCTATTGTATGTAACTATGGCCCGTCCGGCCGCCCGGTTCGTGGTCGTATATTTAGGACCGTGTAAGTACTAGACATAAGAACTCACCGGTTTATGCACTCAAATTGGCTTAAAATACGATATTACCTAATCTTCTTCCGGGATTTTGAAATTCCCAACCCGTTCTGAGTTCTGAGCCAGCATGGAACTAGAGTACATTCCCTGATACGTGAACGGAAGGACATGAGTTCTGTACTGGGGAATTTATGCAGATAATATTTATCAACAGGAATTAATTCAGGAGGCCTTGACTTTGGTTGATATGATGACGATGACGTGTCTCTATAGCTTTGCTGTACATTGTAAAGTCAATACCTACATAATAACAACCTACGTCTATTAACTTTGTTTTGTACAGTTTAAAAGGTAACAACCACCCACAAAAATGTGATCAAATGTGCCTTTTCAAACGAGGGAGTCCTAATGTAAACTTTACGGTAACGTCAGCCAGAATGATGACCACAGTGAAGTCATCACGTGTCTGATGGATCACGTATCACGTAATAGTCGTGTGTGTAACACCCACACCGTCCACGCCAAAGATATGTCCACAGTGTTCGCCTTATTGCGAGGCAGTAAGGTGCAAAGGTGTTGTAATAATATATGTTCGAAAGCCGTTAATGTGGCCTTTGCTCGAGGCAACGCGCTAGGTCATGTTTGTTTGTTTATGGTGCCGGCACAATTGGGCGTTGTTTACGGAACCAAAACTGCCGTTTAGAGCCAAGTACGCCAATACGGTTTATAGTGTAAACTAGCGTAGCACTAGATGCCAGGATTTAATTGGCTTTGATTATCCAGTTACTGACAGGCAAGGGTGACCAGTTTGTGAATAATAAGCGATTGTTTTTGGTTATATTTTTAAAAAACAGCGATTGACCAACAAATGCTTATTGCAGCGTCGAGTCATCTCCTGTGGCTCGACATTGTGCTGATTGGACTCCTTTTATCGCATTTCACGAAATGACAAAATGTATGGTACCTATTGTATATTCTGTATATATATTTAAGAAATAAACTTATTTTCTTACTTTCTTTATTTCTATTGTCAAGGTTGATGGCAAAACTAGCAATTCAACAGTACGGTCTGACCAGAACCACATTTAGTTTGGGCACTCAATGATCGTCTCACTTCAAGACGCGGAGAAAAGTAAATGGCGAATATGGTAAAAAATATTTGGGACCAAGAGATCTAAAAGTATGGGGATGAAATACATATTTATATGCAAAATACGGGCGTAGTAAACCCTCCAAAGCCCAGGATAAAATATCCGCACTATCAGTGGTCATCACACAAAATATTTGCCCCTACAATATTTTAATGTAGGTTAAGTTATGTTAGTTATCATCTTGTATATAAGTACTTTAGAAAATAAAAATATAGGTATGTACCTACTTACTAAGGTCGCGGGAGTCCTCTGGATGCAGGTGGCGCAGAACCGGTCACTTTGGCACTCTTTGGGGGAGGCGTATGTCCAGCAGTGGACGTCTTTCGGCTGATATGATGATGTACGGTCGAGGAAATTGAATGTTTGGCACATGTCAACTCTATTAGAATGACGTTAAGGTCCAAAAGTGCTAAACATTCAATTTCCTCGACTGTACTTACTCACACGATATAGTTTGAAAGGTTGCGTACGACCTGTGGTCTATTGATAGCATTCGATTAACACCACGAGTCATTCACTCGCAAATGTCAAAAGTGAAGTCTTATTTACCGCCAACCTTTAGAGTCCAAATATAAACTAATATTGCTTTCATTAAAAGTTATCGAGGTGTTTATTAAACGGAAATTTGGTTGATGTTGAAAAACACAGGAGACCAAAATATTAGAGTAATAAATTAAGTTAAAAAAAGTTTGATATTCCGTTTTTTTTGCATAATGTCAGTATCCTATACCTACCAAGATAAATAGCGGATCAACTGTATAAATCTACGGCACATACCGTGGTTCCTGCATTGGTTGTCGATATAGGTACCTACTTACCGAAATCCACAGATGGGGAAAAGTTCAATTCCCAAACCCTGTACTGACCTATTCAATTGGAGTTGCTTTGTTGGTTCTTTCGAGCTGGCGGTAGCGAGTAATGAAACCACGACTCTTAATTGACGCCCATGCTCTAGTAATAGTAATAGAACTTTAGTAAAACTATTAAAGGTTCTCGAGTGGTGACCACGTACCGGAAGGCGCAGCGTGAGGTGGACTGATGACCTGGTAAAGGTCGCGGGAGTCCGTTGGATGCGGGTGGCTCAGGACCGGTCATTGTGGCACTCTTTGGGGGAGGCCTATGTCCAGCAGTAGACGTCTTTCGGCTGATATGATGAAAGCTATTAGAGTGTGTGCAAACTATTTGGTAACTCGGTGATAAAATACGAGACAAAACATCGAATTTAGCGACCCTTTATCCCTCTCTTTCTTTCGATAATTATTTTGGTCTCAAAACAAAACGTGACAAATCGTTTAATATGCAGCACCTGGTTGGCGAGAGTCATTCTTCCACGTACAGTCGCTGAACCATGCTACGCCGAAAATGTCGTATATGCACGCAGTTGTCATAATGACAAACGGCTTTACATTTTAGAGGGCTTCCAGAGTGAATCACGTGGTGAAATGTAAACAAACGGATAACTTGCGCAAGTCTTTGTAATAACTTGTGGGTCGAAATTCTTTGCATTGCATGGTGCAAATAATCTTCCTAATAGTATGTCATAGCTATTTTTATTCTAACTATAGGGCCAATTCCTATTCTAAATTATATTCTATTCTATTCAATTCCCTGAGTTACATTCGTTGGAGATAACATAATTTTGGTAAGCACGGATCCTTCCGAGACATCGCACGCGCTAGAGGTAGAGATAAATAAGTACATCTCGAACCTCGGACAAGCCTAGGATTGGGCACAGGGAATCCGGGGGACAGTCCGGTAATTCCCAAATTACTTTATTATAAAATCATCATTCAACTCTTTACTGTTGGATCTAATATTTAGGAAATGAAAACCGTCTCTTTAGGAGAAATTAGGAGGGATTATGTGGCTTGTTAGAAGCCGAGCTCTTTCTAGATACAAGGATAGGCAAGACGAAGATAAATGTTATAGGTAGGTATCTACTTATTTTAAGCAGGAACGATTGAATGAATGAATTTCCATACCAGAATGTATGGAAATCTATATCGATTGACAAGCGCGCGCGGCGCCGCGCGAATTACGCCTCTGCGTAAGCGTGGCCTTAGTATTCATGGCTAATTAGTAGAATTCCACTAGTGAGGCTCTTGAGGCGAAATTGCGGTCAATTCAGTTTCACCTGCACTTAGCTTTATTTGTGCTAATAATTAGCACAACTATGCCATACAATTATCTACTCCAAAGAATCTTATACCATTGATCAAACCCCGCACATACAAGATTAGCATATGGGTTTCCCTGACAAATAATGTTGCAATCGCATGAGCTCAACTTTTCCTTAGGTATTGCAACACGAATGGTGAACCGTCTACAGCAGTTGTCATTAACCTTATGGCAACGAGATAAGGACTAGTATTGATTGACTAAGAATCTTCTTTGATATAGTCGTAAGTCAATGACAATACTTAATAGCCCCATTGATGGAACTGGTTTGTAAGATATGACGTTAACAGATTTTTCAATAAGGAAAACGCAGTAACTATTATCTCGTTTTTTTTAGCATTTGCGTAGACATCTGTTTCCCCGTGAAAATCCACGGTTAACTTGGCGTGCGTAGACATCTTGTGGGATCGTCCTTCCTAAGTATCTGCTAGACCTCCTCGCTATTTTCTGGGCTTACTACTACATCAAAATATGCGTTATTCATACTAACCTTATTAAAGAGGAAAATTCTGTGATGCTTTGTTTGCTAGTATGTAGGAGGTAAGCTAGGAAACAGCATTTCCGATTTCAAAAATTCTTTCACTTGTAAAATGGATTTTCTGGATTGTTATTTTTTATTTTATAACTCGGTTATTCAGGAAAAGCCGGTAATTATACACATACGAAACAGGAACGCCGCCGTTATAGGTACTAAGTATGAATATGAATGCTTATATCAATATATGGTTATGAGATGTTGTACCTAACTCTCACAAAATAACCATTATTTTCTGCCACAAACTGCCGTTTAAGTATTAGACGTCGTAGTCGTCGTTATTCGTCGTAGAAATATGTGATTCGATTCCCCAATGACGTAGCATAGCAGTAAATATTTGCATCTCCCCAATAGCCCCAAATGTCTCACCCCACAGGAATACCTCTTAATGTCGTGTCAGATATCCCTACAGCTCCCTGCTGTAACAAGGCGGATCTACCAGAAATACCTCTTAATGTCGTGTCAGATATCCCGACAGCTCCCTGCTGTAACAAGGCGGATCTACCAGCAGGAATACCTCTTAATGTCGTGTCAGATATCCCGACAGCTCCCTGCTGTAACAAGGCGGATCTACCAGCAGGAATACCTCTTAATGTCGTGTCAGATATCCCGACAGCTCCCTGCTGTAACAAGGCGGATCTACCAGCAGGAATACCTCTTAATGTCGTGTCAGATATCCCGAAAGCTCCCTGCTGTAACAAGGCGGATCTACCAGGAATACCTCTTAATGTCGTGTCAGATATCCCGACAGCTCCCTGCTGTAACAAGGCGGCTCTACCAGAGCGCTCCAGATGATCGTGTGTTGACCCGACAGCTACCTATTTCATTACGTTGTGATAATACATTCATGTTCAATGTTCATACATTGTGCAATTTAAGCCTGGGGCATAAGACTCAGAATTGTATACATATTTTTAGTGCAGACCGAATGTGTAGTCACAAACAAGCGCACAATAACATGATGATATAATAATAAAATCCCTCGGCACAGGACACGTCACCTGTGATGTAACATGATTCAACATTATATATTGCATTGTAATAACAATTATATCGCATGATTTTCGGGATAAAAAGTAATCTATAATTTAATCTAGATTATATGTAAACTATTTTCATCTTAATTAGTTTGTGTGATTGTCTGATTGTGTTACTCAACATGTAAACGTCAAAACACGCAATAGTTTAGAACGTCATTACTTTCACATTGCAAGTACAGATACAGTCAGCATCGAAAGGCTTTATTAAAAGGGAATAAGAGCTTTTCACGTCTTCGATTGCGCAGTTACTTTTGATGCTGACTGTACCTAGGTATATCGCACCTTTAAAAAGTCACATTGAGATATATATATATATACATAGATCGACTCTAAAAGACCTATTGCGACTTAAAATCTCATTACTTGCGTTTTCCCAAAAAAATGTGTTTTTGGATTAGGTCGGTTCCGTTCCGTTCTAAAAGTGCGATATACCTAGTATATACATAGTAAGAGGATGTGACAGCATTACGAAACGACAGACAGACTTAGACAAGTTCGTTCTCAATATAATTGAAGGATAGATAGAGGGGAAGCGGGGAAGAGGAATACCTAGAATAAACTACATAGAGCAGCTCAAAAAAATTGCTCATGTTAGGTCGTATCGAGATGTCAAAGAGGTTGCCTGGGATCGGAGTAGATGGAGGGCCCACTATGAGCTACACCGACAAGAGCTTAGCTCTTAAATAATCAGAAGAAGATTACTGTATGAGCTGTCTTGTACTCACACAGGAAAACTTGGCTGGGCATTATCTAGTTACGCCTAGATCTGTCTGCGCTACGCTATAGCGAAACGAGTGTGTTGTTGATGGTTATGCCACAAGTGAGTTTTGCTTTATTTACAATATTATTTGTTTTACGTTATAAATAAACCAACTAGGGACTCTGTGACCTGTAGAACTCGCGAGCCTGTCTTTTTTTTGAAACATTATTTATCGAAAAAATATCTATAAAATTAGGTGGCAGTGCTCTACCGATTATCGCGAAATTGTATGAGCTGGTTCAATAATAATGGTATTGTAGACTTGTAGAGGAGGACAGCTGAACAGACGCAGGACATGCGAAAGAATGTTTGCCCGAGCTGAAACGGAGAACTTCGTTCGCTGCGCTCGCTCGTTCAGTTATGCAACAAATTGCACAACAAAGTACATAAAAAAATAATACACACGAGTTTTAGGAATTAATTAGCATTGATTCTAATTTTTGGGTAAATGTTTTGCTTTGTAACACATTAATTAAGTACATTTACTTGTACCACGATAATAGTCCTAGTTTAGGTCATGTTTGCACTGCGCTGGAAATGCTCAATCGCGGCTGTCCAAACCAAACGGTCTGGGGGTAAATCTGTGTTTACATCTCGCATCCCAATATGATACCAATGAGTTGCACGCGCTCATTCCTACTCGTTGGCTCGGCGCGCGTGGAAGTGGGTGCGCTCAACACACTAATATCATAATGGTACGCGAAAATTTGAGTGTGATTGGCTTCTTGTTTGCGGCAAACAGACGTAAACAGAGTAATGGCGGCGTGTTTGGCTCGCCTCGGGCCGGCCCCAAATTGGCCTTCGAATTCGAGGTAAAGTAAGCTCTCTATTACTTAGGAGTACCTACCTAAACCTAATACCTACACAGCGGAAGAGTAATGAACTTCGCTAAATTCCTTCTTTTTACTTCGGGCGTTTAATCTAGATATAGGGCGTATAGATCCTTGCATAAAAACCTGCGTTTTTCGGGGCTATTTCCTCCCTAATGTCATACCGTCGTCGTCGCGTTGTATTGCGCCACGGATCTATTCGACTTAAGAATTTAAATCAGATTTGTCTTTACATATAAACCAAACTGATTCCAATCGAACACGCCCAACGAGACAAATAAGAGCACAATGTGGCGCATGCGCTTAATATTACTGTAAAATGTTAATTTACGGAATAAATAAATGAAACAATCATTTAGATGTTTCATCAGCAGACCACGGTGGTTGCATTTATCTGTAAACAAACGTTTCTTTTGGATAATTTTCCTATCGATAAGATAACTTAAACTCCTAAAGACGTGTACAACAATACAAATATCAAAATTCACTTTGAACTTTTACTGTTAGTCTTAAGTATTTGTAATATCAAAGTACAAACACGTACTCTGGATCTCAAGATGATTTAATAAGATAAGAAAACGTATCTATCGGAATTCGCAAGGGTTTTTTTGTAACTGGAAAATAACAGTAATTTCTTATGTGGAAATGGAGGTCCTTTATCTTGATAAGATGGGGGCGTTTACCCCTGAACTCAGGGTGAGGTCACGAAATAAAACGGAGTTTTTCGGTGGCGTGACAGTTGTTTAAGTAGGTGGGTAACTAAAGTTCAGTTCAACGGCATATATTTAACGGATCACCAGATATGTAAAATGTAACGCCAAAAAAACACTTTTACTGCCAATAATAGTAAATGATCACCAAAATTTAATCTCCATTTTGATGTGAAATAATTACCCAAATTATAACATCTTACTATCCTATTAAAGAAAATGCTATCCTAATAAATCATTGCTAACCCAAAAATAGTAAAATAATTTCCTAAATTCGACGGAGCCCCGCTTTCATTTCTGGGACTCAGTCTGCCGCCCTCCGACCGGGCTTCCGCCAAAAGTTCCGCGGGATTTTATATACACTCTACGGGTAGGACAGACAAGACCACGTGGAAGTGGGATGCGCTGATTCGGGTTTTGGTAGCAGTTGTAAATATGGCATCATTATACTTTATTTGGTAATATGCATAGGTACATTTGGTCTTCGAATACAATTTAATGTGCAGCAATTTTTTTTTTGGTGTTCAGTATATCTTTTTGGTAAGAGAGCTTAGCATTTTTTGGTGGTCATTATATTTAACCCCATTTTGAACTCCCCAACTATTTATGCCATATTTTTATTTGGGCGAAGTTGTTTTTTCCCAACTCAACGTTGCGCAATGATATCATTTCCCAGATAAATTATTGTTAGGCAAATTATTACCTGGGCTTTTTTTAAGATGTCATTTATGTATTCGTCAAATGTATCCCCACCAAAAACATTACATGTAAAGTGATGCCAAGACTCCATAGCTCATACAGCTTTCAGCGTGAAAAAGATATCAGATTGCAATTAGCGCCAAGCTTCCTACTGCACACGGCGTAACTCTACCACTACCAGCCACGCTCTACAAATTTTACATCTTGGCTAAAAAGTATAGCTTTGTTGGGCACATCCCGGTCGCCGCATAGACTTTTACGCCGAATGAATTTATGATGATATTAATAAGTTACGGGTCTATACTTTTTAATAAGTCAACCACTGACATCATATCCCGAAAATTTTGTTTATCTGGTATAATCCGAACCCAAGTTAAGAAGGTTCAAAAATACGACGAAGCGCTTCGAGTAAAGGTAGGTAGTGCCCTTGCGCTTCGCTTGGCTCGTCTTGGCGAGGGCACTCCCGTGCCCCCAGATTGATTGGCATACCATAATTTTAGCAACATATTGAATACTATATGATTATGTAAGTATCGGGTAAAAAAGTGTTTGGTTCTGGTGCTTCGCCGGCCGCTGCCGCGGCACGCTCGCTTCGCTCGCTGGGCTCGCGCGCTGTAGGTTCGCGGTTCTTCCTAACACTCCTCCTCGCTTCGCTCGTCATCGTACCTACACTGACCTGCCTTAGAGTCTACTAAAAAATATTATGCCCGCTTCGCTCGTCGTCGTACCTACTACATATCTACCTGCCTTAGGGTCTACCAAAAAAAGCAAAGTTTATATTTTCCCAAATTATATTTGACGATTCGTTTTTTACCTAAGCAAATCATTTGCTTCATAATTATTTGCCACATAAAAGTCTGTTGCAGTAAAATTTTGCATTACTTATAAAAGAGTTGCCAAATAAGAAAAGTGCGAAGTAAAGTTATGCCAACGATTGGTTTCATCATCAATATCATCATCATCATATCAGCCGAAAGGGGTCTACACTCGCGGTCAAAGAAACCGGGTCAGTGACGAAAACCTCAATATTTTGTAAATCGTTGGTCGTATCTGCATGAAACTAACTCTGTTTTATAGAGAATTTAATATCCTTCTAAATCCAACCTTCAATGTTCTACGTAGTAACTGGAAAAAGGTTTAATTGAAAAAAAAAGACCAATTGGGTACTTATTTGAAATTGCGTTCGTTTTACTTTTGCTTGTTTTTAAGCAATTATTTTCAATCTGTCAAAGAACTATGATAAAAGGCTGTCATTGTTTTATTTTGTGGTCATTCTTGAATGTCTATCATGCCGCTAACACGAGATGAATGTACTCGTATCATCACTATGTTAGAAGAAGGAAGAAGTCAGAGGTATACAGCGAGAAGAACAGGTGTGTCACTTTCTACAGTGCAGCGAGTCCTCCAACGTTACCTACAAACTGGGCAGAACCTTAGAAGACCAGGAACCGGCAAAACAAGATGTACTACAGCTAGAGAAGATCGATTTATTGTTACAACCATGCTCCGAAATCGGCACCTCACAGCAGTTGAAGTGAAAAATCAGCTTTTAGAGACCCGAAGGGACGGCATCAGCGAGCGGACTGTCAGGCGGCGGCTCAAAGAAGCAAATTTGACCCCACATAGGCCGGCCAATGGCCCAAAACTTGAAAGAATACATCGAACAGCAAGACGACTTTATGCCCGCGATCACAGATACTGGGGTGACGAAGATTGGGCAAGAATTTTGTTTTCCGATGAATCCAGATTTATGCTCTATGCAAATGACGGGCGGCAAAGAGTTTACAGACGGCCTGGTGAACGTTTTATTCCAGCATGTTTTGAGGAAAAAGTGGCGTTCGGCGGTGGGTCAGTCATGGTTTGGGCTGGAATCTCTTCAGAGAGTCGCTCGGAGTTAGTTTTAATAGAAAATGGATCATTAACGAGTGCAAGATATGTAGAAGAGATTCTTAATGAGCATGTCGGCCCATACTTAATTAATATGGGTGGAAATTCTATGTTTATGCATGACAACGCCAGGCCACACACAGCTCAAATTGTCAGAGATTATTTTTTGGAGGTTGGTATCAACTGTATGAACTGGCCCTCGAGGAGTCCGGACTTAAATCCGATTGAGCATGTATGGGACGAGCTTGGGAGGCGTGTAAGAGCTCGAAACCCCGCCCCAGCTACACTTAGAGACCTGAAACAGGCGTTAGTGGAAGAATGGGACAATATCCCGCAAGAACGCATAAAGAACTTAATAAACAGCATGCCGAATCGTCTAGAAGCTGTAAGAAGAGCCCGAGGAGGCAATACGAAGTATTAATTTTTATTTTTTGTGTTGTATGTGAAGTACCTACTGCTTATTTTTGTACGTAAAATTGGTTGATTTTTTGTTTCCTATGTAATTTTATTAAACAAAAGAATTACGATTCCACCATTTGATGTTATTTAATTCAGTATAAAATTATCTACAATATGCAGTTTAATTCATGTCCCTAGCTTTATTATTTTAGGAGATATTACAAATTTTCGTACTGACCCGGTTTCTTTGACCGCGAGTGTATATCGGGTGGCATAAAATTGTTGGTCCTACTATTTTGTCGCATAGATACCAACTTTATGCCGAAAAATGTATGACATAAACATTGTTGTGCATATTTTTAATTTGCCGAAATTGTTGTTTCTAATATCGGTTTTCCTAAATATTTATTGTCCGAATGTTTATTGTGTCGAAGTTTAATTTTTAGAATGATTGATGTGCATAACTTTGATGTTATTAATATTAAAAAAAAAAAAAAAAAAAATAAAAAAAAAAAAAAAATCGTTTATTTCAGACATTTGGAGTCCATAAAGTGTTAGTGTTACAGATTTACTTAAATGAGTATGTTAGTGCCTAAGCTTAAATGTTGAGTGGTCCAGTGCCTGATTAGGGCACTGTCCCATCTCTCCGCCACCACGGCCAGGAGACTGTGGCGGCTGGCGCGCACCCTGCGCAGCGTCGCGGCACAGCGTTTGCGGAGCGTCGCATGGAAACCGTCTACGTGCGCGTCCGCAAACATGCCGGACGCACTGCAGTGTCGCGGGAGCCGCAACAGTATCCTGCACGCGTCGTTGTATTGTACAGTCGACGTCAAAGATATATTTTCACTTTTTTACCAACTCGAATGCGGCCGCTAACAATTAGTATGCAAACGCGTTCGATTAGGTAAAAAAGTGTAAATATATCTTTGACGTCGACTGTACACGCATGGCGTTCATGGCACGCTGCGTGTACCTAGTCCACAGGCTGCAGGTGTACAGCGATGTACAGTATGCTTGAAATAGTGTTATTTTAACTTGTGCTGTACACCTGCTAAACCTGCGGGCAATCATGTTGGCCCTGACGGCCAGAGCCCTGCGCTCGCGTTCAATATCAGAATCGTCCTGAAAGTCATCGGTGACCAAGTGTCCGAGATATTTAAAAGAAAAAACCCTTCTCAGTTCCTGTGTGTGTGTGTTATTATTTAATCTTCTAAAAATGTTGTGCATACATTTCGTTACGATTACGATATCGATTGTCGTAAATATTTATTGTCCGAATCTAAATGCAGGTACAGTTCTTCGTAAGGTTTTATCCAACTTAGGATTATACTATTCTCATCACTGTTATTTTGATGAGATATGCTATTGATATGGTTCACAACAAACATTATTTTTGTCGCTGTAAAATATACATCACATAAGGAACAATGAATACTGTATTTTTCTTCATTATATTTTAATTCCTAAAATGGTTCTATCCAGTGTTTAATCTCGGAAGTAGGAATATTATTAATTTTAGATAAAATCAAAAACCAATTTGACGGTCTCGTATCAAAAGTGTCAACTTATTATGTCAATATTTTTTAATTTTAAATTGCACTACTCACTAAACACGGACATTAAAGAGGATGTATAACTAGATAAATAATATTGTAGCATCGCATCACATGTGATCAGTAATTAGTATTATTATATAGGTTTGTGATAACATTAATTACGTTGGATTAAAATGCACTCAGTAACGATGTGCAGTATGTATAAATCTTTATAGTTATTAAGACATCATACTTTTTGACTTTGACTTTGACTTCGAAATTGTTACACATGGCGACTCCAAAGATTTTAGAACCACGGTATGCTACGAAAAGTCGTAAGCCTGCTGATGACCCGCCCTCATGTCGACGGAGCCCCACTTCGCAGGGCCCCTATTTCTGCTCTGAGGGACACAATTGAACCCTAATCTAACCGACCTAAAACAGAGTCCGCTTGTGTGTGTTGTTTGATAGCCGTGCGGCGAGTCGACGCCACCCCGCTGCGCTCTATTTCTGCTCTGAGGGACAAAAGGCAACTAACGAACCTATCTAATTGATGTAAATGAAGGTTGTCTCTGCTGTAGAGATGGGTAAATCCGGACTTGAAGATTTAAATGATTCGAATCCGCAAGCGGTTCCGATCCCTTATCGACTCCTTTCAAATCTTATCGAATCCGAGGATTTATTAACTCCGACTCGGCACCAGAGCCGAATGCCGCGTACACGGCACGCGGATCGGAGCAAGGAGCGAGCGAGAGCGAGCCGATCGCGGATCGCGATCGCGGCGGCTATGACTGCGGCGCTACCACGAACTTCGAAAGTCGAAGTTCGTAATACATGCATCCCTGTCACTCGATTAAGGGAGTGCGATAGAGATGGAAATACCCGAACTTCGACTTTCGAAGTTCGTGGTAGCGCCGCTGGTCACGTGGCACGCCATTCGGCTTCGGCTTGATTCGGCTCCAATCGGAGAACTTCGCGATTACATTGCGAATGATGCTAATGTCGACAATTTTAGCTCTTTTTGTATTCAATGCAGGTAAAAATGGATCTTATGTCATAAACATAGTGTTGGTTGTCCCCCGGCTGAGGATTTTAGTTAGATTCAATCAAGGTTGACAGTCCTAAGCCTGTGAAGTACGAAGGGAAATCGATCGATCGATAACAAGTATAACAACAGCTAGTAATATAATAAAATAAATCAAAGTAGTGTAAATACTTGACCTTGTGCAAATAATTTTAAGATTTTATTAACTAATTTGTTATAATGATAATAACAACGCAATCCGCATTCGTAAAAAAACCAAAAAAACTAGCTCCATCAGAAAAAAATATTATAATTTCGGATATTCCGATTCAATATAACTCGGAGATTGGATATATGTCTCAAAAGATTCGGAAAACCGTTAATATCACTGAATTTGTATTAAAACCAACGAGTCCACTGAGTCCAGAGTGATTTTGTTTGAGGGATTCAAAGGATTTGTATTAAAACCAACGAGTCCGGAGTGATTTTGTTTGAGGGATTCAAAGGATTTGTATTAAAACCAACGAGTCCGGAGTGATTTTGTTTGAGGGATTCAAAGGAGTCGAAGAGCCGATAAGCGGAGTCGGTACCGATAAGCGGAGTCGGTACCGATAAGCGGAGTCGGTACCGATAGCGGAGTCGGATTTAGTGATTCGGATCACTCCGCGGAGCCGAGATTACCCATCTCTACTCTGCTGAGAATTGCCTAATACTTGAATAACCTATGACCCGCCCTCATGTCGACGGAGCTCCGCTTCGCGGGCCCCTATTTCTGCTCTGAGGGACGAAAGGCAACTAACGAACCTATCTTATTTATCTAGATGTAGGTCGGGTCTGCTCAGAGTTTAAAAATAGTATAAAATTTAGGAAGGTCTATGTGGTGTATAGGTGGTGTAATTTTAGCTTTAGCTAGAACTTTTAAATGTGTATGCGCAAAAATTAATGTAAGTAGTATGCCACTCAACATTATGCCAAACATTCCCGGCCAAAATGTTTTTAGGACGATCTACATTATGCGATACGACAGGCACCCTAGCCGAAAGACGTCCACTGCTGGACATAGGCCTCTCCCAAAGAGTGGCAGAGTGACCGGTCCCGCGCCACCCGCATCCAGCGGACTCCCGCAACCTTTTCCAGGTCATCAGCCCACCTTCTGGCGCGCCTTCCTGTACGTGGTCGCCACGATTGGTTTACCAAATGAAATTTCAGCGAAAATTTGGTTGCGAAGTGAAATTTACCGAAACATATTTCGCCGAAAAGGCATTACCTATATCGTTTTATATACCACGATGGTGGTAAACAAGCTTACGCTCCGCCTGAAGGTGTTCAGCAGCTTCAGAGAAGTCATATATATGCGTATTGACACTTGGGTGAGACCCTGGCACCCAGCACATCGCGTGCTGTCCAGGGAGGTAGTAAAATGAGTCTGGGTATCGACGAGTATCACTGTATTCTGTTACTAGTACCTACAGTCGCGCCATTAGGTCTATCAATATATAGTCCTCCTCGTCGATTTCTACGATGGCGACCCTAAAAAATTATGGGTTGGCCCTATTATAAGCTCTGATATGAATCTTGAATACTCTATTGCAAGAGGGTGACAATACAGTTGGCCAGTCGTGTTATACGTATGTATGTACTTAGGAGGGTTTAAGTTTAAACCTCTCTTTTCGTGCTTGGTGTTTTACATCTAAGTTAGGTCTATCAATAAGGACATAGTTCCTCTCAATTGCTCAAAGGTTAGCTGGAAGAGATCCCTTATAGGGATAAGTTCGCCTTTGTACTTTGATCTATTGTGTGACATGTATATTCTTTAACCTGTTATTGTGTACAATAAAGTGCTTACATACATACATACATACATAGTCAACCATATTGGATCTGCTGCGGACCTGTTATAACCTACTTAATTCATCATGACTATCAGCCTAAATCCCACGGCTGGGCACATTCCTCCTCACATAGATCACATAAATGGGATGTAATTCCTATACTGGCCCATAACCTTGCAGATTTTAGCTTGTCCCTATAATCACGGGTATTGTTTACGCTTCGTTCAACCAAGTTCCCACCATCAAGTTCCCACCATCAAGTTCCCACCATCAAGTTCCCACCATCAAGTTCCCACCATCAAGTTCCCACCATCAAGTTCCCACCATCAAGTTCCCACCATCAAGTTCCCACCATCAAGTTCCCACCATCAAGTTCCCACCATCAAGTTCCCACCATCAAGTTCCCACCATCAAGTTCCCACCATCAAGTTCCCACCATCAAAGTCGCGAATATTCTAACCCTTCTTCCGTCGTTTCAGTTAAGAATAACTACCAAGGCATTAGTACTATGTCAAAGATTAAATCGCACCTAACCAGTTATTGTGTTCCGGCAGGACGTGTGACGTCAATGGTTAAAAGAATAACACAATTACTTATAGTTTACGATTGTCTTGAAATAGAATGATTGCAGGACCGCTTTCATGATCGTCGTGTACGAATTAACCTGCAGTGACTTGCTGAAAATAACAACTTTGTTTGCTATGTACTTGGGTATCTACTTTCATACCAATTCATCCCTATAGGAATGAGTTTCGTAATAAAATGTATCCAATGGATTAATTCAGGTTTCACTGTAATTGAATAACAATCATCTCAACTTTCATTATCATAATAATAGCAAGAAATCCGCTAAATCCGATATTCGACGATATCAAATATAGCTGAATGGTAACTATTTATAACGCAAGCCTTACTCGGTCACGTTCGTTCCAAAGAAAGGCGGGAACATTCGTCGCCATACTTTATTATACGGAGGAGATAAAAACAAGGGTGAATGGCGGTGTAACACACGCCCACAATATTGTTTCACCCGCATCCACATCTCTGATGCCAATACGTAGGGTAGAAGAGAGGCAGCAATAAAAAGGGGTTAAATTGTTTTTGAATATTTATTTACCATGCAAGTATACAAAGACGATATAAACGCGGTTTTATATTTCCAAAAAACAACAGACAGTTTCCCCGTTTCTATTTCTATCAAAAGTCCTTGCCCTTACTGCCCTTACTCCGGCCGGGAGCTGTAATAGTACATTATGGCCGTGGCCGGGAAGGAGGAAATTGCAGGCTGAGTATTTGTTTATTGCCATTCCGGCTGAGGCTACTATATTAGCCTCAGCCGGAATGGCAATAAACAAATACTTTTCTCAAAAATGGGGGAATAAAAAAGACTAAATTTATATAAACTTTAAATATCGTTGGAAAACGTGAAAATATTTACGTTTTCCCGCCGTTTTTTTTTAAACAGAATCGCAAGTAACAATAATAATTAATAACCTTAACTTAAACAATAAAGGAATTTATATATAACATTCCAGGCGGCCTGCAATGTTTTTTATTTTTTAATTTAGATCGGACCTTAAACTATACACTTTACCTTCCAATATGTAGCGAGTTATGTTCACTTTGCGGGCCATTTTTGAGGAAAGATATTTATCGCTTAGTAGATAAGGTCACTGTCCAGGAAAGCTAATTGCGTCGTCAGATACGTCTCCATTTCGCCCTCCTCGAGGGATTTGCTGAAAAAGATTGCCTCAGCCCGGGCATTACTCTTGTGGGACATTTATCTGTAGTTTTTTCCGTGAGCGTTGCCGGCGCTTGAAGTGTTTTATAGACGATACTGTGTATCTAAACAATTCGTCTCTAGTCGTCTCAATAAATGCCTGAGAAAATATGTAGGTGCGTTTGCCTACTAGTCTAGACCTCCGTGTTTTTGTAATATTGTTTTAGATCCCTAAGGGCGAGTGTGCACTACAATTAATTTTACTGCCCGGCAATCCGTTTTTTTCCGGTCCGATATGGCACGCCAATAAATGTACATAGTAGTTTGTGAACTAAGTATACATAATTTTACCGTCTGACGTTTATATACATTTATATCGGCATATGTTTAACGGACCACCAGATATAGTAAAATATGAACACAAAAAAAATACTTTTGACGACCAAAAATAGTAACTGAGCACCTAATTTTTTTCACCATTTTAATGTGAAATGATAACCTAAATAATAACATCTTACTATCCTATTTAAAGAAAATGTCTCCTAATTAATCATTGCTAACACATAAATAGTAAATGATCACCAAAATGTTACCACCATTTTTATGTTAAATGAAAACCAAATTATAACATCTTACTATCCTATTAAAGAAAATGTGTCCCAACTAATCATTGCTAACCCAAAAATAGTTAATGAGGGCCAAGGTTTAATCACCATTTTTATGTTAATTAATAACCAAATTATAACATCTTACTATCCTATTAAAGAAAATGTCTCCCAACTAATCATTGCTAACCCAAAACTAACTCAGTCTCCCGCCCTCCGCCCGGGCTCCCGCCAGAAACTTGCTTCGTCGGCCCTTCGTTTCACGTGCGCACTCGACCTACGCTCCGCTCGGGAGGTCGCCGGCTCGCTTCGCTCGCCACCTCCCCCCACTCGCTTCGCTTCGGCCTCGTGCACCCGCTCAGCTCAGGACCTCCTTCGCAAGCTTCTGTCTCCGCGGGCTTTTATATACACTCTAGGGGTAAGACAGACAAGACCACGTGGAAGTGGGGTACGCTGATTCGGGTTTTGGTAGCTATTTTTACCTTTCGATCGCTTTATTTGGTAATATGCATACATTTTATGGCAATCATAGTGACTTATTTAGGTAGAAATATTGTATTAATTTGTTCGCTAAGATTAGGTGCTCAGTTAGGTACTAAATTTGGTAATCATTTACTAAATTTGATCTTTGAGTACAATTTAATTGTGCAGTCGTTACTAAAACAGGTAGTACCATTGTAATGGTAGAATTCTTTTTTTGGTGTTCAGTACATTTTTTTGGTAAGAAAGCTTGAGGGTATCAAAGTATTTTCTGGTGGTCATTATATTTGTTCCCATTTATATCGGACTGTAAAAAATCGGACTGCCAGACTGTAAATTCATTGTAGAGTGCACAATCGGCCTAAAGTAACCTTAACCTTCCGTCAATCCTCGTATATTCGTTGAAGTATATCCTATTTTTCTATTTAGTAGCACAGGTACGTAGCACGTTTTTTCAGACATAGTAAATAAAAGAAAAATAGAGGTAAATAAAACATAAACAATGGTAGACAACAGTCGGTCTTATCGCTAAAAAGCGATCTGTTCCAGACAACCTTTGGGTGGTGAAGACGATGCAAAAAAAGATGATTTGAGCAGGTGAAAACAGAAAAACAGAATATAAACAACTTAACTATAAGAAAAAGACTATACACTTACATGAATACACATATATATAAACCTACATACACATACAATAACTAAATGTCATAGAACAGTATCACTTACAGCCGAAAAGTAGGAATGACAATAGTTACGGAAGAGAAAAATAGAATATAATATAACGACACACCTAACAATAAATTTTGACAATTATAATAGCAGTGTCCTTATACAATACAATACAATACAAATACTCTTTATTGCACACCTCACACAAACAAAGCAGTTAAAAAGAGAAACAATACAATAACATGTAGGTAGAGGTAGACAACAGGCGGTCCTTATTATCCCAAATACCATTTCGAATTCTAAATTCGCTGATACTTATATCCTAAAACACGATCCACTGACCAGATTTTATATGATATCCCTACGTCGTAATCACTTTACTAGACCCATACCGATATGTACAAACATACACACCGACCGTCTATTCCTCAAGCACGGAACACATATTTTTTTTGCAAAGGTATTGGCTACGGCTTTGATGAGTAGCGGTTAGAGACTTGGAATTGAATACATCGTACTTAGCAATTAGGTACAAAAGTGAGAAAACTTCGACATGTCAAAGTCCTTAGACCCGCTGCCCATCGCAAATACGACTGGAATATGAACTTAACCAGTAACCTATTTTGTTTGTCTGTAATTTTAACGATGTCTTGTGTACAATAAAGTATTTACATACACATAGATACATATGAAGTGAGGGTCCGATGCCTGTTGCTGATTATTTACTTGTATGGATTGTAGGACGAAGTTGGTTTCGGGTGGATATTTTGGACGAAACCTGCGTTGTGGATTATTTTTTTTTATCCTGTCTGGCGTCTTTTCACTTTCGTATTGATTCCGGTATAATTTTGCTAGTTAACATCAACACTTAGGGAGTGAACTGTCTGCACTTCAAAATTATAAATACGGTAGGTTTCGATTTTTAGTAAATCCTTATTTATTTGAAGAGCAAACAGAGATAAAATGTAGGTACCTACATAATAACAATTTAATCTTCATACATTGCAAAATTTAAATGAACCTGCATTGAATTCCTCAGTAGTTCCCACTAAACACAATATTTGTACGAGCGAGCGAAGAGAACGGCGTTCTTCGTTTCAGCTTGGGCAAAAATGCTTTCGTATTTTTCTTTTTCCTCTACCTGTGGCCTCAACCGATTCTGGTGATTTTGTTTTCGTTTTGTTCTGTTGGAAATTTAAAAATATATCTTTGGTGTTCCTTACCAAATATGGTCCAACGGAACAGTTATTGTAAAGACAGACTCGCGAGTTGTACAGTTCACAGCACGTTATCCACGTTAATCCCCTAGCCTGATCCCCCAGGGGAATTAGCGGCAATTATTTTATATTCAACTAGGAAAAAATGATAATGTTCGGTTATGGCGCTTCGCCGGACGCTACCGCGTCACGCTCGCTTCGCTCGCTCGGCTCGCGCGCTGTAGGGTCGCAGTTCAACTAACAACCTAACCGTTTTTTTCCCCTGGGGGATCAGGCTAGGGGATTAACGTGGACAACAGCGTTCACAGAGCCACCGGTATAATATAAACTTAGTTTAGTATGTTACGGGCAGTGTATATTGCAGTGTGCCCAACTAGCTCGTTATTCGCCCGGCTCCGGATTGTAATAAACTTCGGCTTTTTTTTATCTCAGAAATAACACTTAAAAGGAGTAAAAATGTAAAGTGCAGCCGTCGACCGTTGGCTGACATTTTGTAAACAAACGATTTGTATCAAAAGTTTTTAAGTAAAAATGTTACCATGTTCTAGCATGCCGAGATAAGAGACGAATAAGTAAAGCCGCCGGAATTCATGATATTTTTTAAGTCCCGACTCAAAAGTATTTAGGTAAAAAATACTAGTTTTTTATTTTACTCCTGAAACATCCTAAATAAAGATTACCAGCCTACCTATTTAGGTACTAGTTGATCCTTACTTTACAGATGCATTCTACATTATCTAGTTTTTTTATATCTTCGTTGACTTCACGAACATACAAACCATCACATGACATTATTTTACTGAATGACTTGGCTTGGCCACCGTCATTCTTTTCCTCGCGCTCTTTAACCTAGTTGCTAGTAATTGAGCCCGTTTGTTTGTACGGGGTCGGGGCGGTAGTGTAGGAATCACACTCTGTTATTGTTATTGCAAATAAGTAATTGTTGGAGATATCTTCGTTATCAGCTTCACTTTACAAATGGTACGACTATTTCTCACTCTACTATGTATGAGTAAGGCATTCAAAACATTTAGTTTTTAATGATATCGTGGGTTCATATCACAACTGTTATTAATATTTTTTTCATTTCATTTCAAGCTTCATCTGAGCTGTAAAGACAAAAAAAACTTGAAAAAATGTAAAAAAGCGTGACTAAATTTGTGAGTTTCATGATTCACTGCCGAGTATTACTTTTTAAAATATGATATTTCGTGAAATTAAACAGATCGCCCGCTCATACTACACAATGCTCAGGTACATTATCAAGACTTCTGCAAAACATAAAAATACTCTTAGTGCAGTTGAGGATACTTGTTTTCTGCAAACATATTGTCAATGTCATTCAGTTTAGCAAATGACCGTAAAAAACAATTAGTATAAAAATATACCTCTACCTACATGTTATTGTATTGTTTCTCTTTTTAACTGCTTTGTTTGTGTGAGGTGTGCAATAAAGAGTATTTGTATTGTATTGTATAGACCCCAGAGCTGGCGCTTACCTCTTCCAACGAATTTCCAGAGCCATTCAAAGAGGTAATACCTACCGCCAGCGTAATGGCCGGGGTCCTCAGTCCGACCTCCTAGAAGCCGTTTTCTTTTTATAATTCTTTATCAAACTCAAACTCAAAATGATCTTTATTCAAGTAGGCCTAGTAACAAGCACTTTCAAATCGTCAGTTATTTTTTTTAAGTAATTTATGAAACAAAAAATAAAAAAATATTTTATATGAAGTAAAAATTGTATAGAAAATACTAGTGAATGTTTCTAGAAAAACAATCTAATGTCAAAAAAACAAAATATAACGAGAATTAAATAATTAGTCTTTTGATTAAAAATTCAGTCACAATTCGTTCCATGGAGTTTTATCATTCATGTAGTCTTGTGTGCTATAATAAGCTTTCGAAATAAGTTTACGCTTCACATAGTTCTTGAATTTAATAATAGATAACTCAGTTACGTTTCCTGGAAGTTTGTTATAAAACCTTACACAATTAATGAATGATTTTTTTATTTTCTGGAGCCGAGTGGTGGGCACCGCGAGCTTATGCTTATTTCTAGTATTAATATTATGTATGTTACAGTTTTTCCTAAAATTGACAATGTTTTTATGTACATACACAATATTTTCATAGATATACTGACAATGTAATGTCATTATATTAATATTTTTAAACTTATCTCTAAGTGAGTCTCTATGTTTCAATCTATATATCGCCCGAATAGCCCGTTTCTGCAAAACAAAAATCGAATGAATGTCCGAGGCACTGCCCCACAAAAAAATGCCATATGACATAATGCTATGGAAGTAGCTAAAATATACTAATCGAGCTGTTGTCACGTCTGTTAATTGACGGATCTTGCTCACTGCAAATGCTGCAGAACTCAGTCTATTCCAGAGATTACCAATATGGGGACCCCATTGCAGCTTAGAATCTAACGTTAAACCAAGAAAAACCGTACTATCAACTAGTTCCAATTCCTCATCTTTCACAAACACACTCCCTTGCTCGTGCATAACGTGATTCGTGACAAATTTAATACATTTAGTCTTTTTCTCATTTAACAATAAATTATTAACATTAAACCAATTTACTACTTTAGAAATAGCATTGTTTACATCATTGCAAGCTTGTTGCTGTCTTATGAGTTTGAAAATAAGTGAGGTGTCATCTGCAAACAATACTATATCATGGTGGGTCTTTACTAGGTATGGCAAGTCATTTATGTAGATAAGGAACAGGAAAGGCCCCAATATTGATCCCTGCGGTACACCCATCGAGACTAATGACCCCGGTGATCGCTGTCCATTCACTTCGACCCTTTGTATTCTACCATGTAAGTAAGACTTAAGTAAATTCAGTGATGATCCTCTGACTCCATAGTAGTCGAGTTTCCTGATCAATGTTTCATGACAAACGCAGTCGAAGGCCTTGGATAAATCACAGAAGATACCTAAAGCATCTCGTGATTCCTCCCAGGCATCGAAAATGTGTTTAATTAGCTCGACACCAGCGTCGGTTGTCGAGCGACCCCGGGTAAATCCAAATTGCATGTTATGCATCAAATTGTTTATATTAAAATGTTTTATTAATTGCGACAAAACTAATTTTTCAAAAATTTTGCTCTGAAGGTCTGAAGTTAGTAGGGTCAGTAGTGCTACCTGATTTGAATAACGGAGTGATTTTACTATGTTTCATTAGATCAGAAAACTCACCGCAATCGACACTGTTGCACAGACTGTTGTTATTATTTGTGTACATTTGTAGTTGTATTTGTACATTTATAGATGATTTACATCCAGAGATGTTCTTACTCGTTGCTCATATAAGATTTGATTCTTCTTTTGTTTTTTTTGATATATTTCATACTGTAATATTTTGTATCACAGTATACTGTGCAATGTTATCACTTATCATATAGCGTGTACTGTGTATCATATTATTAAATTCAGTTTCTATTTGCGAGTTCCTATAATTGGCTCTGTATTGCTATTTATAAAGTTTAGCGAATATTTCATAGCTGTTGGAATTCCTTGTATAAATAAATAAATATAACTGCCAACTCAGGCGCAACGATTTCTATAATGGATTTGAGTGCATGAACAGAAACTCCCCAGAGGTCACAAGTTTTTTTTGACATTAATTGATTTAAACGCCTTTACTACATCTGAGAAACTAACGTGTTCAAAATTAAGATTTGTATTACATTCTGGGGCGTTTTCTTTCAACAATGTAACGGCAGAGGAAGGTGATGAATTTAAATACTTAGTTGTGAAAACTGGTATCTCAGTAAAGAAATATTCAAATTCAGTAGCTACTTCCAAACTAGAATCTACAATTCTGCCATCAATTTTTATTTTAAGATCGTTCGGTGTGTTCTTCGATCTACCAGTCTCCATATTAATCACTCTCCAGGTTGTTTTAATAATGTCAGAGCTATTTTTTATTTTAAGGGATAAATAATTACGCTTGGCTACATGACAATTTATTTTAAATTGCTTCGAATATTGCTTGACATCTATCTCTATATCTCATATTTATTTGTCTTTATTATAAATATTATAATTATTAGTAATTACCTAGTTAAGTATATCTTTGTTGTTCTCAAATAAAATTATCGTATCTGTTTAGTTTAATGAAACAGCACCGCAGGTGGTCGTTCGTCTCCCGGGAGGTGGCTGCTTTTTGCGACGTGTTGCTATTTCAGTCCTTGCACCGTGGAGCCTTCCGGTGGGTCACTTTACTGCCATAACCAGGGGGCGCGGCGGGACCCCCGCTAGGTCGACCAGTCACGGACGCAACATCCTTTTTTTGAAACAAATAAGACTTTTACGTTCCGAGCTAACCTGAAAATGTATCAAACCTCAACAACCCTCTTCTATTCAAGCTGTCAGGTGACTGTATAAAAAAAGAGTTAACTGCTCTGTCTGTCTCAAAGAGTTAACTGCTCAGATGAGCAGTTAACTCTTTGAAAGTTCCAATGCCCGCATCACGGTTTATCTCGTGTAGTGTGGTCGCCTTCTGTCTCCATCATCAGGTCAGCCCAGTGGTGCCATAGTATTTGTTGTCACCGAACTTGCATAAGTAAGCCTCAATCAGATATCGGCGAGTGGCTGAAATGTGTTTAGCAAATTTTGAAAAGCAAATTGTTTACATATTTACTTACATACGAATAGAGCTAAATTAAAAAAAGCTTGTAAACAGAGACGATACGTTTCACTTTAATCTTTGAATTTTTAATTGATGTGTCACTCACTGTATATACTATAGCCCACGTCACGTTCCTCAGTTGCCAGCCTAACATAATAAACATATATACTCGTACCTTCTGTTTTCATAAAGGACTTAACAGACATAGATTTCCTACTAAGAAACCTTTTTTCATGCAACTAAAAAAGTATACCTGCTCTGAATCACTGAGACACAGACGCCAGACTCATCAAACGCTACATTAGACTCATTAGTATCTTTTAACGACTCGTATTTCATTAAAAACTGCAAGGCAACATCAACCTTACTTCCCTATGGTAGACTCTAAATAACACAACCACCAAGATACGACTTACGGAAAGCGATTGATTACACTCTGCTTTTGGCAAACGGGTTATACATCTTTGACAAACTATGACCTTATGTGCTTTTTATAAAGACCAAAATGGCGTGACAAATTCGATTGCCAACAAAAAAGTTGTAGTAATTTGCGAGCAAGTCACGAGACGCTCTAAAGGTAAACATTGTAAGTTTTCCTGCAACAATTGCCAAAAACGACAAAGTTACTGATAACCTTAGGTTGTTTCAATGAAGACTCAAAATCGCTTGACAATTTAAGACAAAGCGTGTGTCTGAAAGTGGTCTTAATATCTTTACCAATAAGGTGGTGGATTAACCTCCAATATTTAGTTAAAGGCACGTGTAATGTGGTTGTTGGTGGTTGCCAAGAGTGTCACAATGGTGAGGTTCGGGAACAACGGGGGCCTTGGGCCGGTTCGCTCGGCAGGCTGCCATAAAGTCGAATTCGGTCCGAATTGGGCTTGTTTGGGTCAATCACCTGTCAATAACAGTGCAAAGTTCAACGACTAACGAGTCACATATTTATTTACACAACATGTGTATTCATCGATTGCTATTCGGGTGCAATTCGGTTTGCTTTAATGAGAGCTGTCATGACAAATATGTAAATCATATAGCCACTCGTGCAAAGCGGTTTAAGAGTAAGCTTTTATATGGATAAGAAGGAATTTGAGATAACCTATGTTTGACAAATAAATGATTGATTGATTGATTGATTGATTGACCGGCCCACGTTCCAAAATTATTAATTATTGAATAAACCGTCAAATTGTGCCTCGATGCTACTCGGGATAGATGCATCTTGATTGTAAGTCATTATATGTATGTTACACTGTGGAAGATTGCATGCTCCCACTAGTGTTATCAAATGGTAACCTCCTTAGCAAATGAACACTTATTTTTTAAGTTATTCATAATACTAACAAAATATGTGTCCATTGTTATGAAATAAGTTTTTTTTTTTTTTTTTTTTTAAGTATTTTTTTTTTATTAAAAGTAAGACAGTGTTGCGATATAATTCTTTGCCAAATTTTGGGAAAACCGTCTCGCATTAGATATAATTCCAGATGCCCGTCCTAAAAACACCGGGTGGTAAAAGTAGAAGAATCAATAGCAGCACCGTATGCAAATAGCTTGTGGCGAGTTGTGCAAGATTAATATTTCAAAACAGCCATCTCGTTCAGTTCTTATCTAAAACTGACACTGATCAGTCCAATATAAAATTTATTTATTTAATCGTATGGCAAGGTGTTACAGAACAGGTAACTTACTAATATAACATATTTAGTATATAATATGAATTTTATAAAATCTATTTAACCTGAATTCTCACGCAAAGCCGCTCTCAATCTATTTTTAACCAAATTGATACCTCGAGCGGCATGACCGACATACAATCTGACTTTTTAATAATCCGACACCCCCCGCGACCCGGAAGCGTCCAATCTTCCCCGTAATTTGCGAAGTAAACATAGACGCACGCGAAAAGTCGAGGTCGAGTTTTGTATTGTCTCTGAGCTGAGTATGATAGTCCAGACGATTTGAACTAGCGAATCGAGACGCGAGTTGGCGAGAAAATTGCGACTGTCAAATTATACTTTGTCACCTTTTCTCAAGTTCCATTTTGATTTAAACTTTACAGGAATTGGTAACGACTCGCCTAACATGATGTCCCGCGTTATACCAGGGGCCGTAGACAAGGTTACAATCGACAAGCGCTAACGCCAATAGAAACTAATAAAATGTAGGGGAATGACAGATGCCGACGAAACATTTTTCGTTAACATCTGTCATTCCCATACATTTTATTAGTTTCTATTGGCGTTAGCGCTTGTCGATTGTAACCTTGTCTAGGCCCCCAGATGAGAAAAGCAAAGATGCTTAAAACGGTGTATAAAATCTAGGAAGTGGTAGGTATTCTAAGTATCATTCAACTTGTACAAACAGTAAGCGTATCCGAATTTTATCATGTTGCAGTAACCATAAGGAAAATTAATGCTTTTCCTGAATAGTTGTACTCTTAGTTGAGTCGATAGTGTGACTTAGTTGGCAGTGTTGGCACCTACAATCGTCATTCAAAGCAATATAGAGGTGACCAACACGGTGTCGATTATTGGAATACGTATGTCAAAGATTGAAACCTACTACTTGCGTAACTTGTAATCGCAATTGTTTATTTTGATATTAATTATTACATTCCAGCAATGTATGTGTGAGTAGTAATTCAAGTATATACACCGTGTATTTCAATTCAATGCAATGACGAAATTGACATACAAAATAATATGCAAGAAAGAAATTAATTTATTTGGCGAGAAAAATAAACTATAGAAATGCACCGAAATGAATGCCACTCAGCATTGGCCAGTAGCGATATAAGTATGCCAAATGCGCTGGTTTTCAAGGCACCCTACCCTACAGAACATACAATATACGTGGCTACTTTGTCAGTTGATATAAGTATGCCAAATGCGCTGGTTTTCAAGGCACCCTACCCTACAGAACATACAATATACGTGGCTACTTTGTCAGTTGATATAAGTATGCCAAATGCGCTGGTTTTCAAGGCACCCTACCCTACAGAACATACAATATACGTGGCTACTTTGTCAGTTGATATAAGTATGCCAAATGCGCTGGTTTTCAAGGCACCCTACCCTACAGAACATACAATATACGTGGCTACTTTGTCAGTTGATATAAGTATGCCAAATGCGCTGGTTTTCAAGGCACCCTACCCTACAGAACATACAATATACGTGGCTACTTTGTCAGTTGATATAAGTATGCCAAATGCGCTGGTTTTCAAGGCACCCTACCCTACAGAACATACAATATACGTGGCTACTTTGTCAGTTGATATAAGTATGCCAAATGCGCTGGTTTTCAAGGCACCCTACCCTACAGAACATACAATATACGTGGCTACTTTGTCAGTTGATATAAGTATGCCAAATGCGCTGGTTTTCAAGGCACCCTACCCTACAGAACATACAATATACGTGGCTACTTTGTCAGTTGATATAAGTATGCCAAATGCGCTGGTTTTCAAGGCACCCTACCCTACAGAACATACAATATACGTGGCTACTTTGTCAGTTGATATAAGTAAACCAAATGCGCTGGTTTTCAAGGCACCCTACCCTACAGAACATACAATATACGTGGCTACTTTGTCAGTTGATATAAGTATGCCAAATGCGCTGGTTTTCAAGGCACCCTACCCTACAGAACATACAATATACGTGGCTACTTTGTCAGTTGATATAAGTATGCCAAATGCGCTGGTTTTCAAGGCACCCTACCCTACAGAACATACAATATACGTGGCTACTTTGTCAGTTGATATAAGTATGCCAAATGCGCTGGTTTTCAAGGCACCCTACCCTACAGAACATACAATATACGTGGCTACTTTGTCAGTTGATATAAGTATGCCAAATGCGCTGGTTTTCAAGGCACCCTACCCTACAGAACATACAATATACGTGGCTACTTTGTCAGTTGATATAAGTATGCCAAATGCGCTGGTTTTCAAGGCACCCTACCCTACAGAACATACAATATACGTGGCTACTTTGTCAGTTGATATAAGTATGCCAAATGCGCTGGTTTTCAAGGCACCCTACCCTACAGAACATACAATATACGTGGCTACTTTGTCAGTTGATATAAGTATGCCAAATGCGCTGGTTTTCAAGGCACCCTACCCTACAGAACATACAATATACGTGGCTACTTTGTCAGTTGATATAAGTATGCCAAATGCGCTGGTTTTCAAGGCACCCTACCCTACAGAACATACAATATACGTGGCTACTTTGTCAGTTGATATAAGTATGCCAAATGCGCTGGTTTTCAAGGCACCCTACCCTACAGAACATACAATATACGTGGCTACTTTGTCAGTTGATATAAGTATGCCAAATGCGCTGGTTTTCAAGGCACCCTACCCTACAGAACATACAATATACGTGGCTACTTTGTCAGTTGATATAAGTATGCCAAATGCGCTGGTTTTCAAGGCACCCTACCCTACAGAACATACAATATACGTGGCTACTTTGTCAGTTGATATAAGTATGCCAAATGCGCTGGTTTTCAAGGCACCCTACCCTACAGAACATACAATATACGTGGCTACTTTGTCAGTTGATATAAGTATGCCAAATGCGCTGGTTTTCAAGGCACCCTACCCTACAGAACATACAATATACGTGGCTACTTTGTCAGTTGATATAAGTATGCCAAATGCGCTGGTTTTCAAGGCACCCTACCCTACAGAACATACAATATACGTGGCTACTTTGTCAGTTGATATAAGTATGCCAAATGCGCTGGTTTTCAAGGCACCCTACCCTACAGAACATACAATATACGTGGCTACTTTGTCAGTTGATATAAGTATGCCAAATGCGCTGGTTTTCAAGGCACCCTACCCTACAGAACATACAATATACGTGGCTACTTTGTCAGTTGATATAAGTATGCCAAATGCGCTGGTTTTCAAGGCACCCTACCCTACAGAACATACAATATACGTGGCTACTTTGTCAGTTGATATAAGTATGCCAAATGCGCTGGTTTTCAAGGCACCCTACCCTACAGAACATACAATATACGTGGCTACTTTGTCAGTTGATATAAGTATGCCAAATGCGCTGGTTTTCAAGGCACCCTACCCTACAGAACATACAATATACGTGGCTACTTTGTCAGTTGATATAAGTATGCCAAATGCGCTGGTTTTCAAGGCACCCTACCCTACAGAACATACAATATACGTGGCTACTTTGTCAGTTGATATAAGTATGCCAAATGCGCTGGTTTTCAAGGCACCCTACCCTACAGAACATACAATATACGTGGCTACTTTGTCAGTTGATATAAGTATGCCAAATGCGCTGGTTTTCAAGGCACCCTACCCTACAGAACATACAATATACGTGGCTACTTTGTCAGTTGATATAAGTATGCCAAATGCGCTGGTTTTCAAGGCACCCTACCCTACAGAACATACAATATACGTGGCTACTTTGTCAGTTGATATAAGTATGCCAAATGCGCTGGTTTTCAAGGCACCCTACCCTACAGAACATACAATATACGTGGCTACTTTGTCAGTTGATATAAGTATGCCAAATGCGCTGGTTTTCAAGGCACCCTACCCTACAGAACATACAATATACGTGGCTACTTTGTCAGTTGATATAAGTATGCCAAATGCGCTGGTTTTCAAGGCACCCTACCCTACAGAACATACAATATACGTGGCTACTTTGTCAGTTGATATAAGTATGCCAAATGCGCTGGTTTTCAAGGCACCCTACCCTACAGAACATACAATATACGTGGCTACTTTGTCAGTTGATATAAGTATGCCAAATGCGCTGGTTTTCAAGGCACCCTACCCTACAGAACATACAATATACGTGGCTACTTTGTCAGTTGATATAAGTATGCCAAATGCGCTGGTTTTCAAGGCACCCTACCCTACAGAACATACAATATACGTGGCTACTTTGTCAGTTGATATAAGTATGCCAAATGCGCTGGTTTTCAAGGCACCCTACCCTACAGAACATACAATATACGTGGCTACTTTGTCAGTTGATATAAGTATGCCAAATGCGCTGGTTTTCAAGGCACCCTACCCTACAGAACATACAATATACGTGGCTACTTTGTCAGTTGATATAAGTATGCCAAATGCGCTGGTTTTCAAGGCACCCTACCCTACAGAACATACAATATACGTGGCTACTTTGTCAGTTGATATAAGTATGCCAAATGCGCTGGTTTTCAAGGCACCCTACCCTACAGAACATACAATATACGTGGCTACTTTGTCAGTTGATATAAGTATGCCAAATGCGCTGGTTTTCAAGGCACCCTACCCTACAGAACATACAATATACGTGGCTACTTTGTCAGTTGATATAAGTATGCCAAATGCGCTGGTTTTCAAGGCACCCTACCCTACAGAACATACAATATACGTGGCTACTTTGTCAGTTGATATAAGTATGCCAAATGCGCTGGTTTTCAAGGCACCCTACCCTACAGAACATACAATATACGTGGCTACTTTGTCAGTTGATATAAGTATGCCAAATGCGCTGGTTTTCAAGGCACCCTACCCTACAGAACATACAATATACGTGGCTACTTTGTCAGTTGATATAAGTATGCCAAATGCGCTGGTTTTCAAGGCACCCTACCCTACAGAACATACAATATACGTGGCTACTTTGTCAGTTGATATAAGTATGCCAAATGCGCTGGTTTTCAAGGCACCCTACCCTACAGAACATACAATATACGTGGCTACTTTGTCAGTTGATATAAGTATGCCAAATGCGCTGGTTTTCAAGGCACCCTACCCTACAGAACATACAATATACGTGGCTACTTTGTCAGTTGATATAAGTATGCCAAATGCGCTGGTTTTCAAGGCACCCTACCCTACAGAACATACAATATACGTGGCTACTTTGTCAGTTGATATAAGTATGCCAAATGCGCTGGTTTTCAAGGCACCCTACCCTACAGAACATACAATATACGTGGCTACTTTGTCAGTTGATATAAGTATGCCAAATGCGCTGGTTTTCAAGGCACCCTACCCTACAGAACATACAATATACGTGGCTACTTTGTCAGTTGATATAAGTATGCCAAATGCGCTGGTTTTCAAGGCACCCTACCCTACAGAACATACAATATACGTGGCTACTTTGTCAGTTGATATAAGTATGCCAAATGCGCTGGTTTTCAAGGCACCCTACCCTACAGAACATACAATATACGTGGCTACTTTGTCAGTTGATATAAGTATGCCAAATGCGCTGGTTTTCAAGGCACCCTACCCTACAGAACATACAATATACGTGGCTACTTTGTCAGTTGATATAAGTATGCCAAATGCGCTGGTTTTCAAGGCACCCTACCCTACAGAACATACAATATACGTGGCTACTTTGTCAGTTGATATAAGTATGCCAAATGCGCTGGTTTTCAAGGCACCCTACCCTACAGAACATACAATATACGTGGCTACTTTGTCAGTTGATATAAGTATGCCAAATGCGCTGGTTTTCAAGGCACCCTACCCTACAGAACATACAATATACGTGGCTACTTTGTCAGTTGATATAAGTATGCCAAATGCGCTGGTTTTCAAGGCACCCTACCCTACAGAACATACAATATACGTGGCTACTTTGTCAGTTGATATAAGTATGCCAAATGCGCTGGTTTTCAAGGCACCCTACCCTACAGAACATACAATATACGTGGCTACTTTGTCAGTTGATATAAGTATGCCAAATGCGCTGGTTTTCAAGGCACCCTACCCTACAGAACATACAATATACGTGGCTACTTTGTCAGTTGATATAAGTATGCCAAATGCGCTGGTTTTCAAGGCACCCTACCCTACAGAACATACAATATACGTGGCTACTTTGTCAGTTGATATAAGTATGCCAAATGCGCTGGTTTTCAAGGCACCCTACCCTACAGAACATACAATATACGTGGCTACTTTGTCAGTTGATATAAGTATGCCAAATGCGCTGGTTTTCAAGGCACCCTACCCTACAGAACATACAATATACGTGGCTACTTTGTCAGTTGATATAAGTATGCCAAATGCGCTGGTTTTCAAGGCACCCTACCCTACAGAACATACAATATACGTGGCTACTTTGTCAGTTGATATAAGTATGCCAAATGCGCTGGTTTTCAAGGCACCCTACCCTACAGAACATACAATATACGTGGCTACTTTGTCAGTTGATATAAGTATGCCAAATGCGCTGGTTTTCAAGGCACCCTACCCTACAGAACATACAATATACGTGGCTACTTTGTCAGTTGATATAAGTATGCCAAATGCGCTGGTTTTCAAGGCACCCTACCCTACAGAACATACAATATACGTGGCTACTTTGTCAGTTGATATAAGTATGCCAAATGCGCTGGTTTTCAAGGCACCCTACCCTACAGAACATACAATATACGTGGCTACTTTGTCAGTTGATATTCTAATCTAAAGCACTTATGTACACTAGACAGCATAAGTGCATGGTCAAGTCGCAAACTGTTTCCCTTGACGCGCTTGCTAACGCCATCTATGTGCACGACGTGTAATATCATTATAGATGTAAATGTAAACCTCAGAGGATCGGCATAGTTTCACTAGATGGCGCTGTTAACACAGATGGAAACAAAAACTAATTCCTCATCTTGGATATAATTATATTTTTCTTGGGTTATTATTTTTCCTATATTATACTGTCAAGTAATCTTGCCAACGCATTATCGATCGATAATGGCGGTATTATGACGCAATTTGGAATGTGCTTTCTATTTATGTGCTACCTTTGTGCATTTATTTTTCTTGCGATGTTTCCGATTCACTACTAGTGAATATCCAAACAATTCCAAAAACACTTCTTTCCCAACATTTTTTTCGTTGGGTGCGGGATTTGAACCCGTGACTCTAAAGCTAGGTCGACAGTTACTTGCCTCGTTAGCCACTCGACCATCGGTTCAATTGACTAGGCAGTCGAAATTCATCATAAGTTTATTTTGCTGCTCAGATATTAATCCATTACGACTATGATTAGTATAATAATCGATGAGGGTAGACGAATGATTCAAAACTACCATACTTATTCGTTTTTATCACAAAGATGTTACATGTTCGTTCGTAGACCTACTTCAGCTGTGTTATTCATATTTTTTTTGGATATCATGAATATTAAAACTAGTTTTCTATGTAATATTGATCTAGTTAAAAGGTCGCAAATATTTGCGATATATAAAGAAGCTACAGAAACTGATCTAAACGTAAGTCGTTATTTTTACATGTTTGTGATATAATTATCTACTATAAGTAACTACTACTTAACTATCATACATTTTTCTGATGATTTATTTACGTATAATATTGTTGCAGCTAAAAAAAGGTTGAGCAAAAGGAAACGTCTCTGCTACACCGACAAAGAACGGCCACCAGCCATGGTAATGGACTACAAAGAAAATGATTTTGAATCGACAAGGCATTTCGTTGATTTATTGCACACAAGTGTGGACTGTTCGAGGTGTCTCCATAAAGAGGAGGGTTTATACTATCATGGGCATGCTGTTAAACCCTTGCTTACAGAGAAGCACATAAAACAGCAATTTGATACAATTTGGACACTGGACTAAATGTCATGTTTAGTGACGAGAAGTGAGAAGTGTTTAAATCTATTCAAAAGGACAATATAAGTTCACGTTCAGTGATCACGTAGTGCCTAACATGGAATCTGGTGGTATACCTAACTGTGAACATGTAAGGTTTGAAGAAAGACAGACCGGGTTATATATAAACAAGTGACAAAAGTAACATATGAGTAGGATATTGTTTTCATCATGCTTTTTTAACCCTATAGATACTATTAGTAATAGATGTGTTAAGTTAAGGAAAATTATTATTAAACAACATAATCATGTTAATTAACGAGATCGAGTGACATAGATAACCGTGGAATCCTACCATTATAATCTATGAAATATATGGTCGTCTAGTATCAATAATAAAAGCCTTAGTGAACTGTAAGATTGTCCCGTATTTTATTATTATTTTAAATGTCATTAACACAAATGGCGGGTTTATTTACTTACTTAAAAGCTTACTTATAGATTTGGCTAACACCAGAATGCGTTCGCCTGATATATATGTTATCATAACCCGGTCTGAAATTATTAATAAAATTGTCAATAGGTTTTATTTTTATTGGGGTAAAGCTTCAATCTTTTTCCGATTTTCGGAAATGAAACTTAAGCTACATATAACCTCGATAACATGTTAGAAAGTGGCTAATTCACTAATACTATTAACAAAAACTTCTGTTAACAGTGTTGCTGCTAACGGAAGGCCAGAAAACAAGGTTGTAATTTGGCCTATGATATGGCTGTCTGAAGTGAAGAGTGAAAAAGTGAAGTGAATTAAATCCAGTCAACAGGGCCATTTAAGTTTATAGTGTTATAATAATACGCGCCGTCATAATGGTCGCGTAGTTCCTAATATAGAAAAAGTGCAGATGCTGTCGGTCAAAGAGTACGGATTACGTTAAGATTTATATATTCTATAAACCGGGTTATCCTAAATAAATTAAAAATATATATATTGTTTCAGTAGGTAATAGGTATTAATATGCCGTTTGCTTTCTTTTTTATATTCCTTTACTATTTAAAATGTGATATTTCATAAGATCAAACAAGTGTAAGTAACGGTGAAAGACCAAATAAAATTATTATGATTATTTTCAAATCAATAACACAATAATTCATGGTTTGAACGCTCACATATAGGTATAGATATACTATGGCAATTAACACCTTAATGCGTTCTGCTGATTTGAATGTTAGATAACCCGGTTGTAAGTTAATATTGTCAATATTATATTTATTGGGGTGAAGCTTCAATCTTTTTCCAATTATGGAAATGAAACTTAAGCTATTACCTCAATAAAAATGTTACAAAGTTGCTAGGTAACTATTATTATGTAGTATTATAAAATTGCTTTAACAGAACTGTAGTGAACAAAATAAACATATTGAAACATAAAATGCTGTTTTAATTATTTAAGTTATAAATATAAAATTTTCTTTATGACTAATATTTGTATATAAAGCACTTTCATCTATAGGAATAGAACAAATATAAAAAGATACAAAAACATAAACCTCCCATTACCTGGGATTCGAACCTCGACAGTTCTAGGCCGCTGAGCCTAGAGAACATGTCTTAATCCATTGAGCTATCTCAACATTATAGGTAATGGTGGAAATATAGCATTCAAATACCAGTGGTATCGCACTTAAATACAGCTATTATAAATTAGCATTTACCAGCCTTGTTAATAGTTATACTAATATGAGAATATTTCTGGTGATAACAAACAGGTGTCAATTTATAGGTATTTAATGTGCCTAGTAATGTGCTTATTTTCTGCGGTATGTCTAAATAGTAGCGCCAACAACGCCATCTAGTTTAATTATTGCGCACCACGTGCAACTATGTGAGCAGCAGACGTCAAACGATGCAAGCGAAACTGAGCCGTAAGGTGTCCATGCATTATTGCAGCCGATAGTACAGTCAAGGGAACCAATATGTATATGTCGGCGGCAGATCGTTAAATACGCCAGATCACGAAATTCCTAGGCATATCGTGAAACGGCGCCATTTCATGATATGCCTAAAAGTCGGCTAGGCTTATCACGATGTGCCTGATAAACAATACGGCAGATCGATTAGAGCAACGCATTCGTCGATATTCCTAGCTCTATACTGGGCACATCGTAAAATAGTTTCTTTCTTGGCCACTGGTGGCGCTGCACATGCGATGGCGGCCGTTTTTGTTGGGGGCTAATAATCAGGGCGGACAAAAATGGTTTGTCATAAGCGAACTCTGTCTTAGGTCGGTTAGGTTAGGGTTCACTTGTGTCCCTCAGACCAGAAATAGACACCCCGCGCAGCGGGGTGGCGTCGACTCGCTGGAGATTATCAGTCCGCACTTCTTATTTTTTTTAATTTACCTAATTCAATTTTGGACACCCTACTTACGTATAACGGTGAGTATTGAACGATATGCCGGCGTTTCATGATATGCCTAGGAATTTCATGATCAGCCTAAACGTCACTGGCTTGGCCAAATCATGAAATGCCGGCGTTTCATGATATGCCTAGGAATTTCATGATCTGCCTAAACGTCATTAGACAAATCGTTAAACGTTAAGTTTTGAACGATATGGCGGATGTCCTTTAGCCAAATCATGAAATGGCGGCGTTTCACGATATGCCTAGGAATTTCGTGATCTGGCGGATTTTACGATCGGCCGCCGACATATACACCACAAAGTCTCTTCTCGCAAGTCGTCTTCTGCAACAATAAGGTTGTAGTATACATATTAATGAATGTTTGAGTAAATACATAATGGTGCCCTTGACTGCACTTGATGTTTATGAATAAATACAATACTATTATTATTTATTTTTATTAATATGTAAGTACCTATAGATGCTGGTTTGTTTAAGTTACTTTATGTATTGTGTTTAACCGCATCGTCCAGTAGAAATCAGATCATACCATGTGGTTTCTATTGTTTTCCATATTATTGTTTTGCGCATAAAGTTAACCGCAGAAGTTTTACGTTTTATCTCTAGTTAGCTATAATACATATAACACCACGCTGGATTGTCGACTTTATATCATATGAATAGGATTGTTTTTCGATTTGGTTGATATACCTAGTTAGTCTAAATTACCTACTTATATATTAGTTTGAAAAAAATATAATCGTTTTGTAGAGCCTTCAAAACAATGCTGCTGTGAACTTGAACAGATGGCAAGTCCGCTGTAATGTAATGGTTCACAAACACAACACAACAAGATTTTTTTCGTGCTTGTTTTTAGTTTACTGGGGTCACGGTGCCGGTGCTAGCACGAGTCACCTCCTCGAACGTTCTGTCACCAGAAACTCATGTAAATGTAAATGTATGCTAATACTTATTGGACTCTTATTTACACCTACGAAGTATGTAGCACGTTAATATGTTTCAAGTTTAAATGCAATCAGCAGAATCAAGGTAGTCCATTAATACGGTTTTATGGAATGATACCTATATTCAATTCAATTCAATATATTTATTTCAGGTTTTTGGACCCATATGTGTTAGTTATCCTATATCCTCGTGTGTTCCGAGTAAAAGGTGTGACAGTTGCATTAACTTAGTTATTTTAACAAAACGGGACTTAACCGCGTATAATTAAATGATTTATTTACCTCTTTTACCTAGTGTGCATCTAGTTGCACCTTGTTGTACAGCTCTTGAAGAAAAAATAACTCAAAGCGCCGGCTTACCTAAACATGTGACAAACGCCACGCTATGTAATATTGTTACAATACATAACGACATTGCTAATATGAATAAAATTAGGACCAACATCTACTGAATACTCTCTCCATTCCGAAAATGAGTCAATCAATTTTCTCATTCAGCTATCTCCAGAACTATCTTTTTCCATTTCTCACTCCCACATAAGACATTTACTCCGACTAAAAGATTCAGGTAACAATGATTCAGAAATAGTATTAATATTACAACAAAAGAAAATTGATAATTTTCGCGAACTCACATTCGTGGCTCCGGTGTATTTTAAAGTGGGCTTTATCTGCTGGCAGTTAGATAGTTTTTGCTGCAGCAGGATTGTGCTAGATATGCATTTGTGATAACTATGTACCGAAGATAGGTATAGGATGTGCTCGGTATTATGCCTGCACGTGCGTTTTTCTCACGCTCCATGTGGTTAAGTACGGCCCACGTGCGTTGGACTCCATAATATACTTCCAGAGGTATTTATACCTAGTCGGTCCATAAGTTCTGTCACATGGTAAGTAATACCAGGAATGTTTTTATTTAATGTATGGTTTGATAGCTCATTAAATACTGATAAATTAAAACGATTTGGGTTTAAATGCTTAAAACCATATATTACACAAATGCTAGTTTCTTCAGAGATTTTGCACTTTTTTAGCCAATCAAAAACACGGTCGTGATTCACTTTATCTTTTTTCCATGATTCTTAAAACCTTTAAACTTACGTGAGCTTTTAGTCAGGGTCCTGAACCCTCCCTGTTACCTACATTTTGAAGCATAAGATAAGTAAGTCTGGGTAAAACTAATTTTCATATTCACATTTTACGTAGTTGCCGCCCACAAGATCAAATTTACGCGTTTTTCTGAAAAAGTAAAAAGTACGTAAAGTTCTCGATGGGAGCAGTTGGAATTGAAAGCCAACAGAAAATCAAATGCTAGTTGCTAAGCATGGTCTACAATGGAGGTTTCAGAATAAATAAATAAAAACCTTGTTGGTCATCTGGAACACTGTCTTTTTATTAAATTTGTTGTGTGTGTGTAGTGGTATTTTTGTCAGTTGCGGCGTGTTTTGGGTTCACGATTGTCTCAAGTTACAAGGTTTTTTTGACATATTGCGATAATAAGCTTTTTAATCATTTATAATACGAATAAGAAAAAAGTTTATTGCTGAGTTTTATCTATCAAAAACCTTGCGACAGAACTTAAGGACCGACTATGTAAGTACTGGGTAACACATATCAGTGTTTATTTTCCTTCCAATTTCGAGGGTCGATCAGAAACTGATGTTTCGTATTCCATTTGATAGCAAACTTGCCGAGGTGGAGGAGCTACTGATTTCATTAGATTATTAAATATTTTCCATTCTCATTGCTACAATATGGCTCGGAATAAGTATCGACGGTCCCAATTAAAAGAGTCGGAACTGCAAAAATTGAGATTTTTGCTTTTCAGCGGCTTAGGTCGAAAAAACTCTAAATTTTAAAACCACATTCACAGATTTTAGTTTTTCTCAATACTTTTCGTAAAAACCAAGATAAAAATGTCAGATCTAAGAACAGATGACATTTAAAAACGTTGGTTGTGACAGTTCCGACATTTTTACGGGACACACAGTGAGTAAAAGTGTCGGATATAACACATTCTAGTATTTTACACGGAAAAGTATAGCGTGTTTTTTGCTGTGTATTTTTATGTAATTTACAGCCTGTTAAGTTATCAAGTATATTTTCTGTGTATTAAATTGTTACATAAGAGTTTCCGTGCAACAAAATGTCCGTTCTGCCAGTTACGACATTTTTTGGAGTACCTTTTTTGTCGGATGTGGTACATCCGGCATAATTATGTATACAATTTCCAGACAAAAATGTCGTATGTGGCACTTCCGACAAATGATGCTTAAGCTATTCCGGTTAAATAAGTAATATAGGAGGTTTTTGTATTTTTTTTGAAATGTGGCTGATAAAGTACATGTATGCTCAACGGCTAGTAATAAACAACCTACTAATAAGCAAACATTCGAAGTTTTGATAACGATATTCCATTAATTAACAATTTCCCCCATACAAATTTTTTTTCCAATATTTTGACAGCTTCTCCTAAAAAGTAGCTATTTTGCAGATCCGACTCGTTTAATAGGGCCCGTCGATATAGTCTGTATTGCCGGTACGAGATGTATGCATTGTGATATTTTGGAAATTTTAATTGCAAAATAATAGTAATGGTAAGTTTAGCCGCCGCGCACATTGCTAACTTTTTCCAGACACGGTGATTAAAATGTTACTTACCAGTTTCCAAAAAAGTATGCGGCGACAGGCGGCTGCCAGGCTCAAAGTATGCGGCGACAGGCGGCTGCCAGGCTCAAAGTATGCGGCGATAGGCGGCTGCCAGGCTCAAAGTATGCGGCGACAGGCGGCTGCCAGGCTCAAAGTATGCGGCGACAGGCGGCTGCCAGGCTCAAAGTAAGTATGCGGCGACAGGCGGCTGCCAGGCTCAAAGTTGGAAGCAGTTGCAAACATATTAAAACGGGATTTTAGCATTCAGATCAGTGACGAATAAGAAAATAAACTAAGAAGATAAATTATTAGCAGGCCTTCATTGTATTACAGACATAAAGCCAAACATTATATGCACTCTCCTAAACTTTATACCTACTGCAGCCGGTTGACCATATTTTTTATTTTTCAGTTTGTTTAGGTATTGTTGTGTCCGTTGCGATTTTCCTTAAAAAATAACCACTCATTTTCATAGTGCACGGCAATTCCAAATGATTACTAATGATTTGATATTGTGCATACATACATGCATGATGCATATGACATTGCATACGGGCGCTAGCGAAAAACATCCGTTGTTCCGTTGAAATTTCCTTGATAACGAATAATAACATAAATATTTTGCAACTCTGATATTACCTACTTAGGAATAACAGAACATTACAAACCGATCTGAACAACAGGAAAGAACCCAATCACAATTAGGTATTTTGATGTCTTTCAATCGTGGTTAGACAAACTGGATCCTAATTAATTTCTTGAAAAGTAGTAGTAGCAGTAGGTAGTAGACAATGAAATAGATCAAAAAACGTCATTTAAAAAACCTTTACTTCTATCTCATCTGTCATTTGCGTCAAAAGTTAAAACCCTAATAATTGCAGCCGTTTGCTCAAGTCAGCTGCCGTAGCAACGTCCACCCTTCATTTTATTTGGATACCGGATCCATCGCATTCCCACGATCCTGACCATATTATTGGTGCACTTTGGTTTGTGTTGGTTCGGTCGGTGGCTTACCACGCGGGCAGGCGGTCTCGTCCGATACGTGGTCACCACTAAAATATGCGTGCCTAGTTGACTGTGCCTTTAGAATCAGGCCGTCTACTGTCACTTGAATCTGCGGATTCAATGCACTAAGCTATGTTTTAGAAGAACCTAGGTGTCACTTGATTGGAAACACAGCTGAACACGTCTTTAGTAGAAGCAGACAGAAATAGATGTATTATGATTATTTGGGACGAGATATGGGACGAGAAAATTACAGCTAGAAAGAAAGTTTTTCTGGCAAAAAGATCGATTGGATACCTATAAGGAAGGGCTGTAAGTCTGGCAATTCTCTGAGCTATATTCTCGGCCTCGTCCCAACGCTCAAACTCGTCAACTCTCAGGTGAAATTGGGTCAAGAATATACTTGGCAAAATGCATATTGAGTCATTTTAGTGCAAAACATGTTATTTACGGAAAAGGCAGTTAATTTGCGAAGGTGAGCCGCAAGGCGAGGAAACTTGTACGCAAATAATAGTAACGGAAATGCTGTCTGCCCGGGGCTGTCTAATGTTTCCTTACGGCTCATACAGTTTTTAACCAGTTTCAAATCCAAAAATTACACTTACGTAGTAAAACAAGTAAACTTAAGAGGGGGCGCTCCGCGAAATCGGGGTTCTTAGATTGAATATTTACCTATGACAAACTAAAGCGAATGCCAGGAAAAAGAACATACCAAAACTACATCATATTTGCAATTGAATCGTCTGAACAAAACCATACAAAACCAAAATTGCCTCGATAGAAAAGAACCGCCAAAACATGTCTTATTTTTACTCAATTTCAATAGTGTGAGGTTCCCGTGCATATAAATTAAGTAAAAGTTGAGTGTATAATAGCTTTTCACATTACCTAATGAAAGTACTAGCGGGGTATTTTTATGTAGTCCCTTTTCAGACTTATTGAGGTGAAACGTATTTGGCGTATAGGCCTTTTTTATTTAGCGCGATACCCTTTCTCCCGTCGCGTGTTTCGTGCGGTTCTGTATATCTTTTGTTGCCGTTCGCGGGCGGAGTCAGTCGTAATCGCTCCGCTGAGACGAGAGGACTACGTTCTGTGCTCTCACGACAGCACAATGAACATAATTATTTCAATAATATTGTGACCCAGTATATTCGTCCAGTGAATGAACGTATCATTACATTCCAGTAGATATTTTGCTACATTTTGAAATAATATATTTAAAAGTCGACCTTAACATATAGATCTTAAAGTTCAAAATACAACTATAAGATTACGCAGCGATCGGCGGGTGACCGGCTTCTTAGAATAATTTGTGCAGTACATGCAAAACTAGACGAACATTTTTCTGTCGATCGTGTATTTACTTTATGAAAGATTATCACTATCACTACATAGTATAAAACAAAGTCGCTTCCCGCTGTCTGTCCCTATGTATGCTTAGATCTTTAAAACTACGCAACGGAGTTTGATGCGGTTCTTTTTAATAGATAGAGTGATTCAAGAAGAAGGTTTATATGTATAATATAGTATCCGTGCGAAGCCGGAGCGGATCGCTAGTTGAGAATAAATCCGGTTATGTTCAAAATCGATGTCTGAGAGGTCTAAATACGAATTCATAGTCAGTGATATTTCAAAAAGTGGTCGCATTATTTAAAATTTTTGAAACATTCGTTGTAAATTAATATGCGCGTTTTTTTAAAGAACAACATACATTGGCAGGCTTCTCGAGGGTGAAGATTCTAGAAATGATGTCCATTTTGAATTCCAATATGGCGGACATTGCTTTTCGAATTTAAACTTTCGTGAGACGTGTTGAAACAGTACTAATAATTACACGGTTCAACTCACGTATTAAATGTCACTACGGGCGACATGTTTCGAACTCTTCGGGAATTCTTCTTAAGGATGAGTGTTTTCGCGGCGGTGTCGCTTGAATCTTGTCGTGATTCAAGTGACACCGCCGTGAAAACACTCATCCTGAAGAAGAACTTCCGAAGAGTTCGGAACATGTCGCCCGTAGTGACATTATTGACATTGTTTTTCTTTAAAGTCATCACGGGTGTCGCTTTTAGGGTTATCGAGAGTGCAGATTCCAACAATTATTGCCTGCGAACTTTGACATTTTGATATTAAAAAAGTGAACATAATTATGCACTTTTTCTTTAATATGTTCAAAATTGATAACTAAAGGGCCAAAGCGTCTCCATTGTCTCCAAGTACGAATCCGAGATCAGAATTGAAAAATTTGGCCGCCACACAGTAGTGGCCTGAAAATCTGACTTTCATAGACATGATCGAAGTTTTCATAATATATTATAGTTTTTTTTTAATGCTACTAATAAATTCACGGTTAAATTCACGTATTAAACGACACGACAGGCGACATGTTTTGAACACTTCGGGAGTTCTTCTTCAGGATTAGTGTTTTCGATGTTTGTTTTGAAGAAGAACTCCCGAAGAGTTCGAAACATGTCGCCTGCCGTGACATTTACGTTAATTTTTTATCCGTGGATTTATTAGTAGTATTTTAGATGTCTCACAAAAGTTTAAATTCGATTATAACTGTTTTTTTGCTTTAGCCTTTTACGAGACATTATTATGCTAAATTACAACCCTTACGTGATTTAGTAAAAAAACGGAAGGTCATATTTCAGTTATAGCTCTCGAAACTGACTTAGCTAGTAGCGAAAATTATATCTTCAAATATAGGTACTTACAGATTTTGTCTTTCTTTCCACTTATTATAATTATCTATAGGTATTCATCATGTTTCATCTGACTGTCGGGGCATATACTATGCGAGAAGGAGCGGGGCAGCAATAGACGCATCAGCGCTGCAGGTACGGGGCGCGCGGGTGATTTCTGATTTTTCCCTGGCGATACGCCCCCTCTTAATCATTGTGTGAATAGTTATTTAGTAGGTAGGAGAACCGGCGTAAAAAAAACTCGGCGAGGTGTAATTTTTTCAAAACAGTATATAATATATAATTTCAGTATCTGTGTATTATAAAATTACATTGCTACGGTAGAAAGCCTATTTATTTATTTTTACGATAGATCGTGCATGAAGTTTCAAACTTGATGCTATCGATGCCAAATGTCCCTCCATCCCTGATGTAGATAATCGTTTATCTTATAATATGCTATGGAAACAAGTGTTTGTTTTACGACAGATTTGAATTTAGAGTCAATAAGTTTACTTACTTAGTTAAGTTCCTTGAAAAGCAGCGTAAATAGATTTATTTATGGAATATCATAAAAATACAGTTAATAAAGTAATGGCATAATAAACACATATAGTAATGGTCACCTGAACAACATAATATAAGTACTTACACCATATCAGCCGCAAGTATTCGTTCCTAATCAGTGCTTGCTGCTGGGCAGCGGGGCTATACGCACGTTCAATAACTGATCTCAAAGTAAACGGTGCAACGCCATATAACGGCCATATACTCTTGTTACCTTGCTCTTCTGAACGCCACAGTTGATTAAAGCTTTGTGTGTATATGCGACCTCGTTATTTCAATAATAATAGGTTTTTTCCATTGCTTATGCGTGCCAGGACAGTAAACAATAAACAGTGTACCTATTTTAATTACGTGCGGTAAATGCATGAAATGCAAAACAAATGTTATCTACCAATAATGTAGGTAGTACGTAGCTTCTAGATTATCGCAAGTGTACATATTACTGGTATGCGATCGTTTTTACTTTCTATAATACGATAGTATTAGCAGTTACTATACAAGTTTACCAACAATTCAAATCTTGTCGGAAATATCTGCGAACCTCGTACCTGTGAACGTCATTGCCAGGTTCGCAAATATTTCCGACGGGTTGTAAGGTCCTAATAGTGTATGACATATCAAAGCAATATGGGTTAAATTCGAACTAAGAGGATTTTTCTTATTATTACATAGGTATATGTATAGTGCCGATACACTAGTGGAACGTCGAGGGCTAGATAGTTTTCCTGACCTAACGAATCATTAATGTAAATGGATCGGTGATGGGAAATCATACGCAGGGACAGCTGTAGGTACATAGATACTGATGATTGAAGTAGATCATTGAATGTATTCAAGTGAAATAATTTAGCCTAATTCTAACATATCTTTGACGTCTACTTAAGGCGGTGCATTGGAAATTATCGCGTGCTTTGAAACGCCGTTCTGACTAGATTAAGAAACAATAAGGTCTGATTTTCAGATATATGATCCTTGACTATATGATTGCTCATCTGATTTTATGGATACACGATTGCTTCAAATTTCCTCGATAGGAAAAAAATCCAAAGTTGGGTCTGTATTTTCCTTTTTTTACTCAGCCTACTCAAACGATACATTATTTTACGACTCAATCAAGTAAATACTATAGTATTTTATCTCATCTAAAATCTCACTTTATGAAATTTTAATAAACCTTCACTAAGTTAGGTATTTATCGAAATTTGTCCAAAACAGCCATTCTCGAAGAGTGTTACATCTCTTTTTCTCGTGGGCGGAAGGCATCAGCGTGTCTCTGTCTAGGGGGCGTGTACGACTCAAATCAAGGCATCCCCTTGACTATCATAATCTCTATATCAGCCGGAAGACGTCCACTGCTGGACATAGGCCTCTCCCGAAGAGCGACGTCGTCCGTTGTACAGTCAGCAGCAGAAGTAGCTACGCAAAATAACACGCCCAAAATGATCTAGACAGTCCTTGTCCTCTTGACATTAGAGTCGTGTTTGAGGTTATTTTGAGCACTTGACTTTTGCTGCTGACTGTACTACAAAACATTTCCCTTCCCCTCACTAGCCCACTTTGGTTCTTCTCCCAGAGGCTTGCAATGTCAATCTCGGCTCCGATTGTGGGATGAGCTCCCTGCGGGGGTATTCCTGAGGAACCACAGTATGGTTATTCAAGAAAAGAGCTAACCTACACTACAGGTATCTATCGATCAGGGATGTTCCAGACATTCCCACCCGCTTCCGCATCAATTTCAACATCTGGATCCGAATCCACAAAAATTGATGCGAAGTTCTGCGGATGTAGTGCAACTAGTGCAAGTCACGACAAGAAAGGGTCCAACGCGGCGCATGTCGCGCGCGTGTTAGGTATGTTCGCCACTGGTCAATAAGAATCTTCATTCCGTTTCTGTAATGTGAAGATTCGCATTTGATTCGGTGACAACGGTGACAAGAAGTAACGCGTTAGGTTTGCAAAGATTGGAAATCAGTCGCAACGTGTAGGTACAGTACTGCGTGACCATAAATGACGTTGTTTATTTATGTTTTTGCGTGTTTGACCCCAATTCCCGTCCGATTGACCGATCCGATGATCCGATACCCTATGCTAGTTTGCCGTCGTCGTGTTTAACTTTTCTTTCCCTCATCGGCCTATTTCCATAGTTCACCCAGTCTCCACAGTCCACATGTTAATCATGTTTGACATCGAAATACAGAATCATAACGGTATGTTGTTGTGTCGTCTATAAATAGCCCTAACTACCGAAACGCACATAATATATTTCCCTGTTAAATGTCGCACGTTGAATAACAATGTCCGCTTGAAATTCCGCCGCCGGGTCCAGCATTATAATGACAACGTGCCCGATAACAACAACATCATTCATACATGTACATACATAATGTAAACTCGCGCCTTCTTGAGGATAGAGATCCTCAGGAAGGTTAGGATGGGAGGAAAGGGTTTGGGGCTTGAGGCTATACCAATCGTTTCAAGTTTAATGTCATTTCCTCAAACATGCAATGAAATATTGACGTTGTGTTCTTCATAATGGGGTTCGAAGTGTCACGTTTCGGGCGCAGCGAGACGAGAGACCCGTAATGGCATTTCATACAAAATTGGAGGCCTAGGCCTGCAAGATGGTCTTTTTTAATTTCCATTCCACAATTTGTGGCACAGGATCACGGCGTTCAGCCATGAAAATTAAAGTTTGATTTCTTGGAGTTTTTTTTTATTTATTTCATTGCATGTTTGAGAAAAGCACTATACTTACATACCACGGCGTTCAGCCATGAAAATTAAAGTTTGATTTCTTGGAGTTTTTTTTTATTTATTTCATTGCATGTTTGAGAAAAGCACTATACTTACATACCTCGGCGTGAAAAGGAGTTGCCACTTGCCGGCTTCATTTTTTTTTTTAAGTTCGCCTTTGTACTTTGATCTATTGTGTGACATGTATATTCTTTAACCTGTTATTGTGTACAATAAAGTGCTCACATACATTACATACATACATAATTTTGTATTTGTATGAATTACATGAAGGGTAATAATTTACTTTAAAAACAAAGTTTTAACCGACTTCAATTTAGTACTCCGCCAAGCTACGAGAACATTTCCACATTTATTTTCCAATTTACCACATGAACTGATTTCCGAGCGCAAATGCGTTGATTATTAGAGAAAAAACCCAATCACTGTGGGCCGATAATATTTGAGGACTTCCGTCGATTCCAAGGATACCAGGACACCAGGATTGACGAGGATCACCTTTGGCACTTCATTAGTTGCTATTTCAACGGAATCTTATCAGAAGCTGTGACGTACTTTTGTACTTTTAAGTACATAATTGAGGAATTCCATAAGTCATCTGTGGTCTTCATCATCAATTCCACTCCACCAAATTTATGATTTTCGGGTGTAAATACACGAGATATAATAGATAATACCAAAATCACTACATGCGTGCCTAATATAATTGAGGAGTTCCCTCAATTCCTCATGGATCCCAACATCTAACTGAATTTAAAAAGAAATGGGACCCACCTGGGAGCATATACTTACAAACAAAAAAAAAAATTACGAATCGGCTCATCAATGACGGAGTTCTGAGATAACAAACATTGAAAAAAAAAAAAAAAAAAAATACAAGCGATTTGAGAACCTCCTCCTTTTTTTTGAAGTCGGTTAATAAAAATAAAGTCATTCACGTGTTCCGTCATAGTTACAATCAAACATGACTGTTTTATTGAATTTTGAGTACCCATTCTAAACATCACCAATTATGGAATTAAACCGGCACTTGTCACAAGATATGCAAGCCTACATAAGTAGTAATACGAGTACATACACGTGTTATTCGATTTAGTCAGCGAAATACCACACTTGACTCGATCTAGTCTGAATAAAGATGCTACACGACGCAATCTGCTTAGTCAGATGTATTTTCTGACACGAGAAATGAATAAAATCCTATGCCGTGTTGTGTATAAGGTACTGGGACATCATGACACGATTTTTTTTAAATTATATTTGACCGCGGATGGGCTCTTACCACATGCTGCTTACAGATCACTGATTGAGTGACGCGGTAAAAGTTGTTGGATTTTGATGAATATTCGTTTTTTATTAAAAATATGATATATGTACTAGCTTCTGCCCGCGACACCGTTTATATCGTAGCTCCATAAAAACTTTCACTCCCCATTTCACCCCCTGGGGGACGATTTCCGGGATAAAAACTATCCTATGTCCTTCCCCGGGACTCAAACTATCTCTGTACAGTCGAGGTCATAAATATGTTTACACTTTTGCACCTTATTACAAGGCAATAAGGTGCAAAAGTGTAAACGTATTTATGACCTCGACCGTACAAAATTTTATCTCAATCGATTCAGCGTTTAAAGCGTGAAGATGAAGAGGTAACAGACCGCATTTATAATATTAGTCTGGATATATATGTACGTTCCTGCTCGACATCTTACGAATACGGGTGTAGACACTAAATAAAATTATCAATAAGGTAACCTAATTGGTATTTTCTCGATAAAAGATTAAAAATGTCCAAAGTTTTAAGAAGGGGTATGTTCTGTCCCTTTTCCGCCAAACCCAACTTCATATGAAACGATTGTCATGTACTATGACGCTCGCAGTTAGTGACGTCAATAATTGCGAGCGTTTTCTCTCTCTAACAAGCAATATTAAAACGGTTGTAGCTTCGTAATTCTTCGAGATATCTGAATGGGATTTTCGTCACTAGGCATATTTTTTTGCCGTCTTTCTTTTAGAATAATAATAATTTTCGAGTCTACACCCGTATTTTCCGTGGAATACCGCCTTAGAACCTTGACACAACCATTTACCGTGATCGTAATTTTACTGATATAAGTGTTTTATGGCAGCCTTCTATGTGAAATGGGCCGGCTATAAAATATGGAGTTGCGTAACCGTTTTTATCTCGTTATTTCATGGTGGTCGTTATTACAAGAAATAAAATGTCTATTTTATGCTTTTATGTTGATGCTGTAGTGCATAACGGGTAGTACACGACATCATTCCGAAGAATCTTTTTCCGTCCAAAAGCATATTTCTCCGAATTTCACAATAGGGTAGTTTCCTCGTGTTAAAATTGAAAACGTAGTGTTGCCGTATGGATATTAAACCATCAAATTATTGCAATAAACTGTAAATTACAAAATATAATCAAATTCCAAAAAAGATGGAACAAGAAAGTTTAGAAAATACGAGTATGCAATTTGTTATCGTCCTAGAGTAAATTAAAAGCTACCTAATTAACTAGCTACGCAAGGTGAGTAAGGGGAGATCAGGATACCACCTACACCGGCCCTACTGTCGACCCCACCTGCACGCGCCGGATGGCGGCGGCGACCAACTGGTTGCCGTGGTGCTTCTTGCTAGAAAACCAACGGAGCTCTGGCGACCGAGCAATGGCGGTATAAACATACACACCCGACGGGGCAACCTGTACGGAAGAGGCGTCAGAAACCCTGGGGACCAAATACACCCTAAAAGTCCTTGTGCAGAAGGTAATGGGAAACCACTGCATTATTATCCCACTACGAGCAGTGGCAGTGGGCGGGGCACATAGCACGTAGAACCGATGGCCGTTGGGGCGAAAAGGTTCTCGAGTTGCGACCACGTACCGGAAGGCGCGGCGTGGGTAGGCCCCCCACAAGGTGAACTGATGAGCTGGTAAAGGTTGCTGGAGTCCGCTGGATGCAGGTGGCGCAGGACCGGTCACTTTGGGACTCTTTGGGGGAGGCCTATGTCCAGCAGTGGACGTCTTTCGGCTGATATGATGATGATGATGACGAGAGTCATGAAAAGGTATTTTGCAAAAATCGACCGTGACGTGACCACGACCACTCTGTCAAGAGTGCACGACTAAGAAGAATTAGCTAATAGCTAGCTAGCATAATAAATAAATGTACAACAACTAATGCACCTGAACGCAGTATTTCACGAGTAAAACAGCAATTTACTTGATTTATCATACAACGATTAGTACAAATAGGAGACTGTGACGTCATACGTTATATGTCAAAGTATGAGCTGTTTCGGCTGATATATACCCCATACATTACATGATTTGTCAACCCCAATTCATCAGAATCTGACTAATTGCTATCGTGTGGATGCATGTTGCGCTGCAATCCAACCGTCAAACGAGTTGTCCTGACTAATAACATGAAAATCACAATTTGGACCATGGAATTTGCATGATCTGCCAAGTGATTTTTTTCTCACAAATTTCATTTAAATAAATTTAAATGAAAATGAAAAAATATATACTAAAGAATATTGTTTTAATATTTTACACTGTAATATTGTATTTTTTTAAACCGGTGTTTTGCAACTACAATTTCATTCAGTGTGGCCAGTTAACAGTGACGTGCTGTCTTGCCCTATCTCATCGGTTAGTAACAATCTTGCAGTCCGCTTCGCAGGACCGTTTCAGTGCGGCAATTTTCGCTTTCTTACTGTTAACTGGCCACACTGAATGAAATTGTAGTTGCAGTTGTTACGTCTGTACGCTACACCCAATTATGACTACGACTTGTTGGGCTGACAAATTGGGGTAAAATCACATAATGTGGATACCCCATGACGCCAGTGAGGTTCGTCTTTAACTCTATGTGCTTTAATTTTAGGTGCTCCCTTGCAAATATTTGTTCCTATCTAAAAACTGGTTTGAGTGACATCGTAAAAAAAAGGAAACAAAAAAATTTAAAGGAAAACTACCGGGGGGGGCGGGGGGACTAGGTTACAATCGACAAGCGCTAACGCCAATAGAAACTAATAAAAATGTATGGGAATGACAGATGTTAACGAAAAGTGTTTCTGTATTAACTGCACCCTGTATGACGGGCACGCGTTCATTAAGGTAGCCACGCGCGGCGTCGTGCTACTAGCACACGTGGGCTTGTTGCTATATCTAGCCGTACTCTAGAGTATACCTGTTGCCTACCTGTACAATAACTAGCTGAGCCCTTGGCTTCACTCGCGTTCCACGAAAAGCCCTTTTATGGCAATACTACATAACTCATCACCATCCTCCGAGCGTTATTCCCGGTTGGAGCCCTAAAGGAGCCCGGGGTCCGCTTTGACACCTAATCCCAAGATTTGGCATAGGCACTATTATAGTTTTGCGAAAGCGACCCGACCTTCCAACCCGGACGGAAAACTAGGTCTTATTGGGATTAGACCGGTTTCCTCACGATGTTTTCCTTCACCGAAAAGCTGTAACGGTGAATATTCCATACATAAGTTCCGAAAAACTCATTGGTACGAGCCGGGATTCGAACCCACGACCAGCGCTTGACAGCCGCATGACTGAACTGAACTACTAGGCTACCGTAGCTTCAATACTACATACTTTACGAATGTGATTTATTTATTTATTTGTATAGCTAATTGCATCATTAGAGTATAACCAATGTTCATGTGATAACTATGCAAATTCTTCATTGTACACCATCAGGTCAATCACGTATATGCGTTACTGGCACAGGTAATAGTACATTACTGCAGAGACCAGTAAGTAAGCCATCCTGGACGAGAAAATCAAAAAATCATATGGGAAATCATAATTTGACGGCCATAATACGAGGCCAGGATGGCACTTATGGTCGAAGCGTGTATAGTGCTTTTCTCAAAAATAAAACAATATGTTTGAATAAAAGTTAGATAAAAGTTTGAATAAAAATATATAGGCACAGTCACCAGCATTAGTATATGCCATAACAAAGACAGGAGAAGAGAAAACTTGAATAATTTTAAATTTACAAATAAAAAAAAATTTCACCCTCTTACGGTCACGTGACCTCCTGACGTCACAAAAATCTGACTTTAACAGTTTTTCCCCATCCCAAAAAGTGCTCAGCGCCGCTAAAAAAGTGTTCACTTCATAAATGTTCTATATTTAAATATTATGATATGTAATGGGATTTCATACTTATTTACTGGACACTCTTGTTCTATACTATTTAAATATTATGATATGTAATGGGATTTCATACTTACTTACTGGACACTTCTAAAAATTGTCCAGGATGAATCACTTTCGGTTACTATCTGCACAGATGTTATGGGAACATTTCGTACTATTTTTGAGAAAATAACCTTAACTAAATTGTATCGGTATTTATCCCTGTAAGTGATCTCTTCCACTTCTGGAGAACAAGAACCAAAAGATAGGCAAAATACATCGTGTACAAAGACGAATTGATAATAATGTATGTCGTAATAATGTTATACTTATGCAAAACTTTTTTCAAAATGTAACTGTTCACAGAAACATTGATTTTAATTTACTTTTTTAAATGTTTTTATTGTCAATCCTGTATCAAGTTACTGTAAATAATAAATCGGATTAACTCGACACTGATAAGATTTCCAGCTTTTGATTAGTCTTTCTTTAAAGGCATTGACTTTCAGCAATAACACTACTACGCATCAATACAGTCCTTCTTTAAAACGAAACTATTTACTTATACGTGACGTTCTCAGGCAAAAAGGACCTTAGGGCGTTTGACGCTGAGACCACCCGATATGGAGATCTTTCTGTAAAAAAGGCAACGGACTTTAAATCCTGTCGACATACACAATGATGTCAAACGAGATGAGCTGAACGCCCGACCACCAGCGGCAATCAGCTACAATTATACAATGATGTCAAACGAGATGAGCTGAACGCCCGACCACCAGCGGCAATCAGCTACAATTATACAATGAGGTCAAATGAGATGAGCTGAACGCCCGACCACCAGCGGCAATCAGCTACAATTATACAATGATGTCAAACGAGATGAGCTGAACGGCCGACCACCAGCGGCAATCAGCTACAATTATACAATGATGTCAAACGAGATGAGCTGAACGCCCGACCACCAGCGGCAATCAGCTACAATTATAACAACGGTGTGCTCACGAGCCCGTTACGTGCACGGGTCTTCGTGAACAAGATTGACGCACGAAAACATATGAAAGCAACCAATAGCGGAGTTAAAGCCGGAAAATGGCTAGGAGAGAGTAGTAATCAACCATGGATTAGGATCAGACAAGAATAGGCCTACCGCCGGTCTAGCCCGCATGTCGCAAAGGGCGGCTAAACTAAAGGGGGTCATCAGGGTCGTGAGTGTGACACGTGGCGGGGGCCGGGGCACTCGCTTAACAACCCCGGGGAAGGCAGTGAAGATCGTTATTTTCGTCCGTGAGGGTCGCTCCACAGCGTTGAGTATGAGACCCTGGACTCTTCTGCATGAGAGTTATTCAGATGGTGGCCGCCGTGAAGTTTTTAGTGGATAGATATCAGTCATCCCCCATAACTGGGTACCTGTACCGCAGGTTTTCTCCTCGAAAATAAAAAGGACAGCGTTAGTTTTAATGGTGTTAGCGCCTGCCGTACTAGTTTAGTTTAGTTTTATTCATCTCATTACACAATTCATAATTGTTCTGTTCCCTCTCACACATAAAAATTATAATAAGATTTTTTTAAGTAGAGCATGTAAAACCTGAATGGTAGATTTAGCAATGCCGATATTTGCAATATGTCAGAATCTCAATATATAAGCGTAGTCAGGCCCCGTAGCATGGATGGCGTTATCAGGCGATAAGTGACAGGATAGGCGCGTCGTCTCGTTCTATCGAACGGTGTCAGCCAGGGACGGAAGCTCTATCCTGTCACTTATCGCGTGATAACGCCATCCATGCTACGGGGCCTGGTTTGCAGTTTAAAAAAGTTACAAAGATACACGTAAACAATTATTGAGTTTTTGCTAGTTAAATTTAAACTAGTATTTCACATTGTTGGTTTGGTTACTATCCTAGTAAAAAAATATGTATGTGGCAACTTTGTTGGTATAGCCCAGGGGTCGGCAAATTACGATTTTTCGGAAGCTCAAAGAGCCACAGTACCAAATTTTAGGGAAAAGAATAATTTCGGGTGAGTCTGCAAAGTGGATATGTTGGGTCGATAAAAATAATTATATTTGCCTCGCGCTATATACGATTTTTTTCGTTTGATTTTCATTAAAAAAATGTTTTTTTTGGGGAACCTAAAGAGCCGCAACAAACCTTTGCGAGCCGCGGTTTGCCGACCCCTGGTATAGCCTATCGCCGTAGTATTAAGTAAATTTTAGTGTCCTTGTTTTTTCACTTTAGTATTCACATTGTTGGGTTTGTTTCTATCCTAGTTAAAAAAAAAATTAAGTGGTGGTAACTTTGCTGGTTATACATCCTATCGCCGTAGTATTAAGTATTATTGTACCGTTGTGTGCCCGCCAAAATAAACATTAAACAATTGTCATATATAACAATTACACTTTGCAAATACTACTTATTGTATACGAGTAGAAGTACTATACATAACTACGTTTCTAGTAACATATGTGTCATTTCGGTACAACACGTCGCTATCAATAGTATCAATGCAAGGTTTATCTAGTAATCTCTTAATCCGAGTCATGCTTAATGCAAATGGATATCACTTCTACGAAAGCGTAATCAGCTTTACCGGATGACGTAAACTCCATTTTTGGACAAACTGTATTATGTATTTAAAAGTACTGACAATATCGGTGAAGTGGTCATTCGGAAAATATAGTGACGACCAACCTTGAGTTTGTTGGTAATTCACTTTCACTGCAGGAACCCGCGTAGCGCCTACGGCTACTTAGCTTGAAAATCAGGGGCTCGGCTACGAGCGTAATAATCGCTTCTTGGCAGTGAATGTGTTAAGGCCGTTCTCTGAGCCAGATATGCATAAATACCCCAAGAATTAACCTTTTTTTTTCGAAACGTTGAAATTTGTAGACGTGGGAAAAATATATATCATTCTGGATTATATTATCTTTAATAACACCCGTGTGGTGTCGGGTTAGAATAGCACCACCGCCTTTCTTCCCGTGGGTGTCGTAAGAGTCGACTAAGGGAACAGGGTTGAAGTGTGTTGTGGGCGATGGGCTAGCAACCTATCACTGCGATATCACATTTGCTCGATTTTTTATACCCACATTTATTTATGCTGCTAACAGTGGCACTGGACACAAAGTTGCATGTGCTCTGCCTACCCCTTTTAGGTATAGAGGCGTGAATGTATGTATGTATGTAACACAGCTTTCAATACACGATTCATAACACTGCGCCCGATACAATTAATTCCCCGATAAAGTTAAGCCGTGAATCCACGTTGCTGTGGGTCCCGTGGCGTGGGTATAAGGGCGGGGACCGTTTCAATTTTAAAGTGTGCCTATACGTTTGTTGAATACCTATATTTCAGCATTTTTATAGTTTGCCTATTCACCCTAAGCATACTTTATTATACAGACCAACAGGCTCCTGTATACTGCCCCCCAGACGACATTTAATGTCACATCGCCCTCTCCGGACCTTGCATACTGCATCCTACGTGTGACCGTGGATACAGGGAGTGATAAGCAGTGCTTTGACTTCACACACATGTCGGAAAGCTAGAAGAAAACGAACTCATATTCTGACATGTTCTTTAAACGCGCGAAAATGAGTTGTAACAGCAAAAATACAAGTAGGTACTCGGACGATTGGTCTATATATATATATATATATATATATATATATATATATATATATATATATATATATATATAAAGCCTTCAAATTGATTTTGGTAACCAGCTAGTCGACGTAACCTATAACCTAACCCCTCAGAGCTACCAAATTTGCAAATCTAAATTACTTGTGGGGGAGCTACCAGAAGCCGATAGTATATGGGCGGTTTTATTTGTAAAACATTTTAAAAATCTGGACCACTTGTCCGTGTGTGTTAATGAACGAGAGACGAAGTTCTCTGCTTCAGCTTGAGCGGAGATCAGTTTAAATTAAATTTATCAATGTATATTCTTCTCTATTTTCATTACATTAAGGTGTAAATTTGAATGCTCTAAGAAATCCCCCGTGATACTCCGAGGTCGGTCTCAGAGCATTCAAATTTACACCTTAACGTAATGAAAATAGAAAAGATATACATTGATAAATTTAAAGTGATCTGCGCTGCGCTCCGTCGGTTTGCGCAGGCCTTTTCTCACCGGTTTTCGTGAAATTTTGTATGCAAGTTCAACAATATTTAAAAAAAAAAGCACAGACTCGCTAGTTCTACAGCAAACAGAGCCACAATTTTTACAATTACGAAGTCGTGGTTCTGTTTGTACCCTACTATGCGTGGAGTGATCAATAAACGTGTATCGCGGTAAGGGCAAGGGTCAAAGGTTGCACGCAGGCCGGGAAATGTCACTACCCGCTGAAGTTACGGCTCCCAATGCAATTTGTGGCCCGGATAAAAACGAGAGCAAAGTTAAACTTAGCTAATCCCATTGTGCTAGTGTTACATATTTAATTATTTATTATGTGTATACGATACGTTTGTATCGGTAGTATGTTGTGTTGCGTTCCGTGGGTCACGTACGGTGCTGTCTGAAAATCATCGCTGTAATAGGTCTCTGTCTGACACCTCGGCATAATGCTGAGACAGCGACCGATTCACTGCCGCGAAGACACACACAATATGTGTCAATTGTATTGTATCTCTACTCCCTTTGTCTCTGTGTCTTTTGTGTAGTGAATAGATGTCTTCTTTCTTTCTTTCTTTTCTCACTGTAACTTAACACATTCACTGCTAAGAATCGCTACGCGCTTCGCTCGTAGCCGATCCGGTGGTTTTCTCGCTAAGTAGCTGAAAGCGTCTACGGCGGACTACCGCTGCCGCTGGCGGGTTCCTGGCAGTGAAAATGTTAAGTCAATTTAGGCGATTACATGCATTTATGAATGTCAATACATAAATACCAAAGGTTCTGTAAAATAAACCTCTGCAAGTCTTCTTAGAGAAAAGCCGGCGTAAGAAATCGGCGAGGTAATATTTCGAAACAGTACTCTAGGTACACATTAGCTTATCACGGTATTATAACATAACAATGCTACAGTAAAACGTATTTTTTCGGGTCATCAGGGTTTCATCACTGTTACATCTCGCAAGGATGCCGAACCCACGACACATCATAAATTGTGCAAATTATAGACACCCATAATCCTATATACATATATAGTGGTATACGTACCATATATGTAACGTAACAACTGTAAAACTATCATCATATCAGCCGAAAGACGTCCACTGCTGGACATAGGCCTCCCCCAAAGAGTGTCACAATGACCGGCCCTGCGCCACCCGCATATTGGTCATCAGTCCACCTTGTGGGAGGGTCTATCGGCACGTGGTCGCCACTCGAGAACTTAAAAACATCAAAGTAAAACTATCAAAACATAAATATCATTTCTCATACATTTACAATAACTATATAACGGTTCAATCCGTCCTAAATCTTTAATGTGTGACATCATTCTGAATCGTATGTTAATTTAAATTGATCTCATTCATCTCTTCCTTCAAAAACATAACAGTTAACACGATTCATTCGTAACGGTCACATCTGCATCCTATTTGGGTATTAGCTGAACCAATAACAACATTAAAAATCAATTAGAACTTTTAGTGTTCACACTACAGTTGAATTTCCTTTGAGCAACCTTGATACTATAGTGACGCCATGCGCGGCCTAGGGTACATTCAGTCGATTGTCATTTGTTTATGCATTTATTCTTGAAGTTGAATTAATGCATGTCCATTGGCGAAAATATTAGAATGTTTCCATCTCATACGTGTGTTTATCTTTATGTTTGACAATAGCTACTAATGTGATTCAAGTAAGAAGGTGTGTTTGATTGAAAATTGTATAAGTAGGTTAGAAAGTGTAACCGAGAAGTACGAATGCTTACGACCACGTGCGGTCTTGCGAGCCCCTATTTCCACGAAACCACTAAAATACACTAGTTTTACCTTCGCCTACAGACCTTAAATGTACAAAATGTTTAAAAAACTAAATAAACTCAGAGGCAATGAAAACGGGTCACTTTGTAAAAGTAATCCATGGGAAGTGACCCGTTTTCATTGCCTCTGAGTGTAGGTACCAAAAAAAAGAACAACTCTTCTTTTATCTATGTTAGAAAAATTGTTTACATATGTGTCTATGATACATAAAATACGGACCACGGCGGCTCGATAAAATTAATTAGCTGTCAGTCATAAAATATAAGCACCTATTACCTACGCCATCGCCACTATGCATTTCGTGTTACCAGCATGAGTATCTTTTCAAATTGCCCCATTTTTTGTGACTTTGTGTTACGACTCGGTTGTCATACTCTACGTACAAATTACACACTTATTAACTTAGACATGTAGCCATTCCCTCATTTGCACGCCTGCGCCATATTGGGTCATTCATATTTGGATTGCAACTGGTGGTAGGTACCCTTGCGATTGCAAAACTATTTACCCTTCGTCTTTGTTTTATATTCCTATTTAATTTATTTACATATAGACTAGTACCAGATCCGCAAGGTCTGCTAGGTGGACTGATGACCTGATAAAGGTCGCGGGAGTCTGCTGAATGCGGGTGGTGCAGGACCGGTCATTGTGGCACTCTTTGGGGGAGGCCTATGTCCAGCAGTGGACGTCTTTCGGCTGATATGATTTCGATTGATGATGAAATAGCAGTAGTTTGAGTATTTTAACATATTTAACTCGTTAATTATGTCATACTCATAAGACCGCAAAAGCTATTATCCTGTTTTGCCGAAACGTTGACTGGTAGAGAATGCTGTTATTTATTCGCCTTTTATATGAATAGAGTTAAAATAAATAAATATAGTGCCTCCCCAGAACCCTGAAGTCTCCCGGGTTACCACTTTATTTCATTAAATAATAATTACGAGGAATGCCGCAGAACAATACTATGTCAAATTATTCCTAAATCTTGAAAGGTGTCAAACCGTTCTTCAGCTGTTTACAGTTGCGGAAACTTACAGCTGCGCTCCGACAACAAGTTTTCGCACATTTCACACACTGTAACACGAAGCAATATGGGCGATTATTGCTTCTCAGTTAGTTTAGTCGTGTGAAAGTGACCTGTTACTGGCCATGTTCTATTTTCACGTAACGGGTGTGTTTGCCCTCGAACCTCGTTTTGGGGTCAAATTGGTGTTTTTGAACCAAATTCGAATACAGTTATAAAACTGTTGTATACCTACGTTAAGTATTAAATAATGATCACATCTCTAGGTATGTATATTGTTTTACACAAGATTAATTTAATTTGCTGTGACGTCAAGAAAAATACTTTTGAGTTTACAAACTAACAATTTGTTTATAAACACATTAATTTATAACGAGCCGCAACACTTTACTTACACAAACGCAATGTCTCCTTTGATATTTGATATGTTTCTGCTTCGTTTCGTTCAGTCTGAAAAATGTTTACATTATACTTAATTTTTATTCTGTTTTGAAATTAATTAGATATGAACCGTCTATTTATCACACCGAATATAAAACTAATAATTTTAGTTATTTTTAAAATGGCGAATTAAGAACTTGCTTTTTGAAATATGTTTCAAGAAGCGTTAGATGAAAGAAACGTTACTGAAATGAAGCGCTTGTTCAAAGACTTGAAACTTGTAACTTTTTTTCAGATGCATCACGTTAAATAAACTTGAATCACGTAAAAATGTGTACCTACCGTAAAATTTTCGAGGAAACTTTCAAGTAAACGTGAGCGATGGAAAATACTCGATTTTTCCGTGAAAGATCCGTGACCTGAAACAACATTTCTGTGTCAATGTATCTTGATTCCAAGAAGAAAATATTCGGGTGCCTTTTTATGATTCCCCATATTGGGCAATGGCCTAATTCGTTGAATATAATTCTTGTGCATTTTCCTAAAGTGCCACTATCAGCGGGTCGATTGCGAAACGCTTCGCACGTTAGGTAGGTCTAAATGTATTCTGTACACGGGAAAATGACAGTTGATTACTCCTAACGCTCTTTCTAAAAGTTACGTAGTTATCCCTTTCGGCATTTCCTATTGGCCACATTGGGCAAATACTCGGGGCCATATTCTGAATTGCCTCCGTGGGATCTTAGCTCCACAGCAGTGGACTACGAGAAAGCCTTCGATTCGATCGAAACCCGGGCTGTACTACAGTTCCTCCAGTCCTCTCCAGCGGTGCCAAGTATATACCGCTATATCGAAGTACTGAAGTGTTTGTACGAGAACGCCACTATGTCAGTCCGACTCCAGGTTCGGAGCTCGAAGCCTATTCCGCTGCAGCGGGGTGTCAGGCAAGAGGATGTTATTTCCCCAAAACTGTTCACCGCTGCACTGGAGGACGTTTTCAAGACTCTGGACTGGAGAAAGCTAGGCATCAACGTCAACGACGAGTACATCACTCAGCTTCGGTTTGCTGACGATATAGTAGTCTTGGCTGAGACCATGGAGGACTTAAGTACGATGCTCGATGACCTCAGTAAAGCTTCCGAGCGAGTTGGGCTAAGGATGAACATGGAAACGACAAAGGTCATGTCAAACGTCCATGTACCAACTCCCATTTCAATCGGACACTTTACGCTCGAAGTTGTAGACAATTATATAATACCTAGGACAGACCGTCCAGTTAGGAAGGTCCAATTTTGAGAAAGAGGTCAATCGTCGAATCCGAATCGGCTGGGGAGCATTCGAGAGGCTACGGCACATCTTTTCGTCCAATATTCCGCAGTGTCTCAAGACGAGAGTCTTGGACCAGTGTGTGTTGCCAGTGATAACGTATGGCACGGAAACGTGGTCGCTTACTATGGGCCTCATAAGAAGGCTCAAAGTCACCCAAAGGGCAATGGAGAGGGCTATGTTGGGAGTTTCTCTGCGCGATCGTATCAGAAATAAGGTAACAGATATAGCCCTCCGAATCGCTAAACTTAAGTGGCAGTGGGCGGGGCACATTGCACGTAGAACCGATGGCAGTTGGTGCGGAAAGGTTCTCGAATGGCGACCACGTACCGGAAGGTGCAGCGTTGGTAGGCCCCCCACAAAGTGGATTAATGACTTGGTAAAGGTCGCGGGAGTCCTCTGAATGCGGGTGGCGCAGGAACGGTCATTGTGGCATGCCTCACCTAAAGAGTTAGGTGAGGCCTATGTCCAGCAGTGGGCGTCTTTCGGCTGATGATGATGATGATGATGATCTTAGCTCCTGTCAGTTCATAGCCTACCTGTTGACTCGTTAGGCGCCGCTACACGTACGAATTTGGCGGACTGCATGCAGTCCGTCGCATGATTGCTGCCCGTGTGGATAAGTGCCGGAAGCACGGCGGCTGGCCAAACCAAGGTACTGAGGTGGACTGACTATTGCAATGTAAGACCTTAATTGATATGTACATGATTTTTACAATGAAATATATGATATGATGATATGAAGGTCACTCGGCCGTACTAGGTTTTCCGTGACCTTGCTTGGCCGTCCGCCGATTTCGCTCGTTATCCTAAAGTCCACAGGCGACGCGTATTATCCTAAAGTCCACAGGCCCCCAATAGGCTTAGCTGTAGATCCTATTTCTAGAAATTTTCCGCTGCGACAGAATGACGGTGAATGATCGTACATTATTATTCGGCGCCAAGGAAATGAAACTTGTTTAATAGGATCTCGCCTGCCAAAACTCCATCCGTCGTTGGAGGCGTGACGTCTTTCGCCGTGGCTACTGTGTTACCTGTCTCGTATGTACACTTTATTAGAGTGTTGATCGCTACTCGCATTCGAGGAAAAATATCCTGAATATAATATAGCCATTTTCCCAGACATGTATTTTTCCGTCTTGTAATTTATTTTGGCTACCAGGAAACTGTACGATGAGGGGATCTTAGTTTAAATATCTATAATTGACATCATAAATAAATGATTTGCAACAATAGTTATAATTTGTGCAACAAGAGAGCAATATTTGTTTTTGCTGCGAGTGATGATTTTGAGTCCTGAGGAAGCGAAAGACTCAAAAGCACGAGATGCAAATACTTTGCTCTCGAGTAACACATACAACTTTTCACCTCAGCAGTGAGAACATATTCACATTAAAAAATATACCATAGTATCACGTACCTATTCGTCTCAAGATTATTCAGGAAGAAAACTTAATTAGGCGTTCATTACTGCTTGTTTTAACTGCTCAGCGCCGACCGCGCCGTTAGTCAATACTAGAAAGGCGAGACAAGGCGCGAGAAAAGAAACCAAAGGATATTTCAGTATTATACGAGTATCGCGTGACACTAACACATCACTAAAAACTCACAGATAAAATTTACAGATTTTACTAATATCTTCGAGATATTTTTGAAATATTTGTCATTAAGTATCACAAGGGCACACATTAGCATATTACGTGTATCTCGCGTGCACACCAAAAACTAGCCGTACTGTTGTTCAAATACTGACTTCACTATATTTCCTAATTAGATAGAGAATTGATTTATCCCTTTCGGCCGCGTATGTAACTGAAGTACTAGTAGTACTCCGATTTATATTTAAAACCAATATCAATAACGCAAGAATGAAGAATAATATATATACCTAATAAAATCTGAAACAAAATAACAGCGCGCAATTTTTTAAAAGGGGTGGGGCGCCGCGCTTGCTTTCGGAAACTGCATCTGTGGTATACCTTCATAAAGTTTAAGATTGTTCAAACTAGAATTATTAATCAGCTATCGTAATAAAATTAATGTTTAGGTACCTATTTATTGTGAAAATGGAGTTTATCCTTAGATCTTTTATTTAAATATTCTTAAATTGAAAATACCTTTGAATTATTATTTTGGTAATTTAAACTTGTTAATTTGACAGTTTTCGAACGTGTTACTTGTTACGCGCTTTTTTGGGGGTATACTTTGAAATTCGATGGTCGAACTATGGATCGACCTATGTCTGCCATTTTCTTTTTTCGTAATGGAATAAATGGGACAGCGCTAATAAAGTTCAAATATTCTGAACTTGTAATAGACCCCATACGAAGAAAGGTCAGTGCTCGGCATCAAAATTAAAAAGCTACTTTGTCTCACGGAGTGAGCAAAATCGCATTTTGCACACTGTTTTCACGCAGCAAAATAGGCTTGTTCGAGCTGCTGAGGTGAAAAATATATATTTGTATCGATGCAACTTATGTGGGAAGCTGTATCCGATGCACCACCTATGCAGCCCACCGTATACCTATCGCGTCATCGGGAACCAATCAGAGACGATATCACGACATCTACGGGCTTCGTGATTGGCCGATGATTTTGCCACGGAGCAATGCGGGGACCGCTCTGGGCATTCGCCATTCGCCTCATCATTAATGCACGCATATGTGCCTTTTACTTAATTTCTATATTTTTCTGTACCTAAACGTGTACCTACTGTACTGTTATACAGGATGATTCAGGAGACATGAGCAGGATCAACCCTACGGATTCAATAGTTTATAAGCTACTCAGTCGTACCAGCATTGGTAAGATTAACGTTAATTTTTTTTTAGTTGTGTAGGGTGACCATGATTTATTGTGAATGAAACTTTCACACAAAATGTAAAAAAAAACTGTGGGCGTTTAATTTAATTACGATGGTAAAAGATCCATTAACATTAACTGTATGTGTAGGGTTGATCCTGCTCACGTCTCCTGAATCATTCTGTATAGGTACTTAATTAAAAGTATTATATGAAAAACTCGTCTACTTCATTATTGCTGCTGATCCTACTCCAAAGAAGAGCTACACGCCGAACCACAGCCTTATCCTCGCGCCGACAATTTGAATTGAGTATTTCGATTGTATTGAAATACCTCACTGCATTACGAAATTGATATGTATATGATATGTATTTACCACGTAAACAACCAAAAATTACACTAAGTACGTAAAATACGTAAAGCTAAATAAAAATAAACAATCTTTAGTTTCTTTATTTAATTATAAACGAGTCTCGTGACTTTCTGGAACTCGTTCTGCCTCAAATGTTGACTTATGCAAATCTGCCGCCATTATCTCTGCATCATCCGCCTCCTTTGAAACTTTGTTTGTTACCTTTTCAACCGTTTTAAAGGACTTATTAGTACTTTGGCAAATTATTTTTATTAGCTCGTTAACTTTTAACTTCAGTAACTCTTAGTAACAACTCTGAAAGTCATTGTTTATAAACCGAATCCAACCTAAAGATAAAACACATTATAGGTACTTGATTTGTGAAATATTTATTTCCTGGTATGTTTATAAAATGATAACAAATCATTGTGTAGTTTTCTTTCAGGAATGACTTATAGGGCAAAATAAATATTATACCAATCACGATCGATGGAGAAGGCAAGTGTAAAGCCGGCATAATTATTAGCAGAAACCACAACCTACTGACGCTCCAGCTCCAGAAGAATAGCATATTTGCAAATTCGCTGTGGGCAGTAAGGGACAGCAGGTTCCTGTCTCACCTGCGCACCATCAGTAGCCCGCTTCACGAAGCTACACGTTACAATGTTATCACAAGTCTAAGCAGGCTACACAAGCCAAATGCCAAGCGTATCTAATGCGTTGCCAGTCTATGGAAAGCGTATCTAATGCGTTGCCAGTCTATGGCAAGCGTATCTAATGCGTTGCCAGTCTATGGCAAGCGTATCTAATGCGTTGCCAGTCTATGGCAAGCGTATCTAATGCGTTGCCAGTCTATGGCAAGCGTATCTAATGCGTTGCCAGTCTATGGCAAGCGTATCTAATGCGTTGCCTGTTTAGACTGTAAAATTGTGGCATGGAGTTTCGTCAACGGGCCACAGGAGCCCTAACAACTTACTCACCGCTAGGAACACAATGCCACGTACTCCTACCTATTTACCAAGTAATGGTGTTACGTAACGTGTTGCATGGCTGTGGTCATCTGGAAGGTGGATATAGTATGTTATCGCAGTAGGTATTATCTATTTTCGGCGATCACCTCCATGTTCATTAAACCGGTTTATTTCGTGTCCCGATACACGGCGACATCTGCTCAATGGAGCCGTTAATTTATGTGACACTTCCCTGCGCAGTGCCAGACGTCGCGGGGCTGGAGTTGACTTTCTATCTAATAATGGTGTTTTGATGTCTGTATGTTCTTGGCACAAAGTTTCATAGCGGATGGTACACTCACCTGCGAATGATAGCTAAATGGAAAAAAAAGACCGGGTTGCACTCCGGGAGTGCCGGCAGATGTGAAAACTCAATAACATTGTAACAGTTTTTCGATCAGGTCACGTGACATCTTACGGTGTCACCCTAAAAATGAATTTGACGCTATAAACAATTATCAATTATTTAGGCGGACGGGCCGCGGGCGCGTTGGGCGCGAGGGGCCGCCGGCTCGCCCGTCGGCGCGCTGTCGGCGGCGGCAAACACAATACCAATTTGTTTTTGCCATTGCCAAATATTTTTCAAAGCTTTATCTCTTTAGGAATAACGTCTAAATTCGAACTTTTCGAATTTGCAAGAACGGCAGGCGGCGTTGGCGACCAAAATATCAATTTGATTTTGCCGTTGGTAAATATTTTTCTAAGCTTTATCTCTTTAGGAATAACGCCCAAATTCGAACTATTCGAATTTTCTCAATAGCAAAACGGTGAAGGACGCGTTGGTATTATTACTTTATATGCAGAATATGCTATTGCAAAAAAGTGTTTAACGGCTTTATACTCTTACGAATAGCGTTCAGTTTTGAATGAAGTCGAATCGGCTAGCAGCAAAAAGTGACCTCCTTCACATCTGACATCATCATACATAATCTGTAACAACTTATATAACTGCGAAATAGACATGCCGGTACTTACCCACTCTGTTTCGATACTTGTAAAAATACTTTTTGTCTGTACCTAGGTATATTCAATGGAACTATAGGTTTAATCGTATATCCTATAACCTAATATAATCCTGTATACAACCGTTTGTTTCCTAAATAAATAAATAAAATAAATATATAATATATCTGACGTCACAAAACTCTGTCGCGTATTTAACAATTTTTCCCCATCCCAAAAAGTGCTCAGCGCCGCTAAAGAAGTTTTCACTTCAAAAATAACAATCGTAACTTGTATTTTTCGTTGTATTTTTGGTAGGTTAGGTTATGGTTATCTTGTGTCCCATAGAGCGGAAATAGACACCCCGCAAAGCGGGGTGACGTCGACACGCTGGCGGTTTGGTTAGGTTAAAATATTTGCCACGCGTTTGTTTAAAAAAAAGTTGTGTTAGGTTTAGCTTACAAAGAGATAATTTACTTTTACCTTTAATTTTACCAATTTTCTTATACCTATGACTTGAAAACGTTATGCGCAAACCTATTATGGCGATTGATATTTATGCTGCCCAATAAATTTATGATTATTGTTATTTGTGCTCTTAAATATTATGGGTAAATAATATATGCGAACTAATTTTTGAGTTTTGTCGGTTATGCGTAGGTAATGATGATTATGACACAAGTGGTTATGCCAATCAAAACTATGGCTTTAAATATTATGCAACCCGATATGGACTCCTTAAAATATATACCGAACTTCGCAAGCAACGCCGCGTGCGCCAGCGCACATAAATAAGTACATCAACAGTCTCGAACACTTGCGTCACTTGCGAGATCTATATCGGTGAGAGGTCAACCAGCCGCCGAGCCGTCTCGCGGCGCCGCTGCCGGGCCCGGGAGACATAAATACACGGGAGACATCAACCATCGGCAACCGGACCCTCTCACAGAATTACTGTTGGTGACAATTTGAAAGATAGAAGTGATAAACATGGGTATCGTGGGATTAAGGCGTCCCAGCGCTTATCACTGGTCCAATAATTGACAGTTTCAATCTTAATTCATGACAATAGATGGGAACAACAAGTGTATATAATTTGGCAAACATTGGGACGTTTACCTTTCATGCACATTAATCTGTTTGTCGATAGCATTTTTGTCCAATATATAAAGTCTAGCTAGAGGGTTAGAAGGCAACCTTTAGGTTGAAAAGTGGGGGTCAAGGTGAACTCGTAGCCAGTCGACGTCAACACACATTCGGTGCCTGACGCTAATTCTTCGGACTAGGCAGCAAGTGGACTCCGGGCTCCCAGGGTAACCTATAACAAAATAAGCAGAGGATGTTAAATAATGATGTTAATCTTAAACTCAAACTTAACAGCAATCAAAACGAATGCAATTGTTCCTTTATATTAAAACTAGCTTCTGCCCGCGGCTCCGTCCGCGTTTAACTCGGTTATATCGTCGCTCCATACAAACTTTCACCATAGGGGATGATTTCTGGGATAAAAACTATCCTTTGTCCTTCCCCAGGACTCAAACTATCTCTATACCAAATTACATCCAAATCGGTTCAGCGGTTTAAGCGTGAAGAGGGTAACAGACAAACAGACAGACACACTTTCGCATTTATAATATTAGTATGGATAAAGAGACGGTGAATTATTAAATCGATAAGGTGAAAAAAAAGACCGGGTTGCACTCCGGGAGGGCCGGCAGTAGTGAAAACTCAATAACACTGTAACAGTTTTTCGATCAGGTCACGTGACATCTTACGGTGTCACCCTAAAAATGAATTTGACGCAAATTTATAAACAATAATCAATTATTTAGGCGGACGGCCCGCGGTGCGAGGGGCCGCCGGCTCCGGGCGGCGGCAAACACAATACCAATTTGTTTTTGCCATTGCCAAATATTTTACAAAGCTTTATCTCTTTAGGAATAACGTCTAAATTCGAACTATTCGAATTTTCACAGCAGACGGCGGTGGCGACCAAAATATCAATTTGTTTTTGCCGTTGGTAAATATTTTTCTAAGCTTTATCTCTTTAGGAATAACGCCCAAATTAGAACTATTCGAATTTTCTCAATAGCAAAACGGTGAAGGACGCGTTGGTATTATTACAAATTTATTTGCAGAATATGCTATTGCAAAAAGTGTTTAACGGCTTTATACTCTTACAAATAGCGTTCAGTTTTGAATGAAGTTGAATCGGCTAGCAGCAAAAAGTGACCTCCTTCACATCTAACGTCACAAAACTCTGTCGCGTATTTAACAATTTTTCCCCATCCCAAAAAGTGCTCAGCGCCGCTAATGAAGTTTTCACTTCAAAAATAGTTTTTTTGACCGGATACAGCGCGTTTATTATTTAATACATTTTCTTTTTCAACTCTTGACGTGACTTGCGTTCACCTTAATCCTGACCATTGACTTGGAAATATCCGTGCAGTGCAGGCATCCATGTAAGAAACTTTTTGAAAGTAACGGCCTCATGACGCACTACTCACTGTACATATTATGAAGTATTGATGTTCGTGAGAAAGAATTTGCCAATGTTCAAGCGTGTTGAGGTCACGGGCAAACAACTCCGATCAACAGGGAGACTCAGAACGGTCCCGCGTCGCGCGGCACTTTCATGTAGGAATCCTCGAGTGATAGGCCCAACCTATTACGAACGACTACCCGCCGAATTGCGAACAGAGTCATCTGACGAAACATTCGAACGCCAACTGAGAAACTTTTTATTGAAAAACGCATTATATTCAGTAAAGGAATTTATGGAAATTAAACATTAATAATATCACTGTTTTTGACATTGTAAATTATATCGTTATTTGTATTTTTTGAATTTTTCGTTTAAGTATAGTTTGTAATCTGACGATCTTTATCTGATATTATCTTAGTCATTTATTTACTTTTGCCTATTAATTAATTGTGACTATAATTTGAACCAAATGTAACTTGACATTTTATTACAATTCTTATTCTCTTTGACGATCATAATATAAATTCATATAGATTAAGCTAGCTTTAATTTATATTGTAATTGTATATTGTGAAATAAATAAATATAAATCTAAATAGTAAAACATCAAGATTATAAATTATATATACTTAGATACGAAGCAATCGGCTATCAAATTATCAACCCAAACTTCATTAAAATATCTATATGATTGTTTTAAATAACAGATATAATTAGGGCAACGCTTCTATAGTGGAACTTTTCAAAGCCAACATAAAATAGAATCGACTGTCCTCTGGACATCGTTTAAACACTTAATCACATAATATACCTATCTAATTTGTTGACGCCTTCCTTTGATCTGACTCCAACAATGATTTACTAATCCTATCCCGTGTGTTGTGGTAGAAAAATACTATTTATAATCTGATTAAATGCTCGTCTAATATAGCTATAAAGTGTGCTATTATCTGATCCAATAAACTTGTTTTCCGCGTTCTTAGCGATGAAAGATGATGGAGGGATAAAGTTAAGGGATATATAAGTTATTAAAAATAACTTTTTAGAAAAATTGCATTTATACTTTCGCTGGCTTTGATAAATCTAATAGTGCATAACTGCATTTAGTCGATGTCCTCGCCTTTTAATGTAAAAAATAATACTTACCTACCTGCAACCTGCAAGACAAAACATGCACGTTTAATATCTTGAGGATAACGTTATACATATATATTATATAAATAGCATGAATATGCCGTGTATAAAAAAGCTCCATTAAGCTTACCCATAAGCATTTTTGTCACAACGGCGTTGCAAGCTTAACTTTACTAATGCCACAGTATAACATCTTCGCTTATTTTCGATGTTATTTACCACATACTTACAAAATGTGTTACAGTTACTACAGCTTCTTCACTCAAAAAGATGACCTCAAAAATGTCCCACTTTTGTTTCTGCGCAAAAAACACTGCCGATTTGTCGGTAATAAAACCGTTAGCGTTATGCCCCAAAATCATATTGGTAACCGGAAAATAAAAGTAGGTAATTCATACACATTTGGCCAATCATCACGTCGTATTCATATAAAAAATGGAAAACGACATCGGACCGACAGCAATCGCGTATTTGGAAGTGCCAGTAAGTTTAAAATTTAAATATTAACTAACAAACGATTACTGTTGCTGAAAAATACTTCCTTATTTCGTAAAGCCGCTTCAGGAAAGTTCGACGACCTTAGGTTCTATTTCGGGAGCGCTACTGACGCATTTCGATTTGCGCTCTTATTTCAAAAGTCAATACTTGAATACGGATCGCACTATTACTAGGTACTCGATTTCATTGCGTACATATTTGTTGTGTGTGTTGTGTGTTTGGTTGGAGTGGTGCTTCATCGTGGATTGATCGCACTAAGTACACATTATTTTAACATAATCATTGCCTACGGTTTGTGTCACTTCGTTCGTAGCCAATAACACGCGAAAAGAGCCTACCAACAGAGTGTTCCTGGCACTGTGTGTGACGCGGCTAAATAATAGGGTTTCTGCCACTATTTATTTGACACTAGCTTCCGCCCGCGACTTTGTCGGCGTGAACCCGGGATAAAAACTATCCTATATTTTAATCCAGGCTATATATAAACTACGTATTCTCGTGTAAACTTTGCCGTTGAAGCGTGATTGAGGTTACACACAAACATCTAAACATACAAAAATCTAAACATACAAACTTTTGCATTTATAATATGCAAACCCCGGACCACGGGAGCAAAAATGCACTTGTCACTAGTGCTTAGTTAAATATCGACTATTCTATCGACATCCATACGAACAAATTATTGAATCAGAAATTTATAGATCAAACTTATTATCTTACATGTCAGGTTGTTACACAATATTAGGTACATCAGGTAAGTATAGATACCATTTCAGTCAACTAATTACATTGGTACTATAATTATGTCATACTCACGGGAATGATCGTAAAATAGATAAAGTGAATGACAGTTATAAATAGATACTTTTCACATAACTTACAGACCTATAATGTGTTACAGTTACTTACATTCAACAATAATTAATACTTCTGCATATCATAGCGGTAGTCCAGTAGGTACATCGTGCTTTTTATCGACATCGATTTGTATGATATAAAATGTGTGTCCTCGCACTATAAAGCTGTCAACGCATTTTTGCTCCCGTCATCCGGGGTTTGATAATATGGGTATGATTGTGTTCTTCACAACAGTATTGCTCACTTTAATGGGACGCTAATTCCCATTAAGGTGAAAAACATGTTTATTTAGTACCCTCCGTCCTATTTCCAGTGACTCCGCACCGTTATCAGGCGACGTATAATCTGGAACGATAACTTTATCAATTGATTATTGGATTATTTCACGCAAATAAAAATATTTTGCGTAGTTCGATGTACATTAACAACACTTCACCGCGAGGCTAGTACTTCCTTGCTGACTGTACAGTTTTGATCAATTTTATGAGTATCTAGGTAACTAGCGACCCGTCCCCGCTACTCCCGCATTTTACGGAGCTGCGGAATAAAATACTGCCTGTCCTCTTGGCAGGTACAGTAAATCAGATAAGCAGGGTGTCCAGGTAAACAAAACAAAAACTCTAGTCGTGTCAAATATAACATATGCTACTTCAATTTTCTTGGACAATAAATTAATTGAGCAATTCAAGTCATTCAGATATTTAGGAAGCATTATTACGGATGATTCTAGATGCACACCTGATATTATTTCTAGGATAGCCATGGCAAAGAAAGCGTTTAATTCTAAAAGGCAATTTACTCACTGCCAGAATAGCAAGTTGCACTAGGAAGAACCTGGTTAAAGTGTACATCTCAGGAGAGGAAAAATGATAGGACACATGTCACGCCACGATGATGATGGCGTAACATGTGTGTAAGAAAAAGGGGAAGGGCGAGGAAATCTTAGATGGAGCTAATAAAAGAAAAAATAAACGCTTCATCGTATAGAGTAATAAAAAGAAAGGCGGATTGTAGAATAAGTTCGGTCTGTTTGGCCTATGGTTGACTGGTAGAGAATGCCATTTGGCATTAAGTTAGCCATTTATACATTATTTTGGTTTTGTGCAATAAAGTTTAAAAAAATAAATAAATAAGTTAGAAAATACTCCACCGACAAGAGCGTCGCTCTTAAATAAGACGAAGAAATGGTGATGGTACCGGTGAGTTCCTAGCGGCCAATCTAGAGAAAACAAACCGGCCAAAGTAACAGAATACAACGCTGTTGCGTTTTAAGATTGATTTCACTTTCACTATCGTTATTTTATGGCTCGATTAACATGTGTATCTATCATATCATTTTTTATCACGACTTTTTTTTTTTGTGCGATTAAAGATCCCAGTGCGTGGAACCTGCGACCCTGCAACCTCGGCGACAGCCCGTCTGGCCGTCACAGACTGCAATGTCGAGTAAATAACCGAATTAACGTCAAAATTTGTCACCCACTAAATAACCCAGTCTAAATTAACCGTACCTAAACTCCTTACACACCTCCTTCCGAGCTATCAAAGCACCGTTAGAAAACAAATTTGATGTGAGATGTCCCAACCTCGCCCTTGTGCTGTGCTGTTAAGATGTAAGAAGAAGTTCTTTAAAGTTTTCCAGCGTTCTGGGTAAGTTGGTAAATGTATTCGTCTTCGGAGAATCGTTTGGCGGGGCGCCAGGTTATAATGTTGTCGGAAAAAAGTAATGGAGTGCGGAGGCGACGATGTAAACGTGAGTTGTTGGAAGTCTGGTAGTTATGTTGATTTTTCCTCCTGCCCCGGGAAAACTGGCATTGTATGCTTTCATGGAAAAGTGAACTAAGTTGATTCATTATATTTTATTTAGCTTACTTTCATCAAGATTGAGTTCAATAACTCAATAAGTATTTATAATATACCTACATAGCAACGACGCACGTTTAGGTATCTAAAGATGTAGTCTACCATCAACATTTTTCTATATCTTAATAATTAAGTATTCTGCTATTCAGATTCGGAGCGAAGACAAATACAATAAATCAAGCATCATAAAAATCGGTCCAGCCGACCGAGTCAGTTATAAATTGTCATAACGAACCCGACGTGGTTTTATATAGAGTATAGATAGATTTTATTCCTACTTACCTATATACACAATGCCGCAAAGACGTCATTATATTTATCATAAATCCGCTGCAGCTGGAAAAGTAAGGAAACCTCCAAAACTAACATAATAAATCAAGCGAACGAAAACGTCGAACGAAGTGGAAACGGAACGGCCGACTATAATAGCCAGCCTTTGTAGTTGGTCAATACTTAGTCGTCCATTTAGATTCGATTTAATCGGCAGGTCATCACGTAACGCATTGTACGTACGTTAATGTCATAATGTCAATTTGTATATGGAAAAATGACAGTTGAAATACGTGATTACCCCTCTGATCATTACTCCAGGCAAAATACGGTTTTGAAAAACATTAATTTATAATAGCGTTTTTTTTGTTGATTTCATTTGAAAATGTAAGATGATTTAGTCAAGAATCCGACAAACTTTCCACCCGGAAGTAATTATGTAGATTTTAAAAAATGAAGCACGCATTATCTTTTTTTGTACGATTTATCTTGAATATTATAGAGCAAATGTAAATGAACCAAAATAAAGACAAACAGCATTTATTAATATTTTTACTGACTTTTTAGAAGCCAGTTAACTTATCATTTTTTCGATGTCTGAAATTTTGTCGGATTTTGTCGCTGGGTAACTATTTAATTGATAATATATCCGTTATACATAAAAAATAGCTGTTGTCCACGTTAATCCCCTAGCCTGATCCCCCAGGGGAAAAAAACGGTTAGGTTGTTAGTTGAACTGCGACCCTACAGCGCGCGAGCCGAGCGAGCGAAGCGAGCGTGACGCGGTAGCGTCCGGCGAAGCGCCATAACCGAACATTATCATTTTTTCCTAGTTGAATATAAAATAATTGCCGCTAATTCCCCTGGGGGATCAGGCTAGGGGATTAACGTGGATAACGTGAAAAAATAAGCTATTATAAATTATTTCCAAAATTGTCCTTTTTTCCATACAAGTTGTCAGTTTATTGCCTGGACTATAATCCAACAAGAATAGACTATTTTGACGACCATTTTAGCCTAGTTAGTAATGATGCTGCTGTTCACGTTAATCCCCTAGCCTGATCTCCCGGGGGGGGGGGGCGAAATAACGGTTAGGTTGTTAGGTGAACTGCGACGCTACCATAACCGAACATTATCATTTATTCCTAGTTGAATATAAAATAATTGCCGCTAATTCCCCTGGATAATCGGGGTCAGGTGATTAACGTGGATAACGTGGTAATGATAGTGCAACCGTAGACAGGGTGCCTATACGGAGCTGAAGGTCTCGGGTTCGAATCCTGCAGGTCGATCACGTAACGCATTGTAGATCTAAATGCCAATATTTACATGGAAAAATGAACGTTACGCTCTTGTTACTGTGAGAATAAGAAATAATAAATTACGTGTTTCAGTTTCGTTTACCGCTCATATCGAATGTCATCATACCATCACATCATCATCAGTTACAGTATGTACCTTATGTCTGTTTTTTGACGAAGTATGTAGATTATTATTATTATATCGAGCCCGTTATGTCCCACTGCTGAGCAAAGATTCAAATGAGAGTAAGCGAGCGAAGCGAGGGCCATTAGTTATTCGTAAATTATGTTAGCATTATGTAACTCAATTAAACACATATATTATGCTTTAAAAAACGTGTTTCTGCTGCCATAATCCAGGTAACTGCGCACGTCGAGTTTATCTTGGTTATCGACTACCAGATAGGTTAATAAGATAATTACATGATAACGATGTTCAAAATTGCCTAATCAGCTCTTAATCGATTGCACAATTTCCACATTTTTCTTTAGAGCACGAATTTTAAGAGATCTGCGTAGTGAGTTTAAAACTATGTTTTTATCACACCAAATGTAAAGGTGTTTAATTAACTTAAGAAGATCATTAAACACTATCTCTATTCTTCATTCACTTTCTCATTACAGAGTGGTGGTGGCCATTATGTACCTAGTACCTACTTAGGTTTTTGAGTGACCCGTTTTACGACACGCCGCCATTATTCCCGTAGAGCCGCTTTCCGAGAGCATTCGTTTAATGTACTCCACGTTCTCGCTTTTATCTGCTCGATCCATCCCATTAATCCTCAGCTTTGATGTCTTATAGTTTTCCTTTAAATAATAATAAAGCACTATGCACATATGTAAATTAACAAGATCTACCGATACAGCTTCTGTCTAAGTAAAATACATGTATAGGTACGTTTTCTCCTTATTACTATTGGACTAAGTTTAAAATATGTAAACATATGTTTAACTTAGACAATACTACAATATACTCAAACAACAGCTCTGTTGTATAGAATATTTAACAATACATTGACTCTTTCAGCGATACGAGCGCGAGAGCTCGCTCAAAGAGCTGAAACTCGGTCAAACAATACGTTGTACAAATAAGGCGCCTGCCACACCAGTGGTGCGTGTACATCACACGAAACGAAGTACTGTATGTAACATGTTGTTACCCTAATTTATCAATAGCTATGGCTGTATATTTCTATCACACCTTCTCTCGAATCAGACGGTGCACTTGACGTCAAAAAACGAATATTGATGAAGGATAATATTATGGAAGTAGGAGCACTGTTCCAACACTTCCAACTAACGCTGCAGCGCCGCATTGTACAACTCACTGTGATAATATGGAACATTCAGACGTTGACTAGAGAAATCCCTAAACGTAACTTACTTAAAGTTACCAGTAAGCAACGTGCAGAGAGGGGTATAAGAGTATTTAAATACCTCCTGCCTCTTGTACATAAGGGAGTTTCGGTTTGTAAATACAGTTTACGATGGCACAATTAAAGTGGCATGAAGACACATAGCAACATTGCATTGTTGGATTGATTACCTAAGACTATTATTTGCACAATTTAGGATCAGTAATAATAGCCCTGTCATGAAGATTGGACTCATTAACTGGTTAGTCAGTAGCTATGTCATGACAATATTATATACCTAACACTGTCCCCCAAAGAGTTCCTAACCCACATCCGTTGTAGAAGTTTAGTAAAGCTATAGTTTCTTGTTGCGTCCGCCGCCCTCAATGGAGCAGGTGCCTAAGGAACCTTGGTCCCCATAGCATAATTATGGAACCTCATGTTTATCTAACCGGGCCAAGGCGACGCATGTTCAGTTTGTTAAATAAAAATGGTTGTTCCAGATTAGTGGAAGGTGATTTACAATTTAGCCTCTTTCATTATTGATAAGTTGTTTCAACAGATCTACCATCAGATTATATGGCGATGTACAACTTTACAAATTACGAAACGAAAAGATTGGAGTCCTTATTATTAAAGAAATAAGAATAATAAATAAATATACCTACAATATTTATTTCTTGAAATCTTAAGTTCTGGTTATGACCCAAATTGATTGTCTAGATTTTATTTATATTTATAATGGATAAATCAACAGCGAGCTCAGTAGAGAAGTTAATAGAAACGTTCTTATTAAAACATAACCCTCCTCTCCTTCGGCAGTGGGGTAAAAAAGAAGTAAAACCGTTTCTTCGGGAAATACACCTTCTGAATCACTAATTCGACCAAAACACGAATTTCCATAGTTCAAGCCTCGTTGACCCCGAATAGTCCAAACAATTGCGGTAATATATATATATATGTCCAGCCGGGCGGACTTCGTCGAATTCAGGATTAATGAGATCAACCAGGAGCAGGGCTTTTTCCAAGATTTATATTAATACGTACATACATGCTAAGTTCTTATTTAAGGTGATCGAAGAAGTTATTTGTATAATTTTCATAGACAGATGGATGAGCTAAATATGATAAATATATCAATGCCGATAATGATGTCATTTTCTATCAAAACATTAAACTTCGTCATATACGAAAACCTACGCAATAGTATTTTATGTAAGCTGTTTGTCTTATATAGTTTAAAAGCGACAGAAAGACAATAGAAAATACCGAAATCACTACACGCGTGCCTAATATAATTGAGGAGTTCCCTCAATTCCTCATGGATCCCATCATCCAACTGGATTTTTGAAAAAAATGGGACCAACCTTACACCCAAACATTTTACGAATCGGCTCATAAATGACGGAGTTCTGGGGTAACAAACATTAAAAAAAAATACAACCGAATTGAGAACCTCCTCCTTTTTTTCGAAATCGGTTAAAAATAACCCATAACGTTTCAACAAAGTATGGCCGTGCCCATGCCCAGCACTGGACTTTGACGTTGTACGTACCTACGTACGCTACCTCATTAAATACCTAAGCACTTTTACGAAGATAATTTAATGGGCCATAAAATATAAGTGATTGACGGCTGGGCGTGGGGCCGACCTTGGTGTTCCAGTAAGCGGACCGCGCCCCCAATAATTAACTTTAAAGCTATCTGACCCGACGTATTGGTATTATATCGTAATGACATTGTTGTCCACACTAGCTTCCATACTCAGCCTACCTTGTTAGAACCAGTTGATAAATGGCATACGGGCATACCATACCAATATCAAATTAGTCAATTCAGATAGATTTCCACGTCTCGCCTTCTAAAGTCGCCGCCATTTTCCCATTCATTCGGTTCCAACGAACTACGGCGCCAGGGGAATGGTTCCATTCACGTTATGATGTTATTTCCATTCATTCGCTCATTTTCTAATGGTCGCCTTTATTCTATAGCGTACCTAGTCCCTGAGGCTTTTATTTCATGAATTTCGTTAAATTTACTGCGTATTCTTGTACATAGTTTTCTACTCAGGGAAATTGTAAATTGGATTATGCTAACTCGGGTTTCCACTCCGCAAATTTATTTTTTGTAATACATTATGCTAAATAAAATGGCGGGGTCTTGGAAATATGTGTAGGTTAGATACCTATCTCTATCTTAAAATGTAGGTATTTTAAAGTGTCCAGTTTTTGTTGATGCTGCTTTCATTTGCCTAATAGTCCCAGATACCCTACTGAATTAACGATTCTAGACGATTCTGGAAGATGCTCGATTTTAATCAGAAAAATGGAATTCATCTTGTGCTGCTCAATTCATAGTAGGTCGAATTTAAATTTACTCATCATTACATCATACACCGTAGCATATGGACACCTGAGGAGTTCTACACAGCACCAAACAAATGTAGGTCCCTCACTCTCGACACAGCTCACCCTGGTGACCTCTGGTGACCTCTGGTGACCTCTGGCGACCTCTGGCGACCTTACTCTCCACCAGGAACACTGGTTTACCAATTAATTACCTTTGTAAGTTTATTTTATCATCGGTAATTAAACACGTTCATCCTTCTATTTATCTTGCCGGCATCACTTTAAAGTTCATATTTTCCTTCCTCATGCAGTTTATAGTTTTCCTTTATCACCGCTTCAATGTCTGACGAATCGTATGCTTTCAATTAAAGCCTGATCAAAGCACAAGTACAAATTACTGCCTTGCCTACCCTCTTAAATTTTGTACGCGTTCTTAAATTGGTGTTGTTGTGTATGGGTTGGGGGGGAGTTTGGGGGGGTTGCTAGGGGGGGAATAATTTTCTTGATTGATGTTTTTAGGGTAGCAAAATTTTCGATCAATGTAGCGTAGCAGCCCTTCCGCCCTTGCGTGGCGAAGCATAGCACGGTGGGCAAGGGCTGCTGTCCCTCCGCGCCTCCGTTCTCTTTTATAAACACTCTAGGGGTAGGTCAGACAAGACCACGTGTTGAAAATTTTACATTTTACAATCCGTCATTTATCTCGGTAATTATCAAGTTAGAAAAAAGTTGCCTATACTGTTAGCGGCATTTCCGAACGCGCCTAGTTAATATGGGCGTGTTGGCAACACTGGAGGCATCATGGCGGTCGCGCGTCTATGATAATCGCGAAGGGTCGATGGCTTGTAATTTATTAATGTGAAATATAATTATAATCTGAGGAACCAGTGCTTTTATTGTTAAAAGTTCAGAAGCGGGATCTTAATTATTCATGCCCATAAAGTGTTTGGCCTGACACATCAAGTTTCGTAAGAAATCGCAGAGATCATTTTCGTAAGAAATGACGCGACGCCACGGTGCGGTGATGTTTGACGTTTGGTCAAGACGTCACAGTGCGGTGATGTTTGACGTTTGGTCACGACGCCACAGTGCGGTGATGTTTGACATTTGGTCACGACGCCACAGTGCGGTGATGTTTGTTGTTTGGTCACGACGCCACAGTGCGGTGATGCTTGTTGTATGGTCACGACGCCACAGTGCGGTGATGCTTGATGTTTGGTCACGACGCCACGGTGCGGTGATGTTTGACGTTTGGTCACGACGCCACAGTGCGGTGATGTTTGACGTTTGGTCACGACGCCACAGTGCGGTGATGTTTGTTGTTTGGTCACGACGCCACAGTGCGGTGATGCTTGTTGTATGGTCACGACGCCACAGTGCGGTGATGTTTGGTCACGACGCCAGAGTGCGGTGATGTTTGGTCACGACGCCACAGTGCGGTGATGTATGATGTTTGGTCACGACGCCACAGAGCGGTGATGTTTGATGTTGCGACGGTCACGACGGTGCTTCCCTCATGTGGCTGCAATGTGAGGCTGCTGTCACCCTACAATGGCGTTGCCCGAGATGATGTGAGGTTGACATCGACGGAAGGGTAAAGAAGATAATAAGGGTAAGGTAACATTACAATATTTCTCATCGAGTTGAGTGACACAGGTGACGAATTTGTACACGTAGTGATAATGATTTGATAAGTGATTGATAAGTGATATTATTAGCTTATGAAAATATAAAGTCAACATGAAAGTTGAGTATGCTCGTTTCGGATTTAAGGCAAGCTCAAGTCTGTTTGTAGCCTGGATAAAGAGGTAAAACTACAATTTCGCTAAATGAGTAATAAAGAAGAAAATCACTTTGTATGTCTGTCAAGGATGGCCATGGCCAAAGTAAATAGTTCTTTATGAATTATCACTAGTGTTCGAACACGCAAATGAAAGAAAAGCTATGCTATGTTTTATGAGGAACTTTTAGCCTCAGCCTTAAAATTTGTTACAGAGATTGAGACATACAGCGTATTACTTTGGTGGTCGTGGGCCTCACTGGGGAGCTTATGAAAGCGAGACTTTTCTGCTCTCTGGGCCTTGGCGGGTCAGCGGGCGTGATTATGCTGACTAAGACGGAATGAATACGTTGAAAAGGCAGATGCTTCAACACTGAAATCGATTGTGAGTTCGTTCCATGTCTCTTTAGGAAATTTGTAAGATGTATGTTCAGTTAGATACTTTATTTGGTGGCCAAAGGAGATCTAAATTTAGGAATGCAATGCACAACATATTTTGCTCATCAGAATTAGTAATTACGAATAATCCATCAGTTGAGCCATGTTTAACTTAAATGAAATATTCAGTGGTACCAGTATTTTGAGGACATATGGTCTTCTTGTAACTTGTGTATTGACAGCTACTAATCATTAGACAGGTAGTATTCCGTGGGAACTTCCCTGTTTTGGTAGCATCGTTAAAGTAAAGATCTGGTATGGACTAGTGTATGACTTTACAATCATGCATATAAGTTGTATTATAGTTTCATCCGCAGAATGGGCGAACAGGTGAAAACTACCGCCTGTAGTGGGCGCGAAGCTTGTGGCAGAGCATGGCGGTGGAGTTCAATGAAGGTGACCTTCGTGGACGAAGGTTTTGTCAGGCTGGCCGAACTGTTAGCGGCATTTCCGAACGCGCCTAGTTAATATGGGCGTGTTGGCAACACTGGAGGCATCATGGCGGTCGCGCGTCTATGATAATGGCGAAGGGTCGATGGCTTGTAATTTATTAATGTGAAATATAATTATAATCTGAGGAACCAGTGCTTTTATTGTTAAAAATACAAAACATGTTTATTTTAGCATGACACCATGACACCACCCCCATCAAAAAAGTCCCTAACCTAACCTAACCTAACCTAATCCAACCCTCATTGCTGATGCTTTGTAGTATATCGGTAAAAAAAGGAAAACCAAACCTCGGCCGCACCATCCTTTTCTCAAAGTCATTCAGGACATTTTCAACTCCCCTGTAAGTAACTTTGTTGTGTTGTTTAATTCAATACTCCTAGACTATAAGCCACATAAGGATCTAGATCTCGTGTATATTACTCAAGCTACTCAAGCGTTATAAGTACGAGTCCTTTTAGATTTTGGCTATTACATAGTATAAAACAAAGTCGCTTCCCGCTGTCTGTCCCTATGTATGCTTAGATATTTAAAACTACGCAACGGATTTTGATGCTGTTTTTTTTTAGACAGAGTGATTCAAGAGGAAGTTTTATATGTATAATATAGTACCCGTGTGCGAAGCCGGGGCGGGTCGCTAGTAAACCATATATATATGGCAAACCATAATATAGTTGTATAATGATAAATCAGAGTGTGCTACCATTTCCAGGTCATCTCCACGAATAGGCTTACACAGTATATCTATATCATGCACAAAAACTTTTCCATTACCAACTGCGCATCACAATCACAGCTAATTTGAAGGAAGTACAGTCTATTTAAAAACTGATTAGCATAGTTTATTAAAAGATATATCAACAGTCATATCACACCATACTTAATTGTTAAACAACGTTTCGCTAAAATTAGCTCTGAGTTATATCGGGTTGTGTACAAGACAAGAATAACTAGGCGGATGTTTCCTCTTTGCGATGCAGATATAACTGATCAAGATGTCAGGTGAGACTGATTATATCGTCAGGAAACTGAACTCGATCTCATGTACCAATAGACGGCTTTTTGTTATGTAAAAACGACTTGTTACATATATAGCGGAATGGGAAAATAAGAGGAACCTCTTTGAGAAAAGGTAGCTTCTATCTGTGTCTTTCGGGTACTTCTGTGCGCGTTGGCCGAAGTGCTGTCAGTATCCATTCAAACATGGTATTCCTATGCGAAGGAAACTTTTTGTCTGTTACCTACCTTTTCATAATTTATCCCCTTAACCAATTGTGATTATGGTCTTTGGTATTATTCCCTAAGCTAACATGTTTCGTCAGTTCCCATTAAAATTAAACATTTTATTGCATTGTATGCTACCTAATAAGGTAGCATACAATGCAATAAAATGTCAATAGACTAACCAACAAAGTAGTACGGTGTGTCTGGGACCGACACATATATATTCTTAAAATAAACTATTATCTTATCGCTTATCGGTCTGACGAACTACTTATAGAGTGGCTGAATCAGAGCTGGCATAAATAGCACTTTAACTAGTTATGACGACACTTTATAGCTTGTAGGTACCTACGTTATCGGCACATCTAGTTTCTTAGAGAAAATGCCACTTTAACCTGTAAAGTAACGAGTGCTCGACGTTGCACTAGTGCACTAGTGTATTAACACGGACCCTTTATGTCAAAGCTACATGGGTTAAATTCGATCTAAGAAGATTTTTCTTACTTCGAATTTAGGCCATGTCACTTTTTTAAAGTGCCCATGTCATTGCCACTTTCGTTATTTTTCACAGTCCCTCGATTTTTGCAGTTGCAACAGTTTTAACCTATTAACAATAGACTCGAAAATTGTTATTACTCCAAAAGAAAGAAGGCAAAAAATATGCCTAGTGGCGAAAATCCCATTCAGTTATCTCAAAGAATTACGGAGCTACAACCGTTTTAATATTGCTTGTTAGAGAGAGAAAACGCAAACAGTGTGTGACTTTACGGGATGCTGCCGGGGGGCCGCGGCGACGGCGGCGCCGAACACGACGGGGCGCGGCACATTGCCGTCTATTAGTGACGTCACAATCTTCCAGCGTCATCGTTTCATTATGAATTTGCGTTTTGCGAAAAAGGGACAGAACATACCCCTTCTTAATACTTTGTTGGACACTTAATAACTTCGTAATTATTTAACCATTTACGTTGATTTTTTCTCCATTTGACTACATTTTTAATCCTTTTTCGAGAAAATATGACATTATTGATTATTTTATTTCGTGTCTATTCCTATTCTCCACAAACGCGATTCTTCACTTTCGTTATTCTTCACAGTCCTCATTTTACTTTGGTAAAAAATAATGAATGAACCAAGACAATTGGTCGTAAATCAAAATCACGTTCACCAGAGCAATTGTGTAACATTTCGAATGAGCATTAGAATAGGACATATCAACAGTCGTTTTGATTTCCTAACCAAAGAGCAAAGTAAGTAAGTATATCTTAGAATAATAATAATATATAGGGTCCTAACGCGCGTTCGAAAATATGTGCCTATACGAGTACTCTTCATGAAATTGTCTCCTATTATGCCATAACCTTACTGCAAATTTTTATCATGATTCCTGAAACCTAGTTAAGTCGTTACGAGTTTCCACTCCTTTTCTTATTATTACGCAACATTTGCGCAACAAGCGATAACTTAAGTCGGGATGTAAACAACCTCAATAACATCATTCTTTCAGGTTGTAACACATCGCAACAATTCGCGTCCCATCTCTGGGATTAAACATTGCATAAACACATTTAAAACCGGACCCAGACATGATTATGAAAATATGAGATTAAGAATATTCTTCGACTTCGAAAGTCTTTGTTTGATGTATAGTAGAGGTACATATCAATGGATTGAAAATGCTCTGCCAAAAATAGGGCTGTAGTAGTTATTGAAATTCATGTGTAGAAGAAGGACAAGAGGAAATCTCTCTGGGGAGTGGTTTGGATGTTATATTTATGCAACTGATTTAAGAAACTACGATAGCGCGATGCAGAACTCGACAGCTGACAGCTGACAGGAGTGACGCCATACATGTATACTTTCTTTTTTCAGGCACAAGAAGCCACCAGCTCGATGGATTGGACACTACATTAAAAAGTCCGCGGGTCATTCCTGGATGAGGTTTATGCTCTGCTGAGCAGAAGCGATTAATGCGATTATAGGCTGATAAATGATAATAATGATGATGCTGATACTTTCTTTTGTTACAGAAATAAATATATTTATTTATTTCAATGGGAAGGAGTGGGGTCCTTGTCGATTGAACGATCTGTAAAAGTAAAAAAATTAAAATAAATAACGATTAGGGGACAATCTTACACAAATCCTAGTCCCTAACAAAGCAAAGCTTGTACTATGGGTACTAGACGGCGATAAACATACTTATATAGATAAATAAATACTTAAATACATAGAAAACATCCATGACTCAGGAGCAAATATTCGTGCTCATCACACAAATAAATGCCCTTACCGGGATTTGAAACCAGGACCTCTAGCTTCGTAGGCGGGGTCACTACCAACTAAGCTAAAGCGGTCGTCAAGTAAAGGTAACTTTAGAACATGTCTGTGCCCGGCCTTACCCTATTGTACGGTAAATAGGCGAAAACAGCCATAACCCAGTTCGCTAACTGTAAACTGAATTAGGTTAAACGTAAACGTAAATGAAAAGTTTGACGCAAGCTGCCTTGTATTTACACTTTCGCGGCTCCTACGCCGATTCGCATTCTCACTTTTAAAACAAATAATCTTGTGGAGAAGTCGAAGTATATTTGGAAATAAATGCTACGATTGTATGTATGTATGTAAGCACTTTAATGTACACAGTAATAGGTTAAAAAATATACATTTCACGCAATAGATCAAAGTACAAAGGTGAACTTAAGGGATTGTTGATTGGTACAGCAAAAATACTAGGACTAACCTATTTTAGGAACACGTTAATGCAAAAAAATGTTATGGCACAAAATCAAACTCGTAAAAATCTCAATAAGGCTTGGTGCGTGCTTATCACACAAATATTAGCCCTTACTGGGATTTTAATCTAGGCCTGTCGGTTTACTGGGCTAACCCGGTCGTATTGAACGTAATGACTCGTTATTAACGTTTATTAAGGCAAATGATTTTAGATGATTAACATATGCCGGTAATAGGAACGGCGAAGGTCACCCGAATGGGACGCATTTTCGTGTATTGGATAGTCCATAGTTGCCCCCCCCCCATCTAGCCTTGTACCGATCAGGGTTCCTTCACCTCGTGCGTCACTGATCAGTGATCACCACCATCAACACCGGATGACATCTGCTGTGTTCAATTATTCACGTCGATAGCTGTCGAACGCAGAACGGTATAAATATTTACGTAATCCTCAGTTACAATAAAATCCGTAACAACATTGTATATAAAAACCTTCGAGAATACGAAACAAAACCATTAGGTATTTGAAGAACGATATAATAGGGGTGTAGACTCAAAATGTTTTATTACTCCAAAATAAATAAGTCAAAAAATATGCCTAGTGACGAAAATTCCATTCAGGTATCTCAAAAAATTACGAAGCTACAATTATTTTAATATTGCTTGTTAGAGAAAAAACGCTCGGGGATCGTGACGTCACGACACTCGAGCGTCATAGTGAATGACAATCGTTTCATATGAAGGTGCGTTTTACGGAAAAGGGACAAAATATGCCCCTTCTTAAAACTTTGGACACTTCTAACTTTGTAATTATATCCCCTGCTTTACTTATTTCTCCATTTGACAATATTCTTAATCCTTTTTCGAGAAAACTTCAGGGGACCCCAGAGCCGGCGCTTACCTCGCGCAGAGAATTTCTCTAGCTACCTCTTTATAGTTTAAAGAAAGAAAGAAAGGTATACATATTCATGACAAACTACAAGACAATTTACAGACAATGACATGAATGAGTTGGTTTTTAGTATGTATGTTACGGTGTTTCTTTGTTAGTTTATTTTAAAATTGTGGTTTTATTTCCATATTATTAGTATTTCTTTCATATACATAAATAGTGTACTTTAATAAGTTGCTAGCTATAATAATGATAATAAATAGTATATTTACACAATAGAAACTTCATCATTATTGGTTATTTTCTTTGGTGTCAACACCCCGATTGTACAACCTAAAAAGTCCCTCGAACATACACCTCATAAATAACCAGTGTGCACTTATCTGAACAAAGCGCAATTGCTAATGTCACAATGATTCAGGAATGATAAGAAATGACAATGAATGTGCTAGGAAACTTTTTAGGCACATTCTGCGCAGTACTTAGCTATTGTTCTAGGTAATCCATTGGCAAAACAATCAAACTATGATTTATATTATTTGTTTTAGACTTCACTCTCACTACATATCACTGCTACTTTATAAAACATAACGTACATAATCACTACATAGTATAAAACAAAGTCGCTTCCCGCTGTCTGTCCCTATATGTATGCTTAGATCTTTAAAACTACGCAACGGATTTAGATGTGGTCTTTTTTAATAGATAGAGTGACTCAAGAGGAAGATTTATATGTACAATATACTCGTAGTACCCGTGCGAATCCGGGCCGGGTCGCTACTGTCGCTAGTAATTTATATAATGTTTGCCATTGAATCGAGCCATCGTAACGCATGGTTGGCTGGTTATAAACAAAGGTAGATTCATTCTTCGCCGCTTTTAAAGTTAACCCAATGTTATGTACGAAGTTCAACCCGTCTTTGGACTTGGTTGTATGTGTTGTATGCTAGCGTGCGATTGTAAAGGTAACTGGCGTTGCGTGTGCGCCTGTAACAACGACTTCTTTACACAAATCAAACCTGCATACACGTATAGTTACTTACCTACAGTCGCGCCCAAAGTTGAGTTGAACTAGGTATCTTTATTCGAAAATTTACATCGCTCATGCCTTCCGTAATAGTAGTAGTACCTAGTTAATTTTACCTCAATGCCATTTTATCGACTAGCGATACTCCGCCATGGCCCACTTTACGTCTTATTGTCTACTAGCGACCCGCCCCGGCTTCGCACGGGTACTACATTATACATACATAGAAACCTTCCTCTTGAATCACTATATCTATTAAAAAAAACCGCATCGAAATCCGTTGCGTAGTTTTAAAGATCTAAGCATACATAGGGAGTAGGGACAGACAGCGGGAAGTGACTTTGTTTTATACTATGTAGTGACGTGAGTGCTTTACAGCTCGGAGGTAACAATACCAGAAAGTAGCATGATAAAACTTTACATAAGTAAATACTGGGATTAGTCTTTTGACGCAGGCCAGGCAAAACAAACTGGAGTTGTAAGAAGTTGGCCTGATCGTGCGATGTCCAACTAACTCCAGCTTTGAAGCCTGTTTTGTGGCGTGAAAAAGATCTTTGTATTTTTATTTTTAATATTTTGTTATCCCCACGTGTACTTAGTAAATAATAATAAGGTTCTTTGAATATGTTCCTGATTCTGATAAAAAATGTGCAATTTTATTTAAGTACAATACTCGGAACACATTAATTCTTTCGCGATTTTATTCGCTGTACAAAATAGAGCATTTATTAAACTTTAATATTGGGGACAATTACATGGTTCTGAATGGGTTTAATGTAAGTATATTCACGCCCATGTACCTACAGTAATTCGTACAAAGCAGCAGCTTATGGTCTTGACTTACCAACCCTTTTACGTCGACAACAACAACGCACGTGCTCCCCGTTGTTTACGCTTTAATGACGGATAAAACCGAAGAATCGTATACCATCTTGTTCTCTATGTTACAGTCAAGGATACCCAATTGGTCTCCAAAAAAAAATCATTTTGACTTCGAAACTGCTGCGAGCAATGCCATTTCAACCATTTTTCCCGACATTCAAATCATAAAGTGTTTTTACCATTTCACAAATTCCCAATGGAAGCATGCAAAAAAAATTAAAATCAAGAGCAAAGATGGAAACAGAGCTGTTGGACTATGTTCAGCACTCGCTTTACTTCCCGATGACAGAATTGCGGAAGGGTGGTGTTACATTAAATGGGATACTCCTAACACTGAGGAAATTCAAAAATATTATAAATATTTCGAGAATACGTGGCTAAAAAATGAATTGTTCATAAAGCAATGGTGTGTATACGGACAAAGACATCGCACAAATAATGTTGTAGAGAGTTGGAATGCCCAACTAAATAAAACAATGAAAAGGCATCATCCAATAACTGTTGAACGCTTGCTTAAAACATTGTTAGAAAAAGAAACAAATTTCTGTGAAGAGCCATCTCCTCGTCGGGGTGAACATATATATAGAGATGATTTCATAACAAAATGTCAAATGGAGTTGATTCATTACGAAATAGATGTTGGTTATTTTTTGAATAAAGTGCGATAGGGATTTTATGTTTATTTATTTTAATTAAGGTTGACTATACACATTTTCAATGAAACATTAATACAGGATGAATGATTCGATTAGTTTGACCACGAGGAAGCATAATTCCTCGTGGTCAAACCAGTTGGACAAAATAGTTTGACTACGTGGAAGTACCGTTTAAGTGGATAATTCTTTGCTCGCGTTCTTGTATAGGGGTACAGTTCAAAATGTATCACGTGACTTCCGGAATATTTTTTTGTAGAGAAGCCTAATCTGATTTCAAATAATTGTTTGTTACATGTTTTAATCCTTCTTTATTTGCCATTAGTTGTTAATCACAAAATGTTTTTTAGTTTGTGTGGCGGACATGAAAATAATGCTGAAATGACCGCCATTTTCAATGTATCGCGAGTCAAATGAGCAACGTCACTCAATGTTGCCATATATATTATTTACCGATTTATCTGTACTTATACAGATTTTAGTGAATTAATTCAGATTATATATTTTACGGATACACCATAATAGCAGGCTTGGTTGTTTTTTTTTTTATTATGGTTCCATAGCCAACAAAGAAGTATCCACTTAAACTTAATTAACGATTGTATCTCCGACACAACCCGCTTCTTTTTACCGTAATAACTTAGTAATAATAATTTACTCCTTCTAGAGGTAGGTACAGTCGACTACAAAGATAAGTATGTTTTTTAATGTTACAAAGTTATGTATGTATATCTTATTACCATGGTAGTAAAGTCTATGTATACATATTTTTGTAACATCGTATGGATACATCTCTTTGTAGTCGACTGTACATAAAACCGGCTACCTTGAACTAGTAATAAATAAGTCCAACATTACACCGACACTCGTCCACGTGTCCGCACTCCCATACAACATTAATGGTGACCTGGTTCGCACCTTCCTTGACCTGGAGGCACGCCTCATAACTACTGGAACGCTGTATTGGCCTTCATTGGAATCGAACTAAGCTTGAATTATAGATAACGAAGTAAATCATGTTACCTAGAGCGGTTTTTGGTTTATGTAGGTACGTATGTGACATGTTAGCTTTTACGTAACTATACATGTCGCGACGAATCTTGATCCCTATGACAGCTGTCATATCAGTACAATAGGGGTGTAGACACTAAATAAAATAATCAATAATGTTAAAAATGTAGTCAAAAAATCAACGCAAAGGTTAAATAATAACGAATTTATAAGTATTCAAAGTTTTAAGAAGGGGTATGTTCTGTCCCTTTTTCGCACAACGCAACTTCATATGAAACGATGACGCTTGTAGATTGTGACGACACTAATAGACGGCAACGTGCCGTGCCCCGTCATGTTCGGCGCCGCGACGCGTGACGCGGCAGCCTCGCGGATTGTCACGTCACACACTGTTTGCGTTTTCTCTCTCTAAAAAGCAATATTAAAACGGTTGTAGCTTCGTAATTCTTTGAGATATCCGAATGGGATTTTCGTCACTAGGCAATTTTTTTTTTTTTTTTGGAATAATAATAATTTTCGAGTCTACACCCCTATTTCACATTTTAAGGTTATAAATTGTACACAAATTACAGGTGTCATAGCGATCAAGATTCGCCGCGATACGTAAAACCTAACATAAAATTTAACTATGCCAAGGCCACTACCGCCTGTGGTGGTGTGGAGTGCGGTATATACTATACATGTCAATGAAGACAAAACAGATTCTAAGTTTAGGAAATGAGTGCTTCCTGATGAGCAGCATGCAGTACTATTGCAGTCCGCCGCACCTCCGCGTCATATCTTGTGCTACGCAAATGTAATACTGACAGTATACTTACAAGTAAAGAAATCTGGGCGACATCAGTAGCTAAGCTAATATATATAATTTGCCCTTTAAATGCTTGTTCCTTGACTTAAAAGCCAAAACTCCATACTAGTCTCATGATGACATGCAGCCTTCTGACATTAAACTCCAATTGGGTGTCCGACTATCCGTGGTCCGTGGTCGTAGCAAGTGAGGTCTCAAGGGTCTACGCCGTAGGTCGAACTTCGTAGCATTGGTAGCGCTTATGAATTGTGTTTGTTTCGATTGGCTAGGCCATTCTTGCCAATGACTCACACATGAGTCATGCGTCTACGAGCAATTTCTACAGTAAAGCGGAAAAATGCTACTACGCGCTAAGGCGTAGCACAAGTAGCGTTGCTTAGCCTCGAATGCGATGGGAGAGAAAACGCCTGGCAATTCTTGTGCCCCATAGTCAAAATTATTGATTAGAATTGGTTGATAACTTTCTATCTTAACATTAACACATTCGCGACCAAGAATCGCTACGCGCTACGCTCGTAGCCGATCCTGTGGTTTTCCTCGTATGTAGCGGAAAGCGACTACGGCGTAGGCGCCCGCTAGGCGGGTTTCTGGTAGCGAAAGTGTTAAGCTATATGGGGTGATTCATCGTTGTATATGGAGGCATAATAATTATAGTACAACAACGTAACTTATCTTAAAAGAGCAATCAATTGTTTCTTTACACTATCGTGCGACATTTTTTGTATAGTAAGTAATATCCATCGATACTTCCAAGCCGTACAAAACTTACGAACTCTTTAATATACACCGTGGGCGTTTGTAACCCGAAAGATTTAAACCACGTATTTTTGACGACAGTACGAGTAAATAATGTTATATCAACAAGGGCCCAATTATGTGTCTTAATTAAATTACTATTTCAGTACAAATTTAATCATATTAATTGCACGTTTCTTTGTGACTAAACCTTTACTTCAGAGAGTGAGCCAATTTAATTTATCTCAAGTTGAGAAACAGAGAGCGAGCATGACACTTCACGAATCACTCCGATATCATACGATCCACGGCGAATGCAGTGACTTGTGCTCCATGTCAAGAAGTGTCATGTGACTCATGTCTAGCACGATGCTTACGGTGAAATTATTTAAATTTATGGGTACCACAAAATACTACAACTTATATCCAAACTTTATTAGTTACAATTACAACAACATTACAGTGCAGTTTTTTATTGTTGTTGAAAGTTTGCGTATCAATACTACAGCTGGAAAGGGATGACTACTTTGTTGTAATATCGATCATGCTAATCTGTACGTATTTAAAATTCTCGATGTGTTGATTTATACTGAGTAAAATAAAATAAACAGCTATGTTAAACAATGAAGCATTTTTATTATTAATTTAATGAATTAGGTTTTCAAAATGTGTACCGCCGTGTTCAGCACAAAGATTTAATCTTAAACGGATTTCATTATTTAGGTTTACGAAGGTGTTCTTTATTTCTTCTGAAGCCGTTTGAATTCTTGTTAATAATTCTTGTCTAGAGTCCACTGGTGTTGAGTATACCTTATCTTTCAGAGTTTCCCATAGAAAAAAATCCAATGGAGTTAAGTCGGGTGACCGGGCGGGCCAGGCCAGGACGTTGCTTCCACGGCCAATCCACCTGTCAGGGTATTGTTCGTCTAGCCAACTACGAGCTGCTAGACTGAAGTGGGCCGGGCATCCGTCGTGCTGGAACCACATAGTTCTTCGTGTTTCCAAATCGACATCTTCTAGCAAGTCATTTAGTTCATTATTCAAGAAAAATAAATAATTCTGTGCATTTAGTCTATCTGGAAATATGACGGGACCTACCAATTTGTGGCCAAAAATACCGGCCCACAGGTTTACAGAAAACTTGTGTTGGTATGAATTTTCCCTCTTGGCATGGGGATTTTCTTCTAGCCACATATGTTGATTATGGGAATTAAAAACTCCTTCTCTCGTGAACAACGACTCATCTGACCATAATATTTTGTTCTTTTGGTTAAGTATTTATTTATCTATATAAGTATGTTTATCGTCATCCTAGTACCCATAGTACAAGCTTTGCTTAGTTTGGGACTAGGTCGATTTGTGTAAGATTGTCCCCTAATATTTATTTATTATTATTTATTTATATAGCAACAATTTTTCTTATGTAATAAAGTACACATTACGCCGCTATGAATTTCGTGTTACCAGCATGCGTTTTTGACACAACTCTCTGGTCAGTGAGACTCTAGGCACGTTTTCTCATAACGCACTTCTGTAAAATTTTGACTAGTCAAATATCACAGTGTTTATTTTCGGCGAAATCAACTCAACATTGTGCAATGACATCAGCAGCATCTTAAAAGAAAAAGCGTATTCGTTAAATGCACTAGTTTTATCCGAATAACCAATAAGAGATATACAGAATACTATGCCGTCCAAAATAGTCATATAAACAGAACCACTAAAATGAGCCTTAAGACTTTTTATAACGACGCTGTTCAGTCTTACTAGAACTAGTTGTTTCTAGTTCTGGCGGCTTGAGCACGTAGTGGAGGATGCTCAATTAAGGACAGCCACTCTGTGACCTTATCTCATTGTAATAAGGTCTGAAATGGTTTGTGTTTTTTCGGTGGCAATTACGTCACTAATATAGTGTAATTTAGCGAAAACGTCATGAAAGTACTAGTGAAGCGTTATGATTCCTTATTTTCTTGAGTTGTATTGATTATTTATAATTTGTGTGCTAACCTCCTGAATAAGTGTCCCGTTTAGCACTTGTCTTTTTTACAGAACTCGTCACATGAACTTACTTTTACAGAACTGTCAAAGATGTCTAGAAAAGAAAGATTCCAAGATCCAATGAATATAATTTGCTCAGAAAACATTTACTTAGATGTTAGAAATAAAACACGCCTAGTGTCTTCAGCCTGCATGCAGGCGTGGAAATATTGGGGACGGGAAAGCATTAGGCAAAGAAGAAATTGTGAATATGATAACCTTCATCTTGATCCTGGCTGCATTATCAGCTGCTGGCGGTCCCGAAGTCAACTCGCTAGCATTTTCTCATCTCAAGCAATATCAGCATCCTCTCTCGTGAGACCAATAACCATAATGACTATAAAGACAAATCAATAAATCGTATAATTGAAACCAAGTGATTTTCCATATCCCCTCACGTGCTCGACGAAATTGAACGCTTGTGACCAAGATAATTTATAAATTGCCGTCTATTGATTCCTGGTTCCATTTATGGACTGATGCAACATAATGACTGGTACGTTTTCGTTAGCAATGAATTTGGAACGATACACTATGTATGGGTTCCAAAATAGATGTCTTTTGTGTATGAATAGATACCCAAATGTTTAGATAACTAGGTACTGAATGTACAAAATTGTGAAACATATTAATCTCATTTCTCTCTCAATAGGCTGACACGAATAATAAATTGATCTTTGGTTTTAAATATTGGAATACGTTTGTCAATTTGCATGGCACGAAGTAAATCTAGTGTTGACCACTAAATAAAAACAAGAAGGATTAAAAAAAAATGGTTTTATGGTTCTGTACAAAGTAATACCTAAGTACCATAAGGTTGAAATTTTCTGGCAACTGAAAAAGGTCCATTCACTTCCTATTGTGTGTAGGTAGCCTTCGTTGAACCTTGACATATAATCGTTAATATCATGAAACACGGAATGGGCCGCGTTGCCACGGCATAACTGGAATTAAAGGCATTTATCATCGCCAAATTTCGGTGACCTTCAGCATGCTAATGCTTGCCAGCCAACTAATGGGAACATTTATCCAATTCGGACTTTCCAGTTACGTGTAAAGTCAGATTTGCCAAGACACAGTCTAGATCCCAGCTGTACTCCAAAACTACATAATAAAGTAAACCCACGCCCACGCCAAAAGGGGTGGGCAAGACCCATGTCATTGACTTATACCACTTTTAGTAGTTTTGGATAGGATCATGGATGGCTGTAGGTTTGGATGAGAAGACTTTAAATTGCAATGTTTGGTTGGTAGCGCGCCCGCGACACGCAATCCCATTCTCATAGTTGACTTTTACTCGTCACCCATGGGAAGAAAGAGATAGGTGCACTTCTAACCCGACAACACATGGAGAAAATGACAATGTCTCGTTTTAATCACTTTTATGCAAGCGAATAAAGGGCTGTTTTCCCGAAGCGCTTGTAGAGTACAATAATTTGATTTGGTTATGGTTAACCATTCGTTTCAAAGTACAGGTTCAAGGCTGGTTCGAAATATTTGTTTCTGGTTATTTAACGTCGAGTTAATGTAACCTGTTTTTTAGAATTTAGTCAAAGCCTATCTTGCGATGGCACTTGTGGGTTGGTCTACCCCGTGACAGCAGTGTTTAATCTAATGGTTGCAATTTCGTATATTTAGTTAAATATGGTGGACTGGTACAAAGTGCATTGAGGCTTTTTGTACATATTTGTCTTCATAATCATCTTATCAGCCGAAAGACGTCCACTGCTGGACATAGGCCTCCCCTAAATAATGCCACAATGACCGGTCCTGCGCCACCCACATCGAGCGGACTCCCACGACCTTTACCAGTTCATCAGTCCATCTGGTGGGGGATCTACCCCCGCTGCGCCTTCCGATACGTGTCGTCACTCGAGAACCTTTCCGACCTTTCCGTCTTATTTATTTTGTTTAGAATGGAATAAGTAAATGTGATTGCCCCGTCGCGACGCCGCGCCGCGGTGGCTTCTAAGAATATCAATATTTTTATATCGTCACCTCGTCTTGTCCCTGAGTTAATAGGCAGGACACTCGGCCAGCCAGTGCTCTGACGTCACATCGTGGCCGTTAATGTAATAGACAAACCATTGTGCGGTGGCGTCACGATAAATCGCAACACGCGATAATTGCGTCTAAACGGTTATCGGTGACGATAAACGACTGCTGCTTAACTTTTACTGTGTCATGTTCTTTGCGAAGGTATATAGAGGAGAACTAACGAAAGATGGCTTATTGGTATTGGATATATCTAGATTGTTACGATGACATTTGACCCTTAAGAGACCTTACATCTCTGATAATTATGAATTCTATTTTTTTCTCTTATTTTTTTACCATGTAAATCAGGGGTCGCCAAATGGACCGCCGACCCGTTTTGTGCGGACCGCGAGAACACAGCAACTTGCACTACAGAGTACCTACGTAGTACGTAATTAAATAAAAGTGTATCCCCCCCGCATTTTTTTTTCTGTAAAATGTTGTGCGGACCGCGATGGTCATTTCATTTCTTAAAACGGACCCTGAGCGAAACTAATTGGTGACCCCTGTTGTAAATCATTGATAGTGTACCTACTTTATCTTCTTATGAATTATGTACCTACTTGGAACCGATAATCTTATGACTTGATTTTATTTATTATTTCCATAGGTCTTGCGCTCTTACGTTATATGGGTGTTGAGATGAGTCAAAAATAGGAAGAAAATCGGGGTCAATAGTCGCACCATAATGATTCCTTTTTTACTTTTTTTGGTTCGGAACCCTAATTAATAACAGAAAGCGCTTACTAACTAACTAAACCTGACTATTCAATACCTAAATATAATAAAATCTGACTAAATGGGAAATTGGTTTATACAATCGTGGTGTAGCATTCATTTTGCGTCACATACAGTTGATACAGTTATACTCTGTGAATGACGCAACAATCTAAGCGTTACTCATGATTATGGTCACACTGGTCACTAACCACTCGTGTGTACTACTCCTGAACACGTACGATATGGCCATAACTTCAATTTAAACGCGAATACTGACTCACTCTATCGTAAATTTTACGACTTTTATACGCACTTTTAAATTACCTAATTAGGTATGCACCGTCGTTCGTCATAACACGTGCCAAAACTCATGAAGCGACCAATTTCCTTTGACCTCGCGCAGGATACAAATACTACTAATTCGAAGTTTACGTAAAGTGGACTTTCGTCAGTCTTTATCGTCGAAGCAATAAAAATGTTATCAAACAGCAATTAAGCTTCGACACCGAGGGGTAGTTAGGGGGGGGTAGGTTTTTGTATTCCCAGTAGTGAGAGGTCAACAGAGCTCCTGTGAATGCGCTGGGTTCAGAGTGCAGTGCAACCTGTGTTTGTATCTACCGTAACCTATAATGGACTCAAAGCACCTTGCCGACCCTTTATATATTGAACATTCGTTAGTGTTTGTTGACGGCTAGACACTCTCGACCCACACTGCACGTCTAGCACAGGGCGGCCGCGACATACTTTCGATTTTTCTCGCACTATACCTCTTGTTCAGTGTTCTAATAAGAGAGAGACGGATAGTGCGAGAAAAATCGAGCGCGCGCGCGCCGTCGCGTGGTAGCCGTGCTGGGTTCCTTGGGATGGAGGTGACCTTACTGACAACCACGCACACAACTTGGTATTATCGCTGCAATCTTCTGTAATGTTGACTTCCCCATTTGGACTTCTACAAATATGAGCAAGATGACATTCCGCTGTACCCTACCACTCTTTAATGCAAAACCGATTTCAATTCTGTACGATTCTCGAATAGACCGCCAGTAGTTATGTTATGCCCACGCTTCGTCAGTGGAATTAATTGTCAAACACGCAAGATTTTTTTAGATAAAGTGCAAGTGTTGGTTATACCTCTAAAAGCAGTAACATTACAAGGTAATTTAAATGATTTTTCAAAATTACACAATTTTACCCTTTATAGGGCACAATCTAAATTTCATAGGCAAAATGACCATCCATAACGTCTTCTTTTGTATTTTTTTATAGGTCAGAATTTTTAGGTCTATACAATATCAAAGAGACTTGAATTACGAATAAATTTTAACGTTGCCCGTTAAAGGGTTAAATCGATTTTAAGGGTTTACCTCGCACATAACTATTCCGTACCTTTTTAGGTCGATGTCTGTTACTTGCACACACATCGCCTAATGACAACCATACAGCCCCATCTCAAATGCGTATTAATTTTGAGTTGTGGTCGTATAGCAGTCGCTAGGCGACAATATTGTTTGCCACGAACGGCCCCTAAATATAATAAAATCTGAATAACGGGATCGGGAGATATAACCAATAATCGAGCAATTCGTAAACAACTCTTATCAACAGGTGCTCTCCCGAGTTAATTTGAGCACGATCGCGATCCGACAACGATATAATAAGTGATTATTGTACTCTCTGTCGTGGGGATTTAGTATCAGTTATTAGATCCGATCACGCGAAAACATGGTGTTCTGTTATCAGGGTCTGCTGATTGTCCTTTATATCTTATCCTAGTTGGTGTTGAGTTAGGTCATGAGTTTGGAATGCTTGCTTGTCACATACGACACGCAGAGACCATTATGAAACATAAAGGTAGTCATTAATTGCAGTGATTAATACAGAAATCTTCTTTGAGTGAAAGTACATTTGTTAGTAGTTTGAAGTGACACCCACACGTGTACTGTAAATATCATAGATAAAAAACTAAGATACATGGACCCTGGAAGGGTGTAGCAACAATTGGGTAACTTATACTATGTACATATAGTTAATTTTTAACTAACTAATATCGATAGGTACCTATTGATATTAGTCGTAGACCGAGGAAAATAACCTATTTTAGACAGATCATGCAGAAAAATTAAGTAATGAAGGCACGAAGTAGCTTGTTTTTACTTCAATTGGTGAAAAAATTGTAAAGTCGTGCAGTGTGAAAGATTCGTAGGTATATATATATATGTAACTAGTTGCACTTACGGTACTAAAAAACAATTTAAACTGCCGCGTATTATTACTTACAGATTATTGATTATATTCTGTTGTTTATTTGTTTGTCTTGAAATTAGGTGACTACTTACATGGTCGCACTCAAAAAACTAAGTTGGGAGACCACATAAGTGACGAAGTTGACATCACTTTTGGCGTCCCCCAGGGAAGTATCCCACTTTATTTCTAATCTATATCAATGACTTGATTAACCTAAACATAAACCATGGAAACATCCAGTCTTATGCTGATGACACGGTCATCGTCTTTGAGGGTGATTCCTGGGAATCGGTGTTCGTGAATGCAAATGTGGGTCTTTGCAGGGTATCCTCGTGGTTAAAATCTAACCTCCTCACTTTAAATGTTAATAAAACGAACTACATATGTTTTACCAAGTACGATAACACTCAACCACATATTAAACAACACCTCAAAATACACACCTGTTCACCTACTGATAGTCTCTTATGTAACTGTAAGGACATTGAGAGGGTTAGTTCAACTAAATACCTTGGTGTCATCTTAGACCAGCGCCTATCTTGGCATCAGCACATTGAATTTGTAAACGGTAGAATTAGAAAACTGGTATGGATCTTTAAAATTCTTCGCCATATTGCAAACAAGACACTTCTTAACCAACTGGGGCATCACCGTCTGGGGTGGAGCAACTAAATCCAAATTCTTGGAGGTCGAAAGAGGGCAACGGTGTCTGCTAAAGGTAATGTACTTGAGGCCATACAGGTTTCCCACAATTGAACTGTATAAGATTAGTGACCAATTATCAATGCGAAAATTGTATATCCTTCGTACAGTATTAAAATTACATAAAACCCTAAAATTTCATCCTACGCTTTTAACAAGAAGACGTAAAAACACTGTTGCCCCACTTACAGCATATAAATCTTTGTTTGCTAAAAGACAGTATAAAACCCGCTCAGCATACCTTTATAATAAAATAAATGTTAAAATGAATATATACCAACAAAACAAATATAATGGTAAGAGATCTCTAACGGAATGGCTGAAGATGCTTAGCTATGAAGATACTGAACTGTTACTTAATCTTGTACTAATATAATTTTAATTATATAGTAAGTAAAACAAAACAGAATGGGGAAATTATATAATATATTATACCTACTTTATTGCACAACACTCACACATGCTCACTTTCTTACACCAAAACACGCACGCTTGCACAAACACACACACACACACACACACACACACACACACACACACACACACACACACACACACACACACACACACACACACACGCACACACACACACACACGCACACACTCACACAGTAATACATTACTACACTGATTCGTCTCTGTTTCTGTTTTTAATCTAAGCTATAAATAAGTACTTACATTAAATACACAACAACTGTTTTTTTATGGAGGAGCGGGTCTTCCTGACACAGGTATTTTTTACCTACTAGGAAGGCCCAAACCTATTGTCATTTAAACTCGCAATTTATGTAATAAACTATTTTCATTTTCATTTTCATTTTTTTCATTGAGCCGTACACTATAAAGGTCCATATCATCAGCACCTACAATTTAATAATACATCCCACAGCTAGAAAGAGTATAGCACAGTTTGAGCTTTATCTCGCTACAACGCCATGTTCTGTATATTTTGCGAGTGGGTTTGAACATGACACGTGCTAGCCCACACAGGGCAGCTGGCCATAATTCCTGCGGCTATCTACCATCAGGGGCTCGTTCCGAAACGTTACTTTACTTGCCCGTAGTAGTCCGCAGTGGGAACATTTATATTCTGGGAACGGCCATCAACGTTGCCATAAGCCTGTCACAACGTTTTCATGATCTGTAGTGTGTCCTTCAATTTCTCATATATTCGCTCCATCTAAATTCTCCGAGTTCTTAATGATTTTTAAAAGTTTGTCTTTGTTTACATAAATTAAACAATTACAATGTGTATAATCTCTGCACCACCTACTACATAATCTAGTTTTATCTCTTTCTCCGATACCCAAAGGTTGTCTGGAAGAGATCGCTCTTCAGCGATAAGACCGCCTGTTGTCTACCTCTACCTACATGTTATTGTATTGTTTCTCTTTTTAACTGCTTTGTTTGTGTGAGGTGTGCAATAAAGAGTATTTGTATTGTATTGTATTGTATTGAATCGCCTGAACTCAGGTCAATTATTCGGGCTTTTCAACGATTACATCATGCGAGGTTGTAAGTATATTATAAATATAACAAAAGGTTTTAATACCGAATAGTGAATAAGTATAAGAATATACTTAACAATACTTTACGAAATGACTGTATTGCTCACTTTCAACCGCAAGCATTTCAAAGCGATGGCATTTTGTCTGATCTCAGCCTCAGCCAAGCCGCAAATTGCGCAAAGGGATTTACCGTAAAACGCATTCCGCACCTGCCAACCAAAGTCTAGCTATAGTAGTTACTCAACCGGTGACAAAAGTTGGTGAGTAAGTCGCAAACGAAATGACCTACGAACGAAGTTTAACCATGTACCTACGCGTACCCTCAACCTCGTACGCCGTTGGAACAACCACAACCACTCTGACAATAGTGTACGACTGCGGAGGAGATACCATTGTACCGGCTACTTGCTTGTAGTGTACGTCCAAAGTGTAAATATACAAGATCCTACTGTGTCCTCTACTTGAGTACTTAGGTGCCCCTAACTTAAAAAAGCGGCCAAGTGCGTGTCGGACCACGCACAACGAGGGTTCCGTGCCTATTAAAAAGGTCGTATTGTTACTGAAATCTTATGGCACTTACGTACTTTTCTTTAAGGAAGGCAGTTTTTTAGAAATATCTCAAAAACCTTTGAACCGATCTTGTTCAAAACAATTTTCGCTGAGAGGATTTAATAAGGCCTATGAGCATGATTTTTTTCATATTTTTAAAATACACGGTTTAAAAATTAGAGGGGGGGGGGACACAATTTTAGTGACTTTCGAGGAGATTATCTCCGACTCTATTCACTTAATCAAAAAATTGCTGAGAAACCTTATATTTATTTTGAATGGCCTATCGATTGATGTGCCACACTTGGGCTTGCAATGAAAAAAAAATTTTTGACTTTCAGTTTTATGTATGGAGTGCACCCGAAAAATTTTTTTTTTTTTGTAATTTTGTTACAAAACTATGTAGCAGTTAACAAAATACATCTATCCTGAAAATTTTATTCAAATACACCTTATAGTTTTCGAGTAAAATGCCTGTGACATACGGACGGACAGACAGACAGACATGACGAATCTATAAGGGTTCCGTTTTTTGCCATTTGTCTACGGAACCCTAAAAAGCAAGGAGTAGCTTAATTCAATTTTAACTATCGTGAACCTGACACTATCTGATGAAGGACTGAATGGGTTCGAGTCCAAACAATTCCCGACTGCGATAATTATTTCGAGATTTTCAACCGTACTTTTATTTAGAGTCGCCAAATTAGTTTCACGTCTCATATAACTCATAGTTGAGCACATTTTCTGACAGTCGATAACCCTACATATTAGGTAATGTCGGTGACATAATTTACGTCATAGTAGACGGCTCAAGGGTAACGGTTACCCGTTACGTAACTTGGTAAATCGAACTTTGTATGGCTTATCCAAAGTAGCAAGCAATTACCCAAAGTACTAAACAATAGTCTGTTTCTAAACTACTAGTAGTTATAAACACCCGTTCTTTAAGGCCTGGGGGGCAATCGTGTAACGTTTCGAACGCGCGTTAGGACAATTTGACTAAAATGTTTCCCTATAAAAAATCTGTTATCTGTGGATCCACCTAACGTACGTACAATACGTTATGTGATCGATCGACCTGCTGGTTTTGGTCTAGGAAGAGTAGGTAACGCCAAAAAACGTACAGAGTTTCAGAAAAAACTTGATCTGACATTTGGTCCGACGCATCTTTATAAAATCGGGCCTAAATAGATACTTGTTTATAGTAATTTCTTTGTCTGTAAAACTACCAATCTTTGTCATGAGTTAATCATACTTCTGACCTATTTTTAACCGACTTCAAAAAAAAGGAGGAGGTTCTCAATTCGGTTGTATTTTTTCAATGTTTGTTACCTCAGAACTCCGTCATTGATGAGCCGATTCGTAATTTGTTTTTTGTTTGTAGGTATATGCTTCCAGGTGGGTCCCATTATTTTCAAAAATTCAGTTGGATGATGGGATCCATGAGTAATTCAGAGAACTCCTCAATTATATTAGGCACGCGTGTAGTGATTTTGGTATTTCCTACGATAACTCGTGTATTTACACCCGGAAATCATAAATTTGGTGGAGTGGAATTGATGATGAAGACCACAGATGACTTATGGAATTCCTCAATTATGTACCTAAACGTACTAAAGTACGTCACAGATTCTGATAAGATTCCGTTGAAATAGCAGCTAATGAAGTGCCAAAGGTGATCCTTGTAGAATCGACGAAAGTCCTCAAATATTATTGGGCCATGTAGATTACAATATAAGTGTGACTAGGCACGCAAGCTCCCACGTGGAACAACGAATCAGCAGTATTTATAGGCACATTTATAGTTGTTGCAAACATGGTATCTTCGATACAATAGTCACTCAATGTTGCGTCAAAGCTAATAACGCTCTAGAACTCAAGAGGGCGCTTACAGAATATCATACTGATGCAAAACAAATATGTAGAGTGAAATAACCTCCACCCAATAACTGTGGCGCCATTTCGCCCCGATAACATTATCAATGCATGTCGCCAAACGTTATCGGGAATACAAAACCACGTATTTACGATAGGCTCACAGTTTAATGTCACCACAAAACAGAATATAGGTAAAAAAAACTCGTAAGGGTAAATCCTTATTCTCGGTATTCCTATTCCCTACTTCTTAACGTTTCCCTGCTTTGTCGGTGGCGAAGCACAAACCACATTGAACCGAAAAAAACTTATTCGTGTTGTATAGGTAGATATGCTCGACGAATTAAACTCGATAATGTACTCGAAAATATACCTAACTAGCTTTTGCCCGTGACTTCGTCCGCGTGGAACTTGTTTTGATAGTACCTCCTCCATATAAACTTCCACCTTGACTTCCGGGATAAAAGTATCCGGTGTTTTATCCCGGGATTAAAACTCATACCTCATCTCATCGGTTCAGCGGTGTAAACGTGAATAGCTGTGGCTCCTTTTTTGTCGCATAACACACATTTGTTAATCTAAGAATTCGCGCCTAAAATGCGATTACATTGTAATCTCTAGCATACATATCACGACGTGTATAAAACTACGATATTGGGTAAACCCAATGCTGTCACCTGCGTATTTGTTCTCGTGTCACAGTATAGTCACATGACATGACTTATTCTGTCATCGGCTCACCTGGCTTGAAAGAGCTGGGTCGTTGCCAGGAGATAGTTTACTTTAACAAAGTAAATAAATAAGCCGGCAACATAGTATGACGTAGTACAGTCGACAACACAGCTAAGTGACCATCGGAAATGTAATCTGACCTTAAGTGCATTGTAATAAGGTTCTAGGTTTTCACGGTATGGTTAGTTAGGTGTGTTGCTGTGTGTACACTGAATTTACTCATTCTAAATTTGATTTTATCGATTTTTAAATGTAATTCATAGTAAAACAACGGTTAATAAAAAAAGATCGTGGATGATAATTTTGCAGCAGTCCCATTTTACGGTTCTTTCGTTGTATTTATTTATTTAATGTTACTGTCAAAGATGAACTTATCGGACAAGCAAGATACAGAGCATTCTCTAGCAATCATACTTCGAACAAGGCAATAGCCAAGAATAAAGTGCCAAAAAACCCGTCCTGTAGGTACCTAGGTCTAAGTTTATGCGAGTAGGGGCAAAACTGACATTCAAACCTCGATAACACTTTTTTTAAAGATGAAAACTGAATGGTGTATAAAGTAAGTAAGTAAGTGTTCCGGACGTTTGTATTTTAGTTTTTTTTAGGGTTCCGTAGTCAATAAGGAATGAAGGAACCCTTATAGTTTCGCCATGTCCGTCCGTCTGTCTGTCTGTCCGTCTTCGGCTTAGCTCAGTAACCATTACGACTAGAAAACTGTAATTCGGCATGGGTATATAAATCAATCACGCCGACAAAACAATACAATAAAATCTTGAAAAATATTTTTTTTTAGGGTACCTCCCCTACACCCACCTACACCTAAAGCGGGGGTGTATTTTTTTTTCTCGTTAAACCCATGGTGTGGACTATCGTTGAATATGTAAGTTTTATAGAACCATTTTTCAAATCAGTAATTAGTTTGCGAGATATTGGGCTTTAAAGCCCTAATTTTTGTTCGAGTCATGTGTCCCCCCCCCCTACCGGCTAAATGGCTATTTTACGGTACATACAGGCGGGAAGACATGTTTCATATATTATATTCGATAGGAATAAAAATCCTTCTTGGTGCCTGAATATTCCTCCCAAACACACTGTTTATAAATAGAAACCGGAAAAAAGACCGGAGAAGCGAGTCGCGCACTGATGGTTCCGTACCATTATCTATAAAAACGGCAAAAAAAAACGTTTATTTTTGTTTGAGAGCCCCCTTAAATATTTACTGTATTCTGTTTTTTAGTATTTGCTGTTATAGCGGCAACAGAAATACATCATCGGTGAAAATTGCAACTGTCTAACTATCACGGTTCATGAGATACAGCCTGGTGACAGACAGACAGACATACGGACGGACAGCGGAGTATTAGTAATAGGGTCCCGTTTTACCCTTTGGGTACGGAACCCTAATAAACAATACAACATAACATGGTATACGACTGAAATTAAAGTTACGGTGTAGTGTTTGAAATTCAACTTATAAATTAGACCTAAGTAAGGTGAGTCGGGGTAAGAGTAACATCGGGGGAAAAGGGTCAAAAGCTTCTCCAGCTAATTCTATTGAATTGAGCGCCTTTTTGTACCGTCGGTAAAACAGACAGGCGTGAATTCGTTCCATCATCATATCATAGATGTCTCTTTCACACGCCATATTGCCCACAATGACGTATGGTGCTGAGACATGGACGCTCACAAAGGAGGCTGTGCACAAAGTAAGGGTGGCACAGAGAGCCATGGAGCGCGCCATGCAATGGAGTTGGGCAGGACATATTGCCAGGCAACGTGACGGTAGGTGGACCAAAACGTTAACGGAGTGGTGGCCACTTACAGGAAAAAGAAGCGTCGGTCGTCCACCAGCACGATGGGTTGATGACGTAAACAAGACCGCGGGTCATTTCTGGATGAGACTAGCACGGGACCGGGATAAGTGGCGTACTCGAAGAGAGGCTTATGCTCAGCAGTGGGCGATTAAAGGCTGAAAATGGTGATGATGATGATTGAAACAAAACGCGGTTTATTTTGACTGGTTACGACTTGTGATAAGTGAAAGTGCACGTGTATAATTCAAAAGCGGTTTTGTGTGATGTATGGCTGTTCATTCGGATTTGTTTGTTGGTGAGTCGAATATTTATAGTTTATTTCTTATGTTACATCGTTATTTTCTGTAATTCCTATCGATTACGAGGGCTGCCTTTTAAGTTGTGTCGTTTGGAAAAACTAAAGACAATTTAAGTGTTAAATGGTATTTATTGTTTTTCAAAGTAATCACCGTGATATGTAATACACTTTTTCATTCGATCGAACCAGTTTTCTAAACACTTATTCCAGTCCGAAGTCGGGGTCTCCAAAATGGCCGTTTTGTATGCCTCAACCGCTTCTTCAGGCGTCTGGTACCGTTGACCACGAAGTCGTTGCTTGATTTTTGGAAAAGTAAAAAAATCGTTAGGGCTTAAGTCTGGACTGTACGGCGGGTGTTCCAGAATTTCGACGTTTTGCTCTTTTAAAAACGCAATAGTTTGCCGGGCGGTGTGCGAGCTCGCATTATCGTGGTGCAGTCTTATACGACGTCTTGGGTTATTTTTTCGAAACTCGCCGATGACTTCTGGTAAACAGACAGTGGTATACCAGTCAGCATTAACCGTTTTACGATCCTCGAGCACGATGGTGGCAACGTGGCCACTTTTCGCCACAAACGTGGCGACCATTTTTTTCGAAGTGCTCCGTGAGCGTATTACTTTGGTCGGTTTTGGCTCATCTTGGAACACCCAAACAGTCGACTGCTGTTTAGAATCGGGATCGTAGGCATATATCCAAGATTCGTCACCACTGATAATGTCGTAAACATGTTTCGAGTTTCCTCGGTTGAATTGCCGCAGAGTTTTGCGACACCATCGAACGCGAGCCGTTTTTTGGTCTTCACTGAGTAAATGTGGTATCCAGCGTGAGATCAACTTTTTTACGCCTAAGTGATCATGCAAAATACTGTGAACACTGGTCCCTGAAATACTTAAGGAAGTTTCTATCTCACGGTATGTCGCATGGCGATCTTCGATGATCAGTTGCCGTACAGCATCAATGTTCTCCTGGGTTACGGCTGTTTTTGGTCGACCTTCACGATGTCTATCACCAAGACTAGAGCAACCACGTTGAAATTCTAAATACCAGCGTTCCACAGTCCGAAGGCATGGTGCTTTATCATTGAAAACCGTAGTCAACTCTTCGAAGCACTGAAGTCGCGTTAAGCCCCTTTTGAAGTTGTAAAAAATTATCGCACGTAAATTTTCCTTCGAAATTTCCATTTTCACAACTGACTTGTCAACTTTGAACGAACGCTGTACTAAAACGGTTGGGCCGATTTCGAGTCATTCTTTTGTTTTCGAATTCTAAATTCAAATATTTTAACGTGACACTAGTTCTTTTTTATGCAATCACGGGAGGTTTGCAAACGACAGAACTTAAAAGGCAGCCCTCGTATAAGTTTTTATCAAGCCAATAAAATTTTAACCTCAAATTATTTAAGTGGGACAAGAGTGCCAGTTCAGTCCGGGGGAAGAGAGTCATAAGCTACTCTTACCCCATGTCAGGGCGGTCAAACCTTTTATAAATTGACATTTTTATTACAAATTGGTACTGTTTAATTCAGGCATGTGCGTACTGCGTATGCGGTTTTTCGACATTTGAGGATGCGGTTGGGTTCAAGCACTCAAAAACATAAATAATCAACCATATCGTGACACAATTACAATTACGTACAAAACAAAAAAATCGCCTCAGTTTTTGTCACCTGATAAAATGCGGTAAATTGGTATATGTATAACAAAAACAAAATAAAGATTTTTATTGGTTAAAGACGAAAGTAATCACGAGTGGCATTATTACTAAATACTACTGTAATACGTATAGGTACTCGTAAATAGTATAGTTTTGAAAGTGAATTAAAAAATTCAAAGCATTTTTTTTTATTTAAGTGTTAGGTGGTTTGTCACCCCTGATAACACTTACACCGACACTCTTGCCCCAGAATATGTATAAACGCAGTTTCTCAGAATTTTGAAGAGTTTTTCAACTTCTAAAGGTATTCATTATCTTGACAGCGTCTACCAACTGTGTTACTAAATACGTAAATCCACTGGAGCTAACCTAGTTCAAGTTAGGTACGTACGATACTCTTACCCCAGTCATGGGGCAAGAGGAACAGTCATGCCGATTTTTATTTTTTACAAAAAAGTGCATGTTTTAAAGGTTATTTGCTTGATAAGTGATTTCAATTAAAAATATATAAAATTTACTTATATGTTATCGCTTTATAATACGAATTAATGCAATAATAAGATCACAAACACTATTTGAATCTAACTTTTAAAAAAGTATGACACTTGCCCCGACTCACCTTACCTAAATACCATTAAAATTTTGATTAATCTTACAGTCGTGACAGTGTGATGTTAGAAAGGGTCTTGCCTTTGCAGAATTTATATATTTATCTAGTAAGTTCACTGTAACGCTGGTTATCAGGCCGACCCTGGTAGTAACTATAATAATCCGTAGCCCTTGTTCGCTGTTTGTCGGCTCATTTCATTGCTCATGAGTGTATGTAGTGGGTAAGATAAGTTATAATACCAGTCCCATGATGAATACATTAAAGTCATGAACAATCATGCGCGCGCCACGCATCTTAATACCTCGCAACCTTGTTACGCAATACAATTGCAGACGATTGGCGCGGTGTCACGAGGAAACGACAAGAAACGATACATACAACGATACATAACGATAGATACAAACATTTTTCGGGCACCTGAGGGTATCCGATTGAACAAAAAAAAATGATTATACTAATGTATATTTCCTTACGACGAGAGACATCATTCTGATCTTGACACGTTTTAATGTTATTGACCCTGTACATCTCTGACAATATTACATTAATGTTCCTTTTTTTGTTTTGTTTTGACGCTTAGAGACCGTATACATCTCTACAAACATTAGAATAATTATTAATTGTATTTGGACGCTCAGAGACCTTATACATCTCTGGAATACTGAATTAATATCATTAACTTCTTGTTAATGCTGATACAGACCTTATATCGAATGTAATGGTCATATTTTGCAATTTTGTTTTGTTTTCATTAACTTAGTGACATTTAATTTGTTAACCGTTTAAATCGGTCCTTAATCTGCAAGTTTTAAATGATTATTGTGTAAGGTTATTATTATTACATTGTAAATTACTGTTTGACATGTAAAAGTGCCCATGTGGCCTATTTGCAGAATAAATAATTGATTTGATTTGATTTGATTCTTATACTATAAACAAATATACATTATACTAATCTATATTTGGCGAGAGCCCACTTTTATGGCACCATCCAGCTGATTCGATGATGGAGACAGGGTGATGGCCATAGCAACTCCTAAGCTACTCGAGATAAACCCGTACTGTTTGCGCTTACTGGAACCAAGTTCTCGGCGAGTATGTAGCTGGCGACGGTGCACAAAAGTAGTATAGTCGGTAATAAAAGATTTTACCGAATATATTATTTTTGGCAGAATTCATCCGTTCATTTGGTCTTGCAGGTCGACCACGTAACGCATTGTACGCGCGTCATCAGCACGTCTAGCATGGGACGGCCGCAACATATACTCTCGATTTTTATCGCACTATACCTCTTGTCCTAAGTGTTCTAATAAGAGAGAGACGGATAGTGCGAGAAAAATCGAGAGCTCGCGCGCCGTCGCGTGCTAGCCGTGCTGGTAGATCCAACTGTCACTTCAATGACAGTTCAATTGTCCTAAGGCGCGTTCAGAACGTAACGTGATTACCTCTCTGATATGATGACCTGACATATCGCATACAAATATAAGTATACAAGTATATATAACGTATCATGCTGCAATACTATGATATCACCACCGATCATCTTGTGACCTTTCGAGTCATCATTTCCTGAAAGGTTAGTGACATCGGGATACAACGTATCGCCACGCAACACACAAACACATTGCTTTCGAAATAATTTACTTTAAAAACAAAGTTTTAACCGACTTCAATTTAGTAGGTACTCCGCCAAGCCACGAGAACATTTCCACATTTCTTTTCCAATTTACCACACGAACTGATTTCCGAGAGCAAATGCGTTGATTATTAGAGAAAACAACCTAGTCGCTGTACTGTAGATAAAATTAACTGAACGAGCGAGCGAAGCGAACGAAGTTCTCCATTTCAGCTTGGGCCAAAATTATGTCATATGTCCGGCTGTTCTACTGTACATGTTGCATTTCTCAACGATTCCCGAGAAATTTTGTAAGCAGGGTCAGGTTCAATGATAATATAGTTTTTTTTTTTTGAGATTTTATTTTATACATGTTTGATTTTTCTACAACTCTAGTTGGTTAGGTTAAGGAGCCGTATAAGTCAAAAGAAATCGTTACTTAATCATTTTAATTGAATGGACTTTGTGACTTAAGATAAATTGCCTTTGTGCTAATAATAATCTAGTGACTTAGGTACTTATTTTAGGGCACTCTCATTACATAAGCCTATCGGCAACGAAGCAGCTCGAGTAAAACCTAATTCCAGTAACTGCGCCAAATCGATTTATAAGTGATAATCCGACGAACGACTAATTTCACAAAATCCTATTTGACTCAGGAATATAATGTAAAAGCAACCTTATTTCTGAGTATTAATGTTCAGTTTTCCAAACAACGTTAAGAGATACGAGTATACGAGAGGCGATGGTCGAAATTCTGGCCTTATTCGTTCCAGTGGTGACGCACATCGCTTCCTGGTACTGGGGGTTCACAGCACTTACCAACAAAAGTCGTCTTAAATGTACCAGCACAACCAGACCTCCAATTACAAGTAGTGGTTACGTGTCTTGGGGTCTAGTTAAACTAGAAGAAGTGAGGTGCGTAACGATGGAGGTTGTGAGCACAGCTGGGGTTTAGGGGTGGACGTGGGTTTACTTCCAGTCAATATTATATTGGTGATGACTTGGTACTTTCGGGTTTGGAGTGGCCATGGCAACAGGCCTGTTCGTGGGTTTTCAGCAAATCTTCCTAGCAGGCATATCAACTAAGTGTTGGAGAGACTAACAATGTACTCGGTCGACCCTTCGTTTCTTTAAAGCCCTTTTGTTGTTGCGTAATTGTAATATAGCTAACCCCGTCATTCATAAAACTTAAACGACCCTGTTACTCAACTGAAATCATTATCATCATTTCCCGACTTCTATTCAGTAGATGCTTCGCCTTATGTGAAGAGTTCCCTCGATTTCTCTAAGATCCCACCATCAGATCTTCACCTGACCATGGAAACACTGGGGAAAAATACGCTACAAAAAAGGATTTTCCAAATCGGTCCAGGCGTCTTCGAGTACCGTAAAATGGGGTGAGTAGGGATTGCGAGGACAGTTGGGTTATGAATGGGGAGAGAAAGGATGACAGGGGGTGAGATGATTTTTAAAGTCTACTGCTACCTAAATAATGTATTTTTATTACGAATGGAGCTATAGTAATATTCATAATAAGACAAATATAAAAAAAAACTAAAATTCAAACGGCCGGAACATGTATTAATAAAAATAAGTTTGCATAAAATGTAAAAATAAAATGTCATTGAGGTTTGAATGTCAGTTTTGACCCTACTCACCCCGTTTTACGGTAATCGGGGAACATACGTAAAAAACATAAGATTCCGACGAAGGCTATACCGATAGGCAGGTTATAGAAAAGACAACATTAAAAACAGTAGACTCGGGACATACTCAAATTGGAGGTCTATTTCACTAACCATATTAAATTGAAATCGGTTTTGTATTTTATAAAGCGTGTTGCCTACCGCGCAAGCCAAGATTTGTGTTTTATTTAACATCATCACGACATCACGAGCGTGTATAATAAAAACACAAGGCCAAGTCAATACGATTAGTACAATAGATCCCTTGGTCATCATCATCATTATCATCGTATCAGCCGAAAGACGTCCACTGCTGGAGATAGGCCTCCCCCGAAGAGTATTGTGGCAGCTGCACCACCCGCATCCAGCGGCCTCCCGGGACCTTTACCACATCTCTTTTCCAAATGTCAGTGTCAAATAAAGCTAATATTTTGAGGATAGTTAATTAAAATAGGTTCGATAAACATATTTGGAGGAGGACATAACGATTTCATTGAAATTTGTGGTTTCCGGGAACGCAATTAAAAGATTCAAATTTTCGGAAAAATCGCTTTTCCTGTTTTTGCTTACTCAGGAAGATCCGCACTGTTTTAATAAATATAAAAAAGTATATTACTTATGTTCTTTATTGGATGTTTTTATATATTTTTAGTTTTGTATGTTCTTTTCTATGTATTAAATAAACGTTTTTTTCTTTCTTTCTTTACGAGCGTAGCGCTATGAAACCTTGGCGCTAAACGTGTTAACCGATTAACATAGGCATATTCTCGTCTACTTATCTCTCTACGCAATGTCAATGTCATCAACTCGTCACAGACGACATTGGCGCCGAGCCCAATTAAAACGCCACAGGTATATTATTTTTATTTTCCTAGCCTCGTGCCGCTTACCTGTTCGTTTACCAACTAGTATTCTCTAAAAGCACTGACTTCTTAAATTACTGTGCGTAGTCTGTTGAGTAAACATTTCCTCTATAAAATTCAGCCAGCTTTCTAGAACTAGCACGCAGTAGCACTTTTCGAATGCTATGCAAAAATACAAAAATACAGATTCGTTTATTTATTTTTATACTGCGATGGTAGCAAACAAGCTTACGGCCTGACTGATGGTAAGCACCGCAGCCTATGGACGCTTGCGACACCAGAAGAATCACAAGCGCATTGCCGACCCTTTATTAATTTGAGGAGTCGTCGATTCGTGGGTCCCTCACCCTCAGGTCAACACAGCGCATCATAGGGAGCTCTCACCACCAGAAACACAACACCACATACCTACAGAGTTAGTAGTTAGTCGACGATCATCACTGTAAGTTCAACACGAATGATTCATAGGCGCCAAGTCTAAAACGCGATCGAGATCTCAATCGAGATTCCCTGCCAACGATAGATTGAATCTCGTCAATTCGAGACTCACGAGGAATGAGATTGCGTTCCCTAAGGTAGTAACAACTCACAATGACATATCCCAGCAATTTGTAGTAACCCCGTGATTTGGCACGGCGACCAAGTCACAAGGATGAACAATTATTGTTGAATAATAGGTATATGTATGTACAATTGATAGCATGCAATTTCTTTACAGTGTCAAGGCATGCCATCTGTCTTAGTCAATTGAAGAAAGTGGTATCCATGTAAGTACGTTGGATGTTCTTATCAGTCATCCATCTTTGTATACTAGACATTATCGGACGAGGCCTTCGGATTGTCCACATATATGTGCTGTCTATATATATGTAGATAGGTACATACAATTCACTTTAGTTGCTGTATCTATGAGAGTATGCTGATAAGTGAGTAAAACCAACACTTTTAAGTGCTTCTTATTAAATATAACCTTTAAATTGAATTTTGCCAACAAATGCAAAAATTCATGTTTACGAAAGAAAATCGTACGACTTACGAAATTATCGGGTATCTACTCTCAGTATTTAACGAATAGGTGTAGCTAATGCAATGTAGCTAAAAAAATCATTTGAGATTTTGAGCAATATTGTATTAGCTACATTAGGAAGTAAAGGAAAAACACAAATGCTAAGTTTTAAGGTAATTTATTAACAAACTTTACAAAAAGATGCCCACACTTGATATACATTTTCATATCACAGTTCAAAACTAACCAAATACAACGTAATACTTAATAAATCTAAAATTGTCATCGTTGACCGATGTCCAAACTAAAAATAACGCCAGAGATTGCATCAGCAGTGCTAGGCAAATCAACACCTACTATGGTTTCACAATCATTTCACTAATTGCTCTTACATACTAATTGCTCTTACATATTCTTGTATAACTAATAAAAACACAACATCGGTACAAGGAACTAACGATGCAACACGTAGCTAACAACAAGCATTAAAATACACATAGATCATAACCTGGTAACATAATGTTTCTGAAAACTGAAACAGACTTGAATTAAGGTCATTGCGTGGTCATTACTGAGGCCGAAATACGTTTTGTACTTTATCAAGGCAACCGAATGATTCGTCGTAGTACGTCGAGCGTAGCGCCCGTTCTACGTATTTGGCGCCGAGGTGGCTGAATGAACATATATTTTATGTTTTTTACACTTTATTTAATGTCCGTATGTCTCTACGTGCGTTATCTTCACATTCAATTATCTTTAAAATGATACCAATTAACAAAACTAAATTGTATTCCAGTAATAATTCCCGTCAGCGTATACTTAAAACAAGATAAGTAATCTAAGGTGTGACTAATCACATGACTGCAAATTGAATCGCGATAAACGATTGATTACGAAAGCTATTTACATCATTTAAGAATACTAGATATATCAGAACATATAAATATACATTATAGATGTAGAGTGCATAACACTAAACAATAACTAACTAGACTTCACAGGAACACTGGCCTTAGCGCTGCTAATCTGAGACGCCACAGCGAAATACACTCTCAATAAACTCTCAGTTTAACGATCACTTTGTGACTTACACTATAAATACTAATTATTACTAACAACTGTTCCATTTTGTGCGAGAACTAGATTTAAACTTTACAGTCTAAATAAACATTTCAAATAACAAATACATCAGCATGTTCACACAATTTCCACGTATCTCCTCGGTGACTTCAAATCCAATGCCATCGTCGTATGTAAGTGGGTCTTCATCGACGCTAGACTTGCGAACGGGCCTCGTGGCTTAGACGAACAAGTGCATTTGCACACCATCAGGTTGCATTTAACGGCGAGAGACTTCAAAACTTCAACACTCATCATGTTCTGGAAGCGACGGCAGCCTCCTGTATTTCCGTCGGCGATGCACCGTTCTGCTGCACTTCCTCAGCTCAGAGTTGCTGCATTCTTTGTCTTCAGGCAACGGCGGAAGGTTCCTTTTTGGTCGGCGTGGCACCACGCATTCGGTGGCGAAGTGGTTCCAGTCTTTGCACCTCAGCATGTCGACGTCTGGGTAGTCGGCGGGTAGCAACGGGTAGGCGAGTTTCACCATCATGTTTACTTTAGTTCGTGGATACACGATCGTTTCGCTCGGTGTCGACGGACGAACTAAGCGGCCACGCGACGACGCGACCGCGCTATCTGCTATATACAACAATTATTTTTAGATGATCGTATGTAGTGCATACAAACAATAGCGTTCTACGCACTGCTTTCTGGACTACGTGGATGAATTGCAGCGACATAAGTGTCTTCTCGATTCAAGGTTCTGCAGCAATAATAAACCACTTTTAATTAGCTAAGTACTTCAGAGTCTTAACAAACCTGATTGTTTGGTTATTTAAACCGGTACTTAAAGTATTATGTTTATGAAGTACATAGGTATTTAGAGCTGTAGATAACAGACAGGTGTTAGAAACTTAGTAAACAATCAATCAATACCTATGTCGGAATTTGAACCTAGAAATTACATAAATCAATTGAGTTACACTTTAGTTTGTCTGTCTACGCAGCTGTTATTATTACTTCATTAATTCTTTAAACTTTAATATTTGTGTACCAAAGACAGATATTATTTGTTCATAACACGAAAACAAAATCAGAAATAAATAAATGGATAAACGTATCACGCTAGTGTTTTTTATCAAAGCTTAGTATACATATATAGTGTAGGTATATAGATATACATAATACTGTGAAGCGATGGATGGATGACCGCCCCACTTCTGGTTAAGTTTGATGTAAAATTTGTCCATATTATGTTCGTTAATATAGTTTATCTACGCACATATCATTAGTGCTCTAAAATGCGTTCAGAAACCGTAGGAAATGACCAGCATTATTACAACCAATTTTACTATGAGAACTTTCTTGTCTGTGGTAGTAGGTAAAATCATACTGTAATAACATTACAGTACAGATTTTTGTAAGGTTATGAGTTTAAATTTGGAACAGCTGCCAAAACTCAAGCGGGTCTCTATTCTAGTATCCATAGATATTAAAACAGTTGTCGATGCGAAACGTCAATTCAGTATTTTTTTAATATAAACCGCACGACATTTGATCAAGAGTGACATGAGAATAGGGACTTCATTCGTTTGTCTATGATTAAAAAAAAACATTCGTCTTGACGTAGGATCGAATTGCCGCCATTACTGTTGTCATTTCTTTGTATGTTTTTGCTGTTACGAAAGTAGAGTTGTGAAAAGTTGTTTGTAATTCACATTTTAGTTGAAAATATGAGTAGTAGTGACTCCAAGAACGATATGAACACTCCGACGGATATCGTAAATGCAGCCACGATTGCAACAAAGATATTTTACAGGTAGCACTATAGTAGCAATGCAGGTCATTTTCCTACGGCTTCTGAACCCATCTTAGAGTACTTATGATATGTGTGTAGATAAAGTAGTGTATGCAACTATACATAATTTAGCCTTAAGAGGGGGCGTATCGCCAGGGAAAAATCAGAAATCACCCGCGCGCCCCGTACCTGCAGCGCTGATGCGTCTATTGCTGCCCCGCTCCTTCTCGCATAGTATATGCCCCGACAGTCAGATGAAACATGATGAATACCTATAGATAATTATAATAAGTGGAAAGAAAGACAAAATCTGTAAGTACCTATATTTGAAGATATAATTTTCGCTACTAGCTAAGTCAGTTTCGAGAGCTATAACTGAAATATGACCTTCCGTTTTTTTACTAAATCACGTAAGGGTTGTAATTTAGCATAATAATGTCTCGTAAAAGGCTAAAGCAAAAAAACAGTTATAATCGAATTTAAACTTTTGTGAGACATCTAAAATACTACTAATAAATCCACGGATAAAAAATTAACGTAAATGTCACGGCAGGCGACATGTTTCGAACTCTTCGGGAGTTCTTCTTCAAAACAAACATCGAAAACACTAATCCTGAAGAAGAACTCCCGAAGTGTTCAAAACATGTCGCCTGTCGTGTCGTTTAATACGTGAATTTAACCGTGAATTTATTAGTAGCATTAAAAAAAAACTATAATATATTATGAAAACTTCGATCATGTCTATGAAAGTCAGATTTTCAGGCCACTACTGTGTGGCGGCCAAATTTTTCAATTCTGATCTCGGATTCGTACTTGGAGACAATGGAGACGCTTTGGCCCTTTAGTTATCAATTTTGAACATATTAAAGAAAAAGTGCATAATTATGTTCACTTTTTTAATATCAAAATGTCAAAGTTCGCAGGCAATAATTGTTGGAATCTGCACTCTCGATAACCCTAAAAGCGACACCCGTGATGACTTTAAAGAAAAACAATGTCAATAATGTCACTACGGGCGACATGTTCCGAACTCTTCGGAAGTTCTTCTTCAGGATGAGTGTTTTCGCGGCGGTGTCACTTGAATCACGACAAGATTCAAGCGACACCGCCGCGAAAACACTCATCCTTAAGAAGAATTCCCGAAGAGTTCGAAACATGTCGCCCGTAGTGACATTTAATACGTGAGTTGAACCGTGTAATTATTAGTACTGTTTCAACACGTCTCACGAAAGTTTAAATTCGAAAAGCAATGTCCGCCATATTGGAATTCAAAATGGACATCATTTCTAGAATCTTCACCCTCGAGAAGCCTGCCAATGTATGTTGTTCTTTAAAAAAACGCGCATATTAATTTACAACGAATGTTTCAAAAATTTTAAATAATGCGACCACTTTTTGAAATATCACTGACTATGAATTCGTATTTAGACCTCTCAGACATCGATTTTGAACATAACCGGATTTATTCTCAACTAGCGATCCGCTCCGGCTTCGCACGGATACTATATTATACATATAAACCTTCTTCTTGAATCACTCTATCTATTAAAAAGAACCGCATCAAACTCCGTTGCGTAGTTTTAAAGATCTAAGCATACATAGGGACAGACAGCGGGAAGCGACTTTGTTTTATACTATGTAGTGATAGTGATAATCTTTCATAAAGTAAATACACGATCGACAGAAAAATGTTCGTCTAGTTTTGCATGTACTGCACAAATTATTCTAAGAAGCCGGTCACCCGCCGATCGCTGCGTAATCTTATAGTTGTATTTTGAACTTTAAGATCTATATGTTAAGGTCGACTTTTAAATATATTATTTCAAAATGTAGCAAAATATCTACTGGAATGTAATGATACGTTCATTCACTGGACGAATATACTGGGTCACAATATTATTGAAATAATTATGTTCATTGTGCTGTCGTGAGAGCACAGAACGTAGTCCTCTCGTCTCAGCGGAGCGATTACGACTGACTCCGCCCGCGAACGGCAACAAAAGATATACAGAACCGCACGAAACACGCGACGGGAGAAAGGGTATCGCGCTAAATAAAAAAGGCCTATACGCCAAATACGTTTCACCTCAATAAGTCTGAAAAGGGACTACATAAAAATACCCCGCTAGTACTTTCATTAGGTAATGTGAAAAGCTATTATACACTCAACTTTTACTTAATTTATATGCACGGGAACCTCACACTATTGAAATTGAGTAAAAATAAGACATGTTTTGGCGGTTCTTTTCTATCGAGGCAATTTTGGTTTTGTATGGTTTTGTTCAGACGATTCAATTGCAAATATGATGTAGTTTTGGTATGTTCTTTTTCCTGGCATTCGCTTTAGTTTGTCATAGGTAAATATTCAATCTAAGAACCCCGATTTCGCGGAGCGCCCCCTCTTAAAACACTCGTGTGATCCTATTATGAAACTCGCTGACGCTCGTTTCATAAAACCACACTCGTATTTTAAGGCCTCTGATTATGTATCAGTTGCATAAACTACTATTACAGTACATATGGTGCTACTTTCCCGCACTAGTGCACCGCATATGTCGAAACTTTAAAGAGCCATATGTACAGTAAAACGTTGTACGATACACGTGCGAATAGGTAATTCGTAACTCGTGTCGATTTAAAATCTTTTCGGCACTTGTATCGTAAATAACTATATTAGTGTAATACTGTAATGCTGTGTAATTAGTTGGAAAAAATAAATAAATAATATTATACATATTGTCATTCAAACAACTAAGAACATAACGACGCCTCATATGTTTATCCGACAACCAGATGAGCGTGCCAAAAAATAGACACTCGTTCAAAACAAACAGCCGTAGTAAAAGCAATTTTCGTAGAAAACGTAAACTGGCGCCAATGAACCGTTGTATAATGTGTATCAGGATTTTTAGATAACCAGCAAAAAACTTACGTAACAACTTAAACCCCTGAAGGAGGCCTCATGGAATTAAACTTCGTATGAAGGAAGTAGAGTGGGTGTTGACTGTTGGCAGACAGTTAATAGAACTACATAGATAACATCTTCAAAACAAGTCCAAAACTTAGAGCTGACTAAGTACTTCATTATATTATTTATAAACTTAATTTAAACCTAGAGGTAGCTAGGTATTTCTTGCAGCAACTAAACTTGTGGGGGAGAGATCGCTTTGCCTATCTCTACTAATTTGCGCTTTTTGTTTTCCTTTTGTTGTTATATTTGTGTGAGGGGTGCAATAATAAAAGAGCATTTGTTGCTCGTTACGAATTTCGTTTGTTTGTGAGATAAACTTTATGTGGACTTTATTGCATTATTGGCGGACTCGATACCTGAAGGCAGTTTTCATTGTCAAAGAATGAAATATTTCTTCTCTAATTAAATTTATTCAATAAACAACAAAATACTATTAATAAAAAATAAATTAGGCACCGATATATCACTAAAACTATACACTACTACTTATAACTAAAATAAAGGGTCTCCCCGCGGCATGGTGCCGAAGATGCCGGCGGCATTTCCCCGCTGTATCGCAATACTAATGCGTTGAGCGAGGAAGCCGCCAGCTCTTCAGTCCCTGGTGGTGTATGCTATTGTTTTTGAGATTTCCTTGACAAGATTAAGGGCGCTGGGACCCCACGGACCAAGGGTCTCGACGCCGAATGGAACAAAGTAGTATTCGGCGCCGAGACTCCTATATTTGTTAATTTTTGCCTTTTCTGCAACCTCTGCAGCCGCACCGGCTCTGGAGGACGTTCCGTGGAGATGGCATGGGGCCGTTGTGTCATTGTGTGTAGTGTTCATTACGGATATGGAGCGTAGTGCTACAGGAATGTTAGTAGTTGTAAAGGGTTAAAGTTCCCTAAAATTGTTGGCTCTTAGGACTAAGGAATAATAGAGTATCTAACCTTTGACATTTGACCTCGAGCCACCTTATCTCATCGGTAAACAATTATATTACTAAATTGCATCTGAACCAGTGTTGTTGACTTCTAGAAGTGTTGCATTGTATTAGATCGTTTACCGAGGGGGGAATCACGAAATCGGAAAAATCTCCTTCGAGAGAAAAGTGCTAAGCCGAAACGTATGTAACAGCGTTTTTTTATGTTGTGGCTGGACCTCAAGAATTCTTAAACATTATACATTACGATTATTGGTTTCGCATTGAACCATCGAATTTACTAGACTCCTGCCCCGCTATTCCGTAACTGGTTTTAAGGTCACCTTAACGATCACCCACAAATACTTATATCTAGACGCCGCTAAAGGTAGAGATCTAGGCGTGACGGGTGGGGTGAGGCGCATAAGTGCGTAAAGAATAGCAGTCCTGTATCTATGTCGCTAATTGTTGTAATGTCATTCATCTTTAGACCAATTTCAACCGGTTATATCTGCTTTTAAGTCGTCTGTTTTATGCATATGACTTTCGTCTGTTTTATGTACATACTAGCTTCTGCCCGCGACTCCGTCCGCGTGGAACTCGTTTATATCGTAGCTCTATACAAACTTCCCCCATTTTAGGGAAGTGGGGGTAAGAAAGTGACAAAAAGTAGCTTATGTTACTCTCCATACTTTCAACTATCTCCACTTAAAAAATCTTGTCAATTCGTCGCTCCGTTTTGCCGTGAAAGACGGACAACAAACACACACATACACTTTCCCATTTATAATGTTAGCAAGAATATTCAAATGTCTTAATAGTTGTGACTTTGCTAATTGTTTCGTATGTAGACTGAGCGCTGTCTTAATCTTAAGTATTTAATTATCATAAAATATTAATTCTTTGTTGACTTATTGTTAGTGGGTCAAAGACAGCATCTAAGGTTAGCCTGAAATTTACTGAAAACTACTCTACTTACCCATTTATTGCAAGTATTCTTGTGAAAAAACGTCACAAGCTTCGCCTTCTGTCATTTAATGCCAGTTCAACCAGTAGGTACCTATTCTTTACCTTACTCTAGCGACTCTACACGAAATAAATACTTCATCTGCTTATTCATTTCGTATTTCCTTGTTTCTATGTAGTTAGTGGGTCGAGACAGTTTTTGTGAAATCATACAAGTTATAATAATTTACTTTAAAAACAAAGTTTAACCGACTTCCTATTCAGTAGGTACTTCGCCTTATTTGAAGAGTTCCCTCGATTGTCCAGGATTCCATCATCCGATCCTGACCTGACCATGGAAACACCTGGAAAGGATACGCTTTCAAACAAAAACAAAATTTCCATATCGGTCCCAGGCATCTTCGAGTAATCGGGGAACATAGATAATCAACAGGGCTCGGATTTTTCATCGCACGATAAGACGAAAAAAAACTATGGAGTCGATATCAACATTAAAACTTTACTCATATTCATACTCATACTCATTCATTTAATGAATACCAAAAGTTTATTATATTGTAAATACAAATCTTAACCGCCACACCATGTTTATTACATTATAAGCTATATAATAAAATGTTCACGTAATAATTAAGTTAATTAATGTATGCACTAATTGCAAACTTAAATAAATGACACGTCTAAAGCCGTCAATGATTGAAACATGAGGCAATTAAATAAAGCGGGCAGTACCCACCGTTAAGTCTATCGCAACAATATGGTCTGGATAACTAGGTATGCAACTAAGTTGAAATTTTGACAGCATGATAAATATATAATAATTACGGGACTAGGAAAATGAGTGAGTATGAATATGAGTAAAGTTGTAATGTTAATATCGACTCCATAGTTTTCTTTCGTCTTACCGTGCGATGTAAAATCCGAACCCTGATAATCAACGCATTTGCTCTCTGAAATCAGTTCATGTGGTAAATTGGAAAATAAATGTGGAAATGTTCTGTGGCTTGGCGGAGTACTAAATTGAAGTCGGTTAAAACTTTGCTTTTACAGTAGATGATATATAGAGCGTGTTGCCTTCCACGTAAGCCAAGATTAGTGTTTTAAGATCAACACGAGCGTGCACAACAAATACAAAAGTCCAAGTCAATACGATTAGTGCAACAGATCCCTTGGTCATCATCATCAACATCATTCATCACATCAGCCTAAAGACGTCCACTGCACAATGGCACAATGACCAACAAATCTCTTAGGGTAAAGAAATAGGAACGGCATAGGAATTGTTTAAGTGGGACCTGGGAAGCGGCAAGCCGCCCTCTGTATCGTAATCACAATAACAAGATTGTACCTAAATAATAATCGACTACACTAACAGCACAAGTGGCTACGCATGCGCAGCGCGTCTATTTGCTCACCCGTTTGATGACTCGGTGATGGGAATGAGTCAGTCTTATCGGATGTCCTGCTCTTATCTAGGATGGGAGAGACGATGACTTTCCCGAAAATGTTATGTAAGTGATTAAAATTTCGGCTATATTTTGTTTAAAACGATTTATTTCATGGTAATAATCATACCAGTGTATTTAGGCTAGCAGCCCATGAAATACAATTAAATTGCATTACAATTGTTTATCATTGTTTCACCGTAAACGGTTTAACCAAGTTTATCCTTTTTAAATAAAAAAAAATAAAAGAATACTATGTTTGTTTTTCTTGCGACTCTTTATTTTTATTGTTTATCCGGCAATACTTTGTCGATTTTTTTTTAAATTTCGATCATAGTGGAAAATTGAAAAATTATTCGCCACGAGCGGGATTTGAACCCACAACCTTTGGAATTCGTCCATTTTCCACTATGATCGAAATTTGGAATTTCGTTAGCGGACGTTTCTGCTTAATAAACATTTACTGTTAATACTTTGTCGTTCCGCAATTACTCTTTTACTAGTCAAAATGAAAGTACCCGTGCTTTAAAAGAGGACATCGCAATCAGACTGTACACCACAGGTCCACAGGTAGTTGACTGTCCTTTAACCAAATACCACGCGCAATTGGAGGATTTTACAACTTTATCCGAAGACGCGGTATCGTACGTGCAAACTCTAAATCTTTGAAGTAGAGAAACAATACGATAAATAAAAACGGCCAAGTGCGTGTTGGATCACGTACAGTGGGGGTTCACGTAGTGACATTGTCTGTATTTGTTAGATCGACATGCGCGCGCCAACTTAATGGTGCGGCTGCGTCAGCGGAATTTGTACAAAACTTGGCCTTTCCAAGTACATATTAAGTTGGTCGACTATTACACGGTACAAAGTTAAGCCTACTTAGCCGTGATAGTTTTCCTTTTAAATTAATTTTATGTACAACTGCCACGATTTTTTTCACATTTCTAGTATACTCTAACAAAAATTAGAGTTTTAAAGCAAAATATCACGCAAACGAATCACTGAGTTGAAAAATGTTTTTTAGAATTCCATAATATTTATGAACAAGCTAATATCCAACGATAACCCACACCATGGGATTTAAGACAAATAAAAATTACATCCCCACTTTACGAATTTTTACCATTAAAAAAAAACCGTTTTGGCGCCGTGATTGATTTATATGCCGAATTCGAGCTTTCGAAAGTTCACTGAGCTAAGCCGCAGACGGACAGACGGACAGACGAATATGGCGGAACTATAGATAAGGGTTCCTTGTTGACTACGGAACCCTAAAACTTGAAACGACCCAATCCGCCTAGCAAGAAAGAAAGCCAAAACAATAGTCAGTAATGTTTATGCTGACAAAATTCTACTTTATCGTCACCTGCATTCTACTGCTGAACAAAGGCCCAATAAGGCGCGGCGCAAAGCATGGTCCTTGGTTTTACGCATTTAGTAGCATCCCAACCGCCTACATATTCTGCTTCCTCCAGAAATAGCCTCCGATATACCTATATTAAAATTCGTAATATCAAAAATAGAAAAAAGATCTCATAAGTTCTTTCAATATTTACTTGATTTGCCTGTAACAAAATTTCCGCAAATGCATAATAAACGTCACGCAATTTTATCTCTAGCCAGTTTTATTCCACTTTTTGTAGAAAATTTCCAGTTCAAAAGATAGGACAATCTTAATCCGGAAGATTATTTATAGAACAGTCTCATGAATAAAATGTTTCACTTTAATCTATAGCGGAGTACCTATTCCTTAATTCCACAATGATAAGGGTTATCAGCGGGTACCGCAAAGTCGTAAAAACGCGTGTTACGTTACGTCTTATCAAGGGGACTGCGTATTTATTTCTATAAAATTTTGAACCTTAACGACACTGAAACAATGAGGAATTGCGAGTAGACTCAGACGTTAATTAAACGTCGTTATGTTTCCGATGGAGACAAAAACAAGCGAATCGAGTACTAAACAAATCACGTGTGCGCTACTCGAAAACTCTGTGAATGTTTCAAGTTTCTTCGTATTACGGTTTACATAGCAAGTTAATATTAAATGCTTGTAATAATAATTAGCATAATCTATCGGTAATTACCGATAGATTATGCTAATTCATTCTCATTCATTATCATCAAATGCGGGTTTATCAGAAATTATGTCACCAGCTAGCAGCACCGTGGCGAGCGCTCTAGATAGTAGGAGTCAAAATGTCTAAAATCAAATGTCATAAGTTCGTTATGCATACTGTCAAAATACATAAAATCAAATTGCATACCGTACGAAATCTATAACATCATTTATCATAATTTTAAAATATATACGGTCAAAATTCAGCACACGCTGACTATGTATAAGGTTCAAAATGCATAAAGTCAAATTATATAACGTAGGAATATTATAAAATCTATGGCATGTCGGTGTAGGTACGACGACGAGCGAAGCGAGGAGGCGTGTTAGGAGTACTGCGATCCTACCGGCATCCTACCTACAGGCCGGCGAAGCGCCGGAACCAAAAATGTTTTATTTCACTTCCTCATATAAGATACTTAATCCCCTAGACTTGTGTACTTAACTATGTAAATATTAGTAAAAAAAATCGGTTCAGGCGCTTTGCCGGCCGCTACCGCGGCACGCTCGCTTCGCTCGCTCGGCTTGCCTCGCTTTGTTCGTCGTCGTACCTAACGGAGCCCTGCCTTAGAGTAGAATATAAATCGTTGTATATACAGTGTATAGGTACACTAAAATAATGAAAGGGCCATGTTGTATGTAGGTATCTCGAACTTTATAGATAACAAACATTATTCATTAGGACTTTCTAAATTCTGGACATACCTATGTGTATCAATTTTATGTCAAATCATCATATTCATTTTGTACTTCGATATTATATTCTTTCGATCAATCGTGTTGTATGTTTGAAACTTATGACATTTGATTTTAGACATTTTGCTACGTAACCGTCAAAATGCACCAATCGTATTGAGGTCGTAGGTTGCTCCAAACCGTCTTTACCTACCGACTCGTAAGCAGTATTCGTTATATTTTTCTGTAATTCATAATAATTCATAATAAGTATAATGTATGAGAGGTATGACAAGTTTCCATATTTATCGTTGTTCCAACTCCTCGCCTAGTGCGAGTGGAGTGAACTGCCACGCGTTTCGCGGGTCATATAAGCCAGTGGATTGGCTACAAAACGTGTTCAACTCACCTGATTCCGGGAGGCGCGATGTTCGCTTCAACTCCGGTTAGTATCTGTCAAGGTTCAGTCAACTGTCAGGTCAAGTCAAGTTCAATCATGAGGGTCTCCGGGGCTGAAGAAGCCGCCGTGGTGTTCCGGGGCCGTCTCGCCAACAATCCGCGGCGTCAATTCACCAACTGTTCTGATCTCACCAAAATATCCACACAAAACACTCGGACACCCGTGTGTCTTCAAAGCGAGCGATATTACACAAAAACCAGGAAAAATGCGTTTCCAAATTACCCAAAAAAACCACTCGTCCCTTTCGGGCCTGCAAAAACGAGGTTATCTTTTTTCGTCCGCCTTGACAACAAGTGTCACTGTCAAAACCACAGACTCAAGAGGCGTACACACGTGAGGAGTTTAAGGGGGCGGGCAGACGGTCGGCCCGAACAATCACCCGCCTCGGAACGGCCTCTAAGCCGGTCCGCTATACTAGGGGAAGTCGCGATAGGGTTGCTACCGCTCGCTTCAGAACCGAGTCCCCAACCATGACCTCGGCAAACCGAGGGGTCCCGTCCTTACCGGGAAACAAATTAACGATGCGCCCCCGGCGCCATCGCAGTGGCGGAAGGTTAGCATCCTTAACTAGCACAAGGTCTCCAACTCTGGGGGGACTGGTTTTGTCAGTCCACTTGAGGCGCTGCTGCAAAACATGCAAATACTCTAATGACCATCTGGTCCAAAAGCTCTGAGCCATTTGTTGCAGCATCTGGTAGCGCGACAAACGACCGGAGGGTACGTCCCGGAGGGGGTGCTCCGGCAACGCTGCAAGTGGCTGACCAATCAAGAAATGGCCTGGAGAGAGCGCTTCCAGGTCATTTGGGTCGGAGCTGAGCGGACACAACGGACGGGAATTGAGGACGGCCTCAATTCTACAAAACAACGTCGCGAGTTCCTCAAAAGTCAATACAGTTTGACCGACTACCCGATACATATGGGCTTTTGCTTGCTTCACGCAAGCCTCCCAGATTCCACCCCAGTGGGGGCAGCCTGGCGGATCGAACGTCCAGGTGATACCCCGACGGGAGAGGTCTGTTCCAATATCAATCTTATTTTCAAATAAAAATTTTACAACATCTTGTAAATAACGGTCGGCACCCTTGTAATTGGTTCCACAATCTGACCGGATCAGAGATGGGAGTCCCCTACGGGATACAAATCTATCCAATGCCGCAATAAAAGCCTCCGTCGTAAGATCACCAACAAGTTCAAGATGAGCAGCCTTGGTCGACAGGCATACGAAAACGCACAAATACGCTTTTACAACCTTCGCATTTCGAAGTCGCGACGTTTTCACTAAAAAAGGTCCCGCAAAATCGGTCCCCACCCTAGAGAAGGTCCTAGCCTCGTTGACCCGATCAGGAGGAAGGTCCCCCATCTGGGGCTGCATCGTGGCTGCCTTGAGCCGAAAGCAAGGCAAGCACCGAAACACGATGCTCCGAATAACCCGTCGGCTGTTCAATATCCAAAAGTCTCGCTGCAAAATGCCCAAGAGTGCATTGCAGCTGGCATGCGAGTTCTTTATGTGGCGGTCAATCACCAACAATTCCACCAGATGCCCCTTCTTAGGCAGCAAAATGGGGTGGCGCACCGAGTACGGCAAGCTAGCGTTGCGGAGCCGTCCTCCAACCCGGAGTGTACCCGACTCGTCAATGAACGGGTTGAGGCGTGCTATCGCCTTCGGTAGCTTAGGACGTCCCTGCCGCAGGGGCTTCAATACGTCCCCAAAGTGTTCTTCCTGCACAACCCTAATCCAATGATGTAGGGCGGCATTCCGCTCTTCTGTGGCGAGAACTCTAACGCGTGACCGGTTGTCAGGGTGGCGACAATTGTGTATAAATCGCTTGACCCAGGCGGTCACTCCAACAAGCTTGTCGAGAGAGCTATACCGTTCTAGCAACCAAGCAGTGTCTGACACTGGAGCGGTCTCGACAAGGTGGACACCCAAGCCAGAGGATGGGGTCCCAATCACACAACTGGCAGGCCAGAGTGTCTCCGGTTCCAACAACCAATCTGGTCTCCACCACAGTGAGTGGGCAACAAGCTCAGGTGCCGTGCAACCCCTGGACGCCACGTCCGCTGGGTTCAGTTCACCTGGCACGTGTCTCCAAACCAAGGCAGTCTCCGAATTCTGGATTTGCGAGACCCGGTTGGCCACAAAGACCTCCAAAGTATGGAATGACGACTGCAGCCAACACAATACAATTTGGCTATCAGTCCATGCGTAGACACTCTCCTCAAGGTTCACGGTGTCCTTCAAGGTAGAGGCCACGTGGTTCAGTAGGCGTACAAGAAGAGCCGCTCCAGATAATTCCATTTTTGGGATTGTCAAACGCGTGCGAAGGGGAGCCACCTTGCTCTTCGCCATTACCAAGTGCAAATCGACCGATCCGGCGGAGCTGACCGTCCGCAAGTAAACGGCAGCTGCATACCCTCGCTCGGAGGCGTCGCAAAACCCGTGTAGGGTTACTCGGCATTTCCCTGCCGGCAACAGCTTACGCGGCAGTTCGACCTGATTTATCTCCGGGAGCGTGGAGAAGAAAACCTCCCAATCGCTCAACAAATTTCCGGATAGTGGATCATCCCAACCCAGTTGGACCATCCACAGGCGCTGCATAAATGCCTTCGCCGTGAAGATGACCGGCGCGATCCATCCATTCGGATCGTAGGTCCTGGCCACCGTGGACAGCACAAGCCGCTTCGTCCAGACCCTCGGGGAATCCAGTTCCACCCGATAGGTGAACACATCTTGGACTGGTCGATATTGCACGCCTAGGACTGATAACATGTGCGGGCTCTCAACATTTTCGAACAGGTGCGGATCCTGCTGGTGATCCTCGGGGAGGCCGGCCACCACGGCCGGTGAGTTGGACATCCATTTGCGCAATTCATATCCACCCGTTCGCAAGAGTTCCACCAGCTCATCCCGCAAAACCAAAGCCTCTTCGACACTGTTTGCCCCGGTGCACACGTCATCGACAAATAAGTCCCGTTCCAAAATGGCGGACGCTCGAGGGAACCTCAGTCTCTCTCGAGACGCCAATTCTAACAAAGTTCGAAATGAAATGTACGGACTGCTCTTCAAGCCGTATGTATTCGTATTCAGCTCGTACACCAACATCGGTTCATCAGGGCTCTCACGCCACAAGATCAGCTGATACCGACGATCATCAGGATGGATCACTGTCTGCCGAAACATCATCCGGATGTCAGCGACGAACACCACCTGATGTTTCCTAAAATTTGTGAGGATATCCGTGATATCCTTGTGCAGCTTAGGACCTGCATGCAAACACTGGTTCAATGACACCCCAGTCGAGGTGGACGCGGACCCATCAAAGACCACGCGAATCTTGGACTCCGGGGATTTTAGGACCGCGTGGTGCGGCAGGAAGCAGTGCTCCACTGTACTCCAGTCCGTCCGAGCCACCGACACGTGTCCCAAACCCTCGTACTCCCTCATGAAGTCCACATACTTCTGCCGGAAGAGCGCATCTCTTCTCATTCGGCGTTCCATCGAAACCAGCCGCTTCTCAGCCATCTCACGTGACGCTCCAAGGGGAGGTCGGTGGATGAGCAGAGGAAGTCGTGTTATGAACCGACCAGAGCAGAGGCGCCCAGTATTATTTTGGTAAAACCGTTCGCACTCTTCCTGCTCGGGGCTCATACGCGACGCGGTAGGTGGTTCCTCAATCTCCCAGAACCGTTGCACGGCTTCTGAAAGAGCAGTTCCAACCAGACAGCCCTCCTCAGTAGGAGGCGGTGGAGCCGCTAACACCAAACCCATTACAGCATAGCCAAACACCGTTTCCAGTGTAACCAGTCCGCCAGGCTGTAAGGTACGGTTGCCGCTCAACAGCACCCGCCCAAGAACGTCTGCACCCAGCAACACGTCAATCGGACCAGGTCTGTCAAATCCAGCATCCGCCAGAACTAATCCAGCTGTCAAACTCCGAACCTCTGGAGGCAGCTTCACCTGGGGGAGTCTCCCCACCACTTCATCCAATACTAACGCGGGAGCATTAATCCTCGCGCGTGAAGTGGGACCCGGTCCAAAGGTGAGTAAGGTCTGCCCTACCAGGTTTGACACTGTCACATTGCCTACCCCACGTATACTTTCCGGGTGGGGTTTCACAACCAAGCCCAACTGTCGCACCAACCTACTGGATACCATGCAGCCTTGCGCTCCCGTGTCAAGGAGAGAGCGCACGCAGGCTGATCCTCCGCCAGGGCCCCAAACACAAACCGAAGCCGTGGGCAATAACACGGTCTCCAAGGGCGTGGCGGTTGCTGGTGCGTGGGCGGCGTATCCCTAGCAGGGATAACGCGTTGCATCCTGTTCCGCATGGGCGGGCCGCTCGTACCGCTCGAGCGGGTCCCACTCCGGCTGGTACTGCCGTCGCGCCATGCGTGCCGCCTGCGCCCCCTGGTATGTCCTACTCCGGCCGTACGCCGGAGGTCCCGACCCCCAGCGGGGTCGCTCCACAAGCGGCGGCGACATCCGTGGCGCCTGCCGGGGTGGAGGCGTTTGCGGGCACCCGCCCGTAAGGACCCCCCGTTGGGGCACGGGTGCGTGCGAAGTAGTCGCGTAGTTTTGGAGGGGGGGGAGGGGGGTGTTACCCGACGTCCCCACTTCTCCTCGGCCATGGGCCCCTGGTCAGCCCGCTGCTGACTCCGAACAGGGGAGCATGACCCCTGCGCAGGGGGGGGGGAGGTGTATCCCCACTGTGGTTCATGCATAAAATGGGGTGGTGCTTCCCACCACAGGACTTACACGCCTGCGGGTGGGCACAATCTCGCACAAAATGTGGGCCCAAGCAAACAAAGCACCATTGCCGCTGCTTAGCAATGTTGCGGCGTCCCACAACCCGCTGCGCAAGAAACTTCGGACACGCTGGCACCCGATGGCCAGGGTTCTTGCAGCATAGGCAGACTTCAGGGTCCAATGCACTGGTATTATATTGGTGAGGACCCGCTGGTTGTGGGGCCGATTTGCCCCACCCTCCCCTTTGAGGTGCAACTCTCCCCTGGGCCCGCTGGGCCCCAGGAGGCCTCGGGGGTGGAGCTAGATCCGAGGTGTCGGCCCGTCGACACTCAAGTTCCAATTGGTCGATAAGATTGGTGAAGGTCGGCAGATGCTGAGCACTTTCACCACCATACCGGTGCTCAAACCTGGCCCGTACATCAGCCGGCAGCCGGTTCAACAAAAAATTCAACAGTATGTAGGACCACTGGTCCACCGGCAAACCAAGGTTCTCTAACCCTTTGGTCGCTGTCAAAACAGGATTCAGCATTTTCAGCCGGATGTCTGAAGCCTGAGCGATCCGAGGGATATTCCAGATCTTAGTCATAAGAGTATCCGCAAGTCGCCGCACGTTCTGGTATCGGTCCCTCAGCAACGTGCGCGCGATTTCATAATTGTCGTCGGTGACCGACAAATGCGCGATCAAGTCGCGCGGCTCCCCGACGAGAGCAGACATCAGCTGCGCCAACTTCAACGCCGCTGGCAGGTCCGTCCGGGCATGCACCAAGCTATCAAAGAGGTCGATGAAGCTGGTCCACTCGTCCAGGTCTCCTCGGAAGACCGGCATCTGTATGGCTGGCAAGCGCGCTGCCAACCCTGGGTTATAGATAACTGCGTGTTTCGGAACGTCCCGGGCCGCACCATTCCGAACCCGCAGTATCTTAGAAGCCCTCTCGACAATCCTGTCCCCAAAATCCATACATTGCTCAAAGTCCCGCTCCACCTGCTCGGTCTCCGGGGTCGTCCGGCCGGGCTCCGCTAGGTAGAGTTCAACCTGGAACTCCACAGCCTTAAGACGGTCTGACACCTCCTCGTACCGGGCCAACAAAGCCTCCTCCCGGTTATTTCTGTCAACCAAAGCTGCTGCAGATGAAAACCAACGCAGTGCAGACTGGATCTTAGCCTTAGGTGTAGATCCCATTTTAAATTAATTTCCAACAATACCAGAGAAAATTAAAATTAATTTAATTAATGTGGAAATTCCAATCTCTTGGTCACCCTAGTGAATCAAAACCAAATATCAACTCAATTACAGAAATGCCTTACAATAACAACCAATATAGATTCTCAAAACGCAGTGGAAGCTCAAATTATAATCTATAATTGGCCAGTTACATCACTTCTACAATAATCTAGCTTACAACTAATATTTATGGTAGCCTTATATTTTAGCTTATATTCTTAGCAACCTTGGCCGCTTATAGCAAACTGAATAAAACAAATGCCTTATTACCAAACAACAAGCTATGAAAGGCTTCCCAAATTACAATCAATCAAATATGTGGCTTAAATTTGCCTTCCAACTATTTTCCAAATTAAATTGTACCAAACACTCAGAATTACCTTCCGGAGGTTGTAATCTCACTAATTTGCACTGCAAGTACAATAATTTCGTGAAATCTACAGTACAAAACACTTGCAGTGCCACAAAATAGAAGTTTTAAATACTTGTAGCTAAATTTGGTTTTAACAAATAACCTCAAAATGCCCTTTTTTACCCAAAAGGAAAAAACTATCAAAATTCGCGTTTTTTCATTGTGGGTAACCACGCTCTGGTTACCAAAAATTGTTCCAACTCCTCGCCTAGTGCGAGTGGAGTGAACTGCCACGCGTTTCGCGGGTCATATAACCCAGTGGATTGGCTACAAAACGTGTTCAACTCACCTGATTCCGGGAGGCGCGATGTTCGCTTCAACTCCGGTTAGTATCTGTCAAGGTTCAGTCAACTGTCAGGTCAAGTCAAGTTCAATCATGAGGGTCTCCGGGGCTGAAGAAGCCGCCGTGGTGTTCCGGGGCCGTCTCGCCAACAATCCGCGGCGTCAAATCACCAACTGTTCTGATCTCACCAAAATATCCACACAAAACACTCGGACACCCGTGTGTCTTCAAAGCGAGCGATATTACACAAAAACCAGGAAAAATGCGTTTCCAAATTACCCAAAAAAACCACTCGTCCCTTTCGGGCCTGCAAAAACGAGGTTATCTTTTTTCGTCCGCCTTGACAACAAGTGTCACTGTCAAAACCACAGACTCAAGAGGCGTACACACGTGAGGAGTTTAAGGGGGCGGGCAGACGGTCGGCCCGAACAATCGTTGATTAATGGTGAAATTTTAAACCTGCTGTCAAATAGGCCTCTTGTTAAGAATATTGTAATAAACATTATTTAAGTTTTTTTTAGTTTATATAGAACACAAACAGTCGCATAAACACATATATATGGGGTAGGTACACATAGAGTTCCTCCAACAGACTAATGTTAAAGACCTGGAGGTTCATTAATATTATGGTAATTATGTTAACAAAACAACCTAATCATAAGACAAAAAAAAAAAGATTTCAATAATAATTATAAAATATTTCAGTAATTCTAATGTTGGTAAAATATATTGTAAAAAAATAGTTTCGGGAATAACCGGCCGGTCAAATTGGATAAGTTTCCTGTTTCTGATAACACTGACTTCCTGTGGTTTAATATTTTACCGCAACTGTGATATAACTTTGTATTTTGCACTTACCACTATAGCGACTTATAGCCACTATAGCGTGAATAGATACAGTCGTTAAGAAATAATTTTACACTTGCTCCTTATTCCACAGTGATACGGCGAAAAACGTATTCATATGTTCGGCGACGACTGTACATGTGTATACATATACTGATATAAAGAGGAAAGTTCTACGAGATTGTAGCTTTGTAAGATTGTAAGTTTGTTTGTTTGTATGTAATGGGTAGTCTCAGGAGCCGTTTATCCAATTTCATAAATTCTTTTTCCTGTAAAGAAAGGACTTTCTGGACAGTCATTGGCTATTTAATCCCGCGTTTTTTCCTGCGTCCTCTGCAAAGTGCAACAGTTAACGCATGCAGTGTTTTTTGAAGATATTAATCGAGTTTCGTGTAGTTTTTAGAATAACCCTTTGTAATTTTTTTTTTTTTTTTTTTTTCTTTATAATTTGTAATTTGAATGCCACTAAAATGGTGAATTATGCTGAACATGTTCATTTCGAAACCCATCAATGTAATGTGCCATAATTCTGCAAATAAATAATTTTGACTTTTGACTTTGACTTTTGTTCTGCCACATGTGTGGCGGATTATTCACAGGGCACACTAGGCACGCGCGCCACTAGAAGGGCGCCGATAAGGTGCTTAGGTACCTAGGGCGCTCGCGACATTTAATCCGCCGCTGGCATGTGGAGATCAAATCTTGCAAGTCTAATTTGATCAACTTCCGGACGTCCAATATCAAGTTTTGTATACAATTCTGATAGATCTCACAGCGGTGAGTAATGTTAAAGGTCTTATTATTATTCTACGACGATACACTATAACTGGATCACAGTCAACGGGGACAATATATTGTTAGACCAACGTGCCAGAAATATGTAATTACATTGCACTAGTTATATCGAGATCGTCCTATCCACGAAGAAGCAAACCAACGGGATAAAACATGGCTGACAATGGCCATTCTATACACGGGTGAAATCATTTTACAATCGAATTTGAGGTTCCGGTGATGAAATGAAATGACAATTATTTATTCGATGATTACCCCTACATACTATACGTACAATCTTACAGACTTTTTTTCTTTAAAATATTAGCATAAGCTAGCTGCCCGTGCGGATTCGCCCGCCTATTGCAAAGCATAAATGCAAACCCGCCGCATAAAATATAGGATTTGCCAATCATATATTAAGAGTAGTATTAAGATATGACATGCTTGAGATATGTTTGGAATGGAGTCTCGTTGTGACTAATACTATGTTTAGTCACAAGAGAAGCCATATGTATACGTGGGTTATCATTTCCCCGAATTTCATATTCCATAACGTTTTATTTTCCATAATATTCATTTGACATATTATTATTTTCCATAATGTTGTATGTCCGAATCATTCATATGCCATAAACTTTACTATAATTTTACTTGACAAAATATTCATTTGCCAAACTACATTTCTGCGAGCCGTTCGAATGTTGCGAATGTTCGTTTCTGGCGCTTCGGGCTAGTGAAATTCGGGCAAATGAAGGAATACCGTATACGTGGCATAGAGGCAAGATACCAGAGCATATAGAGGAGGAGCCAGTGTAGGCACAGATCACTTCCTAGTAATCATCATCATCATATCAGCCGAAAGACGCCCACTGCTGGACATAGGCCTCCCCCAAAGAGTGCCAAAGTGACCGGTGCTGCGCCACCCGCATCCAGCGGGTACTGCTTCCTAGTAATAAGTCGATTGAAAGGCCTCTTCAGACGATGGCGACACTATTGCTCGGATTCTACTACTACCACTGTACTCCAAACTGAATAAAAGTGGAAAATCTTCAAGACTTAGAAACACGGGATCGCTACAAAAGTATTTTGAAAGAGAATATTAGTGGAGAGGAGGTTGTGAGTGGAGAAGATATGAAAGAGGTATGGAGATGTGTGAAAGAAGGAATGATAGAGGCCGCTACCGAGGTGTGTGGTGAAACAAAGAGAAAGAAAGGAAAAGTAAACGCAACCCCATGGTGGGATGGATAAGTGAAAGAAGTCGTGAACGAGAAAAAGAAAGCTTGGCTTGACTTAGTAGCCATTGGAAATCTCCAGAGTAATGCAAGAACGGATTTAAAGGAGAAGAATGTTTGTATGGGCAATTGAATCAAAAGGTAAAAAGTGTGATCTTGAGAAAGAAAGATGATTTGCAAGAGAATATGGATAAAAGATTCTCTAGAGATTTCAAAACCAACAGAAAATTGTTCTGGAAAGCTGTAAAAGCGGCTACAGGCTCAACAACAGTATCAAAGCTTGGAATAATTAGAGATGAGACTGGAAGTATAGTGAAAGGGGAGCAAAATGTACTGAAAAGATGGAAAGAATATTTTGAAGGTTTGTTTGAAAGAGAAGAGAGAGACACGGTAGAGTCACGGAACTCTGAGGTGACTTTCGGCCTTGAAGGTGATGAAAGGGAGATAAGCATGACATAAATTATGGACGCGGTAAAAAATATGAAATCGGGTAAGGGTATGATAGGGTAACTGCTGAGATGATTCGGAGTGGTGACGGAGTCGTTGCAACCCTGCTGCACCGACTCTTTAACTTTTGTTGGAGATATGGCAAGGTGCCGGACGATTGGACTAAAGCTGTCATTGTTCCAATTTACAAGAGAAGGGGTTCGCGGCAGGATTGCAAAAAACTATCGTGGAATCAGTCTTCTCAGTGTGGTTGGAAAAATGTATGCGGAGGTACTGATAGAGAGGATAGTGAAAGAGACTGAGAGTAAAATGTGGGATGTGCAAGCAGGGTTCAGAAAGGGGGTGTGTGGATCAGGTTTTCTCTTTTCGATGCATCATTGAATAATGTCTGGCCAAAAACCAGAAGGTGTACTGTGCGTTTGTCGATTTGGAGAAAGCCTATGACAGAGTGGTGAGGGGTAAACAACCAAATTGATTCAGGCATTAAAATCCCTTTACGACGGATCTGGAGCATGCGTAAGAATCAATGGTGGCTACACAGACTGGTTTAGCATCCAAAGAGGTGTTAGACAAGGTTGTGCATGTGGCCTCGCCATGGTTGTTTAGCTGTATAATACCTTTCAAAGAGAGTGAATGTGGTTTATTAAAAATAGGTGAGTTACTCGTCAAATGCCTCCTACACGCTGATGACCAGGTGCTAATTGCGTCATCAGAGAAGGAGCTGCAAGAGATGGTAACTTGTATGGATGACTCACTGAAGCGGAAGGGTATGAAAGTCAATGTGAGTAAGACAAAAGTGATGGTTTTTGAGAAAGAAGAACGTGTGACTGTGTGCAATATTCTGATTGACAGTGAGAGAGTGGAGCAAGTGAATGAATTTGTGTACTTGGGTTCTTTATTTACGAGAGATGGAAAGTGTGATGAAGACATTGAAAGAAGAGTGAAAGCGGGAAATCAGGTGAATGGAGCATTGCACGCGTTTGTGAGCAGCCAAAATATAACAAAGAAGGCTCGACTCGGGGTTCACAGAGGAATGCTTGTTCCTACACTGATGTATGGAAGTGAGACTTGGGTATTTCAGAAAAAGCATGAGAGTAGACTGAATGCAGTAGAAATGAGAGCGTTAAGAAGTATGTGTGGAGCTCGTTTGAATGATCGAATAAAAAATAGTGTAATAAGAGAAAAATGTGGAATAGAAGACGATGTAGTGACTAGGATTGACCAAGGTATGCTTCGGTGGTTTGGGCATGTTGAGAGGATGTGTGAAAGTAGACTGACTAAGAGGATTTACGTCCAGGAGATGAATGGAAGGGTCGGTAAGGGGCAGCTTAGGCGAGGGTATCATGACCAAATTTCAGCGATAGGTAGGTAGGACTGTTAAAAGGCCAGGTCAGGAGTACCCGCAACCGACGAGCCTGTATGAGGAGATGTATGGATGTGATCGAAGCGAAAGAAGTATGTAAGGACCGTAGTATTTGGCATTCCTTAGTCTCTGCCTACCCCAATGGTATACGGGCGTGTGTGTGTGCGTATGTATGTGTATGTATGTATAAATTAAGGCACTTTTCGTCACTTACATCACTGACCTATACGGAGCAAAAGGCCGGGGAAGTACTACTAACTACGACCTAGCTACGAGTAACAACCAAACGGTCGCTCGCCGCGCATCTGGATAGAGTTATGACGTCACGTTCTAATTCTAACGGGATACAACAGAAAGTCGCGCATTGGACGTGGAATAAAAACAAATGGGCACCCGATGTGGCGCTGTGAAGCAGCCTCGCCACGGGGTAACGAAAAAACTGGAAGATAAAATTCCCGCAAATAAGACAAATTACACCCCTGGCTTCCGAAGTGGATAGCGCGATTAGCAGAGATAAACCAATAACACTTACCCGCAGATGTTAAAGGCTGTTCTCTACCCTGGCGTGCAACACGCAGCATTCAGGAAATAACTGTACACGGTTTGACGGCACAGCACTGAAGTGATTGACACTAATTAAAACTGGTCACAAATAAACGGAATAAAATGGATTAATCCCAAAATGTTCAATTACTAGCTGGCCTAGCTGCTTCCACTCCAATCACACGGAAAATCATATTTTTTGAGTTATAGATTTTCACGTCAAATTCGAGATTTCAAATCCGGAACGAAATGAGCAAACGGCCAGTTCCGTATAAAAATAAGACGATTAGGACGTAAACACATAGCCATGCAGCCATTTAACGCTACAATACAAACTAGTCTGTAGTCTGTACTAATAATTAGTGCGGACAAAGATTGAAAATTGAAAAACAATATCGGACAAGAGTTGGAAAACAAAAGCCAAAATTTCCAAAATCATACAGTAAATCTAAAGTGAATGTTTCTCTGAAAACGGCCAAATGCATCTGCAAGTTATTTGTAGGCCGCTGACGTCACGTGCGCACGAGTCGAGAAATTCTCAGTTTTCCCGCAATACTTAGTAGTAAACCAGGCGTAAACATTTCCGGCGTAACTTCTTACGTTACGTATTGATTATCGTAGTTACGATGTAATTCGATAAATAGTTTCGTTCACATGAACACTAGTCGCGGAAATTGAAGAATGTTTAATACTAGCTGCCCGCGCAGCTTCGCCCGGGTTTTACAAAGAAAGCAGGCAATCGCGAGGGATAAAATGTAGCCATGTCCATCCAGAAAGTCCCATCTATACACGAGTTAAAGAATTTTTGATTTCGGTCCAGTGGTTCCGGAGATTACCCCACATAAAATCTCACATATACATTAGACTTTTCCTCTTTATAATATTTGTACAGAAAATAAATGAATTAAAGTTTCGAGGAAGGTTTACGTTTCTTTAGTTTTCTACTGACATTTTGTGGCTAAGCTATTGATCAGTAGTCAATTTAACATTTAAAATTCTGTATGCAATTCAAAACGCTACGAATATCCGTTTACGTCATAGGAGGACACATAAGGACGTCACTTCCTTGCATTTACATTCCTTTAGAGACGTTTGACTATGTCCGGCACAATATCGGTGGCATAGCAATCGGTGCAATATCGGTGCCCAAGCGCTACTAAAACAATTTATTTGTTATGCACCTATTTGCTTGTAAACGGAGCAAACTTAGCCCTGTTACTTTTTTACAGTTTTTTGAAAACTATATGTAATTGTCACTACCACCTTTATGATTTTATTTTATGCATCCTACGATGCATGAGTATAAAGGTAAGTAATAGTTTAAGTTTACCAACGCCGCCGTGGCGTATGCTGTTTTGTCGTTAAATTGTAATTGCAAATGAATTAATTAATTAATAGCCGAGAACTGGAAAATGTATGAAATATGTAGCTGTCAACATATTAATCATGTCCTATGATGTGAAAATCAGGTATGTATTAAATTTATGTGTGCCGCGGTTCACATACCGGTAACGTGTTGGCCAATATATGTGAGACGCCTAGATAATGTGAAAAGCCCCACGCATTAGGTACTTCCCAGATTTCCCCACGACTTTAGGGAACACATACACATCATACATATATATACTCGCGCCTGTACTCCCAAAAGGGGTAGGCGGAGTACATGAAATGTACAGTTCAGTGCCACTTCCAGAAATTGCAGATATATAGCTGCAGAAAATGTGATACTTCAGTCCATCATCGCCCACAACACATCTAAACCAATTCCCATAAGTAATCGACTCTAGAGACTTACATCCAAGCAGGAAAAGGGGTGATGCTTTTCTAACGTGAAACGACAATGGGAACACTTAATACAATAACACAAGGTCTGTGTGGTTACGGCCCGCCTGATGGTAAGCGATCACCGTAGCCTATTGACGCTTGCAACTTCAGGAGTGTCACATGCATGTTGCCGATCCTTTCAAAATGTATTCACTCCTGTAACGAACAAAACAAAATTGACCTCTCATGAGTCATGCCCACTTCCCAAATAGCGTTGACACGCTCGTCACGTCTGTTTGCTGTTTGATTGTCGGTGTGTTTCAATTGGGTGCCGTTTTGTATCCGGTCTAGATATAATTTGGTCCATGGTAAATAGTGTGTCATGTGTTTTCGTGTACTGTGTAGTAAATAGCTCGTAGCGAATAACTGGTAGATTTTTAACTACCTATATCATGATTCATGAGGTCACACAGAGATAGGTTCTGTGGGTATTCTTATAGATCTTCTTATGTTATCTAGAATTCTAGATGATACACTTCGACCCAGTGGGATCTTATGTGCATTTGCCCCCTCCTTTATGCCTACTCCCAAGCTCGCTCCATCATTTCCTCAAAACGGATATCCCATGGATATTGCTAAAGTCAAGTGCTATAATGCCAAATTTTTTGTTAGACTATTAATCCACAAAAAAGGCGTTTCGTCATATAAATATAAATGTACGCGATAAAATCATGTTATACATGCACTTGCAACACCTACACCCTAGTCACCATTGACAACAGGAAATATGACTTTTGTGACATTCTTTAGAATTAAAACAGTTATGTACTAACCTTTTCTTATGACTTCATTCTAAGCTAAAACCACGAATCGAAGTTCGGGTTTCTCCGTCTCTATCGCACTTATATAACTCGAGTGACAGAGATGCAGATACACGGAATTCGAGTTTCGATTATCGTGCTAGCGTCGTTGAGTCCGATAAAAAATGTTATTTAATTTTTACTACCTAAACGGGACTTAATCGCGTATAATTTAACTTATTTATTTACCATATTACTGAGGTCTTCCGACGTTTCGGATGTGTCGCAACAGCCATGTTCACGGGACAACTGGCATGATGTGTGAGCATCGTGAAAGTTTAAATTATTATAAAAATGTTAAGTATTTGTTTTTATCCCTTAAGGATTTCAACTCACTGTACACATATTTAAAATGCAACTTGAATTTTCTACAAAAATCGGTGATTTGGTCAAATCACTGGACCGTGTAAGTGAAAAGACTATAGACCCGAGCCGCGATTCCAATTGTCTTAATTGGCAGAAAGGCACGTCCCTTAACATCTTTGTCATTCGAAATAGAATGATTTATTTGGCAGAATACTTAAAAATATGTGGTATAGGGTGTTACGGTAGCAAGCAGTACAGGTTCAAAGTCCTTTTGGAAAACCTAACGAGGGGAATATAATACGGCATTGTCATCTCAATCCAGTTCCAGTCTGGTGACTTGTCAAAATACAAACGTAACGACCGTGTCTGAAGCCCCTGCTATTCACGACCTGACTCCCCTCGCCTCTCATCACGATCACGTACAATCACAGAACTAGCGTACAATACTTACATACTTATATTATGTTCCCTAGACTCGTTACAACGACGCGTAAAGTCAGGCTGTCCCTGGTTTAACGGAGACGAGGAAGTGTTGAGAATGCCAGCCCTGCATTGTGACGACCGGATGCCCCAACAAGGTCCTTCGCGCGTCAAGAGGTTAAGTTGCCATAGAGCCTTTGTTTTTTTTCTGACATTTTCTACAGTTTGCCAGTTGCAAATGTTGCAATGCAACAAACAGAACAGTTATAAGCTGTCTTATTTATTGTCTATGGGTTTCTCATGAGTTTTCGCATTGTCGTTTTCGCTTTCGCATGAGTGGAGCTATATGACACACGATGCTGCGACCAAATCTACCCTCCTCTTTTTACTTTGCGCAGTGCGAGTAAGGCCGATATTAGACTATCGTAGAAACATAGGACTCATATTAATTTAATAAACCTATGACAGTGTAATAACAACCTATCATTCATATAGTCTATAATCATAGGAGTTTGATCCTATTTGGCAGCAAGCATATATGCTTGCTGTCAAAATACAATTATGATCATATGCGGTCTAATCTGCAATCAAAAAATACCAAGGAACTTAATGTATATCTTTTAAAGCTTTATATATTGCTCTACACGTTTCTGGTATAATTATTGATAATGTACATTGGGAAATTCGGGTTAGAAACTGTAAGCTGGAATAACTTTCTCCGGTGGCCAAATATCTCAGGGTTACTAGTAAACGATCTTTTGCACTGATTGAGCATCTAAAATGAGTTTCTTGTTTTGAGATGAGTGGTGCTGACCTTTGACAATATATAGTTAAATAAATCTTCGTCCATTCGGAGGTACATTTTGTATGACTTTATATCTTCCAGTCTAAGTTCTTCTAATGTGTAATTGACTCCTCTCTCTGATCGCCTTGCAATCCATGGTCTAACTGCATGCAACGTGGTCCATTTTCTTTTTTTCCTCATCCTTAGAGCAAATTGCACTCATAGCAACTGAAAACGCGGCGAACTCGGTATCCATCGTGTTTATGACCTATATGATACTTATATGACCTTAGGTGTAATATGCAAACATAGACCACTATCATATAAATAAATGATCCTAGAATTTGACAGATATGAACTCATATTTCTAGGATAAGTATATGATAGTCTTTTATCGGCCTAATACAGGAGTCGCTGCCAATCGAATGCAGCTCTTGCAATTATTTTTTCAATTTTTAAGTCCCTGGGTAGAAATGTACAGGATACTTAAGGTGGTTCGATTTCCATACAAAACGTTATTTGGCATTCGCAGGCTAACGGCGTGATTTTTTAAGAAACTAATGTAACTAACTTTCATAAATTAGCTTTCCATTTGCGCGAAATTCCCCCTTTTCTTGAATAAACTTGCATAAACTAGAATCATTTGAGATATTAGTCTGTGACGTCATACTTCGGGAAAACCATTTTTAAATAGCATTTTGTATGGAAATCGAAGCACCTTAACCCAGAAATCATCTCCTATCCTATGCGACTAGACAAGTGGAGTTTAAAAAAAAGTTAAATCGCACACACAGCTCAACTGAGTTTTTCGAGGAAGGAACCGTGCGCACAGTTTTTTTTATTATATCAATTTCAATTTATTTATTTGCAACCTTGTACAATTGACACATGCAACTTAAAGCTAGGCAATGCACAGGACCCCGTTAGGGCATAGCAAACGTTATAATTAATTATTAGGTACAATACAACAAATTTTTAAAATATAAAACAAGTTAGTTTAAATAAGTTTAAATACATTTGACTAGTTAAAACGTTAAAGTACAAAAAATTAAATAAAACAATAATCACTTTCTAAAATATTACATTAATTTGTAAAAATAATTTGTAAAGATAATTTGTAAAAATAATTTGTAAAAATAATTTGTAAAAATATGTTTAAAAATTTTAAATGTATAAAATTTAAATTAGTATCACATTTCACATTAAAATATATTCTTTAGAAAATCATTATTTAACTAGATAAAAAATTGTATATAAAAAATACCTACATTAGCTAGGTATACATATATGCAAGTTAACACGTGCAGATTGCATATAAATAATATGGTTGAAGTTCCATGAATTAATTATTGCAAGAAAATAAACGTGGATCAGTTTCGCAACAACCTCTTTTATTAGCTGTAACGTAACTGCCTACTTACCGTTTATTTGCCATTGATATAATACCTACTCCTACCTAACTCCACAATCATTTATGCATGGTATAACAACACAGGTACTCTCTTCCGAGACTCGCGAACCACGTGACTGACACAAGCCTACGTCATCAAACAGCATGATGACGTAGGCTTGTGTCAGTCACGTGGTTCGCGAGTCTCGGAAGAGAGTACCTGTGTTGTTACTTGTTATACCATGCATTTATGGTAGGAGAGCCCACGTCACTAAACCTAGTTCCATAAAACTAGCGGATGATATGTATACAAGGTGTAAATCATATAACTGAAAACCTGAAAGTAGTTTGTTCAGAATCGAAAGCTGAATCGATTGCACCATCTTTTAAGGTAGGTTGTATTTTTTTTGAAAAATATTTTTTATTGTGCCGGGTCTAAAAGTTACGAAGGCAACATACGCGAATCAGAGAAATGTTGGAGGATGTTGTTGTGAGGTGAACGTCAGGATCTACGTCACTGACAAGTACTGATTAGTGATTACAAGTGTAGAGTTACGAATCAAGTAGATCTGCTTGATAAAGAAAACCAACGAATATCTTTTGAAATAATTAACGTAAGGTCAATGAGGGCATTTCCGTCATACTTTTCGATAAGTTCACTTTGGCTGGTCATAACTAAGAGGATATTTACATTTTAATAAATCTGATCACTGTTATAGATTGGGCATTTATTTAACTATACAAATGTACTCATATTAAATTGCTAGTACTGCTGGTTATTTAAATATGTTTTTCTTTTTAATACATGTCAGATGACGGATTTTCCCGACGGTTTGGGGCTATTCCGTCAACCAACGATTTTTCTTGTATCGTGACGTATTACAAACATATAGGTACGTCAAGTGAACAAATACCGCTGAACTCTTAATCGAAACTAAACTTTAGCGAACTCAATTGAAGGTTTATTTTAGATTTTATTGCCAAATATATTTTTTTGGGGCAATTCCGGCCTATTTTTATAATCAGGAGTAGTGAACCTTTTAAAACAAATTCCCAAACCCTAGGGAAAATCCGTCAACTGACATCATGTTTTTAAAATAATAACTGACTTAATTTACTTACTATAACAGCTACTGTTTATATGTTCACCAGATGGCGCCACTGTTGAGTAAGATCCGAAGTACAGTGGCCAACGCATTGGCATATTATTATGGGCGCGACAATATTTTTAATTTCAAATCATATTTAATAAGTAAATTGGTCATTTCATAGCGTAAGTATTGAACGACCAATTTAGCTAAGACCCTAAATGCTCAACAATCGAAGAGCGTGATTACCATCATACTGCTATTTTGCCTTTATCGATCAAAATTATATTTTCAACTGCAACTGTGCTTACAATTTTAATATCGAAATAGTATAATGATATGGACTAATTAAAACACGCTAAGACGTATACACACCAGATGGGTAGGTATACGTAGACAGGCATTAAAATGTAAACGTAGCTATCTTAAGTATTCCCTCCCAATACAAGTCACACTGCTTGCGAGACGCACGCGTGCTCACGTCACACAAGCGGTAAGTCCTGTCCCGCGGAAATGTATACCTTCAAATGCAGTAGGAATACCTTCAAATGCAGTGTTGTATGTAAAGGCATTGTAATCTGGTGTGCAATGCCTTTACATACAACAATTTTAGTACCTACTGATTTTCAATCGGGACTAATCTCAGTCCGTCGAGTTGAAAAACAAATAAAAAAATCAAGCAAAATATAAAAATAAACTTGATCCTCTGCAAATTAAACAGAGTCGTTGAAAATAAATTATAGTATAATAATCATAGTTATTATTCAAGTAAGTCAAATCAAAAAGGTTGGCAATATATGAAATGGGGAAATTCCGGCACATGACGGTTTTGCCCGTTTCACAATTGACGGATTTGTCTACTCGATCATTTCGTTAGTACCAATATTTAACCACCCATAGTTTCTCACCAACAGATTATAATTGAAAATTAATAAAACTACCATCAAACATGCATATCGAACTATACAATAAACACATTTACTAAGCCCTAAACGTACATTTTTTCATCGCACCGTCACGAAACACAGCAGCACACTACACTCGCATTCGAGTTCAGAGCGCAACTAAACTTTGAAAGCGGGGTTTTTCCGTTCACCGGCTAGACAGCGCCATCTGTTTTTGACTGCAGGTATAAAATTTTATCTCTGCTTTACCCATCGAGTCAGTAAGCTTGTACTGTTGTTTGAATAGCCACAAACGCCGTTTGACGGAAATGCCCCGCTGACGGATTTGGCCACCCTGACCTTATTTGTAAATGGACGTATTAATCTTATTAAGGATTAAAAAACTCAGTTGGGGTGTCTGAGGTTTTCAGTATAATAAAATACACCTTGTATATAAGTCACGTCATTAATAATGGATGCAGACGATATGGCGATGCTGCAATGGAAAAAACCTGGCAAGGCTATATAATAAAAAAAACATTAAATAAAAACTGATATCTAGTATGATAAGACTCCTAAGTTTCGTTTGTTCCTCGAAACAGGGGAGTGGTGGGACTTATTGGCCTTATCAGTGGCAGCAGCATGATAAGCAACGCGTCGTACTTAGGTATGTAGTACTAATGATCGATATCCTCAAAAAACCAAAGCTCATCTGAAAGATCATCAATTTCTGTATAAGAAAAACCACTGCTGCATAGTTTATCCCAATGGTTGACCGGTAGACTACCTATGCACTATGGCATTAAGTCCGCCATTGTAACTATCAATAGTTGTAAAACTTATAAATGTTATAATTATAACGTAACGATTTTATACGCGCCTAGATATGTGTGGAAAAGGTGTTGCCCATATAATTTTACCAGGAGTCGTGTAATATGCATATTTTACATGAAGCAGGCACCGTGAATCCCTTCTGATTCTGCTATCGTTTTTTTACAAAAAGTACCAGTATTTGCCCGCGACTTCGTCCGCGTGACCCCCTTATTAACTTCGGGGAAGATTTTTGTGTTTTCTTTTTCAGTTTTTAAGTAACGAGCTGTACCTTCCTACCTACCGCTACCTTATCTTTTTTTCACGGTATTAATCGATTTTTATAGGTGTACGAAAGTATACAATTTCCTTCCTCTTTGTAAAACATAACAACGTGGTGTGTACAATGTAAACAAATTATTTATAATCCCATTCTATTTCCAGCGGTACGAGAATAGCTGTTCCAAAGCAACGCGGACCAGTAACGTGGTGTATGCGTGCAATTCCGTTGCAGTTTATTTTCGGGCTACCCGACAAATGTTACGCGGGCACCTATTACTCTGAGGGTTGCCATTGACTTGTTATAATTAAACAACGAGTTTAAATAATAACGATTTAACACGTATATTATGTAAAAGATAGGGTAGGTACTAGGTACTTCCCGACATTTTTAAGTCGAATTTTTCATTTTTACGAAAAGATTTCTTGGTCAAGGATTAGGCTATTTTGTCTTAGCACGGTAATGAAATGAGTACTCGCTGAGCCGATTCTAACGAACCCAAACTTGTTGCCTTTAAGGCTCCACAGGATCAAGATCACTATCATCATCATCATCATCATCGTCATCACATCACATCACATCAGCCGAAACACGTCCACTGCTGGACATAGGCCTCCCTCAAAGGGTCCTGTCAGGATCATAATCATAATCATAATCATAATTTATTGCATTTCATGTTAGTATAATAGGTCTTAAAGCTTGGTACAGTTAAACATGAGCTCTGTTGAGCATAGCAATTTCTTAAAACTACAAGTTTAAAATTCAAAATGTCAAAATTGTGAAAATGTACATTCGAGTCCAATGCATAATACATACAATTTCTTCCTAAAACCTAATATTTTCGTTTTTATTTTAGGTAATTCTGAATCATGCACATGCATTTTAATTCTCCTCTAATTACTAACTTATATAACTGATAACTGATATTTGGTTAATATGTACTTAGAGTTGAGAGGGGCTAAATGTGCTACTTTAGCCGCGCTTGCTTAACCTAGTATGACACACTTTTCGAGCATGAGAAGTGAAAAGTTGAGAGAATGAGTTCGATTTTTTTACATTCTACAATACTTCCACTAGCTACGATCCCAAACCAACCTCTTGCTTGATTATTTTACTTTTTTTGTACTACGACCGTGGTAAACAAGCATATGGCCTGCCAGGGAGTAAGCAGAGATCGCAATCTATGTATCGTTGTTTTAAATAACTTAGAAAAGTTGAAAAACCCCCGACATTTTCATTTCAAAGTCCAATATCTCAAAAACGGCTAAACAGATTTTCATGAAACATAGCTAAAAACACTCGGGATAAAAATATCTATGACAGAAACAAAACCGCATTCAAATCGGTCCATCCGTTCGGGAGGTACGATACCACAGGCAGATACACCCTCTCTTTGCGTCGGGGGGTGGTCGGGGGTTAAAAAGTGCGAGGTCTTGGTGATTAAGGCAGATGGGAAAACACCATATTATGTAACGTGAGTTAAAGGTTGCCGACAAAGTGAAGTATCTTGGTCGCATCCTGACACACACGCTAAGTGATGACCAAGATATTGAAAGAGAACGTAGGGCGTTACCAGTACGGAGTAACATGATTTCCCGCAGGTTTTCCCGACGTATTATACGATTTACGACTGCAGCACGTCTATCATGGGATGGACGCGACATACCCTCGATTTTCTCGCACTATCCGTCTCTTTCTTATTAGAACACTTAGAACTAGAGGTATAGTGCGAGAAAAATCGAGAAAATGTCGCGGTCGTCTCATGAAGTCATGATAGACGTGCAGAAGAATCACATGCGCGTTGCCGACCCTTTATTGATTTGAGGATTAGGTGGCTCAACACAGCGAGTCCTTGCGACCTCTGGCGACCTTCATACATGCTCGTCGGTTTAAGTTCGGACTGCACTCGTCTGGAATAGGGGTGGTAGACACTAAGTACATAAAAAAAAACGAAAAATTATTAAAAATGTGATCTAATGGAGACAAAAGCAAATAATCACAAAGTTATAAGTGTCCAAAGTTTTAAGAGGGGGTATATTCTGTCCCTTTTCCGCAAACATATGACGCTCGTAATAATACATTTTTAACCGACTTCAAAATAGGAGGAGGTTCTCAATTCGGTTGTATTTTTTTTTTTTTTTTACCTCAGAACTCCGTCATTGATGAGCCGATTCGAAAAAAAATTTTTTGTTTGTAAGTATATGCATCCAGGTGGGTCCCATTTTTTTTAAAAATTAGTTGGATGATGGGATCCATGAGGAATTGAGAGAACTCCTCAATTATATTAGGCACTATAGTGATTTTGGTATTATATCTCGTGTATTTACATCCGGAAATCATAAATTTGGTGGAGTGGAACTGATGATGAAGACCACAGATGACTTATGGAATTCCTCAATTATGTACTTAAAGTACAAAAGCACGTCACAGATTCTGATAAGATTCCGTTGAAATAGCAGCTAATGAAGTACCAAAGGTGATCCTTGTGGAATCGACGGAAGTCCTCAAATATTATCGGGCCACATACAGCGATTGGGTTTTTTTCTCTAATAATCAACGCATTTGCTCTCGGAAATCAGTTCATGTGGTAAATTGGAAAATAAATGTAGAAATGAACATTCGCGGCTTGGTGGAGTACTAAATTGAAGTCGGTTAAAACTTTGTTTTTAAAGTAAATTATGAGTATTCTACGCACGCGAAAGTAACAGCTCCGGCGAAGGACGCGAGTCGCGACGCGGGGGAAGTTTGTTTTTTGTGTTTGCAAAAAAAATCAGTGGTTATTTTTAATTTATCAGACACGTTTAGCACAACCCTGAAAGTGATCCAAATAAAACTCGACATTTACCACTAAGCAGAACGCAAGACACCTGTGTTTTCGCATCCTCACAAAACGAGCTATAGATGCTCGTTTCTCTATGGCTGATACGCTATTTTGATTCTGAGTTTGAGGATTGGCACTCGACGATGCAATACCCGTGCCAACTTCCGTATATCCACCCTGATACATACTGGTCAAGCGATAAAAGACATTATATCCAGATCGAAAAGAACTCTTACGCGGTAAAATCAGGATGAAGATCTGTGTCTAGTAATTAGTGCTAATAAAAGGTTAGCGTAACTATTTTGCAAACAGCGACGATAATAGACACATAACATAACTATGTAATACCTATAGATAGGTATGCAAATGGGTAAGTTGTCTGGCCTAACAGAGTAGGTACACTCTGTAACTGTAATGTAATACTCGGTACGACGGAATTTCAGACAAAATAAGTTTCATAAGCCGTACTCTACTCCTAATAGACTGTATGTATTAGTGCTCCTTAATTTACTTTTAAAATACCTACTTCAATGTATAATTATGCCAAGCTAATAAGTCTAAGAACATTATACATTAAGATTTACTACCTACCTAATTACCTTTCCACTATCACTGCTTTCCGACATCAAATGAGTTGATTACTACAGTTTTCTACCGAAATCACTATAATATTTGAAGAGTTTTCCACAAGGGCTCCCTGAATTACCTTTGGTTCTTCATTAGTTGAGAGCGTATAGCTCGGAGTTAAATTGAGTTAACAATCTTAAAAAGAAATATACTAAATAAAGAAATACATCCCTATTGAGAACCTCCTCCTTTTTGGAAGATGGTTAAAAAATAAATGTGCGAATAAAATGCAAAACGTACTTCAAATTCCATAAGAAACATTCCATGTAAAAAAGAGACCAAGCCTCGAAACTCTTCCACCGTAAAAAGTTGAGATATTTCGTAGTACCAAGTCTCAGGCAGTCTTATTATTCTTTATTTGCTAAGTATCTAAATAAAATTCTGCAACTTTGCAATCACACAACTTACGGATTTTTGCACAGGTACCTAAAACTATGTAGGTAGTATTGTGTGATTAAAAAATAAATTTGCAAATAAAATACAAAACGTACTACAAATTTACCACCTACAACACCAATGTTGCCAGTAGTTATTTTTATAAATAATTTAACTACCTATATGAAAAATAGGTCTCAATGCGGACCCCGGGCTCCTTTAGGGCACAACCGGGAATAGAGCTTTTAGAATGATGATGAAAAATTATTAGGTAAATGACTTTGACAGTAAGTGAATTGAAGTATTATGTATTTTATCTACGCACATAATCATTAGTGCTCTAAAATGCGTTCAAAAACCGTAGGAAATGACCAGCATTATTACAACCTATTTTACTATAAGAACTTTCTTGTCTGTGGTAGTAGGTAAAATCTGTACTGTAATGTTATTTATTACAGTACAGATTTTTGTAAGGTTATGAGTTTAAATTTGGAACAGCTATCAAAACTCAAATGGGTCTCTATTCTAGTATCCATAGATATTAAAACAGTAATCGATGCGAAACGTCAATTCAGTATGTTTTTTAATATAAACCGCACGACATTTGATCAAGAGTGACATGAGAATAGGGACTTCATTCGTTTGTCTATGATTTTAAAAAACATTCGACTTGACGTAGGATCGAATTGCCGCCATTACTGTTGTCATTTCTTTGTTGGTTTTTGCTGTTACGAAAGTAGAATTGTGAAAAGTTGTTTGTAATTCACATTTTAGTTGAAAAGTAGTTAGTTTAGTTGAGTAGTAGTGACTCCGAAAACGATATGCACACTCCGCCGGATATCGTAAATGCAACCACGATTGCAACAAAGATATTTTACAGGTAGCACTATAGTAGCAATGCGGGTCATTTTCCTACGGCTTCTGAACCCATCTTAGAGTACTTATGATATGTGTGTAGATAAAGTAGTGTATGCAACTGTACATAATTTAGCCTTAAAACACTCGTGTGATCCTATTATGAAACTCGCTATTTTAAGGACTCTGATTATGTATCAGTTGCATAAACTACTATTGTAACGTTACTTATTGTTCATGGTTGTTCTAGTCAAACAGTCTCTCAGCATAAACTATAGACGTCAAAAAAGTAAAAGTCAAATACTTCAAAATGGCGTCAGCATCTCTGTTGTCATAGTACAACTGGAATACGATGCTATAATTTCGAGTTTGTACATTTGGATTGTGTAGAACCTCTGAAATTACTTTCTTTTTCAGAATAGGTAAGAATATCTGCAACTTTTCTTTGATTAGTGAGTACACAGACTAAACTTAAGTCAACAGTTTACCGGGTTCTTGTAGTGAACTTATTATTCCAATTACTTGACCAATCCGTTTCGTCGTTGAATAAAATTTATCAAATCATGTACCAAATACTTACACTATTGCCACTTTCTGTGTCCACAAATACTTATTATAGTGACGTTAAGTAATGATGGAGAACTTAGTAAACTTGTTCACGATGTTCTAGATATCAGCGCGTCATGGCTGCACCAACGAACTACAAACAAAACACATCAATGTCGATGCCAAGTCCTCAAAGCAATCCGCGTTTGTATTTTTCCTTATTCAAACAAACAACTCTCATAGTAAACCAGTGTAGTAACTGCATTGTAATCATAAACGTGATCTAGTTAGATATTTAGATGTTGTTAGATACTAACTGTTAACATACCAGTGCTGAAGTGGAAGCCACAGCAGCTTGCACGGCCGAACAGTTCTTGGTATTGCTGGTCATCTAACATTTGCCGCATTGTTCCGCATGAATCCAAATCTATGCTTATTTTGAAACTGTTTTGCATTAGTAACTTTAGACCTTTTATTTCAGTTACTTTTGACCTTTTGCCCGCCTAGTATGAGGTTAAAAATGTATCTCACTGCAAATAGTGATACTGTGAATTGTCCTAAAAAATGTGCCAGTGTATGAATTACCATCACCTTACTTCTTGTTTGTCTGTGATACCCAAAAAAAGGTTTGCAATGTCCAACATAATTCAATACCAAGACATGTTTCTTGATTTCACAGTTTTCTTTATGTACAGCTTTTTCCTACTGTTTTCTGTTAAATTCATTTGCATAAATCTTGATTTGAAGAAACTATTCTGAAATTTGTGTTTGTTAATTTATCTTCAGAGCTGCATGACATACTTTTAAAGTTTTGGGACATTCCGCAGTAGCAATATCTGCAGCGTAAGTTGTCAGTTTTGTACCTCATTATTATCTTATGTTGGTTTTGTTTCATGTTTTGTTATGTCGGTACAGACTACATGATTGCGGGGCCCCCAATGAGTTTCGGTATGATGAAAGGTAATACCAAATTATTGATGTATATTTTTTTATTTTTCGAAATTGTCCTCACATTCATTCTATTTCGGATCTAGGTTATCTTTGGGGATTTAAAACTTGTAATACATTGCACAAAATTTCCAATTTTCCACATCACCAAATTCATTGCAATCATTTTTAAGACTATATCTTTTCATTTTGTTTTCCGCTAGCCTCTAACGCCGTATTAATTCTTACGCTGGCTGCACTAATTTCTGATTAACATGTTTAGATGTCAGAGCATTTGATTTATTTTGCCCTCCCTCCCTTTCTCCTTACGCTTTTTTGTTTTTTCTTTCATTGTATTGCGGCTGCTTGCTTGAAGGCGGTATGAATGCACCGCCGCACCATAACCAATACCAGTACCACCCGCAATACCAGGGTGGTCCCCCGATGAGCCACGTTGGGTATGGGGGCTGGCAGCCCCCGCAACAACCACGTTTCGGTGCAGAAAGCGCGCGGCGCGCGGCCGGTGCCACCGCCGGGCAGCCCGCGGCTGGGAAGGACGATAAGACGAGTCCCTTCGTATCCTCGTTGCATTCACACCCGGGATTCCAGCCACAGAAGATTGGGAAAGGCGCTGGTGCGGTGAGTTATAGTCATTTTCGTTAATTCCTACTTATACTGACACCTAATATTTTTTTTTTTTTTTTACCCGTAATTTGTGGCTTTTTGCTACTTAGGCACTTTGCCAATGTCAAGTGGGGGAGATTTGCATTTACGGATCTGTGGAGTGCACCTAAAAATTTTGCCCTGGGGACTAAACATACACATAAACTGTTATCGCAGTTTGGCGAGTAACATAACATTGTTAATTGTTTTGTACTTTTGATAAATAAATTAAAAAAAAAAAAAAAAAAAAACATACAGAAATACTATACATGTTTAGGAATAATAATAATGGCTAAAAAGATACTTATTATTAATAAATAGTTATGATTTTATTTATTTTTATCAATAAAATAAGCCAAGGGCTTGGCCACTTTGGGCTCAAAGCTGGCCAAGAGAGCTTTGACATTAGTGGGGAGTTGAACTTTAACTTTTATTAGTAGGTCATAGAGGGAGAATTGAGTTGTAGGACACTCGAAAAAAATGTGCTCAATTGGACCAATACCATGCCCGCACAGACACTCCGCGCTGTTTTTAACTTTAATCTTATATAGAAATTCAGGGGAACACACATGGCCTAGCCTAAGACGAATGATGCAACTGGTAACTCTTTTTTTTTAATTTAAAAAACCAGGGAGTAGACGGAATATTCTTTTGCAAATGATAGTACTGGAGCTTATTATCCGCGGCCCATAGAGCCGACCATGTTGAGTATAATTTTAATGAGGAGATCGCGTCTAAGTCCTTGCTAAAACATTGAAATAAAGATCTATTACCGTTCACTGCTGCTTCCTTGGCAGCAAACTCAGCCAGTTTGTTCCCATGAATACCCTTGTGGCTGGGGATCCAGCATAGGATTACTTCTAGATCAAGGAGACGGCAGGATAGGAGAGCCTCCTTGATGAGGCAAACCAACAGTGATTTAGCCCAGTATTTAATTGAATTACTTGTAATAGCTAGAATAGAGCATAGACTGTCCGAAAAAATTACTGAGTTAACCAGCCTGTGTTCTTTGACATACTTGACAGCCTTCAAAATAGCAAAACACTCCCTAGTGAATATAGTGCAGATATTGGTTATTGTGAGAGGTGGGACTCGGATATTCTCCGCCGATACACCGACCTTCATGTGTTAAGGCCTACAAATAAGTAGTTTGAGTTGACTAATGTAGTTTTATAAGTGTTTTTTGTAACTAACAAACTATGGATCTATGCAATCTGAAAATATATTTATTTTTATTTTTTTTATTTTTTTTATTGGGCAGTTGGAATTTATGTACCGAGTTAAGATTGTCATGAATGAAGGCACACCCAATATTTCGTGAAAGTTGGCAAATAGATTGAAATTCATACTCAGCAAACCGCATTATGGCATTCCAAAAACTGAACCTTGTAACACAATTTCATAAATAAAAGTCTTGATAGAATAGTACATATACACATACATACAGAGGCCGGGAAGTAAGGGGTTTCCGGCCGAGTACATATATACGGCCGAGCGTAGCGAGGTCGGATATTTATGGGGCTGGCAACCACTTTTCACGCCGAGGTATGTAGGTATAGTGCGTTTCTCAAACATTCAACGAAGTAAATTAAAAAAACTCCAAGAAATCAAACTTTAATTTTCATGGCTGAACGCCGTGATCCTGTGCCACAAATTGTGGAATGGAAATTAACAAAGACCATCTTGCAGGCCTATGCCTCCAATTTTGTATGAAATGCCATTACGGGTCTCTCGTCTGGCTCCGCCCGAAACGTGACACTTCGAAGCCCATTGTGTACTTCATAAAGAACACAACGTTAATATTTCATTGCATGTTTGAGAAAAAAAAAATATTGGTCAAGTTGACTGCTCTCTATTTGCCACCTTTCATGATCCATCTTCCACACACTGATCCATCTTGTTTAAATCTAACGAGCGAGCGAAGCAAACAAAGTTCTATGCTTCAGCTTGATGAGTAGCTCACAGGGTTGCTAGTGGCATTTATGTCACTATATTATCAGTACTAACACAGTCATCATTCGACCGCGATGAAATAGCCGTCAGTTCAAATAAACTGACGTATTTATATGCCAAAAATGTCACCTCCGATCCCGCTCTAATCTTGCTTGATTATATTTGTAGGGCGCCGGTCTGCCAAAGCCGCCAAAGCCCCCAGAGAAGCCGCTGATGCCGTACATGCGCTACTCGCGCCGCGTGTGGGACAGCGTGAAGGCGGCGCACCCGGACCTGAAGCTGTGGGAGATCGGCCGCATCATCGGGGGCATGTGGAGGGACCTGCCCGAGTCGGAGAAGGCTGTGTTTGTTGATGAATATGAGGCGGAGAAGGTAACACTTGTTTTTTGTTTCAATAGCGCTTTCACATCAACAAATTTTTGGTCTTTTTATCAGAGAAAGTACCCTTTACTAGATCTAGGGATATCTATTTGTATGGGTAATAACTGGAACTATTCGTGTGATTTCAAAAAATATTTTACCGTAGACATCTAGCTAGCTATATATTATCCATCCGGTTTGTCTGCGTTATTTTTACACGAGAGCCTCGCGGGCGCGGTCAAAAGTTTAGTCACTATTTTTCTAGTTCTAGCTGAGTTTGTCATCTAAAAAGTTAATCACTATTTTTCAATTTGTATCTGCTAGCAGTAAATTAGAAGCATATTTAGGTAAGATATACAAAAGTATTAGCATAAAAATCTTGTTTAAAGATTTGTTTCTTTGGCTAATGTAAGAATAATGAATTTATTTCCAACATCAGGCGCAGTACACAGAAATGTTGAAAACTTACCAATCCTCGCCCGCGTACATACAATGGCTGGCCCACAAGTCCAGAGGCAAGCGATTTTGACTCTTATGGCCATAAGAATTGGGAACCATTTTCACGCCTCACGACACTGCTTCGTAACACGGGTCTTCATGGGCTAGTTTTTAAAACCGTTTACTATTTTATTTGACAATTCATTCAAAATTCATTTTTAGACAGATTGATTACCTACCAGTTTTAATTTTTCATTTTAGTCTCTTAATTTCTCTTTTAGTTCAATATTACCAGTTTTTCGAAAATCTGTAGCAAACTGAAACTGGGTAGCCTTCAAAAATAAATGTTTGTTTTTTGAAGAGATATCTGCTTTTGTGTTACGTTTTGTTTGTTATTCTTGTGATACGTTTGTGTTATCCATAAAGCCGGGTCCGCTGCGCCGTGTTTTCAATGTTTTTAAACATCTAACATGTCATCCGTCAGTGCAAACAAATAGGGTATTGTTTTGGTTGGCAAAACATGTTACATGTTTAAAAACATCGAAAACACGGCGCAGCAAAATTTTTGTTACACGCAATACAAAATGTAACACAAAAGCAGATATCGCTTCAAAAATAAACCTTAATTTCAAAATTATATTAGGGCCTTACCCAATTATATTTTTTTTATTAATTTCTAGATAATACATTTAACTTAAAAAGACTTAATGTCGATACTGAAGGGGTCACTCTTTTCTGCATTTGACTCTTAGTGAAGTGTCTATGATATTTGTATTAAATTAACTGGTCTTGATATTGGAATTGGCTAAAATCAAACAGTAGTAAGAGGTTTTAAATCACTGTTACTACCCTACCGACATACTTACTTTCCATCCCCACGGTATAACCGCCACTGTACAAAAAGCACAGTAACATGTAAACACGGGGTAAACACAGTTTGAGCCATTTCTCATTAATCCTCATTGTCCCAACCAACTTTGTATTCGATGGCGGCAAGGCATGTACTTATAGATCCATATTGATTCAGTGTCTTAAAAAACAAAATAGTAGGTACTCTGAAGTCCTTTAGGCGGTCTCTGTTGACATTATCCAGCATGACCTCGCGGGTAATATTAGTGGACAAAACTATGCATGTCCAATTCGATATTGTCTAGATATGGTGCAAGATAAGCTACCGATCTCCTCCCAAGTGTCCTATTTAGATAGAGACGGATAGTCTATCTCGCTCGCGGCCTTCTGCTAGCCATGCTGGTGAAGCCACCGCCAGCGTGCCTTGCCGCCGTCTGCACCCTGTGACTAACATCGCACCGTAATGCTAATTTTGTCCACATGCACCTCACCCTTATACCGGGCACTGTAGTCGGAGTACGAAAAGACTCTGAAGGCCTACCACAACTCGCCCGCCTACCAGGCTTATATCGCCGCCAAAAATAAGGCCGTCGGTAAGGGATGTGTTTGTCTGCATGCTTGTGGGTGTGTAACGGTAGATGTTTGTGAGAAATCGCTAATTTGCTAGTATTTTTTTTTACTGTTGGGCGTTTTCTTAAGGAATGTAAGTTGACCGTCAGTTTTGTTACGACCTCGTAACCATCCGTTAAGGTGGTTCGCTTTCCATAAAAAAACGTTATTTGACATTCGCAGGCTAACGGCGTGATATTTTAAGAAACTTATGTAACCAACTTTCATAAATTGGCTTTCCAGTTGCGCGTATAATCTATAAGAAATTAGTTTGGGATGTGATACTTTGGCAAAACAGTTTTTTTTTAATTATTCTAGGAATTCCCCCTGAATTTCGCGCAAATGAGTTCGTTACATAAGTTTCTTAAAATATCACGGCATTAGCCTGCGAATGTCAAATAACGTTTTGTATGGAAAGCGAACCACCTTGATGGTACATAAGTATTTGAAGGAAAATCTCCTTCTATACCCTTACTCATTTAAGGATATGTGCTAGTCCTGAGACATATAACCTTGCCATAACGTTGTTGACACATTAACTGTTTTATTAACGATTCCTTATGATAGCAACATGACAAGGTTATATATATGTTGAGTTGTCATCGTAAATTGACCGAGACCAAGGTATAGTAAAGATTAAAACATTGAAAAAATAAACCTCACCAGGATTATGATTTCTTTAATTTGTAAGCGATTTCTTGCATAATGTTTACTCGTTTTGTATGTTTATATGTTTTGGTGTCTGGTAACTGTAAATAAACATTTCAAAACTCACCAAAAAAACTATTTTCAAATGATTTGAACAAAGACGGTGTTGCTTTCCAAAATTGGGCCAACATAACATTTATGCGATCATACGTAAATAAAACCAAAAAGGAGTAAAACCTAACTAATAGGGCAGTTTTGGGGGTGTTAAACAATTTTTTTTATTACCCATATTATACAACTATTCCAAAGTGATCAAAGTCTTAATTAGACTACTGTTGTATAATCGAAATACAATCTACAAAACGTAAATTTTGAATGCTCGACTAACACCCACACACCATCGCATGCTATATCAGCTTGGCCGTCACCTCTCTACAGAGTGATACTAAACCGAGTTGTGTCAGCAGTAGGCAACCTGGAGGAGGAGAGCTCCACCAAGAAGGGAAGCTCGCAGAAGGACCAACAGCAAGACAGGAGGATCGACATACAACCCGCGGAGGATGAAGAAGGTAACGTATCCTTAGACAAGTGCATATTACATTTATAAATAATTTGTTTGTATTAATACTTTGTACATTATGTACTCATAGAAATTGTAGAACGGGCGCTCAGTAAGCCTGTTTTCGAAACGGCGCTTATGACTGCAAATTAGGGGGTTCGGTTAAATTTTATAGCAATTTGTTGTAGACCGCGGGCCCATTACATGAGTGAGCATGGACGACTTGGCGAGCTTGCGGCTTATACTCACAAGCTTGTTTGCGTTTCGCGTATTGTACACGTAGTAATAAGAAGTGTGAAAATGAAACCATCTATTGTATTTGGCAGATCAAGACGAGGGTCTATCCGTGAAGCACATCTCGTACGCGCGCTACCTGCGCAACCACCGGCTGATCAACGAGATCTTCAGCGACACCGTCGTGCCCGACGTGCGCTCCGTCGTCACCACGGCGCGCATGCAGGTACCAGTACCACTACCACCGGGGACCGAGGATACTCGAGGGAACTCGTCATCTCGAATAAGGCTGCAATAGAGCACTGGCAGCACTCGCTCACAGCTCGACCAATAACAATCTGCCCATTTGGCTTGTGATCATTTCGACTTGTACAGTTGAAAATTCTATCTTCGTGAAATGGATGGCTGAATTAGTAATTTCATCAACGGGGCAATTCATCACCAGAAAACTATAATTCGCCATACGTTTCTGGGTTGATGATAGCGCCTCAAGCCAAGAACAATAAAACATGACATGGGAGTAAATTGGGAGTTTGTGTGCCAAGTCTGTGAAAAAACACAGTGGTAACAAATTCACTGGAATAATCGAGCAAGCAGTAACGCGACGCGGGCATCGACCAGCATGAACCTGGGTAAGCATACCTCTATATTCCAGGCAGAGGTGTACGCCATTCTAGAATGTGCGGCAGCCAATCTGCAAAGCACCTCCCTCAATCTTATTATTTATATCCATTCGGATAGCCAGGCGGCTCTCTTGGCCCTAACCTCTAACGTCACAACGTCGAGGCTGGTCGGGAACTGCCGGGATTTATTGAATGACCTGGGCACAAAAAACAAGGTAATATTACGTCGGATCCCAGGGCATGCAGGTATCGAGGGAAACGAGAAGGCCGATGAGCTTGCACGTGCGGGGGCGAAGGGGACGCACTGCGGACCAGAGCCGTTCTGTGGCATCCCCAAAAGTCTGACCAAGCTCACTCTAAAGACCTATTGTTTCTACAAGAGTGTCCAAGCCTGGAGAGCTATACCAGGACTGAAACATTCCAAGGCGCTTATTAGAGCCTTTAGCAAAAAGGCGTCTTCTGATGCCTTTGCGCTAAGCAGGAACCGTCTACGCATGTTGGTAAGGGTGCTGCAAACGTTAGGTCTGTGTGACACAAAGCAGTGCAGACTCTGCCTTGACGCGGAAGAGACGCCTACACACATCCTAACTGATTGCCCCTGCCTTATGCGCAGCCGTAACTCCTTTCTGGGAAGACACGTCATGTGCCCGGAGGAGATTAAATTTCTTGAGATCAACAGTATCCTGCAATTCTTTGAGTTTGCAGGACTTGACTAAGAATTGTAGTAAGTGGCGATCACAATAGATCAGCGATGGTCGCAGTGATATAAGGGCTCTCTAGTCCAGGCCCCGTAGCATGGATGGCGTTATCACGCGATAAGTGACAGGATAGGCACGTCGTCTCGTTCTATCGAACGGTGTCAGCCAGGGACGGAAGCTCTATCCTGTCACTTATCGCGTGATAACGCCATCCATGCTACGGGGCCTGAAGCCACTACCAGAATAATAATAATAACGCGACGCTTCCATATTATAAGCTACTACTTCTGCTAATCATCAGGCAGATCTGTGATAGTGTAGCTGTGTAAGTTTGTTGGTAGGGGGAAATCTCCGGAATCACTTATCCCGAAAACTGTTTCACCTGTGATTATGGCCATATCCTATGTTTTATCGCACGGATTTACCTGTTTTCTTTGCAACACGCAGACAGATTGATGAACTACATTGTTGGCAAAAGTAATAATAGTAATGTTTGTCGTGACACAGATCCTGAAGAAGCAAGTGCAGTCGCTGACGATGCACCAGAAGAAGCTGGAGGACGAGCTGCAGCAGATCGAGGAGAAGTTTGAGGCCAAGAAGCGCAAGTTCATCGAGAGCAGCGACGCCTTCCAGGACGAACTCAAGAAGGTGACTCTCATCCCTGCTTAGACCACCCTTGACCAGGACCGTGGTGTGCCAGCATGGAGCTCTCATGTTCCTGATCGTTGTAATTAACTAACATGCATGAATAGTACATTACTACAGAGGCCGGGAAGTAAGGGGTTGCCGGCCGAGTACATATAGACGGCCGAGCGTAGCGAGGTCGGATAGTTATGAGGCTGGCAACCCCTTTTCACGCCGAGGTATGTATAGTGCTTTTGTAACATGCAAAGATAAATTTAAAAAAATCCAAGAAATCAAACTTTAATTTTCATGGCTGAACGCCGTGATGCTGTGCCACAAATTGTGGAATGGAAATTAAAAAGACCATCTTGCCGGCCTAGGCCTTCAATTTTGTATGAAATGCCATCACGGCACAGTGTGTCCTTGGACCTCATTTTGAGACAGGCTAACTTTATTGGATGATTCAATAGAGAAAGAGGTCACGAATAAAGGACAAAAACTCCCGCGCGGCTCACTATCATAGTTTTGAAATTAATGCAATCTAAACTTTAAGTCCCGGAATCTTAAGATAATCTTTATCTTTAAAAAACAAAAGAAAACACGTATATAAACCTTGATTTTGCACTGCGATGAAAAGGCTTAGTATAAGGCTAAATTATGAACCATTTGTGGCCAGGCTAGGACTTCTCAGTTTCAAGATAATCGTGAAAATAACAAAATCGTATTTCTTTTTTTGTGATTAATGTCTTTAGTATTCGCAGTTTATTTTGGCTTTATAACGTAGCCACAATTATGGACTACCACCACAAAAAAAACCGACTGCATATATGGCGGACTTCAGCAGATATAACAATTTTAAAAAAGCCCGGTTTTCGGGATTTTGATAAAATATCAGTGTTACTTTTTAAATGGTTACCTATCGTCTTCTATAATAAATGTGTCATTTTCGTTTGTAAGAATAGACGTAAATTCACTTTCATCAGTTTCTGTACACGCTACGCTCTCATTGTCATTTTCCCCGTCATTATCGTTATTTAATTGGTAAGGCATTAACATTTCGATGACTGGAGGGGGTAAAGGCATACGTTTTATGCTACTTTGACGTCTACTCAGCCTTGTATGAGACACGACCGGATCGGATGATTCTAATGCTCTATGAATTAAGTCTTCCATTGTGTTTTTTCTATTATCTTTTCGGCTGTGGTGTTCGCGGTCGTATCGCCAAAATTTATTCCTCGACTCTCCAGTCTGTTCTGAAAGAGCTCCTATGGGCAATGCTGCATTTTCTATAATTTTTTGGCCATAAACGAGGATTTTGTGCATAGTTGTGGTCATGGGGTGCCAGCTATAAGCGGCTACATATTTTTTGGCTACATTTCTGCAGAAATCGCCGAATTTTTTGGAATCAATAGGCAGTCCACAGTTAATGGCAACTAGAATGATGTGTATGTCGTCCACTAGCCATTTACTAACTTCAAGTATTTCGGCAAATATTCCGCGACTTTCGTCAGTAGCGAAGACTATGCGGGCAGTATTTCCGTCATTAGTCGTTCCCGAGTTGGGTCGCACAACATCAACTAGTAAACCCAAGCGATCCCTTATTTCCGCCTGTATTCTTTTTTTCCGGACCTCGGTTATTTGTCCCGCAGCTGACGATTTGGAGACTCGCCACTGTCTTACTTGAGGGTCGTTTTTATACCCCAAATGGAGTAAGAACTCTAAAAACCTTATAAAGGCATGAAGGGGACTCATACCATTTTTTATTGTTCCTTCGTCTTCAATCGGTTTGGAAAACGCAAAATCTAAATTATTAAAGTTAGTAGAAGTTAACTTACAAATGGGACATCTAAGTTGCGAAAATGTGTTGTGAATAATATTGTACACCTTGCCATCGATGATGCTTAAGGTAAGGTTACAAATAGATTTTACTATAAAACCTTTCGATGTTACTTCATAATTTCTAGATGTATACAAAATAATACCACATGCCAGCTATATACGAGGTACTTAATAATATCGCCAATAAATAACACTGAGATGTTATCAAAATCCCGGAAACCGGGATTTTTTAAAAAGTTGTTATCTCCTGAAGTCCGCGATATATGCAATCGGTTTTTTTTGTGGTGGTAGTCCATAATTGTGGCTACGTCATAAAGCCAAAATAAACTGCGAATACTAAAGACATTAATCACAAAAAAAAGAAATACGATTTTGTCATTTTCACGATTATCTTGAAACTGAGAAGTCCTAGCCTGGCCACAAATGGTTCATAATTTAGCCTTATACTAAGCCTTTTCATCGCAGTGCAAAATCAAGGTTTATATACGTTGTTTCTTTTGTTTTTTAAAGATAAAGATTATCTTAAGATTCCGGGACTTAAAGTTTAGATTGCATTCATTTCAAAACTATGATAGTGAGCCGCGCGGGAGTTTTTGTCCTTTGTTCGTGACCTCTTTCTCTATTGAATCATCCAATAAAGTTAGCCTGTCTCAAAATGAGGTCCAAGGACACACTGTGCACGGGTCTCTCGTCTCGCTGCGCCCGAAACGTGACACTTCGAAGAACACAATAGCAGAATAGTATATTTACGGCGAGGCCGGTGTATTGAATCCTGAACGTAGCGAGGGTTAATTTTGCTACCGAGTGACACGTACTATTTTCCACACCGACTATGAAGAAATTAAAAAAAGATTCTATTAAAATTACTTTACAAGTTATAAAAAAAAATCTTAATATTTATTACAAATTTTTAAATATTAGGAAAAACTCATAAATGTTCATATAACGTTGTGAAAGTTAAAACTTGAAATATGTTCGTTTTTAATCGATTATGATGAAATTACAATGAATTATTTTACGTTCAATTGGCACATGGCGTAAATATGCTACAGCCAAAGAATAAATTAAAAAAGTAGCTTGAACAGAAAAGTAGCATTTGGATCGCTCTCCTCGTGGAGCAAAACTTTTCCGAATGAAAGGTGTGAAAATTGTATTTTCACACTGTGCTATTCAGAAAAGTCCCTGTGAGGTATCAAAGTTGTACTTTTTTCCCTGATGGGGGATCCGGGAGTGTGATTGTTCGAATCGCTGTTCAAACTGGACTACAAAAACATTGTTGGACAGTTTGAACTCATAGATGGCCTGTTCGTGCGACGTCCAACTAGCTACTTTGAAGCCTGAATTCCAACCATCTTTTGCCACATTTCCGAGCAGTGGCGTGAATAGTACGTTATTGCCGTGGCCGGGAAGGAGGCAATTGCAAGCTGACTCCCCACTAATGTTAAAGCTCTTTTGACCAGCTTTGAGCCCAAAGTGGCCAAGGCTTTGGCTTATTTTAATGATAAAAAAAAAAAAATATAACTATTTATTAATAATAAGTATCTTTTTAGCCACTATTATTATTCCTATACATATATAGTATTTCTGTATGATTATTTATGTGTATGTTTAGTCCCCAGGGCAAAATTTTTAGGTGCACTCCACAGATCCGTAAATGCAAATCTCCCCCACTTGACATTGGCAAAGTGCCTAAGTAGGATAAAGCCACAAATTACGGGAAAAAAAAAAATTGCAAGCCGAGTATTTGTTTAAACGGACGAGCTTGCGAGTCCGTTTAATTATAATACGAAGCCTGCAATTGCCATTCCGGCTGAGGCTAATATAGTGTTTTTCTCAAAAATGGGGGAATAAAAAATACTTAATTTATATAAACTTTAGATATCGTTGCACAACGTGAAATTATTTACGATTTCTTGCCGTTTTTTTTTAAACAGAATCGCAACTGTATTTTCCACCAAAAAAACGCAATCTATTTGAGACACATAATAAAACGTCGTGTTTGCAACAGAAAAATACGAGTTGAATTGGCTGAATACGAGCTGTGTCGTCTTTTATATGACAGTTTCTACTTTTTAAAAATTTGGTACTCAACAAATAAAGGAATTTATATATAATATTCCAGGCGGCCTGCAATGTTTTTTATTTTTTTATTTAGATCTGACCTTAAACTATACACTTTACCTTCCAATATTTAGCGAGTTATGTTCACTTTGCGGGCCATTTTTGTCAAAAAAATAATATTCTGTAATTTGAAAGTTTCAACGGAGGCTCGCTATTCGGGGCTCCTATTTCTAAGTGGTTTGTCCTTCGGGCATCTGAAGCTAACAAACCTAACCTAGCTAGTGTTTCGCAATGGGTTTCTACAATGTACAATTGTCTGCCAGACTTATCATTTGACAACACCGTTCAATCTGTGAATGTATAACCCGTTAGTATGATTGTCGCTGAGTGTAGTTGTGTGTGTGTTGTGCAGCACTGCAAGCCGGCGGTGGACGAGGACAGCTTCCAGCGCATGGTGGAGCGCGCGCTGGAGCAGCTGAAGCGAGGAGTCAACCCCGCGCAGGCGCTCGCCAGCCAGGAGAGGAAGGACGAGGTACCCGCACCAGTACCACTAACTATTGCCACATATATTTTAATTATTTATCAGGCAAACAAATTAGGTTACAATGATAAGTGGCACGCGTTCCTGTGTATTTTACAATCTATAAGATGTTTATTTTGATATTTACTGCCGAATTTCGGATACGTACTTGCCACGATACCATTGCTTCCCATGACGCATTGAAGCGCTCGTAGCCTAGCGGCGCCTGCGAGTCGGAAATGATAACGCAGGTTAAGCAAAGATGGCAGCGGTCAGTCTTTGGATGGGTCACCGCCTGATGTTTGAGTGGTTAACATAAATGAGCGCTTCCGTGCTTTGGAAGGCACCCTAAGCAGTTGATCCCCGCTGCTGTCTACGACAGTAGTCGTTAAGCCGAGTTAGAGGCCTTTAGGCGGCTTAAGAACTTCTAACAGTCAAGTTGCCCACTCACTTGACAAAGGGGGGGCAACTGTCACTCGCGTCCGCAGGAGCTACCTACCACAACCCTGCACGTGTCCCCTGGGTGATTCTAAAGAGTGACAAACTTTAAAGGCCAAAATAATGTATGCGATACGTCATACAGCGAGAGATGAAAATACCTGTAAAAAATGAAGCTGTCGCTAATGCTGAAGTTACTGACGTATCTCGCTAATCAGCGGCATCTAGCACGGTTAGCACAAGACGGCGCGCGAATTCTCTCGTTCTATCTTGCACTATCCGTCTCTTTCTAAGTTATCTAATAACAGAGAGACGGATAGTGCGAGATTGTGATAGCCGTGCAGACAAAACTCAATAGCATTAACTAATTTATATTAAACTAATCTATTGTTCTATTCTTCATCAATTCATGTTGGTTCCGTCCGTACTCATATCTCTAGAATGCTTGAATTAAATTTCTCAAGTGTTCCGAACTAGCCAACCAAATCCATAATGTGCATAGTATTCACGTGTCATGTTTCCGCAGCCCATGGACCAGGACCAGAACGCGATCAAGCAGGAGTCCAACGGGCCCAACCCGCCCACGCAGGTGGACAAGGTGTCCACCACGGACGTGAAGCCGGACGGACACGTCACCACCGAGCTGAACAAGACCGAGCCCGAGAAGAAGGAGAACGGACACGCCGAGGAAGGTACGTCACTGGACATTAGTTGAAGAGGCAACGGGCTCCGGCACAGAGTGGCTCCGCTTTGGTGACGGTTTCGGGTCAAAATGTATGTAGCTCGCGCGTATTAAACGCGAAATTGAATTGCGAGCGAAAGAGCACGAGCTCAAGCGAGAGAGCCATTCATTTTAGCTTAGCGCCGTAGGTTCAGCGAAGTTGAGCAAACGAGAGTTTTTGAAACAATATAACGCGTCTGTTTAATAATATGGCTTCAAAATAATACGAATAGTAATCTTGAGGCTTTTCCGCAGCGGGATCAGTGATTCGAAACATGATTAAGCAATTTTCGCTCTATAGAAAAAAATCGCGAACATGGGTCTAAAATACACTTAAAATATTCGTAACAAATTATGCACAAACGCTAAAAATATTGAAATTGCTTCTAAAAATCGGCAATATCATGTTTGAGAGAACTCGGCGATTACTTATTTATTTATTAAAAAACACGCACTTCCTCTCGCTCACGCTTATGCTCAGTGAGAGGTAGAGAAGACCATGAACCTACGACGCCTTAAATAATTGGGTAGTTTGCAGTTACTGCGTTTATTTTTATTTGTTACCACCTTTGGTTTCGTTATTGGGTAAACCGAGCGAAGGATTGACAGGGACACCTCTAGCAAATGTAGTTTTATAAATGGAGAGAATGTCAGTTTTGGATATGAGTTTTTCGCAGTTGTGTAAGAGATAATATGACATTTTGTGTCTTTACACGTCCGCAGTAAGCTCGATTCTCCATACAAACGTAGTTACGCTCTCTTGTGTAGCTTCAGATACCATAGTAAAAAAAATACAGTGAAATTAAGTTTTTCATACAAAACTTGTGTTTGCTGTATTTCGTTTGTTTTATAAACTGGAGCCATATAAACTAATTACAGATATAGATATACCTCATGTCATTGTACATGCGAAGTTTCGTCACAATCCAACATGTAGTTTTAAAATGAGAACGAAACTCCGTTTGTATGGGAAGGTGAAATTCGGCCGGATTGAACAATTAGTTGATTGATAGCACTATTTGTCCAGGCGAGCGCAAGGAGCCGCCGGAGGTGAAGGGCGAGCCCAAGGACGCGCCCATGCACATGACGTCGCCGCCGCATCACGGTAACATACTCATTCTCATTATACTTTTTATATCGTTTTCATTTACTAATTAGTTGTGGGGAAATTCCTTGTCATATTCTCTTCGTTAACATCGTGCGTCGTGCGGAAACCAGTCCAATCTCAACAAGGTCCAATTTAGGTAGGAAGGTCGGATAGCAGTCCCTTTCGTAAAAGAAAGTGGTGCCTACGCCAAATTAAGTGTCTGTCAAAAGATCTGACTTAGCTAGTTATTCAATAATTAAATATATGTTCTAACTAATCTTAGTTTTACGAGTGACCGCTTGGTAAGATAAACCTAAAGCTATGTTCTAGGAATAGAGATAGATCAGTGTTTTTCAAATAGTGGGTCGCGAGCTGATCCTGATCCTGGAAAATCACAAAACCTCTTGAAAGGGGAAGTCACAGGTATAAGTAAAAAACATGAAAGGAATCGATAATTGTGAAAAAAATATAATATAGGTTAGTCATAGTCAGGGATAGGAAAACCGTCGCGGAATTCTTTTCCATAATAAGGAAGTCGAGCCATGAAAATCATTGGAAAAAAACAGTGCTATATACAGGGTGTATCAAAACCTGGAGGCGACATAAAAAAAACCCGGATGAATATAGGCCAATTGCCCTGTTATCGTCACTTTCAAAGATATTTGAAAAGTGTATGAAAAACCGACTATAACTTTTTTTTTGAAAAGTATAATATTTTAGACAAAAATCAACACGGATTCCGAAAAGTGCATTCCACCACAATAGCCGTTTATAAATACACCCAAGAAGCACTACACCACCTAAACAATACAAAGTTTGCGGTTGGTCTGCTTCTTGATATGACTAAGACGTATGACAAAGTTTCCCATAAAATACTACTCTCTAAGCTTTACGGCATGGGAATTAGAGGAAACGCATACAATTGGTTAAAATCCGATTTACAAAATCGATCGCAATGTGTACAGATAGATTACTGTAATGAACGCACAGGAGAAGTACAACCTGTGGTGTCGAAAACCTGCTGGGTTACCCTTTCTTTAGCGTATATTAACGATCTCCCAAAAATCATAGATACCACGTGTATAGCTGATGATTCTGTGTTACTACACTGTAGTGACAGTAACGAAGGTAACACAAAGCTGTCGCAGTATTTTAACGTAATTTTTAATTGGTTAGAGGACCACAATCTGGTAATAAATCTGCGTAAAACAAAAATCATACAATTTAAACCCTACCAAATCGGTTCACGTCCCATTTTTGATACAGCCTGTACTTCTGGGCAAACATAATTTAAACCCCATCTTTCCCAAATCTGTTTCCCAGCCATGATGATGCCGCCCAACCCCAACGCGCCGCACCCGCCGCCGCCCGGAGGTCAGTCACACACACACACACACGCACACACACACACACGCGCACTAACACCGCATATATGTATGTCGCCAGTCGCCACGGCTCCAGAACTTATCAACCCTCACTCTTCCTCAAACAATGTCCAGTCTGTAGAACCTGATTCAAATGAGGGTTTTGATAATGTCCTCAAATCAATACGAGGTCGGCAATGCGCTTGTATCGCATAGGCTACGGTGTCTGTTTACCATCAGGCGGACCGTATGCTTGTTTGCCACCGTCTTTGTATTTTAAAAAGTCGACTGTCACCAGTGGCCCGTTTAAGAAAGCTACAAATTTCAGTTTTACTAGTAGGAAACAGGGCAAACAGCCAATCGGTGCGTCTGCTAGTCGTCCCCTCACTGTCGAGGATCAATGTTCTTCCGCGTAACCGCGTAACTACTGCTAGCTCCGCAAAAACGCCATTCGTCAGAGCTCTACACAGCCTTAACCCTTAAATCCATAGTGTTGCCAAATGTCTACAAAGCATTAGACAGCTCACAGATTAAAAAAAAGGCTTCCGTTCTTGAACGCACCGGGTTAAAGCGCTTCTGGCATCAGCACCGGATGTGGACGTCTTTGGAAGTAGTTGGAGAATTGTGTATCGTGAATGCTTAAGGTACTGTGAGGTGATGGATAGATGTAATTCTTGTGTCATAAATTAAAATTATAATGTATTAAGTACATATATATTTAATTTGCAATTCACATTAACTTGGTTTTTAACTGTAATGCTGTGTAATTATTTTAAATAAATAATTAAAATAAAATGAAATCAAAATCGTTATTTGGTAAAGCGCCTCAGTGTTACTAGTTAAGGCTTGTAAACTTGTAATTTGTACCTTCGTGAAAGGGGCGACTAGTCACTGCACAGTATTGAAAAACCTTCAAGCTTGCCAAATTTCGAGTCCATGTCCATGTCCATGACATGAGTGAGGATTGATGAGATTTGGAACCATAATACACTGCTATCATTTTCACACTTATTGGTAAGAAATTTACTGCCGGCCTTCGTTGTTAATACATATGTACCTATATTGAAAACTGAAGAAAATCACAATGTATATGACTGCAATTTTACGACATCAAGAATTTCTATTTTACAAAATTAGTATCAAGATTCAAGAGTAACTAACCATTTGAAATTCTGTAAAAAGTGGATATATTATAGTGAATGCACGGCAATATATTTCGTACCAACTTGCAACATTTCATGAAGATCGGTGTACTTTGATGGATCGAAAATATACTACTAGATTAAACTACCGTTAAATAATATCTTTTCAATAAATCTTTTGACCTTACTCATCATAAATAGGTCAATTTATTGATGATTGGGGTCATAGATACTTTGATACAAGATAAATATTAACTTGTCATCTTAAATAATAATAACATTTCTTCATTCTCGATACATTATGGTACTGTGATGATCAGTGTGTCACATGGCACATAATCTGTTATATTAATTTGGAACTCATACCATGAATGGATCACTACTAAATTCTAAAACAGCACTAACTGGCCAGCACAACATTAACTAATGGTGCTATTGTGTTAAGATTATGGGAAATGTTTGGACATGGTTTTGTCTATTGGAAAAGTGACAATATACCAGTTTAATGTCATTTAACAGTCATTTTTCAAGACTACTACGAATTTATAAGATGGTTATAATTGTAATAACAAAAATAAAAAAAACCACTGCTTACCCCATTAAATGAAAACATTTAAACAATTATTAATATGATTGGCAACATATTTTTATTTTCTGGATCGAATTTTTCACTTCAAAATAATGTTTCAAAAAGGTGCTAACATTACTTCAATCTCAGTGAAAAACCCGTAAAAAATAGTTGTTACATAAATTTTACCATAAAATCATTTAAAAAATACTTCACAATATGTGTATGTGTTTTATAACATTAACTGGGGTAGGTATTACATTAGCTTTGCAAGTTAAACATGTCAATAGCGCTAAATGAAAGCGTTGTGAGAGAACTTCAATGTTTCGTTTAGTATAAGAGCGTTAACGCCATTAAAAAGTCAATTATTTAAGAGCCGCAATGTTGTATGTGTTAATAAATGTAAAAGTTCTGCCAAACAAACTCGACGTAAACGTTGTCATATATTTTTCAAGTATCTTGGTCACGGCACCAAAATGTAACACTACCGGCACATGACGTAATCCCTAAGATCGACCATACTTAGCACCTTTTAAACGGAAACAGGGGCGTTTGAAAACCTTCAAGCTTTAGACGAAAAAAATTGAAACCATTCCGGCCGGATCCGGCAAAAGGTTAACGTAATTCAATTAAATACATGACGAAATCGAAAGCTCAAGGGAAGTTAGTCCGCCGCTGTCGGGTTGTGTAACTAACGCCGCTATTGGGGCAGCGGTGGGATACGCGGGGTACGCGCCGCGCTACTACGCGGGCGCGCCGCCGGGTGCTCCGCCCGCTTCGCACGGGGCACACCCGGCTCCGCACGGGGCACATCCGGCTCCGCACGGGGCACACCCGGCTCCGCACGTGGCGCTCCCGGGCGCGTACGCGGCTCCCTTCCCGCCCGCGCCCGCCGGCTACCCGCCGCACCCGTACCTGGCGTCCGAGCACTACCACCCGCACCACCCGCACCCGCCGCAGCCGGACTACACCCGTGAGTACACCCAACACCCAACGCCGAGTTCAACCAAGGAACATATCACTTCCGCCATCATTTCAGTTCTTCAGTTCGGTGCTCCTCGTTCGGCGCTCCGCATTGCTCGTCTGGGTGGGAATCTCTTCTTAGTTCGAACCAACATCACCAACATGTGAGTTACCTGCAGATCTAACGTAGACTCGTTTACAACGTGCAACACTACAAAATCAAAACGTTGTTTCTTCCCGAGAGAATGACAGATAGTGGATCTTATCGTTTAAGATGGCAGAATTCTCCAGCTCCTGACAACAAGTAAGTTAACCTGTGACTGCTAACTGCGCAACTCCGGCTCGGAAAATGCCATCATCACATTCAAACAGCTATGGTAAGTATAACTTGCTGTTAAAAAATACCCTACCTTACTACCTTCTTCATGGATATATTCAACTCTTTATGTATTATACGGTAAGAAACGTATTTTTTTTTTATAACCTAATTCTTCATTATCCCCCTCTAAGGTTATTAAAGTAAGAAATCACTGGTTCCACTAATCCATCGTACTAATACCACTTTCATCCGCTTTCACGGTGTCTAATAATTTCACAACTACCCACACCCCAGATAAAGCATTGTAGTAACATTGTCTCTTTCACAAAGCCGAGGAGCCGCCAGCGAAGAAAGAGGCCGAATGATTGTCACCTAAGCGCGTCGTCAAAAGACGGCGCAAGTCCTCATCGAAGGACGCCCAGTGAATAGACACTTAGTGCATTCAGTGGTTTTACTTGTAAGAAACACGGGTCAATCGCTTTTTAGACGCCTACTACTACTACTATTTGGCATACTTTCAAAACTGTGTCCACTCCGCTGTATACGTGAAGAAACTTACAATTACCGGGCTTTAACTATCAATCGATAGGAATTCATAGAGTAAAAATCTACATACTTTATGTTAGCTGATAAAATAGTTTGGAGTCTAAAATTTGATTCGCCCACTGAGTGTTGACTCTGAAGGTCAAACAATGTATTTTTAAGTAGAAGGAAGTGTGGGAAACTAAATGAATCATACTTTTCTTCGCTTCAGAGAGTTGATTTAACCTTTTCAATGCAAACTAAGTTTCAAATAAGTTTCATCTAAAATTATTTTAACTCATTATGGTGATAATTGACGTGATGTTGAAAAGGTTACATTTGTTTCTAATATTCAAATAATTAGTGGCAAGAATTAGCTTATAAAATGTGACCACAGGTAAGGCGCTCTTTATAAACATGGCGAATTATAATTACATCGAGGGACATAATGTTGTATAGATTGACATGGGTGATGTTTTCTTTTTCAGTTAAAATGTTTACTCAAACAAGTTAACCATACTTGTTTGGCAGACAGACAGTATGTGATTGCTTTTACGCCTATTTCAGAATGATGTAGCTACACTGTGTGTTGTGACCCCGGCCAATAAGATCTTTTCATTTAATCTTTGTAGGGTGTGAACACTCACTGGGGTATTCTATAATTATGGTGAAATAAAAAGACTATGGTAGTGCTTAGAAATGTAATTCTTATTCTTATATACAAAATATGATAACTTTATCTTGATTTAGTTTAAGTAATAAATAATACAATTAACATCAATACTTTGTAGTAAGTTAGACATTTTGTAAAGTATTTGTAGACACTGTAATAAATAAATAATACTAGCACATGCGAGTTCATTAACTGTCTATTTGTCTGTCTGTCATTCAGCGTTTTACGTACGCACGCTGTACGTAAAACTATATGGGAATTAGGAAACTTTAACAAGTATTTAAGAAAATTTCCATTACATGAAATTCCCTGTAAGTGATCTTGAGAAATTACTACATCAGTAGTTCAACGGTCGGGAAAAGTTACTGGTCAGCGTTTTTGAGAATCTTCCATAAGCTAGTATTGTTTATCTGTAAGATGATTGGAGGGTTTGGTTTTACCCGTCGTCGTGCACCCGGTTGGTGTTGCGGCCGAACTGCGCGATGACGGGGCGGCCGCCGAGGATCGTGCCGTTCACCTCCTGCATCGCCTGGATGGCCACGTCTTCGTCTGGGGAACGAATAAATACTTTGTAACAATATGTCATGTTTTATTTCAAAAAGCCCTTTGATTGCCAAGAATACCTTAGGCCAAGCGGTCCTCTATAGGTCGCATCTCTCAACAGATTCTCGTGAAATATTGAGAGAGTTCGATATTTATAGGGCAAAAATGCTTTTGTGTGTCCGGCCTTTTAATCTCCGTCAAAAAGACAGCTCTTGGTGAGGTGTTCGGCCGAACAAAACAACCGTTCACATAGGCTGCGGCGCGCTCGGCTCGGGCGAGCCGTCCGGCCGAACGGCTCGTGCAAAGCGTGGCTCGCCGAACCACGTCTAGAGCGCGCACGGGCGAGCCGTGTTCGCTGTTCGGCCGAGCCGCTCGTCCGGTGTGGATCCGCCTATTGGTTAACATGGAACTTAACAACTAGCTCTGCCCACGAGGATTATTAGCAGTAGTTCCTATAGGTACTAACTTTGAAGGGACTATTGCAAATAAAACTATGAATTGCGAAGATGATCCGACCACGAAAAGATAAGTTACTTTCGCATTTGTAATATGACTATGGATTGGAAGGAAATACAGGTTACCAAACAATATGTAAATGTTCCAATACAATGGAGGAACTTACTTTGAAACGCCACAAAGGCTTGTCCCCGCATCCTGCCGCTCAGGAGTCTGATGTCGACGGGCCCGCCGTTGTCCAGCACAAACTGGTTGAAGAGCAGCGATAGCTGCTCCTGCGTCACCGCGGGGGCGATGTTCTTGAGGTAGAGTACCTGCAAACATGTATTGAGGTTTGTATAGTAGCTGTTTTTCAAACTGTGGCACTAGATGACACTTATCCATGGTGACTTCCTCCTCCTGCATAGGCAGGTCTATATTATCAGGCCGCCATGCAGAGATGTACAAAATACTTTTAAAAAAGTATTTAAATACAAAATACAAATACTCTTCTAATTTAGTATTTCAAATGCAAAATACAAAATACTTTTGCTTTTTGTATTTAAATACTAAATACAAAATACGTATTTTCAAAATACTTAATTCAAATAAAATACTTTCAAAAAGTAATCGAAACAAAATTGAAGTCAATCTCGTTAAAAAGCGAAGCGTAACGTCATGTTGCACAGATAATAACGTTAATTTTGTTTTAACTGTCATATTGCACATATACTGTCAAAGTTGCAGCACCTCTAGTGGCCATTTGCCGATTCGCTGACCCATTCACTTGAAAATTTCAGTGGTAAAGGTAATACTTTCGAAACTTAGCAGTAATAAAGTATTTATATTTGACAAATATGAAATACCTTTCGAAAAGTATTTCAAATAAAATACAAAATACTTAAAAAAAAGGGATTGAAGTACAAAATATAAAATACGTTATTTTGTATTTGCATTCTAAATACAAGTATTTCAAATAAGTCACAACTCTGAAATTAACTCATGATATGATCGAAGCTTATATTTATATTACATACTTGCCACAATGCCCCACAATGACATATTTTTTGTAGTGCTGTTTACGTACCGGTTTTTTATAAATATATTTTCCTATTTCTGTATTTTTATTTGTCATTTATACATTTATACATTCATAATCACTTAAATACGAATCGTTAAAATAACTTATTATTTATTGCCTACACGGCATATTGTTTAAATACAATTTGTTTTGGCATTTTTTTAAAGACATTTCGAGCGAACAACACAGAAATAATGAAATAGCTGCCAACACTGCAAAACGTAACAGTGACTTTGAGGATTGTCAAGAGGGGTCCCTCATATATTATTGGTCAGGTTTTATATGCGTTTTGTTTCATCAGTCATTTTGCGCATAGACTTTCAAAGCAGCTGCGCCACAAGTGTTTTTCATTTTTTGTTTTTACCGAATCGCGGAATGCTTTAGAAAAATGAAGCTAAGAATAAAAAAGTATTTTGTATTTTACAAACCATTTTACAAATACAAAATACGTCTCGAATAGTATTTCAAATAAAATACAAAATACTATAAAAAAAATTACTTAAGTACAAAATCCAAAATACGTATTTTGTATTTGTATTTTAAATACAAGTATTTCAAATATGTCACAACTCTGCCGCCATGGTATTTCAATTGAGCTCACATACTATTCTGACTTCCACCCTCAATTTATTAACATGAATTTAAAACAAAATTAGACATGTAGACAAGACAAATATGGCCTACAATGGTGATAATCTGACTGAACATCATCACAAATAACAAAAAATGCATTTTTTTACCGGAAGTGATTTTTTTTCTTGCTAAGCAGAACTTTCTCAACCTGCTGCCATGCATTTTTTCATGTCGTCATGAGACGTAGGTGTATTGGGAGTGAGTTTTAAAAACAATGAAATAAATGAACACAACCAGGGTATGCCCACTGGTCCATACAAGTAAACTGATATTTTTAAATGTTACTATATTATGGGAACTAGACTACATAGGATTTCATTCCATTTACTCACCTTTGATGGTATCCCTGGTTCGTAATCTTTAAACCGCTCAATCTTCCTTATGTCATCTATGCACATTTTAGTGCCTTCCAGCAACTGTTCCTCAGCAGCATTCACTGGCACCACAATATCCACAGCCTGATAATTGTCTGGATGTTCCTCTTGCTGCAACGGCTCTAGTCGCATGATCTTGTTGTCTTTGATGGTATATGTAGTCTGTTTCTTAGGGCCAACTGTTTGATTACTTGACTCTGGTTTCCCACGGTTCGGAACTTCTTTTACATCCCAAAGACTGCCAGGTTTGGGTGGCATGGAGACATTTTGTACTGTACCTACTTCTATACCCTGTGAAAGTATTCGATCCTTCTTTCGCTCGAGACGACGAAGTATTTTCCGCCGTTTTGTGATTGGGATGATGCTTTCGTCTTTCAAGTGGCCAAATAGGTTTTCCTCCATATCCTTTAAATCATGCATGGGATGACCTTCAGGGTAGAATTTAACTGGTTTTTTGTGTATTCTTTGTAATATATCGACTGTTCCTGTTTGTTTTGATGTGCTTGGCTGATTATCACTTTGTTCTGAACTGGAAAAAAGGAAACGGGCATATGTGTATGTGAATATAATTTTAACTGGAAAGTAACACTAATCCTCGTTACACCACTAATTACAACAAATATTTGAGCATTTTTATAGTACAATAAGCATATAACAAGTTTCTAATGAGTTATACTAATACATACCTCCCAGCTTTACTCTGATAATCATTTATTTTCTTATTTATTGCATCCAATTGGCTGTTTAAAACACCGGATTCTATCTTCTGCCGTTGGTCTAAGAGCCCCGCAACATCGTCCTGATACAGTTTTATTTCTTCGTTCGTCAAGCCAACTTTCTTGAGCCATTCCAAGTGATGCACTGTTTCTTCCGCTTTTTTAAAGTCTTCCAAAGAAGATACTCCATAGTTCGCGAGTGGCAAAACATCAGAGGTCTTTTCGAACTCTTTTGGTAACGGTTCGGAGCTGAAAATTCAAAGAAATATTGGTTTAAAAGGTATTGTTTGGTTTTATGCAAACAGTGATGGCATCTAAACACGCACCACATCTTTCGTAGTTTCTTCGACTGTTAATCCTTCGTTGATCCAAGACAGGAACCAAGTGTAGCTTATATTTCACAAGTTTCAGCTACCTGTTACCATTATATACATAATTTTACGGTAAAATTATAAAGAAAATAGTCTCCTATTCCATTCTAATTTGATTTAACTATACTATGTATAGTATATATATATTTCTCTATGTATACTATCTAGCGAGTGACATCTTGTCTTCAGTGTTGCCAGTTAGATGTCGCGTTCCAATACTCAGTCGCCATCTAGATCTAGAGCTCCATTTTTTATGTTCAAATCAACTATATTTTCTTTCAATTTAAATAATGAAAATATATCTCATCCCCCTTTCGTACAAACGAAGCAAACATCTTGCAAGAATTCAGAAATCACGAATATAAAGCAATTAATATAAGTGCGTTCGGTACACCCGTCCCGTTTTTCTTTACCGTGCAATAAAAAAATCCAATAAATACGACTAGATTTTATTAACTACATTACAACAGGTACAAATAAAATAACAATGTAAAGTAACATTCTAATATCCTTATTTTGTTTCTTCTTCCGTTTTCGAAAATCCGACGGGCGGATATTTGTTTAATAATGGCGCCATCGTCGAGGGGTAGAAAGCCATGAATTTGAACCTCTCGCCCATCTTCGCTGGATCGACGAGCATTTCGTACGCCGCTTTCAGCTTTTCCTTGTCATCGTCAGACTTTGCATGATCCATTAGGACCTGAAAAAGATGGTGGCAAATAAGCGCGATTATGCTAAGACGGTTGAAAGTTCAGGGGTCTCGTATGCTCATTGAAGCCTTTAAAAACATGTCGAAGCGTGGTATGACATTCGTGAAACCCGCTACTGTGCCACTGCAAAAAGTCAAGGAATATATAGGCTCTCGGAAATAAACAGACTTGATCTTGATTAGGGAATCCCATATTTCTTCTGAACAGTAAATGAGACTGATCCAATAACCGGGAACCATCAAAGGAAAGACAGCCTGTAAATATATTTTTAAGAATTTTGCTACAATTTCTTAGAGTACGGTACTTAGAAATAAGTTCTGTATAACTTCTATACTGCCATTACTACACCATAGTGTGAGCGATATAGCGTGGCGCGTTTCGACTGATATTTTTGATAGGTTGTCTGTATAAATATTTGAGACCTCGACTGTCCTTTTTTGCATTAAATACCTAACTAAAATAAAATAGAAAATAGAGGGACCTTTAGTCGGGCCGGTGCCTGCGCGTGATGCAGGAAGTGGCGCTGCGCCACCGGGCCCACGGCGAGCGCGTAGCTGTCCCGGCCGGGCGACATGGCGGCCGCCGCGCGCAGCTGCGAGAAGTCCACGTCGGCCGTCAGGTCGTTGGCGCCGGGGTTCGACAGGGGATCCACTACTTGGTGCTTGTGGAATGCCTGAACAAATTAAGCCAACTAGAACGAAGCCGCTCTACCAAGATTGGCTAAGAACAGAAGAGCTGGGAATGGTGGTTGCCAACGTCAGTCAAGACATGGCAATTAGAGAAGAAGTATAAGTGATCCCACCAAAAACATTACATGTAAAGTGATGCCAAGACTCCATAGCTCATAAAGCTTTCAGCGTGAAAAAGATATCAGATCGCAATTAGCGCCAAGCTTCCACGCTCTACAAATTCTATATCTTGGCTAAAAAGTATAGCTTTGTTGGGCACATCCCGGTAGCCGCATAGACTTTCAAGCCCAATGAATTTATGATGATATTAATAAGTGACGGGTCTATACTTTTTAGCCAAGATATAGAATTTGTAGAGCGTGGAAGCTTGGCGCTAATTGCGATCTGATATCTTTTTCACGCTGAAAGCTTTATGAGCTATGGAGTCTTGGCATCACTTTACATGTAATGTTTTTGGTGGGATCTCATTCCTTTTTGTAAGGTAATTTCTAAAGAAGTGAATGGGAAAACCCATACAAACTTCCATCCCCTCATTTAAAGAGTGGGGGGTGATTTACTAAAAATCCTGAAATACATATCTTATTATTTATAACAAGGATAAGAAGGACCTTCTAGCATCAAAATTTGCGGAAGTCTCATACAAACTTTCACCCCCTAGTTTAAGGGGTTGGGGGGGTAAAAGTTTCAAGTTTTAAGATTTTTTCGTTGTTTGTATACTATTACTAGCTTACATACCAAATTTCAGCTTTCTAGGACTTCAGGAAGAACCTTAAGAATATTGATGATCATCAGTGAGTCAGTGACGAAATCGGGGTATTTTAGATATCAATAAAATCTAAAGTATAAGAGCTATGCAATTGAAACTTTATAGTTTTAATAAGTCAACCACTGACATCATATCCCGAAAATTTTGTTTAAATGGTATAATCCGAACCCAAGTTACGAAGGTTCAAAAATACGACGAAGCGCTTCGAGAAAAGGTAGGTAGTGCCCTTGCGCTTCGCTTGGCTCGTCTTGGCGGGGGCACTCCCGTGCCCCCAGATAAGTTAACGAATAATTAATACCTGTGCCATTTATTTTTGATGGACAATTGGTGAACATTATAAGAATGCCGAATAACCTGTAGATAACCCCATAGGACGTCGAAAACACTATGCGACCTATGGCGTCAACGTGAGACCACGAGCACGAACGACAATGAAAGATATATGGTCTCATGGCACTAACTTCAGATCGAACAGTCTTTTGGGGAGACAGCCCCAAGCGCACCTTTGCTATTTCGTAACTGTGCCCAAGCTTCTGCGGATTTCCTCTTCAGGTCGATATCTATCGGTCTATCGACGACCTAAAAATAGACTTACTCTAAAAGTGTCTCCCTTCTCCCCCAAATGTCCATAGTCAGCAATCAGCGCCAGGCCTCCGTACCCGTCCACCCGCTCCGCCAGCTGCCTTGCGATCCCCAACCCTCGCGCACTGACTTCCAGCTCCGTGCGGTCCCCGCCGTCCAGCGGAGGCCTGATCAGGGTGTTTACGGCGGTGGTTTCTTTGGCCGACATTCTGTAGTAGAGTTTCTCTTTCTCGTCTATGTCGATGAGGAGTTCGCGCCAGCCTTCTTCTGTTTTCTAGGGAAAGATGGGATTTGATGTACAATATTTTAAATACATATGCGTTAGGTTGGATAATAATTCGCAAAGTATGTATTACTAAATGAAATGTACAGTGCTTCGGTTTTCTTCACCCAATGGAGGACTTTCCGAGGTGTATCTGTACCAATTTCAGACCATCTGCAGCTCCTTGGCATGGACATCAAGTCTAATATGAACTTTGGGCTCTACATTGAATCCTTGGCGCAAACTGCGGCAAAAAACTTGGCATCCTCTCTAAGGTGAGGCGGTACTTCACACCCAAACAGCTTCTTCAGCTTTACCAAGCACAGGTCCGGTCATGTATGGATGGAGTACTGTTGCCACCTCTGGGATGGATCCGCTAAATATCAGCTAGCCGCATTGATGGGCGTGCCAGGAAGTTCATTGGTGACCTAGATTTAACTGAGGCTAAAATGCAAAGACTGGAACACCGTAGAAAAGTAGCCTGCTTATCGGTGTTCTACAGGATAGATTTCGGAGTGTGCGCTAGGATGACACGAATTAATCCCGCCCTCACCATTTCGCCATCTTGGGACTAGGCGCGGTCGTGGGTTCCACCCTTATGTTGTTGATTTACCACTGATTCGCACGAAGCGCTTTGCTTCCAGTTTTCTCGCGAGGACAGCCAAAGAGTGGAACTCGCTTCCGGCAAACCTTTTCCCAGTTACATATAACTTGAATCTTTTCAAGACGAGAGTGAATAGGCACTATCTAGGTATGCATGTAACACCCTCGACCTCATCATCACTTACCATCAGGCGAGATAGTGGTCAAATGCGTACCTATCCTACTAATATTATAAATGCGAAAGTTTAGATGTTTGGATATTTGTTACTCAATCACGCTTAAACGGCTTAACCGATTTGGATGAAATTTTGCACGAAGATAGTTTATAGCCTGGACTAAAATATAGGATAGTTTTTATCCCGAGTCCACGCAGACGAAGTCGCGGGCGGAAGCTAGTACGCAATAATAAAAAAAAGCAACGCTACGTATACTGTACGTACACTGTAGCGCGTAGCAGCTGTCTTCCGTTTTGTAGCGGAAATCGGTCGTAGAGGCTCATGGCTCATGCTCTTGTGTGAGTCATCAAACTTCGTATATGACGAAAAATATACTGTCAGATACAAGATCCTATAGCTACTAAAAGATGCTGGTATCTGCTAGTGCTACATTTGCCTGCAGAGTTGCGAATTGAATTGACAAGTGCTAATAGTGCCATAGAAAAAGAAGCACAGATTAAATCATACAATAGGTAACGGTACATTAAATACAAACTAAGAATCATACCTGAAACTTGTGTATTGGCAGCACATCAAAGAACTCATGGGCTATGTACCAAGAGAAATCACATGGCACTTTCTTCAGATCATAATACCAGTATACTTTAATACCGCTGGTGGTTTCACCCTGAAATAGAACAATCTGGAGTACTAACCAGCCAAGACTGGTCGAAAGGCCAGGAGGTATTGGGCCAGCGTGCAGCGCCTCATTGTTGCCAGTATGGACTTCATCATATCATCATCATATAAGCCGAAAGACTTCCACTGCTGGACATAGGCCTCCCCCAGCGGACTCCCGCAACCTTTACCAGGTCATCAGTCCACCTTGTGGGGGTACTACCCACGCCGCCCCAGTATGGACTTGTCAAGTTGTAATTGTAAATTACAGTCAACACTTTAATACCACTGGTGGATTCACATTGACAATTGGAAACAGAAACGTTATGACAAAAAAGTTGACATACTAAATAGCCATAAGGGCCATAAATTAAGGGTAGAAATACAGACAAAATAGGGGTTAAGTAGGTACAAAGGCGAACTTAAACCCCTTCCCCCCTTTTCCATCCCTTTCCCCTGTAAGGGACCTCTTGATGTTTTGTAATGGTTCTTTGACCAATTGAGACAAGATCAGGAACTAAAAGATAGACAAACCAACACGTGTACAGAGACGAATTCACCTCTAATGCTACAAGTAAATTAATCTTAATACATATACTAAAAGCTACTCTTTATCGCACATACCTCACAATAATGAGGAGAGTCCACGTCGCAGCCCTTGTGTGACGCACAGAGCCGGTGCGCCTGCACGGTCTGCATGGTGTCCGACACCTCCACCATGTGGATGCTGAGGTCTTTAGGCCTGTAGCCTAGACGGTAAAGGACCTGAAATGGGAAAGTTTATTATTAAATGGCCTCTGTAGAAGTGTAACATTAGATAAAGCCAACTTTATTTCTTTTATACAAAAATATTATGTTTTTTTCAGGGACTTGGGTGGCTTCCTTGACAATTACCAGCCAGTTGGCCCTGAGGATACCAGGTAGCAACAACAACTACTCGAGGACTCGATGTCGATTCGAGAAACGGACTTGGCGTAAGATCCAGGCATTTGCCCAAAAGTGGGATTTATTGTAATACAAAAAAGAAAAAAAAACAATAATAACAAATAAATATACATAAACAAATAATAGCTACAAAGTACTAACAAAACAAACACATGAAACTTGCATTATATTACTAGGCTAAGATATAAACAAATAATAGACCCGGTTTTTTAATTACAGAGTAAAGGAGGTTATGCTCCTGGGACAGGATTTGTATGGCCAGTCCCGAAATTTCCCGGGATCCATACAAATTGATTCCTGTTTGTACACCCTAGAGTAAAGTAACATGTTATCATAATGGTATACTAAGCTGATACTCTACAAATTCAATTGAAGTATAGGAATTGAATATTGACGATTTTAAGATCCATTAGACAGTTTTATCAAATACATTCAAATTCAAAATATTTATTAGTCAAACATAGGTATGAAGGTCCAATGATTGATCTCTACCTATGTTCCGCTACCTGGCACACAAATAGCTACAAATCGGCATGCAGCATGCATCACAAAAAAACTTTAATTTTTTTAGCATGATAAATAACAATTCAAAATAAATTATGATTCAAAATAAGTACATTTTCAGAAAAACTAAAATTACAGATAAATTGAGATTCATCACACTAAAAATAATCAAATGTGACAATAATTTGGAATTAAATATGAATTAAAATTGGAAATAAATAATTGATTAAAAATGTCAAATTGAAAAGGATTGCAATAAAAAATCTTGTATCATATAGTATGCTTTGGCAACCAAAAATTCATGCAATTTTACTTTAAACTGGCTTCTTCTTCTTTCTTGTGTGAAGGGATCAAAAAAAACTTAAACTAAATTTTAAAACTGGTTGAAATCATTAAAATTCAATATATCTGTGGGTAATTTATTTTATTATACATTTTTGGTGCAATTTTAAAAATGCTTTTTGACAGTAACACACAATATGTGGTTTATCTTGTGTTTTTGCAGATGGGTATTAAACTTCGAAAACGGTCCCATATTGTGCTTTACATACAACACAATCTCATATATACCGAGACACGTCAAAGTTAAAATCTGCAACTTAATAAATTGAGGCCTACATGAATGCAGTTATCATACCACACGCTGATCGCAAGCATTTTTTTGAGCTTTAAACACTAATTCCCTGTCAGTACAATTACCCCAAAATATATATCATGTAATATTGTGACATATTTGTGATGGAGGTTGAAACTTGAAAGGCTCATGAGATGACCCATTAGCTTATTATTACATTCATGAACTCTTCGCCCCACACGAATTACTCCTATAGGCGTCTTCTGTCCGTCAACTACGTCCAATTCAGTAAGAGAAGAGCAAATAAAATATACTCACCCTCAAAACATCAGTCATGAGTGTGCCCTTCCCGGGCCCCAGCTCCACGATCTGCAGCGGCCGCCCCGGCCCCATGCCCATCTTCTGCGTCTCCGCGTAAAACCACACGCCAACTATCTCGCCGAACAGCTGACTTATCTCCGGCGACGTTATAAAGTCGCCACTCTCTCCAATCGTCTCTTTCTTCATGTAGTAACCTTCAGTGGGATTCGTAATCACTATATGCATGTATTCAGCCACTGATAGAGGACCTTTTAAGCGTATTTTTTCCTTAATTATCTCCATTAGCTTTGGCGCAGTACCCGGTACTGGCATTTTGAGCGTGCTCGGGTCTGGGCGTTTTATAGTTTTGAAAGTACCTGCATACCTGCATGGGGCACATACTATGCTAGGTCTAATCAGTTTATTGCACATCCTGAATAAGTTTCGACTGTTCATTGCGGCAGGTTTAATTAATAAATCAAGTAGAACGAGCCAAGCAGTGATTTATACGCTATTTTCATTTTTTGACAATCAGCTGGCAGTGTCTGTCATTACTACAGTTTTAAATATTATTAAATATTCTTCCAAGGCACTGATAACATGACACACAGCCATGTCGACGGTCTATAAAGAGCATAAAATAAATCGAGAAGCAAGCGAATCAAAAGAGACACAGCTCTTCTTAAATAAGAAATGCTGTGCGGAACTGGAAGAACTGGAACTGGAGATGTTTATTATTAATTCATTCTAAACTAGAGCTACTTCCCCACCAGTTCGGCTGCCCGTGCCCGTCCCATCCGATGAATCCGATCGTCTGACAGTTCTTTAACGTATTTCGTTAATATCGATCGGAACGTATCTGTCAGTGATTTGTCATCAATTCAGTCATTATATTATTGACATGCGCTGCTATGTCGGGTTGAACATATACGTTTTTCAATCATATTTTATTCTACTAAAGTGCAATTTCATTTATTACAACAACATCAAATAAATAAAAGCCCCGCATAAACTGTTAACCTTAAATAAGCGCACAACAATTCGTTATCCTTACTTTGTTAGGTTATGTTTTGCTTCGCACACGGCCACACGTGAATTAAACTTTCAAAGATGTCAGAAGATGAGAGCAACGTTAACAACTCTAAATACAAGGACGGCGTGAATAGGAACGCCAGGCTGATCGTCCGGAACATCTCGTTCAAGGCTACGGAGGAAGCCTTGAAGGAGCACTTCTCGTCGTACGGGACGGTTGAGGAGGTGAAATTGTTGAAGAAACCGGATGGCAAGCTGGTGGGCTGCGGCTTCGTGCACTACACGCACGTGCCGATGGCTAATAAAGCTATAGTAGCTACGAATAAGAAGCCGTTCCTTGGTATGTTCTATTTATTTCACATACAAAAATATTTACAATATATATAGCTTTCTTAGCATGGCTGATAACAGTACTAACATACGCAAAATAGGCGCTATTATGACGTCGAGTTGCGGAAACCAAGCCCGCGTACACCTATAACCTATATATAACAGTACTAACTTATCACGCAGCACACCTCTTGTGTTTTACGTCTGAGGTGGCAGGAATGATTAAAGACTTAAATTACATGTTATGGAGATAATATTTATGTATTTGTGCCTTGTCTAAATTAGCTGTACCAAATAATTTTTACTACCAATATGCATAAAACAATAATGTACAATTATACAATTTAAAATTGCTTTAGTTAGAAGAACATTCCTTTGACTTTTGCTGATTTTAGATTTCACTAGTATTGAAAATATGTTTCCTGGCACTTTTTTTTTTAATACTACGACAAACAAGTGTACGGCCCACCTGATGGTAAGCGGACACCGCAGCCTATAGACGCATGCAAGTCATGTAAATCCAAAGGAGTAACATGGGCGTTGCCGACCCTTGATATGTTTGAGGATTCACAGTGTTGACAGCTAAAGGAGCAAATTTCCTCACTCTCAACACAACACATCCTCGGGAGCTCTGGCAACTTTGCTAACCTCCAGGAACACAACACCACTACAGAGCAAATAGTAGTTATGGCTGTGGTCTTCTGCAAGGCACTTCCCCAGTTGGGCTGCTCCAAATTCGAGCAGGATCACATTTCGCTGTGCCCTACCTCACCAGAGCACAGTTTTCTTGACTGTCCTCTATAATGTGTGTATTATCTATTTTCCAGGTCGACCAATTTTTGTTTCATGGGCCTTGTCAAAAGACAAGTATGTAGAACAAAAGCAAGGAGCTGAGAAAGGACCCAAAAAGAGATTGCATAGTGGAGCATCGCCAGATGACAGCAAGGATGATGTCCAGGGTACGTTTTGCATCTTTTATTTTTCCCTATTTTGAGAAAATACATGATGTTCTCGATCATCATGTACTTCTCAAAATAATCCCTCTTGGCATGGGCCAGTGCACCATCCTCTCTCAACCATGAGAGGAGGCCTAAGCCTAGCAGTCGATTACACTTTGTTTATTGTACCAGTCTACATCATAATATACTGCTCATAGTAAAGCAAGCATACTTTATTTACTATATTTACTAGTGGCTGTGGGCTGTAGAACTCTTATCTTATGTTATCTAGATGAGGGCCCTTTCACACTTCCACCCGACCCAGTTGGATCTTTTCTGCATTCGCCCCATCATTTATAATAATAATAATAAGCCCTTTTATCCTGAATTGCTATGGTATGAGTATGTCCTAGACATTTGATTTTGTGGAGTTATATAATATAAACTTGGCATAGGCCTCCTCCAACATCTTCCATTGAGTTCTGTCTTGTGCTACCCTTCTCCAAAGGTTGCCAGCTGTGAGTTTTAAGCCTGCTTCATCATTTCCACAAAACTTTAAAATAGCCCCCTCAGCAGGCGGGCAGGACATTCACACTTAACCTGTAGCACTCGCGAGCGTGTCTTTTTATTGAATTTTTTCGACAAACTTAATTGGCGGAAAATATTTCCCTATAATTATAGAACCTGCTCAGAAAAATTCTCGAGAATCGGAGAACAGAGAAGTTTGTTCACTTCACTCACTTGTTCTACTCGTACTCGTACTGTTAAAATCCAGAATGTTGTATACAAGCCTTTCTAGGAATACAATCTGGAAAGATTGTCCACTTTTCTATAGTTTAAAACCAACAGCTTTGTCTGATTTCAACAACTTACAGTCCAATCTACTGTTTGCAGAGGTCAAATCTGAAGACTCCAAACAAAAAAAGAAAGAGAATGAGCCAAGAATAAACCGGAATGCCCGCCTCATCGTCCGGAATGTTTCCTTCAAAGCCACCGAGGAATCCCTGAAGGAGCATTTTGAGCCTTACGGCACTATTCATGAAGTCAAACTGCTCAAGAAGCCTGATGGGAAACTGGTGGGATGTGCGTTCGTGCATTACAAGAATGTGCCGATGGCCAAGAAGGCTCTTTTGAATACAAATATGAAGCCGTATTTAGGTAAGTAACTGCTATGATTTCTAAAGAGGGTTCATTTGGAGAAAAGTTTTAGGCAATTAATATAATTGCAGATGTTGTATTTCCTAATAAATTATTTTGCAAATGTGTCATTTCCCATCACATTTTCTTCAGAAACCAGTCACTCTTCACGACTATTCCGACTACGTGTCTTCGCTCATATATATGTAGTAAACTATGATATGTATATTAAAACCTAGAGATATCACTACTGGATATACATTTTTTTGAGATGGGCCGACTACGGGTTTGGCCGACTAGCCGACTAGTCGGCCGCCTAGAAGGTTGGACTTCGGCTAAGTTCGGGTGCAATCGGGAAACATGGTTTCGCTTTACCGTCGCGCTGTCTCAGCTGTCTGCATGCGTTCAAAGTACCAAATGTGATATTAACTCTGTATTTGAGTAAAATATAAAACGAATGGTAAAAAATGTCAGTTTACTTATTTTATGTCTCGTTTTCCTGTGACCCATAAAGTGCCGACTAGTCATGCGTAGCGCCGTGGGCTCACCTGTAAGTTTCACCTGCAAGTTGCTGTCGTTGTCAGAGTAAACTTAGCGGATTATAAAACCAACGGGATGATCCATAATTTTAATACACGCAACGCCGGAAAACTCGCAGTCATTGGTCGCAAGCTCGTCAAGTCAAACAGACTCACGCACGTGATGGGACCCGTTGTGTACAATAAACTGCCGCAAAACCTCCCAGCCTATGTAGTTTTAAGCGTCGATTGAAAATATGGCTTGTCGAGCACCCGTTCTACACTTTTAATGAATTTATGTTATTTAAAGACGAGACTGTGGTGCTTTAATTTTTTTGTGCTTCTCAATAATTAATTTGAATTTTATGTCTATTGTTACTTTTTATTTTATTATTTATTAACTACTGGAATTTCAATTAATTCTTATTTTAAATAATTCATAATGTATAATTTTAATTTCTTAACTTTTTATTTAATTTTAACTATGACATGTAAATTGGCTTTATGAATAAATTGAATATGAATATGAATATGAATAAGTGTTATTGGCGTCCATTGGGAACGCTAAACTTGGCAGTAAATCTTTTTTCGGACTGAGTTTTCGCGCTCTATAGGCATGAATGCACGCGTTTTTTTTATTTTTGCCATGTTCAGGGTTAAAAGATTATTTCATAGTATATTTATTTATTTAATCGTATAGCAAGTCAAGTCGGTTAGTGAAATATAATAACATATTAATATATACTAAATCAAAATTTTATAAAATCTATACATAACTATAATTTTATATCTAACTTCTTCACCCATCATATTCATTCATAGTATACATGGTACCATGGTCGCCTCAATCTTCTCTTTTTGGACTTCTTTGGATGTATTTCATTTCAACCCAAAACATTGAAACGTTTCCAGGCCGGCCGATATCCGTCGACTGGGCGGTGGCCAAGGACAAGTACATGCAGTTTGTGGTGAACAAGCAGACGGAGCTGGAGGATGAGGTGAAGAAAGAAGAGTCAGATAGTGATAACGACGACAAGCCACCGCTCGACATCTCGGACGCGCTCAAACATGAGGTCAAAAGTGAGTTAAAGATCGCCAGGACACTTGACTCTCCATACATTTGTTTTTGTTTTTGTTACTTTGTATACACGGTGGGATCCGTCATATCTAGGTCGGAAACTAATTTCCGTTGCTAGAAATTAAAATGGAACAAAAGTAGAGTGAACGTTTTTCATACAGTCTACTCGCTTAATTTTTTATCTCTTATATTTTTATTATAATTTATAGCAACGGAAAATAGATTCCGACCTTGAAATAACGGTTCCCATTGTACACCCCGAGACAGACCGAGAACGGTTGTGTACATGATGCTCTCACCTTGTCTCGTCCGCGCGGTACGCCTCGGTCGAGTGAAAGGGTTGTTCCGCTGTTCAAATAACGCAACGAGTGTGTACATGGTGTGCTCTCGTCGAGAGCTTCTCGCCCGAGACTCGGGGAGAAGTTCTCGACGCGTGTGTACATGGTGTGCTCTCGTCGAGAGCTTCTCGCCCGAGACTCGGGGACAAGTTCTCGACGCGTGTGTACATGGTGTGCTCTCGTCGAGAGCTTCTCGCCCGAGACTCGGGGAGAAGTTCTCGACGAGTGTGTACATGGTGTGCTCTCGTCGAGAGCTTCTCGCCCGAGACTCTCGGCGAGAAGAGCCTGTACAGCCGGCATTATTCCAGTATGCCGTTTTAAAACGAGAACCAAACTACGTTTGTATGGAGAGTTGACTTGAGTCAACCATGCTGGGGACTCTTAAGGCAATCCTCAAATTGATGATTGGTCAGCAACGTGGAAGTCTTCTGGTACGTCCCTCCTCCTCGTGAGCTGGTATTTTATTAATTGCTATTAAAAAAGCTAGCACGATGATCAACCCCACACGCGAGAAACACCAGTCCCCAACACTCTGGTCTCGCCATACAAACGTTTATATATATATTTTTTTTTACTCTTAATGGAACAATACAGGTGCGGATTGTTAGGTCGCTTCAGATGCCCGAACGTCAAACCGAACTTATGTACCAGCCCCGCCAGCGGGAGTCTGTTGAAACTAGATAATGAAATGGTTAGGTCATCATTTCACTGTCAGTATAGTGGAGAACAGTTAGGTCAGAGCACTTAGAGCTGACCTAATGGAATAAAATGTTCGGTAAAAAAAAAGTTATGACTTAAGTCACAGATTAAAGAATACAAGTACAGATACCCAATCTCATAGAGCAAAAGCGTACCGTCCTAATGTAGGCAATTCTGTATACAATTTTAGTCTCGTAGCTACACCAGTACGTCTAGCACAATTTGCTGAAAAGTCGCTTCGCGCGCGACTGGGCGTCTCCTGTCTCACTCGCACCGTGCAAATTAGAATGAGGAGGGTAGATCTTTCTCGACTCGCGTCGCGGCGCGGCGTCAATTGTGCTAGCCCCCCAGTAGATGCAGTATCCGAGCTACCACGGCTATGACGCTGTCAGCCTACCTGATAGTTTTAGTAATACATTGAGATATCACCAGATGGCATTGACTTCCCGGGCAACAAATAGAGTATTTTTGATTTTTTTTATATAAAAGTAGTATTTTCGAGACAATATTACACATCACACAAAATTATACATAACCAAACGCTTGGAGCCTGTGGTTCCATAGAACTTTCGCGACCAGTGATGGCGCCATCTAGTGACAGTACCCAATAATACGTGTAGCAAACTTAGCAAACTTACTTAACTCGCAAGTATGTACGAGTTACATGGACTTAGTACCAATTTTATTGCATTTACTAAACTTATACAATTTACCTTTATTTTATGTACGGAAGGATGTTTGCGATATAATTAAGGTACGGTGAATTTATTAAGGTGTAAAAATCATTCTATCTTCACGATTACTGGTTGAAATGTTTCGCTCGGTACCTGTGTCGCCATCTATGAGTTCTTTTTTGTAATAATTATACGTTGTTCGAGTTGGGAGGGCATGCTTAAGTAGAATAAGTCTTTATATCAACAATATGATACAGAGAGAAAGAATATAATGGAAAAATAAACCATCTTCGTCTGTAGCCCCCGACAGGATTCGAACCTGCGACCTTCCTTCTCTCTGTATCATATCGTTTAAAAAATGATCAGGGTAACTTCTTCGTTAAAAATAACACGAAACAAAAATGTTTAATGAAATAATTTGTTTCGTTATTAAGGTAAGTCGTTATATCGTTACATGGATAACTTGGAAAAGTAAAGTTGAAAATATTTATTGAGCAAAAGAGTTAATACTTGAATTCATGGGTAGCATATGGTCTTACGAGTTTCTGTCATACGGCATTCTGGCCGAATGTCGATCAAGCTATAGTACATTGTTGCAAAGACTAGAAAGTAGGCAATAGATGGACGAGTGGGTTCGAGGTCCGAGCCGCTAGGTGAGGACCTCGAAGGAGACGAGTCCATCTATTGCACTTTTGGTCGCGACATTACATAGTGGAGCTGGGATTGTTCGAATCGTTGTTCAAACTGGACTGCAAAAACATTGTTGGACAGTTTGAACTCATAGATGGCCTGTTCGTGCGACGTCCAACTAACCCCAGCTTTGAAGCCTGAAGTCTAACCATCTTTTGCCACATATCCGAGCAGTGGCGTGAAAAATGCTTTCCTGGACAAGTGCGAATCGGTGTACTTAAATATCTGTCCAAATACAAAAAATGTTAAATTTTATTGAATGTATCTTTACAGGTGAATCCGAGGTTGATTCAGACGAGTCTGACGATGAAAAAGATTCAGAGGCTGATGACGACAGTGATGAAAAAGATGAAGATGAGGGCGAGGATGAGGAGGACGATGAGGACGATGATGAAGATGCGGAGGACGATGAAATGGATAACCAGAGTGAAACTAGCACAATGGCGGAAAGGAAACGGTTAGTGGCTTATCGACGTTACGAGTCGATTTTTTTTCAACTCGTATAACTCAAGTTGATTTGGGCGCAAGCGCGAATGATCAATTCTAGAGTTAAGGGGCTCCCATACGCCAATGACCTTCGATCTGAATCCCTTAGTTTTCTAATGTTTTTTGTAGCTTATTATATTAACAACAACGGCTTTAAGCAATATAGTATCCCATATTTACTTCAAAGTTCATTGTTTTAGAGATATTTGGCATCCAAGTTGAACAATTTTAGGCCAAAAAGCTGGTTTTCTGGCCATAACTTTTGTGATAATTGGTTTAAAATGAAAACCCTGGAGCAGTTTTTAGAGACGTCATAGATGTTAGATCTTTCACGTCAATAGAGATACGAAATAAGTGTTTTTTTAAACAATGTTTAAAAAAATCATACAAAATTAAGTATTCTATTGTTTCAAAATCCGGTAGACTCAAAATGGAGATAAAAGATTGAAGAACCGATAGCCGTTTGATTTATAATTCTATCTGTAGTGCAAAAGTAGGAGATACGATTCAAAACTTGTCGATAATCGATGAAAACCTTTGGTAGCCCCTTAAGCGAGTCAAACCGGCGAGTTGTTTCGAGTTGCGAATTAAGGTACTTGGTTCGACTGATTCAAGTTATTCTAATCAGACAACTTGACTCGCCCACTGCTATGGTGGCTTACATTTCTAACTTTTAACGGCAGTCAACATAAACTAAAATTAGGCGGGCAATGCGGCATGACTCATATATACACAAGCTTATCAACAGGCAGGCCAAAGCCCGTTTGCCGATACTGTGGTATAAAGATATGTATATATATAAAATATCGTGTGTGAGCCGCTACCCCGTGATTTTTTTGGCGGCAAAACATGCAGTGTAGATCGTTCAACCCACGAAGACTTGCTCACTCTTAGCTCTGTGGTAAAACGACTAATAAGTCGCGCTTTTTTGCGGGAACTGCTTAAGATTGTCATCATAAAACAAATGTAATTTAACTTAATGCACAAATATTTTATATTTAGTGAATAAATTACATAATATCTAATTTTACATTATGTCTACGTTACAGTTATAAATAACACAATAGCTTCTGCCCGCGACTCCGGCCGCGTGCAACTCCTTTATATCGTTGATTCATACAAACTTTCACCCCACATTTCATACCCTTAGGGGGTGATTTCTCGGGACAAAAACTATCCTATGTCCTTCCCAGGGACTCAAACTATCTCTACACTAAATTTAATCTAAAACGGTTCAGCGGTTTCATCTTGAAGAGGTAACAAACAGATAGACACACTTTCACATTCATAACACTAGTATGGATGTATTATATTATACATTATGAGATTTATGAGACACTCCATGCATCAACGGACACAAGACGACTTTGTACGACCCTTCTTTGATATTCGTGTTCCAGTATCCAGCTAAACGACGCTGAGGACGGTCGCACGGTGTTCGTGACGAACATCCCGTTCCTCGTGGACAACGAGCAGCTGCGAACATTCGCCGCGAACACCGGGCCCGTGCAGTACGCGCTCGTGTGCGTCGACAGGATGACGGAGCACTCGAAGGGCTCGGGGTTCGTCAAGTTTGAGGTAAGTTCGTTCATCAATTGCTTTCATAAATGCGAGATAGGTTAGATAAAGGTCTTCTTGACTCGTCTTTTATTTAGACCCTCATGTTTTATTCAGGAAAATATACTTCCATGAACAATGAGGAAAATACTGAGAAAAAATCGCGGTTCAACTTATGTTTGGTATTTTAAAGATTTTTAGTTACTATGTTTCGCCAAGTTTATTACCGTCTTGATGAGGCAGAGGTTTTCTTTTCTAACTGGTGGTAGTTTATCGACATTTATAGGTGCATGTAATATGCCTAAATTTAAGAATAAGTAACTTAGACTTATAGAGATAAAAAAATAAGCTGTTTGACCATTAAAATCTGACTGAGGTTACTATTTCCCTTCAAGCTTCGTACTAACAAAGCATTTTTAACGCTTCATAAAAAGGTGCTGATTTGACTCTGTCAAAATCACTTTTACTTGGATATTACTTTATTTGTGTATAAATACAATGCATGAAAATAACACTAAAATATCATACACTACAATCTGTATATTACATAAGATATTGATGCGATTTTTTTTCTCTCTAGCACCCATAAATAAAACATAAATTCAGTCTATTACACAATTTCAAGTTTGCCAAGTAAAGATTTAACTTAAAAAAATACTACGTTATATTTTATTTAGATAGAAACTGCAAAAAGAAACCCTTGAGATCTTACCGCGGTATTGAAGTATAGTTTCAAGATTTGCCGCTAGATGGCGCTGGCGTCGAGATAGAACGCGCTATCGTTTGTTCGACGTAGTTTCATGGGGTGACTCGCGTTCGCTCGGAATGTTAACTTTGCGCAGAGGCAATATCGTAACCAATGAGGTTAATCCGAGGTGCGATTATTGCTAGTTGAAAACTTTACCAATACCCCGCCGTGTGGACGTGAAATACCGTCCGCTATGGCAATTTTTGAATGGCCGTAAAGGCCTAAAAATACCTAATGCATTCCCACTCCGATTCTACTCAAGTATTCTAGCTTGGAATTTAGTCATTATTACAGCCAGCAGCAAAAGTCGCTACGCTCGGTAAAACATAATGTACATCAGTTTTACTATAGATTTTAGAAATGATTTAATCTACACTAATATTATAAAGAGGAAAGATTTGATTGTATGCGTGTTTGTATTGAATAGGCTCCGAAACTACTGGACCGATTTGAAAAAATATTTTACCATTAGAAGCCGACATTATCCCTGATGAACATAGGCTACTTTTTACCGCGGGCAAATGCTTCATTCCTACGGAAAAACGGGTAATCCGTGCGAAGCCGGGCCGGTCTGCTAGTGACAAATAAAATAGATAGAGACTACAATATACATAAGTATAGGTACCAATATATTTTTTCTGTAATATTTATAATAATGTTAATCTTTTGTAATCATTTCATAATTGTCGCTTGGTAAATTTCGGATTTAAGGATTTTCAACATTCCTACATAAATCGAAATTTAAACACTAAAAAAGTTACTGTTTCAGATTGTTCATTTGAAAATTCTGAAACCCTTTCATTTGAGACTCCACTTGGCCTTATAACTAGACTTGACTTGACTAGACTTGCTTTGTTAGATAGTAAAGTGTTTAACGCGATATAAAATAAAACGAAACAAATTATTTTTGCTTCGTGTAAATTTAACCCTGATCAAATTTTAAACGAACATTGCCTCATGTCCTTCAGACAATGGTGGTTTATTTTTCCATTATATTTGTTCTTTGTATCATATCGTCTATATATATATATTTATTTACACTGAATGTTTATTTATTACAGAAAGAAGAGGACGCGAAGACATTCCTGTCTCTCCCACCGGATGGTCTTCGCTTGGAGGGCCAGTCGCTTCAGCCGCGGCCGGCGCTGAAGCGAGAGAGTCTGCAGAAGGCCGCCAAGCAACCCAAGGACAACAGGAACCTGTACCTGGTGAAGGAGGGAGGTGGGTACAGTCTGCATCATTCATACCTGGTACAGTCAGCATCATATAGTAAGTAGCGGCCATAGTAACCAAATATATCGTAAGACACCCTTACTTCTATTAGTAATAGGACGTGTTGCGATATATTTGCCTACTTTGGCTGCTACTAACTATATGATGCTGACTGTACTAAAGCCCACATAAATGGGTGAGGATCAAATTCTTGGCCAGTAGTTAAAAAGTTCCGTTGTGACACAAACATTAACCATAGAATTGTATGGCAAATTTTTGTGTCACAATGGAACTTTTAAACTACTTCCGATTAACCAGGCGTTAGCCAAGAATTTGTTCCTCACCCAAATATCTTACGTGACTCGATTTCTAGGGTTCTTAGGTGTCAGTAATTTTTACCCGTTTTATTACGGCAATCAATCAATTATTTATTGCGAAAACATAGTTACATAAGATGACATATTAAATACAGTGTTGCTTATGTTCTAACAGAAAAGGCATGCAAATTAACAATTTCATAATATTCAAATAGTTCAAAGCTTTTTTATGTCTGACTATTGAAATAATGATTGGATGCCATAATCAAGATTAAAATAAATTAGTTGCATTCAGAAACATAATTATAATAATTAGGATGACAGTATTTAATGTCAAGACGATGAGAATAATTAAGGCTAACGAGAAGGTAACGACAAGTTCAAAAAAAGAAGTGTATAGGTAACTATAATATACTTAACTAACGTCTTATTGACGCAAAGCATGTAGAAAAGCAGACAGGCGGACATAGACACAGGCATTTTCTCGTGATAATAACAGAACATGGACAGAAATAAATCAGCATAAAAAATCATTATAAGTGCCGAGTTTCCGAGCATGCGCTGTGTTGAGTGAGAGTGAGGGCCCTGCTTTTGTTTCTTGCTGTTGACACAACAAATCATCATATCAATAAAGAGTCGGCAACGAACATGTGATTCTTGCTCATCATCAGGATAAAAACCAGTTTCACGATTTTTTCATATTACTTTCTTCTTATTACTGACTTATTATGAAAAAATCGTATAACCGGTTTTTATCATATTTTTTTATTCAAATGTTATGAGCGCGTAAAGTTGGGAAGAGAGTTAAAATAAAAACTCCTCTAAAGCGACTTAAGCTGGCTAAAGTCCACTGAGTCTACGCGTCCTAACACTGATTTAACTCTCACAGTCAAGTGTAAACATATGGGTGCATACAACTTCTCATAAATATGTCCCAGAACTCTTATGAGAGCGGGTTAAGGTTTTGGTACTTATGAGAGGTTGTTATCAATACATATTTTTGCATTTAACTGTACAGTCGCCATCAGATATATATCGGAGCTGCCAAAGTGGTCTTAAATATCTGAACACGTCTCTAGTCGTGTTCATTTGTGAGCACTTTCGCCGCTTCGATATATCTGATGGCGACTGTATAAGGTCACTGAGTGCGCGCTTACTAGAACCGACTCAGCTAGTGCAGTTCACTAAAACTTTGCACTAACAGTTAGCTTATAACTGCTTTTTCCTCTGCTCCACCACCATGTTATGAAGCTAGAAATAATACTAACAGTTACACGGTTCAACTCACGTATTCAATGTCACTACGGGCGACATGTTTCGAACTCTTCGGGAGTTCTTCTTCAGGATGAGTGTTTTCGCGGCGGTGTCGCTTGTATCACTGCCCGCGCTCGCTCCGAACGCCGAGCGGCGCGTGACGCGTGACGCACACACCCAGCACCGACAGGGCGGGGGGAGGGGGGCAGTCTAGCGTTGGAGTAGTTAGTATTATTTCAACATGTCTTACGAAAGTTTAAATTGGATTGAAGCTAGAGATGTTAATGTAGTATGTGATGTGCAGTGGTCGTGGCGGGCACGAAGGCGGCGGTGGGCGTGTCGGCCTCCGACATGGCCAAGAGACTCGCGCTCGAGCGGAGCAAGACACAGATGCTCAAGAACCTGAACAGGTATGGCCATCACCCTAGCGTTTTTGTATGGTATGTGTTAGGCCGTTAGAATGTGTCACATATTTTTAATAATTGATATTAGTGCTGGTGACTTTACCCTACATGAGCCCGGGATCCGCTGAGGCACTTAATTCCAAGATTTGACGTAGGCGCTAGTTTTATGAAGGTGAAAGAATACAAGAGAATGGCGTAGTACTATATATTTAAAAAAATAGACTACAGATTCAATCGCGTGGCGACACGATTCGTCAAAAGGTGTAGGTATGAGGTTTAGTGTTGCCGCGTAATTGAATTTAGTGTTATTTTTTTATTGAAACATTAAAATATAAAATATGTGTACCGTAAATACATTATTTCGCCAAACTGCGGAGTAGTTTGTTGGCGATGAGCTCGCTCGGTTTATTACAAAAGTGGGTATGTACATAGAAATTACACTGCACTACCAGCCCGACGTAGCCCATTCGGAACTCATAACATATTATTTTCCATTCACGTGCAAATAAGATGACTGAGCCACTGGCGGGACAGGACTACAACGGTCCCTATAAACTACCTTGTTTTTAGTGCTATTAACTATATATAAACTAACTTGTGTTTAAACTATAAACTACCTTGTCTTTATTACAATGTAATACTAACTTAACTTTCTGCTGCTTATAGTTACTTACTGCTGTTGTTTTAATGAGTTATCGAACTTATCTAATAATATTTGTTTAAAAACTTCTTTCAAGCTACCTATTTTTAATTTCGGGTTATCAAGTAACCTAGGACTCTCATTATACATTTTGGGGATCAAGTATTCTTGAGTTCTTCGTCCATAATAATTTTAGGCTACAGGTTGTTTTAATTGTACTATTTTAGAGGATCGAGTCATACGTTTATTTTTCTTTTGTACTTTAAAGTCATCTGTGTAATACGTATTAATTACATTTAAGTAAGTAACTTTACAATGTACTGGGAGAATTTTACAAATTGAGAACAGTGAATCATACTGGTGTTTATACCTATTCCTCATGTTTCTTCCAACTAAATATTTCATTAACCTAATTTGTAGTTGCTTTATTTGATCCAAATATGTTTTGAAGTCTGTCGTCCATAGCAACTGAGTCCATAACTCAACAATGAGTATGATAACTCTTCCTGCTTGACGTTAACTTCCGACAAAACTAGGATATCTATTTTTTCTTCGCATTGTGTCAGCATAATGATCAGTTCCCCAAATTGTTTTCTTAACGATCTGATGTTCAAATGTACTATATCTATTTCTTTTTTCTTGTTTTTAATTTTATCACTCCATACATTTGTGTTGTCATGTGTGTACGATTTAAAAAATGTTTTTGTTTGTCATTGATTAACCCAAGCGACGACGCTACTGGTGCTACGTCAAATCGCGCTTAGAAGTATGCTTCACAAGTGCCTTGAATGGGTTAAAATGATGTCTGCTACTAATATGAACGCTGTCCACAGATTCGTGTCCCGCTACCGCCTGGTGGTGTCCAACCTGCCGGCCAACACGGACGACAATCGTTTGCGACGCACATGCGTGTCCGCGGCCGCGGCGCGCGCGCAGGTCACCGAGTGCCGCGTCATGCGCGACCTGCGCGCGCTGGTCGGACACGACGGGAAGCATCCGTGAGTGGACACAGCTCTTAAGCCCGCACCACATTCACGACAAAACTTTGAACGAGATTTGCCGAATACGAGAGTGGGGAGGTAGTATTCGTCTATGTTCGTATTGTTTTGCGTATATTCGTGTAGTCTCCGTTTCGTGTCGGTAAAATGGCCAAACATCAAAGAGCTCTCGTGAAGTTTCGTGTTTGCGCGAAACTTTTTCTCCACATTCTCGCTGCGCTTCCGTCAGTCGACCGACGGCAACCGTAGGAAGCGTGAATGTAGAGGGCAGCTCTCGGTTTCGCCCGGTCTCGCCAAATATTCCGGCGAAACCAGTCTCGTGTAGTTTTGTCGAGAATGTGGAGCGGGCTTTATGCAGACGAGTACTCAGACAGGCTATCACACGAATTGACAGAAAGGCGAACTCGCGCGCTGTTGCTAAGTGCACGAGGACTGTGATTTATAAAGTGTGTAGTTTGTTTTGTTTTGAATAGTCGACTAGAATGGGAGGTATTAATAGTACATTACTTACCAAGGGCTGTAAAAGAAAGAAAGCCCGAAATCGCAGGTATTTGTGACCCGAGCCGCAGGCGAGGGTTGTAAATATGCGATAGAGGGCTTTCTTTTTTACTGCCCGTGGTGAGTACACAATTTTACGTCTTCATCTGGCCACAATGCGAGTTTTACCGTATGCACAGCGTGCGGTAAAACTCACATCATGGCCAGGTGTGACGTAATAGTACATTACTACAGAGGCCGGCAACCCCTTTTCACGCCGAGGTATCTATAGTGGTTTTCTCAAACATGCAATGAAATATTGACGTTGTGTTCTTCATAATGGGCTTCGAAGTGTCACGTTTCGGGCGCAGCGAGACGAGAGATCCGTAATGGCATTTCATACAAAATTGGAGGCCTGGGCCTGCAAGATGGTCTTTCTAATTACCATTCCACAATTTGTGGCACAGGATCACGCCGTTCAGCAGTGAAAATTAAAGATTGATTTCTTGGAGTTTTTTTTTAATTTATTTAATTGCATGTTTGAGAAAAGCACTAAACATACCTCGACAACCCGTTACTTCCCGGCCTCTGCAGTAATATACAATTTTTTACTAAACAGAAGCGTCTGCTAGCGAAATTCAACATTCCGATCGAAGAGAAATATCGTGGTATTTTTTTTCACTGACCAGGATTTTTGTTACTGAAGATTCTCGGTGTAATTTTGTAATGAAACGTTGGATGCCGGTGAAAAAGTTCTAATACCTGTGCGGTAGATGGCGCTAGTGGTTAAGGCATGCGGCTGCCAAGCGGCGGTCGTGGGTTCGAATCTCGGCTGGTACCAATGAGTTTTTCGGCCCATTATAAGAATAAGAATTTATTTATTTAGCACATGTAACACGGAAAAAACGAAAATGCAATCAAAAAGGTTACATATATAATGTGCTAAATGGGCGCCTCACTCAGCATGTAGTCTTATGTATTTACCGTTAGCTTTTCGGTCAAGGAAAACATCGTGAGGAAACCGGTCTAGTCCCAATAAAGAAGGTCAGATGGCATAAAACTAATACCTATGCCAAATCTTGTGTTTAGATGTCTCAGCGGACCCGGGGTCCTTTAGGGCACAACAAGAACGCTAGGATGGTGAGGTAGATGGCGCTACGACACTATGGTGTAATAAAAAATAATAAATTGGAAGAGTGCCTTCAGGATTGAAAGATTCGCCGCGCCGAGTAAACCCCAAGGTAGCTCCGTTCGTTCAGAGCAATTCTCGAAATGCAGAGGTTTCCCGCTAGTGACAAATATCTTTTCCCTTTAATCAGAATCTGTAATCTAATGTAAATAGATCGTTGTAGTCGAGTGTACACAACAAATAATCGTAATATGAATTTGTGTGCAGGTCTAAGGGCTACGGGTTCGTGATGTTCACGCGGCACGAGGACGCGCTCGGCTGTCTGCGCAAGCTCAACAACAACCCGGACATCTTCGACAAGAACAACGTTAGTATTAGTACCTACTTCAGTCACACGCGACTGTGCACCCACTAGCGACATCTGTTGTAACATATAAGAAATCGTATCGTGTAGGATGACCGGTTTAGGTATTTCACCAACTTGACAATTGTCACCTGACACTGACAATTCGCCATACATTGCTTGTTCTATAAAATTATAGAAGTTAAGGTGGTCACTAGGTTACTTGTGGATCCAGCAATGTAAAGAGAATTGTCGTTGTGAGTGACAATTGTCACGTTTGTGAAATAGGGGCTGATGTGTCCTGCCTTGACATGGTTTTCACACAACCCTGAAGTGTCGCGACTGATATCGCCCGACAGTGACACTATCGTTCGCATATTTTATCGTTATCACTGGCCGTGTCACACAAAACGCGACAACCCTAACAGACAAAAGAGTATATCCTATGCGGTTGAGCGGCATAGCATTGATTTGAGTTTTCTAACTGTTCAACATCGGTTTTCTTATCGGCGTTGTGTAAGTACTATTATTTATTTTGTGGTAACAAATTAGTAACCACTAGCGCCATCTGTTGCCGGTTTCACGAAGCTACAGGTTACGATTAACGAGTCGGAACTGGCAACGCTGGTCAAATGGTATCAAAGCGTCTATGTGATGCATGCCTAGATATCTGCTGGGCCAAGTAGGAAGAGTTCACTCCTCTTTTCTCCTTTTGTAATGAACACTTTTTTTAAGCAAATCAATGATTATGATCATAATTTTAGTGCACTCGATGGCGCACTAAAATTATATTATGAAACTAATGATAGTAATGATATACAACCTATTGTATAGAGTGAACAAGTTTTGTAAATTAATGACTCAAAAAGATCTACACTTGCACTTTTTCTTTAGACAATCGCCATGTTTACGTTTTATGGAGCTCTTTCTCTATTTTGATTCATGTTAAAACCAACTTTTGTTTCCACAGAGACCGATAGTATCATTCTCAATAGAAGACAGAACCGCGCTTAACGCCAGGAAGAAAAGGTTAGAGAAGTCCGTCGCCAACAATCCTCTAGCGAACAAAGAAGATAACAACAGCAAGAGGAAACACAGGAAACGGAAGCACCCCTCACAACCGGACGAGAGCTACATGAAGAAAGGGCGCTTCGAGAGTAAACCTGGTCAAACACAGGGCAACCAGCATGACGGCACAAACCAAAATGAGCATAGACAAAACGGATTCGGAAGAGGTAAACATAATAAGAACCAAAACGAATCGGGCAAGTTTGTGAGAAAACCCAGAGATGAAGAAGAATTGGAATACTCGGGATTGACAGCGAAAGAAGGAACGCAGCATAAGATGAGGAATTTCCATAAACTAAAGACCCAAGCTGATATCCATAGACAAAACGTTAAGATTGAAAAGAAACAGGGCGGGAAGTCTTGGAAGCTAAAGATGGCTGCGAAGGAGAGAGTGAAGCAGCCGAAGCAGAAGGTTAATAAGAACCCGGATAAGAAGAGGAGGCGGCCCAACAGGCACGCCAAGGATATTAGATAAGCTGGTTTAATAAATGTATGTTATCTGTAAATGTTGTTTATTTTTAAAGTTGGTCGTCAGTTACAGTAATAGTTATTTACAATGCACTTGCTCTTGCAGTGCGCCTTTATATGTGTCAACATGAACACGGGAAGTCCTCCATGCCCGCACGGCCGAAGGATTTCGGGCCAATATTTCCGCACACGTGCGAGAATGAGAATTCATGACAATTCAAATTTCACCTTTTATGTACAATTTTTAATTTCCTCGCATGATGCATTGTAAAATGTTGTATGATACACGTGCGGATTGGTAATTCCCAACTCGTGTCGATCAACTACCTACTTTCCGCACTTGTATCATAAATAACTATTGGTATACAAGGGTGCAAAGTTGTATTTTACCCACGAGTGTTTCAACACACGAGAAGTAAACTACATTTGCACCCGTGTGTAACACAAAACTTTTCACCTCACTGTAAGAATAATATATGAGGTAATATTCCGCTGCGATTGTTACGAAGTCCAAAATAATCATGCCGCCCAAGAAACAGTCATGCCCAAGTGAATATTATATTAACTCATGGATGGTACAACTATTTATGTACTTTTAGCAATAAATGAAAATGGAGTAGTGCTTAAGAAATAATAAATAACGATATAAAATGATTAGAATAAAACATTTAGTGCCAATGTGGAAATACTGACCTGGTTTAAAAATTAAATAAATTCTTCGAAAAAACATCCTTTTAGAATTTAAGAAGCAGTCTACAAAGCGATTTTGTATAAATATATTTATTTTGTAGAACATTTAGAGGTTGACAGTAACATCGATATATTTAATTGACGATAAAATATTTTGCTACGTCACTTTAGTATAAGTGCCCCGAGTTATCCCAGGTATGGTAATAGTAGGGTCATTTCGCCGGTTAGCGACCACCTAATTTAATGTGCCGGTGGGCGACCACTTAAGCTGAGTTGGTGAACTGAAAGGATATTTTCTCGGTTTTTAGTAGATTTATATTCTAAAACAACAAAAAAATGCATGTACAAGTAATTGTCTCAATAGGGTGTGTAGAATTGATGTTATCTTCAATAGAAAAAACCTTTTCCTTCAGGTGGTCGCTATCCGAAGGTGGTCGCGTAACCAGCGAAATGACCCTACATTACTGCAGCCGCCGGGAAAGAAGGGCTTGCCGGGTGAGTAGTATCTATACTACTACCGTCTATAGACGTACGGATAGTCATACGAAGCCGGCAAGCCCTTTCACGGCTGGGCATGTAGGTATAGTGCTTTTCTCAAACATATGCAATGAAATTAAAAATATCACTACTCAAAAAACAACCACAAATAAAAAACCAGCTACACGACAAAAGTTTAGTCCCACAATGTTTTTTTTTACGGAAGTCACGGACGTATTACGCGTGTGTAGTGTTCGAATAGACCCTATTAGGGCCATTATACACAAACTGATGATTAGAATCTTAATTTCTAAAATCAATAAAATAAATGCACAGGATTTTAAATATTGTCTATGGTCTCTGGTGACTTACGAATAGACAAGATTTTAATTTTTTTTATCAATACATTGAATCATACAGACTTGTATCCTTAATATAAGTTCGTGTGTAGGTAATAGGCATTAACGCGGATATTTTTGGTCCCACAACCATTTAGCCACTAGAAACAAATTAAAAAAATATAATTCAGCTATTTAGTCTGTTCATGAACACAGACGCCGTATTTAGATTAAAATTAAAAAAAAAATACTTCCTGGGCCTTCAATTTTGTATGAAATTCCTTTACAGTTCTCTCGAATTGTTCCGCCCGAAATGTGATACTTCGAAGTCTGTTATGACGCACGTAACGACGACATTTCATTGCATGTTTGAAAAAAAGTTGTTGTTGAATTTGAATTCTGTGTATTGGGTTAATTATACAAATATTGGGAGATTAACTTTACCTTGAGTTAATTGATAGTTTGTACGGAACCCTCGGTTCGCGAGTCAGACTCGCACTTGACCGGTTTTTTTGGCCATTGCTAGATGCTAGCCTTGCTTACGCATCTCTTCCTATCGTTTTTCTTAGCATTATAGTGCGTTTTTTTTAGCATTAGAAAGAAGGATAAAGCACGAAGCACGAGGTCTTTTATATATTTAAGACACTTTAGTTTATGCCACACAACTGTCAAAGTATCTCAAACAGCCATTAATAGTATTTTATGCAATCGTTACATAATGTATGCTTTTTCAGTCGAGTACCACGTTTAGGCCACGAAGCTTGCTGAGTGGCCTAATTAAGGTACGAGACTTAAAATAGTAGTTTATGCAAACGTTATATAATGTATGCTTTTTTAGTCGAGTACCACGTTTAGCCCACGAAGCTTGCTGAGTGGCCTAATTAAGGTACGAGACTTAAAAAGCTAATTATATAACTATTGCATACAATACTTTTTCTACGAGTTAACGGAAATAATAATTTATTAAAGAAACTTGGTAAGTATCTATTGAAAATCGCCCTGCTGAAACGAAGCGCAACCGACCGCTTTTTTATTTTTGCGCGTTGATTTCTTCTGGAAATCGAGCCTCGTGATTGGTCAAAATTCATTTTAGTTCTGTACACAGTTATCTTATATTCATAAGATGATAGAAGTGCTCGAGTAGAAGAAAAGACTTACATTATTGTTGTCGATCCTAAAATGATACAAGTGTTTTCATTGTTTATAACTAACTAATACATACAACAATATATTTATTTTTAAAGTATTTCTTTTAGGCAGGCCCAAATGGCATGCAAAAAAGACCGACTCGGTCTCCCCCGAACGGTTTGCCGTCACCAACCAAAGGCAAAGAGACAGAAATAGAGTCCAAGAAAGGAGGAGGGGTGGAGTGAGTCGTTTCTCATTTAACAACAAATGAGAAACGTATTGTGGTCATGCAACATTTACAAGTTGGTGTGTGAACTTTGCAGCAAGCATGAATTTCCGGGTAACGGTCACATCTAATATTTGTCCCAAGCAGAAAAGGTTGACGACTGATTCTTTGTTTACCGTATTTATAATCCTAAAAAAAACGGACTATTAGTAGATACTTACCTCACCTTGCACCGCGACCCACGTTACACGTACGATTCCAACATGTACAAGGCTCGCATTCGCCGCGTGCGCTACAACGGGTTATCACATACAAACGCATCCAAAGCGTCCACCCGTGCACAATATCACCCTATTTTCCCTATTATGGAATTCTATCAGAAACACGCAGCCCCTCTCGAACAATTCAGCAGATTATCTACGCTCATATTGGCTTAGATGTTGTCTGTCCATCCCTCGCACTGCATTTGATGTGAATGGGTAATCTTTTGCCATTGTGCCGATTCTTTATTTCGGATCCGGTTAAATGGATTTTGATTTAATTCTCGTTTTTTTGTAAATACAATATGGCACGATATTAACGCTCACTGTACAAACTGAAACCAAACTAATATTATGAACGGAAAAGTTCCTAACCGTATGGTATATTCTGGTCCTTAAATTGGTAAACAGATTCCGATGAAATTTTAATTTGATACGAAGTTTGAGTTGCATAGGATTTTTTTATCCTCGAAATCATCTCCTAAGACTAAGAGCCTAAGGAGATGATTCTTCACCTCTAAGAACGTGAAGAGGGTGGATGTTGTATGACAGTGTGATTAATAAATCCAGGCGAAATCGTAAATAAAAAGTGTAAAAACTAGTATAGATATACATATATTTAAAAAAGCTTAATGTAATTTATTCCATTGTGCGATTACTTTCTTAACTACAATGGTTATGATTCCATAACATTAACGATGTAATGAAGTTGTATTACAATGATTATGACAATTATGACTAAACATCTTATAGTTAGATACATTTATTCCATATTGTATGATGAGTTTATATCACTTCTATAATAGAGCATATGTCACAAATGACAACAGTCTTAAAGATTTAACATATTTGGCAACGCTGGGGCTAAAAATAAGTAGGTACTTAAACAAGACAATTTAGGAATTTACCGGTAGATGAGCCTAGTAATAACGTTGTCTTATATTAAACAAGTTTAAATCGCATTTAACAATTCGATCATTTCAAAAAAAAATATTAAATAAAACTTAAGTTACTTACTCTAGACTACTAAGCATTTTTTTCATTACAGTTCAATAATGAAGTCCATTATTTATAGAGCAACAATGTTTTTATTTTATTTTATTAAACGTTTAATGCTGACTACTGGAGTTGAAAACAAATGTTTTGTTTTAATGAACGAGTTAATGCTTACTTAAGTTTTGGTTCGGCATTTTAACGAATGCACGTTTCTAAAATGACACGCAAATTCAACTTTGCACTCGTTCTCACATTCAATGGCGGTTAATATGTTAAGAAGTGTTTCTAGTTCTTTTGAAAGCTAGCGAGATCAAAATATTGAATTTGGATATAAGTTTTAAGCATTTAGGATTCAATGTGAGTTTAGGCGAGCAACGGTGTATTTTCGTTGCTTTCAACGTTGGCTGTAGCTCGGAGCGGCGGATCTGAAGCGGCGTCAGCAACACTGAAATGTAAGAAACAGTTGGTTACAAACTTTAAATGTACCTACAGTCTCCGTCAAATAGGTACAAGTTTACACTGGCTCATTGTCCCTTAGTAATAAGCCAAAAAAAATACAATAGAGAGAGAAAACGACGTCACGTTCCTCGAGCGTCATAGTAAATCACAATCGTTTCATATGAAGGTGCGTGTTGCCCCTTTAGCTTTTAAACTTTGGACGCTTATATATATAACTTTGTGATTACCTATTTAACCCCTTGCGATGCTGTTTTTTCCATTTGACTATATTTTAATCCTTTCTCGAGAAAATACAACATTATTGATTATTTTATATAGTGTCTACACCCCTATTGCAACATTTGCAATATCCATCATAAGTCAACAGAAGTCCTGCAATATTTCCTGTGTTCATGACTTCAAGATCGCTCAGGTGTGCGGTGTGCCTCCGGCCAAGACTTCAGGTCGGTGAGCCATTAGCAGTTACTTTAGTTTTGTAAAGTCTAAGTACTAAGGCTTACTATAAATACCTACTCACGTGCTTGTTCCATCTCAGCAATCAGCGATATCACTATGTAAGAGACGATCACTCCGCTCATAATCCCGAACACGAACATCTCGGTCTTGAAGAACTTGTGGGCGAAGTAGCAGATGAAGAGGCCCACGAACAGCAGTGACGCACACAGGATTTGAGACAGCAGATCGCCTGGGGAGAAAATTGGGTGAAGAGTTCAACTGCTTTGATATAAGTACTACATAACAGAAGTTGTATTGGTGAACAAAGATCTAGTCTAACACATTGGAATTCTTTTATTGACTCCGCAGTAGGACCGCGGTAGGACAAATACGGCTGGGTCAGGGGGCGCGGCCACAGATTATATAATAGTGCGCGGCTCACTCCGTGGTTTCGTCGCACCGCTACAGGTACATGGTACATGCCGGCCACCAACTTAGTTGGCGCTGCTACGGAACGCACGAGTTCGCGCATTACGTCATTCGCTTATCAATTTGCTGGTCAATGCATTTTAACAGTGGATCTTCTGTAAGTAGTACTATTATTTATTCTGTGGCTGGGTTCAAATCCCGGTAAGGGTAAATATTTGTGTGACGAGCATGAATACTCAGTAAGCGGTCGCCAGTGGACGCTTGCAACTCCAGTAGTGTCACATGTATTACTGTAAATACTTACCCAAGAGAAGGCAGGCGCCTTCCACCAACGGCGAACACACGTACGTAGCAGTCGGCACGTAAGTTGAAATGTCAGGGACCTCGTGAGTTCACCCTCGCGGATACGGCCACAGCGACGAGAACTACCCCCGTCCCTGGGTACACGTTGCCCGTTCGAAGGATGCGTGAGCCTGAGTCGTGAGTTCCGGCGGGTATCTAGAAATACAGGATAAGTGAGTTCTAGTTCACAGAACTGGCCTTAACCATCCAGGCGCCCCGAGCGAGTCATGCCATGGGCGCCCTTTTATATTTTACGGCGCTCTCTACACTTTGTAACGTAGCACCCCGTACACCTCGACGCCCCCGTCGCCCCACCCTAAAGCCTGCCCTGCTGAACGTCACACTTCTGCCATGGATGAGAGGGAATGGGCAGTCCTCCCCATGATGACTCAGTGTGGGTTGTCGATTTAACATACAGCTTTGAATTTCTTTGCAGGTTTCCTCGCGATGTTTTCCTTTACAAAATAGTTTAGCTAATGACAAATATCAACTTACATTTCCTACGTAAATCGCGAAAAACTCATTCGTACGAGCCGGGATTGTAACCCATGACATGACCGCCGTTTGACAGCCGCGTGCTTGCACCAATAGGTTACCGTAGCTACCTATCAGTAGGTATTCCTTAATCGTTCATATGTCCTGGTACCTTAATTACGTGTCTTGGGCATCTTTTCCTTCTCCTAAGTTTAATGTTAAATACAATAATAGTCTGATACTTACCCTAATGTTCGATTTACACGTATTAAGTTGTTAACCCTTAATTTGATAATGTATATCCCAATATACACATTTCTTCATACTCTTTTTGCATTTTTTGCGCAGACTATTTTTTTTGCTCTACAAGCCGCAAACGAGGCTTGAACTCACGATTTTTTTTTGTTTGCCAAATTAAGGGTTAAGTAATTAACTCATTTTTAACTTAATTTTAAGCGACTTAAAGCGTGTAAACAATTCATTTAGTTATAAGTTAAAATTTAGTGTGTAAGTAAACAAGTAGATTAAAAATTTGTCTATTTTTCGGTTAAGTGGGTGGGCGTGTATTATAACTTGACTCGTTTTCAGGCACAATTTAGTTAAATATTACTTAAGTGTATAAGTTGAGCGTCCATCTCGGGCTAACTAAAGAGCGTAACTAATTCGAACGTGTAAACGCTTGCTTAAAATTAAGTCGCTTAAAATTGAGTTAAAATTTAGTTAACTACTTGACGTGTAAACCGGCCTTAATGTTCGATTTACACGTATTAAGTTGTTAACTAATTAACTAAATTGTAACTTAATGTTAAGTGGCTAAATGCGAGTAAATAATCAATTTAGTTACTTATAAGTTCAAACTAAACTGATTTTTTACACGCATTTAGTCACTTAATATTAAGTTAACAATTAACATCTCTGGTGGATGCACTGCCTTATTCAAACACGAACACCCACGAAACACGAATAACCAACTTAAAGATAATACTCACAAAATCGCCGTTCTCCATTATACTCTCAAAATTCATCACAGCCTTGATGCCTCCGAAGTACGCGCCCATACTATAGTCTCTCTCAGGCAAGTAGGTGTAGTCTGTAGAACTGCAATTTTATTTATTTATTATACTTATGGAGTACCAACAGCTGCAAAAACATGATATAAGTCGTATCGCATAATGTTGATCGTCCTAAAAAAATTTGGCCGAGAATGTTTGGCATAATGTTGAGTGGCATACTACTTATTTAGCCTATAATTTTTTTCGCATACACATGCTTTTTATCCTAATATTGATTACTCGAACATCGAATTACCTAAAAAGTAATAGTCCTAATTTTCATTGTCATAGTAATTATTTTGCCTATTATTAAATTATCTAAAATTACACCACCTATACTATTTTTTTCCTAAATTGTATACTATTTTTAAACTCCGAGCAGACCCGACCTACATCTAGATAAATAAGATAGGTTCGTTAGTTGTCTTTTGTCCCTCAGAGCAGAAATAGGGGCCCCGCGAGGCGGGGCTCCGTCGACATGAGGGCGGGTCATAGGTTATTCAAGTATTAGGCAATTCTCAGCAGAGACAACCTTCATTTACATCAATTAGATAGGTTCGTTAGTTGCCTTTCGTCCCTCAGAGCAGAAATAGACACCCCGCGCAGCGGGGTGGCGTCGACTCGCCACACGGCTATCAAACAACACATAAGTGAACTCTGTTTTAGGTCGGTTAGGTTAGGGTTCGCTTATGTCCCTCAGACCAGAAATAGACACCCGGCACAGCGGGGTGGCGTGGACTCGCCGCACGGCTATCAAACAACACACACAAGCGAACTCTGTTTTAGGTCGGTTAGGTTAGGGTTCACTTGTGTCCCTCAGAGCACAAATAGGGGCCCCGCGAAGCGGGGCTCCGTTGACATGAGGGCGGGTCATAAGTATTTTATTTATTAGTATTATATTACCTGCATTTAGATTCGGACAATAAATATTTAGGACAATCGATATATATGCTTAAAAAATGTATGCACAACATATTTAGAACATTCAATATTAGTAACATAGTTATGCACATCAATCATTCTAAAAAAAAACATTCGGACAATAAATATTGTCAATGGTCAGGTAAACAGGTCAATCGATATTAGGAACAACAATTTCTGCAAATAAAAAATATACGCAACAATGTTTATGCCATACGTTATTCGGCATAAAGTTGGTATGCGACAAAATAGTAGGACCAATAATTTTATGCCATCCGATATAGACCCATAAGTCTTACATAGTAATACAAAGCCAATAAAAGGAACTCACAGATAGAACACAGGTTTATCGTAGCGGAGACCGAGCAGTTGTCTGGTTCCAAGAACAGGCCGGGCGCTGGGCTGGTACACTTAAGTAGTCTCTGTATGGAGACGGGTTTGAAGATACGAAAGGAACTGTTTCTATGGGCCGGCTGCTCCATAAAAATCCTCCAGGATTTTTTTTGCCATCCAGATAGTCCGAAAAAGTTTCATAATGGTCACTTTTGCCTAAACCATATCATCAAATTCTAAACACAGTGAAGATATCAAATTATCAATATTTCCCACTTTCAATATCGGTCTGGTTGGACTCCCTTCACTGCTTTTTGAAAACCCCAAAATTTCATAAGGCCATGTGCCATATTCGTTACCCTGCCGCCAGATAGGTTTAGGCTTTAATACATCTTCTGGCTTTTTCAATTTTTTCGGGTGAATGGCGAAGGTTTTAAGGTTTGTTTTTTTTTAGGTTTTTGCTTATGCATGAAAGCGCAATACCGGACCACCAAAGGCACTACCGTCAACTTCCACTACATTTTTTTTTTCACCGGGCACTAATTTTTGTACATCTGAAAGGATTGTCATGCTGAGTACGCCTCCTTAAACGTTGCCGATATTTTCATTAGTACATCACGGGCAACAGGAGTCATGGGGATACTTGACACCAAATGGTGAAGGAAAATCAAAGATGGGCAGCACTTCGTCTGATGCGTGTCATGATTGCGTTTCAGGATAAATACCCTCAGCGGATGCCTGCTTGTGGACATCACCAAACTCAACTTTGATTCTGTACCTGAACTCACCCGTGGGGCGGGCGGGGCTATTTTGAATTTGCGTTCGCCATGTAAATTCGTCCATTGGTTAAAATCAACATTTGCCACTCATTAGAATGTGGTTCCCAAATTAATCTCAAAGGCAGGCTGCTGTTTCTTTTTTCTGATCAGGTTTTTTTTTTTTTTTCGTTTTTTTTTGTTTTTTTTTTTTTTTTTTTTTCGTAAAATCATGCAGTGGCTTATCTTTCCAACAACCCCGTTTGTCATTCCACTCTTTGTGATAAACTTCTAAACTTGCGATCCCCTCGGCACACTGATATTCATTAAAAACGCAGTTACGAGATATTAGTCTTGTCTAGCAGTTTTACGCCGTGATTGGCATCAGAATCACGATTAACAATATCATGTGGCGCATTGTAACTGGCGTAGGACTAGCCTTTATCTTTCAGTACTTTCATATAATGTCGTAACCCCTCACCACTATTCGCGTAATGAATGAATAAATTAATGATTTTTATTTCGTGTAATGGACACATATTTTATTAGTAGGACTTACAAAACTAAGGGGTTAGTTGGTACATCTAGACTTACATTTAAAACAAAACAACACTGACTTGGGAGTGCAATCCCTCGCAGTGCGCCATGTAGGGACAGTCGACCCAGTCCGCTATCATGCGCAGAATGCTGTTGGGACTGCGGCGCACCAGATATGCGGCGCGACGCGCGCACGCATGCTCGTATAGAAACAATCCACGCGCGCCGCCGCGAACATCCCTGAAGCGCTACAGAAACGAAGCAGTCCCATCAACACCCGGCACGCATTATTATACTAGACCCTAAGGGCCCCATAGGCCCGTTGCGCATACTGCGCCCACAGATTGCAGGTATAGAGGGAGGTGCAAAACGCCCTAAACAATGTAACTTTCACCTCTTTGGGGCACCTTGCAAATCTGCGGGCGATCATATTCGCCCGGACCGACAGGGCCCTTCGTTCCCTTTCCATGTCCAGGTCGTCTTTGAGGCTGGTCGCGATCACATGGCCCAAGTACTTGAAACAGTCCACTTTATCTATAGGAGTAACATTGCGGCAAATGGCAGGAACTTCCACTATCTTGGCTCTAAGCAACATTATATTTATGGCCATGATTTGTTGCATATTACGTTTCACAAATTTTCAGCAGATTACGTAGCCCACACACCGACGCGCTCAGCAGCACCAATGTCGTACGCGTAAACTTATGTTGTTAACACAAACTCCATCCACATGACAGCCGACATGGGTTCTGCTGAGTGCCTCGATGAGTCCGTTAACATACAGGTAAATAAAAGGTACGTAGGTGAGGTCAACCCTCCCTGTCTCACCCCACACTCCAACCTGTACTCATCAGACTGCGCAATAGCCCATCTGACATTGTTGACCTGGTTTTCATACCAGTACTTAAATATGCGAATGGTTTCCTGCGGTTAACTGGTATTTTCCAGCCTCTTCCATAGTAGGTCATAGGAAACCAAGTCATAAGCCAAGTCAGTTAGATACATCAAGGAAACAGGCTACCACCGGGGTTTTACTTTTGGCATAATACCTGACAGTGTGCATAAGACACAGGATCGCAGACTCTGTAGATAATGGTCGGAAACCTAGTTGGTTATCATGCAGTTTTACTTGGCTACTCGTATTTATTTAACTGTGAGTTAAGCACACTATCAAGTATTTTTGCGATGATTGTTGCTAACGAGATGGGTCTGTAGTTGTTTCTATCTGCCAGGTCCCCGGTCCTGTCTTTGACGATAGGTATTATATAGTAGGTACGATACGTAGGTAGTATATTTAATATTATAATAGTAATAATAAAAACTAATGCTATTGTTAACACTGTAAACAACTAACGCGTGAGCAACTAAGTTTCTCTAACCGAGACCACGCACAATCTTTAATTTTAAGATTAACCCCTCGTATGCGGGTGTCAAAAATTGCTGATCAAAATATGACCTTGAGATTGAAAACTGTAGGTTCAAATGCTTGGCACGGATCCGTGCCTAAGCATACGACGGGTTAAGGGCTAGGTTATGTAAAATTAACTAATCTAAGTACTTACTGTAAATTTGAAATAAACAGTAAAACATTTTTTTTTATCGTCCGCATTAGGTGACTTATCTGGCAGAATAAGAATGCCTAATCTATGGGGCCTCGATACGAGTATGTGGGGACCAGCATGCTGGAGATGCTCGATAGAGAGACCGTCGTAACCGGCGGGTGATTTACGTCTAGAATTGATTTAATAATTTTAGCAATGTCCTTGACGGTAAGGCCACGCTCTCAATCTCGCTCTTACTATCGAGCCCCCCCAACTTAATAAATAATAATAATAAATCAGCCTATATACGTCCCACTGCTGGGCACAGGCCTCCTCTCACGGATGAGAAAGAACGGGCAGTAGTCCCCACGCTGGCCCAATGCGGGTTGGGGACTTCACATACACCTTTGAATTTCTTCGTGGATGTATGCAGGTTTCCTCACGATGTTTTTCCTTCACCGAAAAGCTAACGGTAAATATCAAATGATATTCCGTACATAAGTTTCGAAAAACTCATTGGTACGAGCCGGGATTCGAACCCACGACCGCCGCTTGACCGTCCGTCCCCCCAACTTGGTTGGGCCTAAAGCCGATTATGTTATGAAATGGGCTTTAAAGAGGTTGGCTATGATTTTTTTTCTATTTATATCGCTAACGCCTTCTACACTAGCCGGGTGGCCACCCAAAGGTTTCAATTTGATAATGGCCTTCCAAACGGAACGGAAGTCCTTTTTTGAGTGATGAGAGGTAACAATGTCCAGCTTTATTTGATGTACATGATCTTGACACTATTTCAAGCGCGATTTAAAGATCTTGGGACTCTCAAACATCTCATTGAACAGATTACCACTTTGGGGCCTTCTGACCATTGTCCATTCATGAAACTTTTGTCTGCCCACCCCGTGAGCGGCACTGACATGTTTGTTCCAACCTACAAACCGTTTCTTAGCCCTCGGCTTCTCGTCTCCCCGACAGAGTCGCTGCACTCGTGAGCACCTACAATTTCCTCACAAAATCGGTCCAACACTTTTTTATGCCCCTGTTACTGACAATACCTATCCGCACAGGACTCTAATTCCACTGGAAAATTAATTTGACGCAGTCTTTTATGACATACCTCGCGATAAATATGACTGATTTTTTAGGGTTCCGTAGCCAAATGGCAAAAAACGGAACCCTTATAGATTCGTCATGTCTGTCTGTCTGTCCGTCCGTATGTCACAGGCATTTTATTCGAAAACTATAAGGTGTATTTAAATACAATTTTGAGGATAGGTGTATTTTGTGAGCCGCTACATAGTTTTGTAATAAAATGACAAAAAATAAACCTTTTTTTAGGGGTGCTCTCTATACATAGAACTGAAAGTCATTTTTTTTTTTTACATTGCAAACCCATTACTGGCACATCAATCGATAGGCCTTTCAAAATAAAGATAAGGTTTCTCAGCAATTTTTTTTGATTAAGTGAATAGAGTCGGAGATAATCACCCCGAAAGTCACTAAGATTGTGTCCCCCCCCCCTAATTTTTGAACCGTGTATTTTAAAAATATGAAAAAAATCATGGGCTTTTTAATTCTTTCAGCAAAAATTGTTTTGAACAAGGTCGGTTTAAAGGTTTTTGAGTTATTTCTAAAAAACTGCCTTCCTTAAAGAAAAGGACGTAAGTGCCATAAGATTTCAGTAACGATCATCATCATCATCATATCAGCCGAAAGACGTCCACTGCTGGACATAGGCATTGTCGACAGCGAGCATATTTCGGACCGGCTTGACCCCTTGGCGCTGCGTAGAGATGTGGCCTCTCTCTGCATTTTCTATCGCATGTATAACGGGGAGTGCTCCGAGGAATTGTTCGGATTAATCCCTGCCGCTTCTTTTCGCCATCGTCCAACGCGACAACATTACCATCCTCATGGTTGGCAGTCCTCAACTGTGCGCTTCTCCAGAAACTTCCTGCCTCGCACAGCTAAACTGTGGAATGGATTGTCGCCTGCGGTATTTCCGGACCGATACGACCTTCAAACCTTCAAGAAAAGAGCGTACTCCCATCTTAAAGGCCGGCAACGCACTCACAACACCTCTGGTGTTGCAAGTGTCCATGGGCGGCGGTAATCGCTTACCATCAGGTGATCCGTCTGCTCGTTTGCCTCCTATATCATAAAAAAATAAAAAAAAATAGGCCTCCCCCAAAGAGTGCCAAAGCAACCGGTCCTGCGCCACCCGCATCCAGCGGAATCCCGCAACCTTTACCAGGTCATCTTGCCACCTTGTCGGAGGCCTACCCACGCGGCGCCTTCCGGTACGTGGTCGCCACTCGAGAATCTTTCCGCCCCAACGGCCATCGGTTCTACGTGCTAAGTGCCCCGCCCACTGCCACTTAAGTTTAGCGAGCCGGAGGGCCACATCGGTTACCTTGGTTCTGCTGCGGACAGCCTCATTTCTGATGCGATCACGCAGAGAAACTCCCAACATGGTCCTCTCGATTGCCCTTTGGGCGATTTTGAGCCTTCTTATGAGGCCCATAGTAAGCGACCACGTTTCAGTGCCATATGTCATCACTGGTAACACACACTGGTCAAAGACTCTCGTCTTGAGACACTGCGGAATATTGGACATATCGCCCGGCCCAACGTTCAGTTTTTTCAATAACGTTGACCGCGCAAAAGCCCCATTCCCCACGTTGTAAACGAATGAGGTCAGTGCGGTTTTCTGCATTTCAGTCAGCGGCACGGTTTAACGTGAGTCTCAACTACTGCCACCGCGGCCTTCAGGTCACTCTCCAGCAGGGCCTGACATTCCTCATCTGTGTAGCGTTTGCCGGGGATAACATCTTTGCCGGTATGCCCGTAGCACACAGTATACCACCACCATCTTTATAGGGATAATGCAACCTTTCGTGCCACTGCACCAATACCGCAGCAATAGCAACGGCGCCACCTGTCATTACAGTCAACAGTCGTCATTTAAAGCGATGTTCGCGGAGGCGCGCATGGACGGCTTCGCGCCTGTTATCAGGAAGAGCTGCGCGTCGCTACTCGCTACTCGCTACTCTCGCGTAGGTACGTGCGCGACAGCCTCAACCGCATTCTGAGCGCATTGGCGTGCCGATGGGATAGCCCTATGCTGGCCCGATGGATAAGTGTGCATGCACAATAAACACGATGTTATTGTATTGTATAAGTTAAAATAGATTAATTTATTATTGTAACCTACTAACACTTAGATTCATAAGTATAATAATTGTAATACTAACACTAAGTATATGGCCTGAAATAAATAATTGAATTGAATTGAATTATCTTTTCTCACCGAAGACGGTATTTAGCGTACAGACGATACCGGTAATCAGCGCCCAGTCACTGAGCGAAAATACGCCTAACAGGTATGTAGCAAAACTCCAGCTGTAGGCGGAGCCGGTTTATTAAATTAAGATAAAATTACCTGTGATTAAATTTTGTAGCTTTATCATAAAACGTAAAAATTATCGCCAATACCAAGCCAAATTTAGTCCATTAAATACTATATTGCCTTTCTGTATGTTGCTCAAAAAATCTGACGAATACGTCATTGCTATGGGAAGATGAAGCAACTCGCACAATGCCTGTTCATTTCGTCCGAAGCAAAATCCCATGACTACATGATATCTAGGATTGTTAATGAAATGATGATAAGATTTTTCTGTTAAGTTATCAGAGGACACGACATAATATGTTTTAGAGTCTTCTAATTCTAAGCTTAGATCAACTCCATAAAATTGCTGTTCAAGAAGACCTGGCAAACGGTGGCCATAGTGGGCATAGTTGCTATTTGACCAATTATAACCATCTGGTGTCCCGTGCGTTCCAGATAAAATAGCTATTTGTTTCCTTGCTATCCTACCTTCCTGCATGTCAGCATTCATTTGTTTTGCTATAGATTCAACGTCGTAAGCCGTTACTTCCTGGTCTGCTCCATAAATCATTTTTCCATTATGCTCAATTGGGTGCCACTCAGGGGTTCTCAGATCCCCATCCATAACCTGCATTTTAAATTTAGGGGCGCCATTTTCGAAGGGCCGAACTGCTGAAGCATTTCTGTAAACCTCGCTCGCAGAATAAGCACCTTTCTTTGTAAGCAATCTTCCCAAACCCATCCCCGCAAGTCCAGTCGCCAGTGATACCCAGCCGAGAGTCGCTGAAGCCTCCGGATTCGAATCCTCTGTTGCTCCACTAACTATGCCGGTGATATCCGATGCAACACCCAATCCACCGAGAACCAGTGAAGAGGCCGAAGCAGAACTGAGTGCTGCCATCACGCTGCCGGCCGCTGCTATTGACGCCCCGGCCGAAAACACCGCCAACCCAAGCCCTATGGCACCCGCGACAATCCCGACTATACTTTGCCAGCTTAGATGACCAGACGGGTCGGTATGATTAATGGGGTCACCGGCACAGTAAGCATAAGGGTTAATTCCCCCAGCCCCAAATGGACTTAGGCTATCTGGACAATTAAAGCGCATTAAGACCGGATTGTAGGCGCGGTAGCCATTACCCAGGTGGTAGGTACCACTTACTGGGTCGGCTCGTTCACCGTTAAATCCAGGTAGTCTGTTATCAGGCGTGCCATTGCCATAAGGTGACCAAACGTGGAGTTGACCTACACTTGACGTCCCCGCATCTTCAGACCACAGCAAGCTGTCGTTTTTGTCTGCCGCGGTCAATGTGAGTCCCTTATCGTCAGTGACGCCTAAGGAGGTATGACCGATTTTAATCAGCCGGGTTTCTTTGTTTGCTGATGTGTTAACTTCATTGACCAAGTCTGCGCCACGGTAATACAACTCCAAAACATCATTGTTGCCAGCGTTACGCGTGATCAAGCGGTTTAAGGCATCATAACCGTAAGTACCTGAGCGGTGTGTTTTTGCGTCGCTCAAATTAGTCAGGCGTCCTATCACGTCATAGGTCAAGGTTCTGCCAGCTTCATCACGGATCATCCGACCTTCAGCGTCATAGCTTAAGCTGATGGTCTTCGGATACTTGCCATGTGTATGTGTCACCGCTGTCAACTGCGTTGGGTCACTGTCGTTCTGATAATGATATGTCGCCGTATTCGTGCTGCGGTCAGACAATGTCGTCTTCACCGAGGTCAGGTTATTCAGCGCATCATAGCGGTAAGTTTGCACGTTCATCCGATGACCATACACATCAACCGGTAGGCTGCTGCCAGAGGCACTGTAGCTAACTAGCCGATTGCGGTTATCATAATCATATCGCTCGTCTCGAAGATGGGTGCCATTTTTTTTAGTAGTACGTGCAGCCAGTAGACCGTTTTGCAGCCAGGTCTGCGCCAGCATCAGCGTCATTCCTCGGTTGTCCGTGATGGTACGGGTGGTTTCGCGGCCAAAATTGTCATAGCTCAACGCCGTGGTCAAAGACGAGGTTGAAGCCTTATCACACACTGTTTGGCTATTTAATCGTCCCAGCAAATCATATGTCATTTTAACGGTTAAGCTATCATCGGTAATACTAATAACTCTGCCATGAGCATCCATGCTGTACTGCGTTTGTTTGCCAGCGACGTCGGTATAAGCGATGTGCGCGCCTTTTAGCGTGTAAGCATGCTTTGCTTTGCGGTTCTGCGCATTATGTAAAAATGCCTCTTCTTTCAACTGTCCGGACTGTGACCAGGTATTCTGAATCTTCGCACTGGCTTCGTCAGCTGTCAGCGGTTTTCCAGTTTTCTTATCATAGTTGAATGTTTGGGTGATACCCTCAGCCGTCATTCTACTAACGACATTACCCAGTTCCAGAATATAAGTATATTCGACTACTTTACCTGATGGCAGAGTAACCGTTGACGGTACTGGCGACGCGCGTTTATAACTGTATGAGGTGGTGCGACCACCGCTGATACGTTTGGTTACCCTTCCTAGACTGTCAAATGTTTGCGTCCCCAGCGCCCAGGTTTTGGACGCACCACTGGCATCGGGCCCAGTGACACTAATGGAAGCAACCTGATTACCGGTTAAATGTGGTGCGTAAGTTCGACTAACGATAGTACCATCAGTCAATGTTTGGGTTAATACTCGACCACATTCGTCATAGGTTCTTTTTGTGACATGGCCCAGCTCATCCGACTCCTCGCGCAACTGCCCGAGCACATCCCAGGTATAGTGGCACAAGCTATATCCTCCTTCATCAGTCGGGTTTTCTTTCAATATTTTACTGATTGGCAGCTGGCTTTTTTCATCCAGAGTGGTAGTCACGCTGGCGCTGGTCAAGGATGTACTGCCGGCAGTTCCCTGGCTGTAAACCGTCTGGGTGAGCGCAATCGGGTCAGTCTGTGATAGCGTTTTTCTACCATCAGCGAAGACGACTTCTTTCTTTTCTCCCCACCCACCATAGGTGATATCTGACTTTAGGGAAAATACGTCGGTGCCACCTGGCAGCCAGTCTCTTGCCGTGCCAGTTGTGACTTCACCTAACGAATTGTAGCTACAGAAAAACCCTCCGTACCATGCAGCAGTATCCATATCAAATCTTTGCTGACTAGTAGCGCGTCCTGCACCGTCAAACCGCGTTTTATTTTTATTCCCTGATGCACCAATTTTTATTGAATAAGCGCCCCCGTTATCAATGCCATACTCCCAAGTGGTGGTGTTCTCATACTCTTTGCCTGGACATAATGTGCGGCTTTTCAGCCGTCCAAGCTTATCATAGGCATAAATTGTTTCTATTCCTTGAGTTGAAGTTTTAGACATCACGTTGCCGGTCCACAGGTTCCGAACAGTGGTGTTTGTCGCAGTTAGACCGTCGTGTCCAGTGAACTCATGACTTTCATTGACTTTATTAGCGCTAATGTTGTAAGTGAATAGCTTTCTATTGGTAAACATTTCTTTTCGATTGATATCGGGTGTCAAAGTGACATCTTGACGATTAATTCGACCATATAGTGCCGTTGAGTTCTTGTCAGAATAATAGGTATTATTCATCAAGCTACGTTTATGACCCGTGGTTTGTTCGTCAGTTTTCTGCACTACTGCATATCCGTCACCTTTTAATTCTTCTAATTTTTGCCAGGTGTAACGAGTCGTATTTGTTAGTACATCACCAGTTTTTTTCGGTGGTGTGACAATTTGAGTTTTTAAATACCGAGCAAACCCATACTGATCAGCCGGACAGTCACTACTTTCTCCTGTTGCGAGATAATAGGTATATTCACTAATTGTCCCGTCCGGTGCTTCCTGGCGAACAGGATTACCAACGTCATCAAACTGATAGCGAGTAACCGCACTACGGGAAGAAGTTACCCCTTTTTCGTTAAGTTCAGACCAAGACTCTGTCTGCGTTTTCGGTAATGCATATTGGGTAGGTTGGTCATCAAATTTAGCACCAGACCTTGCATGGTACTCGGTTTCCTTCTTGTATGTCTTTCCATCACGAATCGTCGTTTCAGATGTCAATAGGTGATAGGAGTTGTAACGTCTAGTCACCTTACTCAACGTTATGTCATTTTCATTTTTAAGCTCGGCAGTCGAACCATATTGGTAATCGACAAGCAATATATTTAGCATTGAGTCGTCGTCAGGATGCCACTGATTCAATGGGGCATCTTTCCCTAAATAATTTGTTCGGGTGTAAGACCACGTGGTGACACTCTGAGGCTGTCCCCCACCAGGGATAAGTGTGTGCCGATGGACACAAGGGAGTGGAGGGAGGTTAGCAATATCAGGGAAGGCCATGCTGTCTTCAGTTTGAGTATAGTAGTTGACTTTTTCTATCATCCCTGTGGGCGAATGAACAGCGGTAATCGCCAGGTAACATCCCTGTGGACCAATATCATCATATACAAAAGACCAGACTAGCGCTGAGTTTACCGCATCAGTGGTAACACTTTTCAGCATTTCATTGAAGAACTTAAATACAATTTCATGGCAAAGGTTTGAATTGTCTGGCAAAACCGTGAAACGTGTGGTGGCAAAGGTGTTATCCGGATAGGCCACAGAGCAGAGGATATAAGAGTCATCATCGGTGACCTGGGTTAGTCTGGCAGGAGAGAACTGTGAGTCCCATGTCAGATTGATTGAACGTCCATCAGCGGATGAAATTTTTGTAGGAACATAAATCTCACCGCTCCGTAGCGATAACCTCTCTATGAGGCCTGATTTATAGATAATTTGATAGTTATTGTCATCTAGTTTTTTGAAGATAAAGTTTTTAAGTTTTTGTTGCTTCACTTGCTCGTTGTTACCGATTCGGTATTCCTCGCCATTCGAAAGTAATAACTGTCTAGTATTTTTATTATATTGAGAAAGATTGAGCCGAAAGCCTTTCCCAAAACCGTTATTGACAGTGGATAAAGGTGAGTACAACAGAGCGAGCGATACTGCGGGTCCCATTAGCGCATTGGCGTGTGTATTTGCCAATGGTAGGTGAACGTTAAACAGTCCAGTGCGCGGGTCGACGCTGCCTTGAACGGCGCTGATAAAATTACCGGAACTGGTATAATGTGATGGCTTACTCATGATAATATTGGTTGGTTCCTGAAAATTATGAGTTAAGTAATATGAGCGAATAGAGAGGAAAGAAGTTTTACTGGCTATAATGTTTTATTACAGTTACTACGTACGGATGGAATACTAACACCCTTAATAAAACCGCTTGACCGAAGCTGCCCTTCAGTATTTTTCCGCAGACAGAAGTCCAGCTATGCGTGGTACATCACATTCGCAATAGCCTGCGGTATATTGCCAGTAAGGACCAAAAAGCTTTTAGGACTGATTTAAAGCCGGGTTATCGGGCAGATACTAAGATTGCTGCAGAGCTTGCTCTCGATGATCTGGAAAAGAAATGGGGTGAAAAATACCCTATATAGTGCTAGAATCATGGTAAAAAAATGGGATTTGCTCAGTGCTTATTTGCGATACCCTAAAGTCATTAGAAAACCTATTTTTATACTCGTCGACTATAATCTTTAAATTAGAACCTCGCAAACCATAACGCAGTTGAATACTTTTATTCTATGCAAGAGTTTATGCTCTATGGACAATCGAAATAATTATTATTCAATTGCACGCGAAACTGAAATTAATTTTGACCAATCACGGGCTCGATTTACAGAAAGACATCAACGCGTTTAAAAAAAAAGCGGTTGGCTGCACTTTGTTTCAGCAGGGCGTTTTTCAATAGATACCAAGTTTGTTTTATAAATTATTGCATGCATCATCAATTTAGAAAATTAACCAAAACTAAAGAAGCGTTTACTAAAATTTTTAAAATTACTCTTTATTGGCATTCATCAAGTATCAAATAAATGGACCATACCAATTAGTAACTAGGTGTTAACTATTGCTCAATGCGGGTGTAGACTCGAAAATTATTATTACTCCAAAAGAAAGAAGGCAATAAAATATAAGTACCTAGTGACGAAAATCCCATTCGGATATCTGAAAGAATTACGAAGCTAACAACCGTATTAATATTGCTTGTTAGAGAGAGAAGAGAACACGCTCCCAGGTTAGTGACGTCACCATCCTCGAGCGTCAATCGTATCATATGAAGTTGCGTTTTGCGAAAAAGGGACAGAACATACCCCTTTTTAAAACTTTGGACACGTATAACTTCGTGATCCATTTGACTACATTTTTAATCCCGTTTCGAGGAAATACGATATTTTTGTTTATTTTATTTAGTGTCTACAACCCAATTGTCCATCTATTTTAAAGGGCGACTAGATGGTATAATGAGAATATAAAATCCCCTGACACAGAATTATGAAAAAGAGAGTCTTTTATTTATTTATTTTATTAAGGTCGATCGGTTATTTTAATGTATTGATTATCGTCGGTAAAACCAACGCTAAACTTGCCATAATTACCGTAAATATCATAAAGTTCAAACCACGTATCAAACAAAAACGGACCTCTAACTAGCCCTTGACCATCAGGAAGCTGCCATGCATCCTCCGAGCCCGTATCAAATGCCATTTGGGTAAAACAAATTGCATTTGGGGTTTCGTTGTAAGTGACATTTTGTGTTAAATCGAAAAAGGCATGAGTATCAAAAACGCTCAACGGTGACACACCTTGCCACTCCGCCGTATTTTCAAAACCAAACATATCTGTACCTTTTTTATTATAAGGATGTGCCACAATCATGTGCTGATTATTGTTCTCGTAATCATATACGCAAATCCACTTAACTTCACCTAAAATGCTACCATAATTATATATATTGGCATTCTGAATACCAAAAGGTACAGAGACATAGTAATTGTCATAATGACAGTCAAACGTTCTTTTGTACTTAGAGCATTCCTCAGGAAAACCAGCAGTACTAGAACAAACTCGGTAGCGAACTTGGTTTTGTTTCTTTCCAATGTCCAGGAACTTTTTTACTGTCGGTAATTTTAATGCTTCAGATGCAGTCATAGAATAAGTGAATTGATTGAGAGAAGTAACATAAACCGACATCGCTATTTCGGACTTATCTGCTGTGGTAAAGTGCTTATTATCCGTATCAACCCTGACGGCGATGCGTTTTGTCTCTGTCTCATCGGTGTATACGTACATAATGATAATGACAGTGCCATCATCTCTTACGCTAAATAATGTGTTTGAGGCTGAAGCTGCCTCAATTTCTCGGCTGTAATCATTTTTCTCATCCGTAAAACACCAGCCGCTGTGGTGCTTCCAGCTAAGCTTGTCATTGGATTCAGCAAAGCATAAATTTAGTATATGAATCCATGTTTCATGAGAAAAATTAAGGACTTTACTATTATTATCTAACGCCTTTGCAGTAATTTCAATTGGAAGCTGATTCCTACCGTTAGCATAAATTTTAGGTGATTGATTTCCGGATACTGCTTTTATTTTCAGCGCATCCATACTGTCGATATCATTTGGGTTGTCATATTGAGGATATTGAGTTGTCGTCATTTTGATCATTAAAAAAAATAAAAAAAAAGAAGAAGACATTTAGATTTCTCTAAAATAAGGTTATTGAAGATAGTTCTCTCCGAAAAGGTTTCTATGCCCACAAAGGATTACTGCACTGTATACCTATGTATCAGCGAGGTAATTTGAAGATTGATTGTTATTTTCGTATTAGAGTTTTATCAAACGGATATTTCTATGGAGCGGACTATGGGAGTGAGATGGAGCTATCGGATTACTACCTTGATTGTTCCATCAGGTTAAATCGCCAACTCCTACCACATTAACAAACTTTTTGCGGACCGCACTAACACTTTTTTTTCACTTTTTTGAGGCACAGCGATTTTAACCTGTAATCGCACTGCGAGCAGTAACCGTCAATATATCCGTCGTCAATTTGTAGGTAGTTGTGCCGGATCAACCGCTCGTCCACCCGACGTCGGCGAGCGATGGCACGCTGCAACCGCCTGGCACAGGGTCTGTGAAGAAAAGAAGTCGAGCAATGATTGACCTATAGTAGTCTGTGAGATTGTATGTAATGGGTTATCTCCGGAACCAAGTGGTTCGGAATCGTGGAGGGAATCGGATAACTAAGTAGAATGGACTAAGTAGATGGTAATAGGCTAGATTGTATCCCACGGGTTTCCCAGTGCCAGCGTATTACCAATAATACGCTGGTGAAGTCGCACGGGCAGCTACTTCATTTATATTTGGAGAACCAACCGCCACAACAATGTCAATAATACATTTTGATAGTTAAGATATATTAATCAAATCAAAATTAACTTTATTGCCATAACAAGCCATAACTTACAAATATATATGAATTACAAGAAAAGTACAATTAAATAAACTTAACTAAACAAAGTATTACAGGTTTCCTTAACTTATTGTTTAAGAAATTAGGTACATTTTACATTTGCCGTTGGCAATGGGTACCAACCTCAGCATGTGCTGAACGAGTGTCCAGCGCTGGTTTTCAGTTTGGCCCCTTTAATGGCGGTCGGCGGTCTGCAGTTGGATTATAGAATGCGCAGCGCAACTAGTTGTATCTACTCGTGTATATCAACGCCATTGAAAAGTAGTTAAAACAAATTATATAACGGTTAAACATAGGACTTATTAGGTAGCTTCGTGTGTGTGTTGTGTAATTAGTAGTGTGGTGTAGTTTTGTGAAAATATATAATATAGCGATCAGAGTGCGATTTTTGAATCTCACTGGTGATATCAAAGTCACCGGTGACTAAAATGATCACCGATGACTTTTATGTCACCATTTTCCAAGAGCCGTATTTTTGAAAGTCACACGCTGTTTACCAACATGCAGAAATTTTACAATGTCAGTCAGAGACAATCTTCCCGTTACGTTCCTTTATACGCAGATGTTATAGTGTTGTCCTTGATACCGGTTTTTAGGGTTCCGTAGCCAAATGGCAAAATACGGAACCCTTATGGATTCGTCATGTCTGTCTGTCTGTCCGTCCGTATGTCACAGGCATTTTACTCGAAAACTATAGTGTATTTGAATACAATTTTGAGGATAGGTGTATATTGTTTGCCGTTACATTTTTGTAATTAAATTCCAAAAAAAAAATTTTTTAGGGGTGCACTCCTTACATAAAACTGACTCAATTTTTTTTTTCATTGCAATCCCACGTGTGGCACATCAATCGATAGGCCTTTCTAAGGTTTCTCAGCATTTTTTTTGATTAAGTGAATAGAGTCGGAGATAATCGCCCCGAAAGTCACTAAAATTGTGTCCCCCCCTCTAATTTTTGAACCGTGTATTTTAAAAATATGAAAAAAAAACATGGACATAGGGCTTATTAAATTCTTTCAGCGAAAATTGTTTTGAACAAGATCGGTTCAAAGGTTTTTGAGGTATTTCTAAAAATAAAAAAGCGGCCAAATGCGTGTCGGACTACGCACAACGAGGGTTCCGTGCCTATTAAAAAGGTCGTATCGTTACTGAAATCGTATGGCACTTACGTCCTTTTCTTTAAGGAAGGCAGTTTTTTACGAATATCACGAAAACCATTGAACCGATCTTGTTCAAAAGAATTTATTTTGAAAGGCCTATCGATTGATGTGCCACACGTGGGCTTGCAATGAAAAAAAAAAATTTTGACTCAGTTTTATGTATGGAGTGCACCCCTAAAAAAAATTTTTTTTAGTAATTGAATTAGAAAACTATGTAGCAGTTAATAAAATACACCTATCCTCAAAATTTTATTCAAATACACTTATAGTTTTCGAGTAAAATGCCTGTGACATACGGACGGACAGACAGTCAGACAGACATGACGAATCAATAAGGGTTCCGTTTTTTGCCATTTGGCTACGGAACCCTAAAAACTGCCTTCCTTAAAGAAAAGGATGTAAGTGCCACAAGATTTCAGTAACGATACGACCTTTTTAATAGGCACGGAACCCTTCGTTGTGCGTGGTCCGACACGCACTTGGCCTCCTATTTATATTCTCAATAAATCGTCGCAATCACAAATATCACAATCGAGCCCCGCTGCTAATTCTTCCGAAAAACATACTTTGGTACTTTTGGCAGATGTCACAAACGTCAACTGTCAAAAACAATCGCATGGTGATTTCAATTACGAGTGGGTAGGGGCACTCGTAAATCGATATCATAGGTATGACAAATGTAAGTCACCGGTGAGTTTCAAAAATACGAACTTTCGGAAATCACTCACATCGGTGAGAATTAGTCACTTGGTGAGATTCAAAAATCGATCCCCTGGTATTATTATTATTATTATATTTTGTGTGTACCAGAACATAGGTATATATGTAGATACATGCATGGGTTGCATTAAATGAATAAACTAAATTAGCTTCTGTAATTCTAATAAATGCATCTTAACCAGGTTTTTGAACTTATCCAAGGGCATTGGTTCCCGCAGCGGTGGAGGCAGATCGTTCCAGATCTTTGCCGCCGAAAATTTAAAGCAACCCCTATATAGCCCGGTCCTATGTCTAGGTATTATTAATTTAGTTTCCCTAATTCTTCTGAGTGGCTTCGTGCGGCCCTCTTTCACCCATTTTAATTCCTCATAAAGATATACTGGTTTCCTGAATTCGATGACCTTACGAATGGTAAAAACCAGATGTAATTGCCTTCTGTTATTCATATTTAGAATCCCCTTGCTGTTCAGGTATGGTGTGATATGCGCTCGTTTCGGGATGCTATAGCAGAAACGCACACAGGAATTTTGCACCCGCTGAATAGCCTTTCTTGTCTTTTCTAGAAGCCTAGGGCCGTAAACGATATCGCTATAATTGAAATGTGAGTGAACTAGGAACATAAGAGTTTCTCTAATGTTTTCACAAAAATACTTTCGAATAGGATACAGTGTTTTCATTTTGTAATGACATATGATATGATAAAAGTATAATAATATTAATAATAATTACTACATATTTTATAATATTGATGTAACTTACAAAAATAAAAAAAATGATTTTATAGAAGGTTAACTGGTAGAGATACTTTAAAGGGATAACTTTATTATAAAATTCATGTTATATGATTGATTTACAATAAAGCATTAATAAATATATGAAGAAAATCTGAAAATCGAGGCATTGGATATTAAATTGTAAGTGAATGCCCTTAAACGGTTTTGCGTTATTTTTGTTACACGTATATTTTTACATGCTTATTATTTATTTATTAGTAATGAGAATTGTTTTTGTTAACAAATATTTAGCATATTCTAATTATAATGGCTAATTGCAAGGCCAGTGAGAAAATTACCTAATTTAGGTGTAAACATTCAATTCAGGTGCATTCATTATCTAATTTTGGTGCCAATGTGCAATTTTGATGGCCATGAAATAAATTAAATGTAATTGTCTCAGAAACTCCACATTGGAATGCAAGGCCGTTTTGACACTAATTTAATTTATGACTAATGACGGTCTAAAAACATATTTTTGGTAACCATATAATCAAAATTAAAAAAACCACTAAAATTTGCAAAATTTTAGACTTGTTGAATTTGACCCATTAATGTTCAGGTTGAATGAAAAGATGTTTTTCTAAAGAAATAGTGTTCTCTTTTAAGAAACGTAGGTGGCGGTTACAATTAAGAGAAAAGAAGAAGCTAAATTGACCATGAAACACATGTCGAAGAACCAAGACAGTTATCGCGAACACAATCCTCACTCATCAAGGATCAACTCAGAAGAAGAGACGGTACATGTTATTTATAGTTGAATTTATTTGAAATCTTATGATCTAAACAAGAAGGTTCGAAGTGCATTGACAGTCTGTAAGACTATGATAATTTCAACCATAGTGGAAACATGCGCAAATGTAATGAGCTCATTATTAAAGTTTAAATACAAATCTTGAGATTAGGTGACAAAGCGAACGCCTGGCTCCTTAGGGGCACCACTGGGAAATTGCTAGGGGGATGAACATTACACTTACCTACAGTTGAATATCCCTGGATAGCAATGACAATTTTTAAATCCTTTTAATTCTGGTTAGGAACAGACACGTCCGATAGGGTCTGTGCGGCTGAACACCGCACTAGAAATGTCGCTCATTTATACATTCGCGACGTGAGTCACCAAAGTACGAGGAATTGCGGGTGCTAACAGCGTTGCGATTGGACGATGCGCTGGCAGTATATAAAGGCCTGCGCAAACCGGCGGAGCGCAGCGCAGATGACTTTATGGAGAATGGGCAAATTAGTATGGGCGGTGTACCATGAGTGTATACAGTTGAGACATATATCATTTGAAAGCTCTTAACAAAAGATTTAATTCTACAAAAGGTTTAATTTGGCCAATCAAAACACTTCAACGTATTAATCCACCAATCACAAATGTTTAAAAAACGATTTGTATTTGCTATCAACTAATCAGAATACAGCTATATATTAAAATCAGCCAATCAGAAAACAGAATAGATTTCAAATATTAGGCATTTTTTATTCTCGAATTAACAATCATTAAAAAAAATAAACGCCTTTGGCCGTTTATAGCCTCGTCCAAACGTTCAAGCGGGGTGGCCTGCAAACATGATATAAGCTATTAGATTGAGCGGGATAGACTGCTGTCTATCTCGCTTTATCTTATGCAGCGTATGCTGTCCGCCGCGCTCGGCCGTTTGGACCCGACTGTATACGGTAAGTAGCGTTTATTCGCGGTGTCAATATTTTGTATCTGTGTCAAACAGTTTATAAAAAAAATCATGCCGCCAAATTGAACAATCTTTTCGCTGTGGAATTTATTATTGATTGTGGATGGATAATCTTTGTTTTCACTATTTTCTCGCAGTCTAAGTGAAAAGTAGAGTGTATAACTCTGGGCTAATAGCCATATTACCACTCGAACAATTTTCCCTCACTTCGCTCGGGAAAATAACCATCTCGTGGTAATATGGCTTATTTTAGCCCCTTGTCATACAACTACTATTACGGCGCCAAAGACGGGTCGCGTGCAGGGAAGCTCCAATACAATAGCTCATTTTACAACAACTGCACTGTGGCGTTTACTGGAACTAAATATTTTCATACTAATGCGCCACTTGTGTATAGACGGTATTTTAGTGTATGGCTAAAAAGGCTTGAAAGAACTGGATTGAGATCGTAGATTTTTTCATGAACGAAAAAATGTTAAAAGTCCATGTTAAAACGCCTAATTATACACGCGAGATGTCGCTAGTAAATAATGTTGACTCCACATTGTCGTTTCGACACGCTGAGAAAATACAGTTAACGTCTGAGATATTTCATACTGCAAAGAGTTACCATATTTATTTCTCAACTAGCTTCTGCCCGCGACTTCGTCCGCGTGGAACTCTTTTGTATCGTAGCTCCTTAAATACAAACTTGCGCCCCCTATTTCGCCCCCTTAGACGATGATTCCCGGAATAAACACTATATGTATACCAAAATTCATTTTAATCCGTTTTTGCGTGATTGAGGTCCAAACTTTAGCATCATAGCCTAGCGGCGGCTGCGAGTCGGAAACGATAACGCAGGTTAAGCAAAGACGGCACCGGTCAGTCTTTGGATGGGTGACCGCCTGATGTTTGAGTGGGTGGTTAATATTTAAAATAAATGAGCGCTTCCGTGCTTTGGAAGGCACGCTAAGCAGAGCTAGGCCTTCGGGCGGCTTAAGAACTCCTAACAGTCGAGTTGCCCACTCACTTGACAAAGGGGAGACAACTGTTACTCGCGTCCGGAGGAGCTACCTACCACAACCCTGCACGTGTCCCCTGGGTGGTACTCAAGAGTGATAAACTTTAAAGACCAAAAATAATGTATGCCATACGATTAAATAGTTTAACGGTGATAAAATTGTGCTGAAGTTTACCAACAAAGTGAAAAGTTAATTGATAAAATAAGTATAAAGTCAAGGATAATCCTACTAATATTATAAATGCGAAAGTTTGGATGGTTGGATGTTGGGATGTTTAGATGTTTAGATATTTGGATGTTTGTTACTCAATGACGCTTAAACGGCTCAACCGATTTAGATGAAATTTTACACGAAGGTAGTGTATAGCCTGGATTAAAATATAAGATAGCTTTATCCCGTGTCCACGCAAACGAAGTCGCGGGCGGAAGCTATTATTAAATAAGGGATAAAACTGGCCGAGATGGAGTCGGACTTTCGCAGCGATGAAGCGCGCCGGGTGCCTTTGAATTTGAACGTGTTAAAAGTCTTAAAACTAACGCAATTTCAGATCTTTGTTACAACGGATATTAACAATAATATATTCATGATTATGAGTCGCAAATTCAATGAAAAAGAAACATTATTAATGCTTGATGTATATAATTTTAGCACCATCTAGCGAGCATGATTTTGATACAATTTCAGTTTGATAGAGGTCGTTGATGTTAGTTGTCGATTGGCGCCATCTACCGAGCTTAAGTTTAGTCCAATTTCAGCTCCATAGATGCCGCTTATATTATGTTTTTGATTTTATTTAGACTCATAAAAATAACATACCAAACCGTATTAAATGAGTTTTATTTGATTCTTAAATTATGAAAGGAAAACTAATGTGAAACTGTAAATGTTTCTAAGTATAATGCCATACAATATATCCGTAACTTCGCAAACAGAACATTTTATCAGTTCATATTTTAATTAAGTTTGGCCCAGGTTGGGGTCATGAAGGAGAAACGCGGCATAAATTAAAAACGCTAAGACTGCATGAATGCATTCTAATCCACAACCGTCGATAGGTATTGTTAGCTTTGTTTTTTCCGGGGACCGAGTTTTTCTCAAAAAAAAAAGAAAACAAAAAAACTTCATCGCTGGGGTTCCAACTCGCAGCCATCAACAAACCAACCATTGGGTAACCATTGGTCGTCATCGAAGAGTAAGCCTGCCTTTTGCAAGAGAATACGGAAAAAACTAATTTTCTCGAAAATAAGACGAAGCTAGATCGGTCTCTCGGCCCCGTAAACCGCTATACTGCACATTTTACAAATATATACAATGTGTATTGCTTATACTTGATCAAACGAAATGTGCGGATACTAGACAAAAAAATATCGATAAAACAATAAAAATAAAAATTATAGGCTAACTATTTAAAAAATTAAGGCGTTTTAAATTTTTTTCTGATGAATATTTCCGAGTTTGGTTTTTAATTCATATCTTTGCGTCTAAACGGTGTAGTTTCTCAACAGTAGTCTTGTTTTGAAGCTACAAAATGCAGCTAATCGACCAACTAAAAAATAATAACAATATCAAACATAAACCTACAAAAAAAAGGTAATTAGTAGAAATTTGTGAAAAAGAAGTCTTTTTTTTTAATTAGTGTCTGTAACTTTAAAACTAGCAGTTTGAGGTAGACTTTTTTGCACTTTTTTGGCTTTTTTTTTTTTTTGGTAGGCTTTTTTTATTTTTTTTTTATTTTTTTTATTGATATTTTTTTGTCTAGTATCCGCACATTTCGTTTGATCAAGTATAAGTAATACACATTGTATAAACAATTTTACATCCCGTGTTTTTTCACGTTTTATCTATATTTTGCTGAAAGTTTGAATAGGGTTCTTTTTAATTTCTAGTCAAGTATGTGCTTGCCAATTTTCAAGTCTTTAGCTCATAGATTCAAGGGGTTCCCATACAAACTTCAACCCCATTTTTTAACCCTTTTGCACCCTTATCTTTATAATTTTTATACCTATTCCGTGGCCGAAGATCCATTGAACGTTTTAGTGAAAGTTGCAAATTAGTTTTCCCATGATACCCGGACAAAAACAGACAAACAGAAAACATAACACTCCTTTTCGTTGGGCTGTCGTAAGATGGCGCTGTTGCGTAAAGTAAAGACGATTTTATCCAAATATTCTCAAAATTGGCCTGCGGGTCACCGTAACTCCGTCAAACTTTTTTATACGGTTGATATGGTTTGTTGGAGTTCAGACGCCGACAAAAATCTGGAGAATGACCTTCTAAATGCGTGGAAATTGGTGAAGTTCTGCATCGCGCTATTGAAGTTTTTAATGTATGTTGTATAATAGTAGATTACTGAAGATGCCGTGAAGTAAGGGATTGCTGGACGAGATTCGGGTAGACGGCCGAGTCGTAGACGAGGCCGGATACAACGAATCCAGCAATCCCTGCTCCGGCCGAGGATTGTATAGTACTTTACTCAAACAATGTGAGGAAATATTAAAATATAAATAAATACAAGGTAATCAATTAAATAATAGGTAATTTGCGCCTTTCGAGCACCATGTTTAACCGCACATAAGTATAGCACCGTAGTTTTTTTTTTTTTATGTGGAAAGTATGCTTACAGAGTCTAGTGGTGGTTGGCAGTAAGTATGTACATTTTCCTTTGTCAGTTTAATATTAGTAAGCAAATTTAAAAAGTTAAGAGTAGCGGACAATAATGGTTTTACTTAGGGTTTTCATACATTACTTCTTGGTGTAAGGCCAAGAAGTAATGTAGGGAGCCATAAACAAGAAACTTCATGTCTTCATTTCGTGAAATTAACGCGTACATTTCCAAACATTTTTGAGAAAATACAATTTCCTTCAAGCTCTACTTATTATGTCTCACTGACAACCTCAACGAACTTTCACATTTATAATATGTAGAGATTATTTATATGTTCCTTGTGGAAAAGTTCAACTATTTCTGTAGCTATTTTAAGAAATTCTTCTTTGGAAATGTTCTTTGCAACATTGTTTTGTAGTCTGTGGTGTATTGGTAGCTGGCTCAATTTTCTTCTGGAGCTTTCTGTTAGCAAACCTGCATGTTGTCCTTCTTTGAGAATCGCTCTGCCATCCAAACTTTCCTAACGGAACTAACCTACGGAACTATAATACCGGACGGACGGACTGACAGACGGACATGGTGAAACTATAAGAGGTGGGAATGTTGACTACGGAACCCTAAAAACGTGGTTGTACTACATACTACCTCAGCAATACAACTTCTATAATTCCGTACCCAATATGGGCTTGGATGTATCCGGTATGCGACCGCAGACCGCAGCACCGCATGCGCCGTTCGATGCCTGATCCGGCCAAGTATTGGGTTACGTTTGCTTGCCCTGGAAGTCGATAGTCTTTGCCGTTATCGATACTGCGGCGCTACCACGAACTTCGAAAGTCGAAGTTCGTAATACATGCATCCCTGTCACTCGATTAAGGGAGTGCGATAGAGATGGAAATACCCGAACTTCGACTTTCGAAGTTCGTGGTAGCGCCGCTGGGCCTTTGGTTTACTGTAAGCGAATAGTGGGTTAGGTTTTGAAAAAGCTTGGTCGAAACTTTATACCCTGGCTATAAGAAAAACTGTTGTAAGAGGTTTTTAAACACAACTAAAAGTATTTTTTTGGGAAATATGGGATTTTATTTAAATATCAACTTTAACTTTATACGAGTAATATGGACTTATTTTATTATATTCTTCTTCTATCTCTTCTTCTTTAATCGCATTAACGCATGGAAAGTAACAGCGACTTATGACTTTACTAGCTTAATTCTGCCCGCGACTCCGTCCGCGTGGAACTCGTTTATACCGAAGCTCCATGTTTAATTCAATTTCAATTCTATTTGTTACCCATATAGGTATAAAACACTTTAAGACGCTGTCAACACCAAAATGCCCTTGAGGATTTTGGATAGCGCGCACACTGTCTATTTGTATCGGAGTAAACGAGAGCGAGTGTTACTGGGCGGCCTGGTTTTTTAAGATAATATTACATAAATATTGAAATAAAAAAGGGTGGATTATTTGTGAAATATGATTCGCCAGCGGTTTACGTATGAATATGTTGCCTTCGTGTTTTTAAGTGCAGACCCATACGTCTAAAAAATAAAGACATAGGACCATTTAATGTGATTTTAAGACCAATCTTTGCAATTATTTTCTATCGAGCCGATTTCGTCCAATTATGTATCGAGCCCGTCCACGGTCTTTGAAATATGGTGAATATTAACATATATTTTATTTGATGTGCTAGAACAAATAGTTTTTCTTAAAAAACTGCTAAAATAACATCAATTTCACCAAATTAGGTCTTGTCAGCCTCTTAAGGAAAACGGAGTAAGTGTTTTTGTATAGTTCGAGTATGTAAAAGAGTTGAATGAAATGTAATGAAGGTGAGTAGTTATGTGTATGTAAGATGGTGTGTGATAAAGGGGTGTCGTGTACGGCGTGGGGTGGTCGGGGGGTGATGTTGTGTTGGTAAGTTGGTATGTGTGTGTTGGTGTAGAGGATGTTGTGTAAGTGGTTGTTGATGAGTCCGTTGACGGGGCCGTTGGCGGGGCTGTTGGTGTGGGTGTTGGAGAGGGTGTTAGAGTGGTGATTGTAATAAGAAGATATTGAGTTGGTCATGGCGTGGTAGCATGGGTGCAACGGGAAAATGACATGTGTTTTTTCCTTGTTGCTCATTTAATTGTCATTAGTACCTAGCTAATGAGGAGTTGGCGATAACAAGTGAGCTAGAATCCTCATAATTAAAACCTTATATGATAACAATAAATGTATTAGCGAGCAACAATGTTTTTCTTGATTAATGTGGTTAAGTAATGTAAATAACTGAAAATAGAAGTTGTACATTGTATATCCTACTAATATTATAAATGCGAAAGTTTAATAAATAAAGTTAATGCTTGGATGTTTAGATGTTTGGATGTTTAGATGTTTGAATGTTTAGATGTTTGTTACTCAATGACGCTTAAACGGCTCAGATTTGGATAAAATTCTGCTGGAAGATAGTTTATAGTCTTGATTAAAATAAAGGGTAGTTTTTATCCAGGGTCCACGCAGACGAAGTCGCGGGCGGAAGCTAGTTGATATACATGAATGGATGACGGTGAACATATGATTAATGTGGATAATGTGCCAAAACTATAAATAAAAGTTCGTATAATGTCAATTTCAATCGGATATAAGAATGGGTGACGGTAAACGCAGTGCATTATCATTTTATCATTCTTCCTTCGATTTGAATATCACCCTAAGTATTCAGTAAAAATGTTTATAACAAATTTGTTACCGTTATCAGTACTTTTGAATATTGAGTCGTCAATTAGTGGTGTAAAAATAATGTAACACTAACACCCTTAGTGCGTGATTATTCTTTTCCGACGTGTTACTGTGGCAAACGAGTGGTTCATAACAAAAGTACGTGTACTTACTTAATAGATAAAACAGACATCATGCGTGGTGAATCGTTTATTAAACTTCAAATAGAATCAAGAGATGTTAGTGATTCTCATAGATATATATGGGTGAAACAAACAGAATTAACAAGAGTAGGTACCGATTTGTACTGATAGTGAAGATGTGGTTGTAGCGCGAATGGAAATATCTCGTGAAGAAATTCATGATCGTAATAAACGTGAAGTGACAGTGAAACAGTCTTGAACATCAGATACCTATTCACAGGTTCTGAGGGATGATGCTGGTGTTGAATTATCTGTTAGGGTTAACAAAAAAACAACTAATACCGCTCAGGTAGTGAAAAACGCTGATGAGCAATTAACAAACCCCGATAAAGGTGTTATCAAACCTCAAATTTATTTTAAGGAGCGGGTGGATATGGGTTTAGAAGATAAAGATGGGTTGCATTTGGGTAAGGATTGTTTAACATATAAACATACATTGGAAAATATGTTACTTTGGACGATGTCTGAACTAGACAAGTTATCAAAAGGACCAGTCACGTTTTGTGTAAACATGCCTCATGTTATAAACTCGAGTTATATTTCAAATACAGATAAAAACAGGAAGTGCATTTATAAATCAGTTGTAACAATATATTGTTGAAACTAATTAATAAATGCAAATAGTTATCTATTTACCCGCTTGCCTTAGCAGCAGCTAATTATTAATATTAACAGTGTTTTTTCCGGGATTTATTGTTTGTGACTTACGATAAAATTAATTAATCCCCACTCGCTACCACACCAGTCTGTGTTATTACTTATTATGATACTCTTAATAGTGAGTTTTATCAATTGTTATATAGACTTGTACTAGATCATTTTTATAGACTTAAATTATTATTATGTTTATTACAATCACCACTCTAACACCCTCTTCAACACCTATATCAACAGCCCGCCCAAGGGCGGATCCAGGATTTTTTTCTGGGGGGCACAAGGGGCAGGCGGTAGAAATATCAACAACTGTTAAAAATAAACTTGTAGTATTTATTAAAGTAATAGAAACTCCACAACCGTCTGGGGGGAGCAGCATGCCCCTGTGCCCCCCCCCCCCTTTTTTTTCATGTGGGTAGGGAGTATAAATAAATTTGTGTAGAGGTCGCAATTCTAACCTAACAGCGTGTCGACGTCACCCCGCTTAGCGGGGTGCCTATTTCCGCTCTAAGGGACACAAGGTAACCCTAACCTAACCTACCAAATGATATAATTGTTACGATTATTTGTTTCTTTACTGCTTGCCCTTGTGGGGGGCTTCGCCCGCCCCCATCCCCCCTTTTTTGGCTGCCCTAACCTAATTTAATGCCCTTACCTACCGACCTACCTAACCCTGCATTTTGTATTTAAGGGACCGTGCCGTTTTATTAATAGTATTTTAGTAAAATTTCATAACCCAATAGAATTTTTGTCTATTTATAGTTTGCCGTAACATTAACTTGACTAAATATGTTTATTGTCCAATGTTTTTTTGCCTTCCTAAAGCATTTGCTAAAAGACCAAATACCATAATGTAATTTTTCGTAATAATATTTTGCTGAATGAAAATTTGCCGTAAGTAGGTACTTAATGAAAATATTCGTATTAAAATTGTGCCAAAAATTGCATTGGCAAACAAAATAGTGCTAAACTTTGTTTGGGAAATGAAATTGGACCAAAATAAATTTGGTAAAACGGCAGGCTCCCTATTTCTTCGGACGCATTAATTTCTATTCGTTTTTGTTGCTAGACGCATTCTGTAGCATGCATTTTGTCTCCTAGTCTGTATTATCCTCGTGTAATTACTTTACCTGTAGAACCAGTTCTCAATCCGAAATGCGCGGCTGCGGCCGGCCGGCGAAGCGGCAGAACCGACATTACGGATTTTTTTTTCGTATAAAGTCGCTACCGCGGCACGCTCGCTTCGCTCACTCGGCTTGCGCGCTTTAGGGTCGCGGTTCACCTAACACTTCTCCTCGCTTCGCTTGTCGTCGTACCTACACCGACCTGCCTTGGTGTAGAATAGGTAGGTTATGGTCAGCTAAAAACCGATTTTGGATATGTGTCGTTTTGCGCATATGGCATTATATAAAAAAAAAAAAAATAAAAAAAATAAAAAAAAAAAAAAAAAAAATTCAGATTGCATAGATCTATAGTTTGTTAGTTACAAAAAAACACTTATAAAACTACATTAGTCAACTTAAACTACTTATTTTTAGGCCTTAACACATGAAGCTCGGTGTATCGGCGGAGAATATCCGAGTCCCACCTCTCTGCTATCATTCTCAGGATGCTATTTGAGCTCCCCCTCGTCTGCATCACCACAGATGCCATCTTCTTCCGTACTATCGCATAAAAGTCCTCTACGCTAGCATCGGCAAACATCCCAGAGAGGCGCGGCGCGGCGCGCGCGGCGGATTATGCGTGTGGCTGAAAAAAAAAGTACCTATACCTAATCCTATACCTATACCTAGTAAAATTCGCGACTGGAAAACAATATCAACACGGGGGAATATGAAATACATCGTCTAGAAAAAAAATTACGTCGGGGAAAAACTCTACTAGAAAACAATCCGTATGTCAATACCTGCGTATATATGAATTAAATCGATTAAGAAAAATAAAAAGTGGGGAAAAAGCTAATAGAACAAAAAATATTCGGAAACAAAAATTTTGGGTAGTTTATGTAAACACAAAGAAAAAGAAATAAGTATACATGTACCTACCTTTTGTCAAAAGTGAATAAAGTGCACTTTTAACTGTCATTCGGAATTGCCTGTACTTAATTCGAAAATACACTAGTGCAAAGAAAAAAAACCAAGTTTTTAAACACTAATTTTAACCACCTACGATATTTATGAAAGATCTCCGAATAGAGCTCTTGAGCTCTAGGGTATACATTCAAAACGACGAAGTGACTAGCCCAGTAACCCTTACTACAATATGGGCATATCAATCACGCCGACCACACGGTAGAATAAAATCAAGTTTTTTTTTTGGATACCTCCCCTATCGTTTATTGCTCATCATGGTAATTTTGTTTTCTCTTGAAACACATAGTGTGGGGTATCGATGGATAGCTTGTTTAAACCATTTTTCAACTCAGTGGTCCATTTGTTTGATATCGGGCTAAAGCCCTATTTTTTGTTCGAGGCAAGTGTACTTGGAAAGGCCAAATTTCGTACAAATTTAGCCGACGCAGCCGCACCAATTAGCTGGCGCGCGCATGTCGATGTAATCATAGACAGACAGGCAACTACGAAACCCTACACTGCGCGTGGCCAGACACGCACTTGGCCGGTATTTTTCCCTCGCACAGCTCTAGTAGATACTCACCTTACACCAAGACCCACGTTATTGGCGACTGTACACATTGAGCCAACGTTGGTGCGTGAGCAGGATGCATCTATGCGTTAGAGGGAGAGGGCTATAATTCGATCTCATTCGTTTCGTTTACATAGCTGCATCCTACTCACGCGTCAACGTTGGCCTAATGTGTACAGCCGGCATTACACTACGTACGATTCCAACATATACAATCCATCCGGGCACATGGTATAACAACACAGGTACTCTCTTCCGAGACTCGCGAACCACGTGACTGACACAAGCCTACGTCATCATGCTGTTAAATGCCGTTTGATGACGTAGGCTTGTGTCAGCCACGTGTTTCGCGAGTCTCGGAAGAGAGTACCTGTGTTGTTATAACATGATCCGTGCACAATGCCACCCTATTTTCCCTATTATGGAATTCTATCAGAAACACGCAGCCCCTCTCGAACAATTCAGCAGATTATCTACGCTCATAATTGGCTTAGATGTTGTCTGTCCATCCCTTACTCTGCATTTGATTTGAATGGGTAATCTTTTGCCACTGTGCCGATTCTTTATTTCGGATCCGGTTAAATGGATTTTGATCACTTTTGATTTAATTCTCCTTTTTTTTTATAAATACAATATGGCACGATATTAATACTCACTGAACAAACTGAAACTAAACTAATATTATGAACGGAAAAGGTCCTAACCGTATGGTATATTCTGGTCCTTAAATTGGTAAAAAGATTCCGATGAAACTTTAATTTGATACGAAGTTCGAGTTGCATAGGGTTTTTTTATCCTCGAAATCATCCCCTAAGGGCCTAAGGAGATGATTCTTTACCTCTAAGAACGTGAAGAGGGTGGATATTGTATGACAGTGTGATTAATAAATCCAGGCGAAATCGTAAATAAAAAGTGTAAAAACTAGTATATACCTACATATATTAAAAAAAAACTTAATGTAATTTATTCCAAAATGCGATTATTTTCTGAACTACAATGATTATGATTACATAACATTAACGATGTAATGAAGTTGTATTACAATGATTATGACATTTATGACTAAACATCTTACAGTTAGATACATTTATTCCATATCGTATGTTGAGTTTATCTCACTTCTATAATGGAGCATATATATGTCACAAATGGCAACAGTCTAAAGATTTAACATATTTCGCAACGCTAGCGCTAAAAATAAGTAAGGTAGTTAAACAAGACATCTTCTTATATTAAACAAGTTTAAATCGCATTTAACAATTCGATCATTTCATAAAAAAATATTAAATAAAACTTAAGATACTTACACTACTAACAGCATTTTTTTTCATTACAGTTCAATAATGACGTCCATTATTTATAAAGCAACAATGTTTTTATTTTATTTTATTAAACGTTTAATGCTGACTACCTACCTACTGCAGTTGAACACAAATGATTTCTTTTATTGAACGAGTTAATGCTTATTTAAGTTTTGATTCAGCATTTTAACGAATGCACGTTTCTAAAATGACACGCAAATTTAACTTTGCACTCGTTCTCACATTCAATGGCGGTTAATATGTTAAGAAGTGTTTCTAGTTCTTTCGAAAGCAAGCGAGATCAAAATATTGAATATTGATATCTGAATATAAGTTTTAAGCATAGATATAGGATTCAATGTTTAGGCGTGCAACGGTGTAGGTATTTTCGTTGCTTTCAACGATGGATGTAGCTCGGAGCGGCGGATCTGAAGAGGCGTCAGCAACACTGAAATGTAAGAAACAGTTGGTTACAAACATTAAAAACAGTAGGTACCACATTCCTGCAACCTATGTACCTACAGTCTACGTCAAATAGGTACAAGTTCACACTTTGGCTCATTGTTCCTTAGTAATAAGCCAAAAATACAATAGAGAGAGAAAACGACGTCACGTTCCTCGAGCGAAAATAAATAAATCACAATCGTTTCATATGAAGGCGTTTTGCCCCTTTAGCTTTTAAACTTTGGACGCTTATATATATAACTTTGTGATTATTTAACCTCTTGCGATGCTTTTTTTCTCCATTGGACTACATTTTTATCCTTTCTCGAGAAAATACAACATTATTGATTATTAACCGACGTCAATAAAAAGGAGGTGGTTCTGAATTCGGTTGTATTTTTTTTTTTTTTTTTTTAATTTTGTTACCTACCTCAAAACTCCGTCGTTGATGATATATATATTTATTCTTTTTTATTTGTAAGTATATGCTTCCAGGTGGGTCCCATTTTCAAAAATTCTGTTGGATGATGGGATCCATGAGAAATTGAGGGAACTCCTCATTTATATTAGACACGCGTGGAGTGATTTTGATATTTTCTATTATAACTCGAGTATTTACACCCGGAAATTATACTTTTAGTGGAGTGGAATTGATGATGAAGACCACAGAAGACTTATGGAATTCCTCAATTAGGTATGTACTTAAAAGTACAAAAGTACGTCACAGATTATGATAAGATTCCGTGGAAATAGCAACTAATGAAGTGCTAAAGGTGATCCTTGTGGAATCGACGGGAGTCCTCAAATATGATCAGGCCACAAACAGCGATTGGGTTTTTTTCTCAATAATCAACGCATTTGCTCTCCGAAATCAGTTCATGTGGTAAATTGGAAAAGAAATGTGGAAATGTTCTCGTGACGTGGCGAAGTAAATTGAAGTCGGTTAAAACTTTGTTTTTAAAGTAAATTATTTTATACGAGGGCGACACTGAAAGTCTTTAGAACTGGCCACTTGTAATAAATATAATAAAAAAATAAGTTCATAATTTGAAAATGGAACTCTTTCTTAATATTTTTGTGTACGAATTCCACTCGATTGTCATTTGTTTTACGATTTGGCGGCAAATTGAAAATTGTGTGTACTACGTGAGCATGAATTTAACGCGAGAAAATTTTCGAGCAATGATTTTTTACGACTTTCGATGTAATTTAAGTCAACAAGAAAGTTATGATAGACTTCGATTGGCCTTTCACGATGAAGCCCCATCTCGTGCTACTATTTACAACTGGTTTAATGAATTTAAACGTGGCCGCACTAATCTCACTGATGATCTGCGTGAGGGCCGGCCTTCTACGGCGACTACTGAAGATAACATCAGTGTTGTGCGGCGTATGATAGAGACTGACAAAAGAGTAACCTATCAGCAGATTCGTACAAGCTTAGCCATTGGTATGAGTCAAGTCCACAAAATCCTCCATGAACATTTAGCGGTGAGGAAGCTTTGTGCCCGGTGGATACCTCATAATTTGACAGAAGCCCAAAAAGTCCGTCGTGTTGATTGGTGCCGTGAAATGGGTCAAAGATTCAACGGAGGTGACTCAAATGCTGTGTTCGACGTAGTTACGGGTGACGAAAGCTGGATTTACTGTTATGATCCTGAAAGTAAAAGACAGTCTGCTGAGTGGGTGTTTCCTTCCGAGGAGTTGCCTACTAAAGTGAAAAGAGGTCGAAGTGTGGGAAAAAAGATGGTGGCCTCGTTCTTCGGAAGGACTGGTCATTACGCAACAATTATTTTAGAGGATCAAAAAACAGTTACTGCGAAGTGGTACACTAACAATTGTTTACCACTTGTCTTGGAAAAAGTTCGAGAAAAACGGCCTCGCAGTAGGATCCTGCTTCACCACGACAACGCCTCATCGCACACCGCCAAGCAAACGATCGACTATTTGGCGACGGCAAACGTGGAATTACTGGGTCACCCACCTTATAGCCCCGACCTTGCACCTTGTGATTTTTATTTATTCCCAAAAATTAAAGAAAAACTTCGAGGAAAACGTTTTATGGACGCCGACGAAGCAGTGGCTGCGTTTCAAAAGGCCGTCGAAGAGACCCCTAAGGACGAGTGGGCAAAGTGCTTTTCTCAGTGGTTCTATCGAATGCAGCGATGTATTGATGTGAAGGGAGGCTATTTTGAAAAGATATAATAAAAGTAATAAGTTGCTTGATTGCTCAGTTTTTGATTTTCTAAGAACTTTCAGTTTGACCCTCGTATAGTGTCTACAGTGTCTCCTAGTGTCTATTGCAACATTTGCAATATCCATTATAGGTCAACAGAAGTCTTGCAATATTTCATGTGTTCATGACTTGAAGATCGCCGCCATTGACGTCATCGACGGTGAGCCATTAGCAGTTACATTAGTTTTGTAAAGTGTAAGAACTAAGGCTTACTATAATACTCACGTGCTTGTTCCATCTCAGCAATCAGCGATATCACTATGTAAGAGACGATCACTCCACTCATCAGCCCGAACACGAACATCTCGGTCTTGAAGAACTTGTGGGCGAAGTAGCAGATGAAGAGGCCCACGAACAGCAGTGACGCGCACAGGATTTGAGACAGCAGATCTCCTGGGGGAGAAAATTGGGTGAAGAGTTCCACTGCTTAAATACAAGATACTACAAAACAGAAGTTGCATTGTTGAACAAAGATCTAATCTAACACATTGGAATTCTTTTATTGACTCCGCAGTAGGACCGCGGTAGGACAAATACGGCTGGGTCAGGGGGCGCGGCCACAGATTATATAATAGTGCGCGGCTCACTCCGTGGTTTCGTCGCCCCGCTACAGACATGGTACATGTCGGCCACCAACTTAGTTGGCGCTGCTACGGAACGCACGAGTTCGCGCATTCCGTCATTCGCTTATCAATTTGCTGGTCAATGCATTTTAACAGTGGATCTTCTGTAAGTAGTACTATTATTTATTCTGTGGCTGGGTTCAAATCCCGGTAAGGGCAAATATTTGTGTGACGAGCATTGAATACTCAGTAAGCGGTCGCCAGTGGACGCTTGCAACTCCAGTAGTGTCACATGTATTACTGTAAATACTTACCCAAGAGAAGGCAGGCGCCTTCCACCAACGGCGAACACACGTATTACGTAGCAGTCGGCACGTAAGTTGAAATGTCAGGAACCTCGTGAGTTCACCTTCGCGGATACGGCCACAGCGACGAGAAGTACCTCCGTCCCTGGGTACGCGCTGACTGTTCGAAGGATGCGTGAGCCTGAGTCGTGAGTTCCGGCGGGTATCTAGAAATACAGGATAAGTGAGTTCTTGTTCACAGAACTGGCCTTAACCATCCAGGCGCCCCGAGCGAGTCATGCCATGGGCGCTCTTTTATAATTTACGGCGCTCTGCTTGTACACTTTGTAACGTAGCACCCCGTACACCTCGACGCCCCCGTCGCCCCACCCTAAAGCCTGCCCTGCTGAACGTCACACTTCTGCCATGGATGAGAGGGAATGGGCAGTCCTCCCCATGCTGACTCAGTGTGGGTTGTCGATTTAACATACAGCTTTGAATTTATTTGCAGGTTTCCTCACGATGTTTTCCTTCACAAAATAGTTTAGCTAATGACAAATATCAACTTACATTTCCTACGTAAATCGCGAAAAACTCATTCGTACGAGCCGGGATTGTAACCCATGACATGACCGCCGTTTGACAGCCGCGTGCTTGCACCAATAGGTTACCGTAGCTACCTATCAGTAGGTATTCCTTAATCGTTCATAATCTCCTGGTACCTTAATTACGTGTCTTGGGCATCTTTTCCTGGGATCCCCTTCATTGGCATAAATTTTTTTAGACTAATATAGTTTCGCATAATTGATTTGGCATAATTTTTATTGGCATAATAATACTGTCGCATAATAATTAATTAAATAATTAATTACGTGTCTTGGGCATCTTTTCCTTCTCCTAAGTTTAATGTATTTAAATAATGGTCTGATAATTACCCTCATGTTCGATTTAGACGTATTAAGTTGTTAACTAATGAACTAAATTGTAACTTAATGTTAAGTGGCTAAATGCGAGTAAATAATCAATTTAGTTACTTATTTATTTATTTAAGGATTGCCAACGGAGTTCACAATGTTACATTTTATGTGGAAACATCAAGTACTTATATATGTCTAATTGTGAGCCTAATAATAGGCAACCACGGCATGCGTTACAATTTTAACTAAACTATCTAGGCTTAAAACTAAATCAGTCAGACTATGGTTCATAGTTCAACAACAGATCCCTGATTTTGAATTTGAAGCTGTTATGAGAATCACAAAAAATATCGATGTTTTCCTGTTCTGTAACGAGATCATTGTAAGCACGCGACCGGCGAGGTACAGGTGAGTGCTTGCCATAGTTGGTTTTACAAAAAGGAACGTGAAATAAGGCGCGAGGCATGCGAGGTATTTTAGTCGGGACGCTTAAAGTGAACTTATCAACAATTTGAGGCGAATCAATTAGATTGTTCATGGTTTTATACAAGAAAGACATAGTAAGCAACGTTCTTCTGTTATTTAAATGTTCTAGTTTAAAATGTTTAATTTTGTCTAGATAGGATCTTACATGGCTAGGTGGTTTATACCAGTACGACAAATGCTTTAGCAAATTCTTTTGAGTCCTCTCTATTCTGTTAATGTGGACTTTATAAACGGGTGACCAAGCGGCACAGCAGTACTCTAATTTACTTCTAACATAACTATTATATAATTAGCATTATTGAGGTACAAATATTTTAGAATTCCTTTCCATTTCTAATAACGTAATAACGAATCCTAACGACTTATTTGCTGATGTTATTATATTATCGATATGAGTTGTAAATTTTAGTTATGTATCAATAACTACTCCTAAATCACGAACGTTGTAAGCACTTTTATAAGTTAAAACTAAACTGATTTCATTTTTACACGCATTTAGTCGCTTAATATTAAGTTAACAATTAACATCTCTGGTGGATGCACTGCCTTATAATAGATTCAAACACGAATAACCAACTTAAATATACTCACAAAATCGCCGTTCTCCATTATACTCTCAAAATTCATCACAGCCTTGATGTCTCCGAAGTACGCGTCAATACTATAGTAGCAGGCAAGTAGGTGTAGTCTGTGGAACTGCAATTTTATTTATTCATTATACTTAAGGAGTACCAACAGCTGCAAAAACATGATAATTATAAGTCTTACATAGTAATACAAAGTCAATAAAAGGAACTCACAGATAGAACACAGGTTTATCGTAGCGGAGACCGAGCAGTTGTCTGGTTCCAAGAACAGGCCGGGCGCTGAGCTGGTACGCTTAAGTAGTCTCTGTGTGAAGGCGGGTTTGAAGACACGAAAGGAACTGTTTCTATGGGCCGGCCGCTCCATAAAAATCTAAATTTTTTGCCATCCAGATAATGCGAAAAGGTTTAATAATGGTCACTTTTGCCTGAATCATATCATCAAAGTCTAAAAACAGTGACGATATCAAACTATCAATATTTCCTTTTCAATATCGGCCTGGTTGGACTGGTTTTTGAAAACCCCGAAATTTCATAACGCCATGCGCCATATTCGTTACCCTGCCACCATATTATAGGTTTAGGCTTTAATACATCTTCTGCTTTTTCAATGTTTTCGGGTGAACGGCGAAGGTTATATGCATGAAAGCGCAATACCGGACCACCAAAGGCACTACCGTCAAGTTTCACTAAATTATTTTTGTACATCTGAAAGGAATCCTTAAACGTCGCCGATATTTTCATTACATCACGGGCAACAGGCGTCATGCGAATTGAATCCGCTTTTACCCGATACACTCCCTTGACACCAAATGGTGAAGGATGAAATCAAAGATGGGCATTACTTCGCCTTTTTTTGCCAAAATAGGAAAATGGCCATGATTGCGTTTCAGGATGTATACCCTCAGCGGATACCTGCTTGTGGCCATCACCAAACTCAACTTTGATTCTGTACTTGAACTCACCGGTGGGGTTATCTTGAATTTTCGTTCGCCATGTAAATTCGTCCATATTGGTTAAAATCAACATTTGTCATACTCATTAGAATGTGGTTCCCAAATTAAAACAATCTGCCGTTTATTTTTTCTGCAGACAGCAAAATACCGAAATGCATCAGTTTTTTTTTTGGTCTTTTTTTCGTTTTTTTTGTTTTTTGTAAAATTATGCAGTGGTTTATCTTTCATCAAGGACACATATTATTTATTAGTAGGACTGATAAAACTAAGGGGTTAGTTGGTACATCTAGACTTATATTTAAAACAAAACAACACTGACATGGGAGTGCAATCCCTCGCAGTGCGCCATGTAGAGAAAGTCAACCCAGTCCGCTATCATGCGCAGAATGCTGTTGGGACTGCGGCGCACCAGGGATGCGGCGCGCCGCCGCGAACATCTCTGAAGCGCTACAGAAACGAGGCAGTCCCATCAACACCCGGCACGCATTATTATACTAGACCCTATAAGGGCCCCATAGGCCCGTTGCGCATACTGCGCCCACAGATTGCAGGTATAGAGGGAGGTGCAAAATGCCCTAAACAATGTAACTTTCACCTCTTTGGGGCACCTTGCAAATCTGCGGGCGATCATATTCGCCCAGACCGACAGGGCCCTTCGTTCCCTTTCCACGTCCAGGTCGTCTTTGAGGTCGGTCGCGATCACATGGCCTTAAGTACTTGAAATGGTCCACTTTATCTATAGGAGTACCATTGAGGCAAATGGCAGGAACTTCCACTATCTTGGCTCTTAGCAACATTATATTTATGGCCATGATTTGTTGCATATTACGTTTCACAAATTTTCAGCAGCTTACGTAGCCCACACACCGACTCGCTCAGCAGCACCATGTCGTCCGCGTAACTTATGTTGTTAACAAAAACTCCATCCACATGACAGCCGACATAGGTTCTGCTGAGCGCCTCGATAAGTCCGATAACATACATACATTAGGCAGAGCACATGAATTCCGATAACATACAGGTAAATAAAAGGTACGTAGGTGAGGTCAACCCTCCCTGTCTCACCCCACACTCCAACCTGTACTCATCAGACTGCGCACTAGCCCATCTGTTGACCTGGTTTTCATATCAGTACTTAAATATGCGAATGGTTTCTTGCGGTTAACTGGTATTTTCCAGCCTCTTCCATAGTAGGTCATAGGAAACCAGGTCAAAAGCCTTAGGTACAGGCTACCACCGGGGTTTTACTTTTGGCATAATACCTGACAGTGTGCTTAAGACACAGGATCGCAGAACCTGTAGATAACTGTGGTCGGAAACCTAGTTGATTATCATGCAGTTTTACTTGCCTACTCGTATTTATTTAACTGTGAGTTAAGGGTCCTTACGCCTAAAACGAGCGAAATTTGCAAAATGTTTGCTTTTTCATTCAAGATTACGACGTAACTATTAGTATTTATTCAAAAACTGATAACGTACTTAAATAATTATTTCTTAAACTAAGGGCTAACATGGTTCAAATTTTCATTTCTGTTTCTAAACCTAAAATAAATGAGTTTGCTTGGGAGTCTTTTTCAAATTTTGCAGTGAGAAGTGTCGTTTCGATTCTCAATTTTGCAGTAAACAAGAATCATTAGGTACATGAATGATTACAATTCACATCACCAAATCTTTTACGAGGGGCTGACATGATTGAAAATCACAAGTTCATTTTAAAAAGTTGATAAAACACCTTCCGAGTTAGCTTATTTTTTTTGGTGAAAACAGGATTACATTATATTTTTTTACCGCAAATTGTACTTTTATTTTGCCGTAAAAATAATATGATAGCAAATTATAACTTTATGTTAACCCATAAAAAAATTATCACAATAGGACCTACAATGCCGTAAATGTATATTTTTTTTAAAGACGTAGGTATAAATCACGCTGCGCAGACGCCGCGCGCAGAAATTTTTATTTTAAAAAATATTAAGAAGTTAAGAAATGATTATTTAATTACGTTATCAGTTTTTGAATAAATACTAATAGTTACGTCGTAATCTTGAATGAAAAAGGAAGCATTTTGCAAAATACGCTTCCGCTTCTGCTTATGTGGGCCGTAAGGACTCTTAAGCACACTATCAAGTATTTTTGCGATGATTTTTGCTAACGAGATGGTAGTTGAGAGAGTAGTTGTTTCTATCTGCCAGGTCCCCGGTCCTGTCTTTGACGATAGGTATTATATAGTAGGTACGATACGTAGGTAGTATATTTAATATAATAATAATAATAAAAACTAATGCTATTGTTAACACTGTAAACAACTAACGCGTGAGCAACTCAGTTTCTCTAACCACCACGCACGTCTTTAATTTTAAGATTAAGGTCTTACTCGAGGCAAAATACGGTTTTGAAAAACACTAATTTATAATAGCGTTTTTATTATTGATTTCATTTTAAAATGTTATTCCAAGATGATTAATTCAAGATTCCGACAAACTTTCCACCCGGAAGTAATTATGTAGATTTAAATGGAGCATGCATTGTCTTTTTTGTACGATTTATCTTGAATATTATAGAGCAAATGTAAATGAACCAAAATAAAGACAAAAATATTTATTAATATTTTTTCTGACTTTTCAGACGTTAGTTAATTTATCATTTTTTTTTAATGTTTGAAATTTTGTCGGATATTGTCGCTGGGTAACTATTTAATTGATAATATATCCGTTACACATTAAAAATAAGCTATTATAAATTATTTCCTTTGACTTTTTTTCCATACGAGTTGTCAGTTCATTGACTGGACTATCTAGGTTATGTAAAATTAACTAATCTAAGTACTTACTGTAAATTTGAAATAAACATTAAAACTTTTTTTTTTTATCGTCCGCATTAGGTTACTTATCTGGCAGATAAGAATGCCTAATACATAGGGTATAAAACATTGTCAACACTCACGATATGTCGGACCAGCATGCTGGAGATGCTCGATAGAGAGACCGTCGATCCCGGGTGATTTACCTCTAGACATTGATTTAATAATTTTAGCAATGTCCTTGGCGGTAAGGGTAGGACCCTCGCTCTCAAGCTCGCTGTCACTATCGAGCCCCCCCAACTTCCTTGGGCCTTAAGCCGATTTTGTAATGAAATGGTCTTTAAAGAAGAAAGGCTATGATCTTTTTCGATTTTGATCGCTAACGCCCTCTACGCTAGCCGGCGTACCGGCTGCTACCCAAATGTTTCAGTTTGTTAGTGGCCTTCCAAAAGGAGAACGGAAATCCATTGTTGAGTGATGAGAGGTAACAATGACCAGCTTTATTTGATGATTTATGATCTTGACAACATTTCAAGCGCGATTTAATAATCTTGCGACTCTCAAGCATCTCATTGAACTGAATACCACTTTGTCCATACTTATAACTTTTGTCTAGCCACCCCGTGAGCGGCACTGACATGTTTGTTCCAACCTACAAACCGTTTCTCTCTCGCTGCACTCGTGAGCACCTACAATTTCCTCACAAAATCGGTCCAACACTTTTTTATGTCCCTGTTCCTGACAATACCTATCGGCACAGGACTTCTGGATTTGACCGCTTCTGCATTTGACCACTTCTAGATTTGACCATTTCTAGATTTGACCACTTCTAGATTTAACCACTTCTAGATTTGACCACTTCTGAATTGGATCAAATGTCAGAAAACGATGTCAGACATTATATTATATATTTGTCTTATTTTTAAACCAGCGGCATATTTCAGACCTCGCTGTCTTTAGTAATTTGAAAGCCTCGTAAGGAAATAGTTCTGAAACTCCGGTTTTCTTTACTATAAAACATATAGTGAAGAAAAACGTGTTAGAGAAAAGTGGAAGGCAACAAAGATTCTATGTTAATTTAATAAGGAAAGAAATAGAAAGTCATCACTAGACATAAAATAAACTACCCTTAGTGTAAAGTGAATCTCTTTGAACTCAAATCAAAAACGTTTGAAATTAATTATTTCCTTGAGGAAATTAACGTTTGAAATAGAGTCTTTTTCTAATTCTTGCAAAAGATGCCTCAATTTTTTATCGAAGTGAATATCCCGCAGCCTCCGATATCGTTTTGGAAGGGCTCCAAACATACTGCTTATTACGATAAAATCATTATGTGTTCTTTAGACCAGCTACAAACGCGAAAAGTGTGGGCCTTTTAATAATTCTCGCATTTGGCGACGGTGCCATCCATCAACCGCTTTTGTAGTACGGTAGCGTTCGTAAGCACAGCTTAATATTTTTGGATCCAATTTAGAGATCCACTGATTCTCGAAATATTTTTTAAACAAAACTGCCTCATCTGGAGCTGGCACGAGTTCCAACAACTCACACAAAGAGTTAAAAATACGATCATGACTCATGAGGGAGCAACATGGGAGCAACGGCAACAAGCCTGTCATTCCAGCCATCTTTCGTCCATCACTGGTGCCTGTCAGTTTTTATGTGTTTGCCTTTTTCCATATATTTTTGTTGAAATGATAAAAGCAGGTTGTTAACTGGCAGTTCGGAAAAACTGTTTGTACCTCGTTCATTACTGCAATTTAAAATTCTCGATTACTGCTCCCTATTTATCTTTTACCAATTTAAAAAATCGTTCATATCTAGCCTCCTTTTATTAGGGAGCAACGCATGGTATAACAACACAGGTACTCTCTGCCGAGACTCGCGAACCACGTGACTGACACAAGCCTACGTCATCACGCTGTTAAGTGCCGTTTGATGACGTAGGCTTGTGTCAGTCACGTGGTTCGCGAGTCTCGGAAGAGAGTACCTGTGTTGTTATACCATGGGAGCAACGCATAAATTACTGGGATGACATTTGTGGCAGTTTAATTCGAGCACAGATCAAAATGCAAACATGCAAAGTATACAACTGATAAAATACAGTAGCACGGAATACGGCACACATCGAAAGGTCCCGTCACCAAAAATTTTTTTTTTCGTATCAACATTTTTAATTATTTTTCTTGCGATTCTCGAACAAAAAAATATTATATTATCCGTAACTCCATCTTCACAAATAAAAAATCCTTCGCCCAAACGCCGTGGAACACGTGTCTTCAATTTTCTTGAAATTCAGTTTCTTTGATTGCAAGTATGTTTTTCGGGCCGCAAATAGACCGTCTTTCATAGACGAGAAATGGAGAATATCCTCAACATCATCCGACGTACAATTTTTTTTCAGCTTCAAAATTTTTTTCGTATATTTTTTACACCGGCTCGAAATTATTATAAACCTCCTCTTTGCATGCATTCAAAGTCAATAAACACCTCGTTATCAATTTTTCTTGGCAAGCACGTATGTGTTGGCTTTTTTATAATCGCGGTTTTCCTCTTTGTTTAATGTTATAGTTGAACTACAAACATCTCTTCGAACACACCTCCATGACCTCCATCGGCTAGTTCCGTTTTTGTTACACGCACTTAAATTATATCTGTACTCACATTACATACTATTTTTAAAACTCTGAGCAGACCCGACCTACATCTAGATAAATAAGATAGGTTCTTTAGTTGCCTTTTCTCCCTCAGAGCAGAAATAGACACACGCAGCGGGGTGGCGTCGACTCGCCGCATGGCTATCAAACAACACAGACAAGCAAACTCTGTTTTAGGTCGGTTAGGTTAGGGTTCACTTGTGTCCCTCAGACCAGAAATAGACACCCCGCTGAGCGGGGTGGCGTCGACTCGCCGCACGGCTATCAAACAATACACACAAAGCGAACTCTGTTTTAGGTCGGTTAGGTTAGGGTTCACTTGTGTCCCACAGAGCAGAAAAAGGGGCCCCGCGAAGCGGGGCTCCGTCGACATGAGGGCGGGTCATAAATAATTCAAGTAATTGGCAATTCTGACCAGATCCAACCTTCATTTAGATTTGGACAATAAATATTTAGGAAAATCGATATACAACGTGTTAATAAAATAACGCAAAACCTGAAAACTGTTTGTTCAGAATCGAGAGTACAATGCGAAAAAAATAAAAATAAACATTTTTGACGCGATTTATTTTTTACATTTGTATGGAGCAGGTCGCCCCAGTCGGCCAACACTCCATACAAATGTAAAAAATAAATCTTGTCAAAAATTTTATTTTTTATTTTTTTCGCATTCTATGCTCGATTCTGAACAGACTGTTTTCAGGTGGTATGCACATCAATCATTCTAAAAAAAAACCTTCGACACAATAAACATTCGGACAATAAATATTTAGGACAATCGATATTAGGAACAACAATTTCGACAAATAAAAAATATGCACAACAATATTTATGCCATACGTTATTCGGCATAAAGTTGGTATGCGACAAAATAGTAGGACCAACAATTTTATGCCACCCGATATAGACCCGACGATTGTATTATTAAAACATGTGTTAACGAGGGAGGGAATGTTTTTGCGTCTTAAATGTCGGAAGGTTAACGCAGACGATTTTTTGTTTGCATACTGTATAAATAAAAACTGGTCAAATCTAGAAGTAGTCAAATGCAGAAGTGGTCAAATCCAGAAGTAGTCAAATGCAGAAGTGGTCAAATGCAGAAGTGGTCAAATGCAGAAGTGGTCAAATGTAGAAGTGGTCAAATGCAGAAGTGGTCACCGACCATCAAAAGGGATAAAACTCCGTGGAGCTAATTGTGACTGAAATTTTTATTTGGAAATTCATGACAATGTGTTTTTAATTTATTATTCTCGTTATTTTTTTTTGACATTAGATTGTTTTGTTAACCCCGCCGTGAGAAGGAGCTTCGAATGCATAACGTTAATCCGGTAGACAAAATTCACGTTCTACCACCCGGCGATTAACCAGTCCTTTTGATACTTTGCCTTCATCATATTTCCTTTCCAGCGCTGCATCTCATCACAAGCACCGCGCATATCGCCCGGCCTGCGTTCAGTCTTTTCAATAACGTTGACCGCGCAAAAGCCCCATTCCCCACGTTGTAAACGAATGAGGTCAGTGCGGTTTTCTGCATTTCAGTCAGCGGCACGGTTTAACGTGAGTCTCAACTACTGCCACCGCGGCCTTCAGGTCACTCTCCAGCAGGGCCTGACATTCCTCATCTGTGTAGCGTTTGCCGGGGATAACATCTTTGCCGGTATGCCCGTAGCACACAGTATACCACCACCATCTTTATAGGGATAATGCAACCTTTCGTGCCACTGCACCAATACCGCAGCAATAGCAACGGCGCCACCTGTCATTACAGTCAACAGTCGTCATTTAAAGTAATTCATTGCGTTCCCTTGTACACTTGAGGCCTGTGGGTAAACTAAACGCAGCGGGCGTATAATGGTATTCGAGCGCTGGTGCAGCGCGTCCGCGATGTTCGCGGAGGCGCGCAAGGACGGCTTCGCGCCTGTTATCAGGAAGAGCTGCGCTGCGCGTCGCTCCTCTTGCGTATGTGCGCGACAGCCTCAGCCGCATTCTGAGCGCATTGTCGTGCCGATGGGATAGCCCTATGCTGGCCCGATGGGTAAGTGTGCATGCTCAATAAACACAATGTTATTGTATTGTATAAGTTAAAATAGATTAAATTATGACTGTAACCTACTAACACTTAGATTCATAAGTATAATAATTGTAATACTAACACTATATATGGGTTATATGTTTGAAATAAATAATTGAATTGAATTGAATTATCTTTTCTAATCCGAAGACGGTATTTAGGGTACGCCTTACAGGCATGAAGCCAAACTCCAGCTATAGGCGGAGCCGGTTTATTTAATAATATAATTAAGTTTAGTAGGTTTATCATAAACCGTAAAAATCAAAGCCAATACCAAGCGGAATCTATAAATTTTATATAGTTATTATCTTTGTTGCTCACAAATATACGAAATAGCGATATTTGTAAAACTCCATTCGGAATTATTTACCTTTATCGAAGAAAAGGAAACAACTAGGTCACATAGACGGCACAGGCTAGCATTACCAACAAGTCACAAGCTGGTACTCAGGAAAAAAAGTGCTCATAATATGTGCGTAAATATATTTAATAAACTACCTGCCGCACTTAGAATACTCCCTGTTCATCAATTTAAAACAAAATTGCACAAAATGTTAACTGAAAAGTGTTTCTATAGTATTAAGGAATTTTTAAATTATAAATTTGACGAAGCATGTGACATAGAATAATATTGGACTGTTATTATTATTTAATTTAATTAGAATATTATCAATGTTATTTATATAAATCAATCTAATTTAGTGTAGCTAATAATGAAGCATGCGATGAAATAATGTTTAATATTTACTATTAGATCTAGTATGCAATAATTATGTGTGTTGTGTAGTAATTTAAATGTAATTTTATCCCGGTCTATAGACTGAGTGATCTAATCACTGACCTAAGTTTTCATATGCCTGACCTGGCTGAATATATTATGGGAAGAAACATGTATAGATATTTAAGACCTTATGTACCATATATTCATTATGAATAAACCATTCATTCATTCATTCAAATTCTGATGAATACGTCATTACTATGGGAAGATGAAGTAACTCGCACAATGCCTCTTCATTTCGTCCAAAGCAAAATCCCATGACTACATGATAGGTAAGATTGTTAATGAAATGCTGATAAATATTTTTTGTTAAGTTATCAGTCGTGGGCACGACATAATATGTTTCAGAGTCGTTTAATTCTAAGCTTCGATCTTCTATATAAAATTCCTGTTCAAGAAGACCTGGCCATCGGCGGCCAAAGTGGGCATAGTCGCCATTTGACCAATTAAAACCATTTGGTGTCCCGTGCGTTCCAGATAAAATAGCAATTGGTTTGTTTGCTATCCTACCGTCCTGCATGTCAGCTTTGATTTTGTTTGCTATAGATTTAACGTCGGAAGCCGTTACTACCTGGTCTGCTCCATAAATCATTTTTCCATTATGCTCAATTGGGTGCCACACAGGGGTTCTCCCCTTCCCATCCATAACCTGCATTTTAAATTTAGGGGGGTCATTTTCGAATGACCGAACTGCTGAAGCAATTCCTAAACCCATCCCCGCAAGTCCAGTCGCCAGTGATACCCAGCCGAGAGTCGCTGAAGCCTCCGGATTCGAATCCTCTGTTGCTCCACTAGCTATGCCGGTGATATCCGATGCAACACCCAATCCACCGAGAACCAGTGAAGAGGCCGAAGCAGAGCTGAGTGCTGCCATCACGCTGCCGGCCGCTGCTATTGACGTCCCGGCCGTAAACACCGCCAAGCCAAGCCCTATGGCACCCGCGACAATCCCGACTATACTTTGCCAGCTTAGATGACCAGACGGGTCGGTATGATTAATGGGGTCACCGGCACAGTAAGCATAAGGGTTAATTCCCCCAGCCCCAAATGGACTTAGGCTATCTGGACAATTAAAGAGAACAAAGATTCTATGTTAATTTAATAAGGAAAGAAATAGAAAGTCATCACTAGACATAAAATAAACTACCCTTAGTGTAAAGTGAATCTCTTTGAACTCAAATCAAAAACGTTTGAAATTAATTATTTCCTTGAGGAAATTAACGTTTGAAATAGAGTCTTTTTCTAATTCTTGCAAAAGATGCCTCAATTTTTTATCGAAGTGAATATCCCGCAGCCTCCGATATCGTTTTGGAAGGGCTCCAAACATACTGCTTATTACGATAAAATCATTATGTGTTCTTTAGACCAGCTACAAACGCGAAAAGTGTGGGCCTTTTAATAATTCTCGCATTTGGCGACGGTGCCATCCATCAACCGCTTTTGTAGTACGGTAGCGTTCGTAAGCACAGCTTAATATTTTTGGATCCAATTTAGAGATCCACTGATTCTCGAAATATTTTTTAAACAAAACTGCCTCATCTGGAGCTGGCACGAGTTCCAACAACTCACACAAAGAGTTAAAAATACGATCATGACTCATGAGGGAGCAACATGGGAGCAACGGCAACAAGCCTGTCATTCCAGCCATCTTTCGTCCATCACTGGTGCCTGTCAGTTTTTATGTGTTTGCCTTTTTCCATATATTTTTGTTGAAATGATAAAAGCAGGTTGTTAACTGGCAGTTCGGAAAAACTGTTTGTACCTCGTTCATTACTGCAATTTAAAATTCTCGATTACTGCTCCCTATTTATCTTTTACCAATTTAAAAAATCGTTCATATCTAGCCTCCTTTTATTAGGGAGCAACGCATGGTATAACAACACAGGTACTCTCTGCCGAGACTCGCGAACCACGTGACTGACACAAGCCTACGTCATCACGCTGTTAAGTGCCGTTTGATGACGTAGGCTTGTGTCAGTCACGTGGTTCGCGAGTCTCGGAAGAGAGTACCTGTGTTGTTATACCATGGGAGCAACGCATAAATTACTGGGATGACATTTGTGGCAGTTTAATTCGAGCACAGATCAAAATGCAAACATGCAAAGTATACAACTGATAAAATACAGTAGCACGGAATACGGCACACATCGAAAGGTCCCGTCACCAAAAATTTTTTTTTTCGTATCAACATTTTTAATTATTTTTCTTGCGATTCTCGAACAAAAAAATATTATATTATCCGTAACTCCATCTTCACAAATAAAAAATCCTTCGCCCAAACGCCGTGGAACACGTGTCTTCAATTTTCTTGAAATTCAGTTTCTTTGATTGCAAGTATGTTTTTCGGGCCGCAAATAGACCGTCTTTCATAGACGAGAAATGGAGAATATCCTCAACATCATCCGACGTACAATTTTTTTTCAGCTTCAAAATTTTTTTCGTATATTTTTTACACCGGCTCGAAATTATTATAAACCTCCTCTTTGCATGCATTCAAAGTCAATAAACACCTCGTTATCAATTTTTCTTGGCAAGCACGTATGTGTTGGCTTTTTTATAATCGCGGTTTTCCTCTTTGTTTAATGTTATAGTTGAACTACAAACATCTCTTCGAACACACCTCCATGACCTCCATCGGCTAGTTCCGTTTTTGTTACACGCACTTAAATTATATCTGTACTCACATTACATACTATTTTTAAAACTCTGAGCAGACCCGACCTACATCTAGATAAATAAGATAGGTTCTTTAGTTGCCTTTTCTCCCTCAGAGCAGAAATAGACACACGCAGCGGGGTGGCGTCGACTCGCCGCATGGCTATCAAACAACACAGACAAGCAAACTCTGTTTTAGGTCGGTTAGGTTAGGGTTCACTTGTGTCCCTCAGACCAGAAATAGACACCCCGCTGAGCGGGGTGGCGTCGACTCGCCGCACGGCTATCAAACAATACACACAAAGCGAACTCTGTTTTAGGTCGGTTAGGTTAGGGTTCACTTGTGTCCCACAGAGCAGAAAAAGGGGCCCCGCGAAGCGGGGCTCCGTCGACATGAGGGCGGGTCATAAATAATTCAAGTAATTGGCAATTCTGACCAGATCCAACCTTCATTTAGATTTGGACAATAAATATTTAGGAAAATCGATATACAACGTGTTAATAAAATAACGCAAAACCTGAAAACTGTTTGTTCAGAATCGAGAGTACAATGCGAAAAAAATAAAAATAAACATTTTTGACGCGATTTATTTTTTACATTTGTATGGAGCAGGTCGCCCCAGTCGGCCAACACTCCATACAAATGTAAAAAATAAATCTTGTCAAAAATTTTATTTTTTATTTTTTTCGCATTCTATGCTCGATTCTGAACAGACTGTTTTCAGGTGGTATGCACATCAATCATTCTAAAAAAAAACCTTCGACACAATAAACATTCGGACAATAAATATTTAGGACAATCGATATTAGGAACAACAATTTCGACAAATAAAAAATATGCACAACAATATTTATGCCATACGTTATTCGGCATAAAGTTGGTATGCGACAAAATAGTAGGACCAACAATTTTATGCCACCCGATATAGACCCGACGATTGTATTATTAAAACATGTGTTAACGAGGGAGGGAATGTTTTTGCGTCTTAAATGTCGGAAGGTTAACGCAGACGATTTTTTGTTTGCATACTGTATAAATAAAAACTGGTCAAATCTAGAAGTAGTCAAATGCAGAAGTGGTCAAATCCAGAAGTAGTCAAATGCAGAAGTGGTCAAATGCAGAAGTGGTCAAATGCAGAAGTGGTCAAATGTAGAAGTGGTCAAATGCAGAAGTGGTCACCGACCATCAAAAGGGATAAAACTCCGTGGAGCTAATTGTGACTGAAATTTTTATTTGGAAATTCATGACAATGTGTTTTTAATTTATTATTCTCGTTATTTTTTTTTGACATTAGATTGTTTTGTTAACCCCGCCGTGAGAAGGAGCTTCGAATGCATAACGTTAATCCGGTAGACAAAATTCACGTTCTACCACCCGGCGATTAACCAGTCCTTTTGATACTTTGCCTTCATCATATTTCCTTTCCAGCGCTGCATCTCATCACAAGCACCGCGCATATCGCCCGGCCTGCGTTCAGTCTTTTCAATAACGTTGACCGCGCAAAAGCCCCATTCCCCACGTTGTAAACGAATGAGGTCAGTGCGGTTTTCTGCATTTCAGTCAGCGGCACGGTTTAACGTGAGTCTCAACTACTGCCACCGCGGCCTTCAGGTCACTCTCCAGCAGGGCCTGACATTCCTCATCTGTGTAGCGTTTGCCGGGGATAACATCTTTGCCGGTATGCCCGTAGCACACAGTATACCACCACCATCTTTATAGGGATAATGCAACCTTTCGTGCCACTGCACCAATACCGCAGCAATAGCAACGGCGCCACCTGTCATTACAGTCAACAGTCGTCATTTAAAGTAATTCATTGCGTTCCCTTGTACACTTGAGGCCTGTGGGTAAACTAAACGCAGCGGGCGTATAATGGTATTCGAGCGCTGGTGCAGCGCGTCCGCGATGTTCGCGGAGGCGCGCAAGGACGGCTTCGCGCCTGTTATCAGGAAGAGCTGCGCTGCGCGTCGCTCCTCTTGCGTATGTGCGCGACAGCCTCAGCCGCATTCTGAGCGCATTGTCGTGCCGATGGGATAGCCCTATGCTGGCCCGATGGGTAAGTGTGCATGCTCAATAAACACAATGTTATTGTATTGTATAAGTTAAAATAGATTAAATTATGACTGTAACCTACTAACACTTAGATTCATAAGTATAATAATTGTAATACTAACACTATATATGGGTTATATGTTTGAAATAAATAATTGAATTGAATTGAATTATCTTTTCTAATCCGAAGACGGTATTTAGGGTACGCCTTACAGGCATGAAGCCAAACTCCAGCTATAGGCGGAGCCGGTTTATTTAATAATATAATTAAGTTTAGTAGGTTTATCATAAACCGTAAAAATCAAAGCCAATACCAAGCGGAATCTATAAATTTTATATAGTTATTATCTTTGTTGCTCACAAATATACGAAATAGCGATATTTGTAAAACTCCATTCGGAATTATTTACCTTTATCGAAGAAAAGGAAACAACTAGGTCACATAGACGGCACAGGCTAGCATTACCAACAAGTCACAAGCTGGTACTCAGGAAAAAAAGTGCTCATAATATGTGCGTAAATATATTTAATAAACTACCTGCCGCACTTAGAATACTCCCTGTTCATCAATTTAAAACAAAATTGCACAAAATGTTAACTGAAAAGTGTTTCTATAGTATTAAGGAATTTTTAAATTATAAATTTGACGAAGCATGTGACATAGAATAATATTGGACTGTTATTATTATTTAATTTAATTAGAATATTATCAATGTTATTTATATAAATCAATCTAATTTAGTGTAGCTAATAATGAAGCATGCGATGAAATAATGTTTAATATTTACTATTAGATCTAGTATGCAATAATTATGTGTGTTGTGTAGTAATTTAAATGTAATTTTATCCCGGTCTATAGACTGAGTGATCTAATCACTGACCTAAGTTTTCATATGCCTGACCTGGCTGAATATATTATGGGAAGAAACATGTATAGATATTTAAGACCTTATGTACCATATATTCATTATGAATAAACCATTCATTCATTCATTCAAATTCTGATGAATACGTCATTACTATGGGAAGATGAAGTAACTCGCACAATGCCTCTTCATTTCGTCCAAAGCAAAATCCCATGACTACATGATAGGTAAGATTGTTAATGAAATGCTGATAAATATTTTTTGTTAAGTTATCAGTCGTGGGCACGACATAATATGTTTCAGAGTCGTTTAATTCTAAGCTTCGATCTTCTATATAAAATTCCTGTTCAAGAAGACCTGGCCATCGGCGGCCAAAGTGGGCATAGTCGCCATTTGACCAATTAAAACCATTTGGTGTCCCGTGCGTTCCAGATAAAATAGCAATTGGTTTGTTTGCTATCCTACCGTCCTGCATGTCAGCTTTGATTTTGTTTGCTATAGATTTAACGTCGGAAGCCGTTACTACCTGGTCTGCTCCATAAATCATTTTTCCATTATGCTCAATTGGGTGCCACACAGGGGTTCTCCCCTTCCCATCCATAACCTGCATTTTAAATTTAGGGGGGTCATTTTCGAATGACCGAACTGCTGAAGCAATTCCTAAACCCATCCCCGCAAGTCCAGTCGCCAGTGATACCCAGCCGAGAGTCGCTGAAGCCTCCGGATTCGAATCCTCTGTTGCTCCACTAGCTATGCCGGTGATATCCGATGCAACACCCAATCCACCGAGAACCAGTGAAGAGGCCGAAGCAGAGCTGAGTGCTGCCATCACGCTGCCGGCCGCTGCTATTGACGTCCCGGCCGTAAACACCGCCAAGCCAAGCCCTATGGCACCCGCGACAATCCCGACTATACTTTGCCAGCTTAGATGACCAGACGGGTCGGTATGATTAATGGGGTCACCGGCACAGTAAGCATAAGGGTTAATTCCCCCAGCCCCAAATGGACTTAGGCTATCTGGACAATTAAAGAGCATTAAGACCGGATTGTAGGCGCGGTAGCCATTACCCAGGTGGTAGGTACCACTTACTGGGTCGGCTCGTTCACCGTTAAATCCAGGTAGTCTGTTATCAGGCGTGCCACTGCCGTAAGGAGACCAAACGTGGAGCTGACCTTCACTTGTCCCCGCATCTTCAGACCACAGCAAGCTGTCGTTTTTGTCTGCTGCGGTCAATGTGAGCCCCTTATCGTCAGTGACGCCTAAGGAGGTATGACCGATTTTAATCAGCCGGGTTTCTTTGTTTGCTGATGTGTTAACTTCATTGACCAAGTCTGCGCCACAGTAATACAACTCCAAAACATCATTGTTGCCACCATTACGCGTAATCAAGCGGTTTAAGGCATCATAACTGTAAGTACCTGAGTGGTGTGTTTTTGCATCACTCAAATTAGTCAGGCGTCCTATCACGTCATAGGTCAAGGTTCTGCCAGCTTCATCACGGATCATCCGACCTTCAGCGTCATAGCTTAAGCTGATGGTCTTCGGATACTTGCCATGTGTATGTGTCACCGCTGTCAACTGCGTTGGGTCACTGTCGTTCTGATAATGATATGTCGCCGTATTCGTGCTGCGGTCAGACAGTGTCGTCTTCACCGAGGTCAGGTTATTCAGCGCATCATAGCGGTATGTTTGCACGTTCATCCAATGACCATACACATCAACCGGTAGGCTGCTGCCAGAGGCACTGTAGCTAACTAGCCGATTGCGGTTATCATAATCATATCGCTCGTCTCGAAGATGGGTGCCATTTTTTTTAGTAGTACGTGCAGCCAGTAAACCGTTTTGCAGCCAGGTCTGCGCCAGCATCAGCGTCATTCCTCGGTTGTCCGTGATGGTACGGGTACTTTCGCGGCCAAAATTGTCATAGCTCAACGCCGTGTTCAAAGACGAGGTTGAAGCCTTATCACACACTGTTTGGCTATTTAATCGTCCCAGCAAATCATATGTCAAGTTAACAGTTAAGCTATCATCGGTAATACTAATTACTCTGCCATGAGCATCCATGCTGTACTGCGTTTGTTTGCCAGCGACGTCGGTATAAGCGATGTGCGCGCCTTTTAGCGTGTAAGCATGCTTTGCTTTGCGGTTCTGCGCATCATGTAAAAAAGCCTCTTCTTTCAACTGTCCGGCCTGTGACCAGGTATTCTGAATCTTCGCACTGGCTTCGTCAGCTGTCAGCGGTTTTCCAGATTTCTTATCATAGTTGAATGTTCGGGTGATACCCTCAGCCGTCATGCTACTAACGACATTACCCAGTTCCAGAATATAAGTATATTCGACTACTTTACCTGATGGCAGAGTAACCGTTGACGGTACTGGCGATGCGCCTTTATAACTGTATGAGGTGGTGCGACCACCGCTGATACGTTTGGTTACCCTTCCTAGACTGTCAAATGTTTGCGTCCCCAGCGCCCAGGTTTTGGACGCACCATTGGCATCGGGCCCTGTGACACTAATGGAAGCAACCTGATTACCGGTTAAATGTGGTGCGTAAGTTCGACTAACGATAGTACCATCAGCCAATGTTTGGGTTAATACTCGACCACTTTCATCATAGGTTCTTTTTGTGACATGGCCCAGCTCATCCGACTCCTCGCGCAACTGCCCGAGCACATCCCAGGTATAGTGGCACAAGCTATATCCTCCTTCATCAGTCGGGTGTTCTTTCAACATTTTACTGATTGGCAGCTGGCTTTTTGCATCCAGAGTGGTAGTCACGCTGGCGCTGGTCAAGGACGTCCTGCCGTCAGTTCCCTGGCTGTAAACTGTCTGGGTGAGCGCAATCGGGTCAGTCTGTGACAGCGTTTTTCTACCATCAGAGAAGACGACTTCTTTCTTTTCTCCCCACCCACCATACGTGACATCTGACTTTAGGGAAAAGACGTCGATGCCACCTGGCAGCCAGTCTCTTACCGTGCCAGTGGCGACTTCACCGAACGAATTGTGGCTACAGAAAAACCCTCCGTACCATGCAGCAGTATCCATATCAAATATTTGCTGACTAGTAGCGCGTCCTGCACCGTCAAACCGCGTTTTATTTTTATTCCCTGATGCATCCATTTTTGTTGAATAAGCGCCCCCGTTATCAATGCCATACTCCCAAGTGGTGGTGTTCTCATACTCTTTGCCTGGACATAAAGTGCGGCTTATCAGCCGTCCAAGCTTATCATAGGCATAAATTGTTTCTATTCCTTGAGTTGAAGTTTTAGACATCACGTTGCCGGTCCACGGGTTCCGAACAGTGGTGTTTGTCGCAGTTAGACCGTCGTGTCCAGTGAACTCATGACTTTCATTGACTTTATTAGCGCTAATGTTGTAAGTGAATAGCTTTCCATTGGTAAACGTTTTTTTTCGATTGATATCGGGTATCAAAGTGACATCTTGACGATTAATTCGACCATATAGTGCCGTTGAGTTCTTGTCAGAATAATAGGTATTATTCATCAAGCTGCGTTTATGACCCGTGGTTTGTTCGTTAGTTTTCTGCACTACTGCATATCCGTCACCATTTAATTCTTCTAATTTTTGCCAGGTGTAACGAGTCGTATTTGTTAGTTCATCACAATTTTTTTTCGGTGGTGTGACAATTTGAGTTTTTAAATACCGAGTAAACCCACACTGATCAGCCGGACAGTCACTACTTTCTCCTGTTGCGGGATAATAGGTAAATTCACTAATTGTCCCGTCCGGTGCTTCCCGGCGAACAGGATTACCAGCTTCATCAAACTGATAACGAGTAACCGCACTACGGGAAGAGGTTAACCCTTTTTCGTTAAGTTCAGACCAAGACTCTGTCTGCGTTTTCGGTAATGCATATTGGGTAGGTTGGTCATCAAATTTAGCACCAGACCTTGCATGGTACTCGGTTTCCTTCGTGTATGTCTTTCCATCACGAATCGTCGTTTCAGATGTCAATAGGTGATAGGAGTTGTAACGTCTAGTCACCTTACTCAACGTTACGTCATTTTCATTTTTAAGCTCGGCAGTCGAACCATATTGGTAATCGACAAGCAATATATTTAGCATTGAGTCGTCGTCAGGATGCCACTGATTCATTGGGGCATCTTTCCCCAAATAATTTTTTCGGGTGTAAGACCACGTGGTGACACTCTGAGGCTGTCCCCCACCAGGGATAAGTGTGCGCCGATGGACACAAGGGAGTGGAGGGAGCTTAGCGATATTAGGGAAGGCCATGCTGTCTTCAGTTTGAGTATAGTAGCTGACTCTTTCTATCATCCCTGTGGGCGAATGAACAGCGGTAATTGCCAGGTAACTTCCCTGTGGACCAATATCATCATAGTCAAAAGACCAGACTGGCGCTGGGTTTACCGCATCACTGGTAACACTTTTCAGCATGACATTGATGAACTTAAATACAATTTCATGGCGAAGTTCTGAATTGTCTGGCAAAAGCGTGAAACGTGTGGTGGCAAAGGTGTTATCCGGATAGGCCACAGAGCAGAGGATATAAAAGTCATCATCGGTGACCTGGGTTAGTCTGGCTGGAGAAAACTGTGAGTCCCATGTCAGATTGGTTGAACGTCCATCAGCGGATGAAATTTTTGTAGGAACATAAATCTCACCGCTCAGGAGCGATAACCTCTCTATGAGGCCGGATTTATAGATAATTTGATAGTTATTGTCATCTAATTTTTTGAAGATAAAGTTTTTAAGTTTTTGTTGCTTCACTTGCTCGTTGTTACCAATTCGGTATTCCTCGCCATTCGAAAGTAATAACTGTCTAGTATTTTTATTATATTGAGAAAGATTGAGCCGAAAGCCTTTCCCAAAACCGTTATTGACAGTGGATAAAGGTGAGTACAACAGAGCGAGCGATACTGCGGGTCCCATTAGCGCATTGGCGTGTGTATTTGCCAATGGTAGGTGAACGTTAAACAGTCCAGTGCGCGGGTCGACGCTACCTTGAACGGCGCTGATAAAATTACCGGAGCTGGTATAATGTGATGGCTTACTCATGATAATATTGGTTCCTGAAAATTATGAGTTAAGTACTATGAGCAAATGTAGAGGAAAGGAGTTTACTGGCTATAAGGTTTTATTAGGTAGAGTTTAAAAATCTGTGTCATATCTTTAACTCTAAAAAGAGGTATGAAAAATCAACCATTTAATGAAGCTTTGCAGTATTTACAGTTACTAGGTACGGATGGAATACTAACAACCTTAATAAAACAGCTTACCGAAGCTGCCCTTCAGGATTTTTCCGCAGACAGAAGTCCAGCTATGCGTGGTACATCACATTCGCAATAGCCTGCGTTATATTGCCAGTAAAGACCAAACAGTGTTTAGAACTGATTTAAAGCCGGTTTATCGGCAGATACTAAGATTGCTGCAGACCTTGCTCTCGATAATCTGGAAAAGAAATGGGGTGAAAAATACCCAATAGTGAATCATGGCGAAAAAAATGGGATTTGCTCAGTCACAGTCTATAAACCAATACAGTCAGTCAACGAAGCCGTCTAGACAGGGCAATCGTGCGGGGGATGAGGGGCGAGGGGCGGGTGGGGCGAGCCCGAGCTGCATACGTCTCAATTTGTTAGTAGCTCGGGACAACCCTAGGTAAGTTTGTGCGGTGTCGGCATTTACGAAAACATCAAAGGCGTCGGTCCACTGTTACTCTTTACGCTGTGGCTCAGTGCTTATTTACGCAAACATCAAAGGCGTCGGTCCACTGTTACTCTTTACGCTGTGGCTCAGTGCTTATTTACGCAAACATCAAAGGCGTCGGTCCACTGTTACTCTTTACGCTGTGGCTCAGTGCTTATTTTCGATCCCCTAAAGCCATTAGAAAACGTATTTTTATACTCGTCGACTATAATCTTTAAATTAGAACCTCGCAAACCATAACGCAGTTGAATATTTTTATTCTGATGCAAAAGTTTATGCTCTATGGACAACCGAAATAATAATTATTCAATTGTACGCGGAACTTAAATGAATTTTGACCAATCACGAGGCTCGATTTACAGAAAGACCAAGTGTACGCGTACGCGTGTGCGTGTGTACGCGTTTAAAAAAAGCGGTTGGCTGCACTTCGTTTCAGCAGGGCGATTTTCAATAGATACCAAGTTTGTTTTATAAATTATTATTTCCGTTGAGTCGTAGAAAAAGTATTGTATACAACAGTTATAATTAGCTTTTTATGTCTCGTACCTTAATTAGGTCACTCAGCAAGCTTCGTGGCCTAAACGTGGTACTCGACTGAAAACCTATGGCAAATAAAGCATTTGAGTTTGAGTTTGAAAGCATACATTATATAACGATTGCATAAAATACTATTACACCACCAATGCGCGGGTGGTGCGGGACCCGTCACTTTGGCACTCTTTGGGGGAGGACTCCAGCAGTGGACGTCTTTCGGCTGATATGTTGATGATGATGATGATATCACCAATGCGGTAGAGGCGGTGCATCGGCAATTTAGAAAATTAGCCAACACTATAAAAGCGTTTCCTAAAAAAATTGCTTATTAAAATTACTCTATATTGGCATTCATCAAGTATCTAATAAATGGACCAAACCAATTAGTAACTAGGTGTTAACTATTGCTCAATGCGGGTGTAGACTCGAAAATGATTATTACTCCAAAATAAAGAAAGCAATAAAATATACCTAGTGACGAAAATCACATTCGGATACTATCTCAAAGAATTACAAAGCTAAACAACCGTATTAATATTGTTGGTTAGAGAGAGAAGAGAACACGCTCGCTGGTTAGTGACGTCAGCAACCACTAACTGCGAGGCTGCCGCAGAGCGCGTCGCGCGCGCGCGCCAGGCCGGCGGATGGGCACGGCGCGTTGCCGTCTTCTAGTGACGTCACCATCCTCGAGCTTCAATCGTTTCATATGAAGTTGCGTTTTGTGAAAAAGGGACATAACATACCCCTTCTTAAAACTTTGGACACTTATAACTTCGTAATTATTTAATTTAACCTATTCCGTTGAGTTTTTCTCCATTTGACTAAATTTTTAATCCTTTTTCGCGATAATACGACATTATTTTACTTAGTGTCTACACCTCTATTGTCCATCTATTTTAAAGGGCGACTAAATATACTCGTAATGTAATGAGAATATTAAATCCCCTGACACAGAATTATGAACAGTCCCTTTTTTTTTTTTTTTTATTAAGCTCTATCGGTTATTTTAATGTATTGATGATCGTCGGTAAAACCAACGCTAAACTCGCCATAATTACCGTAAATATCATAAAGTTCGAACCACGTATCCAACTTAAACGGACGTCTATCTAGCCCTCTACCATTAGGAAGCTTCCATGCATCCCACGTGCCCGTATCAAATGCCATTTGGGTAAAACAAATTGCATTTGGGGTTTCGTTGTAAGTGACATTTTGTGTTAAATCGAAAAAGCCATAAATATTCATAAAGCCCAAAGGTACCACTACTTCCCACTCCGTCGTATTTTCAAAACCAAACTTATCTGTACTTTTTTTATTATAAGGATGTGCCACAATCATGTGCTGATTATTGTTCTCGGAATCATATGCGCAAATCCACCTTAATTCACCTGAATTGCTACCATAGTTATATATGGTGGCATTCTTAATACCAAAAGGTACAGAGATATAGTAATTGTCATAATGACAGTCAAACATGACTTCGCTGTCATTGCAAAACTCAGGAGCAAAAGCAGTAGTAGAACAAGTTCTGTAGCGAACCTTATTTTTTTTCATTCCAAGCACCAGGACCTTTTTTACGCTCGGTTTTTTTAATGCTTCAGTTGCAGTCATAGAATAAGTGAATTGATTGAGAGCAGTAACATTAACCGACATCTTTTCGGCCCCAGAGGCATTATCTGCTGTGGTAAAGTGCTTATTATCCGTATCAACCCTGACGGCGATGCGTTTTATCTCTGTCTCGGTATCGGTGTATACGTACATAATGATAATGACAGTGCCATCATCTCTTACGCTAAATAATGTGTCTGAGGCTGAAGCTACGTCAATTTCTCGACTGTAATCATTTATCTCATCCGTAAAACACCAGCCGCTGTGGTGCTTCCAACTAAGCTTGTCATTGGATTCAGCAAAGCATAAATTTAGTATGTGAATCCATGTTTCATGAGAAAAATTAAGGACTTTACTATTATTACCTAACGCCTTTGCAGTAATTTCAATTGGAAGCTGATTCCTACCGTTAGCATAAATTTTAGGTGATTGATTTCCGGATACTGCTTGTATTTTCAGCGTTCCCATACTGTCGATATCATTTGGGTTGTCATATTGAGTTGTCGTCATTTTGATTTCTCTAAAATAAGGTTATTGAAGATAGTTCTCTCCGAAAAGGTTTCTTTGCCCACAAAGGATTACTGCACTGTATACTATGTATCAGCGAGGTAATTTGAAGATTGATTGTTATTTTCGGATTTGAGTTTTATCAAACGGATATTTCTATGGAGCTGAGGATGGAAGTGAGATGGAGCTATCGGATTACTACCTTGATTGTTCCATCAGGTTAAATCGCCAACTCCTACCACATTAACAAACTTTTTGCGGACCGCACTAACACTTTTTTCACTTTTTTGAGGCACAGCGATTTTAAACTCTAATCGCACAGCGAGCAGTAACCGTCAATAAATCCGTCGGCAAATTGTAGGTAGTTGTGCCCGTATCAACCGCTCGTCCACCCGACGTCGGCGAGCGATGGCACGCTGCAACCGCCTGGCACAGGGTCTGTGAAGAAAAGAAGTCGAGCAATGATTTACCCATAGTAGTCTGTGAGATTGTATGTAATGGATTGGTGAGGTAGGGCACAGCGAAATGTCATCCCGCTCGAATTTTGAGCAGCCCAACTGGGGAAGTACCTCCGCCTTGCAGAAGACCACAGCCATAATAACACTACTACTTGCTCTGTAGTAGTGTTGTGTTCCTGGAGGTGAGCAAGGTCGCCAGAGCTCCCGAGGATGCTTTGTGTTGAGAGCGAGGGAATTTGTTCCTTCAGCTGTCAACACGGCGTATCCTCAAACATATCAAGGGTCGGCAACGTACATGTTACTCCTTTGGAGTTGCATGCGTCTATAGGCTGCGGTGTCCGCTTACCATCAGGCGGGCCGTACGCTTGTTTGCCACCGCCGTTGTATTAAAAAAAAATGGGTAATCTCCGGAACCACTTAGTTATCCTAAATGGTAATATTAGGCTAGATTTGATCCCGCGGGTTCGCCAGTGCCAGCGTTTTGCTAATACGCTGGTGAAGTCGCACGGGCAGCTACTTTATTAACCGACTTCAAAAAAAAGGATGAGGGTCTCAATTCGGTTGTATTTTTTTTTTTTTTCATTATTTCATATATTTGGAGAACCAACCGCCACAATAATGTCAATAATACATTGAATTTATAGTTAAGTCACAAAAAAAGCCAATTACAGGTTCCCACAGGTAGGCAGGTAGGTTGATGACAAATACAAATCCGCAATTGGAGAGTAGCTTAGATACTAATGTTTTCTCTTTCCTATACCAGCACTGTTAACCCTTAGCCCGATGAAAGGGAAGGTAAACATTTTACAGTTTCTATGTTAATGTCACATTCAGTGACCAAACTTTAGCGGCATTAACACGTAAAGTTAGGACCGCGGGAAACGCCACGCGTAGGGAATGCAAACTCGATCTTGCGAGATCTCGAAATCACGATATCTCGAGCGGATTTTCGAGATTCAATCTCGGTAGCAAAAAATCTCGTGTGTTGAGATCTCGACTGTAATATTCGAGATCTCGAACGAGATTTCAGTACCCAAAAGCATGTTAATCATTCTTGTCGGACAGTACTTGGCAAGTAAGTATGTACTAGATGCTTGAAAATAATTTATTAAAAAAACCGGCCAAGTGTTAGTCGGACTCGCGCACGAAGGGTTCCGTACAAATGATCTACAAAAACTAACGATATGATACAGAGAAAGAATATAATGGAAAAATAAACCGTCTTCGTCTGTAGCCCCCGACAGGATTGGAACCTGCGACCTTTCTATTAACAATAGTAATAGAAAGATATTTTAATAGAAAGGTCGCAGGTTCGAATCCTGTCGGGGGCTACAGACGAAGATGGTTTATTTTTCCATTATATTCTTTCTCTGTTATCGTTTATAAAATGATCGGGGTAACTTCCTCGTTAAAAATAACAAGAAAACAAAAATATGTAATTAAATAATTTGTTTCGTGATAAGGGTCTATAAAAAAACCGGCCAAGTGCGAGTCGGACTCGCGCACCGAGGGTTCCGTACAAACCTATAACAGGCAAAAGTTGTAGTATTTTTTATCGCTCCATCTGCCTCAAAAGGTAAAGTAGCAATACTGTAACATCTAGGATGTATTAACTCTACATCCATAGAAGTCATACGACCGACAGCCATATTACCTACTCAGTTTTAAATTATGCTACTTATATTGCTATTTCTTATGATTGCGTGGACATAAAAGTTTCGTTTTGCTACAGCCGAAAGGTATTATAGACCTGAGTATTTGATATGAATTTCAATTTAATACCTCTACGCGTTTACGAGGAAAAAGGTAGTAAGTTTAAAAATTAGAAAAATATTTTTTGTATGATTTTACCAAAAATGTCTACTTTTCGTAAATTTTCCTTTGTCTGTGCTATATGAAGTTTCTTCGTGCCAAGTTTCAAGTTTCTGTGTTAACGGGAAGTACCCTTTAGGTTTTGAGTTTCTTGCGAGTACTCAGTTTCAAAATATGTGACTTAAATTGCTATTTCTTTTGATTGCGTTGACATAAAAGTTTGGTTTTGCTACATCTGAAAGTTCCTATAGCCCTGAGTATTTGACATGAATTTCAATTCAATACCTCTACACGTTTACGAGGAAATAAGAATTTAAGTTAAAATTAAAAAAAAAAAATCTGTATGATTTTACTAAAAATGTCTACTTTTCGTATTTTTTTCTTTGTCTGTGCTATATGCATGCGCTACAGAAGCGAGGCAGTCCCATTAGCACCCGGAACGCGTTATTATACTGGATCCGGAGGGCCCTATAGGCCCGTTGCGAATACTGCACCCACAGGCTGCCAGTATAGAGGGAAGTGCAGAAAGCCCTGAACAGAGTGACTTTCACCTCTTTGGAGCATTTAGCGAACCTGCTAGCTATCATATTCGCCCGCACCGATAAGCCGTCCTCTCCCTCTCAATATCCAAGTTGTCCTTGAGATCAGCCGTAACGACATGGCCTAGATACTTAAAGTTGTCCACTCTGTCCATCGGGATGCAATTGAGGTAGATAGCAGGAGTCTCAGCAGTCTGCTTACGGCTGCTCCCAAATACCATGTACTGGCTTTTTCTTTCGTTATATTTTAGGCCATGGCTCATCGCATATGCCTCGCACACTTGAAGCAGCCTGCGCATGCCACAAACCGACGCGCTCAACAGCACCATGTCATCCGCGTAACTCAGGTTATTGACACAAACGTCATCCACATGCCAGCCGACATGCACGCTGCTGAGCGCCTCGATCACTCCATTGACATACAAGTTGAAGAGCGTTGGTGAACTTAAACCCCCCTGTCTCACCCCACACTCCAACCTGTAATCATCTGACAAAGTATATGCCTATCTAACGCTGTTGACCTGGTTTCCATACCAGTACCTAAATATACGCACTGTTTCCGGCGGTATATTGGTTTTTTCCAGTTTTTTCCACAGTAGATCATAGGAAACCAGGTCAAACGCCTTAGATAGGTCCAAAAAACAGGCAATCACAGGGGTCCTACGTTCCATGTAATATTTGACAGTATGCTTAAGGCACAGTATGGCTGTTTCTGTAGAGTGATGCGGTCGGAAACCAAATTGGTTGTCATGCAGTTTTACAAATTTATTTAACTGCGAATTAAGCACACTGTCAAATACTTTAGCAACAATCGTTGCTAAAGATATGGGTCTGTAGTTGTTTTTGTCTGCTCAAACGACACGCAGGATGGAAGTCGAGCACAGTGGCTGAAGGCTATATCGAAGACTCCGCAGCAAACAAGTCCAAGATATGCAATAAAATAACAGAAGCTATAAATTTGCGCTCAACTTCACCTCAGCCAGGGTCTTCAAAAGATAATTGCGAGCAACATGAAGAGCTAAATAATTCACTCCATAGGTTTACGAACGAAAGAATGCCTTCTCCAACATTTACAGCCCTGCCTATAAATGATACTCAAATATAGGTACAACAAGTATCGAATATTATTATCCCGGGAAATAATCTTTCTCTGACGGTCAATAATTGTAATACGAACGTTACTATTAATTTTAAGTAGGTAGCTTGATTGTACATTTTTTAATAAATATTTTTATTATACCTGGCTTGTGTTTATTTTCCTCATAATCGAAATGAAAAGTAGAATGTTTAACTCGGGGAAAGCCACCTACTTCAGCCTCGAACTATTGGCGCTCTCACTTCGTTCGAGCGCCAAAATATCTCGTCGGAGATGGGTGGCTTTTAACCCTCGGTTAACAATCTACTATTGTTTGATCGCCGTAAGTAAGTAATGTACTATTAATGTATAATGTTCAGGTTGAAATAAAATATGTTTTTCTAAAGAAATAGTGTTCTCTTTTAAGAAACATAGGTGTCGGTACAATTAAGAGAACAGTAGAAGCTAAATTGACCATGAAACACATGTCTAAGAACCAAGGAAAGTTACCAGTGAACACAATCCTCAGTCATCAGTCATCAGGGATAAACTCAGATGAAGAGACGGTACCTACATGTTATTTATAGTTGAATTTATTTGAAATCTTATGATCTAAACAAGAAGGTTCGAAGTGCATTGACAGTCTTTAAGACTATGATAATTTTAACCATAGTGGAAACATGCGCAAATGTAATGAGCTCATTATTAAGGGGGTGCCTTGATTTGAGTCGAAAACGCCACCTAGACAGAGACACGATGATGCCTTCCGCGCACGAGGAAAAGAGATGTAACACTCTTCGGGAATGGCTTTTTTGGACCTTAGATGAGATAAAATACTATAGTATTAACTTGATTGTGTCGTAAAATAATGTATCGTTTGAGTAGGCTGAGTAAAAAAAGGAAAAACCAGACCCAACTTTGGTTTTTTTTTTATCGAGGAAATTTGAAGCCATGATGGCTTCAAATTTCCTATATCGATAAAATCAGATAAACCAACAATCATATAGTCAAGAATCATATATCTGAAAATCAGACCTTAATGTTTCGTAACTAGTCAGAAGGGCGTTTCAAAGCACGCGATAATTTCCAATGCACCGCCTTAAAGTTTATATACAAATCTTGAGATTAGGTGACAAAGCGAACGCCTGGCTCCTTGGGGGCACCACTGGGAAATTGCTAGGGGGATGAACATTACACTTACCTACAGTTGAATATCCCTGGATAGCAATGACAATTTTTAAATCCTTTTAATTCTGGTTAGGAACAGACACGTCCGATATAGGGTCTCTGCGGCTGAACCACACAACGCCCGCACTAGAAATGTCGCTCATTTATACATTCGCGACGTGAGTCACCGAAGTATGAGGAAGAGGCGATGGGCCTTGCGGGTGCTAACAGCGTTGCGATTGGACGATGCGCTGGCAGTATATAAAGGCCTGCGCACACCGGGGGAGCGCAGCGCAAATCACTTTAAATTTATCAATGTAATTATATTCTATTTGTATTTTAATTAAATTGAGGTATAAATTAGAATGCTCTGAGAACTTCCTCGGAGCATCACGGGGGATTCCTACTCTGTGGCATCGAGGAGCATGTTAAAGGATACCGTAGGTGGCGGCGGCGCTATGCGCCGAGGCCTTAGTCCAGTCAATGAACTGACAACTCGTATGGAAAAAAAGTCAAATTTGGAAATAATTTATAATAGCTTATTTTTAATGTGTCACGGATATATTATCAATTAAATAGTTACCCAGCGACAAAATCCGACAAAATTTCAGACATCAAAAAAAATATAAATTAACTAACGACTGAATAGTCAGAAAAAATATTAATAAATATTTTTGTCTTTATTTTGGTTCATTTACATTTGCTCTATAATATTCAAGATAAATCGTACAAAAAAAGACAATGCATGCTTCATTTAAATCTACATAATTACTTCCGGGTGGAAAGTTTGTCGGAATCTTGAATTAATCATCTTGGAATAACATTTTAAAATGAAATCAACAATAAAAACGCTATTATAAATTAATGTTTTTCAAAACCGTATTTTGCCTCGAGTACCTCCCGAGTGCGCCGGGGTAGCGGGGCTGCGGGATGGGAAGGCTTTGCGCAACTCGGCGGACGACGGGGAGAATACGAATTTTGATACCGCAAGCACCTCCGCAATGCCGCGGCATCCCACGGCATGCCATGATCGGTGAGTACTGATTATACATTCCGTTCCACTAGCGACCAACAGTCGAAAACTTGTTTTTGTACGAGTCGTTCGTGTCAAAGGTTTCGTGATGGCGGACTGGGATTTAGTGTCAATTGTAGTATCAATTTTTCTTCGTTGACTTCGGTCATATTGAAAAAATAACACTCGCGAATATATATAATATATTCACCAAACACCGAGTAGAATGCAAAGCGCACCCACGCTAGCGATACACCTTCACCCCACACCTTCCCTTCGTAGGCCTGGCGCACTTCGGCGCATACCGGGGGATGCCGTGGCATGCCGCCGCAGTATCGTCGGCCGGCGCTCTTCAACACCGCGGGGAGAGGATACCGCGACGGTAGGCGGTGGCATGCAGCGGCATCCCCCGGTATGCGCAGAAGTGCTCCCAGGTGCGCTGGCGGGCGCTCGCGGTATCGCGGCCCGCGGGGCATTTACCCTTGTCAGTGTGCGCTGCGCGGAGTAAATCCTGATAAGGTGATCTGCGCTCCGCCGGTTTGCACAGGCCTTTCACTCTTATTTATAATAATAATAATTATAAGTCTTTATTTCAGGCAATAAACCCATATCACATGTTACACAATTACAATAAAATAAAATACAAATTCTTAACTAAAATTAGCTACCTAGAAGTAGGTCAGTCATATCTTATACAGCGGGTTCATTCGTTTATTTCCTATTTTGTAAGCGGTGCACGCTCACCCAGTACTTTATGATGGAACAGTCCGGACGATCAGACAAGGTACGGAGGATCTCGTTATCTGGAGATGTGATACGATCCCGGAACGACGCTATTCGGGTTCTAATGATTGCATAGAAGTCAGGGACTCTGGCTTCTGCAAACATGCTCGACGCACTGCAATAACGAGGAAAGTTCATAAGAATACGAAATGCATTATTGTATTGTACTCTTAGGGTGCTCATTGCACGCTTGGTGCAGTTCACCCAAAGCTGGCATGTGTAGAAACATTGACAAAATGCCCTAAACAGTGTCAACTTCACCGGGTCGCTGCACCTAGCAAATCGTCGCGCGAGCATGTTGCACCCGACTGCAGTAGCCCGACGTTCCCGCTCAATATCGTCGTCGTCACGCAGTTTCTCCGTCACCACATGTCCCAAGTATCTGAACTGTTCCACTCTTTCATTACAGTCCCACCTAAAAACACTGGCGGCACCTCATCCGGACCCTTCGCGATTTGAAGACCAGGAATTGGGTTTTTTTAAGGCGCCGTAGGTTCAGCGAAGTTAAGCGAACAGAGTTTTTGAAACAATATAACGCGTCTGTTTATAATAATATGGTTTCAAAAACATACGAATAGTAATCTTGAGGCTTTTTTGCAGGGAAATCAGTGCTTCGAAACATGATTAAGCTAATTTCGCTCGATTAAACACACAAAAATACACTTAAAATATTCGTAACAAATTATGCACAAAAGCTATATAAATATTAAAATTGCTTCTAAAAATCGGCAATATCATGTTTGAGGGAAATCAGTGTTTACATTTTTATTTATTTAAACGGCCAAAAAATTTAAATTAAAAAAGATGATATCCGCGCTTCCGAGCACGCACTTCCATCTCGCTCACGCTTATGCTCAGTGAGAGGGAGAGAAGACCATGAACCTACGGCGCCTTAACGTTATATTGTAGCCCATGGCCCGCTGCATACCTTTCACAGATACCCAAGAGTTTCCTCAGATCGTAACTGATATTATGGATAGTCTGTCCTAGGTTAATATGGTCACTTTAAATGAATTAAAAGTTGTCTCCTGGTAAGTACTGAGTTGCTGAACGCTTTCATATTGCTCACCCATGTCACTTATGTGCTCCATTATATCAGTTTCAGTTAGGTATGTGTTTCATAGTACGAGATACATAGATGGAAGAATGCGGTTCAGCTGCTTGAATTTTACCGCTAGATGACAACGTACCAAGCATGTTTACATATTTCTTTTTACCTTTTCTCCTTCGTTCCGACTGAAACGATGTATCACCTTCAACATTGGATGTATCACCATCCCTGGTTATAATTTCGCTTTGTGTCGGTGGTATCATTACGGCATTATTAGCGCGGTGCGGTGCGGTCACAGCAGCCGGGCGCTCTAAGGAGTCTAAGGTCGACGACTTAGGGGCGCGTTTCGCCTGAGGGGCTCGCTTCCCATTACATCCTCGTACTCATTGGTGACCTAAATTTAACTGAGGCTAAAATGCAAAGACTGGAACACCGTAGAATGGTTGCCTGCTTATCGGTGTTCTACAGGATACATTTCGGAGAGTGTGCGCTAGGATTACACGAATTAATCCCGCCCTCACCATTTCGCCATCTTGGGACTAGGCGCGGTCGCGGGTTCCACCCTTATGTTGTTGACTTACCACTGATTCGCACGAAGCGCTTTGCTTCCAGTTTTCTCGCGAGGACAGCCAAAGAGTGGAACTCGCTTCCGGCAAACCTTTTCCCAGTTACATATAACTGAATAGGCGTAGAGTGAATAGGCACTATCTAGGTATGCATGTAACACCCTCGACCTCATCATCACTTACCATCAGGCGAGATAGGGGTCAAATGCGTACCTATACTTAGGTAAAAAAAAAAAAAAGAACATACGATGTTGCGATAAGTCGGATGACTCAATCTCGTCGCTGGGTGCAGGCACGGGCGGCGGTGGTCCAAGTACGGGAGCCAGCGGGGCTGAGGTACTTTACTTTCTCGGAGTCGTCTTTCCAGTAGAGTTCACGTCAATAATTATGTTGTTTTGCGAACTGGCGGACGTTTTTAAGATATTTATTTTAGTAGTTATTTTGGTCTCATACATCTCAGTAGCACTAGTCTGAGTTTGCAGTGAGTCACGTTTACTTAAGTCGCGAGCGACTGCGTAAATTATTACATTATTAGTACGGAGAATCTATACAACGCCCCTGGCAGTCACTCACAGAACTAAAAATCTAATCGGCACCACGACTCACTCATACGTTAATTTATGGGGTACACAGATTATGTGATTTTACCCCAATTTGTCAGTACAACATGTCGAAGTCATAATTGGGTGTAGCATACAGATGTAACAATCCGACCACATGTGCATGCAATTCCTCAGTACAACTCGTTTGACAGTTGGATCAGCAGCACAACATGCATCCAGACGATAGCAATTAGTCAGCTTCTGATGAATTGGGGCTGACAAATCATGACATGTATACACCCCATTACTCGCAATCGTTCATAGATAAGAGTGTGTAGGTATACGGTAATAGATAGCTAACTTCACGTTCATTGTGATCCCGACTATAGCGCCACCAAGTGCTTAGTTTATAAACTATCTTTTTGCTACATATAACTCGATGTACGCGTATGTAGTATACAGGGCGTCCCAAACTTATGGGACATGAAGGGGAAGTACCTTAAATATCGTAGATAGTGAATTTTGCTCAAAAAAGACGTTATGTTATTTTTAAAAGTTAGTCATTCTGCATTACTCATTCTGATTAGTCATTCTGACTTAAATGTCAAAAAAAAATCACCCTACTTTTATGATGCCAATCGAAAGAATAGCTAAAAAATAATAACTTGAGTAACATGGTATTTTAAAAGAAAGGAACAACGTGAAATTAATATTTTAATCAAATTAAAACCATACTTACATGAAACTGCCGTAGACAATTAAGAAGGTATTTTTTTGTAAATTAATTAAGTAAATGCTCAAAATGTGATCCCTCTTGTCTTACGCAAATCTCCAATCTTTTAATGAGCCCGCTGCCTGTTGATTTTCTTATCATACAACACACACACACTCGATGTGATATGGCACAATTCTGTTTGCAAATCGCCCACGTTCTCATATAGCTTTTTGTATAGCATATCTTTCACGTATCCCCAAAAGAAGAAATCTAATGGTGTAAGGTCCGGGGATCTGGCCGGCCATCTAATCGGTCCATTTGTCCATATTTTTTTTTGTCCTTTCTTTTAAAATACTATGTTACGATTGGCATCATAAAAGTAGGGTGATTTTTTTTGACATTTAAGTCGGTTCGATTCCCAGATGAAGCAAGTAATTTTTAGAAAATCTATGAATGCAGAATTACTAACTTTTAAAAATAACATAAAGTCTTCTTTGAGCAAAATTCACTATCTACGATATTTCAGCATAAGTTTGGGACGCCCTGTATACAGGGAGCGGCTATATACATATCAACGCTGGAAAGGAGAAATGGGATAAGCGACACAGAGCTAACTTTACAGGAGAGCCAAAAAACTGCGCACTTTTTTGATAAAAAAATCAGTAAAATTCGTCCTGTGGACAATTTTTTTTAATGAAGCATTTTTTATATAAATAGTGATGTTTTCTACATAATGTGTTTATTTTTTCGCCGTTAAATGGATTATATTAGGATATAGAGTCGCTTAAGCAAACTGGTTGAAAAAATAGATTTAGGTAAAATTATCCAACCGACACGTTTTATAAGAAATTTGTCAGGTAAAAGAGTCCAACCTAACTTTTACAAAAGAATGTATCGAGCTTAAATTACCTAATTTCAACAAAGGCTTATTTTATAGTCAAGTAAAAATACATATCTGTATAAATAACCATGAAATAAACCAGGAAAAGTCATCTAATAGTCATAAAAAGTGGTGCGGTGCGCGGCGGCGGAGGGGTGGCAGTTGCTGTCCGGGCCGAGTGCCGGCTACGGAATATTATTCCGTGTTGTCGTCACTCGAGAACCTTTCCACCCCAACAGCCACTTAAACAACAGTTTAGCGATTCAGAGGATTTTATAGGTTACCTTAGTGCTGCTGCGAATAGCTTAACATCTGATGCGGTCACGCGAAACTCCCAGTATAGCCCTCCTCATTGCTCTTAAGGTGACTTTGAGCCTACTTATAAGGCCCATAGTAAGCGAAAACGTTTCAGTGTTACGGCACACTGGTTAAAGGCTCTAGTCTTGAGACTGCAGAGTATTGGATAAAACATAAAAATATATGTGTGTGCGAGAGAAGCTTCCCGAACGCTGACCAGCTAAGTTGGATTCTATGATTGACCTCTTTCTTTAAGTTGGACCTGCCTAACTGCACAAGTCTGTCCTAGGTAGGTATATATAATCGTCTACAACTTCGAGCGTAAAATGTCCGATGAGTTGGTATTACATAAGCAATTGACCTGATCTTCGTCTCATCCATGCTCAACCTTAGACCAACTCGCTCGAAGGCTTTACTGAGGCCATTGAGCATCATGTCCTCCATGTGCGTCCCAGCCAAGATTACTATATCGTCAAGCAAACCGAAAGTTAGTAAAGTAGTCGCCGTTGATACCTATATAAGTAATTTGAGAATCATAGGTTAGAAACTAATAATAATTATAGTCATTTGTTCGTATTAAATGGAAGTCATCAGTACATTCACGATGATCATAAAAACTCTTCGGTGCTCCCCAGTACCATAATCCTATGAACCTTGCTTATTTCGATGCGATATCTACAAAAGAATAATATAGGTAAGCAATAATATATCGTAACTTCGTGAATATCTGTGAGTTCATTCAAACGAACACTAAGAATCCTCAAAATTTGTTTGGCAACACGCTGGTGAGTCCTCATTAGTAGCACCTAGGAAGCGTCCATAGGCTTAGATATCTGCTTACCACCAGGCAAACTATATGCTTGTTTGCAAACGACATGGCATAAAAAATATATCGAATAAATACAAATACTAAGTACCTAGTACATAAATTCTTTTGTAATTGGACTGACTGCCGTGCTTCCTGGATGGCCCCTTGATTGAGATTCATGCTTGTAAGTAATGTATTTTACACATATTTATTTTCTACGCATAAGATTACAAATGATAAGCCATTTCTATATACTATATGGCTGTATATGGTTGTGAGTGAGAGAAAAATATATAGATTTTTTTTTTCGCCTTATTACAAAGGAATAAGGTGCCAAACTGTAAAAATAACTCTGAATAAAATTCAAACGAAATGACTTACCTACGCTCACCCAATTTCAGTGATTTTGTATTTATGTGCTTAATTTTACTAATTTACGATTATTATAAATAAAGTGAGCCCACTTGTTTGTCACATGTATAACGAGGAATAAAAGGATACAAAAAAAATATTAAACATTGACTAGGAAAAAAATGGATTAGGTTTTTAGTCAACTCGACCTACCAAAAAAACGCAAGATCAGACCTAACTGCGATCCTAATCTATCGAGGCAAATTAATCAAATCGTGTCGTGTTTTTGGGCCACATAAAATTGTAGCAAATATCATTTAAAAAAGAAACTGTCACATTTTACGTAGTTTTCGCGTAATAAAGTAGGAAATTCCAAGCCCCATTCTACATTCTTGTGGTAATTCGCCTTAAATTTGATTGACTGGCTAAATAACAATGACCTAAAAATAAATGTAAGTATCGAAGACCAAAATTTTACAACTACGTAATTTTAATTTAATACCACACAAAATTAAAATAATAGTGCCTATATAAAGACATCCCGTTAGAAGAAGTAAATAGCACTAAGTTTCTTGGTGTAATAATGGACATGAATTGCAACTGGAAAGAATACAAACACGTTGAATACCTATGTAGTTAATCGCATGGTTTGTCTTTGCTTTAAGGCACTTGCGGTATATCGCTTCGAAGGATGCTATTGTTAGCAGCAGGGATCGTTACCGGTATTCTTACTACCGGTTTTAAATAAGGTATAACCGGTTATAATTGCATTTCGGTATTTATATCACTAAAGCTCTAATAAGCGGTATAATCAAAACTGGTATTCAAATGTAATAGCGGTTTCGACAATTGACAGCATTACCTCTATTTGATAATTTACCAATAAAGCCATTACCGGTAATACCTGTCAGTGTCCAAACAAGCAAGTTTTCTCATTTTGAATTATGACAATCACCGAAAAGAGTACCATTCTGTCATGATCGGTTTGTCCTTTTCATTTTGATCGTGACGTCATTGACGTGTCACTAGATCTTTCATCTATTATTTTATGGTTCTGCTTCACAATACATTATAATATACAAGATTTTCATGTGGTTTTCTCGTGAATATTATATTACCAATTTGTGGATAAACGGAATGCTTTATTTTTCTTTTTTTGCTTTCATATTTAGTTTAGACAAAAGTAGTTTAAAAAAAAAGAGTCCGCCCATACTCCGCCCACGTACTCCTAAAATCGAAACTTTAGTTTTAGTTCGTATAATACTGTCCCTGTCGTTTTCTTGTTATCATACATACCTACCTACTCATCTTTGAGAGCTGCCGAACAGTATTGTACTTGGAATTTTGGACTTTGTTGTGATTCCCATTTGTTCTATGGAACAATGAGGTCATACTTAGGACAAATTATAATTTATCTTTCGAAGTAGTCCTATAGGCTCAGGTTCGTTCAGGCCGTTTCCTAACAAAATAGCGAAAATCCAATCCGACGCCCTTCACAGGGTCACAAACTATCTTCAAACCAGATTTCTTCTAAATCGGTTTAGCGGCGTAGCCCTGAAAGAGTAATAGACGCTTGCCAACCGAAAGACAAAACTTACTTTATTTTTTTTTCCGCATCCTTTAATTAATAAGCAAGTGGACTCATTTTGGCTATCGTCGATATCAAAATACCGGTAAGCTGCAGTTTTTGTTTTCCGTCCGCGGCCCATTTTAGATGTTAGGTATTATGTAAATACGAAACCTTTCTTTTTCGTGTCGCTCTTTGCTACTTTATTTTATTAAATTAAGTACCTATTACAGAAAGGCGAATAAATAATTTGTCAATTTTCAATTTGATATACATCGCAATTTATTTGTTCAGTACTAGCAGACAATTCAACCAGTGTTAACCAACAATGCTATTGAGTAACGTCACACCTATTTGTTGTGCTTCAGTCATAATGTCTACTTGACACCTTATCTATCAAGAGGAACGAAAACCGGTATTAAATAGAGGTAAAGAATATTGTAAATAGTGCATAAATAGTGAAAAAGACAAAAGCGGAATGAACACGTTACCTCTTATTCGAATATAGGTATTATTTTTTTAGCGGTAGTCGTTTGTCAATTTATATACAGGTATTAAATTTTACCGGTTTTACAATCCCTGGTTTGGTTATTAACAAAAATGTTGACTCGTGGTGACTAGAAAAGTGATCAAAAGAATGGACGCTACTGGAAATTCTTGATGATGTATTGTACACTAGACAGCATAAGTGCATGGTCAAGTCGCAAACTGTTTCCCTTGACGCGCTTGCTAACGCCATCTATGTGCACGACGTGTAATATCATTATAGATGTAAATGTAAACCTCAGAGGATCGGCATAGTTTCACTAGATGGCGCTGTTAACACAGATGGAAACAAAAACTAATTCCTCATCTTGGATATAATTATATTTTTCTTGGGTTATTATTTTTCCTATATTATACTGTCAAGTAATCTTGCCAACGCATTATCGATCGATAATGGCGGTATTATCACGCAATTTGGAATGTGCTTTCTATTTATGTGCTACCTTTGTGCATTTATTTTTCTTGCGATGTTTCCGATTCACTACTAGTGAATATCCAAACAATTCCAAAAACACTTCTTTCCCAACATTTTTTTCGTTGGGTGCGGGATTTGAACCCGCGACTCTAAAGCTAGGTCGACAGTTACTTGCCTCGTTAGCCACTCGACCATCGGTTCAATTGACTAGGCAGTCGAAATTCATCATAAGTTTATTTTGCTGCTCAGATATTAATCCATTACGACTATGATTAGTATAATAATCGATGAGGGTAGACGAATGATTCAAAACTACCATACTTATTCGTTTTTATCACAAAGATGTTACATGTTCGTTCGTAGACCTACTTCAGCTGTGTTATTCATATTTTTTTTGGATATCATGAATATTAAAACTAGTTTTCTATGTAATATTGATCTAGTTAAAAGGTCGCAAATATTTGCGATATATAAAGAAGCTACAGAAACTGATCTAAACGTAAGTCGTTATTTTTACATGTTTGTGATATAATTATCTACTATAAGTAACTACTACTTAACTATCATACATTTTTCTGATGATTTATTTACGTATAATATTGTTGCAGCTAAAAAAAGGTTGAGCAAAAGGAAACGTCTCTGCTACACCGACAAAGAACGGCCACCAGCCATGGTAATGGACTACAAAGAAAATGATTTTGAATCGACAAGGCATTTCGTTGATTTATTGCACACAAGTGTGGACTGTTCGAGGTGTCTCCATAAAGAGGAGGGTTTATACTATCATGGGCATGCTGTTAAACCCTTGCTTACAGAGAAGCACATAAAACAGCAATTTGATACAATTTGGACACTGGACTAAATGTCATGTTTAGTGACGAGAAGTGAGAAGTGTTTAAATCTATTCAAAAGGACAATATAAGTTCACGTTCAGTGATCACGTAGTGCCTAACATGGAATCTGGTGGTATACCTAACTGTGAACATGTAAGGTTTGAAGAAAGACAGACCGGGTTATATATAAACAAGTGACAAAAGTAACATATGAGTAGGATATTGTTTTCATCATGCTTTTTTAACCCTATAGATACTATTAGTAATAGATGTGTTAAGTTAAGGAAAATTATTATTAAACAACATAATCATGTTAATTAACGAGATCGAGTGACATAGATAACCGTGGAATCCTACCATTATAATCTATGAAATATATGGTCGTCTAGTATCAATAATAAAAGCCTTAGTGAACTGTAAGATTGTCCCGTATTTTATTATTATTTTAAATGTCATTAACACAAATGGCGGGTTTATTTACTTACTTAAAAGCTTACTTATAGATTTGGCTAACACCAGAATGCGTTCGCCTGATATATATGTTATCATAACCCGGTCTGAAATTATTAATAAAATTGTCAATAGGTTTTATTTTTATTGGGGTAAAGCTTCAATCTTTTTCCGATTTTCGGAAATGAAACTCAAGCTACATATAACCTCGATAACATGTTAGAAAGTGGCTAATTCACTAATACTATTAACAAAAACTTCTGTTAACAGTGTTGCTGCTAACGGAAGGCCAGAAAACAAGGTTGTAATTTGGCCTATGATATGGCTGTCTGAAGTGAAGAGTGAAAAAGTGAAGTGAATTAAATCCAGTCAACAGGGCCATTTAAGTTTATAGTGTTATAATAATACGCGCCGTCATAATGGTCGCGTAGTTCCTAATATAGAAAAAGTGCAGATGCTGTCGGTCAAAGAGTACGGATTACGTTAAGATTTATATATTCTATAAACCGGGTTATCCTAAATAAATTAAAAATATATATATTGTTTCAGTAGGTAATAGGTATTAATATGCCGTTTGCTTTCTTTTTTATATTCCTTTACTATTTAAAATGTGATATTTCATAAGATCAAACAAGTGTAAGTAACGGTGAAAGACCAAATAAAATTATTATGATTATTTTCAAATCAATAACACAATAATTCATGGTTTGAACGCTCACATATAGGTATAGATATACTATGGCAATTAACACCTTAATGCGTTCTGCTGATTTGAATGTTAGATAACCCGGTTGTAAGTTAATATTGTCAATATTATATTTATTGGGGTGAAGCTTCAATCTTTTTCCAATTATGGAAATGAAACTTAAGCTATTACCTCAATAAAAATGTTACAAAGTTGCTAGGTAACTATTATTATGTAGTATTATAAAATTGCTTTAACAGAACTGTAGTGAACAAAATAAACATATTGAAACATAAAATGCTGTTTTAATTATTTAAGTTATAAATATAAAATTTTCTTTATGACTAATATTTGTATATAAAGCACTTTCATCTATAGGAATAGAACAAATATAAAAAGATACAAAAACATAAACCTCCCATTACCTGGGATTCGAACCTCGACAGTTCTAGGCCGCTGAGCCTAGAGAACATGTCTTAATCCATTGAGCTATCTCAACATTATAGGTAATGGTGGAAATATAGCATTCAAATACCAGTGGTATCGCACTTAAATACAGCTATTATAAATTAGCATTTACCAGCCTTGTTAATAGTTATACTAATATGAGAATATTTCTGGTGATAACAAACAGGTGTCAATTTATAGGTATTTAATGTGCCTAGTAATGTGCTTATTTTCTGCGGTATGTCTAAATAGTAGCGCCAACAACGCCATCTAGTTTAATTATTGCGCACCACGTGCAACTATGTGAGCAGCAGACGTCAAACGATGCAAGCGAAACTGAGCCGTAAGGTGTCCATGCATTATTGCAGCCGATAGTACATGTGAGTAAAAACCTGTTGCCATGAATAAGTAAAGAAAATAACTTGGCAGGCCTATAAAATTTTCATCTTATGAAAAGGATTTTTTCCTCGCAAAATGTGTTGAAAAACGTCGTATGAAACGCGTGCGCTTTGATAATTACATCCTCGGCTCGCGTGATAATTCCGCCTCTGATGTAATTATCAACATACCTCACTTGTATCACAATGTATCTACTATTACAGTACATATGGTGCTACTTTCCCGCACTAGTGCGGAAAAGAGCACTTTTCGTGCATATGTCGAAACTTTAAAGAGCTATATGTAGGTACAGTAAAACGTTGTACGATACACGTGCGAATAGGTAATTCGCAACTCTTGTCGATTTAAAACACTCCCTTCGGTCGTGTTTTAATTTATGACCACTCATTGCAAATTTCCTATTTTCGGCACTTGTATCGTAAATAACTATTACGTTATACCTACATGGCCAGGGAGACACGTAAAACCTTGTAGGTACTCGCTACCGGCGGTAATAAAGAAAGCCTCAGATCTCATATTTATCGCCGTCGCCTTCGGCTCGGACGTCAAATACCTGCGATCTGAGACATTCTTTGTTTTACCGCCCTAGGTAAGTAAGTAATGTATAATGTTCAGGTTGAATAAAAAATATAAAAATGTGTTTTTCTAAAGAAATAGTGTTCTCTTGTAAGAAACGTGTAGGTGTTGTGTTGGTACAATTAAGAGAAAAGAAGAAGCCAAATTTAACATTAAACACATGACAAAGAACCAAGGCAGTTGCCTGTGAATCATGTGATCGCAATCCTGAGTCATGAGAGATCAACTCAGATGAAGAGACGGTACATGGTATTTATAATTGAATTTATTTGAAATCTTATAATCTAAACAAGAAGGTTCAAAATGCATTGACAGATTTTAAGGCTGTTAATTTCAACCATAGTGGAAGCCTGCCCAAATGTATTGAGCTCATTGTTAAAGTTTAAATACATGTCTTGAGATTAGGTGACAAAGCGGACCCCTGGCTCCTCAGGGGCACCCACTGGGAAATCGCTAGGGGGATGAAAATTACACTTACCTATATTTGAATATCCATGGATTTTTTTAAATCCTTTTAATTCGGGTTAAACACAGATATGTCCGATATAGGGTCTTTGCGCTGCGGCTGAACCACTGAACACCGCCACTAGAAACCTAATGTCGCTCATTTCATTTTTTTCGCGACGCGAGTCACCAAATTATGAGTAGATAAGGGCGGGACCAACAGCGTCGCGATTGGTCGATGCGTTGGCTCGCGGAATTGCGTATTATTATTATTGGTCTTAAATTACGCACTCTGCCGATATAGGTACATTCTGGAAGTGTCTGTTCGCAAACATCCAAACTATACTAAACGACAAGATTTAAACTAGGTACCAACTACTCGTCTCTTAGGTACGGCACAAAGACAAGTTACTGTTGCCTTCGTCAAAATTAAGAATACACTCAGATAGTACAGTCGCCATCAGATAAATCGGAGCGGCCAAGGTGCTCACAAATATCTGAACACGTCTCTATTGTCGAGGCATTAGAGACGTATTCAGATGTTTGTGAGCACTTTGGGCGCTCCGATATATCGGATGGCGACTGTACGTACCTGGGCGTTTTCAGAAATTGTTGTTGGTGGCGTAAGCGAAGTTCCACTTTTAAAAATGGGCAAATTTGATTTGAAATGTTGCTGAATCGATAAAATATTGTATAAACAACAGAAAAATACTAAATGTATTACGCAATAATGCCAAATTCATTAAAAAACTCAATTTTATTTAGCTTCTACGGAAAAGAAGTTCCATTACGTCTCTCATTTTGAAAATGAATTTAAAAAAAAATAGTCACGAAAAAAAATTTCTAAAATGTTCTTAATCAAATATAAACAAAACGGTTTTTGGTAAAGATACAATAATTGGACGTTTTACATCAAAACAATGAGTTTATGAAAAAATCTTCCCTTAACGCTACTTTTCTGTACTGTGTACTACATGTTTTTGTCTCTGCAGCGACCACTGCGTACCTAATATTAATAAAAATTATTTATTAATCTGAGATACCTAGTTAAATACTATTTACTAAGCGCACATTTAACTTTTAATATCTTTAAGAGGCTCCCATACGCCAATGACCTTCGATCTGAATCCCTTAGTTTTCTAATGTTTTTTGTAGCTTATTATATTAACAACAACGGCTTTAAGCAATATAGTATCCCATATTTACTTCAAACTTCATTGTTTTCGAGATATTTGGCATCAAAGTTGAACAATTTTAGGCCAAAAAACTGGTTTTCTGGCCATAACTTTTGTGTTAATTGGTTTAAAATTAAAACCCTCTGCCAGTTTTTAGAGACGTCATAGACGAACCCAAATTTGTAGATTTCGTATATGTTAGATCTTTCACGTCAATAGAGATGCGAAATAAGTGTTTTTTTAGACAATGTTTAAAAAAATCATACAAAATTAAGTATTAATTTGTTTCAAAATCCGGTCTGTCAAAATGGAGATAAAAGATTGAAGAACCGATAGCCGTTTGATTTATGATTCTATCTGTAGTGCAAAAGTAGTAGATACGATTCAAAACTTGTCAAAAATCGATGAAAACCTCGGGTAGCCCCTTAACATAAATCACAATATTTATGGAATTTTACTCACAGTCTCTAAATGGACAATGGCGTCTAATGGTCTGCCCTTCTCAAATCTATTAAGACGAAGGCCATCGGTGACGATAGCCTCAGTGTGGTATGCTTATGCTCGTGGCGGATTTTATTGTTCCTACCCTTTCGGATATTATAAATTTCTCCACCACTGGAACCTTTCCGGCATCGTGGAAGTGTGCTCACGTAATTCCTCTCCCCAAAATCCCTAATGCTGTTTCTTTCACTCAATACCGCCCTATTTCTATTCTCCCAGTTTTGTCAAAGATCATTGAACATTATATTAATCGTCGTCTCCTTTCACATCTTAACAGAAATTCTTTGTTTAATCCTTTCCAATCCGGATTCCGCCCCGGGCATAGCACGGTCACCGCTTTAGTTAACGTCACCGATGACATTCGTCTCAATATTGAATACAAAAAGCTTACTGTCCTTGTTCTTCTTGATTTTAGCAGTGCTTTTAATACGGTAGATTTTGATATTCTGCTAGTTATTCTCCGCTCTCTTAACATTTCTAAAACTCCCTTATCCTGGGTTCGCGGCTACCTCTTTAGCAGGCGCCAGCGCGTCATGTTCGATGACAAGATGTCCGAGTGGTGCGAACTCTCCGCTGGCGTTCCTCAGGGAGGTATGCTTTCTCCATTACTGTTCTGTTTTTATAAATAGTATCACCGAATCCCTAACTACATCATATCACCTTTATGCAGATGACCTTCAGATTTATGCAGCGGCTACTGTAGATGATATCTCCTCATTAATCTCGGAAGTCAATCGAAACCTTGAATCTATACGCTGCTGGGCGTGTAAGTTTGGTTTACAAATTAATGCGAAGAAATCGCAAGCGATTGTTATTGGTAGTCCTTACTATGTAAATAAGCTCTCAGAGGTGGTGGTGCCTGACATTATTTTTGATGGAATTTCTATTCCTATTTCCTCTACTGTCAGGAATTTGGGTATCACCATGGACCAGACGCTTTCTTGGTTACCCCATATAGCTGAGGTGAGTCGGAGGATCTTCAGATCCCTTCCTTCAGACGGCAGTGGCCACCGCTTGCGATCGAGTGCTAACCTTACTCTTGCTGTACCGTCTAAAAAGACGCGAACATACTCTAGATCTTTTACCGCGCGCGCTGTTAAGTTGTGGAATGAGTTGCCTTTGTCGCTGAGACAGTCGCGGTCTGTTGCGTCACTTAAGATGAATTTGAAGAAGTTGTGGCTTTCCATGACTTGTGAATTGGTTGAATATAGTATTTATTTATTGTATATTTGCGATATAAATATTGCATATGATAGTGTGTATTATATATTATATTGTATATTTATATATGTATTGGCATGTTTTTATTTGTCTAGGATTAATACCTATTAGGTTTTGTTTTCATTTTCTCTGTGTTTTTGCACACGGTATAAGTTTGCCTATCTCGTTCTACCTACCTTCCTCTCAATTGCTCAAAGGTTAGTTGGAAGAGATCCCTTATGGGGATAAGTTCGCCTTTGTACTTTTATCTATTGTGTGACATGTATATTCTTTAACCTGTTATTGCGTACAATAAAGTGCTTACATACAATACATACATACACTTTCTCGAAGTTCAGCATCAGGTCCATATCTTGTGGCACTTTACCCAACTGCTCACCAAGAGGATTCTAAAAAGCCCACACAACATATATCTATCTCAAACCAACTCCGAGTTCCCTCGCGCTTTCTCGAAGTTCATCATCAGGTCCATCTTGTTGCACTGGACCCAACTGCTCACCAAGAGGATTTTAAAAGCCAGCACAACCTATATCTAGCTATCTCAAACCAACTCCGAGTTCCCTCACACTTTCTCGAAGTTTATCATCAGGTCCATCTTGTTGCACTGGACCCAACTGCTCACCAAGAGGATTTTAAAAAGCCAGCACAACCTATATCTAGCTATCTCAAACCAACTCCGAGTTCCCTCACACTTTCTCGAAGTTCATCATCAGGTCCATCTTGTTGCACTGGACCCAACTGCTCACCAAGAGGATTTTAAAAAGCCAGCACAACCTATATCTAGCTATCTCAAACCAACTCCGAGTTCCCTCACACTTTCTCGAAGTTTATCATCAGGTCCATCTTGTTGCACTGGACCCAACTGCTCACCAAGAGGATTTTAAAAAGGCAGCATAACCTATATCTAGCTATCTCAAACCAACTCCGAGTTCCCTCACACTTTCTCGAAGTTTATCATCAGGTCCATCTTGTTGCACTGGACCCAACTGCTCACCAAGAGGATTTTAAAAAGCCAGCACAACCTATATCTAGCTATATCCAACCAACTCCGAGTTCCCTCACACTTTCTCGAAGTTTATCATCAGGTCCATCTTGATGCACTGGACTCAACTGCTCACCAAGAGGATTTTAAAAAGCCAGCATAACCTATATCTAGCTATCTCAAACCAACTCCGAGTTCCCTCACACTTTCTCGAAGTTTATCATCAGGTCCATCTTGTTGCACTGGACCCCACTGCTCACCAAGAGGATTTTAAAAAGCCAGCACAACCTATATCTAGCTATCTCAAACCAACTCCGAGTTCCCTCACACTTTCTCGAAGTTCATCATCACGCCCACCTTGTGACACTAGACCCAATAGCTCACTGAGAGGATTCTAAAAAGTCCACACAACATATATCTATCTCAAACCAACTCCGAGTTCCCTCGCACTTTCTCGAAGTTCATCATCAGGTCCATCTTGTTGCACTGGACCCAACTGCTCACCAAGAGGATTTTAAAAGCCAGCACAACCTATATCTAGCTATCTCAAACCAACTCCGAGTTCCCTCACACTTTCTCGAAGTTTATCATCAGGTCCATCTTGTTGCACTGGACCCAACTGCTCACCAAGAGGATTTTAAAAAGCCAGCACAACCTATATCTAGCTATCTCAAACCAACTCCGAGTTCCCTCACACTTTCTCGAAGTTCATCATCAGGCCCACCTTGTGACACTAGACCCAATAGCTCACTGAGAGGATTCTAAAAAGTCCACACAACATATATCTATCTCAAACCAACTCCGAGTTCCCTCGCACTTTCTCGAAGTTCATCATCAGGTCCATCTTGTTGCACTGGACCCAACTGCTCACCAAGAGGATTTTAAAAAGCCAGCACAACCTATATCTAGCTATCTCAAACCAACTCCGAGTTCCCTCACACTTTCTCGAAGTTTATCATCAGGTCCATCTTGTTGCACTGGACCCAACTGCTCACCAAGAGGATTTTAAAAAGCCAGCACAACCTATATCTAGCTATCTCAAACCAACTCCGAGTTCTCTCACACTTTCTCGAAGTTCATCATCAGGCCCACCTTGTGAAACTAGACCCAATAGCTCACTGAGAGGATTTTAAAAAGTCCACACAACATATATCTATCTCAAACCAACTCCGAGTTCCCTCGCACTTTCTCGAAGTTCATCATCAGGTCCATCTTGTTGCACTGGACCCAACTGCTCACCAAGAGGATTTTAAAAGCCAGCACAACCTATATCTAGCTATCTCAAACCAACTCCGAGTTCCCTCACACTTTCTCGAAGTTTATCATCAGGTCCATCTTGTTGCACTGGACTCAACTGCTCACCAAGAGGATTTTAAAAAGCCAGCATAACCTATATCTAGCTATCTCAAACCAACTCCGAGTTCCCTCACACTTTCTCGAAGTTTATCATCAGGTCCATCTTGTTGCACTGGACCCAACTGCTCACCAAGAGGATTTTAAAAAGCCAGCACAACCTATATCTAGCTATCTCAAACCAACTCCGAGTTCCCTCACACTTTCTCGAAGTTTATCATCAGGTCCATCTTGTTGCACTGGACTCAACTGCTCACCAAGAGGATTTTAAAAAGCCAGCATAACCTATATCTAGCTATCTCAAACCAACTCCGAGTTCCCTCACACTTTCTCGAAGTTTATCATCAGGTCCATCTTGTTGCACTGGACCCAACTGCTCACCAAGAGGATTTTAAAAAGCCAGCACAACCTATATCTAGCTATCTCAAACCAACTCCGAGTTCCCTCACACTTTCTCGAAGTTTATCATCAGGTCCATCTTGTTGCACTGGACCCAACTGCTCACCAAGAGGATTTTAAAAAGGCAGCATAACCTATATCTAGCTATCTCAAACCAACTCCGAGTTCCCTCAAACTTTCTCGAAGTTTATCATCAGGTCCATCTTGTTGCACTGGACCCAACTGCTCACCAAGAGGATTTTAAAAAGCCAGCACAACCTATATCTAGCTATCTCAAACCAACTCCGAGTTCCCTCACACTTTCTCGAAGTTTATCATCAGGTCCATCTTGTTGCACTGGACCCAACTGCTCACCAAGAGGATTTTAAAAAGCCAGCACAACCTATATCTAGCTATCTCAAACCAACTCCGAGTTCCCTCACACTTTCTCGAAGTTCATCATCAGGTCCATCTTGTTGCACTGGACCCAACTGCTCACCAAGAGGATTTTAAAAAGCCAGCACAACCTATATCTAGCTATCTCAAACCAACTCCGAGTTCCCTCACACTTTCTCGAAGTTTATCATCAGGTCCATCTTGTTGCACTGGACCCAACTGCTAACCAAGAGGATTTTAAAAAGCCAGCATAACCTATATCTAGCTATCTCAAACCAACTCCGAGTTCCCTCGCACTTTCTCTAAGTTCATCATCAGGCCCATCTTGTGACACTAGACCCAATTGCTCACTGAGAGGATTCTAAAAAGCCCACACAACATATATCTATCTCAAGCCAACTCCGAGTTCCCTCGCACTTTCTCTAAGTTCATCATCAGGCCCATCTTGTGACACTAGACCCAATTGCTCACTGAGAGGATTCTAAAAAGCCCACACAACATATATCTATCTCAAGCCAACTCCGAGTTCCCTCGCACTTTCTCTAAGTTCATCATCAGGCCCATCTTGTGACAATTAACCCAACTGCTCACCGAGAGGGGATTCTAAAAAGCCCGCACAACATATAGGTATCTATCTCAGCCCAACTCCGAGTTCCCTCGCACTTTCTCGAAGTTCATTTTGTTATTTCACAGAGACCGATTGTATCATGCTCGATAGAAGACAGAACCGCGCTAACGCCAGAAAGAAAAGGTTAGAGAAGTCCGTCGCCAACAATCTTCTAGCGAACAAAGAAGACAACAACAACCAGAGGAAACACAGGAAACGGAAGCACTCTCTCTCCCAACGAGAGCTAAGTAAGTAAGAGTAAGTTACCTTGAAACACAAGAGGGTCTGTTCGAAACTGTTTACTCGAAGTCTCGAAGGCTTGACAGCTCGGTGTTAAATATATGAAAATGAATCTTCGCATATCTCTGGTAGACATTTACCTTTATGGCACCAATTGGCAGCTTTGGTAGCCTAGCACGGCTGATCCTGACCCACTAATCTGATTGACACAGCCCGTGTGTAAAATAGATAGAGGTGGCTAGATTAACTCGCGTCGGGACTTCAGTTGTGCTAGCCTGGCTGTGGTGAAGGAGCTAGCTGTCAACATGCCTGTGCTGCCAGCCGGAGCCAACGCATGCAGAGAAACCCTCATTACTTTTACGATTTTCTGACTACTATTTTGGCTATGGAATCAGAGGCTCTAAGTACGTTCATGTACTTTTTTACCCCTGTTCTTTCGCCGTAGTAGTAATAGTTAGACTACTAAAAGCTTAGGCGTTCAAAACGATAAAATTAAAACTGATCGTATATATAGATTTACTTTCTATTTCCTGTCACTAATAGCGTATTAAGGATTATTAGAGTATTTATGGTATACTAGCTTCTGCCCGCGACTCCGTCCGCGTGGAAATCGTTTATATCGCAGCTCCATACAAACTTCAACCCCCCATTTCATCCCCTTAGGGGGTGATTTCCAGGATGAGAACTATCCTATGTCCTTCCCCGGGATTCAAACTATCTCCATACCAAATTTCATTGCAATCGGTTCAGCGGTTTAAGCGTGAAGAGGTAACAGACAGACAAACAGACACACTTTCGCATTTATAATATTAGTATGGATTAGTATGGAATGTAGACTGCGCCGGGCTAGTGTCTTTAACTTTCAGGAACATCGTCTCTCCGCCTTGGCCCAAATAAAAAAAGACAATATATATTTTAGTGTCCTTTATTTATCAAATACTTCTAAAGAGCACATATAGTACGGCCTACATACAAATCATATAAAGGTAAATATAAAATCTTATAATGAGAAAACACTCCTAAACAAAATGATTTTACAGCTCGCGATAGCGCGATCGAGAGGAAAATCGATAAAAACGAATTCAGTCACAAGCCTAATTAGGTTCACTAATTAGTTAATAGGACAATTTTATCACAAATTACTTTTCAGCATTGTAAGTCAGAAATCGACGTTTTCAATAATTTCATTCATACTTGTACTTGATAGAGCTTTGTGACCAGATGTTAGAGTACACTTTACATAATAACTTTATGATTAGAACAACCAATTATAAAATAGATTACATAAGAAAGAGTATAGATAGAGTATGGCTAGGTTTTATTGTGTTACACACTGATGATTATTGTGTTACACACTGATGATTATTGTGTTACACACTGATGATTATTTTGTTACACACTGATGATTATTGTGTTACACACTGATGATCGCAATTTTGGTGAAGATTTTTACATTAAACTACATATTTCGCACATTCAGAGCATGTTTTCTGTGAACCACCTTTATCATTAAAAATCAGATACAAATTTTGCCATATTTCAAGTCCCTTTTCGACTTCAAGTTTAACTATCCTAAATAAAATGTATCTAACTCTAATTGCTACTCTTTATATAAATGGTCGTATCAGTAGAAATATGCAAAGTGAAAGAGAATATAGTGCCTACCACACCGTGCGAGTGTTTACTAAATATCGCGTCTTAGGCTAAGGCACTTCTTTTCTAATGCCCTCATTCATAAACGTCCACATAAATAAACATAACGCATTTTAGTTAACAGAGGTTTGTTGCGTTTAATGAATAAGGGGTCAATATATAAGCCCTAGTAATTCCATGTTGTACCTTGTCAATAGCTAACTCAACCTCAATAATAAATTCGCAAAATCGAACCAGCCTACGCCTATACTTATAAAGAGTTTTCTGACAATTAAAATTGTTTCAATAAAAAAACGGAGTAAGCCGCCGAACTTTCTTACGAAAGAAATCAAGAAGTTTTGGATAGCTTCACTACGTGGTGACCACTATAAAGGTCAGCGCCGTGGACGACTTTAGGAGTCATTGGCATTCAAAAGGTTAATTGTCACAAAAGCCCCGATGGCGTAGGATTTAAAATTAGGATATCATAAGAAAACTTATTGCACTAACCTGAAACCATAAGGTGGCTCTTTTTTCTGACATTGACAGTAATCAGAAATAACATTCAAGGTCATAAGATTAGACCAATTCTTTTTAGACTAAAATAAAGTTCTAGGAACAAATTCGAAGAAAGGATATCGAATTGAGCTTTCAGAAACATTCCTTAAACCTGAGAAAACTACAGTCAAGTGACACATTACCTCCAAAACACAAAAAGATAGGTTCTATTATTACTAAAAACTAAACTATATCGTCACAGTCCAGTTTGTTACAATGCGTATATACATTTTTTTCTATTAATTTAGAGATCATTGTCACGTAAAATTTGATTTAATCTTCTCAAACTACCACTAAAGAATTATACCTTATTACGGGTTTAGGTTAGCATTTATTATAATTTTCATTAGGACCGTGACAAAAGTGATTGTATAACTTATATCTTAGGAAATAAGGCTCAATATTATACATAATTGATTCGGCCCGTGTTCTTCGAGTTCAATGCAATTTGTAAAATAAGGTGTTAGAGTGCGAGGCGAGTTCATTCTGCATCTTATGTCTAGGGAATAAGGTTTAAAATGATACTTTTCGCGTTGTTCGAGATACAGCTCAAAGTTCAAAATCATAGATGTTCTTTAGACTGCGTTACGAGGCCAATCTGTGACTTGATGTGTTGCTGGACGGGCGACGCGTAATGCGGACTGTAGGGACATGTACCACTACTGTGATGATTCATGACATTACTTTTGAAAATGTCCGTCGGCACATCAGTACGTCGTACGTAGGTCGCGGAGTCCGCTGGCTGCGGGTGGCGCAGGGCCGGTCATTGTGGCACTCTTCGGGGGAGGCCCATGTCCAGCAGTGGACGTCTGATATGATGATAATGATGATGACATCAGTACTTGGTTCTTGCTTCCGCGCCGCTAGTCCGCACACGCGACCTTAGAGCCACACATACGGCCTGCTACACACGAGCTGACCTGACCAATGGTTTGAAATAACTAGAGACGCGAAGCAAAGCGTTTGAATGCCGCGTACAAACGGTAACACACTTAACTGACCGTCTGTCAAACTTGTTCGCATAGCTATAAGTTTGACAGACGGTCAGTTTGAGTCTTCGATGGCACAACGACAAGACGCCTACGTCGAAGTGTGAAAGTGACGACCACAGTACAGATCAATAGTAAGCATTACGACGCGTAAGTGGCCGATGGCGTTTAGGAGACCACAGCCACAGATATAGATATACACTAGATAACTTAAACACCTCAATCTGTATGAAAACGACCGTGTCCCTTTTTTCTACCTACTGTGACGTCACACGGGCGAATTAGTGATGTGAATTCCCCGTTGTCGGCGCAAAATCGATTCTGCAATAAGGCATTTTCTTAATATTCACGGACAACCGACTACCGCAACAGACGCGCGCGGAATGTCAGTCGGAGTGCCAACTCGGAGACCGAATTCGGACACGCAAAGTACATGCATTTGCGTGATCTATGTATATCTATATGTGACCACAGCCCTGAAAGAACTCGACCGCAGCTCGCGGGTCCCTGGTGGCTGAATGCTGTTACTGTGGTGGTTATAACCGCATGCGCATCTTCTCGGGCTGCGAGACCAGCCCGTACTTGTCCAGGTGCTCGTAGAGGGCGGCCAGGTACTCCTTGGGGTGGTGGATGTAGTGCTGCACGTGCGGGGACTTGTCCCAGCACTTCCAGGTGCACTGCGGGTGAAGAACAGATAAATATCAGGGGATACTCTTGAACAAATCTAACTAGGGGCTAGTAAGTGCTGTGAAGCTTGTGGTAATGGTACTAGACGACGAAATAACTAAAATAGGTATTTAGAAAACATCGAAGAATCAGAAACAAACAACATATGAGTGACTTTAACTCGTTGAACGTCAGTCGAAGTCAAAATACCATTCAAAATTGATTAGATTTCGCAGGCAAGAATTTTTTCGGCAAGAAGCATGTGGCGCCCATAGAGTCGCAAGCGTTCATTGGCTATGGTGGCCGCATACACTTCAGGCGGCTTGATTGCCACGCTAACTCGAGCTACACTCGACTCTAGCCGAGTACGAGTATGCGCTACGCCGCTACGAATCCATTTGGTCGATTCGAGTCAACTCGATTCAGCTACGAAATTAATTTGAGTTATTCGAATTGGGAAATATCCAACTCGTCACATCGATAAGCAGGCAGGACCACTACCGACTAGGCTTCTGCCTTCAAAAATAAAGCATTATTAGTAGCTGTGACTGGCAAGGTGGAAGGAAAATACCAAGAGGACGCAGCTCAATCTGACGGAGCGACCGATCCGCACCCTCGATGCCGTTTACGTCGCCGGAAACAGGCTTGACGAAACAAGAGAGAGAGGACGATAGCCGGAGTTCACGACCCTCAGCAATGAGGATAACGATGCATAGTGGGTTCGTAGCCGTCTCATGGCTTACCTTTCTTTTACCGACAAATATTTCATTGAATGAATGTTTCGCCGATTCATTTCATAAATTTGTGAGTAAATTCGATATTTATAGGGCAATAATGGTGTCGTATGTCCGGCCCTTTGATCTCGCATAGGCTGCGGCGCGCTCTGCTCGGGCTCGGCTCGGCGCCGAACCACGTCTGCCCTGAGCGAGTGAGCGAGTGAGCGCGCACGTCAGGGCGAGCCGTGTGCGGCCAGGGTTCCCTTTATCTGGCATAATATCGATTGTCCGAAATACACTCCGCATAACAGTTATCGCAGAAACATTTTTAGCCGAATAATACTTTAGCATAATTATATACTAAGCATAACTATCATGTCGCATTAACACTCATTTGGCAGAATTTTAAATTACAGAATAGTAATATGGCCGAATTTATTTTCGCAGAATTTTACGTAGCAGGACGTATATTCCGCCGAATTTCTTGAAGCATACAACTAATATCACCGACTTTATTTTTGCATAATTTTATGTGCCAGAATATACGTTTCGCCGAAGCCGTACAAATATTGAACCGTGCTGCTCTAGGTGACAACTAGCGCGGAAAGCCTTCTAAGGCAGGTCGGTGTAGGTACGACGAGCGAAGCGACGACCCTAAAACGCGCGAGCCAAGCGAGAAATTGTACAATACCTATTACTAAGGAATTTCACGAATCACGTAGGCAGTAGGGAACAGGGACTTGGTGGCAAAGCCGACTCGGATGGCGGATAGGTTAGAAGACGAAAGCGGGAGCTTTGCTCCCGCTTCCGTCTTCGAGGTATTTTTTTTTATAAAAGAGCAGAAAACTTGTTTTACTATCAGTAATAGGAATAGATTAAATAAGATTACAAAAAACGATTCTGCCAAAAAACGTTGTGCCGAATGACAGTTAAATATTATGCGATACAAATTTCGGTTACACGATTATTCGATCATAGGACTATTATTACAATCGTGATTATGCCAATGTACTATTCTGCCAAAGGAAGTTATTCGAAATGACGATGCAATTCAATTTATGCGAAAAGTAATTCTGCGAAATGATGATTCTACCAAGGGCTGTTATGCAAAATAAAATTATTCCAATAAATTTTATGCAACACGGTACATTAGTAACCCGTGCGGCCGAGCCGCTCGTCCGGTGTGGACACGCCTAATGAGTATGGCCAGTTAATGAAGTACCTTGGTGCCCATCTCGAGCCAGCTGTCGTGCACGGCCCGGTTGGAGGTCTCGGCGCCCACGGGGTCGCTCCGGGAGAGCAGGAACAGCGCGGGCGCGCGGCACGCGTTCGTGTGGAACATCTGCGACGAGCGGATGTAGTGCCGGGTCGCCGCGTCTTGGAACGCCTTCATGTGGTATCTGGAGTAAACAAATAAATAAATTAATATTAGGGGACAATCTTACACAAATCGACCTAGTCCCAAACTAAGCAAAGCTTGTACTATGGGTACTAGACGTAGATAAACATACTTATATCGATAAACAAGTATCTGTCCAAAATTTAATTTTTGGTACAAGCTTTTATTGCCGACTGTACTTTTCTGTATACCATCATCAACTACTCATTGAGACGATTCTAACGAGCCCAAACTCAACGGGGTTACGTCGGTTAAATACTGAATTCCCATGGCCACCTTCTGTCTCCATCATCAGATCAGCTCGATGGTACCATAATATTGAATTGTCATCCAAACTATACTTATGCCCAAAATTTCAGCTCAATCGGTCACCGGAAAGTGGGTCAAATTTAACTTGCAAGATTTGATTACAGACAGACAGACGGACAACGGGACAGGTGAAACTAAATAAAAGCTTGTAATAAATACTTGAATACATAGAAAACATCCATGACTCGTTAACAAATATTCGTGCTCATCACAAAAATAAATGCCCTTACCGATGATTATAATACAATCTTCATTGCACTTTAAAAGTAACTTGAACTAGCTCTAGTAGAAAAGCAGCTTTGTAACAGCGGTAGGCGCGGGGAGGCGACGCAAGTAAAACCGGAGTGTTAATGTTTACGGATATCTTTTTATATGTAAGTAATCCTATTATAATGTTAGTACACTTGATAGTCGATAGTACTGTTTACTGGTCTGATGGTCCGGGAACCGTCCGCATCACCCAGTGACAGGGAACAGACAATCAAGTGAGCCGGGAGTCCATCAGCACTCATTAATTCCAGTGGAAGAGAGATATAGAAAAGAGAGTTAGTAATGGTCACTGTCGCAGTGTAGTTATTCTAATCGTCCCTGGATGGCGTTAGTAGTGGTCACTGTTGCAGTGTAGTTATTCTAATCGTCCCTGGATGGCGTTAGTAGTCGTCACTGTCGCAGTGTAGTTATTCTAATCGTCCCTGGATGGCGTTAGTAGTCGTCACTGTCGCAGTGTAGTTATTCTAATCGTCCCTGGATGGCGTTAGTAGTCGTCACTGTCCCAGTGTAGTTATTCTAATCGTCCCTGGATGGCGTTAGTAGTCGTCACTGTCGCAGTGTAGTTATTCTAATCGTCCCTGGATGGCGTTAGTAGTCGTCACTGTCCCAGTGTAGTTATTCTAATCGTCCCTGGATGGCGTTAGTAGTGGTCACTGTTGCAGTGTAGTTATTCTAATCGTCCCTATATGTCTAGCACAATTTGCTGTTCAGTCGCTTCGCGTGCGACTGAGCGTCTTCTGTCTCACTCGCACCGTGCAAATTAAAAAGAGAAGGGTAGATCTTTCTCGACTCGCGTCGCGGCGCGGCGTCAGTTGTGCTAGCCCGCTGGATGGCGTTAGCAGTGGTCACGGTGTGTTGCGGTAAACTATCGGCCGATCGCAATAAAGGAATACAATGAACAAACACTAATACATTGAAATTGTATTAAAAATGACATCTAAGTATATTTTTTAGGTTTAAGATGACATTATTATATTATTATGATGAATGAATATTGAATACTTATTATTTTTTGACTTTAAATCTAGGATGGCCTAGCTATTATTAATATTCTGACATTGACATTGTACCATTTATCATTAAGTATTTAAATTGTTTCTATTGTTAGTATTTTTTTTTGTTTCTCATGTCTGTTTTAATTTAATATTGGATTTTTATTGACTATTATTTATTATTGTTCCTTATTCTTATACACTCTGACGATCTTTTCGTGAATCCATGCTATTTTAATTTTATGAAATGACATGTAAATTTTCAAAATGAAATAAAATAATCTAATCTAATCAATCCACCAATAGTTTTCCTTACCGGCAGTTACATTTTGACAAATTACCCGTAAAAAATGTGTCAAGATGTAACTGTTGGTAAGGAAAACTATCGGTGGATTGATTATTGGGATCGGCCGTATGAGTGTTACAGCTTAACTTTTTGGAGCGGTTTTTGCGACTTTTTGCAGCGATACGATCCGTAGCCAATGATCATCTGTTAAAGTCACATCATCATTCTCCTAGCGTTGTTCCCGGTTATGCCCCTAAAGGAGCTCGGGGTCCGCTTTGACACCTAATCCCAAGATTTGGCATAGGCGCTAGAGTTTTACGAAAGCGACTGCCATCTGACCTTCCAACCCAGAGGGAAAACTAGACCTTATTGGGATTAGATCGGTTTCCTCACGATGTTTTCCTTCACCGAAAAGCTAACGGTAAATATTCCGTACATAAGTTCCGAAAAACTCATTGGTACGAGCCGGGATTCGAACCCACGACCGCCGCTTGACAGCCGCATGCCTGAACCACTAGGCTACCGTAGCTCTTCATCATGTTAAAGTCACGTAGCACTGAAAAAAGTCGCCGTATGTAACCGCTTTTAGTGCCAAGAACCCGCTAGGTGAACCCGCTGCTCGTAGCATCTTTCCTCAACAAAGCGGAAAACCCACATACGAGCGGAGCACTACGGAATTTTTAGCACTAATTGTGTTAACTGTGGTTATGAGAAAATGTCCTATTATGCATATCATTTCCCAACGTTCTCTATTATTCTGAAACTAGCTTCTGCCCGCGACTTCGTCTGCTACTAACTAACGTACATTTTAATCCAGGCTATAAACTATCTTCGTGCAAAATTTCATCCAAATCGATTGAGCCGTTTAATCATGATTGAGTAACAAACATCCAATCTTTCGCATCTAATCATATTAGTAGGATTTCAACTTCACTTCTCACTTTGGATTGCAAAATTTGATAGTTCGTCGGTAATATTCCATCGCGCGGTAACACTGGCAAAATGTTTTCGTATGACGTTTAGTGTTGCCGCGTAAGTGAATCTATACAATCTAGCCAGTGTTTAACTTGCGTTTGCCTGAATCTAGTTGCAATACTTGCAATGGACTCAAGTCGCTTATAACAGCTTGCCTACATCGTAAAGTTAGAACCCCTGGATAATCGGTAACTTTTATTTAGAATGTCCGCAGATAGAAGATTTAAGGCGCCGTAGGTTCAGCCAAGTTGAGCGAACAGAGTTTTTTGAAACAATATAATGCGTCTGTTTATAATAATATATGGTTTCAAAAAAATACGAATAGTAATCTTGAGGCTTTTCCGCAGCGGGATCAGTGATTCGAAACATGATTAAGCTTTTTTCGCTCGATAGAAAAAAATCACGAACATAGGTCTAAAATACACTCAAAATATTCGTAACAAATTATGCACAAAAGCTAAAAATATTAAAATTGCTTCTAAAAATCGGCAATATCATGGTTGAGAGAACTCAGTGATTACTTTTTTATTTATTTAAACGTCCAAAAAATTAAAATTAAAAAACATGATATCCGCGCTTCCGAGCACGCACTTCCATCTCGCTCACGCTTATGCTCAGTGAGAGGGAGAGAAGACCATGAACCTAGCGATTGCCCAAAAGGGATAGAGGTAAATTAACCTGGCTAAATTGAGAAGGATCAAAAGACTAGTACATCCTCGACATCTTCTGTGTATATACTTTAGTCGTATTATATCCGTGACGTCAGTTTCGGTACAATATTTTGACAGATGGGGACAAAAAAGCTGGTGACCAAAAAAAACCTATACGCGTTGAGGGCCAGGAGATTTGACATTGTATCTCGTTCCCACTTGCGGCATTGTCTATGCTGACATCTTTGTCACACATGTGTGTATGTCTATTCTATACTCTCTCTATGATAGTTTTATTATATTTATTCAGACAACAATATGAAAGGTAGACAAGTTTTTCTATCATCGACATCGTCGTTATGGTAACTACAACTTAGAAAAGTTGAAAAACCCCCGACTTTTTCATTTCAAAGTTCAATATCTCAAAAGCGGCTGAACAGATTTTCATGAAACATGGTTAAGAACACTCGGGATAAAATTATCTATGACACAAAAAAAACCGTATTCAAATCGGTCCATCCGTTTGGGAGCTACGATACCACAGACAGATACACAGATACACAGACACGTTAAACTTATAACACCCCTCTCTTTGCGTCGGGGGTTAAAAATAGATTGAATTGAGGGAATGGCAGTAAGAGATGTGATATTTGTGACATGATTTGTCTGTTTTCTTATCGAGTGCCTCTTATCACCATTTTGTTTGTCCACATCGCGGCAGGTGCCGTTGCAATCTTCAGATAAAAATAATTATTTAACTTATCATCTAAAATGATAAACACAAATGCCATCTGTTACGTGGTACCAAATTATCGCCTAACGTCTGATACGCGTCTGGGTTGGGAGTTATCTTGATGGAAGTAGTATCCTTTATATGTAGTTACTAGCTGCCCGGCCCGGCTTCGCACGGCTTACCCGTTTTCCAGTAAGATTGAAGCATTTTCCCGCGGTAAAAAGTAGCCTATGTTCATCAGGGATAATGTCGGCTTCTAATGGTAAAATATTTTTTCAAATCGGTCCAGTAGTTTCGGAGCCTATTCAGTACAAACAAACAATCAAATCTTTCCTCTTTATAATATTAGTGTAGATTACGAGGGACCTGTTTCGTTGATCCCAATACATGTGCCATGGCGACGTCGCCAGCTACCGTGTCCAAACAAATCCTATAGAAATGTATGGAGGTTAACTCACGTGGCGACGCTTGGCTACGGTTCTCTATTGGATCGCATAAAATCATTTGGAATAATATAATAACGCATAATTTTTTATAGCCGAATTAGCGTTAAGCCTAATCATGTTATGGCATAAATTTTTAGGCATAAAATTAAAAATAATAAACGAAAATAGCATAATCATCACAAAGACTAACATCAGATAGCATAAATACAAAAAGACATAATAATTACTTGGCATCATTACAAAACGCATAAGTACACAAAGCAATGAAAGCATAATGCACGGCCCAATAATGTACAGCCTGATAATCCATGTACATTGGGACGGTCATCTGTGCGGACTAATAATCTCCAGCGAGTCGACGCCACCCCGCTGCGCGGGGTGTCTATTTCTGGTCTGAGGAACACAAGTGAACCCTAACCTAACCGACCTAAGACAGAGTTCGCTTATGACAAGCCATTTTTATCCGCCCTGATAATGCACGACCCAATAATCCGCGTCCACGAAAAGTGTAAATGCATGCTATGTAATGTATTTAGAAAACAGAAATTATGCTTCAAAACAGATATACCAAATAATTATTAGCCCAAACAATAGTATGCGTAATATGTATTCGGCCAATACAGATTAGTTCAACTGAAATTATGCTATTAGCGTAGAATGCCAAACAAAGTAGTAGGCCAAAGTATTATTATGCGACAGTATTATTATGCCAATAGAAATTATGCCAAATCAATTATGCGAAACTATATTAGTCTAAAAAAATTATGCCAATGAAGGGGATCCCCTTGGCTACACTCTGTTTGCATGGAAATGTCGCCATGGCGTCCCGTTGTGGCACGGCACTTAATAGCATAAATAGGTTTCGGTCCTGAGTAATTAATGCAATGAATAACGCTGACTATGTAATAAGTGAAGTGGTCCTTTGAACTAGATTATCTGAAAAACGTTAATTTCTAAAATGATAAGGGTTGTTTATAAAACGAGTACCCATGCCAAATATTGGGATAAGATGTCAAAGCGAACCTCTGGCTCCTTTAGATCACAACCGGGAATAAAACGCTAGAAGGATGATGATAATAAGGGTTGTTTATAATAGTATTTTATGCAATTGTTATATAATGTATGCTTTTTCAGTCGAGTACCACGTTTAGGCCCCGAAGCTTGCTGAGTGGCCTAATTAAGGTACGAGACTTAAAAAGCTAATTATATAACTATTGTACATACAATACTATTTCTACGAATTGGTATCTATTGAAAATCTAAGCCCTGCTGAAACGAAGTGCAACCAACGGCTTTTTCTTTTTTGTGCGTTGTTGTCTATTACCTTTTGACTTTCTCATGCCGGCGTCCTATTGGTCAAATACATTAAAGTTCAGTAAAGGCGCCATGTGATTGGTCATTTTAGTTGTCTCAACAGTTATGAATTGGGAGCTCCATAGTAAAAAGTATGTGATTTAAGTTTGGTATTACGAAGTCTTAATTCAAACATTAAGGTCGATGAGTATAAAAAGTTCTAAACTAACTACTACTTGCTCTGTAGTGTAGTAGTGTTGTGCTCCTGGAGGTGAGCAAGGTCGCCAGAGCTCCCGAGGATGCGTTGTCTTGAGAGCGAGGGAATTTGTTCCTTCAGCTGTCAACACGGCGAATCCTCAAAAATACCAAGGGTCGGCAACGCCCATGTTACTCCTTTGGAGTTGCACGCGTCTATAGGCTGCGGTGTCCGTTTACCATCAGGCGGGTCGTAAGCTAGTTTGCCACCATTGTTGTATAAAAAAAAAGTAGTACTCACTCCATGTACGCCTTTAGAGTTTTCTGCATGATGTGGTTCTTGGGGAAGATGGCTTTGGGCACGCCGATGGTGATCTCGCTGATGTCGGCGGCCGAGTCCCACACTTGGCACGAGATGCGGTCGAGCACAGGTTGGTACCTACGGACAACAAAACGCTTCTATCAATCAATCAATTCAATATTGATTAAAAGTTTTTGGACCCTTACAATAAATCAAATTAAATTAATTGCTAGTGATAAAATAAATAACTAGCACGACTAGCACAACTTGCCGACAAGTCGCTTCGCGCGCGACTGAGCTACTCCTGTCTTATTCGCACCGTGCAAATACGATAGAGGGTAGAGATCTGTAAATGTGTAAATTGTATTGTATTTGTACTCCCTTTGTCTCTGTGTCTTTTGCGTAGTGAATAAATGTCTTCTTTCTTTCTTTCTTTCTTTAGATCTTTCTCGACTCGCGTCGCGGCGCGGCGTCAGTTGTGCTAGTCCCCTAGGTCAGCGTTTGAGACAGAGAGGTTGCGATCCCAGGACTGGCTCGTACCTGGTCCAGCATATTTCGTTGGCAGTGCAGCGGGGGAATGGCGGGAGCATATAGGGCACTCTTGCGCTACAATCAGCATCAAAAGTAACTGGGCAAACGAAGACGTCCAAAGACTTTATTAAAAGGGAATAATCAATTGCGCGGTTACTTTTGATGCTGACTGTACCTGCCGTCCCGAGATCCGTAAAATGCGCCAACCTGAGAGGTTTGACTTCGACATTGTTTCATATTTCGGATGATAACGCTCATGGCAAGATAAAGCCCATAACACTTTTTCTTTGATATTTGACCTGAACTATAATAACAGCAACTCAGCTGACTTTAACACATTCAAAATTGTATTGTAATATAATGAAGTATGGCCAGCGTCAAGTGTTATATGCACATCAATAGCGTTTCTGGGTGCACAGCAGTGCCCCAGCCAAGGCGAGCCAAAAAAGGCACGACCGTACTATCATTTTATCGAAGCCATTCGGGCCATTTCGACCCCTCTGTAACTTCGTTGTGGAAAAAACTAGAAGCCTAAATTTTCAGTGACCAAGAGGGCTTTACATACCTATTGTGATTGCAAATTATCTATATCATAAGATCATAACATAACAACAATCGGTTGAATTTAACAGTGATCGATTTTATTGTTAATACTAATATCATACGATTAAGGATGGGTTGCACCAAACCGTCTATAATCATAAGCGGTGTTCGGTAAAATATGAATGTAGTTCGACAAGTTTATATGGACTGACAGCCGCCGGCCCCAACCCAGCTCCTCTAGAGCGGCTATCTTATAGGTCCCGCTACATCGGTCTTCCGTTTTCAAAGGGAGTTTTCACTACTGTGCTACAAAATGTTGGAGCAACATCCCTCCGCCTAATATACTTCAATTAAAAAACATATTCAATTTCAAAATTAAATACAAATTATATCTTTTGTACCAACAAAAAGAAATAACTTGGCCGAAATTCCTTGCAGTTTTTGAAAAGTCGAAATCGTGCAAATGTTTTATTTATAGAAATGTACACGCAAAAAAGAAATACACATACACATAAGTTCAATAACTTAAGATTACTACTTTAACACGTACACATTTATTTATTCTCACTAAATATGCGTTGCACACAATGTAAGGTCCTGGCAGAATACCAGCGATGTGGAGCCACATCATTATGCTGGACCAGCGCCGTTTTGTATTTAATTTTAGTTCTAAGCTGCATGCCTCTCTTTGATATAAAAAAAAACTTTTTTACCATGTATGTTGTGGAAAAGAATAAAGAATTTATCTATCTAGATAGAGATAGATTCTTAAATATAGATACATTTAACGTTGATCGGTCTGTATTGACTAAGTCCTCCAAGACAATGCACGTAATAGATCCCAAGGTGTATAACAAACTACCCGAAGATATTACGATGGAAAAAAACTTTTTAACAAAAAATAAAACCAACTTCAACGCACGGGACCAACTCGGAGTTATACCCTTTCGATTAAAAAAAATAAAATTAAAATCGGTTCACAGTTCTCGGAGATATCGAGTAACATACATACAAAAAAAAAAAATTAGTTCGAATTGATAACCTCCTCCTTTTTTTGAAGTCGGTTAAAAAGTGCACAAACACCTTCAAGAATAAATTAAAAAAAAATGGTTAATTGGACATGCCTTTTATAATTTAAATGATTTTTATAATAATAATAATTGAATAATATGTATAAACATGTCTTAATTTTAAATGATAATACCTATACGCAATTGTGATGCTAATAATATGTGACATGTAATATTTAGATAATATTAAGAATAGATGAGTATGAGTATGAGTATATATAAGTTGGAGCTATCCACCCTAAATATAGGTTGCACCAACCGCACTTTACACGTTGATAGACGTTAAATATGACGCCGTCTGTAATCTAAAGTAATCTTATAGACAACATCCCATACAATCAGATTTTAACACATCATCAACATATCAGCCGAAAGACGTCCACTGCTGGACATAGGCCTGCCCTAAAGAGTGCATCAATGACCGGTCCCGCATCCATTTTAACACATTCAGTGTCAAAGATTTGGTAGCGCTGCGCTCGCGCCGATAACATGGGGAACTCCGTATGTAGAGGAAAGAGCAGAGCGCCCACCTAGCGGGCTCCTCGCACTCAAAGTGTTAGCGGGCCTTACTTATGATTACCCACGGTTTGAAACAACCGAGCCTAAGGGTAGGTATCCACTAGAGCTGTACGAGGTGCGCGAGGAAAAATGTACCATTAGGAGCGACTAGCCACGCTATTGGTGTTTTTTTTCTTCGCTCACCGCCTCGCAACCTCGGTGGATCATCATCATACCAGCCGAAAGACGTCCACCGCTGGACATCGGCCTCCCCCATAGAGTGCCACAATGACCGGTGCTGCGCCACCCGCATCCAGCGGAATCGCGCGAACTTTTCCAGCTCTGGTGGATACTCGCTCTAATAGTAAATTACTACAGAGGCCGGGAAGTAAGGGGTTGCCGGCCGAGTACATATAGACGTCGGATATAGGAGTCGGATAGTTATGAGGCTGGCAACCCCTTTTCACGCCGAAGTATGTATAGTGCTTTTCTCAACATGCAATGAAATAAATGAAAAAAACTCCAAGAAATCAAACTTTAATTTTCATGGCTGAACGCCGTGATGCTGTGCCACAAATTGTGGAATGGAATAAAAAAACCATCTTGCAGGCCTAGGCCTCCAATTTTGTATGAAATGCCATCACGGGTCTCGTCAATATTTCATTGCACGTTTGAGAAAAACCAGTTATAGTTCCGTCTCTTAACAAACTAGGAACAGAAATGTAAACAAATGCATCCGAATTCCTGCAACAGTAAACACGTTGTTTACAAACAGTGATCAATGCTTCCTAGTTGGCCGCCTCGTTGTTTGTAGTACTACGGACCTTGCGCCCAAATTAGACCAGGCGACCTGAATCGGCACTATTTCTATTTTTACATCATAACGGGATGTAAAGTATCAATTACCGCTCACTATAAACGGTGCTTATAAGTAAAATTTCATAGTTTCCCCCAGCGAACGAAAAACCCGCAGAATGCGAGCTCCTTACAAATTTCTACCCGAACACGTGCCTAAAACCAGGTATGCGCGTGTTCGAACTAAACTGCTGCCTGGCATCGTTTTGATACCCGCCCCCAACCCCGCATAATAGCAATGACACCCATTCTGTGGGGCCATTTTGCGGCGCTACTTAGGTTTTTTCGTTCGCTGGTTTCCCCTCAAAATCGCGACATGCCCGATATACGCAATAAATTTTGAAAGAATTCTGTAGCACTTGCAGTTGATGCACACTGCATGACCTGTTGATGATTGGTAGCCTAGACTAGACGTTTTGATTTTTGAAGGAGCACTTTGAGACAGTCATGTTGACACTAGTGGCGGACAAGTTGCCGAAGAGTTTTTTAGTGTTCCGTACCCAAAAGGTAAAACGGGACCTATTACTAAGACTCCGCTGTCCGTTCGTCTATTTATCCGTCTGTCACCAGGCTGTATCTAATGAATCGTGACAGACAGTTGAAATTTTCACAGATGATGTATTTCTGTTGCCGCTATAACAACAAATACTAAAAAACAGAATAAATTAAATATTTAAGGGGGCTCCAATACAACAAGCGTGAAATTTTTGCCGTTTTTATAGATAATGTTACGGCACCCTTCGTGCGCGAGTCCGACTCGCACTTGGCCGGTTTTTTCATATTTTTAATAGGCATGATGCCTTATGTTTAAATTGATAACGTAATGATGCTAAATGGATAGTAAACCATCAAATTATCGTAATAAAGTATAAATCATATAATATATTTAAAATCATAAAAAGATATGAACCTTGAAAGTTTAGAAAAAATATGCATTTTTTTTTATTGTCCAAGAGTAAATTAAAAGCTACCAATAGAATCCTTACGCTTTTCTAGAAACAAAATTGTATGACAACTATGTACTTAAACGCAGTATTTCGCGACCGAAACAACAATTTACCTGATTTTCCATACTATGATTAGTACAAATATACAAATGTGACGTCACACTTGTATAGACACACAGTATGAAGCGTTTCGCGCTGCCGCCAGCGAGGTGAATCTTTGTCTCATATTTTTAGGTATTTATGTTCTTTAATTGTAGTTGCTCCCATACAAAAATTTGTTCCTCTCCAAGAACTGGTTCGAATGACGTCACAAAAAAATCTTAGTCATCATCCCTATTGTATAGCATACTAAGCGTTTGAGAGCCCGCGTCTGAATCTCAAGCTGCGGAAGTCGCCCGCGCTCGCGACACGCGGCCACAGCCGCCCGCTTCTAACCTAACCTAACTATCCTAGCCACTAGTGGCTGCGTCTGGTGGCCGCATCCAGCCACCGATTGTTGGCGGCGAGCAGTGGATTGACTGAACCATTCATCATCATCATCATATCAGCCGAAAGACGTCCACTGCTGGACATGGCCCTCCCCCAAAGAGTGACAAAGTGACCGGTCCCGCGCCACCCGCATCCAGCGGACTCCCGCAACCTTTACCAGGTCATCAGTCCACCTAACCACGCCTTCCGGTACGTGGTCGCCACTCGAGAACCTTTCCGCCCCAACGGCCATCGGTTCTACGTGCTATGTGCCCTGCCCACTGCCACTTAAGTTTAGCAACTGCGACTGAACCATTAGTTGCGTTTAATGGCGGCCACTGGTGGCCTTAAAGTGGCGCTCGCACCTCTCTTAATACATTGATGGACAGTAGACGCCTATAGGCGTAATTCTATTGTTATTTCTATTGTGTCTGGAGTAGTGTCCATCAAAGTGTTAAGCCGGGGTCTCAAGGCCTGCTTACTCACAGGCCAGACGCGACGGTTCCCTTGGGCGGTCGGTCTGGCCTGGCGCGATCTGACCTGCGAGAAAGCTTCGGGACCCCAGCTCAAGCACAGGCACTGGCCTGCATGGCAACGCCTGTAACAACACGGGCCGTGGGACCCCGCCTTTAGTCTGAGTGTGAGTTTGGTTCCGGCCATGTAGAGATGGCAGGTAGACGAATGGACGAGATTTATTGTATGAAACTCAACACGGGCCGTGAGACCCCGCCTTTAGTTTAACTGTGAGTTTGGTTCCGGCCATGTAGAGACAGCAGGTAGACGAAAGGACGAGGTTCGTTGTATGAAACTCAACACCGGCCGTGAGACCCCGCCTTTAGTTTAACTGTGAGTTTGGTTCCGGCCATGTAGAGACAGCAGGTAGACGAAAGGACGAGGTTCGTTGTATGAAACTCAACACGGGCCGTGAGACCCCGCCTTTAGTTTAACTGTGAGTTTGGTTCCGGCCATGTAGAGACAGCAGGTAGACGAAAGGACGAGGTTCGTTGTATGAAACTCAACACGGGCCGTGAGACCCCGCCTTTAGTTTAACTGTGAGTTTGGTTCCGGCCATGTAGAGACGGCAGGTAGACGAAAGGACGAGGTTCGTTGTATGAAACTCAACACGGGGCGTGCGACCCCGCCTTTAGTCTCTGTGTGAGTTTGGTTCCGGCCATGTAGAGACAGCAGGTAGACGAAAGGACGAGGTTCGTTGTATGAAACTCAACACGGGCCGTGAGACCCCGCCTTTAGTTTAACTGTGAGTTTGGTTCCGGCCATGTAGAGACAGCAGGTAGACGAAAGGACGAGGTTCGTTGTATGAAACTCAACACGGGCCGTGAGACCCCGCCTTTAGTTTAACTGTGAGTTTGGTTCCGGCCATGTAGAGACAGCAGGTAGACGAAAGGACGAGGTTCGTTGTATGAAACTCAACACGGGCCGTGAGACCCCGCCTTTAGTTTAACTGTGAGTTTGGTTCCGGCCATGTAGAGACGGCAGGTAGACGAAAGGACGAGGTTCGTTGTATGAAACTCAACACGGGGCGTGCGACCCCGCCTTTAGTCTCTGTGTGAGTTTGGTTCCGGCCATGTAGAGACAGCAGGTAGACGAAAGGACGAGGTTCGTTGTATGAAACTCAACACGGGCCGTGAGACCCCGCCTTTAGTTTAACTGTGAGTTTGGTTCCGGCCATGTAGAGCCGGCAGGTAGACTGGACGAGGTATGTTGCATTAAACTCACAGTTTAGGGTCCCGCAACGCGTGCACGCACAGCTCGCCCCACAGGTACCCGCCCACGGAGAACCCGTGCAGCATCAACGTGCTGTGCGCGTCGTTCGACGTCATGAACTTCAGCAAGTCATCCGCCACCAGCTACAAAAGAGATTAAACATTTGTTGAGTATTCTCAAGAGGTAGATCTGTCTGCGTGAAATTAATTTTTCATTGGCGCTTCTAGCATTTGTAGGTTTAAAGATGTGACATTTAATATAACACTTTAAACTCTCTCGCTTTGTACAGTCGAGTTCTCTAATATCTACACAGATAACCTATCAAAATTATCTATACAGAGACTTTATTGTTACTGACATCAGACACTTGTGTAGATATTTTTGAACGGTTGTCTGTATAGATATTGGAGAACTCGACTGTACAAGTCATAGGTACGGTTTTTACCAAGTTCTTTGAACTGCCAAAGCATACGATTTTTTGCTGAACAAGAAAAACAACTGGCAAAAAAATACTGTCTACAGATACCAATTCACGTGGTCGAGAAACTAGACATGACACAATACTTGTACAATATATTAGTATTGGAAGTTTTTCTTCGTGATGTTTTCGTCATACATTAACAAACAGCATCACAAATAACCCGTTTTTTTATAGAAGTACTTATTTTGCACACTTTTTACATGATAGATAAAAACTTTATTAGCGTTTATGCCATGACAAAACTTAAAGAGTACAAAGTGGTAAGTCACTTCCGACATTTATTATCTAATATAAAGTTGGAACTGTTGGTTTAAAAATCCTTCTTCAATTATTAAAAAAACACCTGAGCAGAGTTCAATTTGCTAATATTGTTGGACGGAAAGGTAACATAGGAAAAGTATCAAGATCGTTTGAAGTACGCCGGCAGCACGAGTTTAGCAAAAGTTCACAGAAGGAGCACCCGCCGCGACTTAATCCTATTGTTATTGCTAATAAGGTTTCAAGTGGAAACGCGCCAGCTAATTCCGAATGAACTATACCAGGCAGGCAGGTAAGCTCGCTTACCACCGTCGCTATAGAAAAGAGAAATATACCTTATCTCGCCACAATAAGATTCACATTTGACGCCAGCTGTACACACTCGTCGAGACACCCCAAGACAGACCGAGAACGAGTGTACATGATGCTCTCACCTTGTCTCGCCTCGGTGACGCGTCGGTTTTTGCGGCGCGGCACGTCACGTTGACACTTCGTGCGTTCGGATAGACGCAAGTGCGGAAAGGAGTTTCTCACTCGCACCGTGCAAATTAGAAAGAGGAGGGTAGATCTTTCTCGACTCGCGTCACAGCGCGGCGTCATTTGTGCTAGCCCCGCAGAGTACTTTCACGAGCGCATTTTTTTTATTATCACTCGATAATTATCCACCTGTTATTATCACGATAATTATCCTTTCGAGCCCTGGTGTAGAGCCGGCACTAAAGTGTGTCGTGCCAGTACCTGCGCGCCCTTGGCGGGCCACATGAGCTGCCACGGCGTGCACGACACGCTCAGCACGTCGAACCCCTGCTCGAGGTACAGCGTGGCGTACTTCATCACGTGCTTCTGGCGCGCCAGCAGCCAGTTGATCATCACGCAGAGGGGGCGGTTGATCTGCTTGTCTAGCCTGGGGAAGGGAATTATAAGAATTGTTTACTGCCTAACTGCCACATATCCAGAATTACATAAGATAATAAAATAATATTACAGAGGAAAAAAAAAAACTCATTTTATTTTACAAGTACAGTGAAACAAACAAAGGGCTTTGCTGGAAATGTATGGGCAACTGGTGCCTTTTTTTTTTGACGGCACACTAACGCCACCTGTTTAGATGTGTAGAGTAATTCCATACAAACAATAGTTACTATGGCAGCTCAGCTCTAAAGTACATCCGTCTTGAGTTACGCGTCCTAATCTATAATAGTATTCGACCATTAAAACTAACGCATATTCTCAGTTTTCATAATTAGATACGTGTTATAGATTAGGACGCATAACTGAAGACGGATGTACTTTAGAGCTGAGCTGCCATAGTAACTATTGTTTGTATGGAATTACTCTACACATCTAAACAGGTGGCATTAGTGTGCCATCAAAAAAAAAGGCACCAATTTTGAGCAAAGCCCTTTGAATACATTGGGTACTCCAGTCTCAGCATATGCCGGACCGCAGTACCCGGCGCTGGTTTTCAAACCGGTCCCAGACTAAGTATTATATAGTGACTGACGATCAAAATTTGGTCTCGCTCGCTAATGATAGCTCAATATGCTCCGCAAGCGCACCGATCAAATTGCTAGGTGATCATCATCATCATATCAGCCGAAACACGTCCACTGCTGGACATAGGCCTCCCCCAAAGAGCCACAATGACCGCTCCTGCGATCTTTACCAGATCATGAACAGACAGAAAGACACACTTTCGCATTTATAATATTAGTAAGGATTAGTATGGATAATATTTCATATACCATTTTCGTTTTGTACAGTGGTCCAACTCAACACCATTCCTAACTGAATATGACCACCTAATTATGGTTACCATAATCGTATGGAAAAATTAATTGTCTTGACAAAAATCCTGACAAGACAAATCGTGACGTATTACTCCAGGCAAAATACGGTTTTGAAAAACATTAATTTATAATAGCGTTTTTTTTGTTTATTTCTTTTGAAAATGTTATTCTAAGATGATTTAGTCAAGAATCCGACAAACTTTCCACCCGGAAGTAATTATGTAGATTTAAATGAAGCATGCATTATCTTTTTTTGTACGATTTATCTTGAATATTATAGAACAAATGTAAATGAACCAAAATAAAGACAAAAACATTTATTAATATTTTTACTGACTTTTTAGAAGCCAGTTAACTTATCATTTTTTCGATGTCTGAAATTTTGTCGGATTTTGTCGCTGGGTAACTATTTAATTGATAATATATCCGTTATACATAAAAAGAAAGCTATTATAAATTATTTCCAAAATTGACATTTTTTCCATACAAGTTGTCAGTTCATTGCCTGGACTATATGGCAACCCAACACCTAATCGGCATTTGTCCAGTTGAAAATGTGGATAAGTCTTACAAACGTTTCTTCATACGTAGAGTTCATACAGCCGTTGCTGACATGTATAATGTATGAAAGTAATTCATTTAATAACTCCACCTTGCACCTTTGCTCATAATCGGAGATCTCAAACAATGACATCTATTAGGCACAATTAAAAAGCCAACAACACAGCGCAAATGCGTACGTTAAAACGTGATGTCACTAAAAAAACGACAACAATATACGCTGCATGGAAATTGCATACGTTAGAACGGGACAACGCGTCATCACTCAGTCCATTTAATATCATGCGTTATCAGTAAATGCATTTAAGTCACTATCGGTAGACCGTATTACAAGTGAGTAAGGCTTGAAATCGAATAGTTAAATAGTAGCTGAACGCAGTCAAACAATGTTAGCATACAATAAAACGAAGTGCGTGGGTTATCTAATGTTATACATTTTAACACGGAAGATATACCCTTGGAATGAATGTTAGTCACAATCATAACAAATTCATATTACGAGGCTTCCTACATTTAGTATCGATTTAGTTAGGTGAACTAAATCGATAAATAAAACACGGTTCCAGAGGAATACCCTCCCGCGAACGCTCCAGAGCTGTTATTCGGTAACACAGCGCGCCTCACTTCACCCGTCCTGCCTACCGAAACTACACCTCTACCTTACTAAGAATCGCGCCGTCAAGATATATTTGTAGGTAAATGGTGAGATGGGGTTAAAACAAGTTACAGAATAGCGGGGCAGCCGTGGAATGAACTGCCCTGGTTTTCCCGAGGGACTCACATGGGGCTCTACAAGAAAAGAGTATACAGGTTTTGAAAGGATCGGTAACGCGCATGCGAATCCCCTGAATTTGCAGTTGCGGTTGTTTGCGTCCGAAATTGTATTAAAATCCCTTCGGCATTTTTTTCTTGTAATAATACATACCGAGACTCCTTTAACTTGTGTCGCATTAAAATAAAATAAATAAATATTAAGGGACAATCTTACACAAATCGACCTAGTCCCACAGTAAGCTCAGTAAGGCTTGTGTTATGGGTACTAGACGACGATATATATAATAGATCTCTTATATATATCGTCGTCTAGTACGAAAGTTTTTCTATGTATTTAAGTATTTATATCTATATAAATACTTAAATACATAGAAAAACTTCCATGACTCAGAAACAAATATTCATGCTCATCACACAAACATTTGCCCTTACCGGGATTCGAACCCAGGACCTTCAGCTTAGTAGGCAGCGTCACTACCCACTAGGCTAACCGGTCGTCGTTAGTAGTGACATTTCATGCAAAGCCGAGTCAGTCAACACTCATACGAAAATTAGGTGAAGTTTAAGAAATAAAACGTTAAATGGCTACACTAGCAAATGCAACACTACCATGTTGAAATAACTTTATTTTAATGAGAAACACTGGTGCCCGCATTGAATAACAATGGAAAAGGTACATACGTAATAATGTATCTGCGTATTTAGGTGTGTTCTAAAAGATACTTTCCATACAGGAATGGACGGAAACGATTTGATTGGCTGACTCTGATAAAATCTGATGCCAATCAGTATCACGTAGAGGCATAGTATTACACGACATCAGAATTATTATAATTTACATAAACATCCCATAGTATTATACTTTTTATAAATACACCATCGGTAGAATGGTAGCGTTTAAATACACTCAGAGGCAATGAAAACGGGTCACTTTCCATGGATTACTTTACAAAGTGACCCGTTTTCATTGCCTCTGAGTGTAAAACCCAATGTGAACTATGAAGGTACGCTACCTCAGAGGCAATGAAAACGGGTCACTTTGTAAAGTAATCCATGGCAAGTGACCCGTTTTCATTGCCTCTGAGTGTATATTAGCATGCGTCCCTCTCACATAACAAACTTGCCAGAGAGAGACAAATGCTTAATGTCCAACATATAAACGCAATCATGCATGCTAATAATCCAAGTATAAAGTTGTTAGAATACAAATGTCCCACCGAGTCAAACCATTACCACCAATTAATTAAGAATTTGCTCGAATCCTGGCTCGTACCAATGACTTTCTCGGAACCTATGTAATCGTTTGATACGAATATTTACCAGTGGGCAGCTTTTCGGTGAAGGAAAACATTTGCCAAGCAAATCAATGTCAAGTCACTAAACTACACGAGACGATATCCCAAATCCATTCATTTTCGACCAAGCAAGATAATTCGTATCCAGTAGTAGTGGAACGTATATGTACCTATAGAAACGATATTCAAGCAACGATATTGTAAGCTTCGTCTGCATTCTTCATAAACGTGGTCCGGCGTTCCGCGGCCCCTAGTCCGATAAAAAAAAAGACCGGGTTGCACTCCGGGAGTGCCGGCAGAAGTGAAAACTTGAATATTAACGTTGTGGATTTTTGATATTTTGGAATGGTTAGGGACTAATTTTGCACGAATTGCTTTAATTATCAGTATAACTAGTATCTGTGGCGAGTTTAACAATTTTTCCCCATCACAAAAAGTGCACAGCGCCGCTAAAGAAATTTTCACTTCAAAAAACTCATCTGCGTATAGACTTGCTGCTACTTCGATTTAAAGAGCACCAGGTTGTATAGCTTTGATCTATTTAATATTGACAAGATACTCACTTCATGGTTTTGGGGTCCGTGGTGAGATTGACCTTCTCGTTGGAGATGTACTGGATGTTCTTGGTGATGTCCTGGGAGTGCGCGCCGCGGTCTAGCCCCACCATGGCCAAAGGCGCGCAGGAGAGCAGCGGCCGGAACGGCTGGACAAACAGACAAATATCAGCATCATCATATCAGCCGAAGACGTCAACTGCTGGACGTAGACCTCCCCCAAAGATTGCCACAATGACCGGCCCTGCACCCGCATCCAGCGGATGCCCGTGACCTTTACCACGTCATCAGTCCACCCTTCTCCCACAGGAGATCTATCAACCTCGACAATCGGCATTGCACGTAGAACCGATTCCGAGTTCACTTAAGTTTAGCAACAGAACAGACAAATATATGTATACTAATAATATTAGGTAATTTATTTACTACTCTTATTTAACTGGTTTCTAAAAGGGTTTAGCAGGGCAGGGTCATCTTCCTAGTTTTTCCCGGTTGTACCCTAAACTGCAGCTGCACCCGTTGTTTTACCAATAGAATGGAGCTTAGCTGAATATTATCCATACTAATTCCACAAAGAGGAATAGTCTGTGGAGTCAAAAGTCTATACGAAATTCTGTGATTAAAAATGGCAACCAAATCTGACAGCATACGTTTCCATTGACGACGCGAAACTGAGGCAAGTTGGTCCAATTGACTTGGGTTTGAGTGTGCCACTTTTGGAGCGCTTATAATATAACCTATCTTCCACTTTTTTTAGGGTTCCGTACCCAAAGGGTATAAACGGGACCCTATTACTAAGACTTCGCTGTCCGTCTGCCTGTCTGTCACCAGGCTGTATCTGAAGACTAGCTATCGCGGTTCTTCAGATACAGCCTCCAGCATACAGTTGAAATTTTCACAGATGATGTATTTCTGTTGCCGCTACAACAACAAATTCTAAAAACAAAATAAAACAAATATTTAAGGGGGGCTCCCATACAACAAACGTGTTTTTTTTGCCGTTTTGTCCGTCACCAGGCTGTATCTCAAGAACCGCGATAGCTAGACAGTTGAAATTTTCACAGATGATGTATTTACACACAGGCAACCGCTATAACAACAAATTTTAAAAACAAAATAAAATAAATATTTAAGGGGGGATCCCATACAACAACCGTTTTTTTTTCAGGCTGTATGTCAAGAACCGCAATAGCTAGACAGTTGAAATTTTCAAAAATTATGTATTTCTGTTGCCGCTATAAGAATAAATACTAAAAACAAAATAAAATAAATATTTAAGGGGGCCTCCCATACAACAAACTTTTTTTATAGATAATGGTACGGAACCCTTCGTGCGCGAGTCCGACTCGCACTTGGCCGGTTTTTTATATTACATGCTTGATTATATAGAATGAACTTTCAGGATAGACATGGGCTACATTTTATCCCCTTGGATCTGCCTGGGTTCTTTGTAACAGGCGGGCGGCACCGTGCGGTTAGCTAGTAGCATAAAGTTGGGGGAAATCGATATACAAGATTTCACTGAACTTACAAAGCTTATAATATGTATAAAAAGCATGTAAAAAAGCTCGTATTGTTTTACTGTACAACCACACTTCAGCCACCAGCATAATAAGTATAATAACTCATACCTAAATACAAGTTCAAGGTCAAATGAACGAGGCTAGCAACGAACGGAACAATGAAGCATTTAACTCGACCAGCATAAGTGTACCCTAGCACTACACCTAATCCAGTATAAGATGAAGACCAACACAATTTGGTTAGGTTCTACCTTTACCGATATATTCCGCCGCGTTAAAAAGTCGCATGTTCGTACGAGTTTCAAAGAAACATGCAGCTCTCTGGCATTGACAGTATTAGCACTAGGAAGACTAGTTCTTGTTAGACAATCAATCGTTTAGGCCCGGTCCGATAGACCATTAAATACACATATTGATCGAAATATACCTATAAGCGTATCTCTGTCTTATTATAGCTCTAAAGGCCCATTTAGACGATACAAGTTCTTGAACATTCAATACAAGAAATTCGAGGCAACAAAAAAAATTGCACTGTATAAACATAACGTGCCATTATTGTATTCAAGCAGCAACTTGAATTCAATACTGGTATGCATGTTAGTTATAACCGTTCAACAAACACAGTTTAGCTAAAATACGGGTAAAATTCGTTAGGCTGTATCTGTTAGTTTGAGTTCATGCTTGCAAGGGCATAGTACGTAATTAACTACTTAAATACTAGTGTTATTATTATTATTATCGTATTGACGAGAGACATTATTCTGATCTTGACACGTTTTATTGTTATTGACCCTGTACATCTCTGACAATATAACATAAACACAATACAACATAAACATATAACATTAATGTTCCTTTTTTGTTTTGACGCTTAGAGACCGTATACATCTCTTAGAATAATTATTAATTGTATTTGGACGCTCAGAGACCTTATACATCTCTGGAATACTGAATAATATCATTAACTTCTGTTTATGCTGATACAGATCTTATATCGAATGTAATGGTCATATTTTGCAATTTTGTTTTGTTTACATTAATTTAGTGACATTTAGTTTGTAAACCTTTTATATATAATTTTAAATTATTATTGTGTAAGATTACTATTTTATTGTAAATTACCGTTTGACATGTAAAAGTGCCCTTGTGGCCTATTTGCAGAATAAATAATTGATTTGATTTGATTTGAGATTTGTGTTTGAGAGAGACGGTTAAATCATATTTTAGTAGCGCTTCACTCGAAGCCGCTGCTGTTGTTTTCTCGCTATGTAGAGGGAAGCGCCTATTACGAACAGAGGGCATTTTTTAAATTCATACTTTACAATTTGGAAACTTCTACGGATTTATAAACACGACTACACTATGATAATGAACGTGTCATTTTCCAAATACTTCTCATAATTCTGTCTATGTACATAAACTTTGTAATTAATCGATATGATACAGAGAAAGAATATAATGGAAAAATAAACCATCTTCGTCTGTAGCCCCCGACAGGATTCGAACCTGCGACCTTTCTATTAACGCGAGACTGCTCTACCAGGTCGTAGGGTCCCAGGGTCGTAAAGGTCGCAGGTTCGAATCCTGTCGGGGGCTACAGACGAAGATGGTTTATTTTTCCATTATATTCTTTCTCTGTATCATATCGATTATAAAATGATCGGGGTAACTTCCTCATTAAAAAAAAATAACACGAAAACAAAATATTTAATTAAAATAATTTGTTTCGTGATAAGGGCATTTAAACTTTGTAATTATTAGTATTAGTGTATAGCAGAGATAGATTATCGCTATCTATCCGCACGTGAGCGATTAGTGCTTGCAACGCCGGACGGAGGGTGCGTTTCTCGTTGTATGCAAGTACCTCAGTTTGTATATAAATTCCGTATGGTATGTATGGCACACTGCACCGCACCTCCGTCCGGCGAAATTTGTATGCAGCTCCGCACCTCCGTCCGGAGATGCGGCGCAGTGTGACATCAGCCTTAGCGGGACTTTAGACATATACCTCCATCTGTATTGCACTTGCCTCTATGAGATCTGTCAGATGAAATAGCGAATGAGAATATAATTCCCGGTGTGGTAGAGTCGACTAAGGGAACAGGGTTGATGTGTGTTGTGGGCAATGGGCTAGCAATATCACATTTTGTCGATCTTTTATACCCACATTTATGCTCAAAGTAGCACTGGAACATAAGTTCATGTGCTGTGCCTACCCCTTTTGGGAATAAAGGCGTGAATTTATGTAGGTACCTATGTATGTAGGTAATGTACTATACAGGTTGCAACATGCAACCACCCAAAGTACAATAATAACCTGTGTATATAATTTTGACCTCTTCTTAGGCGTAACTACTTCTGCTGCGGACTGCCTGCAGTCTTTAATTAGGAACTTATACGTCTATTTGAGAAAATGAACTGCATTTCTTTTAAAAAGCGGGAGTAGTATGTCTTGCGGAAATCTTAGTGTAGATTGGTAAAAAGATATGCTTTTGGAATATTGATTCTACGATTTTCAAGTTTAAGGAGACATCATTAACGCAACATTAGAGCCACCACACACACACCGACCCAGTATGCATGTTGGTTTTTGATGGGATGTATACATGTCATGATTTGTCAACCCCAATTTAACCGAAGCTGACTAATTGCTATCGTCTGGAGGCAGGTTGTGCTGCTGATCCAACTGTCAAACAAGTCGTACTGAGAAATTGCATGCACATGTGGCCGGATTGTTACATCTGTACGCTATTACACCCAATTATGACTTCGACATGTTGTACTGGCAAGTTGGGGTAAAATCACATAATCTGTATACCCCATAAGTCTATACGGCATATTCGCGTGCAAAATGCCGAATCCATAAGCAGACCGTTGATCCGATCACGCGCAGACACGATGGCCCACTGACGCACGGCGGTCGACTGATTCAGCCGCCAAAAAACCTACATACTATCCATCATATACAACGTGTTAATAAAATAACGCAAAACCTGAAAACAGTTTGTTCAGAATCGAGCATAGAATGCAAAAAAAAAAAAAAAAAAATGACAAGATTTATTTTTTACATTTGTATGGAGTGTTGGCCGACTGGGGCGACCTGCTCCATACAAATGTAAAAAATAAATCGCATCAAAAAATTTATTTTTTATTTTTTTCGCATTCTACTCTCGATTCTGAACAAACTGTTTTCAGGTTTTGCGTTATTTTATTAACACGTTGTATAAGCTATACTAATTTATACAGATGAAAACTGTGAGATTGTAGCTTTGTAAGTTTATAAGTCTGTATTTTTTGGATAATCTCCGGAACTACTCATATGATTTCAAAAACTATTTCACCTGCGTACAGAATGGACTTCCCTGATGGACATAAACTATGTTTTATCCAGCGGGTTTGCACGGGTCAATGCGCGGGCGCAGCCGCGCGGGCAGCTAGTCCATACTAATATTATAAATGCGAAAGTGTGCCGGTCTGTCTGCCTGTTACCTTTTCACGCTTAAACCACTGAACCGATTGAGATGAAATTTGATATAGAGATAATTTGAATCACGGGGAAGGTAATACTATAGTTTTTTATCCCAGAAATCATCCTCTAAGGAGATGAAATGGGGGGTGAAAGTTTGTGTGGAGCAACGATATAAACGAGTTCTATGCGAACAGTCGCGGGCACAAGCTAGTATTATTATAAATACGAAAGTAACTCTGTCTGTTTCCTTTTCACGCCTAAACAACCTAACTACCTAAACCAAAACCGCCCCGTAAACTGTAACTTTAACTTGTAACTTATTTATTTAGTGTTCCGTAACACAATTACCCCGTTGATTGGACCCGTAGGAACCGCGGGCAGCTTTACAGCATCCAGTATCCTCACCTAACCTAACCTAACCTTAACTGATCTGCGCCACAAATATTGAAGATAGCTTTTAATTAAAAGCAATAATTCAGAAATTAGAATAATTGTTCGCAGATTCTATACCCCGATGTTCCTGTTCATGGATAACGATTTATTTGAAATCTTTGCAAATTCAAACGCAGAGATTTTCTTAATATGTAGGTCAACTACAAAAATAAGTATTTGTTCACCTTATTGCAATGCGATAAGGTGCAAAAACGGATACATCTAGATTCTACATCGACATCAGAATTCAATAAAAAAACTTCTTTTTCTCATAGTGGGTCCACGTGCGAAAGCGGTGTACCGGTTCTAGCACTTCAAGCGAGACGCACGCGCCGACCGGCTGATCAGTTGATTCAACCCGCCATAACCACGCTTGCTATTGTGGTTTGCTAGCTATTATGTAATGTCATACTAGTTGCCCGCGCGGCTTCACCCGCGTATTTCAAATACGAATAGATAAACAAACAAACAAAAATATTTATTTCGGACACTTGATCCATCCAGATAAGGTTCCGGACATTACTGATTACATACAAACTTACAAAGCTACAAGCTCACAGACTTTTCCTCTTTATTAGTATAGATGAATTGAATGTCAAGCGGTAGCGTGATCGCAATATATCGCGCAATGTCCCGCAGTTTTTAGTAATTAACAAAACTTGTTTTTAAAATAGTATTTTGTATTATTTATTAAAAAAAGGTTATTCAGAGAAAACATTATGGTCGCCGTCTAATCGACATAGAAAAAGGGGGAGGTACACACTTTATTTCTAGGCTAGTGTTTTGGCTGTACCCCTACCCATCGCGGAATGTGCTTAGCCATTTTCAAACTAAATTTGAAAATGGCGTCTCCTTATGGGTGTTGACTTCAATATCATTTGACATTTAACAGTGGCCTTTCGGTGAAGGAAATAACTAGCTAGATTAGAGGGAGGAAGAGTAGAAGAAGGCTTTATAACTAGAGTTTTCCGTCGGATCGGAAGGTCAGAGGCTGTCGATTTCGTAAAACTAGTGCCTACGCCGGGATTAGATGCCCCGCGCTCCTTTAGTGAAAAGTCGGTAAAATCGCTAGAAGAATGGTGGTGACTTCAAGTCATTCGTGTGATTGGTGGGTATACAAAAATGTACTCACATTCCCTTTACTCCGCAGTCCGTTGCTCGCCAGGGGCGCTACTTTCCTCAGCACACCCATGTTTAGGATCTGAAACAAAGCAACCACATCATCATCATCATCAAATTCAGTCAATTCATAACCATTAGCAGCAGTTCTACTTCATAGGCTGCTGACTTTTTTTAATGCTACGACGGTGGCAAACTGGCGTACGGCAGATGGCAAGCAGACACTGTCGCCTATGGACTCTTGCGACACCAGGCCCCGTATCATAAGTGACAAGATAGAGCGTCAGTCTCGTTCTATCGAACGGTGTCAGCCAGTGACGGACGCTCTATCTTATCACTTATCGCGTGATAAGGCCGACCATGATACGGGGCCAGGCCGGCTAGCACGATAGGTTTTATAGTCCCGGTTTACGGAGAAAATGTACTGATGCGTCACGTAAAACATGTCGATAAAACCAATCGTGCTAGCTTGTAGAGGAATCACAAGCACGCCACCGACCCTTTATTAATTTGAGGATTCGTTGTGTTGATAGCTAGAGAAGAGACGAACGCAGGTCCCTCACTTATACAATAGTCTCAACACAACATCCTCGGGTGCACTGATACTGCTACATAGACGTATAAGAATCTAATTCACAATAAATAGACGTTTTTTTTTATTTACTATTTATTGTGATCATTTAATGTTACTAATACCAGTGGCGGAGCGCCCATACAAGTCGATTCTCACCGGCTATTTACATAAATTTATTTTTAGGCAAGCCTATAGTTATGAATTCTAAATTCTTTTTTTTTTGTCCCGGGTTGTAGTGTGATAAGTAACCTACCTACCGACTCACATGTCACTATGTATACTCTTGTGTACTCTCTATTATATGACTACTCTATGATGCTAGTATATAAGCCATATAAAGGACTCTAATAAACGTACAACTATTAACTAGTTTGAATCATCTCCCACATTACACGGCGACCGTGCCGTTGCGTGCGGCCTTCGAAATTTCAAAATCGAAAATGTACACGCGCCGCCAGTGATCCATACCCAAAGCCCCCCGAGTTTTTGTGTTATGTTATAAGTTTTGTATATTGTTATGTATGTTAGTCTGCAAAGTATTTGTAAATATGGGCCTTGTTGCCTGACTCAAATAAATAAATAAAGGTCTCCATAAAGGTTTAACATAGGCCACCACCCAGTTGGCAACATGAGGCTACGAAAATCTGTAGAGCTCGGAACAATCAACTTAGAAATCACCTTCCACTACCGCCGCGCTTAATTACAATGACTAATTACAAACTAATTAATATTCTTACTCGACTTAGAGAAGGGCACCCACAATAATGAGGGTTACGATTGCTTGAATGTAAAATTAAGTTAATGGTGACACGAGTGTGACGACCTATACCTGTACAAATATCTATGCAGACTAACTGGCAAAAATATGTAAACACGGCATATAGATTATGCCATTATTCAGAAAAATATATAATAAATAGGGGCAGTACCAACAGCGTTCTGGGGGTGATTGCGGGCCAACATGATTTTCAAATTTTGGCTCACTGTATTGGGATGCCAAAGTGCTTTTTATCATATCCATACTAATATTATAAATGCGAAAGTGTGTCTGTCTGTCTGTCTGTCTGTCTGTCTGTTACCTCTTCACGCTTTAACCGCTGAACCGATTGCGATGAAATATGGTATGGAGATAGTTTGAATCCCGGGGAAGGACATAGGATAGTTTTCATCCTGGAAATCACCCCCTAAGGGGATAAAATGGGGGGTTGAAGTTTGTATAGAGCTGCGATATAAACGATTTCCACGCGGACGGAGTCGCGGGCAGAAGCTAGTAGGAAATATAAGTTAGCTGTATTAAGTATCATTCTTTACTAACATTAGTCTTAACTCTTAAGTCTCATTAACAAAATAAGGATTATATGTCTGATAAAAATAATTGAATTGAATAGTCAACGATATAACAGTACTATTTCTACAGTCGACTACAAAATGATGGTGATTTGATTGTGGACGTTGTACAGTCAGCGTCACATAGTTAGTAGCAGCCAAAGTAGCCAAATATATCGTAACACTTCCTTATTCCTATAGTAATAAAGACGTGTTCCGATATATTTGGCTACTTTGGCTGCTACTAACTATGTGACGCTGACTGTAGTCCAATTAAATCACCATGGTGATCGTGTAAAGCGTAATCCAATCAAATTGACCACTAGAATCACTCGAAGTAACATTTTGATAGCCGGGGTATCCAACTGGATGATCTGCCACTAAAATAACCCAAGGGATTGTGCTGGACATAGCCAATGTCCGATGAAACTACTTCTGCCCACGACTCCGTCCACGTGGAACTCGTTTATATCGTAGCTCCATACAAACTTTCACCGAGTACATACAGCCAAGTGCAGAAATATTTATCGATTTAATCCTCTCACAAATATGTACCGAAACCTTAATTTAATACGCTTACATAAGAGCGATGGGACATAGGTATTTATGACTAAGCAACCATATTTTTACACTTGACTACCTATTTATAGAATTATTTTTTTAGAGATCAACGAACTAAAAAGAACTCGTTTTCTCTCCGAAAGCTTTTATCTGCGTCGCCTTGGACTTTGTTCGACTAATGAATGTAGCATCAGCCAGTACGACATAAGTAATTGAGTACACAATGCACCACTGAACAGATGCGGTGCAACTCTGTTGCATTCGGATGTTTACATAATTAGATAACCTTGGGAGTAGGAAAATGTTCATTGAAGTGATATTAGACTAAGTCTAACGCAGTTATAACACTACACGGAATTAAAAGGCCCTTTCTATAAATCAGCTGTTGTTTTTTATCAAGGCAGGAGCCCAATTACGAGTATATGGACTACATAATGGGCCGTCCTCATGGCCGCAGGGCTCGCAGGGCAGGACGCAGTTGTGCAGTGGAATGAGATTAAACTGTACGAGTATGATGAGCCATGATGGTCCATTGTGCGGAGCAGGTTTCCCACTTAAATCCAGAAATGAGGGTTCAATAGAGGGGTTAGTCATCTAGAGCTGGAAAGCAAAAGGTCTAGAGGACTGTCTCTTGTGGGGCTTCTAGACGGGATATACTACGGAAATGTGTGGCCGGTAACTATGGGCGTCTTGTCTTGTTCTTACTTCCATGCTAAAACAAACAAGGCATTTACGGAAAAGTATAGCCCGCCTAGAAGCCCCTTGATTGCACACACTTACCCGATGGACAGACCGGCCGATCACCACACAATGACAATTTTGGAAATAATGTATAATAGCTGATTTTTTCTATGTAACGGATATATTATCAATTTAATAGTTACCTCTAGAGACAAAATCCAACAAATCAAAAAAATGATTACTTGACTAGCTTCTGAAAAGTCATATCAAATACTAATATGTAAATGTATTTATCTTTATTTTGGTTCATTTACATTTGCTCTATAATATTTAAGATAAATCGTACAAAAAAGACAATGCATGCTTCATTAAAATCTAGAAAACTACTTCAGGGTGGAAAGTTTGTTGGATTCCTGAATAAAGCATATTAGAATAACGTTTTAAAACGAAATAAACAAAAAACCGCTATTATAAATTAATGATTTACAAAGGAGTACAGGTATTTATTAATATTTTGATCAATAAAAATCATTATTTTCTCATTGCCAGTTTCTTTAATTACTTTAGACATTTATATTGAATGGCTTAATGATTGGTAAATTGTATGGCTACACTGTATTCAATCAAGCAAAATCGGCTCAACGGATTTGGATGAAAATTGACACACAGGTAGTCCATAACCTGGATTTAGATACAATACCTATAGGAAAATTTTTATCCCAAAAACAATATGTCGCGGGAAAATACTAGGAATAAATTAAACAGTATCTACCTAACATGGAAATATTATTTTGATACGAGTTGCCTAATCAACGTATATAAATATGGAAAGTACATTAAGATCTTACAATATTACTATGAATTAGTAATTAGTGGGGCCAAATGCTTCTGCGTCCTGCATTTCCAGAGTATTTTTAGTATAAATTGGTATTTGCATTATGTAATTAAAGATAGATATTGCCAACAGGTTTAAAACAAGTTTCATTCAAGCTAATCACTTATGAAGCCGAAGTATAAGTATTAGCAAAGATTACCCATTCAAATATTTAGTAATGCTGTTCGAAATGTATAAACACGGAATTCTTGTGAATAAGCAACTATTAAATGCATGTATATCTATACCTTATTTACTTATATGTATATGTATATCTTGACTACTATCAGCGCACGCGGCCCCGCCATATCCATACTATACTAAATACTATCCATACTAATATTATAAATGCGTAAGTGTGTCTGTCTGTTACCTCTTCACGCTTAAACCGCTGAACCGATTTGGATGAAATTTGGTATAGAGATAGTTTGAGTCCCGGGGAAGGACATAGTATAGTGTTTATCCCCAAAATCATCCCCTAATGGGTCGAAATGGGAGGTGAAAGTTTGTATGGAGCTACGATATAAACGAGTTCCACGCGGACGGAGTAGCAGGCACAAGCTTAGTATTGAATAAAAACAACTCATTCGTCATAAACGGTTCAGTAGCTAAGACGTTATGGTGGAACATACGTAGATAGAATCACACTGCTAAAAAAAATCATAGCACCTAATTTTAACTTTGCCAAAAAATGCTGAAGCATACGCAATTGTTTAGGAGGCTGCCTCTTAATAATACTACTAGCTCGTTAAGTTGTAGAGCTCCCGAGCCTGTCTTATTTCAATTTCGAAAGAGTGACTCGACAAAAAAAAAGTAGGTATACTATTAACGAACCTGAGGCTCTAGTATAAGTTTTACCGAAACAAAACTTTACGGTCGCGTTGACGTTTTACCCTCAACTTGTATGGGATTTGACAGCTGAACGCAAACGCGGTCGTAACGTTTTGTTTCGGTAAAACTCATACTAGAGCCTCTGCTCATAAAATTTCACGAGTCCCGGAAGGAGGTCGCCATATCATTAACGTACAAGATAAATAGTAATGGACCCAAATGTGAGCCTTGGGGTACTCCAGAGGGGATTGGGAGAAAGCATGATGTGTATCCCTTCAAGGCTACTGCCTGACTTCGATTAGATAGGTACGATTTTATCCACCTCAGAAGGTCACCATGTATACCGAGCTCGAGTAATTTGTATGGGATTTGACAGCTAAACGCAAAGGCGGTCGTAACGTTTTGTTTCGGTAAAACATACTAGAGCCTACGTAGACTGTAGTGTACAGAACAGTGGGACCGACACCCGACACTTGGACGCCGAACAAACGATTTTCGGCCCAAGCTGAAGCATAGGACATCGATCGCTTCGCTCGGTCGTTCGGTAAGCATAGGATACCCAAGAAGAAAGCTAGCAGGAAGGCTTTGTGGCTTTGCGAAATCAGAGTTCTTTTCCACCTTAGGGCTTGTGTTGAAGATTTTCGACCCCCCCTATCATCATCCTGTTTACAGTCTACGAGATTTGGGACTGGTCTTTTGACAGTTCCAATATGACGTAAAGAGTGATGTGGCTAGAGTAAATCGATTGTCATAATATCCGATTAAGATTGATGGTGGCTAACAAAAGAAATCGATTGATTACTATGTAATTATTATTTTTAGGAAATCAAATAGAGTCTATACACAGTCGTCTGCTAACAAAAGTGTCCTGTAATAAAAATCGAGAGAGCTCGTCGTCTCATGAGAGCCGTGCAGAAATCAATGCCATATTTTCAAACGGAACATTTTGGACAATCAAATTTGTCGGTTTCGATCGAATCGTGGATCGATTTGATTTTATTTCGTGTTATCGTGACAGTAATTAAATAATACATTGTTATTTTCCTATTCACAATTATTTGATTCATACCGATTTATTTCTAAATTGACAGACTCCAATCGATTGAAGCAGTGTAACAGTAATTAAAAATAAAAAAAGTCGTTGGTCGAAATGACAGCCCCTTAGGTGGTCAGAGCTCCGAGCTCTGAGCTCGTGAGGATGCGCTCGCGCTGGTTTGAGTGAGGGACCTGCATTTGTCTCTAGCTGTCAACGAGGGCTTAGCAGCGTTTTTGATTCGTCTGGAGACGCAAGCGTCCACAAGCTACGGTGTCAGCTTGCCATCAGGCAGGCTGTATGCTTATTTAAAACTGTCCTAGTCTGTATTTAAATTTATACCAGCTACTCCAGTAAAAAGCAGTTTTATAATAAAATAATAATGGTCAGTTTTTATTATGTCTATCAGATAAAATGATGGCTTACATATAACCTGTAACACAGTAGGTCAACTGAAAACTATAAACAATAACAATTGAACATTAATTAAAACCACAAGATTAAAATAACAACATTGCTATGAAATAATTCTTGTAGCACTTATGAATAGCTGAACTCATGAAATGGAGGAATATAGCAGACCAAACCCATGGAGACTCGGAGGCTTAACCCTCGGCAAATATGTGCTCAGGTATTTGTCTATTGTTTCACAGTTGCTGAGTATTCATGTCACCTAATGAGACCATTGTAATAGGATAGGGGTGTAGACACTACATAAAATAATCAATAATGTCATATTTTCTCGAAAAAGGATTAAAAATGTAGTCAAATGGAGAAAAAATCAACGCAAAAGGTTAAACAATCCCGAAGTTAGAGGTGTCCAAAGTTTTAAGAAGGGGTACCTATGTTCTGTCCCTTTTCGCAAAACGCAACTTCATATGAAACGATGCTTGTAGTTTGTGACGTCACTAATAGACGGCAACGTGCCGTGCCCCATCGTGTTCAGCGCCGCCATCGACGCGGCACGCCGCGCGCGCGGCTCGCTCTGCGGCAGCCTCGCATATTGTGACGTCACACACTGATTGAGTTTTCTCTCTCTAACAAGCAATATCAAAACGGTTGTAGCTTCGTAATTCTTTGAGATATCTGAATGGGATTTTCGTCACTAGGCATATTTTTTTGCCTTCTTTCTTTTGGAGTACTTAATAATAATTTTCGAGTCTACATCCGTATTATGTGTAAGCTCTGACATGTAAAAGAGCCCTACTTGCAGAGTAACAATTTGAATACCTGAGGTTGCTTCTTAGGTTCACGACACAATGCCTGTGATACCTAATTCGTCTGTTTCTGTTTTTATTTTAAGCTATAAATAAGTACGTACTTACATTAAATAAACAACAACTGTTTTCTTCTGGAGGAGCGGGTCTTCCTGACAGGTATTTTTTACCTACTAGGAAGACGCAACCTGTTGTCATTTTGTAACTCGCAATTTATGAAATAAATCATTTTTCATTTTCAGCTGGGCATATGCTACTGAGAGACTGGAATACTAATAAAATGTTCAGAAAACAATCCTATGTAGTAATATTATGTGTGCAATAAATACTTTGAGTTTCAGCAAATATAAAATTGAATTCAAAAACGTAATTCTTGGTACAAGGTTGCTTGCTAACTGTACTTTTTTGCAGTCATCAACAGGGCTCGGATTTTACATCGCACGGTAAGACGAAAGAAAACTATGGAGTCGATATTAACATTACAACTTTACTCATATTCATACTCACTCATTTTCCTAGTCCCGTAATTATTATATATTTATCATGCTGTCAAATTTCAACTTGGTTGCATACCTAGTTATCCAGACCATATTGTTGCGATAGACTTAACGGTGGGTACTGGCCGCTTTATTTAATTGCCTCATGTTTCAATCATTGACGGCTTTAGACGTGTCATTTATTTAAGTTTGCAATTAGTGCATACATTAATTAACTTAATTATTACGTGAACATTTTATTATTTAGCTTATAATGTAATAAACATGGTGTGGCGGTTAACATTTGTATTTACAATATAATAAACTTTTGGTATTAATTAAATGAATGAGTATGAGTATGAATATGAGTAAAGTTTTAATGTTGATATCGACTCCATAGTTTTCTTTCGTCTTATCGTGCGATGAAAAATCCGAGCCCTGGTCATCAACTACTAATTTGAGAGGGTTCTAATGGGTCCAAACACAAAGGGTTAAAAGGAGCAGCTCCTACTTTATTGGCAACTGTAGGTACTTTTCTGCAAACATCGGCTACTAATTGTGAGGGTTCTAATAGTCCCAAACATGAAGGTTTTCTCTCAGGAAATGGAGCCTTCTATCTCCATCATTAGACCAGTTTTATGGTCCCATTGTTGCATTATCATCCAAGCAGTGTATGGAAATTTTAGCTCAATCAGTTGACTGTTTTAAAATTAAAAAAATTCCACATTTGACCCAAACAAACATACATATATTGCAAGTAAAAAAAAATTGTAACTAATGAATGATGTTGACTATGGTTATTCTCAGAACAATCTTTATACAGCAGAGGGCCTAGTGTCCTTTAGGGTGACCTTTCCTTGTTCACAAATAATCCAGAGAATAAAAATATATCTTACACCTATTTATTTATATAGAAGATGTAAACGTGTATTTCGTGCGCAAACTCTTTAAATCCACTCATCATCCTCATACCCATGCTCTCTTATTCAATCTTCCATCCCCCATTAGGAAATTTTCATATTTAGTACAGCAGCATGAAAAGGTAACAAACAGACCACCTGATTTTACGTGACTGCCCAAAACAAGGAGTGTTATTTTTGTATATGTCTGTTAGTTAAGTGCAAAGTTGAATTGTACGACATTGCAACGCATTCCAGTAAATCCAGTTGCCAGTTGCAATATACGAGTAAACAACAGTTGTACTTAGATACACGTACAATTGCGTAGGTAGCAACTGAGACCTAGTTACGCTTAGTTCCTATTCCTGGCCGCAAGATACATATATAGTAACTATAAATACGTAAACGCCTACGTGTTACTGTTACTTTATATCACACTTGGAAGCAAATCCAATACTAAAATACTATACTGCAAATAGAAATCAGAATTTCTCTCGTGACCGAATTTCTTGAATATTTACAGGTAGTAAGGAATTTATGGATGCTTATAATCGTTTCCATATCGGATGTGGAACGATAAATCGTTTATGTATAAATAAAACTTACCGGTAATTTACAGCGACACGGAAATTCCTTATTACAGTAACTCGGTTACACGATGCAATGAGACCTGCTCACTAAATGTTCATGTCTCGTAGCCGTGAATGGATCAAACTGGTCCGGTTATCCGCTAAATACACAGGTAGTTATATTGATAAATTAAGGAGTAAGCCACGTGTGATAACATCAATTGATAAACACAAATGAGACGATTAAAATAAATACTGTTGGTGGTTATATTCTCTTTGTCTGTGCGCGCTGCGCGCGACGTGCGTGATGTTCCCGGTCTGACCACAGAGTGAAAAAAAAATCGAAATCGACTGTAAATATTTGAATATTTTGAAAATTTAATTATATTTTACGCTGTAATTGGTTCAAAAGTAGGGCTTAACATGAAATATAGGCACGTGATTAGTTGAAATGCCTCCCGTAAAAGGCTTACTCGTACGTGATTGGCTACATTTTTATTTCAAGGCCATTTTTGTTTTATGTAGTTATTTCCTACCTTTAGTATATACGATCCGTTTCAACGTAATTATATAATACTACTCAAGTCTACTTTCTAATTATTAGCCATAATCTAAAGCTAAAAACGTAAAATAAATTGTCAATAATGTGATTAAAAGTTTTTGGCATTTGATAATTAAAATTAACTTACAATATCTAAAAGTGCTCCTTGTAACTAATGCCGCAGCTCAAAGAGTATAATAAGTATATTTATGTAAAGAGTGGCAACACCAAGAAATTACTGGTCCCACAGCCGCCTAGCAGCGAGTGGATTGAACTACTCTGACGCACACATGCGTGCAGCGTGCACGCTTCACATACACACTAACGCACACATATATATTCAGGCACCACGCACACACGTATACAAAAGTTGTATTCTCTGTTTTGACTTTGAAGCCTACAATGCGACTATCAAAGTTAGGAAAAACATGAATAAAAGAAACATGATATAAATCACATTTTAGTTACCTGCGTACTTAGGTTCATTCCCTTCATACTTTGCCAGTCACATTGTAGGTTTCAAAATAATCACACAACTATGAAATGGATCTGAAAAGTGAAACATGCAACATTCATAAAAGTATTTATTCAACTTAACAAATAACAAATTATGTAACAAGAACTTAACAAAGCACAACCTTCTTAACAAAAAACACGAGACAAGGACGAGATATAGCTTCAAAACTTTAGATTAAATCTCTTGGACCAGATTTAACAAATCCACGTACAGCCGATCTACACTTCATATTACTCAACCTCAAACTATTTACTGCACACATAATACCTAGATATTATTTTTATAAATAGATACTGTGGCTAAAACTATTCTTGATTTTATTTAAATATGATTTAAATGTGTTTTCATTCAATGTTTTTATAGACAATACATTGACATTTATTTACTGACTGACACGTAGGTATACTTCATCTAAAACCACAAAGGCCGATCAACAAACACTAGAGATGGGTAATCTCGGCTCCGCGGAGTGATCCGAATCACTAAATCCGACTCCGCTATCGGTACCGACTCCGCTTATCGGTACCGACTCCGCTTATCGGTACCGACTCCGCTTAACGGCTCTTCGACTCCTTTGAATCCCTCAAACAAAATCACTCCGGACTCGTTGGTTTTAATACAAATCCTTTGAATCCCTCAAACAAAATCACTCCGGACTCGTTGGTTTTAATACAAATCCTTTGAATCCCTCAAACAAAATCACTCTGGACTCAGTGGACTCGTTGGTTTTAATACAAATTCAGTGATATTAACGGTTTTCCGAATCTTTTGAGACATATCCAATCTCAAAGTTATATTGAATCGGAATATCCGAAATTATAATATTTTTTTCTGATGGAGCTAGTTTTTTTGGTTTTCTTACGAATGCGGATTGCGTTGTTATTATCATTATAACAAATTAGTTAATAAAATCTTAAAATTATTTGCACAAGGTCAAGTACCTACACTACTTTGATTTATTTTATTATATTACTAGCTGTTGTTATACTTGTTATCGATTTCCCTTCGTACTTCACAGGCTTAGGACGGTCAACCTTGATTGAATCTAACTAAAATCCTCAGCCGGGGGACAACCAACACTACGTTTATGACATAAGAGCCATTTTTACCTGCATTGAATACAAAAAGAGCTAAAATTGTCGACATTAGCATCATTCGCAATGTAATCGCGAAGTTCTCCGATTTGAGCCGAATCAAGCCGAAGCCGAATGGCGTGCCACGTGACCAGTCAAAGTCATAGCCGCCGCGATCGCGATCCGCGATCGGCTCGCTCTCGCTCGCTCCTTGCTCCGATCCGCGTGCCGTGTACGCGGCATTCGGCTCTGGTGCCGAGTCGGAGTTAATAAATCCCCGGATTCGATAAGATTTGAAAGGAGTCGATAAGGGATCGGAACCGCTTGCGGATTCGAATCATTTAAATCTTCAAGTCCGGATTTACCCATCTCTAACAAACACAATTCCATATTAATGAGATATTTGTCCATGTTCAGTTAAATAAAATGGATATAATCTTAAAATTTATTGTCGTGGGTCTATTGTACTGACATCTATTTCCATTTTCTGTCAACAACATTAAATACAGCGATCCGCTTCGCCAGAGATGTCACTACTTTCCATACAATCAATCGGCGTGTCGCCTCTTTTCTAAGTTTCCAGCCCCTGCCGCAGCTTCTCTGTCTAATGGAACTTCCAAACTTCAACAAAATGACAATGACACTGACTCAACTGACTGTCATTGTCATGTGGCGACGAAAACAACGTGCTTGTGCTGAAATAATTCGGCCTTAAATGAAACTAATTTACAGCCCTCATACCTATAAACATACAGGTAATCATGAATGAAAACGACGAAAAGGATTTCGCAGCTCTCGGCGTGAAGAAATGGCTGATCAAACAACTATTCAATCTAGGTACGTTCTTGACTTGTTTTCCTTATTTATTTGCGTCTATTGTAGTTTGTTAAACAATGCCTTAATATGTGGCTATAGAAATTGTACAGTTAGGTTATTTATCTTATTTCAGGGATTAAAGCGCCAACGCCTATCCAAAAAGGTTGTATTCAGCAGATATTAGAAGGCAATGATTGTATAGGCGCGGCTAAGACTGGCTCGGGGAAAACATTCGCGTTTGCGCTGCCTATCCTGCAGAACTTGGCTGAGGACCCTTATGGGATATTTGCTTTAGTCCTGACACCAACACATGAGTTAGCATATCAGGTAAAAAAGTGATTTTAATAAAAATAAACTGCGTCTTACTGTGTGAGGTAACATTTCAACAAATTGCTTTTGTATCCAACCCATGTGGTATTTTACAATGTTGCCATAGTGTTATGAATTGCCTCAAATTTTTTTTAAGTTATTAGTCTAGAAAAGAAGTTAGAAAGGCAATTTTTTGAGATGGTCATTCTAATCCTTTTGTGTGCAAGTGGCATGAGTATTAATTCTGTCAGTATGAATACCGCAGATAGCAGACCAGTTCAGCATCCTCGGGCAACCCCTCTCCCTCCGTGTCTGCATTGTCACCGGAGGCTCGGACCAGCTGGAGGAGTCCCTGAAACTAGCCAAGAGGCCCCACATAGTAGTGGCTATGCCGGGCCGCCTGGCCGACCACATCACTGGCTGCGACACATTCTCGTTGAAGAAGATTAAATACTTGGTATTGGATGAAGCAGACAGGTGGGTTTTCTGAAGTTTTTGCGAGTTGTACCTAGTTAGTTAGTTAGTTTACTGGGCTATTTTCCGCAAGTCGACATACAGTGTGCCTATTTTGCGTGAAATAGTGGGGTAGCGCTACTCTAACCACCCTACTCTACCTTCTACCTACTATAGATCATTTAATCCATGAGTACAGAATAAGTAATAGTACTATGTACAGAAGGTTCTCTGTTAACAGATTCCCCGTTTAGGTACGCCAAACGTGCCTAAATGTGGCCATCTTTCCGTCCTTTCATCCGTTTGACGACCGGTTAGCCTAGTGGGTAGTGTAGCTGCCAATGAAGCTGAAGGTCCTGGGTTCGAATCCCGGTAAGGGCAAATATTTGTGTGATGAGCATGAATATTTGTTTCTGAGTCATGGAAGTTTTCTATGTATTTAAGTATTTATATCTATTATATATATCGTCGTCTAGTACCCATAACACAAGCCTTAATGAGCTTACTATGGGACTAGGTCGATTTGTGTAAGATTGTCCCCTAATATTTATTTTTATTATTTATTTATTATCTCTTTCTATCCCCATGCAACACGCTCTTTCGGAGGCGGAGCTTTGTTTTAATTCAAACAAAATTGATAGGTACCTATGCAAAAGTAGACTTCAATGTTCATCTGTAGTCTTTACCTATATTGTTTGCTTCACGATTTATTTGATAGGTTACATAAATGAGTACCTATGTAAAAGAATAATAAATTTCAATACCTAGCTGTTAAAAGCTTTGTAAGTATGTTAAGAATATAGAAACATTCCATCCTTCTTCTTTAAGTAGGTAGTAATTTATCTAGCTACCTTGGGTATATGTATCGAGTAGGTACCTTCTGATATACCAACAGTACAGAAACACACATTTCCTTACGCCTTACCTAGACGCTATGAGGAGCATAAATTGAGAGTCATCAACTTCATCTGATCTTGAAATAAAGATAACACTAGTCTGACTATGCAGTTTAAAAGAAATACAAAGGTACAATTTGTTCATAAATGTAAAAGAGAGTAAAATACAATATCCAGTTAGTTTATAAGCGTCTTTATTTACCCATGATACAATAACAAACTGAACTTTTTATTGTTTCAGATTATTTTGTGAATCATTCTCAGACGATCTGGAGACAATATTCAATGCACTACCTGCAAAAAGACAGAACTTGCTCTTCTCAGCAACAATTACTGAAGAAGTCAGCGACTCTAAGATACTTCCAGTGAACAAAGATGTAAGTTATATCATCGTCACAACATAGTATAAAACAAAGTCGCTTCCCGCTGTCTGTCCCTATGTATACTTAGATCTTTACAACTACGCAACGGATTTTGATGCGGTTTTTTTTAATAGATAGAGTGATTCAAGAGGAAGGTTTTTATGTATAATATAGTACCCGTGCGTAGCCGAGGCGGGTCGCTAGTTACCTATGAATTAGAAAATAATATTTTTCTGTTAGTCCACTAGTTGCCTACACAGTTATTCCATTTACTTGGGGTCAGCATCACATCATCTTTCTTCCATGCCTCTCTGCCCGCTGTCATCTTGTCACTCACGTCGCTTCCTTATACTTGTATGTAGCAAATACAGTATTAGTAAATCTAAGACACTGACATTTTTGCTTTCTAATTTTGTATCATCCTTCTGTATTGTTTCGGATATCACAGTCAAATCTTAGTGGATAGTGGTTCCTACGATCATGCCTGACTGTTTACCTACTGGGTTATTATGTCTATGAATATGTGTAACGAGTTTACTACCGGATATCTTCTTTGCCATGAAATTGATTTACCCTGAAGCCTAAAATGAAATGGACAATTTTTTTTTCAAGGATTATTATATTTTATAGGACAGTTTAAATTAACTTTGAATAGAAACCCTCTACTTCTTCGTGTCAAAGTTCCTCAAAGGTTAGGTTAGGTAACGTTTGTTTTGTAATAATCCTTGAATGTTTATAGTTTCTGTGAATAACTACTTACTTATGGCAAATATTACTGATTTCATGAGTAAATTTTACCCACATCTCAAATCTCTTCCAGAAACTCACAATATGGAAGGAGACGGACCCCCAACTGACAGTGTCGACCCTCGACCAGCGCTACGCAGTCTGTCCCGCTTACGCGCGCGACGTGTACCTCGTGCAGGCGCTGCGCAAGTACCGCGAGACAAAGCCTAGCGCGCACATACTGGTCTTCACCGACACCAAGAAGTGAGTCACCCTACTGAAAAAAAAATATATATATATATTTGGCATAGCGCAAAATATGCTTGCTTGATAAACGACGTGGTTCCGCGAGCGTATTAACTACCTTATTATTGTTTTATTATTATTGTGAGCCTGTAGTGTCCCACTGCTGGGCAAAGGCCTCCCCCCACTTTTTCCAGTGCTCCCGATTCTGAGCAGTCTCTGGCCATTCTTTTAAAAAGGAGTCTAGCTCGTCTCTCCATCGCCGACGAGGTCTGCCACGTCTCCGTTTCGAGCTGTCGGTTAACTACCTATTACTGTAAATTAGAAGCATGCTCCATCTTGTCATAAAATATTTGTATGCCTTAATGGCAAAACATAGTGGTACTAATTTTAAGTTTTTGTTCTTGGACCATCCATATACCTATGTTTACAAATAAATGATTTTGACTTTGACTTTTGAAAAAAATACACAGCACATATTTGTCAGCCGTAATACAAAGAAAATAAATTAGTGAAAATTACATTATCAATGAATAACTTACATTTACAAATAATAGCAGGGAACATACTATAAAATTACATATACAATAACCAATGCAATAAATTAATATTGAACAACACGTTATGTCAAAGGTACTTTTTGGTTTTGAAATATGTCTTCAATATCATAATGGTTGTTATTCAATAAAATCATTTTCATGGGTAGGCCCCCACAAGGTGGACTGATGACCTGGTAAAGGTCGGGGGAGTCCGCTGGATGCGGGTGGCGCAGGACCGGTCATTGTGGCACTCTTTGGGGGAGGCCTATGTCCAGCAACACACGTCTTTCGGCTGATATGATGATAATCATTTTGAGAGACTTCTTGAAGACGTGGGGCTCTCGTATAACTTTCAACTCACTTGGTAACTTATTGTATAAGCTTACTGCCTGATATCGCACGGAGTGTTTAGCCACTTTGAATATTGGACAAAAACTGGAAAAACTTCTCCGTCACTCCCGACAGCGCTTCCCCTGGAACTATGTCGGCCTCAGGTACTCACCAACAACGCAACACCACATACCTACAGAGCAAGTACTGGTGTTACTACGGTTTGCATGACTTAATTGTAATGGGGGTCCACTAGGATAGTAGAATAAAATGTTTTTTTGTTATTTCGGTTTCAGAGAATGCCAAGTGCTCTCAATGATGCTAAACGCCATCGGTATGGACAACGTATGTCTCCACGGCTTTATGCGGCAGAAGGTAAATGCCTTTTTTTACAAGATTTTATTTAACTTACCCTGTTAGTATGGGACAAATCTTGCAAGTTAAATTTGACCCACTTCCCGGTGACCGATTGAGCTGAAATTTTGGGTATAAGTATAGTTTGGATGACAATTCAATATTATGGTACCATCGCGCTGATCTGATGATGGAGACAGAAGGTGGCCATGGGAATTCAGTACTTAACCGACGTAACCCCGTTGAGTTTGGGCTCGTTAGAATCGTCTCAATGAGTAGTTGATGATGGTATACAGAAAAGTACAGTCGGCAATAAAAGCTTGTACCAAAAAATAAATTATAGACAGAAACTTATTTACATTAAAAATGGGTTTGCATTTGAGCTTCATCTAACCTGATGGAAAGTTAAGACAACATGATGCCACGAATGATTTTTTAAGATGGATCAGGCTCAGAAGATGCCTTTCAAAATTTGCTATTATATTCTATCGCCTAAAGAAGAAAAGATAAGATAAAAGATCTAGCGCACTCAGCGCTTTCTTATGATTACGTACATACGTTATTGTTTCAGACGTTCTTGTTATGCAATATGGCATGTTTTGTTATCTATTCTTCTATCTATACTAATATTATAAACAGGAAAAAGTGACATTGTAGCTTTGCAAGTTTACAAGTTTGTATGTAATGGGTAATCTCCGGAACCGCTTATGCGATTTCAAAAATTATTTCACCTGCGTGTAGAATGGACTTTCTGGATGGTTATCCATACTAATATTATAAATGCGAAAGTGTATGTGTTTGTTTGTTTGTATGTTTGTCCGTCTTTCACGGCAAAACGGAGCGACGAATTGACGTGATTTTTTATGTGGATATAGTCGAAGGGATGGAGAGTAACATAGGATAGTTTTTATCCCCATAATCATCCCCTAAGGGGGTGAAGTGGGGGGGTAAAAGTTTGTATGGAGCTACGATATAAACGAGTTCCACGCGGACGGAGTCGCGGGCAGAAGCTAGTAGGCTATATTTTACCCCGCGGGTTGGCCTGCGTTGTTTGCAATGCGCGCGGGCAGCTAGTTCCCAATAAAGTTGTTGCCGGTGATAACAGATGCTAACATTTCTAGGCAATTCCCAGCTGTTACAGTAGTACCACAAATAAAAGTTACAACGATGTACCTGCGCAGAAAGCATTTCTTGAAAACACTTTAACTAATCATAAGGCAGCGCGTTTGCGGGGGTTAAATCTTCAACGCCCATTGGCCGAAATTTTGCGCGCGACGCCGGCAGCTCGGCGCCCGCCATTTTGTCTGGCGCCACGAGCGGGAAAGCACGAGTTCATCTATCATTGCATATTGTACCTTACGTATAGTGCAACAAGGTCTTTATTGGAATGGTCATACATTCGATTTCATTCGGTACTTGTCAGCACTCGTCGGCGTGGACGAAGATTGCCGATGTAACTTATATTTGTGGTACTACTGTACCGCAGCCGAACACACTGTCACAGTTATGAAACAACAGGTTGTTAGTAACCACCTTTACTAACAGTGGTTATAGCCCCTTTGTTTGCTTTTTTTTTCAAGGAACGTGTGTCAGCCCTCGCTCAGTTCAGGAGCAACCTGAAATGTACTCTCGTGGCGACCAACGTGGCCGCCAGGGGGCTGGACATCCCCACCGTGGACCTGGTGGTCAACCACAAGCTGCCGCTGGAGCCTAAGGAGTATATACACAGGTAAGTGTCGTCATCATCATTCGCCACAGCATCTATGACAGATGATTGTTGCAGCGCTTAGGAACATATGGCATCCTCATCTACGTTGGTGACTGTATAGTCCTATAGCAGCGCGGCATTTCTTGCCACATCGATTGCAGACGAATAGGGGTGTAGACTCGAAAATTATTATTACTCCAAAAAAAAGAAGGCAAAAAAATATGCCTAGTGACGAAAATCCCATTCAGATATCTCAAAGAATTACGAAGCTACAACCGTTTTAATATTGCTTGTTAGAGAGAGAAAACGCGAACGGTGCGTGACGTCACATTACAGGATGCTGCCGGGGGGCCGCGGCGACGGCGGCGCCGACCACGATGCGGCGCGGCACGTTGCCGTCTTCTGTGACGTCACATTCTTCCAGCGTCATCGTTTCATATGAAGTTGCGTTTTGCGAAAAAGGGACAGAACATACCCCTTCTTAAAACTTTGCACACTTATAACTTCGTGATTATTTAACCTTTTGCGTTAATTTTTTCTCCATTTGACTACATTTTTAATCCTTTTTCGAGAAAATATGACATTATTGATTATTTTATTTAGGATCTACGCCGTGTGAATCTGTAGGGGGTGATATCTATAGCACGCCGAAGTCTTTTTATCTTAAGGTTCATGAGCCAATCTTCGTCGTGTTTTGTTTAGTATCGTGCCGCCATTCAGGTCTCATGTTGGCGCGCTTTTCCCAGCCTTCTGTCTTAATCCCAAAACTGATCATATCTCGCTTGCAAGAGTCCCTAAAAAAAAACAACGTTTTTGGTACAAGCTTTTATTGCCGACGGTACTTTTCTGTATACCATCATCAACTACTCATTGAGACGATTCTAACGAGCCCAAATTCAACGGGGTTACGTCGGTTATATAATGATTTGCCATGGCCACCTTCTGTCTCCATCATCAGATCAGCTCGATGGTACCATAATACTGAATTGTCATCCAAACTATACAAATACCCAAAATTTCAGCTCAATCGGATAACGGCAAATGATTAAAAATGGATTGCAAATTTTGACGGACAACTTACATACTTATATACATACGAACAGGTCAAGTTAATATTAGGTCCTTACCTATGAAATTGGCGTTTTTTTTCACAGATATTATTTTGTACGTAATTTATTCATTTCTATTGCAACTTGAGAATTATTTTTTAATTTCAATATTAGACTATGTAACAAAGGTTTTAAATACAAATAATAGGTTTTAATTTTCTATTTAGTGTTTCAAAACCACCCTTTTCATGTGCTGCCGGTTCAGGTGTTTCGATTACGTATATGTAGTTTTATGATGCGAACAATTTTTAAGTAAAGCTTATAAGTTTTCTATATTCCTACCAAAATTTTGTTTAGTTTGAATTTGACATTATATAATTCGCAAAAATCAATGTGTGAAAATCACAATTTTCATAAAATTCTCCATACAAAACGCCAATTTCATAGGTAAGGACCTAATGTAAAACTTGTAATTAAAAAACGCTTCAATCAATAAAGTTGAAAATGATTTGTCCATACAGGGTGGGTCGAACGGCGCGCGCCGGTCGAACTGGCATGGCGATATCGCTCATCACACCCTATGACATCCTGCGGCTGCAGGAGATAGAGGCGCACATCAACACCAAGCTCACAGAGTTCAAGATCGACGGTAAGGGAATGATTCAGTTTCAGATACAAAGCTTCGAGTTTGTACCCTCAATTTGACCCCTGAATTTCATACTGTATCTCCGACGGTTGGGCTGGTTCTAAGCTGGTGCAGTCGTTAAAGGGTGTAACTGGATAACCCTTCAAAAATTGCCCCCAAAGCTTTGAGTTCGAAACAATTACCAGTTGATGCCCCGTCAAGAGAAAATACTTTATACCAATTTTTAACCCTCTACTGCCACATGGAACCTCACGGCATTCAGTTAACCCTAAAAAGTTTTTATTTTTTTCCTCAAAAGGTATGAAACGGACAAATATCGAATTTTGCATAAAAAATTAAAAAAATGCCTGCATTCAGGCTCGTCGTACTAACACCATTATTAACCGACCTAAAACCCTTTCGACCCTTTCGAGACCTTTCGAGGCAAAGAAAAATGTGCTTTTTATTTTATTTCTTTTATTATCTGTGTTGTGTTTGTCACGAATAAATGTTTTGATTTGACTTAAAAAAAAAAGAGGAGGATCTCAATTCGGTTGTTTTTTTTTTATATATTTTTTTTTTAAAAACTCCGTCATTGATGAGCCGATTCGTAATTTTTTTTGTTGGTAAGTGTACCTATATGCTTCCAGGTGCGTCCAATTTTTTTTTTAATTCAGTAGGATGATGGGATCCATGAGGAATTGAGGGAACTCCTCAATTATATTAGGCACGCGTGTAGTGATTTTGGTATTTTCTATTATAACTCATGTACCCGAAAATCATAAATTTGGTGGAGTGGAATTGATGATGAAGACCACAGATGACTTATGGAATTCCTCAATTATTATTTTATTACATTCCGTTGAAATAGCAACTAATTAAGTGCCAAAATGTGATGATTTTGTGGAATCGACGGAAGTCCTCAAATATTATCGGCCCACATATAGCGATTGGGTTTTTTTCTCTAATAATCAACGCATTTGCTCTCGGAAATCAGTTCATGTGGTAAATTGGAGAAGAAATGTGGAAATCTTCTCGTGACGTGGCGAAGTAAATTGAAGTCGGTTAAAACTTTGTTTTTAAAGTAAATTATTATTCCAAATATTAACCAACTACCTATCTAATAATATGTAAGTTTCATGTAATTAACAAAGGTGGAACACTGTGAAATATAAGTAAATGTACATGGATTCGAGTCAAACCGGTGAGTTGATTTGACTTGGGAAGGAACGTGATTCGGATTGACTCGTTTAGATCCTGATTCGAATGATACAACGAGTTGTAACTCGAGTCTCGCCTCGCTCGTCTTCTAGTATGTTTACCGAAATAGAATTATTACTTTGTGATATACATGAACTAAACTTCGACGGCCGGTTAGCATAGTGGGTAGTGACGCTGCCTACGAAGCTGAAGGTCCTGGGTTCGAATCCCGGTAAGGGCAAATATTTGTGTGATGAGCATGTATATTTGTTTCTGAGTCATGGATGTTTTCTATGTATTTAATTATTTATATCCATTATACATATCGTCGTCTAGTACCCATAACACAAGTCTTACTGAGCTTACTATGGGACTAGGTCGATTTGTGTAAGATTGTCCCCTAATATTTATTTATTTAAACTAACCATTGAATTCAACAGACGACGAAGCAGTGAAAGTGTTCACGACAGTGAGCGTGACGCGACGCGAGCAAGAAGCCCAGTTGGACAACGAGGAGTTCGAGGAGCGCAAGCGCGGGTACCGCGTCAAGCGGTGGCTCCAGGCCGGCGTGGACCCGGCCGCCATGGAGGCGGGGTGAGTCTCCTGTTCCACTATAACGTTATTATGTGTCCCACAGTGACGTCAATGTTCCACTGTAACTTCAAAATCCCAGTGACATTGGTGTTCCACTGTTACTTCAAGGTACCAAAGTTACGTCAGTGTTCCACAGTGACGTAAATGTGGAAGACTAACGTCACTGTGGAAGTGACGTTAGTCTTCCACATTGACGTCAATGTTCCACTGTGACTTCAAAGTGCCACAGTGACGTTAGTGTTCCACTGGGATTTCAAGGTACCACGGTGACTTAGTGATCCAGTGTGGCATCAAGGTACCACAGTGACGTCAATATTTCACTGAGACTTGAAAGGTCCTACATTGTCGATGGTGTTCCACTGTGACGTAAATGAGCAATAGTGATGACGTTATTGTTCCTCAATGACATCAGTCATCGTCATCATCACATCAGCCGAAAGACGTCCACTGCTGGACATAGGCCTCCCCCAAAGAGTGCCAAAGCGACCGGTCCTGCGCCACCCGCATCCAGCGGACTCCTGCAACCTTTACCAGGTCATCAGTCCACCTTGTCGGGGGCCTACCCACGCCGTGCCTTCCGGTACGTGGTCGCCACTCGAGAACCTTTCCGCCCCAAAGGCCATCGGTTCTACGTGCTATGTGCCCCGCCCACTGCCACTTAAGTATAGCGATCCGGAGGGCCACATCGGTTACCTTGGTTCTGCTGCGGACAGCCTCATTTCTGATGCGATCACGCAGAGAAACTCCCAACATGGTCCTCCCCATTGCCCTTTGGGTGACTTTGAGCCTTATTATGAGGCCCATAGTAAGCGACCACGTTTCAGTGCCATATGTCATTACTGGCAACACACACTGGTCAAAGACTCTCGTCTTGAGACACTGCGGAATATTGGACGAAAAGATGTGCCGTAGCTTCCCGAACGCTGCCCAGCCGAGTCGGATTCGACGATTGACCTCTTTCTCGAAGTTGGACCTACCTAACTGGATAGTCTGTCCTAGGTATACATAATCGTCTACAACTTCGAGCGTAAAGTGTCCGATTGTAATGGGAGTTGGTACTACATTGGCATTTGACATGATCTTCTTCTTATCCATGTTCATTCTTAGACCAACTCGCTCGGAAGCTTTACTGAGGTCATCGAGCATCGTACTTAAGTCCTCCATGGTCTCAGCCAAGACTACAAACCCGTCGTCAGCAAACCGAAGGTGAGTGATGTACTCGCCGTTGACGTTGATGCCTAGCCTTCTCCAGTCCAGAGTCTTGAAAACGTCCTCCAGTGCAGCGCAGTTTTGGAGAAATAACATCTCCTTGCCTGACTCCCCGCCGCAGCGGAACAGGAATGACATCAGTATTCCTCAGATATTTCTTAGTTCCTCCGTTAAGTCAGTGCTCCAAAGTGACGTCATGTTACAGTGACGTCAATAAATGACATTGACCGTCAATTCGCTACGATAACGCCAGTGTTCCAATCTCTTAATTAATATTGTTATTGTTTATATCCACAGATTAGAAGAAATGCGTCGCAAACGCGTGAAAGCCGCCAAAAAAGCCAAGTTAGCGAAAATAAAGCAACTGCAGTCCCAGATGAAGAACGAGACACAAGACAGACTCCACGCCCCAGAAGACATCGACGCCAGCATCAAAGAAGGCTTGAAGAAGGTCAACAAGAGTTTGATAAAGAAGGATGACAGGTTCAAGGACGTTATAGGGAAGATCAGCAAGATTAAGAGGAAGGCGGAGAAGGTCACACAGAAGAATAGAGTTGGAACGGGGAAAAAGAAGAAGAGAAAAGTTGGTTAATAAATGTGTTGATGCTATGTTGAGTTTGATTTCTTCTTTTTTTAAACATGCAATGAAATGGGACGTTGTGTTCCTTATAAAAGGCTGCGAAGTATCACGTTTCGGGTGCGGTTAGACGAGAGGTCAGTAATGGAATTTCATACATATTTTGAGGCCTGCAAAGTGACCTTTTGTTTCAATATCAATTTGTGACCGGTCATGGCGTTCAGCCATTAAAAAAAACTTGTTTTTTATTTTATTGCACGTTTGTGAAAAGCACGTGAAAAGGGATTGCCAATCTCGTATCTCTAGCCTAACCATAGACCATTTTCCCGGCCTCTACAGTAATATATTATTTAAGTTGCGGGCAAGCGTGTCACTTCAGTTCTGTTGTTGACTATACAGTAATGCGGAGGTAGTTCTCTACGTGATGTACCTAGATAGAGTCAATCGTAATGATTTTCCTAAAAAGCACTAGAAACGTAGGACTGGTAAATAAAACACAATATATAAGTAATTAATAATTTATTTATACATTGTAAAATTACAAATAAATACAACAATATTCATTTAAGCATTGCTCCGACGGCAAATAATTTGGCACTTTAGCTGACAAGCCTTGGAGATGGGACTATGAAATTAAAATGCCATAAAATATGTTAACATCATAATAGAATCGTCAGAAATTGACACAGCTATAGATCAATTGGTTTCGACCATGCGGCAAATAAATCAGAATTGTCAATTTTCTCCATCATCATCCACGTAAGAGCCCCACTCATATCTAATTTGTGTTTTGTCTTTAGAGTAATGGTGAATATCTACTTGAGATGTGCGAAGCGTCCAACCTAGCTGTCAATCTTGTGATGTGTCAAATACATATATGATATCAAGGCTTTGCACATCTCGGTGGAAATTCACACTAAGGAGAGAAATTCACCCTGGCGCATCTTCGTGGAGCGAACGATAAGCAATGACCTTTAACATTTAAGTAGATTTTGTAATAGATTTGTCATTTAATTCCAAAGCAAAAGATAAAGAGATTATATATACTTATATCAGCTCAGAAAGCGGGACAAATACTCCACATTGGTGAATTATTCCTTTGTCCCTCTGGCGGTGGAGACGATGGGTTGCTGGTGCTCAGAGGCCAGAACATTCTTGGCGGAAGTGGGGCGTCGTTTGCGACTGAGAGGGCATGACTCCCGTTCCGGGTCATTCCTGGTGCAAAGGTTGTCGATCGCAATTCAACGCGGCAATGCGGCGAGTCTGATGGGCACATTTGCGCCAGGAATGACACGGGGCGGGTTATTTGACCAAGTGTATTTTCATTGACATGTAAACTTTCCTTTTATATTAAATAAAATTACTTATATATATATATATATATATATATATATCTAGGATCAAAATATGACTTAGAGTGCCACCGCAATACGAGTACATACAATACCACGGTTATACTAATGTGATAGATAATCTACGTTTTACTGTGACAACTAGGAGTCATTGGTGTTATGTGGAAACTTTCATATACGCTGAAAAAAATCAAGTAGTAATTTGGACTTGGCGGTGCAGAGTGCAGATCTAAAAAGGTCTTTAAGAGACTAGTTGAGATAATGATTTCATCATCATCATCATATCAGTCGAAAGACGTCCACTGCTGGACATAGGCCTCCCTCAAAGAGTGCCACAATGACCGGTCCATCTCATCCAGCGGACTCCCGCGACCTTTACCAGGTCATCAGATAATGATTTAGCGAATATATTCATAGGTACGTATGTTGTGTTGCACAGAATGGTTGGTATATGCTTTTAATCAGCGTATAGAGATCCGTGTTGTATTTACAAATGTTAAAAATCTAAAATCACATTTATTACTCTACTGTCATTCAGAATTTGGTTTTGTCAAAATATTTTGTAAACCTACGCTGTGGGTAAAACATGGAGGTCTTATATTTTTGTACTTACCAACCTTTGTAACCTGTGTTTAACAAAATTAATAAATTGAATTGAATTGAATTGAATTGTCAATAAAATAAATTGAGCAAAATGTTTTGTCGATGCTCGAAATTTATTAATTTAATAAGTAGAATAAAGGTAACATTATAGTAATGATTTAAATAAAATAACAATAATTCTTCTATCTGACTTTGTATAAATAAGAGTATTGATTTGGAATGTCAAAGAATCCACTTGCTTTAGGGTTCTTTCGAAAGAAAAGCCTTAAATAGTAGAATTATTGTTGGAAAATCCCTTCTAAAAATAAATAAAGGTACTTAATTTGAATAATTTCATATATGTATGATAAGTAGGTATATAGACCAGCACTTATAAATAAATGAAAATGTACCAAATTGGTACAGTTTTAAGACTTAATTTCGCGTCAATGTAATCCTGGCACGTAATTAGACCCAATATGACTGCGTTTGCGCAGATTCACAAGTGCGCATGCTCATATAGTTTGCGCGGGGCCGCGCCGCCTCGTTGCTATGGATACCCCCGAAAGTTGACTACTGCGTTGGTTCTACTTACATGCCAGAGTTATATTTCATCCTTAGTAATTTGCCCCCTTTGGCCTGTCATTTTAATTAAGGCTTAGTACACTTAACAGCAATATGAAACGTTTTTGTACATCGATTATAATTCACTACTGTACAATACAAAAGTACAGTCATCACCAAAATAAGTGAAACGTAAACAGAAGCATAACTGACGGCGAGACAAGAAAATCTACCCTCCTCTTTCTAATTAGCAGTGTGCGAGCGAGGCAGCTGTTATGAGTGGCACGGCGCAACATTACAACTTACAAGGCTAAGCACACAACACAGGCCAAATGTTATTGGCGGTGCCGGTTAATGTACGGCCCGATAAACCGCATCCATCTTTCTCTCTCTTTTTGCATGAGTTAAAAAGAAACAGACATAGTGGACGCCAATTATTAGGCCGTACACTAACCGGCAACTTGGCCAAGCGCTTCCGTGTTGGTAGTAAGTTGTGCTGAGCTATGATAGGTTTTCATGGATTGGTTTCTGAATGTATGTTTTTCTTACTCCGGTTCAAACTATACAAGAACAGTAAACATTAAGCTACGATGATAACAAGGCCGATATCTAATTAATAAAAAAAAACGCTAGTATATTATAAAGACTACTACCATATTAGAAAAAGTCGTGTTCTAAAATAGTATTTTTTATATTAAACTAGTGTCCCGTTCTAAGAATATTTATATAATTAGCTATTTTAAGATTTTTTATAAAATTAGCTATGGTAAAACAGGGCACATTCGCGTTTGACTAAAATATTGTTTGCTTTTTGGGGCTTATTTAGACAATCCCATATTTTTACTATATGTTCTCTTAACACTCCCTCGTATTATTAATTTATAAACGCTTTTATAAAGTTTATACAGCTTAATAAATTTCATACTTGATAAAAACCATAGGTGTTAAAGCGAGGATTTGACCAAGTTAAATTCAAATAATGTTTGCCAAATGCCTACATATCAAAATTGTCACGAATTTGGCATTCTTCCTCGTATATAAACGACCTTTAAATCATTGGTCGAATCCACGCTGCGTAGGTATTCATGGTAAACTTTTTGTTTATAAACACAATGTTTAATGTTTAAGCTGGCAAGATTTCATCAACATTCAGTGATCAACACTACTCCATGCAAGGCCTCTCTCGTCAAGCAAAATGGTCGTTTTGTCTGTCATCTCTTTACGGAAACTACTCGACCGATTGTGATGCCGATTTCACTAAGTAGCTTTCCTGGAGATCGACATTTATGTAGCCAGATGGCGTAGATGGTTATAAATAAAAGTTTAATATGAATACGCGCTAAAGTAGCATAGCGTGATGATGGAAAAGCCAAGCGCTTGATACAATAGGGAATAATACTCAAAACTCTGCGTAGGGTAGGGGACGACACTAGCACATACCGTACACAAAGCACCGTGACATATGACAATTATTATGTCATATTTATTAGTATCTAATAATTCGTGAAAATATGTTCTGTATTGTGATATCATGGCATCCTACGGCCATTTAAAAGTGTACGACCTAAAAAAACTGCTCCGAGAACGTGGTGCAAGTGCAACGGCATTTGCTAGTGCTGCACTCTGGCGGCAGAACATTGCAGAAATACTCCGTATTAGAACAATACATCAAAATGACACTGGACCGGTACATGTCGATCTAATTGTGTGAAATAAAATAGATACCTCAATATAGCTCTGATAAATCTATAATAAATTGCTTTCCTTCAGTATTGAAACGGCGATTAGTATTTAGAAAAACTGAGAGCTGTGATTAAGTATCTTTCTAATATCGCCATTATTGGTATAGCAAGTTCCAAAATAATGTTATGAGAACCGGAATCGAGATAAACTGTCAACATTAAAAAACTCAACTTTACTTGCAAGTTTCTAAGACCAAATGACCTGAATTCTCCGATTAAAGGATGTAGAATATATTCGATGTAGTATTGAAGAAGTACCTATTTCCAAGCAGAAAGTTATGAAGTGGAAATTTAAGCGCCGAGTAAAATAATCTTAAAAGTTTACTGCTTATTAAAAGTATAAATCAACCGGTACCGTCCAGTGTCACGTTGCTACGTCGCCACGACATCGTCACGACGTCATCACGACATCACCACACACCTATTCCGACATCTGCAGGAGCGAGTTGATGGTCGCGTCCTTGTTGCCGTGGTTGGCTTCCAGCACGGACTTTATCACCTCCTTATCCATGCTGGGGAACATTTCTTCTATCTGCAACGAGGAAATGGAACATTGCTTTGAAAATTAAATTGAATCATACCTATGTACAGTAGTACCACAAATATAAGTTACATCGGCAATCTTCGTCCGCGCCGACGAGTGCTAACAAGTACCGAATGAAATCGAACGTATGCCCATTTCAATAAAGACCTTGTTGCACTATACGTAAGGTACAATATGCAATGACAGGTGAACTCGTGCTTTCCCGCTCATGGCGCCAGACAAAATGGCGGGCGCCGGAGCTGCCGGCGTCGCGCGCAAAATTTTGGCCAATGGGCGTTGAAGACTTTACCCGCGCAAACGCGCTGCCTTATGATTGGTTAAAATATTTTTAAAAAAATGCTGTCTGCGCAGGTACATCGTTGTAACTTATATTTGCGGTACTACTGTATCTGTAATCATAATGATAAGGGTAGCACTTCCCTCTTTTAAGGACAGGAACAGGGCAAATGGTAGGTTAATGTCGGTAAGTGCCGCACCGCACTTTTCTCACGCAATTCTCACGCTCAACACACCCTGACCAACGAAATTAACGCTAGTCTGGTCAGGGAAAGATGAGGCCTTTTTTATCATTGTCAAATGTGTCAAACGTCTTAAATTAGTATGATGACCTAATGTTCATACTTGATATGGTAACTAAGAAAGTAACTGTTTCATAATAAATTGGACTGTTTTGGCTTTTTAGGCAAATTAAAAGTAGGCTTAATGCTAATATTATTCACATTAAAAACAATCATAAAAAGTTCAATTATTATGTCTCGTCAAAATTAACATTTTGGAGAGGTTTTGATTATTTTCTTAAATATAAAGTAAAATGAAGAAAAGTTTTATTTCATATAACTTTACTTCCTTATGCTTGATCACTTGCATTGTTTGAATTGAAGAAAAATAATAATTGTTACGGTATTATTATTATCATATCGCGTTATAAACAGTGCTGCAGTGTTGCAAAACGGTGCTTTTTAAAAAAAATCCGCTCTTTTCTAGGCTCATCTTTCCCTGGCCAGACTTTAGATGATGATCATATGTGTTAAGTGCTCCAGAGTCAATTAACCATGTTCTTTTTTTTTATACAACGACGATGGCAAACAAGCGTACGGCCCGCCTGATGGTAAGCGGACACCGCAGCCTATCGACGCATGCAACTCCAAAGGAGTAACATGGGCGTTGCCGATCCTTGATATGTTTGAGGATTCGCCGTGTTGGCAGCTGAAGGAACAAATTCCCTCGCTCTCAACTTAACGCATCCTCGGGAGCTCTGGCGACCATATAAGTGTAGTCGCACCTCTATTTCTTTGTAGAACAGACTGCCAAATGGAACAAACACTTAAGACATATATGCATTCGTTCCAGGAGTATTTTTTCACCCAGTCAAGTGCAAATTGAGTGCACATAACTTACTTTAAAATATGCCCCATGGCGCTTATGCTTATGCGTATTAAGAGGAAACACTAAGGGCTAAATACTGCCATTATCCAGGGAGAAAACAAGGGGCTACGGCGTGTTTCTATGGAAAAACGGCCCTTGTGTTTCCTCTTCAGGTTTGTTTTGCACTCAACTGCACAGCCCCTATGACTCGTACCTGTAGTATCTGGTCCGGGGTGATGGGCGGTGGCGGCGGCGGCATGGGCGCGCGCTGCGGCTGCGGCTGCGGCTGCGGGTACACCGGCATGGCCGCGTAGCCCAGCCCCGTGTGAGGCACCACCAGCACCGGCGGGAACGTGGCCACGGCCGCGGGACCCACCTGCTTAACAAAATACTTAATACCACCCCATGCTGTTCAACGGTGGAACGACACGAGTGGTATTCAATGGACGACACAATACGGGTGTAGACTCGGAAATTATTATTATTCCGAAAGAAAGGAGGCAAAATTCTATGAGGCACATGTGCTATGATGTAACCATTTATTATTGTAATTGTTTTCCTATTTATTTTATTTTTGTACGCCGCAAGGCAGAACATAGAGGACTCCCAACCTAATTTAAGATCTACATTGTATACTTACCTATGTTTTATAAAATAAATTACTTACTTACAAAATATGCCTAGTGACCAAAATCCCATTCAGATATCTCAAAGAATTACGAAGCTACAACCGTTTTAATAATGCTTGTTAGAGAGAGAAAACGCTCGCAGTTAGTGACGTCAGAATCTGCGAGCGTCATAGTAAATTAATTTTGTATTAAGCAGTTACGCTGCTAACGAAATTATACATTTGTTTGAAAGATTTGGTGGCCGAACCGGATTGTTCCGATAGCTCAGTTGGTTAGTAGCGACGGGCCATGAATGCCCGTGGTCGCCGGTTCGAATCCGGCTCGGAGCATTAAATTTTTCAATTTTTCCTAGATTGAAAAATGTAGCGTCATAGTAAATGATAAGTAATCGTTTAATTTAAGTTGCCTTATGCGGAAAAGGGACCCTTCCTAAAACTTTGGATACTTATTAACTTTGTGGATATTAAACCCCCTGCTTTTGTTCTCCATTTCACTACATTTTTAATCCATTTTCGAGAAAATACGACATCATTGATTATTTTATTTAGTGTCTACACCCCTATTAACACCCCGTGGTGTGTTAAACGGTCGAACCACGTGCACCGATCACGAATCGTGTTCAATGGACACTACAGAACTGCAACTTTGCAACCCGTCGTTGAAATAGACGTAAAGACAACGGTCTTTTTGGCCGGCACACGAATTTATTTTTGCGTTCACCTCGATAATCTATTCTTCTACAATAATAAATAAATAAATAAAACAATACTAGCGCGCACGGTTTCGCCGGCGTGTTGCAAAGAGAACAGGGGGTCTAGCACAACTGACGCCGCGCCGCGACGCGAGTCGAGAAAGATCTACCCTCCTCTATCTAATTTGCACGGTGCGAGTGAGACAGGAGACGCTCAGTCGCGCGCGACTTGTCAGCAAGTTGTGCTAAACGTACAGGCAAACGCGCGGGTCTAAATATAGCCTATGCCCATTCAGAAAGTCCATTCTAGACACAAGTGAAATCATCGGTTAAGCTCGTAAAACACACTTTACTGAAATGTGCACTTTCAGTAAAGGTGCATTTTTTAAGGTTCCGTAGTCAGCAAGGAACCCTTATAGTTTCGCCATGTCCGTCCGTCTGTCTGTCCGTCTTCGGCTTAGCTCAGTAACCATTACTACTAGAAAACTGTCATTCGGCATGGGTATATAATATAAATCAATTACGCCGACAAAACAGTACAATAAAATCTTTCAAGTACAATTTTTTTTACCCTATACCTAAAGCGGGGATGTAATTTTTTTTTCTCGTTAAACCCTTTCGGGTTAAAAATATTATGGGTTTTCTCAAATCATTTTTCAAATCAGTGATTAGTTTGCGAGATATTGGGCTTTATTCGAGTCACGTGTCCTCCCCCCTGCCGGCTAAATGGCTACTACTGGGGATGTGAAAAAAATCGTGGTAGCAGTACATATAATGAATTTAAAAGGAAAACTATCACGGACAAGTAGGCATAAGTAGTTACTGAGTAATAGTCGACCAACTTAATGTGTACTTGGAAAGGCCGATTTTCGTACAAATTCGGCCGACGCAACCGCACCGCACGTCGATGTAACAAAGACAGACAGGCAACTACGGAACCCTACACTGCGCATGGCCCGACACGCACTTGGCCGGTTTTTTAGAATTATCATTTTCCCGGAAAGTACACTGTCTCTAAAAGTGCACTTCCCGATATGTAAACTTTGTCAATAGGTGCACTTTCCCAGAATGTACACTTTCTCAGAAGGTAAATCTCAGCTAAATCTATCGGTAACTTCAAATCTCTTCTTAAAGAACATTATTTGTCTCTCCCCTAACCCCGATTGTCTTACTATTATTATTATTGGCTGACTGTTTATGTATTATATTTATATATTTTTATTTGTGTTATTTGTATATATGTATGATTGTGTATGTATGTTTATATATAGAGCTATTTATGTACGTGTATTGATATAATTATTTTGATTTTTGGCTTATTATAATCTCTGCACCACCTACTACATAATCTAGTTTTATCTCTTTCTCCGATACCCAAAGGTTGTCTGGAAGAGATCGCTCTTCAAGTCTTCAGCGATAAGACCGCCTGTTGTCTACCTCTACCTACATGTTATTGTATTGTTTCTCTTTTTAACTGCTTTGTTTGTGTGAGGTGTGCAATAAAGAGTATTTGTATTGTATTGTATTGTATATTTTCCCGGAAAATACACTTTAGGGGGCTCCCTTTTTATAGTACTACGGGTTTTCTGACATAAGTAAGTTCAGTTTTGTTAGGCAAAAGGACAAAAATAATCGCTACGATGACAGTCACTGTCATTGAAAGTTTTTAAATAATAAATGTGTACCTTTTGAGAAAGTGCCCTAAATGGGAAAGTGTACATGTTGGGAAAGCGCGCGTTTTGAAAAAGTGCACTGTTTGAAAAAGTGCACATTTCGGGAAATTTCCAAATTGGGAAAGTGTACATTTTGCGGAAAGTGCACCTTTGCAGAAAGTACACATTTCGGGAAAGTGTGTTTTACGAGCCTAACCCATTACATAGAATGGAGCTAAGATTGACATAGGCTATATTTTAGCCCACGGGTTCGGGAGGGCGGAGCTACGCGGTGCACCAGCTAAGACTAAAGTTAAACGAGTAGCATTTGTGTGCGACGGTAACACACATAGAATAATATTGATCACAATTCACAAAAAATGATAGGTACTCACGGAGTAGCTGAGCACGAGATTGATCATGCCCTCGACACCGTCGCCCTGCTTGCCGTTCAGAGGGTACCAGTCCTCATGTGTCTCGCCCTGCCGAACGAAAACATAATATGTAACAGTACAGTTGCCTATAAAAAGTCCAATATCTCAAAAACGCCTGAACAGATTTTCATGAAACATGGCTAACAACACTTGGGATAAAATTATGTATGACTCAAAAAAAACCGCATTCAAATCGGTCCATCCGTTTGGGAGCTACGATACCAGAGACAGATACACAGACACGTTAAACTTATAACACCCCTCTCTTTGCGTCGGGGGTTAAAAACTAGGATATAAATGTTCGTTAGATTCATTGTAAGGTAAACGTCCACTGTTTCGGCATGTTAAGCCTCTTACGAATTAGTATTTTTTTTAAGACAATACAGAACATGATATCGCATTGAATTTTTTTGTGTGATGAACATTGATATCTTGCCTATTATTTAATGCAAGAATTATATAGTATTAGTTTCAATAACTATTTTTTTATAATTTATTTGTAGATCTCGTATTTGAACCCCATTTCGTGATAAAATTTGGCTCTGCTCCTAAGTTTGTGAGTTCTTGGCCCCTGTTTCGGCATAAAGTTTTCGAGTGCCAGGTAGTAAGAGAAACATTTTGTTTGTGAACCCTCATTTGTTATTTGATATTGAACAAGATTATTGAAAAGGTAATTAACATGATTATTGGAAAAATCCAATAGGGGGTCTGGATAAAACTCGGTATTTAAAATCCCGGGACATTTTTTCTTTCTCCAGGATGTTTTTTATGAAATGTAAGGTTAAATAACTTATCCATTAGTACAGGGTCACCTTTTCATAAATGTGTCTCACATAGGTTACCTATCTACGAGTATATTAACCAAAACTGTTTAACGTAAGATAAATATCTAGGCAAAACCTTTTGGACGTGACATGTAGGTATCTGTAAACGATATTCTGTTTAATAGGGTATAAAGATACCTTTCACTTCCTAAAAAAAAACCCTTAAAAATAAAGAAAGTCCCGGGGATAGCAAGTCCCGGGATATCTAATGTTAAAAATAATAAATATCTTCAATCATTTTCGTCAATATTCCTTAAACGTATCTACCTAGTTAGATATAAGTATGTATTGATTATCTACGATTGATTAGGTAACCTAAGATTAAAATCTTGACAATGTTGTATGGGACACACGGCACCCTTTTGAAAGAGCAATTCTATACTGTTTAATAGGGTAGAAAGTAAACTTTCATTTAATAAAAATTATCCCGCAAAAATAAAAGGTTCCCGGAATTTACCCAGGCAACACTATTCCATTATATCGATGCACATGTTACCTCTTCAAGAAGAATATCAAATAACAGACGAGGGTACACATTTGATCTGTGTGTTTGCCTACCACTATAGATTTCTCTGTCACGAACTTGGGGAAAAGTATTAAAAGTAGTAGTCCCTTGTTTCGTGTTACTATTTCTTGGATATTCCCGCAATCAATAATGTACATCACCTTTAAATTATGTTCAATAACCATTAAGTATCCCATATGTAATAAATAAACATAAAAATACATTACAGGAATCGAGCAATAAACAAAATTATGCTGCAAGTAAATATGCGAATTCACCTTCAAATTGTAAATTTAGATCACGTTCAACCTCGTTTTACGAGAATTCAAGTGAATAAAACATATACCGAATTTAGGTCAATGAAAACGTCATTAAATACAATATCTGTTTTTTAAATTAACATTTACAATTTCTTAAGTATTATTTAAATACCAAAGATACAAGGATGTATAAAGAAAGTCCTTGATTCGGTAGTAACACGAAATAGGAGCCAGACGAAAAATATAATGACCGTTAGTTCGTGAGTCCATTTATTGCAATTTTAAGGGACACCTATACCAAAATATACACTTATTTCTTATTAAATCCATTGTTAAGGAACTAGACAAAGCACTGTTAAAAGTTTTTTTTCAAATGGACTTCCCTTTCTCTTTCAATTCCCTTAAGAAGTCGGAGCGAGCACCTTACGTCAACAAGCAGTTCGCGCACACCGTACAGCTGTTTTCGGCCGACTGACAGTTTCGAGCGTTGTGTTGCTATTAGTTTAGTCGTTAAAATTTTTTAATTTGATTTTTTGGAAAGGTTTAATGATAAAGTTTTTTTACAAATGTATAAATTAAAAAAAAAATATTTCAGTTGCTTATTATAAGCCTCAGAAACAAAACTAACGAAATGACGTACTAGCACGAACTTATGGCCCGTTACCTTATATAAGGTAGAACAGTTCTATGGATTATAGCTCTTGGGTACAGACGAGTTTATAAATACATTGTACACTCGCAAAGGTTTAAGAATATCTGAGCAACCTCAAGGGGATGCCTTGATTCGAGTCGACCACGCCCCTGACAGAGACACGCTTATGCCTACCACGCACGAGAAAAAGAGATGCAACACTCTTCAGGAATGGCTTTTTTGGACAAATTTCGATAAATACCTAACTTAGTGAAAATTCATTTATGTTTTATTAAGTGAGATTTTACATGACATAAAATACTACAGTATTAACTTGATTGTGTCGTAAAATAATGTATTGTTTGAGTAGGCTGAGTAAAAAAAGGAAAATAAAGACCCTACTTTGGATTTTTTTTCTATCGATGAAAGTTTAGGCAATCATGTATCGATTAAATCAGATAAACAATCATATAGTCAAGAATCATATATCTGAAAATCAGACCTTATTGTTTCTTAATATTGTCAGAACAGCGTTTCAAAGCACGTGATAATTTCCCTTAACAATAAAGTCGTGTTGACATATTTTCTGTCACTTTCTCCATGCAATTTTCAAACTCTTAAACCAATTACAGTTACCATAAAAGCTAGGTACAGTAGAATTATTTGGGTTATACCACTGACAGATAGTTTGCCTTCATTTATTTTCAACTTAAACCTCATACAAATTAAGTAGTTATTTCTAAATCGGTAGACGCGGGTAACAGTATTCTGAAAATTACTTTATTTGTATGATATTAAAGTCGAAAATTAAATGAAGGCAAACTATCTGTCAGTGGTTAACTAACAGTAATCGTACTGTAATAGATAGATCTTTGTCATTACAATGTGTCACTGGCCCTTGTGTCCGGTGGTGTCAGTTGAATTAACACCGCAGATGTTGTGAGAGCCAAGTTTGACCGAAGTGACACGAGGAATCCCTAAACGTAGACTTACGTTGAGCACCGCCTGAGGGATTGTGATGTGAGTCCACGCGATGAGCTCGTCCATGGTGAACGAGCATTCGTCGAAGACCTCCAGGTAGACTGAGTTCACGCCGGGAGGCAGGAGGCTGGAAACATGTAACGTAAAAGCGTTACGTTACCTAGGTTACACTAAATACATATAATTATTTTTACACAAGCACTAAAATCTTAAATATTAACACTTACCTAACACTTACAACTACTTAAATACTATAACAACTTGCTAGTATAGATTAATATTAATTATGAATCGTAGTTGTTGCATTATTCCCGCGACGACTGTACTGGAATGCTATCGCCTTTGTTCCCAAAGTAACGGTCGGCCGACGAGCGGCACCCTCCAGTCCAGTCATAACTTCAGTTTACTTCTACATTTTATTATTACTCCAAAAGAAAGAAGGCTTAAAAAATACCTAGTGCGGAAAATCCCATTGAAATATCTCAAACAATTACGAAGCTTTAATGTTGATTGTTAGAGAGAAAACGCTCAAGGTCTGTCACGGACCTCGAGAGTCACAGTAAATTAAACGATTGTTTCGTATAAAGGTGCGTTTTGCGGAAAAGGGATATATATAGAATCCCCATGAGGTCACTTACGCCATGCTTCTGGAGAAAATACAAAAGACGTTCCTGAGATTTTTATTTAAAAAAATCTATGGGTATCCTTTCCTATCCCTTCCTTTACCCGACAAAATATTTGCTTGGAACTCTGGGTTTTAACTCCCTGGAAGTGATGCGTAATTATGCACTCATGACCGGGGCGTGCAGAATATTACGGGGGGATTCAGACTGCCCTCAGCTGGTCTCGCAGCTGTTGCACCTCCGCGTCCCTTCTCTGTCTCAGGCAAAGTTTAATTTTAGACCTCGTCATTGCGACTTACTTGTGTAACAGGACTCCCGAGAAATGATACAAACCAGTGAAGATATACAACAGCTTTATATTTCTGCCAATAGTTACATTGATTATTTAATCCAAACAATCCAATATCCCTGACTGTCCGGTCCGATGGGTCTACTCCGACTGGCCGGTGGCCGCCTGCACTGCCTACCGCCATACGTCAAATAATAGTATTAACTACCCTCTTCTTTTAATAAATATTTTCAAATCAATGTCAAATAAGCGGCGTTCAGGAGTAATGCTAACAGTCGGCCATCCTGCAGTCGGGATGCCCTCATTCCGATTGACTCGGCCATTCTAAATACAGTGGTATGACCTCATACCTACATATTTAGCTATCGGTACTACAACTTTAAAGGTTTTTCATTCTGTATATTACTTTATACAACATTCATTACTTATTTCAAATCATACTATAATGATTAAGTTAACAAAATGTTAAACGTAAAACATGTTAATAATTGTTGTCAAGTTACCAATTCAAAGATTATTTTAATAAAGATTACATGTAACACATATGCTATATTTTCTAATCATTTTCGTTGCTTTTGTCTTGCTTAGGCCACCCGCAGGCCTTCATAAGTCACTTATCATAGGCCACCCGCAGGCCTTCATATTTAAGTCACTTATCATAGGCCACCCGCAGGCCAGTATCCATTCAGTCTTCCTTTTGGCCATCCGAAAGCCATGGCAATGCCAGTAATACATCTTCAATTATATTGTGACCACCCGAAGGTCATGTCCATCTTCAACCATCTGCATATGCTGGGCAATATCCGATCACCCGGTCTCTATGCTGTAACTGGTAGGACAAAAATGGACAACTGTTATTATAATCATACCAGATTATTACATCAAACAATTATTGTATCATGTCATAATATATGCTAACAAATCACTTTGGCGGTGGAATAAGGATTACAATTGAGCAAAATAGTAAATACTCTAAGGACGGTGTAGTTCGATAAAACCCCATAAATGCTGGTTTTAATGTCTGAACTATCAGGAATACAATATAGGCTAGAAAGTAATTGTATAATTTATTCATCATTTGATTCTGCGTCAGTATTGTCACTAATTTCATTAGAATTGGTGATACCTACGCATATTGTGACCCATGGCTTAAGTTGGTCGGAACTAAAAACATTTTTATATTTTCTCTGAGCATGTCCTCGAATGCTCGATACCTACTTCGTAGCTGTCATTGTCTAGGGACTGCATAACCCTAAAAGATCCATGAAACTTAGGGGCTATTAGCTACTTATTAACTTTTTGCCATCTCAGGGTTATGGATAGGTACCATGCCTAAAATTGATAGAGTATCTAAAAATGCACACATTTTTTTAGTCATCTTTTTGTATTTTTTTCTATAACTGTTTTTTGCGCATTACCTATCTAGCGCAAACGAGACTTGAACGTACGATTTTTGTGTTACTTTGCAAAGTTTAGGGTTAAGTCACCTTTCTTAAAAACTTTAATTATTGACAATTTTTTATCGATAGTTGCCTTAATTTTTGCTTGTCCCTTCTCTATTCTTTCTTGCACAATTTTTGTCATATCTTGCCTTTGCGTATTACTACTACTGTATAGCTTCGCCAATTTAGGCATATTACATGAAGGTTGTAGTTACCACCGGTTCGGAAAGAAAACCTCTGCCACGAGAAGAACCGGCGTAAAAATACTCGGCGATATAAATATTTCATTCAAAACCGTATTCAATAGGTACTTATATAATTTCAACATCACAGTATTATAAAATTACATTGCTACATTTGCTACAGTAGAAATCTTATTTATTATTTTTTTTTGCGATAAATTACTCGTGCCGGACGCTATCACTGCCAAATGTCGGTATCCATGATGTAGGTAATCGTTTATCATACATATAATCCTTCCGTGCTTTGGAAGGCACGCTAAGCAGTTGATCCCGGCTGCTGTCTATGACAGTAGTCGTTAAGCTGAGCTAGAGGCCTTCGGGCGGCTTAAGAACTTCTAACAGTCGAGTTGCCCACTCACTTGACAAAGGGGCACAACTGTTACTCGCGTCCGCAGGAGCTACCTACCACAACCTGCACGTGTCCCCTGGGTGGTACTAAAGAGTGACAAACTTTCAAGGCAAAAAATAATGTATATCATAAGATTAAATAAATAAATACATATAATATGCTTTTGAAATAAAGCACGTGCTTCTGGCTTATCAGTCTTCGCTAGGAAGTCGTATACATTCTTCCTAACATACATTATTATTTCAAATACGTATATCGGCAGTCTTAGAACATCTATCGTATTTCCTTGAAGAAGTCTCTTCATGACTCACGCGACCCCAGGTTATAAATTGTTCTAATAGCCATTTCTGCTAGAGATTCCCGTGTACTTTTATTGATTGTATTATTTAAACTCCACCGCAGTTTAAATATTAACGTGTGTATCCCAGTCTCTCTCATCCAACCCATGGTTCACAGTGTATTGCAAGTTCAAAATAGCCCTGTTGTACCTCTCAATTTGCCAATTTGCCCGAGGGATGGCAACGGTATTTAAAACGTGCTTTGCCCTAATTGAAGCAACAAATGTTTTGAAGTATTTTAATGTGAAACTGGAGCCTTTATCGGATGTACAATAACTTTGCGCCTACAAAAAGATGTGAAAATGTCATATACCACTTTGATAGTGGTTTGAGATTTAGTATTTCTTACTGCCTTGACAAAAATGTACTTGGTGAATCCATCTTATAACACCAAGTATAAGTATTCCCTTTTTTAATTTTTCCATGTGAACTGTGTGAAAATAGCATTCACTGTGGGAATAGGATACAGTAAGTAAACAGATTTCTTGCCTGCCAATACTTGGCTGCATGCACAGTTATTTTAAGCTTTAACGTATTGATGAAGCGATTCATTTTGTGGAAACCAATAATCTGCCGTCGTGATTAAGAGCATATCCTATCGAGCAGAGCTTGATACGACCCATTTTAATTTAGGGGTCATGCGGCTATAAACTTTGGCAACACGGAGAACGTAATTAGTGGTAGGTGGTATCGTCATGAATATTTTATTTTTTTGTTATGTGCTAGATGCGTAGATCTGTCATCTGCACTGTATGGAGCCAATGATTGGTGGTAATATTGAGAATAATCTACCTCTCCTTAAGTGTCTGACGTAGTGACTGGATTGCGGCTTAAGCCACATGTTGCATGTTGAACCCAGGTCTATACTCGATCGTAAAAGTATATTTTTGTAACAGCAGGATCTTGCTATCTTAGTTATCAAGTCTCTCTTTGTCAAGTTGGACCGCAATGGATTATAGTCGGTGATCACCGTAAATTCTAGCCGCAATCGTCTCCAACTTATAGGAGTATTAGCTTTCTTCACGAGTGCAGTGCTTTGCTTACTAAAGTACTTAGTCGATTTTTATCGGCATCCGATACTTTTGGACCAAAATGTATCATGTCCAATGTATGGTTCTTTAGTTTGATTCATTATTAAATTGTTAGTATAGGTTTAGCTGATGTTTCATCAACGATATTATCAACTAATTTCTGGTTTATTTTTAATAAGAGCTTTTTTTTTAAGTCTCTAATTTAATAGCACGCCCGAGTTATTTTAGCTTAAGAAAAGTGACAGGTTTAGGAGATGGACATAAACCTTGACAAAGCGCCCAGGCGCCTTTAATTTAATTTATTTTTAGCTTAATTATAGAACACTAACCATAGCTCTATGTTTGTAATGTAACCTCTAACACTATGGATTTTATAGTCCGAAATAAATGATTTGTATTTGTATAAACCTCCACCAAAGAGTGCCACAATGACCGGTCCTGCGCCACCCGCATCCAGCGGACTCCGCAGTCTTAAGTAAATAAATGGCCGAAACAACGTATGCCTCGACGTTGGCAACTCGTCTACCCTTATATTTACTAACTCTCACTATGTAAAACCGTTAATAACTACTGTTTTTCTACTAGCGAATCATTAACTAAAGTTCATTGCCCACCGAAATGTATATAACATGTTGTGTTAAAATACAATACAAATACTGTTTATTGTACACCTCTGTATATACATAATTATAATTCTTATATATTATTATCAATAATTGTTATTGTTAAGGAGGAACAGGCCATGGTTTTTGTGTCTTAGAAGGTGCTTTACTGATTTGTGGACAAACTAAACATTTATTAGAAATATTTTCTACTTCAGTGTCTAAGTTAGGTTTGTTATCCGTGGGCTTGTCACCGGCTTGTTGAGGTTTAGGAAGATATTGGCACACAGTGTTTATAATAATAATATCGTTGTTTGTTCGCGGGTGCACATAAACCTATTAGGTATTGCGTCTCGTGCCATTGGTTTGCATTACCATCAGCCAACTTTGGTATGGCGTTGAATATTATCTGTCGTTGGCTCCAGCCGTATATTCTCGCAGTCTGTGAATGAGCATATGGGTCGAACTGTGGGATAACATTGTGAGCACCTTCAAAATGGTTTCCTTTGCCTCTCATAATCGTGGCAAACTCCTTAAGGACACCATTCTCCTGGCCGCTCCCAGATCGAGAACGATATCGTCTTCGTTTCCCAAGCCGATGACGATGAGGACTAGTTCGCTCCCGGCTGCTTCTGAATGAGGAATTATGACCGCGAGACAACTAAGTTTGAATTATGCCGCCGTTTCCTACTGAGTACTACGATAGCGCCGACGTCTACTAGGGGAACGGCCTGCCCTGCGATTACGCCGATGAGACTTCGTAAAAATTGTTCCCCCCTGAGCTAGCGTCGCTGCTACTATCGCTACAATGAGATGGCGATCTGGGACGGCGGGAACAGCTACGGTAGGTGGTCCGCGCTCACTGCCTTGTATTTGTACTATTGACCGAACGCCGTCGATCCCTATTACTTTTGGGGCTGCGTGGCGTTCAAAAGGTCTCATATTTGAAAGTGGTGTGTGTACCGCGACTCATCGCTTGAGGACAATGTGTCAGACAGTGGGGATTGGAAACTACAATAGCATATGAATTATGACTCATCAATGTGTCAATTATTAATTTATTATGTAATTCGTATTCGTTATTTTCTTTGTGATGTAGTAATGAGAAGTCATTTAGATTGTGTTACATACATAATTCAACAGGTATGATTATTAGACAGAAGAAATAAGGGAAAATAAAATAAAGCATTTGTAAGATTTCGTTAGTAATAAATCCTAATCGGCTTACGCCTAACAGAAAAAAAACCCATTCTCTTATTTTTCGAGTTTTACTTTTCGCTGTTAGACCGGACTAGTAGCTTATTAGAACTAGAAATTAAATATAGAATACAACAAGCTGCCATTCATTGCCGACTGCACTTTTCTGTATACCGTCATCAACCACTCACTGAGACGGTTCCAACGAGCCCAAACTCAACAGGGCCACGCCGGCAAAGTACTGAATTCCCATGGAGGGTGGCCTCCATCACCAGATCAGCTCGACGGTACCACAATACTGAATTGTCATCCAAACCACACGTTCATCCAAAACCTCAGCTCAATCGGCTGAAGACATCTGGTTCAAAATTGAGTTGCAAGATTCCACACGAACAAACATAGTTATAGGTACATACAATACATTGCAAGTTAATAGAAAGATTTAAAAACTGTATAGAATATGCAAATAAAACTTGTGCTTTTAAATAACATAAACAGAAAACAAAACACTAAGAAATCTGAAAATTACTTCCTCGAGACGTTCAATAGCTAAACAGACATTTGAGTAAAACCCCATTTACTTAATATTCAAATCTGTGTAACAGTTTTGTATTTGTTCATTGTTTTGTTCTTTTGTTTTCTATGTAAGTATTACATCAGTAACCAAGTGTCATTGCAACCAAATCGGGATAGAATTTATACTCCAGGCAAAATACGGTTTTAAAAAAACATTAATTTATAATAGCGTTTTTTTTTGTTGATTTCATTTGAAAATGTTATTCTAAAATGATTTAGTCAAGAATCCGACAGACTTTCCACCCGGAAGTAATTATGTAGATTTAAATGAAGCATGCATTATCTTTTTTTGTAAGATTTATCTTGAATATTATAGAGCAAATGTACCACCCCAACCAAATAACCAAATAAAGACAAAAACATTTATTAATATTTTTACTGACTTTTCAGAAGCCAGTTAACTTATCATTTTTTTCAATGTCTGAAATTTTGTCGGATTTTGTCGCTGGGTAACTATTTAATTGATAATATATCCGTTACACATAAAAAATAAGCTATTATAAATTATTTCCAAAATTGACATTTTTTTCCATACAAGTTGTCAGTTCATTGCCTGGACTATTATTCCAAGATAAATAGTCAACACAATTTGGTCGTTTATCCTCAGACGTAAACAAAGGAAACGTAAACCCAAATCCATAGTTCTTTGCTCATAGTTATTACGCATTTTAATCTTGTTGCATAATATATTGCACTCCTATAGTAGTAGTACGTCAATATTCCGAGACCTCAAATTATATGGGTACACGTATATTTTTAAAGCACATAGTAAATATAAGGATGCAATATAGGTGAGCATTCGCGTTATAGAACATAGAACATACACTGTATTACACATATATATATACAGTTACGTGAGTACTATTGCTTCCTTCGTTAAAAAATCAATCTTTATTCTACATGTTCTTTATTTAGTACGTAGGTGCTTACCTACGTAGATGCATTATGTAACGAAAATACTTCTTGGTAAAAGACAACGATGAAATCACGGAACAAACATCATAAACTGACCACTGTCCTTATTTCGTTGCAGTAAGGTTCTTGAGAGATCAATTAATTATGTTGTTGGCGGTAATGTAATTAGACATTCATTAAAAATAAACAATAATGGCATAATAATGAATAAAAACATACCTCGGGGTTTTTTCCAAAATTCTTACCACTTCTGACTGTAACAGGACTCCCGAGAAATGATACAAACCAGTGAAGATATACAACAGCTTTATATTTCTGCCAATAGTTACATTGATTATTTAATCCAAACAATCCAATATCCCTGACTGTCCGGTCCGATGGGTCTACTCCGACTGGCCGGTGGCCGCCTGCACTGCCTACCGCCATACGTCAAATAATAGTATTAACTACCCTCTTCTTTTAATAAATATTTTCAAATCAATGTCAAATAAGCGGCGTTCAGGAGTAATGCTAACACTTGCAGCACCTAAAGCGCGCACTGTGGCACACAGGCAATCTCCACGGGTTCGCGCTTTGCACTATATCAACGCACTTCTCAAGTCGGCTCCTGACTGCGATGTTTTTGCAAGTAGTTGGAGGCTAATTAGTGACAAATGCAAAAACCTTTGTGAGGCATTGGATGACCGTCCATCCTCAGCTAGTTAATAAGATTGTTTTTATGTGTACATTCTGTAATTTCGCAGTGCATTAGTATATATACTGTAATGCTGTGTAATTTCGTTTAAACCAATAAATAAAATAAATAAATATAATATTTTAGGAGGATGAGGAAAACTTTGGACACTTATAACTTAGTGATTAACAGAGTGCACCAAAAATGGGATGTGAACGATCAAGGGCATAACAGGTGTCGTGTTCTGATAAGAAAAAACTAAAAGATTTTTTTTTGACGCGTTTTTTTTTACACGTATGGAGCAGGCCGCCCCAATCGACCAACGCTCCATACAAATGTAAAACAAAAACGCGTCAAAAAAAAAAAATTTTGTTTTTTCTTATCAGAACACGACACCTGTTATTGCACTCTGTATACTGTTGTGTTACTTTTTTCTGCATTTGTTGACTATATTTTTATTGCATTCTTCGAAGCGAGGAATAGTAGCGAATGGAGGCAGCTGGAAGAGGCTCGTGTCAAAGGACACTACCACTAAACCGGGAAATCCGATGTCTAGCTTAGAATACATATTAAATTGTTTTCAGTATAAGCAATAAAGGCTATAATAATAATAATAATATTTCCGCCATAGATCCGCCAGTGGCGGTCTCCGTTCCCAAACTAATCGCGGTCGAGTAATACATGTACGAGTATGTCTCACCAGTGTATGACCTTGTTCCACCGCGGGGTCTTGCCCCCGCTGGGGTCCGTGTGCGTCTCGTAGATGCAGTGCCCCACCCGCATCCGCACGTAGGGGTCCATGCGGGTCAGCCCTGCACATATTCATGTGATTACATACAGTTCCAAGATCTTGTAAATTAAGGGGCTCCCATACGTCAATGACCTTCGATCTGAATGCAGATATGAATCCCTTAGTTTTCTAATGTTTTTTGTAGCTTATTATTAGGCTTAGGACTTTTCGTAGCATACCGTGGTTCTAAAATCCGTGGAGTCGCCATGTGTAAAAATTGCGAAGTCAAAGTCAAAGTCAAAAAGTATGATGTCTTATTAACTATAAAGATTTAGTGTAAGGCCTGAGTGGACGCCCCGCTCAGAGCGGGGCGTCGAGCGTCCATATAAATTGCATTTGTTTTATATGGACGCTGCACGCTCCGCTCTGAGCGGGGCATCCACTCTGGCCTTACACTTATACATACTGTCACATCGTTACTGAGTGCATTTTAATCGAACGTAATTAATGTTTTCATAAACCTATATAATAAATATAATAATACTAATTACTGATCACATGTGATGCTACAATATTATTTATCTAGTTATACATCCTCTTTAATGCCCGTGTTTAGTGAGTAGTGCAAATTAAATCGCAATTTAAAATTAAAAAATATTGACATAATCAGTTGACACTTTTGATACGAGACCGTCAAATTGGTTTTTGATTTTATCTAAAATGAATAATATTCCTACTTCCGAGATTAAATACTGCATAGAGCGGAGTTTGATTTGTTGAGTAAAGCTTAGCGACGTTTCGTTCGACCGATCACGTTTCGTCTGTTGAAATTAACGTTATATTTTCTAGGTTTAATTTTTATATCACCGTTATAAAATGCATTGTTAATAAATATATTACATTACACTATTTTTATTAAATGTCCTTTTTTCTTTATTATATATTATTCTACAACTAAAAATTCCATTGAATATAGAAGCATGATATGTTTCAAAAAGTCCTAAGCCTTTAATATAACTTCATACTTTGAAGTTCACTTCGAAAATTTCACATTCGGCGACTCCTTGGATTTTAGAACCACGGTATGCTACCAAATGTCCTAAGCCTACTTATTATATTAAGATCAACGGCTTTAAGCATATAGGAGTATCCCATATTTACTTCAAAGTCGATTGTTTTCGAGATATCTGGCATCAAAGTTAAACAATTTTAGGCCAAAAGACTGTTTTTCTGGAAATAACTTTTGTGTTAATTAGTTTAAAATGAAAACCCTAGACACGTTTTTAGAGACGTCAAAGACGAACCCAAATATGTACATTTCGTATAGGTATGTTAGATCTTTCACGTCAATAGAGATACGAAATAAGTGTTTTTTTAGACAATGTTTAAAAAAAACATACAAAATGAAGTACCTATTCATTTCGTTCAAAATCCGGTAGACAAAAATGGAGATAAAAGATTGAAGAACCGATAAAGTGCAAAAGTAGGAGATACGATTCAAAACTTGTCCAAAATCGATGAAAACCTCGCCCAAGTAACACATCAAAGCAGTATAACAGCCGAGTTACAGCATTTGTGTATCGTTTTGGCATTTTGAGTTAGTTCTAAAGTAGCATTATAAACGTTTATACGGCTATTGTAGTGCTTATTTGGGCACAAATTTTACTGCTTTAGATCCTAAAAAGGTTCAGAATAGTTGTTTAATTGCATGACAGGCGCATTATACAAGCATTATTGTGGTCAAAGAAAGTGTCAATCGCATTAAAGCAGCATTATTATGGTCAATGAAGTTGCCAATGACATTACAGAAGCATTAAGCCGGCAATATTATTGATAATGAACATGTTAATTGCATTACAAAAGCATTAGACTAGAATTAGAATGTACTGAAAGAATTATAAATGTTCACATGTAGGCCTACATCAGTATAAAAATTTCATCGATCGAATACATCGCTAGTACAAATGTTAATTGTCTCGCAATAATATATAATATATGGATGCGTGAGTGTTCAAAACTGACAGCAGTGACGAGTGTTTGCAAAATTTATGATAGATGGTAAAGTGGTTAACTCTTTAGTTATTTTATGCCTTCAAATATTACTGCGCAATGTAGTTTACTGTAAATGTCTATATATGTTTCATTCAATATTTTCACGCGCCTTCGATATTTTGTGGTTTTTATATAAAGTGTTATATAAAGATATTTGTGAAATAACCAAAACATTTTTTTTGTTGCTAGTATACAACAAATTTTGCATTATTGACATAATAGTTTTCGTTGGGCAGTATTAAATTAAGTTATATCATTATTATTCAGGTATATTACTTTTATAAATAGGTCCTCATGGTAATATTTTTTGGTTATAATATTAAACAAAATGGTGTCGGGCTATAGCAGCCCGGTGAGCCTTTAAAAAGTCCAATTAATGCCGCAAGCAGTAGAAATACTCACATGTGAACGATTATTAAGCCAGAGGCCAGAGAGAAGACTTTTGGTGAACCACTGTGGTGCCGTTGTCTATAAAGTAGTTATATATGGGTTCACCGGTATGCCACTAGACTTGATGTGGACTAAAATAGTGCCATTACTTGATTGCAATTTTGGGGATCCTTGAGCAAAACAATAAAACCCATTTCAGAATTTTTGTACAGTTGGAATCCGTTTGCCTATGAATAAAAAGGTTTTCTGATTCTGAACGCATTATCTACATAACTAACGGACACATCGTTTTACGAATACTGTAAAATAAATGTTTATATACAGCTTTACGCATTACACGCACTCACGTGTATTAGATTAAAGAGCTGTTAGCTGTAAAACAGAACTCGGGTGACCTTTAATAATGCAAGCATTACATTGATTCACGTTTCTGCTGTTCAGCAGCATTAGGCATTATCTTACTACTTAAAAATGCTATAGTAGGCCCTAAGGCCTAAAAAACAGCTGAAAGCTGTTTAACGGATTTACATGGCATTATAATGGTTCACGTTTATGCTATTAAATAGCATTAAGCATTTATTTACTACTTAAAAATGCTATTATAGATCCAATGGCACTAAAAACAGCTGAAAGCTGTACAATTGCGTTGTGGTTTGCTGCAGTAAAACTAAAGGCTTTATAAAAGCATTTTGATATGCCATTATCTTACCGTTATACAGTGTAAAGCATCATAATGGTTTTGAAATGCCAATATAAAGCGTCAAGATGTTCGGTGAACTTATATAAGAGTTTATACGGACCTTAAGTTCTACATAAGTTTACTATTCGTGTGATAAAATGCTTTCTGTGTTACTTGGGCGGGTAGTCCCTTAAGCTGCGTTAACATTGGACAAAAACACGTCTGAGGCTGGAGTTAAATTACGAATCTATTCCAGAAACATAATGTTCCTTAAGAATATATAAAATGGTCGAGTTCAGTTTGTACCTCGCTACCAGGGCGTTCCATACCATAATACGGGTGTTGACTCGAAAATGATTATTACTATAAAAGTAAGAAGGCAAAAAAATATACCTAGTGATGGGCGTTCCATACCCCTTCTTAAAACTTTGGAAACTTATAACTTTGTGATTATTTAACCTCTTGCGGTGCTTTTTTCTCCATTTGACTACATGTTTAATCCTTTTTCGAGAAAATACGACATTATTGATTATTTTATTTAGTGTCTACACCCCTACTAGAGTACAATTATTCAGATATAAATGGTAGTCGGATCTCGATAGATTAATGGCAGGCTTGCTCGAGCGAATTCAAAACCCGCTCAGAACAAATATATAATTTTAAATTTGTGACTTCCTACAATAGGTAATATTTATCTATGATCTATAACGCAAACTATTTGAGACACGTACAAAAACGTCGTGTTTGCAGCAGAAAAATACGTGTTGAATTGGCTGAATACGAGGTTATTGTATATATATGTTTATCTAACACTTGCCATAGTTTTTGACCAACTTCGCCTGCGCAATGGTGATGCTGAGTCGCGCCGTCAAGGGTGGACCCCCGGCCGGCATCTAAAAAAAAACATCCAATCACAATGATTGATTAAGAGGCTGACAAGACCTAATTTGGTGAAATTGATGTTATTTAAGCAGTTTTTTAAGAAAAACCATTTGTTCTAGCACATCAAATAAAATATATGTTAATATTCACCATATTTCAAAGACCGTAGACGGGCTCGATACATAATTTGACGAAATCGGCTCGATAGAAAATAATTGCAAAGATTGGTCTTAAAATCACATTAAACGGTCCTATGTCTTTATTTTTTTGACGTATGGGTCTGTAATTAAAAACATGAAGTCAACATATTCATACCTATACCGCTAAAGAGTCATACTTCACAAATAATCCACTCTTTTTTTATTTCAATATTTATGTAATATTATCTTCAGAAACCGGGCCGCCCAGTAACACTCGCTCTCGTTTACTCCGATACAAATAGACAGTGTGCGCGCTATCCAAAATCCTCAAGGGCATTTTGGTGTTGACAGCGTCTTAAGCAAGTCTCACGTCTCACATAGTAAATCACCGCAATGCGAAAGTAACACTGCATGTCTGTTTCTTTTTCACGCTTAAGGGGCTCCCATACGACAATGACCTTCGATCTGCATCCCTTAGTTTTCTAATGTTTTTTGTAGCTTATTATATTAACAATAACGGCTTTAAGTACTATAGTATCCCATATTTACTTCAAAGTTCATTGTTTTCGGGATATTTGGCATCAAAGTTGAACAATTTTAGGTCAAAAAACTGGTTTTCTGGCCATAACTTTTGTGTTAATTCGTTTCAAAGGAAAATCCTGGACACGTTTTAGAGACGTCATAGACGAGCTCTAATATGTAGATTTCGTATATGTTAGATCTTTCACGTCAATAGAGATACGAAATAAGTGTTTTTTTAGACAATGTTTAAAAAAAACATACAAAATGAAGTATTTATTTATTTATTTAAACTTTATTGCACAAAAGAAAACTTATCGTACAAAAGGCGGACTTAATGCCATATATGGCATTCTCTACCAGTCAAACCTTAAGGCAAAGCGGAAAAGACTGTGGGGCAGTGCAAATAACAACAAAAAAAAAATTACGGTTATTTATTAAAGTACTAGCTTCTGCCCGCGACTCCATCCGCGTGGAACTCGTTTATATCGCAGCTCCATACAAACTTTCACCCCCTTAGGGAATGATTTCGGGGATAAAAACTATCATATGTCCTTCCCCGGGACTCAAACTATCTCCATACCAAATTTCATCGCAATCGGTTCAGCGGTTTAAACGTGAAGGGGTAACAGACAGACAGACACACAGACAGAGACACACTTTCGCATTTATAATATTATAAGTATATAAGTATGGAAGTATGGATTCATTTCATTCAAAATCCGGTAGAGAAAAATGGAGATAAAAGATTGAAGAACCGATAGCCGTTTGACTTAAAATTCTATCTATAGTGCAAAAGTAGGAGATACAATTAAAAACGTGTCGAAAATCCATGAAAACCTCGGGTAGCCCCTTAAACCGCTGAACCGGATAAGACGAAATTAGGTATTGAGACAGTTTGAGACCCTGGCAAGGACACAGGATAGTTTATATCCCTGAAATGATCCCCGAAGGTGGAAAAGAAATGGAGGGCGAAAGTTTGTATGGAGGTAAAATATAAACGAATCCCACGCGGACGAAGTTAGAGGCGAAAATAGTGTTCAAATCAATCTAGCCTCATTGTAAGCTCAAAATGGCTTGTATTATGGGTCCTAGTTGACGATATATCTAATAGATACGTAGAAAAATCCAAGACTCATAAACCAATATTTGAGCTCATCTCGGAAATATTTCTCCATTCAAACCCAGTGCCAGACAGGATGTTGTTTATAGATAACTTTTAACTTGCTCGTTATATATTTACGTGTGTGAACTATTATCAAACTGCGATTAGAGAGGCATCGGTGAAAGTTTTACCATATAAACACGTCAGTTTATATGAACAGACAGCTATTTATATCCCAGTCTAACCGTGGTTTAATACTATTTAGATTCCATGTAAAATGACATCCATATATTGATGGAACAAATGTATGATGATTTCACTCCACTAAAACGTAATCACAAAACAATAGCGTACACGAACGTAGAAACTCGTCGTCATTTCAGCAGGGATGACAATAAACTAAACAGATACAATTGATGATCATATCATTATATTAGTCGATGATTGTCTAATCTAATAATAATTAGATAGACGGTCTATTCCACTAACAAAATACACGGTTCAAAAATTAGAGGGGGGGGACACAATTTTAGTGACTTTCGAGGAGATTATCTCCGACTCTATTCACTTAATCAAAAAAAATCGCTGAGAAACCTTATATTTATTTTGAAAGGCTTATCGATTGATGTGCCACACGTGGGCTTGCAATGAAAAAATAATGTTTGACTTTCAGTTTTATGTATGGAGTGCACCCCTAAAAACATTTTTTTTTGTAATTTAGTTACTAAACTATGTAGCGGTTAAAAAAATACACCTATCCTGAAAATTTTATTCAAATACACCTTATAGTTTTCGAGTAAAATGCCTGTGACATGCGGACGGACAGATATACAGACATGACGAATCTATAAGGGTTCCGTTTTTTTCCATTTGGCTACGGAACCCTAAAAATGGAAATAACAAATTCAGTATGTTCAGTTCAACGGAATAAATACCATTTACGTCTGATTAGTTTTAGATAATAGTTAAACCTATTATTATAAAAACTATCATTACAATTTGAATCTTTTACCCCCGACGGTAGACCTGCTTTTCGGATGGACTACTCAGTGCTTCGTTTGCGAGATATTGGGCTTTAAAGCCCTAATTTTTGTTCGAGTAATGTGCCCCCCACAAAGCCGCAAACAATATCTAACACGTCCTAACGTCCCTATAATATAGATAGAAATAGTCATGTCAGATTTTTATGCGCGCTTTGCCGTGGCAGATATTATTGCTGGTGAATGTACAAAGAGAAGTGAATTCGCTCTAGAAAAAATATTCGCACTACACATCCCAATTTTATTTATTTATTTCAATATTAGCACTTACAGTTGAACCTTACGTGCTTATTGGCATTACATGTCAATACAAATTACATATAACACCCCTCTCTTTGCGTCGGGGGTTAAAAATAAGATATGAGACTCAAAATCACTTAAAATAAATTACAATTAAAATTTATACGACATTACAAAAAAAAAGATACTTTAGTCACGTTTATGTGGTCTGAGCTTATTGGTACGTAAGAAAACTCTTAAGGCTTGGCCAGACACACGGCGCGACGCAGCGCCGCGGTCTCGGGGCGCGACCGCGGCGGCTTTAAATACATTCTAACGGGTTAGCGACGTCAAACAGACTGCGTCCCGCCGGCATCGCGCCCCGCTTCTGTCGCGCCCCGCGCCGCGCGGTTCCTCGCATCCACGCGGCTCGGGCGCAGCGCTGGTTCACATCAGTCGGATGTTAGGCAGCGCGCGGTGCGTAGTGCGAGCATAGCAATATATTAATCTCGTAAGAGATCATAAAGTTATATATGACTGATCTATGGCTTCGGAAGGAATGAGCGACCCTCCGCGCGCGCATGCTGTGTGTGCGCGATGAGGGCGTGTTGAGAGCGCGAGGCCGGCGCGATCCGCGCGCGCCCTGTTTGAACAGGCATCGCGTCGCGCCGTGTGTCTGGCCAAGCCTTTAAGAGCTTTACAGACCTGAGCGCCGCAGAACTGTTGCTGCAGAGCCAAGGCGGCCTGGTAGTCCGCGTCGACGTTGTCTATGGCGGCGTCTCCGTCCGCGCGGAGGAAGCCGGCTGGCAGCGGCCCCAGCAGGACCTGTTCAACAATAATAAATGCATGTTTGGGTCGGCTGTAATGTATACACATGTGTTATACATGCCAAAAGCGCTCATAGCCTAGCGGCGCCTGCGAGGCGGGAACGATAACGCAGGTTAAGCAAAGATGGCAGCGGTCAGTCTTTGGACGGGTGACCGCCTGATGTTTGAGTGAATGTAAATGAGCGCTTCCGTGCTTTGGAAGGCACGCTAAGCAGTTGATCCCGGCTTCTGTCTATGACAGTAGTCGTTAAGCCGAGTTAGAGGCCTTCGGGCGGCTTAAGAACTTCTAACAGTCGAGTTGCCCACTCACTTGACAAAGGGGGGACAACTGTTACTCGCGTCCGCAGGAGCTACCTACCACAACCCTGCAAGTGTCCCCTGGGTGGTAAAGAGTGAAAGGCTTTAAAGGTCTAAATAATACGATTAAATAAATATACATGCAACATGTTGGCCGCACGCCGCATTACATTACAAGAAAGTCTAGCAATTTCCAACTCAATTTTTTGTTTAAGGTTCAAAAGTGGACCAGTTTCTAGGCTGACCACTCATGGGCAGACCATATTTTATAAACGACTGACAAACAAGTATTACCTAATGGAGCTCAGTATGATAACAAGGTTGTCCACCATTTGCACTCAAAGTGTAATCAAATTCTTCGGACACACGATCAGACGCGGCACGGATATGCGACAGGTCAGCCGTCGCCTGCGCGGCGCGCGGGTGCGGGGGTGGGACTTAGCGGGGCGGGGGTAGGGCTTAATGGGGCGCGGGCGGTGTGCGGGAGGCGAAGCCCGGTGCGTTAAAGCCCTACTCCTGCAACCACGCGCCGCGCAAGCGAGGAAGATTTGATTCTTTGTTTGTCCGTTTGTTTGTTTGTTTGTATTGAATAGACTCCGAAACTACTGGACCGATTTGAAAAATTCTTTTACCATTAGAAGCCGACATTATCCCTGATGAACATAGGCTACTTTTTACCGCGGGAAAATGCTTCATTCCTGCGGGAAAACGGGTAATCCGTGCGAAGCCGGGCCGGGCAGCTAGTAATTATATAAAAAGTAAAATATAAAACTATACATACAAAACATAAAAACCTTATAAATTACTATCATTATTATAGTTCATCATCATCATCATCATCATCATATCAGCCAATAGACGTCCACTGCTGGACATAGGCCTCCCCCAAAGAGTGCCAAAGTAACTGGTCCTGCGCCGCATCCAGCGGACTCCCGCGACCTTTATTATAGTTATTTCTATTATAGTTATCTATTATTATAGTAATGATAAAAAAAATATATAACGACAAAAAAAACACTGTTGTACAGTTTGTACCAAGACATGATTCACAAGTGTACATATTCCTATTTTTATAATAAAGTAGAAAATTCATTATTAATAGATGCCACGTAATATGCACATTCCTCTAATGAGCAAATAAGTATGTATATAGCACACAAAACTGATCTTGGTTTTGAATATGTAGTGTTCAATTTGAACGAGGAAGCACTTAAGTTAAGAGTCCACAGTAACCTCGGCCGAAGTTCACCTTCCCATACAAACGGAGTTTCATTCTCATTTTAAAACTACATGTTGAATTGTGACGAAACTTTGCATATACAATGACATGAGGTATATCTATGTCTGTGATTAGTTTATATGGTTCCAGTTTATAAAACAAACGAAGTACAGCAAAAATAGTTTTGTATGAAAAACTTACATTCACTGTATTTTTGCTATGGTATCTGAAGCTACATAAACTAATTACAGACCTGGATATACCTCATATCATTGTACATGTACAATCCAACACATAGTTCTAAAATTAGAGTGTAACTATGTTTGTATGGAGAATCTAGCTTACTGCGGACTCTTAAGTGGATGCTCTGGAGATTAATTTATGATTTTGTATCTGACTTTTGACTTGTCATACGAATAAATAAATAAATATGTAGTATACATAGTGGGTATCATCATGCCCCTACATGTTTTCTTTCACCGAAGAGCCTGTTAAAATATCAAATAGAATTGCGAACATATGTTTTTCTGGAAAAACCCAGTGGTACAAGCCGGCGTTCAAACCCGCAACTTTCAGATGAAATGATGAAAGTCGCATGTCTTACCGTTCGGCTAGTGGTGAATATAGTTGTTAAATATATGCATATTAGATGACAAAGGAGCAGTGGAGGAGTGACCATACAAAACGAAACCCAACGGCTTGCCTAAAGGTGAAACAATGGATTTAGGTGATTCAAAGGTTTGAACAGTGATAATGACAAGATAAAGTATGTCTAGCCTTTTCATTCACTATAAGATAGAAAGTGATGGAAGCTTTATCAGTTGTTTATCAAATGACTGTATTGAGTATTTGGTATTTTGTATATTTCCATGAAGCAAAAAAGTCTGAACCTGAATTAAATGGAAGGAACTGTTTCAAGCCCTACACCACATTAGATTATTATACGAGTTACAAAATGTTATGAAATTCAGTTTATAAGAAGATTATGTTTAAGAACTCATTTATAATCGAAAAACCCAGGTCATGTAGAACTCAATTAAAAACCTAAGTACATTGACCTCACAACAAAATATTGACTAAACGATAGTCTGATAAGAGAAATCTCTAGAACACAATCTAAAAATATCTAAATATGTAAAACAATAACATTAAAAACCTGTTGAACCGGTCTCATAGCACGATATTAAAGTACTGTAGATGTTTTTGATAGGCGCACTAAAATGTAATGATTCATACGCGCACGGCGAAACAAATTTATTGCCATTACATTACACTGCTATTCTGCAGGGAATGTATTTCAGGACTTACCCTACGACGACGCTCCTCGTTCCGATCACCGTCACTTGGCATCGTAGAAGTCATGGTTGATTAACACTAAAATCCACGGAGTTTTGTAAATTCACCTCGACAAAGACGAACGAAGAACGAAAATTGGTTTGACAGCTACGGAATATTTATTTGGATTAGAGGTGCGATGTGCTGTGCTATTTTGGTAGTATATCGATATTTGAACGTGATATGAAAGTGTCAACAAATAATTATCTGGTTAACAAAATGTTACGGAAGGGAGTAAATAATTTATGTAATTTGTTTGCATTTTTAGTTGAAATTACGCGCGTCTCTCATTATGAAATATTCATTTGATGGTAGGGTAAGGTAGATGATGACGTTATTATCGATAATGTCAGTGCCCACCTGTCTCTACATCCCTATTGATTTTTTTACATGTCATATCAGGCGAAGGTTTAAGTAGACAGCACCAAGTGCGACGTAAAAACAGAATAGGAAATACTTTAATAATCCAAATCCAATACACACGCAATTCTAGTGACTCTGAGTTTTATTTATGATAGAGATAGAAATGGAGGCTAAAGGTCAAGAGAGTGCGCTCAGAAACTACAACTTTTGGTCAGTTGGTCCATAGATTAGCGTTTTAACTTAAGCTATTACATCAATAAGTTTATTTGAAACCATCTTGAAAGAAGTAGCTACAAATTAAATGAACAACTTGCTACAACATGAATATACTAGAATGTGAACTAACTTTCGTGCAATAATTGTGTAGTCGTACGGAATATTTGAACAGCATCTACTGTCAATTTGGAAAATGATGTCATTTTTCATTAAATGTCATTCGTAAACTACAAACCATGTTAAACCCTAACTTATTCAATTTAAGGTTCATAATCTAGTACATTTTCACAAAACTTTGTATACAAAGAGGTAATTTACAAAACGCCTTCGCTAAACGTCAAATTGGTTAAGTTAAACCTGTCGGTGTATGTTTTCTTGCCTTTTCGTAATAAATTAAACCTTTATCCGAACTCGGTGTAGTTGAAGTGCATTTTTATTAAATATCCTACGTGTAACAGTATCTGTGTGTGAACTTGAAAAAGGGGGATACAGACCCATATGTTGACTTGAAGTGACTTGGATATTTTATTGATTTTCGTCGATTTTCGAGATGGATATCATCCAAACACCTAAGGTAGGTATAGTTTTAAGATGACAACAATGATAAGCGAACATTTTAAGCTTTTGAGCCACGAGCTTTCCGCGATAAGTACTTTGTACTGAAGTTTGTTATCTTTTATAATATGACAGGACAGGACTTCCTTTATCACCGTGTATTTAACTGAATTGTTGAAAATATGCTACTACCACATCATTTATACGTAATTGCTTCAGTTTACACATGAATGTTGTGGCCTAATCAACACCTTTTCCATCAAGTTAAATCAAAGTTGATAAATTAGTAAAAATAGGAGTATTTTCATCTTTCACATGATTTATTGAGTTGTTTTCTTTTCTAATCAATAGTGCCGTATTTTAGCTATTTATTTTTTTATAATTTGTGGTAATGTCATTGAGTGAATACACAGAATTATCTTCTTGATTCATGCATTACTTCAACTGAGCATTATAATTATATGCATTGGCCCCTTATCCTTAATTAAAATTCTGTCAAATTTGGACAGAAATAAGTCAATACCAACAGGCTCCCCTGAGAGTCGCGGGGTAGTAAAGGCTAATTGTTTAATGACTTGGCTAGTACTTTTATTTTAGGGACATATAAATAAATCTAGTCATATTGATATTCAGCATCTCTCTTGATCTTTTATGTTTTTATGTGTTTATGTTTACATTAACTGACAAGATAATGGTATTTGCATGGACCAATTTTATAATGAAACAATCCACTTTTAATGTAGATAAGATAAGATAACACTCCAATGCATTATAAGTGATCAAATGAATCATCAACACTGTTTGTCATTTCTAATCATCTTTGGTTTTATGATATGGGAATTAAGCAATAAATTAAAATTAGCAAATAATATTTTTATCAGATTGAGGTAAATATTGCTTTGTGCCTATAAGTAAAATATTTCATGTTCATAAATATAGAGATGATTGTATATTAGAGTCCACAGAATGTTAGTTACTAGTGGTAGTAGTTACTATAAATTATTTAATAGTGGAGCTTTGTCCATCTCTACACATGAAAGGAATTCCACCTTTCTACTAAAACTACCAGGAAACTGTTTTATAAAATTATTCATTAAATTACAAGTTTGAAATAATTTTACTTGTCTATTTAATAGGTAAAATTAAATCCGCATAGTCTATAATAATAATAATATTTTAATAATAATTTATTTCGTGAAAACAACTTAACAATAGTTACAAATTTAGAGACCTCCAAAGGTATGTGGACACCTGTGTCAGGAGGACTCGCTCTTCCTGAGTTGGTAAGTACATCTCTTGTTTTTTTACCCACTAGTTATTAAACAATGTAAACTTTATATTAAATTTACTATTAACTATATACTAAATGTGTGTACATATATACAATAATGCTTTTTACGTTTTTAGGAAAAAAAAAGTACCTATTATAGCAAAAAAATACTTTTTACCAAGTTTCATACACAAAATACCTGCTCAAAAAAACCCAACCAAACAAACCTCTTGAGAAACTTCTAGGGCCTATTGCCAGGGGCGTCTCTAGCCCATGTCGCGCCCGGGTGCAATCATTACCCTAGCGCCCTTTAGCACCCGCCCTAGCGCGCGCTAGCACCCGAGTCGAGGCGAGTGGCGCCCTGTGAGTGGTCCCCCTAGGACCGTGCGCCCCTGCCTATTGCGTAACAACTTGTTAGCGTAAGTCCATTTCTCATTAGAGAGGATGAAAAGAGAACGTCTATTACAAGTTACTAACAATTTTGCAACGGGCCAGCGGTGGCAGATCGCAAAGAGCAAGTAATACGCGTACCTAACAAATTAAGTTAAAAAAAACCGGGCATAGTTTATACTTTATGGTTCAGCCAAATACCGCATTCGCAACCCCAAGGCTGTTTCCAAGGTCAGGGCACCCCGCCCCCTGTTTTGACATTCGCGTCTCACGTGTGCATTCGCAAATTACTTACTAGCAATTGCCGAAATCTCGCCATCTCCTTTCATCTCTCTGGAAATGGAATTACGGTCTCTTTTGCGCGCGCATGCTCTTTTATTTTAGCGAATTTCGGACGCGTTAGAAATGAAATGGAGCTTATGTGTTGGTAGATAAGGTTGGTTTTTGATTCGGTGGTGTATAAGTTCGGAAGTGCTAAATTGATGGCCAACTTTTAAGGAGTTCAGTTCAGTCAGTAGCTATCTAGCCTGGGAGCGGGGCGGGTGTCCATGCTTTTATCGTCACCATTATGAATGAGACAAGTTTTAATTGGAAAAGTTTCGAACAAAAGCTTTCTTGTAAAAAAATGCTTTGTGAAAACTTTCCTTATTTTTCTTCGTTATGTCATTGTTAGATTTTTGAAGAAAAGTTTGCGAAATTAAGTTTGTGCGACAGCAGTTTTGTAAAAGTTGGTGGATTGTTTGGATGATGGCGCTAAGTTCGTTGAGCGCGACGAACATGCTCGGCGAGCTTGGTCGGCTAGCAAGCTGGCTGAAAGGTGACTGTGTTGCGTCACAGGAGTACGCTGGACTTGCGGTCACTGAAAAGGTACAAATAGTAAAATATGCACAAAAATATATTTCTTGGTAGGTACTTACTTATTCTATCTGGCCAAAATGTGATTGGAAATAAAATGTATTATTATATCGTATGGCATACTTTATTTCGCCTTTAAAGTGTGTCACTCTTTAGCACCACCCAGGCGACACGTGCAGGGTTGTGGTAGGCAGCTCCTGCGGACGCGAGTAACAGTTGTCCCCAAAAAAAGAATGATGAAATTCGACTTAAACATGGATTTGTTTACTTCCAATTTGACTAAACGTTAACGCAAGAGGGAGCGTATGAGTCAAGACGATTCACAAGAATCCTCAAACGAGAACGAACGATAATATCAAGAAGCCCATTTGGACGTCAGTTTGAGGCTGATAACATAACATGTTACTCTTTCAGATACACACATCCAATGTCTACGCACGATTTTTGCTACAGACGAGGAGAACAATGCTACGTCATTAAAAAAAACTGTTGAAACAGGGGTTGACATTTATTGTCAGAATACTCAGATCCTTACCTTAATCTAAGTTAGTAAATAGCGATGATGATTGATGAACGTTTGACAGCCGCATGCTTGAACCACTAGGCTACCATAGCTTCATAATATCATAAATGGATATTTTATTTCATTTTGAATCTTTATAAGCACTGTCCGTGCTTTTTGAATAGTACCTACGGAAAAAACTCCGCTGTTTTAGCTTACCTAGATTTTGAATTTAAATCCTTACGTCACTTTTACTCCAACATTACAGCTGCGACCCCCTTGACCCTTCAGGGCGCTTCGCAACCACCTAGGGGTAAAGGTAAGGGGGAAAGTAAATAGTAGACACATTTATTTACGATGTGTCGAATCTGTAAGAAAACAAAGAACATCGAACGAGTTCCCCAAGGCTCGTTTCTAGGTAACGTACTATAGAAGGTCGCTGTAAGCGTAGGCTGAAGGAAAATGGGAATATATATCTTGTCCCAATACTGTTGTAATAAAGCTTTTATTGAATATAAAGGGACGGTTAATGTACAGACCGCATATGGTTTTGTCGATGGCGGGGAGATTTTTATAGGGCTTGTAAAAATAGTGCCAAAGTTAGAGAAAAAGCTACTGTAACTCTACTTACTTATGTGTGCAGTAAATTAAGGATTATGTACTTTCAGTAGCAGTGTGATTAAGTTAGTTTCGCAATGATCTATATATATATATACTAGCTTCTGCCCGCGACTCCGTCCGCGTGGAAATCGTTTGTATCGCAGCTCCATACAAAATTCAACCCCCCATTTCATCCCCTTAGGGGGTGATTTCCAGGATGAAAACTATCCTATGTCCTTCCCCGGGATTCAAACTATCTCCATACCAAATTTCATCGCAATCGGTTCAGCGGTTTAAGCGTGAAGAGGTAACAGACAGACAGACATTAGTATGGATAGTATGGATTAGTATATTAGTATGGAGTATGGATTTAAGATGTTTCTCTCTTGTCGTGGTGCGATAAAAAGTATTGTAATAAATAAGAATAAGTACATAAAATGATGAATACAAAACGTGCATATTACGTGCATTAAGCGAGAATGAGCATTTTTTTGTGACTCTTCCTTAAAACCTGTGAGTGAGACGTAATGTATCTAGTTGGCTGACGATGATGACTTGACATTAAATCCTATGACAAATTTACAAATAATTTGACACAACTGAACGTCATAAGCAAACAGCTAAAAACTACCTCAACACATTAACTTGTTTGGGAGCGACGATGAGACAGATACACATGTCAGACTTACCTATATCACGTCTCGTTAGCATTGGTTAAATAAATGTGTCACCGGCTGGCGGCTCTAACCTTCCAATAAAGTTAGGGCAGGACGTAAGATTATGGACCCGTTCTTACCCGTCAATTGGGCTTTATTCGCATCGTCCGACCGTATTGGATTCAGACGAGTCTTTTACTCTGTTTACTTTTATCTGCTACCAGTAATAATATCAGAGAATATCCGACCATTCCAGAATCTTATATCTTGTCAATAATTGAGCTTATGGAAATTGCCGCCGTATTGAGAAGGCCTATCAACTTTTTTATGTCTCTTGTTGTTACAGTTACGTTTCCTGATATACTATTTTAAATTGTGATTTATTGATTTAATAAACCCACCCAAGCGGTTTTGTTGTCACTTTGAAACATTTTTTTATGGGTTTCCTCTCCTGGCTAATATGAGATTTGGCTTGTTATCCGCACGAAGAAATAGATGATTGACCCAAATACGTTTTTGACTATAATTTATTTTTGAGACAACGTCCACCGGTATCTCCGTCGCCTGATTGTAAGTGGTTACCGTAGCCTGCAAATCTACGTGTGTTGCATCCACGTCCTATATCCTCCTTATGTCAAATCTCATACTAAAGTCTATCGGGAAATCCGCGACAGGAAGCTCATTTTACAACCGGAGCGTTCGCGAGGAAATTCCTCTGAAACCGAACCGTACGCGACCATTGCTGTCCTATAGCGTATAAGGATTAATGCCTTGCCGGTGGCGATCAGTGCAGTGGTAGGTAGCAGCCGTGGGCCACATGATGTGTCAAACAATTCTTCCGAACACAACCCATAGAACACACACAAAGAGGCGAAGTCTCTCCTTAAACCACTTCGAATTAAAGCTGTGTAGTAGCTGATGCGTGAGAGGGAAAAATGCTGTACATATATCGGACGTAAAGGACCAGGGGGGCTAGCACAACTGACGCCGCGCCGCGACGCGAGTTGAGAAAGATCTACCCTCCTCTTTCGAATTTGCACGGTGCGAATGAGACAGGGGACGCTCAGTCGCGCGAGAAGCGGCTTGTCACCAAGTTGTGCTAGACGTACTGGGGACCGATTTTTGACTTTCGAGCGCTCGACTCTTTCACTCGAAAACTGACAAAAATTATGAAATGCAAAGGTTGTCTGGAAGAGATCGCTCTTTAGCGATATGACCGCCTGTTGTTAACATCTATTTTTTTGTAATAAGTTGTTATGTCTATTTGTTCCGTGTTTTACGGTGTGTAATAAAGAGTATTTGTATTGTACCTATTGTATTCTCTGAATTCTCCAGACAGCCGGGTCGTGTCGGGGCTTCCAGTCTGTTGAGCCGAGTGCACACGTCGAGACACTTGTGGTAAACATATAGTTACAGGTGACAGTTTGTATATACCTGCCCTGTGTTTCATGTATGTATTACAGACTAACTTTCGCGGTGTTCCATTTAAGAAAATGTTGCCTTGTTCCTTGCAACGAGCCTAAACTCTGCCCCTTCCTACAAATAATACACTTTTAGTATTGGATTGTATGCATATATATTTATGCTCGTAATTTCATATTACGATCGATGTACAGCTTATTGTAGAGTTCATACATAGATAAGATGTTCCAAGTCGCTTCCGAAATCATGCCAAATTGTACCTTAGCTCAAAAGAAATATTTAACTGAGCACACTAGTGGAACAGACCGGAAATCGCACTCGCTATTTTTGGTTTAACGGACCGCTGCATCCAACCGCTGTCGAATTTATCACTATGATTTATCTTGAAAGGATTTTCGCCTCTACAATAAAATTACAAAAAAAAACAAATGTTTCAAAAGTAGGTCAAACTTATAGGCTAAAGGTAAACGTATTGCTTGGATCATTCACTGTTTAATTTTAAATAAATCCCTACTTTATTCTCTCCCCCACCCTCCAGCTGCATCCTGATTCCTGACACGAGAAACACACTCGCCATTGATAGCTGTATATAGAAATTGCATTCGAAACCAACATTTTCCGCCGAAGGAAAGCTTGTGAACTCTGCTCTGGAGATAATTTGGCACGGAGCGGGTGCGAGGACGCCATCACGCCAATAAGGTCAAGAGTTTCGGGCGACCACAATATCCGTGCAGCAAATAAAGGAAAACGGAAACGTACGCTCGTAATTATAGAGAAACAGGCAAGTTTGTAGTAGTACAATATATGAAAACCAGTAGTAGAGAAGAGTGTAGAGAAAAACCTTTGGTACAAGCCAAACGAAGTTTTACACGGGCATGTCCCACGTACCTGTAGATTTTAAATATGTATATTGTCACGGGTATCTATGTGTGTGGTTTTATGTACAGTTGTGCACCTTATTGTCTTGTAAAAGCGAAGAGTGTAAACATATCTTTGACGTCGACTGTACAGCGGAGATATTCTGTATAAGAATATTTGATGAAAACTAGCTGTCTGAAACACTAATGATGTGCGATTTCACAGATGTAACTTAAGACTTTTGGCACACACTGAGCTGTTCGACTATGAACTGCGTCGTTCTAAGTATAGGTTACCGATCCAACCTATTACATTCCTCTTCATCATATCAGCAGAAAGACGTCCACTGCTGGTCAGAGGCGTCCCCAAATAATGCTAAACTGATCGGTCCTGCGCCACCCGTATCCAGCGGACTCCTGCAGCCTTTACCAGGTCATTAGTCCATCTTGTGGTGGTCTACCCACGCTGCGCCTTCCGATATGTACGTGGTCGCCACTCGTGATCCTTTCCGCCCCAACGACCATCGGTTCTGTGGGCATGTATATACTACCCTTATTCAGTATGCTTTTTGCTTAAACTCCGTGTTGTTCAGTATATCTTCATAAGCATCCTAATCATGTCCAAAGACTAAAGGCATCTTCAAAGCTATATTATGTAAGTAAAATATTGTGTAATTACCCTAATAAGGAAACTTGAATTTAAATATTTAGATTAGGCAACCTCATTCCATGGCAATTAAAAGTTAAGCGCTCCCATCGCGACAATTTACGGAAAAACGTCTTCAGTATTAATGCTGGTAATTTTCTCTCATTTCATATTTTTCGCCATTTTACATTCAAGGAAAATGCTTGTAGATATTTACAAAAGCGACTAAGCTGCATGGTTGGACCACCAACTCAATTAAAATGTTGCTCTAGAAGTATCAACCAGCGTAAGCTGTTGTGTTGTTTTTATGTTGTCTCCTATTGAGGAGAGTAATTTCGTCACGGACAATGACAAAAGGACATTATATATTTTCATTTGAGGATTTTTAAGCTTTAAGTGGTTAAGTACTTTGTTTTGTTTGATTGTACAATAAAGAATAAAAATATGACCCAAATTTATACATCGTGTACAGAACACAGAACAGCTACTCAGAGTTTTACCGCGTATTCCTGGCCTTGTTTCGAGATTAAAATGTCGACCACGGATTCGACCTACTTTTAGAGATGTTACCCATCTCCGAGAACGAATGTACGATATCCAAATATTTATTTACCTATGATATATATATAGGTATTATATATAAATAAATAAATGATATTGAGAGACCAGGACACTCGAAACTTATTCACTCTCGAGTAAAACCCTTTTGCAATCTCATTCTACAGCGAAAAGGCATTTTTTTTGTACTCATCAATGTCAAACGCTACGGTAGCCTAGTGGTTCAGGCATTCGGCTGTCAAGCGGCGGTCGCGGGTTCGAATCCCGGCTCGTACCAATGAGTTTTTCGGAACTTATGTACGGAATATTTAGCGTTAGCTTTTCGGTGAAGGAAAACATCGTGAGGAAACCGGTCTAATCCTAATAAGGTCTAGTTTTCCCTCTGGATTGGAACGTCAGTTGGCAGTCGCTTTCGTAAAACTAGTGCCTATGCCAAATCTTGGGATTAGGTGTCAAAGCGGACCCCGGACTCCTTTAGGGGCATTTCCGGGAATAACGCTAGGAGGATTATGATCAATCATCAAAAAGTCGAAAGGTATATATTATTTAATCATTCAACGATATGTACCTACATTATTTATTTTATGACCATTCTTCTGCCACAACGGTGTATAGGCATAGTGGTAAAGATTTCCCTGTCAAAGTCTCTCTTACATTGACTTAAAATTCCATTTCTCCTGGCCTTTCTTTTTTCACTACATATAAGTTGTGTATGTACGTCTGGACTCAGGATTTGTTCTACAAAAGAGTTCTTTGATGTCTGCCCACTAACGACTACCTTCCCCTGTTTTTTTTTACATATTCATACGCTATTTATAAAAGGGTTCATTACGGCACAAGTGGCCACTAGACTTCTCAAGTTCTCGCCAGACGTCCTCATTTCCATAGTATTCAGACTTGTAAAAGAGATCCCTTGAGGCATGTACAGACTGAATAACTAAGTTTCAGCCTGGATTTGACCAAACTGAAACTATTGGCTCTGTGAGCTACTAGCGAGTTTCTTTTAAAATATTTTCATGTACTCTTATACAGGGTGAAATCTAAGTCGTAAACAGATTTTTTTGTTTCTATCGCGGTATTTTAAGGCAAATTCATTGCATTAACTCTAGAAGCAAACAATTAAACTTTATTTATAATCAATTTAAATAGCAAAAACAACAACCTTATGGTCACCCTTTTCGACAAAACTTGGTCTGTTTTAGCTTCTTAGCTTAAACTGTCCCCAGTTTAACGTAGCAATTAGGGTGATCATGATACTCAGAGTAAACTTAAAAACATTTTTTTCATTCACGAATTAACAAACAACGTTTACATATTTTTGCCTGTTGTCACGTCCACATGTTTAAACTAAAGTTAAACAGTAAGTAACTCATATTGTTCACGACTTAGGATTCACCCTGTATACCTATACAACGTGTTAATAAAATAACGCAAAACCTGAAAACAGTTTGTTTAGAATCGAGCATAGAATGCGAAAAAAATAAAAAATAAATTTTTTTGACAAGATTTATTTTTTACATTTGTATGGAGTGTTGGCCGACTGGGGCGACCTGCTCCATACAAATGGAAAAATAAATCGCGTCAAAATTTTTATTTTTATTTTTTTCGCATTTTGCTCTCGATTCTGAACAAACTGTTTTCAGGTTTTGCGTTATTTTATTAACACGTTGTATATTTATATATATTATGAAAAACTGAATCGACAAACAAAATTCTATATAAAAAACCAGCCCACAAAATTTCACGAGAATCGATTGAGAAATGTGACCCGCAGACAGCCTACGAAAGAGTTTTCGCCCAAGCTGGAACAGAGAACTTCGTTCGCTTCGCTCGCTCGTTCCATAAGAACTGATCTGGGGTCGAACGTTAAACTTATGTAACTTATCTGGGGTCGAACGTTAAACTTATGTAACTTATCTTGGGATAGGATCTATTCCTAAAAAAACCATAGAAGTCTAAGTAGCGCCGCAAAATGGCCCCACAGAATGGGTGCCATTGCCATTATGCGGGGCTGCGGGCGGGGTGCCAACGATGCCAGGCAGCCGTTTAGTTCGAACATGCGTATACCGGGTTTTAGGCACGTGTTTGAGTAGAATTTTTATTTTATTTAATATTCATCAAACCAAATGGTCGGATGAATATTCAGGCGTGTTTGTAAGGTAAACTAATGCTTTGTATAACAAATTCAAATTGCCGATAAATTTTCCGTCGCTTTCCTGTATCCGATTTAGCTGACATTCAGCAATCTGGCAAAAGGTCGGGGGAGTCCACTGGATACGGATGGCTAAGGACCGGTCACTAGAGCGCTCTTTGGGGGAGGCATATGTTTTTTTGTTTTAATTTATTTTCAAGAAGGTACATAACACATATTCAATTTCAAATTTATTTGCCAAACTGACGGAACAGTTTGTTGTCCAGCATCAGCAGTTGGCTGATGGGACGATGATCCGATGACGGAGACAGAAAGCAGTCATAGAAACTCCTAAAACGCAACATAAACCCTTCATGTTTGGTAACAAGCAGTTGATAACTGTACAAAAACTGGCAATAGAACTTTGTGAGCTCGGTGCTCTTGATCTTGTTTCATCGTATCTCTCGGAGAGAACACAACGAGTAGTCATCAATGGGACCCAATCAGCAGGGACAACTGTTGCTCTTGGTGTTCCTCAAGGCTCGATTCTGGGTCCGTTTCTGTTTCTGATTTACATCAATGACCTACCAAATGTGTTGCAAGATAAACATGATATAGTGTTATTTGCAGACGACACGTCGCTTATCTTCAAGGTAGACAGGAAAGAGAAAAGCTTCGATGGTATTAATGATGCTCTCAACACTGTTGTGAAATGGTTTACAGCAAATAATTTACTGCTAAATTCTAAGAAAACAAAGTGTATCAGATTCACTTTACCTAATGTCAAGCAGGTAAATAATACCCAGATCCAATTAAAGGGCGAAGAGCTGGAATTTGAAGATGTAACAGTGTTTTTAGGTATCACCTTGGACTCAAAACTGCAATGGCATGCGCATATCGCCGCCCTAGCCGGAAAACTTAGTTCGGCAGCCTATGCAGTAAGACGCATAAGGCAGTTAACAAACGTTGAGACGGCTAGGCTGGTGTACTACAGTTACTTCCACAGTGTTATGTCCTACGGAATCCTGTTGTGGGGGAAGGCGGCTGATATCCAGACTATATTCGTGCTACAGAAACGAGCTGTACGCTCCATATACGAACTAAAAGCTCGAGATTCTCTCAGGGACAAATTTAAGGAGGCAAACATTCTTACTGTAGCATGCCAATACATTCTTGAGAATATCATGTATGTGCGGAAAAACCTTCATGAGTTCAAACTCAACAGTGATATCCACGACTACAACACCAGAAGTAAAAACAAGATCGCAGTGAAGGCCAGTCGTCTCCGCAAGGTTAGCACGTCGTTCGTGGGGAACTGCATACGTTTTTACAATAAAATACCTACTGAAATTGTTAATTTACCGTCCATTAAATTTAAGTCTCATGTTAAGAGTAATTTGCTAAGCAAGGCGTATTATACTGTCAACGATTTCTTAAACGACAAAAATGCCTTTAAGCCAGTAGTAGTCTGATTCTATTAGGAATATACCTAAATACATGTAATCATTATAAGTACCTACCTGAAATAACTGTACCGTTTTATGTAAGAAGAGAGCACGTAATGCTGTTTCTCGCCGAACAAGTCGCTTAATCTTTGCTATTATCAATGTCCGGTGGCTTGAATATCTCATGCTCGCTTAAAGGGCTTTGCTTACGGTGGCGTCGTTGATCGGGTCGCCACCTTCCCTAACATATGGTTGAGGGAGGCGATGGCTGAGATATGCGTCATACTCGTGATCGGGTGCTGTTTGTGGAGTCCGGACTGTTCATGCTTGCAAGGGCATAGTACCTAATTAACTACTTAAATACTAGTGTTATTATTATTGTTATCGTATTGACGAGAGACATCATTCTGATCTTGACACATTTTATTGTTATGGACCCTGTACATCTCTGACAATATAACATTAATGTTCCTTTTTTGTTTTGACGCTTAGAGACCGTATACATCTCTTAGAATATTAGAATAATTATGAATTGTATTTGGACGCTCAGAGACCTTATACATCTCTGGAATACTGAATAATATCATTCACTTCTGTTAATGCTGGATACAGATCTTATATCGAATGTAATGGTCATATTTTGCAATTTTGATTTGTTTACATTAACTTAGTGACATTTAGTTTGTTAACCTTTTATATATCATTTTAAATTATTATTGTGTACTATTTTATTGTAAATTACCGTTTGACATGTAAAAGTGCCCTTGTTGCCTATTTGCAGAATAAATAATTGATTTGATTTGATTTGATTTGTAAAAAAAAAATTAAAATAAAAAATTGTCACAAACATTTATGCATTTAGAAAATAAAATATATAAATACAAATAAATAAATTTCGATCATAGTGGAAAATTGAAAAGTTATTCGCCACGAGCGGGGTTTGAACCCACAACCTCTGGAATCCGTCCATCACTCTTAAGTTGTAATTTAATTAGCGGTCGTTTCTGCTTAGGAAAAATTTAATGTCAAATAAATAAATACATTCAAACATGTGTCAGTAATCCATTTAAATATACATTTAAAATATGATCTCAATAAACGCAACTCTTACGCCAAAGGGCATCACAGAAACTTAAAAAGCCATTTCATGTCTGTCGCGGCTCTCTGCATGCGTGACGTCATGGCGTCCTCGCTGGAATTGAACTGTCAAATCCGGATCTCACATGTTCACATTTCAATTCAATTCACTTGGCAGTTTTCAGCATATTTACGGAGCACGAAATACGTTTTATATTTTTTAATTTTACTTTATCAAATTGCATAAATTTTATTACTCATAAAATGTCAAAAACAAAATATTTTAAAATTAACAATTAGATACTTATAATAATAATAAAAAAAACCGCTGTCATGACTGACGTGTAAATTTTTATCAATATTTTATAAATTCGTTTTTAATGTTTTCTGTGCCTTTGTAAACATTTTATACCTATTCAAATGCACACGATAGTTTCCCACAATGTGCAATACATATAAAATACGGCACCACTATTTGCTATGGAGCAAACTCAGTATCGAGGTAACTGACAAGCAGTTGTCAAAGGCATATGGAGAAAACTAAAACGATAAGAATATGATGACAAGGACACGCTCAAGAGCGGCACAACGCGCACACCCACCACCTCCGCCCGCGCCGTCCAGCTCCTCGCCATCGCCATCGTCATCGGGTGATGAATTCGCAACAGCGGCCGACACCAGCGAGTCGAGCGATGAGCGCGGGCCGCCGTCCCCGCCGCCACGACCACCTGCGCGACGAGGACGACCACCGCTGCCGGCACGCTTGGGGCCTGCGGGGCATCCTGCTCCGCCCACGGCTCCCGCTGCCGGTGGTATAGTGCGCCGCATGCAGTGGACGCAATCCATTAACGAAAACTGCATGCGCGCCTACTATGGGGCGACGGAGGGAGGAACTAATCTGTCCGCGTACCGTGTCCGGATGCTGCCTCTGTTCCAGGCGCTTGAACCGGCCATCACCGTGTCTGCGCAGCGTCTATCGGATCAGGTGCGCGTCATCCAGCGGCACAAGCGGTTAGATGACGCCACGCTTGATCGGCTACGCCTGGAAGCACTCTCTGCTCGTGCGGCCTCTACCTCGACGCGGGATCTGCCCGCCTTGTTGCCGGCTCCGATGCCTGCTCCCGTCCTGGCATCGGGGGCACCGCGGGTTGATCCCAGTGCCGACCAGGAGGAATGTGCGAATCAGAGCGTGAGTACCCAGACCAATGAGCAACTGAGGAGGGCTTTGGAAGATGCGATTACGGGGTATCGTTCCACAAACAACTCTAGGCCACGACTACCACGCCTGCCCGTAAATAGACGCAATCTAGCGTTAATGGGAGCTCTGAACGGTCTGCTAGACCCGTATATACGGGCTAGTGAAGACTTACTTGATACACACTCAATCATGTACTGCGGGGCCATTGCGGCGTGCCGTGTTGCTCGCATCAAGTTTCCGGACGCTGACCGTGCACCTAGGACCGCCGGGGGTGTCCCTGCATGGCAAGTACGGATTGAGCGTCGTATCAATACGTTTAGGACTCTCATTGCAAAGCTGATCTGCTTCAGGGGGGGCAACAACCGCCCCCGAGTCTTGCGCTTTGTGAACAAGGCCTTCGCGGGAACTGGTATCAGGCCCCACGACTACATGGCCTGTGTCACGGAGCGCATTGACTTTCTGAAGCAGAAAGTCTATGCATGGGCAGGCCGTATTCGCCGCTACAGAGAGCGAGTGGATCGATACCAGCAGAATTGCCTTTTCCAGAGCGATCAAAGGAAGGTATACCGAAAGTGGGAGGGAACCGATCTTCGTGTGTCCGACGGACAGCAGCCGGATGCTACTGCCATGGTTGACTTTTGGCGTAGTATCTGGTCAGTGCCAGTCGAACACACCGAAGGCGAGTGGATGAGTGTTGTCGAACGTGAGTGTGAGTTCATCGAACCCATGGGGACTGTTACCATCAGCCCCGAAGACGTTAGTTGTGCCATCCGTTTGGCCCCGAACTGGAAAAGTCCTGGACCAGATGGATTACACAACTTCTGGCTGAAATGGTTTCGATGCTCACACCTGCGTTTGGCAACGCAGTTCCAGCAAGCCCTTGAGCTCGGTTCCCTGCCATCTTTCTTGACAACTGGTATCACCTCCCTGCTCTATAAGTCCGGTAGTACCACGGAAGCGAAAAACTACAGACCCATCACGTGCTTGCCTACGCTGTACAAGCTCCTTACATCCATTTTGAGAGTAAAAATTAACGCACACATCGTTGCAAACAACGTTTTGGCCCCGGCTCAAAATGGATGTAGGGTTGGGTCTCGTGGTACTAAAGAGCTCCTCCTCATAGACATGACCATTTGCCAACGAGTCCGGCGGAACAAAGGGGCCATCTCGGCCGCCTGGATTGACTACAAGAAGGCCTACGATTCGGTGCCTCATTCATGGCTGGGGAGGATCTTAGAGTTGTATAAAGTTGATGCAGTTCTAAGATCCTTCTTAGGCGCTTGCATGGGGCAGTGGACCACAGTCCTTCGTCAACCGGGGGGAGGAGATTGCCCTTCTGGTCCGCAGGACTCTATAAGGATTAAACGTGGGATCTTCCAGGGCGACAGTCTGAGTCCTTTGTGGTTCTGCCTAGCGCTGAATCCGCTTAGCACCCTGCTGAAGGATTCAGGACTAGGTTGCCGGCTTCGGAGAGGGGGTGAGGTCATTTCTCATCTGCTCTACATGGATGACCTTAAACTATTTGCACCGAATGGAAATGACTTGTTGGAACTACTGAAAACAACAGAAGTCTTCAGTAGCGCCATCAAAATGGAATTTGGTGTCGATAAGTGTGCGGTCATGCATGTACAGCGGGGGAAAGTGGTAAATTCAACCAATTTGCAACTTTCCGAGACAATGTCCCTCAAATCTATCTCCGAAGCAGAAACCTATAAGTATCTTGGTATGTCACAGTCATTGGGTATTGAGGGTGAGGGCGTAAAGCGGGCGGTGAAGGAGCGCTTCTTTTGTCGCCTGACCAAAGTACTTAATAGTCTTTTGTCGGGCGGCAACAAGGTGCGCGCCTTCAACGCTTGGGTGATGCCCTTGCTTACTTACTCCTTTGGCGTACTAAGGTGGACGCAGACTGAGCTGGATGCCCTGGACCGAAGAGTCCGAGTACTGCTTACTGCGCATCGCATGTTACACCCACGCTCATCTGTTATGAGACTGTACATCTCGCGGAAGTGTGGAGGGCGCGGCTTTTTAAATGCCAAAGACCTCCACAACCGCGAGGTGTGCAGTCTTAGGGATTATTTCCTAAACAATGAGTGTGGGATGCATCGCGACGTAGTAGCAGTAGACGGAAACTTCACCCCGCTCTCCTTGGCAAACGAGAACTGGCGCAGACTTAAAGTAATGAGCGCCGAGGACCGCAGGGCGGTATGGAGGAGCAAGGAGCTACACGGGCGGTTCTACAAGGCCCTCACAGGGCCCGATGTAGATCTGCTCGCGTCGGTGAACTGGCTACGGTTCGGGGATCTCTTCGGGGAAACCGAAGGTTTTGTCTGTGCAATTGCGGACGAAGTTATCATGACGAACAATTACCGGAGGTATATCCTGAAGGACGGTACGGTCGACATTTGTCGGGCATGCCGCCGTCCCGGGGAGTCACTCAGGCATATTATCTCCGGTTGTGGTCATCTTGCTAACGGCGAGTACTTGCACAGACATAACCTTGTAGCCAGAATTATTCACCAGCAACTTGCTCTCCTATACGGTCTTGTGGTCTCCGAAGTGCCTTACTATAAGTACACACCTGCGCCAGTTCTCGAAAATGGTCGTGCCACGCTCTATTGGGATCGATCTGTCATCACGGACAGGACTATTCTTGCCAATAGGCCTGATATCGTGCTGACAGATCGATCGAAACGCCAGGCAGTGCTCGTCGACATCACCATCCCCCATGACGAGAACCTCTTGAAGGCCGAGAAGGACAAAGCCAGCAAGTACCTAGACCTGGCTCACGAGGTAACCGCCATGTGGGATGTTGATTCGACGATCATCGTCCCGATAGTCGTTTCGGCGAACGGTTTAATAGCGAAGAGTCTCGACCACCACCTCAAGAGACTCTCGCTAGATGGCTGGATCAAGGGTCAGATACAGAAGGCGGTACTCCTGGATACTGCGCGGATAGTCAGGAGGTTCCTGTCTCTGTCGCCCTGACCACCGGCAGCTTAGGCCCCGCCTCGCTGCCGGCGGTACCCTAGGTTAGGTTTTTATAATGATTTTATGTTTTATATGTATAGTTTTATATTTTACTTTTTATATAATTATTGTAAAAACCTAGCTTAAGATGAAATATAAATAAAGAGATAAAAATACTAATTAACAAACTTAAGCACAGCCTAAGCTTAGTCAAATAGGCCCCCGCGAGTTGCTCCGGGCGCAAAGGTGCCCATCACACTTGCAGCGTTACCACGTTGGATGGCGATGGATAACCTTTGCGCCAGGAAGCAAGCCGCGCGAGCATCGGACCCCCTTTCCTTAATTCTTCTCCCCACTTCCCTGATGATGGACATCGCCTCCGACCCCCAGCACAACGTCGTCTCAAAGGCTAGAGGAACAAAATAATAATTACCCTCTAGAGCCGAATATTTGTCCCTTTTTCTTTAACCTTTTTGACTAGCGGTTTAGCCTACAGGCCCTGCCTGACAGGTGCTGACAGTCCTGGGTTTAAAACCTGGTAAGGGCTATTTTTAACCCCCGACGGAAAAGGAGGGGTGGTATAAGTTTGACGTGTCTGTGTGTCTGTGGCATCATAACTCCTAAACGAATGGACCGGTTTTAATGCGGCTTTTTTGTCCGAAAGCTGACGTGATCGGGCTGGTGCTTAGCTACGATTCAACAAATACGGTTCAGCCGGTTTTGAGATATTGAACTTTGAAATGAAAATGTTGAAGGTTTTTCAACTTTTCCAAGCTGTAAATTATGTGATGAGCATGATATTTGTTTTCGGAGTCTTGGATGTTTTATATGTATATCGTCATGTAGTACAATAATACAAGCCTCATTGAGTTAACTATGGGGCTAATTTCATTTTTGTAAGATTCTCTTTTTTTTATTGATTTAGATGGCTAAGTATAGCTTTTTCTAGAATTCTGCAAAATTTTCCATTACATCCTGGTAATCCCGTCTCCGCTGGGTTGGGGACTCTTAATTCAATATATTCAGATATTTTTGTCGGCTTTAACTTGATGAAATGATTTTTATGGTCCATTATGTGTTGTTATATTTTAATTACTAATGAATGTAACCGTGCAATAAAGAAGGAACGCATGATTCGGGTTATTGGTCCCGTGTACCATCGGCTTTGTTAGACAGTGGAACTTCTATACGTGAGTAGGTAGTATTATTTATTTTGTGCCAACGTCAGTCCTAATCTAATTTTGATATCATGCCAATACGTCGAGGCAAATAGACCTGTCGAAGCCCGTTAGATAACTTGCTCTCAAGAGTTCAAGACTCAAGTCGGAGCCTTCTCCTGGTAATTGGAGTGAACAAGTCGGATACTATCGACTCGACAGTCAACTATTTATTTAAACTAACGAGGCAGAATGAGACCGTCTGGTGCTTCGAAGTTTGTTCGTGTTATGGTTAGCCTATATCTTTAGCCCTCCGGCTGTACCGATATAGCCCTCCGAATCGCTAAACTTAAGAGCCTTATGACACTTGCGATTTCCAAGCGTGTTTTGTATGAAGGCGATCACGCAGCGTGTTCGCCGCGACTGATAATTGTATAGAAAACACGCTCGCAAATCGCAAGTGTGATAAGGCTCTAAGTGGCAGTGGGCGGGGAACTGAACGTAGAACCGATGGCCGTTGAGGCGGAAAGGTTCTCGGGTTGCGACCAGGTACCGAAAGGCGGGGTAGACAAGGTGGACTGATGACCTGGTTAAAGGTCGCCGGAGTCCGCTGGCTGCGGGTGGCGCGGGACCGCTCATTGTGGCACTTTTTGGGGGAGGCCTATGCCCAGTAGTGGACGTCTTTCGGTTGATTATGATGATGATGATTTTTTAGGCACAAGCATGGTCGTGGTTACGTCTGATATAGAGCATTTATCCCCCTTGCATTCACGCACTTGCTAATAGTGAAATATGATTTATCATGTTAAAAGTAATAAGTAGCACTGCACACTGAACGCAAGTGAAATTGAAATTACAAGATGAAAGACGAAAATAAACGTCGTTATTCGAAAGCCCGCTTCGTAATCATAAATGTCATTATTTCACTGAGGGTTGGGAATTACAAAGGCACGCATGACACAAAGCGGCTGGAGCCAGCTTACTCGTATTTGCCGTGAAATATATTTTAGACATAAACGTACTGAATAAGTGTGTCAAGAATTTCACGCGTAGGTACAAGCTATTCTGCTGTGAAGAGTATTTCAGAGCATCATCAGCACCCTGAAAAGTACCATCACAGAATAATAAACTTTTGTGGTTATTTATTGAACTTAAAGTAGCACAAATTAAATAAATACAAAAGGCGGACTTAATGCCTCAAGACATTCTCTGTCACACTTGCAAAAGGTGGCTGGAGAAGTGACTAATAAAACAAAAATCCTTAGATGCACAAAGTCCCAATGTTGATAAATAAGTATACCCATAAAGGTAAATATAATAATATATTTAAAAAAACAAGAAGCCCTGAAGCGAAGAGAGGTCCTGGGTTCGAATCCCGGTAAGGGCATTATTTTTGTTATGAGCACGAATATTTGTTCCTGCTGAGTTCAGGATGTTTTCTATGTATTTAAGTATTAATTTATCTATATAACTATGTATATCGTCGCCTGTTACCCGTAGTACAAGCTTTGCTTAGTTTGGGACTAGGTTGATATGTGTGAGATAGTCCCAAATATTATTATTATGTATCTCCCGGTTTAAATTCACGGGACAAAGCCCGGTATTCCGAAGGCGTCCGTGGGGATATGATCCACCATTATTATTATTTGTTCTTATTTGTGTTTCTCTTCGAGTGGAGAGTATTTTACTTCCATACCCTGGACTGCCTATTGTTGTTCTTATGCTAAAAAATAATACATTATTGCCGAGGCGCGGAAAGAAAGGGGTCTCGGCCGGCCAACTACGTCGTCAGGTAACCCCGGTTTTCGCCAAGGTAAATATAGTGTTTTTCTCAAACATGTGAAGAAATAATACAAAGACATTACAAAACGCGTACTGTGACATACCTAATAACGCGCTGATATGATTTAGCTGTAGGTACGCATTCTTTCTACGAATTCTTTCAAAGGCGGTATTCACTTCACACTATATTTTATACTCAATGCGGTGTTTCAAGTAATTAAGTATAACACATTTAATTAATTTCATTTCAAACAAAATGCGACGCTTTCCGAGCATGTTTGAGAAAATATTACTATTATTAATATTATTATATACCAACATACGTAAACGAAAATGTAAATGAATATTTGGGTAACAAAATACTTATAAACAGAGGCCGGAATTCTCGTGGCACTTTCGAGCTGTCATTGGGACTTCTCATTTATCGAGTTCCGATATTCACATTATATCGATACATTATATAACACAACTTATTAAAGAACATTGAAAGTAGAGGTAAACAACAGGCGGTCTTATCGCTAAATATATATACAACCAAACGAAAAGAATGAAAAGTTAACATTGTCACAAGTGTTTCAACATTAGTTTCTCTATAAAATAAATAGTCATATTTTTTTCTAAATTATCTGGTTTTAAATTACTTCTTTCTTTCTTTTTTTAAATCCTTACTAATATTATAAATGCGAAAGTGTGTGTGTTTGTATGTTTGTCCTTCTTTCACGTCGCAACGGAGCGTCGTATTGATCTGACTTTTTGTATGGGGATAGTTTAGAAGCTGGAGAGTGACATAGGCTACTTTTTCCAGCGCGAAAACATCAAATTCCCATGGGAAAATTCAATATGCTACCTTTTCCTATAACCACGCGGTCGAAGCCGCGGGCATCAGCTAGTATACCATAATCTTAAAAAAATCAGAATAGGATTTACCCGAGTTTGAAGTTAAAGCGACTCATGTTGTGTTATATAATGTATAGTCCCTACGACAGCTGGAAACTGCCACGAGAATTCCGGCCTCTGCTTATAAACTAAACATACACACAGTAGGTATAAGTATTATATTGTTGCACAAGCGCTTATGTAGCTACCTACATAACTTTTCAGCTAGGATTATACTAAAAACAGCGTATAATGTACCCACGCTACTCGTATTTTTCTCTTTTTATTAACTAGACTGACCATACAAACACATAAGTAATGCGTGCAAGCCGCACAATGAATTATTTATCCAGTGAATCGTTCCAGCTATTCAATTCCCTGTGCTTTGTCCACTGGACTTAGTATCCCTGCCCACGTCCGCCATCTTGGAATTGCGAGGATAACGTTAAAGGGTTCATTCGACTGTGTTGCTTTATAGGTCGTCACATCGCGAATCGTTTTTACTGAACTGCGAACTCTGATATCGCTTCGCTATCGCAGATGATGCGTAGTTTCTACGACATTCAGGTGGTTATCATTATCACACTACCGTCCCGGCGTCCCGCTGCGGTGTGCGGAGTCGCATACAAATTTCGCTGGTAGCCATAGCTGATAGACTATCCATACCCATAGGTGGGCGTTAAGTCGTTAGTCCGTTAATCGTTAATTTAAGGAGTTATCAGTTAGAGGCACGGATTAACTTTTGAGCTAATTTTAAAAATGGTTAAAAATTTAAATACCAAATCTTTTTCACAAGCTTTATAATAACTTTCTTACTATGGGCGTCATAAGAAGGCTCAAAGTATCCCAAAGGGCAATGGAGAGGACCATGTTGGGAGTTTCTCTGCGTGATCGCATCAGAAATGAGGCTGTCCGCAGGAGAACCAAGGTAACCGATGTGGCCCTCCGGATCGCTAAACTTAAGTGGCAGTGGGCGGGGCACAGAGCACGTAGAACCGATGGCCGTTGGGGCGGAAAGGTTCTCGAGTGGCGACCACGTAACGGAAGTCGCGGCGCGGGTAGGCCCCCGACAAGGTGGACCGATGACCTGGTAAAGGTTGCGGGAGTCCGCTGGATGCGGGTGGCGCAGGACCGGTCGCTTTGGCACTCTTTGGGGGAGGCCTATGTCCAGCAGTGGACGTCTTTCGGCTGATTTGATGGTGATGGTAACCACTTGCCGTGTTAGTCTGTGTGTGGCAATCTGACAATGCAATACTTATGGTCTAGTTCTTAAAGAATTAAAAATGTTGGATGACACAAAATTTAAACGTAATTTAAAAACAAGGTTAAGCAAGAAAGTTTTCTTTTTACTTGAAAGATTCTTTTGAATTTTCGTCTGAAAAGAAAAATAATGTATAATAATATTAGTTTTGTTTTCCTTAGTTGCAAGTAAATATTGTACACCCGAAATGGGTAACCGTTGGGATTATCTAACACTTGTAATATTTAAAACCATCTATGTAACACGGTTAAACAATGAAGTTTTTCTGTTCTATTATATTCTAACGATTAATGAAGTTATCGTTTTTATGTAATGCCGGCTGTACACATTGGGCCAACGTTGGCGCGTGAGCAGGATGCAGCTATGCAAACGCATAAGAACGATGTAAAGCCCTCTTCCTCTAACGCATAGCTGCATCTGCTCACGCGCCAACGTTGGCCCAATGTGTACAGCCGGCATAACGGATTAGCGGCTAATGAAGTTATACCCCAATATCAATGGCAAATTTTCTTTAAAGTAAAGTCCGTGACTAAGTAACTAAGACTAAGACTAAGTATTTGGGACTCACATTAGGTTGACACTGTTGACAGCCGTCATGTTGTATAGGAATACAAATAATATTTTTGCGAATTGGGTCATAATTAAAGAACGCGACCGTCTATCCAACTGTGACAATAGTTTGAAATAAAACAGAAAAATACGAGAATCTAATCTTTCGTCTAACGGGCGCTATGTCAACGCTGTCGTTAAAACGTGTCGAATCCTGCTTCAGATCCCGCTTAGACGGTTTAAAGTCCGCTTTACTGGGTCATTGGAGGAATTTTATAGAGGGGTAGGCATTAAAGGGTTGTTGATTATTCTCACTGCGCTGAAGGAAGGGTTGGTGGCAATTTTATTGATCGAAGGTACAGTGATCATCAATAAACATGTATACATTGTTCGACCTTATCTCTGAGCAATAAGGTCCTTAAATGTTTATGATGACTGTAGCAGAAGTCAGAAGTCAACAGCAGAAGTAAGTAGCTTCGCTGCATTAGGACAATTTTCTACAAACGGAATCTTATGTCAAGGGAATAAGGATGTGTTTAGATCATCTTGAGCGTTTCTGCTTAACAACTACTGCTGCTGACTGTACAGCGGTAGTCGACGATATGTATACATTTTTCGCCTTATTGGCAAGGTGAAAAAGATTAAACATATTCTTGACGTCGATTACAAACATCGGTCATTCCATGAAGATGCCCTACTCCCAATCTACGCATGCTACGCAAATAAAATAGACGAAAAGCACATTTCAATATAAGACCAAATCTCGTGTCTAGGAAATCGGTATTGACTGAATCCTTTCGAAAGCCTTCAGGCGAATACAAAGTTGTTCAAAATGAAATATTACAAAATACGAGAATCCGGTTGAGGTGAAAGCATTATAGATATCTACAATGTTGTATATGATAAAACTACCGATTTCTGCTCGTATTATAAAAAGTTAAAGTTTGTAACTTTCTAGGTTTATCTAGGACGTAATTTTTTGACCTGTATGTCCGACGATTTCTAAAATTCTTACACCGCGTTCCGAATTAATTACAAGCTATGTCCAGTTGACTTCAAAGATATCTACATAAATTTTTCGCCTTATTACAAAGCTCCAAGGTTCAAAAGTACGGATACAAATTCATTTTTAACCAAAAAGTAACACATAATGATAACTTATCTATCAGACTCCAGAATACTAGGCTGAACCAGTGTCTTGGACGTCTGCGAGAGCGGTTGACAGCATAATTAACTAATACTTAAAAACTTAATCACAGCAAGGCAATTTGTGGAAACTCCTAACTTGACAGGACCCCGGTCATTGGAAGGCGTGCGTGGGGATATAGATCCAACACGTAGAGGCCCTTTGGAGACGAAGTTTAACCCATTCACGGGTACATCGGTAGATACCCGTGAACCGGTTCCAACATCAGCCGTTGGGGCTATTGTGGGTAAAATGGATAGAGAACTGGGTCTATGGTGATGAGATATGGGTGGATTATGGAACTGGGCTATTGCAAAGAGGTCCGGCTACCTGCCATAACATTGTCGCGCAGCAAGTTATCGAGGCAGGCGGTGACTAGCCGCTCGTTAGATGGGCCCCTGAAATTGCCGTTCGTAGAGACGGCCAGCAGCAACACCGGGGTGAGCGGCTCAGGGGTGTCGCGAGGTGGTGCTACGCTTTCTCCTGAGTTACTCGCTAATGTATATCTATATCTGTGGTTATATACAAGTTAACTTATAATGTAAATTTATTTTATGAAATAAAGACATCTAAATCTAAATCTATAGATATACATAGATCACGCAAATGCATGTACTTCGCGTGTCAGAATTCGGACTCCGAGTTGGCACTCCGACTTACATTCCGCGCGTGTCTGTTGTGGTAGCCGGTTGTCCGTATGAATATCAAGAAAATACCTTATTGCAGAATCGATTTTCCGCGAACAACGGGGAATTCAGATCACTAATTCGCCGGTGTGATGTCAAAGTAGGTAGAAAAATGCGACACGGTCGGTTTTCATACAGATTGAGGTGTTATTAAGTTTAAGTTATCTAGTGTATATCTATATCTGTGGTTATATACTACGTGCAAAAAATGGCTCAACAATGACAGTCCTTGACTATAACTATAGGAAGGCTTTGTTGACTAAGGTATAATCCTGCGGTTCCACTCAGTGTCGTATTACTAAAACATTCACGACCGACCACGAGCGGTACGGTACACCACACCAGCAGATTTCGCAATTTCGTACACTCCTCATAATAAAATTATGTCCCTATACGTTTTGGACCCTGTATCGCTGCAAAAAGACTCAATATTGTATACATTTATAGACGTGGTTCTGGTTGGATAATGTTTCTCTTGGGACACTAATTTTGGATATTTCGTAACGAAATGCGGGCTTCGGTGGAGCATTGTTTAATTAGGGTTGATGCTGGCATAGCCAATATTTTACGCGTATACACGATACTATGTTTTCCGCTCTATAGCGAAAACTGTCTATGAACAGAGGATCCGATAAGCGGGTTAGCCGGTAGTGAAAGTGTTGACATGTTTGAAGGAGGTCTCGTTTGCATGAGAGCCCTAAAAGTGATTAAACTCATTCAACGTCACGCTACGCTCGGACCGCTACGCCGTAGGCCGTGGAAGCTAAATGTATGTAGCGGAAAGCACCCGTAGTGCTCCAACGTGTGTGTCGGCATTGGCGCTTAATGGGTTAACATAAGGTTAAGGCATAGATAAATAAATAAATATTAGGGGACAATCTTACACAAATCGACCTAGTCCCATAGTAAGCTCAATAAGGCTTGTGTTATGGGCACTAGACGACGATATATTTAATAGATAGAAATACTTAAATACATAGAAAACATCCATGACTCAGAAACAATTATTCATGCTCATCACACAAATATTTGCCCTTACCGGGATTCGAACCCAGGACACTCAGCTTCGTAGGCAGCGTCACTACCCACTACACTAGACTAACCGGTCGTCACAGATAGATGCAGCGCGGGAGGGGCCAAGTTAGTTAGTTTTATTTTTTATTTATTTTGTGTATCTAACATTAAGGCAATTGTTACTAACAACGTTATGGACCCTAGATTTCTGAAATATTTTTTTCTTTTTTTCTTTTATACAAGATTGTTGTCTTTAAAGTGGCCGTCAATAGAATTTGCTAACTATGTAAACAAACCGCCATATTGAAATTGTCTTTCACTGTGGCGGTTTGTTTACATAGTTAGCAAATTCTATTGACGGCGACTTTAGATGCGTTACTTTCTCTTATTTTGCCCTTTAGCGAGACATATGGACATTATTAAGACTAATAACTAGGGATAAGATAGGTTTAGCGATCTTTCTCAAGCAAGGCTTTCTTATTAACTTTATTTTTAGTGTCTCGAATGAAGCGAGATTATCTTGAGCCAATTGTTTTCTCTTGGTTCAAGAGAATCATCTTAACTCAACATTATTTCTGTTTCATTCAAGAAGTATCTCGCCGGTATCTTGTATTCCAATAATAGTTTTCTCTGTAGATTTGACATTAGTCAGGAACTTGGCATATTTTATTATATTGTGTGTGTTCGGTAATGCGCTTATGACTTCATTATAGTCGCAAGTTGCGTCCACAAGCGGGCCGTATGCTCATTTTACACCATGTTAAAAATCCACAACTTTTGTGGCACATAAGAACTTCAATATATCTTTTCGTTTTACACAGGTCTAACGCGATATTTATCTAGACACGCGGTAGCGTGTCCAGCCAAGTTCAAGCTAACAGAACTGGCGAGCAGCACCGTGTGTGATATGTTTACCTTTATTTCTGATGTTTCGACTGGGGTTGCACCGGCCATTACTCATCTGCGACCAAGACCGGTGCAACCAGCATCGAAACGTACAATAATATAAATATGTGTATAAAGCGCGAGAGTTTAAAGTGTTACATAATAACTTGGCTCTGCTTCTTACATTTATAAAATTGTAACGACTATTTATGTATATTATGTTTTTTTGTTTTGTAATTTCAATTTAAAGTTAGAATTCCTACACATGTGAGCGTGTTGCATGCATTAATCTAGAATAACTTTTTTGAAGTGAAAACTTCTTTAGCGGCGCTGAGCACTTTTTGGGATGGAGAAAAACTGTTAAATACGCGACAGATTTTTGTGACGTCAGATGTGAAGGAGGTCACAAACTTTTATATTTTGCTGCTAGCCGATTCGCCTTCATTCAAAAGTGAACGCTATTCGTAAGAGTATAAAGCCGTTAAACACTTTTTGCAATAGCATATCCTGCAAATAAATTTGTAATTTTGTTCACGCGTCCTTCACCGTTTTGCTATTGAGCAGATTCGAATAGTTCGAATTTGGACGTTATTCCTAAAGAGATAAAGCTTTGAAAAATACTTGGCAATGGCAAAAACAAATTGGTATTTTGTTGGCCGCCGGCGGCGGGCGAGCCGGCCCGTCGCACGGTGGGCTGGATGGCTCGAAAAGAGGACATTCGCACTTTTTTCAGAAAATCATTTTTTGAAAAATGCTATCCAATAGAGAATTATATGAGGAACAATAAATGTAGTATACATTTTTGCGAAATAAGGCATATTGACAGTAGAAAAAAATAAAGTCTGTTTTTTTTGTATGGGACCCAAAAATAGGTATCTTGTTTCTCAGAAACTATTAGAGGTCCCGTCTTCTACCTTTCAAGACTTTGTTTTTCTACTTTTATAGAGTAAGAAACGATAAGCAGATTTTCTATTCAGGTGCTGTTTTTTTTTTTAGTCCAGTAAAAGTTAACACATTTTAGATTTTTTCGTTTATGTCTTTTTTGGGATGCCACAATATTTTTTGATAGTTTAATTCTATAATATGAATAACAAGTTACAGATGCGACGATTTTTGACATTTTTTTTTTGGGAAACAGTTGATTTTGGTTCAAATTTGTTGTTAGTTCAATCATTTCATGGAAGACGAAATAGTGAGTATTCTTTTATCTTGAAACAATTATTATTCGCAAAAACAAAATGAATCATAAAATGTGACAATGACATGTGTCTATTGTAAAACATTAGATTATTTCTTTTTAGTTGTATGAAAAATGTAAAAAATGTACTTAGGATTTTTTTATAACTTAATAAACGTTACATATATTATGTGTTATTATCATTTTTACTTTTAACTATCGAAATATAATGTAAAAACCCAAAAAAGACATAAAAAATCTAAAATGTGTTAACTTTTACTGGACTTAAAAAAAAAACAGCACCTGAATAGAAAATCTGCTTATCGTTTCTTACTCTATAAAAGTAGAAAAACAAAGTCTTGAAAGGTAGAAGACGGGACCTCTAATAGTTTCTGAGAAACAAGATACCTATTTTTGGGTCCCATACAAAAAAAACAGACTTTATTTTTTTCTGCTGTCAATATGCCTTATTTCGGAAAAATGTATACCACATTTATTGTTCCTCATATAATTCTCTATTGGATAGCATTTTTCAAAAAATGATTTTCTGAAAAAAGTGCGAATGTCCTCTTTTCGAGCCATCCAGCCCACCGTGCGTCGCACCCAACGCGCCCGCGGCCCGTCCGCCTAAATAATTGATAATTGTTTATAAATTTGCGCCAAATTCATTTTTAGGGTGACACCGTCAGATGTCACGTGACCTGATCGAAAAACTGTTATAATGTTATTGAGTTTTCACTTCTGCCGGAACTCCCGGAGTGCAACCCGGTCTTTTTTATTATTATAATGTTGCTGTGCCCTAACGGGGTTATGCTGGAACTTTATTCATATGTACATAACAATTTGTAAGACCCATACTGCAATAAATAAATATATAAATAAACTAGCTTCTGCCCGCGACTCCGTCCGCGTGGAATTCGTTTATATCGCAGTTCCATACAAACTTCAACCCCCCATTTCATCCCCTTAGGATCATCCAGCATCATCCAGCGGCAGCGGCATCCAGGATGAAAACTATCCTATGTCCTTCCCCGGGATTCAAAGTATCTCCATACCAAATTTCATCGCAATCGGTTCAGCGGTTTAAGCGTGAAGAGGTAACAGACAGACAGACAGACAGACAGACAGACACACTTTCGCATTTATAATATTAGTATGGATAGTATTATAGTATAGTATATAGTATATACAGGGTGAGCAATCCAAATGGGTCAGTATGGCGGTTTTGGAAACCATAACAGATAGCGAAATCTTGGCTTAGGAACCATGACGTTGATTTTAGTAAAAAGAAAAACTGCATTCATATACTTACAAAAATACGTGTACTCGGCCCAGGAATCGAACCTGGACTTTTTGAAAAATTGAATTTCGTTATTTTCCTTTGAATATCGGTTATGTAGCTCTTAAATAGTAAATGTTACTAAGAAACATGATATCTAAAACTAATAAAATGCATTGTTTTTAAACAACGAAGTTTTATTTTTCAATACTTCAGGGCCGCCGCTGCCCTTTGACTTTGTATGGGGAAGTTTTAATATTGTTTAAGTAATTGAACAAAAACACAACACAAAGATAATTACATAAGATTTCGTTCGATTACTTAAACAATATTAAAACTTCCCCATACAAAGTCAAAGGGCAGCGGCGGCCCTGAAGTATTGAAAAATAAAACTTCGTTGTTTAAAAACAATGCATTTTATTAGTTTTAGATATCATGTTTCTTAGTAACATTTACTATTTAAGAGCTACATAACCGATATTCAAAGGAAAATAACGAAATTCAATTTTTTGTAAGTATATGAATGCAGTTTTTCTTTTTACTAAAATCAACGTCATGGTTCCTAAGCCAAGATTTCGCTATCTGTTATGGTTTCCAAAACCGCCATACTGATGACCCATTTGGATTGCTCACCCTGTATAGTATACAGGATGTTAATGGGGTCATGATCCGGAATGACAAAAAGCGAATAAGATGATCATACTGAACAACCTTTCCCATGGGACCAACCACGAAATCGCAAAAAAAAACCAGGTATTCCATACATTAACTCTCAATTAAATCGCAGTTAACTCACAGTTAGTCTTAATTGGCTCTTTTTTTTTTGCGATTTCGTGGTTGGTCCCATGGGAAAGGTTGTTCAGTATGATCATCTTATTCGCTTTTTGTCATTCCGGATCATGACCCCGTTAACATCCTGTATAGTATAGTATAGTATATATAGTATATAGTATATAGTATGGATAAATAAATATTTTAGTGGAACACAAAACACAACATTTATCAGAAAACATTGGGATATCCCCAACACAGGAAATTCGCAAGTTCCCTTACCTTTATGTAAATAAGTATAATAAATAATTCGGTAAACGTAACGATCCGTATCATAATTTATCCCTTTTTCCGGAACACGTGTAGAAGAATTACCAGCAATTAATGGCGTAAAGTGCTCATAAATAAGCCCCGGCTGGCGGCAAGCTTACTACTGGGGTTATATTCGACTTAACTTGCCGAATTGGGGTCGGTATGGTATTGGTCGCTCGTTCTGATGCGTTAAGTCGGATTCTTACTTATGATGCTCTCTGATCCGCTCTGATCTGGCGTCTGACACAAAAGACACAGTTAAGTCAGAGCGCAACGGATGGTGTGAATATAAACGTACTAAGTGGTACCTGTTCAGACGCCATACGTTCTGAATGGCCTGAATGTCCGTAAAAACGGCCCTGGGGCTCAGCCACAACCTACAACTAAAGTGGCCTTAGGCATATTGCTTCCCCATGGATGGCCATAAGGCTCCCAGGGAGGTTATGCCTCAACTTCGGAATATTGCGCGTGGAAGCAAAAGCGTGCAAGAGGAATGCAAAACGAATTCCAATTGAATGTATGCATTAAGTTCACCTTTTGTATTTGTAACTTGTTAGTTTAAATAAATAAATAAATGTGTACAAAATCCGACACGCCCCGGGTAAGCACAGAGGGTAACGTCGTAAAACAGTGGGTCAGCATAATGTACGAGAGTTAAATCCCGATTTTGGTGCGTTTGCCGAGTTTGCCCATAAGGCTACATACAGTACATTGGGGCGCTGTTGGGCTTGGTTAAAATATGAAAATGTGGATCCTTTTTACCATAAATACGTGCCTCTACCTTTTAATTAACTTTTTAAACCTGCCGCCGGCCACTTACTAGACTACAGCCCGGTATACGAGATATACTCATGAAAATCTAACAAAAAAAAAAAAAGACCGGGTTGCACTTGGGGAGTGCCGGCAGAAGTGAAAACTCAATAACATTGTAACAGTTTTTCGATCAGGTCACGTGACATCTTACGGTGTCACCCCAAAAATGAAATTGACGCAAATTTATAAGCAATTATCAATTATTTAGGCGGACGGCCCGCGGGCGCGTTGGGTGCGAAGGGCTGCCGGCTCGCCGCCAACGGGCGGCGGCAAACACAATACCAATTTGTGTTTGCCATTGCCAAATATTTTTCTAAGCTTTATCTCTTTAGGAATAACGCCCAAATTCGAACTATTCGAATTTTCTCAATAGCAAAACGGTGAAGGACGCGTTGGTATTATTACAAATTTATTTGCAGAATATGCTATTGCAAAAAGTGTTTAACGGCTTTATACTGTTACGAATAGCGTTCAGTTTTGAATGAAGTCGAACCGGCTAGCAGCAAAAAGTGACCTCCTTCACATCTGACGTCACAAAACTCTGTCGCGTATTTAACAATTTTTCCCCATCCCAAAAAGTGCTCAGCGCCGCTAAAGAAGTTTTCACTTCAAAAAACAAAAATCAAAATTTAATAAAAAGACTCACTATCAGAAAACCTGTGCGTGGCCCATTTCACGAACCTCCAAGTTACAATGTTAAATTTAAACAAGCGCCAGATCAAAGTCCTAGTCGTCATTGGACAACCGCTGATGCGCTATTGCCACTATGGCCAGAATAGATTTGTAAAATGGTAACTTGTAGCGTGAAATGGGTCACAAAAGGCCAGATGGTAGTTAATTAGCTAAATAGCAAGCAGCTCCAATACTCTTTAAATGTGCAACAATGTTATGAGTAATAGCTATCATGAAACTGATAGTAGGTACTCGTACTGAGTCTCGTCTCGCCTGGCTACGAAATGAAAGTAGATGATATTGATATGCAAATTATTTATAACACGAGCGGAATACTTAGTGCTACTTCACGGGATGTCGGGGTACCTATCTACCTATACTAATATTATAAATGAGAAAGTAGCTCTTTCTCCCTGTCTGCTACTTTCACGCTTAAACCGCTGAACCGATTCAGATGAAATTTGGGATGGATAGATAGTTAGTGTCTGCACTCTTGAGTTGGTCTACCAACCATCTAGTTGGTGAGCGGTCTCTGGGTCTTTTCCTCTCTGTGTGGCCAACGATGACTAACTTTGGAAAGGACATAGGATAGATTTTATCTCGGAAATCATCCCTTAAAGTGGTGAAAGGGAGAGTGGAAGTTTCTATGGGAGTTCGATAGTTGAAACTGTGCTCATGGGAAGTCTAACTATGTTCACGGGAAGTCTAACTGTGCTCATGGGAAGTCTAACTGTGCTCATGGGAAGTCTAACTGTGCTCATGGGACGTCTAACTGTGCTCATGGGAAGTCTAACTGTGCTCATGGGAAGTCTAACTGTGCTCATGGGAAGTCTAACTGTGCTCATGGGACGTCTAACTGTGCTCATGGGAAGTCTAACTGTGCTCATGGGAAGTCTTAACTGTGCTCATGGGAAGTCTAACTGTGCTCACGGTAAGTCTAACTGTGCTCATGGGAAGTCTAATAGTATATTTGCTATTCGATTTTTTACAGTCGTGGCATAAATCTCTTGAGGCAGTTAAGAGGGAACACAAAGGCCGAGATAATTGCGAAATAGGTATTTGTAAAGTGTATTGTTGTCGCGCAGTGCCTGATCAAGCGAGCGCAAGCGCGATAGAGACAGCTGCAGCTTGGACCGAAAATACCTATTAAAAGTAAATGAAATCAACGTTTCGTAGTCCCCTGATTTCTTCTCCAAAACTTGACCTATTTAACTATAATATTTAAAGAAAGGCTTTGGCCGTGTTCCTATGTTTTCCGTTATTTTAATAATCTAGTCAAAATTGTTTTCCGGATGTTTTAACACAGCGGAAAATCTAGCATTTTTTTTAAGTTTTTGAAGGTTGATATTCTCTTTTAAGAATAAATTTATGAAAAAAAGGAAACAACATGTCAATAGTCGCCATAGATTTATGGAACAAAAAATATTGCTCTACTGCCATTATCCAGCGAGGAAACAGGGGACTACGTTTGTATGGAAAAACGGCCTTTGTGTTTCCTCTTAACGCGTATACGTGGACGAAGTTGCAGGCAATAACTACATAGTAAGTGATAACGTTGTAACATGTAATGTACAGTAGGGAACCAGGGAAATTCATCCATATTTAACGTTGATTGGTCTGTAACCGTTTTTTTTTTCAAGTTAAGTTTTTGCAACTCGCCTCAGACTAAAGCAATCTACGAGGGCAGATTGAAGTTAAGTTCCTCCCCACCCCGAGCCAAATCGGCTTATTCTAATAATAATAATAATCTTGTTTCAGGTACGTTGCAGGAAAGTATTTTGGCTTCAGTGAAGGTAGAATCGCTCATCTATCTATCTCAATTAATACAAATACGTGGTAAGCAGACACCATAGTCCTTGGACGCTTGCGACTCCACAGACACAAGCGCGTTGCTGAACTCAGTGAGGAATAAAAATTATTAATTAATTTTGATTTTAGTATATTTTATTTAATAACAAAAAAAACGTGAATTTAAAATAAAAACGTATTTTTTTTTAGTTATGAATAGGGCAACAAAAACACAACACAAAGATAATTACATAAGATTTCGTTCGATTACTTAAACAATATTAAAACTTCCCCATACAAAGTCAAAGGGCAGCGGCGGCCCTGAAGTATTGAAAAATAAAACTTCGTTGTTTAAAAACAATGCATTTTATTAGTTTTAGATATCATGTTTCTTAGTAACATTTACTATTTAAGAGCTACATAACCGATATTCAAAGGAAAATAACGAAATTCAATTTTTTGTAAGTATATGAATGCAGTTTTTCTTTTTACTAAAATCAACGTCATGGTTCCTAAGCCAAGATTTCGCTATCTGTTATGGTTTCCAAAACCGCCATACTGATGACCCATTTGGATTGCTCACCCTGTATAGTATACAGGATGTTAATGGGGTCATGATCCGGAATGACAAAAAGCGAATAAGATGATCATACTGAACAACCTTTCCCATGGGACCAACCACGAAATCGCAAAAAAAAACCAGGTATTCCATACATTAACTCTCAATTAAATCGCAGTTAACTCACAGTTAGTCTTAATTGGCTCTTTTTTTTTTGCGATTTCGTGGTTGGTCCCATGGGAAAGGTTGTTCAGTATGATCATCTTATTCGCTTTTTGTCATTCCGGATCATGACCCCGTTAACATCCTGTATAGTATAGTATAGTATATATAGTATATAGTATATAGTATGGATAAATAAATATTTTAGTGGAACACAAAACACAACATTTATCAGAAAACATTGGGATATCCCCAACACAGGAAATTCGCAAGTTCCCTTACCTTTATGTAAATAAGTATAATAAATAATTCGGTAAACGTAACGATCCGTATCATAATTTATCCCTTTTTCCGGAACACGTGTAGAAGAATTACCAGCAATTAATGGCGTAAAGTGCTCATAAATAAGCCCCGGCTGGCGGCAAGCTTACTACTGGGGTTATATTCGACTTAACTTGCCGAATTGGGGTCGGTATGGTATTGGTCGCTCGTTCTGATGCGTTAAGTCGGATTCTTACTTATGATGCTCTCTGATCCGCTCTGATCTGGCGTCTGACACAAAAGACACAGTTAAGTCAGAGCGCAACGGATGGTGTGAATATAAACGTACTAAGTGGTACCTGTTCAGACGCCATACGTTCTGAATGGCCTGAATGTCCGTAAAAACGGCCCTGGGGCTCAGCCACAACCTACAACTAAAGTGGCCTTAGGCATATTGCTTCCCCATGGATGGCCATAAGGCTCCCAGGGAGGTTATGCCTCAACTTCGGAATATTGCGCGTGGAAGCAAAAGCGTGCAAGAGGAATGCAAAACGAATTCCAATTGAATGTATGCATTAAGTTCACCTTTTGTATTTGTAACTTGTTAGTTTAAATAAATAAATAAATGTGTACAAAATCCGACACGCCCCGGGTAAGCACAGAGGGTAACGTCGTAAAACAGTGGGTCAGCATAATGTACGAGAGTTAAATCCCGATTTTGGTGCGTTTGCCGAGTTTGCCCATAAGGCTACATACAGTACATTGGGGCGCTGTTGGGCTTGGTTAAAATATGAAAATGTGGATCCTTTTTACCATAAATACGTGCCTCTACCTTTTAATTAACTTTTTAAACCTGCCGCCGGCCACTTACTAGACTACAGCCCGGTATACGAGATATACTCATGAAAATCTAACAAAAAAAAAAAAAGACCGGGTTGCACTTGGGGAGTGCCGGCAGAAGTGAAAACTCAATAACATTGTAACAGTTTTTCGATCAGGTCACGTGACATCTTACGGTGTCACCCCAAAAATGAAATTGACGCAAATTTATAAGCAATTATCAATTATTTAGGCGGACGGCCCGCGGGCGCGTTGGGTGCGAAGGGCTGCCGGCTCGCCGCCAACGGGCGGCGGCAAACACAATACCAATTTGTGTTTGCCATTGCCAAATATTTTTCTAAGCTTTATCTCTTTAGGAATAACGCCCAAATTCGAACTATTCGAATTTTCTCAATAGCAAAACGGTGAAGGACGCGTTGGTATTATTACAAATTTATTTGCAGAATATGCTATTGCAAAAAGTGTTTAACGGCTTTATACTGTTACGAATAGCGTTCAGTTTTGAATGAAGTCGAACCGGCTAGCAGCAAAAAGTGACCTCCTTCACATCTGACGTCACAAAACTCTGTCGCGTATTTAACAATTTTTCCCCATCCCAAAAAGTGCTCAGCGCCGCTAAAGAAGTTTTCACTTCAAAAAACAAAAATCAAAATTTAATAAAAAGACTCACTATCAGAAAACCTGTGCGTGGCCCATTTCACGAACCTCCAAGTTACAATGTTAAATTTAAACAAGCGCCAGATCAAAGTCCTAGTCGTCATTGGACAACCGCTGATGCGCTATTGCCACTATGGCCAGAATAGATTTGTAAAATGGTAACTTGTAGCGTGAAATGGGTCACAAAAGGCCAGATGGTAGTTAATTAGCTAAATAGCAAGCAGCTCCAATACTCTTTAAATGTGCAACAATGTTATGAGTAATAGCTATCATGAAACTGATAGTAGGTACTCGTACTGAGTCTCGTCTCGCCTGGCTACGAAATGAAAGTAGATGATATTGATATGCAAATTATTTATAACACGAGCGGAATACTTAGTGCTACTTCACGGGATGTCGGGGTACCTATCTACCTATACTAATATTATAAATGAGAAAGTAGCTCTTTCTCCCTGTCTGCTACTTTCACGCTTAAACCGCTGAACCGATTCAGATGAAATTTGGGATGGATAGATAGTTAGTGTCTGCACTCTTGAGTTGGTCTACCAACCATCTAGTTGGTGAGCGGTCTCTGGGTCTTTTCCTCTCTGTGTGGCCAACGATGACTAACTTTGGAAAGGACATAGGATAGATTTTATCTCGGAAATCATCCCTTAAAGTGGTGAAAGGGAGAGTGGAAGTTTCTATGGGAGTTCGATAGTTGAAACTGTGCTCATGGGAAGTCTAACTATGTTCACGGGAAGTCTAACTGTGCTCATGGGAAGTCTAACTGTGCTCATGGGAAGTCTAACTGTGCTCATGGGACGTCTAACTGTGCTCATGGGAAGTCTAACTGTGCTCATGGGAAGTCTAACTGTGCTCATGGGAAGTCTAACTGTGCTCATGGGACGTCTAACTGTGCTCATGGGAAGTCTAACTGTGCTCATGGGAAGTCTTAACTGTGCTCATGGGAAGTCTAACTGTGCTCACGGTAAGTCTAACTGTGCTCATGGGAAGTCTAATAGTATATTTGCTATTCGATTTTTTACAGTCGTGGCATAAATCTCTTGAGGCAGTTAAGAGGGAACACAAAGGCCGAGATAATTGCGAAATAGGTATTTGTAAAGTGTATTGTTGTCGCGCAGTGCCTGATCAAGCGAGCGCAAGCGCGATAGAGACAGCTGCAGCTTGGACCGAAAATACCTATTAAAAGTAAATGAAATCAACGTTTCGTAGTCCCCTGATTTCTTCTCCAAAACTTGACCTATTTAACTATAATATTTAAAGAAAGGCTTTGGCCGTGTTCCTATGTTTTCCGTTATTTTAATAATCTAGTCAAAATTGTTTTCCGGATGTTTTAACACAGCGGAAAATCTAGCATTTTTTTTAAGTTTTTGAAGGTTGATATTCTCTTTTAAGAATAAATTTATGAAAAAAAGGAAACAACATGTCAATAGTCGCCATAGATTTATGGAACAAAAAATATTGCTCTACTGCCATTATCCAGCGAGGAAACAGGGGACTACGTTTGTATGGAAAAACGGCCTTTGTGTTTCCTCTTAACGCGTATACGTGGACGAAGTTGCAGGCAATAACTACATAGTAAGTGATAACGTTGTAACATGTAATGTACAGTAGGGAACCAGGGAAATTCATCCATATTTAACGTTGATTGGTCTGTAACCGTTTTTTTTTTCAAGTTAAGTTTTTGCAACTCGCCTCAGACTAAAGCAATCTACGAGGGCAGATTGAAGTTAAGTTCCTCCCCACCCCGAGCCAAATCGGCTTATTCTAATAATAATAATAATCTTGTTTCAGGTACGTTGCAGGAAAGTATTTTGGCTTCAGTGAAGGTAGAATCGCTCATCTATCTATCTCAATTAATACAAATACGTGGTAAGCAGACACCATAGTCCTTGGACGCTTGCGACTCCACAGACACAAGCGCGTTGCTGAACTCAGTGAGGAATAAAAATTATTAATTAATTTTGATTTTAGTATATTTTATTTAATAACAAAAAAAACGTGAATTTAAAATAAAAACGTATTTTTTTTTAGTTATGAAACAAAACACTGAACATTGAAAGGATTCAATGAATTCGTTTCCACTCTGATAGAAATAAATGAAGCCCTATTCTTTACTAAACTTCAGCGCTAAATTTTGATCTTGTCAGAGAGTATTCAAAACTTTTGAATACTCTCTGACAAGATCTTCGTTTTTCTCTCTTTCCGAAATGTGAACCTTATTTTCATCTTCACAAAGATATATTTGCAGCTCACGTTCCTCGTAAGGAAGTTAACCATTGTTTTGCGGATGGTGTAGTTCTTAAGGCTTTAGTTAAAAGGGTTGTTTTTGGTTGATTTTTGACACAACCGTGTGGTTTGTTAGCGTCTAAGGATCTGTTTCATGCCACAGAATAAACAGACAATATCTTTTTTTTTTGTACTTATAAATTTTCTCAAAACACAAATCCCCCTTGATTTTGTTGTTAGTGGTTAACGTGCATTGCAGACAGACAGATTCTGCGTTTAATAGTCTTTCAAGAAACCCTATGCAAGTTTCTACGCACACAAAAGTGCAATTAAAGTTAAATGCCATTTTATAGACGTTTATAACACAACAGCATTCTGAATATTATTGCTGAAAGAATGTGTCAATGTGGCATCTAAAAGCAATGGGTTGATAAGCTCAGGGGATGTGTAATGTACGACATGTAATAATTACATGTCGTATATTACACATCTTATATCCCACTTACATCACACTTATATCTTACAATTATTGTAAGATATAAGTGTGATTAATTATTATTATTATAGGTTTAAGTAGTAGTAAGTAACTTGTTTGTGTGTTTTTTAAATATGGATCTTGTTATCCGAAATAAATGAATTTTATTTTATTTATTTATTTTTTATAAATTAAATCATTGACTTACTGCACGTTATTACAAAAATAACACAAAACTGCGTAAACAGATATTGTAAACGAGCAATATTTTACGTCGCACTTGACTACACAGGGACAGTTAATTTATTCATTACTGCGTGGCCAGGGGAGGCGTAAAATTTTAGCTACTCGCCACGGGTTGTAATAAAGAAAGCATCAGATCGCGTATGGGTAAAGAAGTACCAAATTATTGACCAGCTTAACTCACTCAATACAATTTTCTATGAAAGTTTTCCGTTGTGACACGAAAATGAACTATACAATTCTTTGGTCATTTTTTGTGTCACAACGGAACGTTGTTTCACTTCTTCGGTTTGTATGGCTAACTACCGACTAACCAGGCTAACTACTGGTCAAGAATGTGGTCCTTACCCATATTTACCGCCCTTGTCTTCAGCTCGGGCGTGAAATACCCGCGATCTGAGACATTCTTTGTTTTATCGCTCTAGGTGAGTAAGGCGGTGATCACACTGCCGCCGCGTCCCGCTGCGATGTGCGGTGCGACGGTTTTCTCGTTGTATGCAAGTACCTTAGCTTGTATAAATTCGGACGGTAGCACTCACTGCACTGAAACTTGTACGAAGCCGCGTAGCGTAGCAGTACACAGCGGGATGCGGCGGCAGTGTGAACACCGCCTTATGTAAAAAAACTAAATACGAATGCATTTCTCTACCGTTATAAAACGCTGGGCTGTTGTTCTCTGTTTTTTACGCGCTCATCAAAAATACTGGAGAGCTAATAAAACCCTCGTAGCTAATAATTAAAAAGACGGGAAAAATGTTTCGCGCATTTAAAACTAATTGCTGTTTCCCGAGCGCTTTTATTTCAAACATGGTGAAGTATTTTTATGAAATTTAATTGTAGACTGAAAAGAGTACCTGTTATTAAATGTTTATCTCTCTTCTCTTTAATACGGCCACGGGTTAAAGCAGGTTGAACTTGTAATAGTTTTTTTATGTGTATAAAACATATGAGTACATTGCACTATGGATACAAAATCATTCAATTCCCGGTATATCTCAACAGGTAACACCATTTTTTTTGTCTGGCTATGGCAGAACCGATAGGAAGGGATAGTTTTTAGCAGTCTGTGTTTGTATGAACGTGTGCTCCACCGTCTGAACTGATTTTGATAAATGAGGTGTCAATCTATTCGAAATTGTACTGCGGGTGACATGGCAAACTTTGTATGAATAAAAAAAGAACGGGTTGCACTCCGGGACTGCCGGCAGAAGTGAAAGCTTGAATATTATCAGGAAGAAAAAAAACCCCTTACGGTCACGTGACCTATCGAAATCTGTGGCGAGTTTAACAATTTTTCCCCACCCCAAAAAGTGCAAAGCGCCGCTAAAGAAGTTTTCACTTCAACAACTCATTTTTTTTCAGCGACATTACGTAGTCGGGTAACTGCTTTTTGGACTGTTTAAGAAAGGGTTGATCACTATAACGTAAGATGTCACATTGTCTCTGCGCTTCGTACTCCTCACACATTAAGATAGTGAGCAGTTGCATTAGAATATGATCGATCCGCATTCCTGAGACACAAATAAGATAGATCCAGCCTTACCTAGGCTATAGACTACCTACTACGATCCATCATTATCATATTAGCTGAAAGACGTCCACTGCTGGACCTAGGCCTCCTCCAAAGAGTGCCACAATCGCCGGCCCTGCTATCCCACCGATTCACGCAAAATAGGCACACTAGATGTCGACTTGCGGAAAAACGCCCAGTATAACTAACTAACTCTCCGGCCCTGCACCCGCATCCAGCTGACTCACGCGACCTTTACCTGGTCATCAATTCACCTTGTGCGGTCTACCCTGCGCCTTCCGGTACGTGGTCGCCGCTCGAGAACCCGAGAATACACATGAACAGGACATAAGATTATCCGACCTGAACCTATCGTAATGTTGAATGTAGGATATTTTCGATGCAGCGTACCAACGTAGGTAGGTATACATTACGCACCTACGGCGGTAGTGCGCATTTTAGACTGGAGTAGTCATTATGGTCTCAATGTTCATCCAGCAAAGACCCAGGCTGAGTGCTAAGATGACGTCTAGACTTGACTATGTTAATCTCCCACCGATTTTGTTTGATGGCGTTGGTCTCGTACTCTCTGCAAGTTAAGAACCTTGGCGTTATATTGGACAGCACCCTTTCGTGGGTGCCACAGATAAATGAGGTTAGCAGGAAGATGTTTGCTGCTGTGGGTTTTTTGAGAAGGCTTCGTAATTTCCTTCCCATTGCTACCAAAGTTGCGCTTGCTCAATCGCTTCTCCTCCGCATTTTAGACTATGCTGACGTTTTCTATATTGATCTCTCTGAGGAGCAACTTAACAAGCTTGAGCGTATTCAAAACTTATGTATCAGGGTCATATTTGGGTTACGCAAATATGACCACGTATCCAGTTTCCGTTCTCGATTCAAGTGGCTTCCTATCCGATCCAGACGTAACTCTCACATTCTCGCCCACCTTTATGGAATTCTTTTTAATCCTGCAACTCCTCGCTACCTCAAGGAACGCGTTAAATTTATTTCTTCTGCTAGGTCTGCTCAGAAGTTGCTTCTGAGTGTTCCCTTATCAAACTCTAAATTTTACAATAATTCTTTTACTTTCCGAGCTGTTCGATTGTGGAATTCTCTGCCTATTGAAATGAAACGTGCCAAATGTCTCATTTTTACAAGCTTTTATTTAGTTTCACCTGTCCCGTTGTCCGTCTGTCTGTAATCAAATCTTGCAAGTTAAATTTGATCCACTTCCCGGTTACCAATTGAGCTGAAATTTTGCATACATGTGTAAATCTCGTGACAATGAAATATTATGATGACATGGTGCAGATCTGATGATGGAGCTGGAAGGTGGCCATAGGACCTTCGCAATGAAACAACACAACCTCATCGAGTTTGGGCTCGTTAGAATCGTCTCAATGAGTAGTTGATGACGGTTTACAGAAAAGTACAGTCGGCAATAAAAGCTTGTACCAACAATGAAATTACTATTTTTCTCTTCCGCAACAAGTCATTCCTACTTGGTGTGTGGTGTGTGCTGTTTGTTTTCGACTGTAGGTGATACTGTTTCTATGACTTTTAGTTATTGTATGTGTATGTAGGTGTATATATATATGTGTATTTATGTAACTGTATAGTCTTTCTTATAGTTAAGTTGTTTATATTCTGTTTTTCTGTTTTCATCTACTCAAATCATATATTTTTTTGCATCGTCTCCACCACCCAAAGGTTGTCTGGAAGTGATCGCTTTTTAGCGATAAGACAGCCTGTTGTTGTTGTTTATGTTTAATTTACCTCTATTTTTTTATTATGTACTATGTCTGGTGAGCAATAAAGAATATTTGTTGTTGTTGTTGTAGGTGTTCCAGCGAAGCAAGCCACGCTTTATAAAAGCCTATCAATCTCAATCAAGCGTTACGTATTGAAAACGGCGTTGTCACAGTACAGATATCAACAGAATTTTGTTAGATGTTTGCTGGTCTTTATTTCGTTCTATCGATTCGTATAACTAAGGAAAATGTTACAGTTCATACTACCCTTGGCATTGGCACCAGGCAGTTATAATTTTATAGAAAAAAAAAGATTCCAATATAATCAAAAACAGTCTTCAGACGTAATTTGCAATTAGAACCGTAAATAAGTTTTGAGATTTTTTTATTGTAGCATCACAGAAACTTAGAAAGTTACGTGGCATATTGATATTGGGGTGGTATGGTACCTATGATTGTGTAATAAAAATAAAACCCGTCCTCTACCGATGGGTGAGGACCAAATACTTGGCCAGTAGTTAGCGTGGTTAATTGGTAGTAGTAAAAAAGTTCCGTTGTGACAAGAAAATTAATCATAGAATTGTATGGCTAATTTTCGTGTCACAACGGAACTTTTTAACTACTACCAATTAACCAGGCTAACTACTGGCCAAGAATTCAGGTCAGAATATATATGTGGAGAGTATATTAGGTTGAAAGAAATGCCAATGATTTATAATGAAAATGTTCCTTGGTTTAGGCTATATACAGAAGCCACCTCTCTGGCTTTCAAATTTGTATAACATTTTGAGAAGTTCTGAGCTAACAAAATAAATGACGAGATATTTCGGTCAATCTTAGTTTTTTGTCACTGTACTGTGTCCAATAATTGCACTGCGATGTCGAACCTCCGTCAAATTGAAATGGATTTCGCTCCATTACGGGGTACGGAGCAATAAATGGCAGCGTTAAACAAGAGTACATCTGTATGTTCTTAGAACAATATTAGGGTTCGGGGAAAAAGGTTTATTTTGGCAAGTTGTAAGAGCAAGCGAGAGAAAAATACAGACTTGAGTCCTCTTCTCAATGCTTACATACTGCAACCGAGGGCTATTTATTTAGCAAGGGATGCATCAACATATAATGTGAACTATAGTGAAACTACCCTATTTTTTACTACAACAGTAGGGCTAGCACAACTAACGCCGCGCCGCGACGCGAGTCGAGAAAGATCTACCCTCCTCTTTCTAATTTGCACAGTGCGAGTGAGAAAGGAGACGCTCAGCCGCGCGCGAAGCGACTTGTCAGCAAGTTTTGCTAGACGTGCTGTAAAACGAGCGACAATAGCGACTGATAAACCGTTTGCGTTTTCGCTCGCTGTTCAAGTCATTGGTGTAAATAGTCTATAAGTATATTGGATAAATAAAATAAAAAACCTACGTATACTTGGAGGTAGGGAGTTGGGAGTACGTATAAGAGAGCCTACAGTAGCCGAAAATGCGAGCCGAAGGAGATTTAGGTACTTAGGCTTAGTGTTTATTTCCTAGAATTCACTGTAACGTGCAGGGCATTTACACTGCTCGTCCCAATGCCAGCTCAACACAGGGCAAAATAAAAAATAAACAAAATAAACATAGGAAACATGCCAGACTTAGTTGATGTTATCAAAAATAGTCGCCCTAATACCGGGATTCGAACCCTGGACCGTCGGCTTCGCATTCACTGGGCTAAACCGTTCGTCAAAGCTTCACTGACAGCTTCCCTTTCATGCACTGTACAGTCAGCAGCACATAGTTAGTAGCAGCCAAAGTAGCCAAATATATCGTAACACTTCCTTACTCCTATAGTAATAAAGACGTGTTCCGATATATTTGGCTACTATGGCTGCTACTAACTATATGATGCTGACTGTACCTACTTTGCGAGATGAGTTTCAAGAAGCGCTTTTTAATTCTAGTTCCAGCATTCCAAAAATAGACTATTCGTCGGCTCAGTTCGCAGAATTTCAGATACAATCCGACGTTGCAAGCTCAGGAGCGCAATGCGCGCAATCCCGGGGCTAATTAGAACGGGATTTATGGAGCTCGGGCCTATTATTTATTATTGTGTTATTGTGGGCCTTTATATGTCGCTTCGACCAGCAAGTGATCTATTGTGGCAGCCCTTTGTTTTAGATTTCACCGTTAAGACCCGTTGCCTCTAAGAAATTCCAGATTCTTTGGGCGGTGATATGTTGTACCTCTTCTGGGTGCACGATGTGCCGCCCTAGGTAGATACTTCTTTTGTGCATGAGTGGTCCGCAGGAGCAGAGAATATGCATTGCTGTTTCCTCTGTCTCCTGGCAGAACCTGCAAGTTGCGTCCTGTGTCATACCCATTTGAAACAGGTGCTTGTTTAGTTTGCAATGTCCTGTCAGAATTCTTGTTACTGCGCAGGTTTTGTGTCTTCTGAGTTGTAGTAGCTCTTTAGACAGTTTATTGTTGTACCCTTTGATCAAGGCTTTAGCATGCTTTTGTCCTTTGGCGAACTTCCACAACTTTATTGCCTCTGATTTTTCTGTGTTGTTTAGCAGAGAATATGCTTTCCGTTTTGTGATGCCACAGAACGGTTCTGGGCCGACCAGGGTTGTGTCTGCGCCCTTCCTTGCAAGTTCATCTGCTTTTTCATTTCCTAATATGTCGGAATGTCCTGGTACCCATCTAAGTATGACTTTGTTGGTATTAGCCAGGGTGTTTAAATTGTTTTTACAGTTCTGGACTAGTTTAGAGTAGGACTCTAGGGATTCTAGTGCCAGCAGAGCAGCTTGGCTGTCTGAGTTGATGTAGATGTGTTGATTTCTTAGGTTTCTTTCAAGATTGAACTCCACGCATTTGTTTATTGCGAAGAGCTCAGCCTGATAGATTGAGGCCTCTTTCCCCATGCTGACGCTGGCTTTGAGCTTTGGCCTCTCACCGTAGATACCGCATCCAACATCGTCACCTTTTTTAGATCCATCTGTATACCAAACGTGGCTTCCCTCCTTGAAGTCCATTTGGTCGTTTAACCATTTGTCTCTCGGAGGTATTTCCACTGTATACAGTTTGGTGAATGTACATTCCACGTAAGTATCGTCAGTGGGCATGTTTAGTTTTTTGTTATCAAAAACAAGGGCCTCCAGTTTGATTAGCGCTTGAGAGCGCCATTTTGGCCTTGTTAGTGTGCATATCCTGTAGATGCACTGCTTCGCCTCCTTTTGCACATGCAGGTGGAGTGGCGTTAGATCGAGCAGTGCATCCAAGGCTGCCCCCGGTGTTGAGCATAAAGCTCCTGTTGCTGTTAAGCAAGCTGTACGCTGTAGACTGCTTAACTTTGTGATGGCTGTCTTTTGGTTGGCTTTGTTACACCAGACTGCAGAGGCGTATGTGATTACCGGCCTCACTACCGCTGTGTAGAGCCACAAAGCAATTTTGGGTCTTATGCCCCATCTTGCTCCTGCCATTCGACAGCAAGTCCACATGGCCATTTTTGCCTTTTGTATTATGCTTTTCAAATGAGCGTTCCAAGTTAGCCTTTGGTCAAAAGTAACTCCTAGGTACTTGACCTCATTTGAATACGATATTTCCTGTCCATTCAGTTTTAGTTTGGCGAGCTTGTCTAGTTTCCTTTTTTTTGTAAAGGGCACTAGTACTGTTTTGCTCGCATTGATGGACAGGGCATTCTCTTTGCACCATTTATTTATGGTGTTAAGCGCTCCTTGCATTAAGTTCGAGATTGTGTGGAGGCACGGACCTTTGATTATGACTACAAGGTCGTCGGCATATCCTTGCGTGTCATAGTCTAGGTCCTTCATAGTTGCTAGGAGTTGGTCCACTGCTAGGGTCCATAGTAGTGGGGATAGTACGCCTCCTTGTGGACATCCTCTTGTGGTGTAGAATGTATGCTCAGTTGCATTGAGGGTCAGAGTGACTATTCTATTCGAAAGCATGCTCTGGATCCATCTGATGGTGCTTTCGTCCACGCCCTTTGATGCCAATCCTCTGAGGATAGTTTCTGTGGGTGTGTTGTCGAAGGCACCCTCGACGTCAAGGAAAGCACATAGAGCTGTTTGCTTGTCCTCTAGGGTTTTTTGCACTTTGTCGACCAGATCAAGTAGTGCGGTTTCCGTAGATTTCCCCTTTTGGTAAGCATGTTGATTCAGACTTAGTGGTCTGACTGCCAGGTATTTGGCTCTAATGTGCTGATCAATGACTCTTTCCATCGTTTTGAGTAAGAAAGATGATAGACTAATTGGTCTGAAGGATTTGGGCTGTGAGTAGTCCTTTTTCCCTGCTTTTGGTATGAAGCGTACCTTGACTCTAGTCCATTGTTCCGGTATGGTCCTCCAAGCAAAACTAGCTCGGAATATTCTTACCAGGTGCGGAAGGATTAGGTTTTGTCCTTGCTGTAGTAATGCAGGAAAGATACCGTCCTCTCCCGCCGATTTAAATGGTTTGAATTTTTTCAGTGCCCATATAACTTGGTTTGGTCTGAAGATATTTGCAGCCAAATTCCAGTCGTTGTTATGTGCCCTCCGGGATTGTGTGCTCCTTCGGGTGGATAACTGAGTATCACTGGTGGGGTAAGAACCTGGGAAGTGGATAGTTCTAAGCAAGTCCATTGTTTCCACCTCCGTGGTCGTAAAGCTGCCATTAGGTCTTTTAAGTAGGCCTAGGTAATTGGTTGGTGTCTTAGAGAGAATTTTGTGAATTCTCGCTCCTTTATGTGTTTGGGCGATCTCTTCACAGAACTTCCGCCAAGACCTCCTTTTTGCTTTTCTGATCTGTTTGTTATATTCAGTCAATGCTCTACCATACCTTTCCCACTCGTTTGGTCTGGTTGAGTGATTGAATATGCGACGGGTGGACACACGGAGCTTTTCTAGCCTCCTGTTCCACCATGTCGTAGTGTGTTGTGTGATTGATTCTCTCAATGGGCAGCTCAGTTCGTAGGCCTTATAGATGCCTTTGGAGAGTTGGTTTACTGCTATGTTGAGGGAATCTGGGTTTTTGACATATTTTGGGATATCCTTTAGATGGTCCTCCAGGTGAGCCTTGTAGGCTTCCCAGGAGGTTTCTTTTGGATTTCTCCGTGTTTGTGGTTCCATATCTAACGGGCCCTTTACACTAAATATAATATGTTTGTGATCCGACATTGAATTCTCGCAACTAACGTGCCAGTTAATGAGGCAGTTTGCTGCCTTTTCAGTTGCAAAAGTTATGTCTAATACTTCTTGTCTTGCCCTGGTCACGAAGGTTGGCGTGTTTCCCCTATTTAACAGGTGTAGACAGTTAGTAAAAATAAATTCTGAGAGTAACTCACCCCTTTTGTTGATGCCGGTGCTCCCCCAGATGGTGTGATGAGCGTTTGCGTCGCAACCCACAATCAGTTCTGCCTTTTGTGCTTCAGCGTACTCTACAACTTTAGCCAGTTCTTCTGTGGGATCATGTTTTTCTCCGGGCAGGTAGGCGGAACAAATCAACACCTTTCGTGAGCCCTTTCCTTTGAGATCAACATACGCAGCTACAAGATCATCGCTGCATAGTTCTGTAACAGGCAAGAAATTCATGCTTTTGTTAAACACGATGCAGGCCCTTGGTTTGGAACCTTTTTCGTGTATTAATACCTTACCTGCGTTGTTAAGTCCTGTTCCCATGGTTTTGGTGTTGATCCATGGTTCTTGTATGAGGGCGATGTTTAGGCCATTTTCGCCGAAAAGTTTTTCTACGACCGCTGTGGCCGCGATGGCGTGGTGTAGGTTGGCCTGCAGAAACGTCACCCCCCCGTGAGCTGCGTCGTTATTGGCCGCGGCGCTGGGCGTGGGCCTGCCCTTGCCGGCCCCCTCTTCCTCTACCCCTGGAGCGGTTGGAGCCCCTATTGCCCCCCCTGTTGGTGGGAAACCGCCGTGTCCCCGATGTACCCGCTGTAGGATGGGATACAGGGTTGGGAAGGACTGCCCGTTTTGGTCCCGGAAGGACCTTTCGGGCGGGTGTGTGGTTGGGGTCCTTCGATGTGGACGGGTTTTGCGGTGGTGGGGTTGGGGATGTGTCGGGTTCCGGCTGTTGGGCCTTGGGGGTACCCTTTAGCCGAAACTGGACCTTTCGGAAGCCTAGGCTTGCCTTTAGGTCCATCTTTCGGAGATTCTCCACTGACTGGTCGTCTAGGGCTACAGTCAGCATGACCCCGCCTTTCTCGACCTTTGTGTGAAGAATCTTCCAATACTCTGTGTACAGCCCGAAGTTCTGTGCACAGAGTAGCGACAGGGACATCTTCACGTCGGAGTCGCGTAGATCAGGGATGAACACCATCCCTATGTTTGGCTTTGGAAGCTCATTTTCGGGTATGACCCTGAGGTTGGCTTCTGGCCACGGCTTGAGGGATGGTGTCTTCTCTTCAAGCCAGGCTTTGGACCGCTGGTCCTCGCACGTGATGAGCAACCAGCCTGGCTTGTGCGCATAGCTTACGAATTTAGGACCCTCGGCCATCTTCAGAGTCGAGATTTTCTGCAGGATGGCGTAGCAGAGAGACCCCAGTTGAGTGTCCGTCATCGGACTGGAGTCCTTGATCCCGACTCTGATTTGGCTTAGGACCTCGCTGTAGGCCTGCGCTGGTTGGGGTTGGGTTATGGGTTGGGTAGGGGGGGTTTCACTCACCCTCGGGTTTTTGGGTAGGTTACCCTGTGGTGATTCCTCCTCCGAGCGGAGCCGTTTGACCGGCTTTTGCCCGGGTTTGGATTGTGAGCCCCCAAACTTGTAGCCCATCTTCTTGAGTTCCGCAAAGCTCTTTACGGACAGTTTTAAAGCCTCTTCGTGCTTCAGTCCCAGTCCCACTAGAGCTTTGTAGCGGCCTCGTGTGGAGCCTCCCAATTTCTTGTGAGGCTTGTCGGTGTGTGGATTCTCCGTTGGTGGTTTAGGTCGTTCAACGTCCTTTTCCACTGTGTCGGCGCTCTCCACCACCTCCATTGCTTGCTCTGACATTTGGGCGGTTTCTTCCGCGCATACTGTCAGAGGCAGTAGTTCCTGGCATAGGTCTTCCAGGGTACCTTCGGTTTTTTTATTTTTGTCTTCCATGTTTAATCCCACGAGAAGCTAGGGAAATTGGGTCCGTTCCAGCAGAGCCCCGCTTGCTGGAATAAGGCAAAAGTTGTCCTCGAGGTTGCCCGGTATCGAGGGTCCACCGTTAGCGACTGAGCTCCCCCTCAGTCACGCATCTCTGGGCACGGTAGGTCACACCTATAGATTGGGGTTTTTGGGGTTGAGGTTGTCTCCTCCGGGAATGGGTGTGGGTGAGGACCAAAGGAGTGTGAAAGGATGGTGATGGTGGAGGGATGGGATATTTGGAGTGAAAGGATGTAGGGTTGGGAATACCTGTAGGGCGGGAGTGCCGGTCCAGGTATCGCCTCTCATACTTTGCTGTCTCAGATCCGGGGTAGATGGTAAATAGTGTGACGCCCGTTCTCGATCTTCGACATTACCAGGGTGCACGACCCACGCGCACGACACCCGCGCTGGTGGGTTCGCCTCAGGTCTGTACGTCGGCAGTGCCTAAGGCGACGGGGACGTGTATGAGCAGACTTGGGGAGGCAAACAATAGCTCGGGCCTAACGACAGTCCGCTACTATTTCAAACGATTAACGTACTGCCATTCGGCATAAATAGAAAATCGACAACACGAATTAACCATTTTGAAATAGGACCAAATGTAAAATATACCCTATAAGTCTATAAGTGAGAACCTGTAATTGGCTATATGGTTTTATTATTTTGTCTATAAATATGTTGCGCTGTTGGTTTTCCATGTATCAATAAATAAATAAATAAATAAATAAATAAATACCCTCAAAAGTGAAATGGGTGAATTGTGTTTAGACCAAATTTTTTATGACCATTTTTTCTTGTTCAAAATGAATCTTGCCCAAATGGAATTTTGTCCAGTGTGAAATAGGAATAGGTTCATATTTAAATATGTGCAAAGTCGATGTTGTCTATCCATACTAATATTATGAATGCGAAAGTGTGTCTGTCTGTCTGTTACCTCTTCAAGCTTAAACCGCTGAACCGATTTAGATGAATTTTGGTATAGAGATAGTTTGAGTCCCGGGGAAGGAGATAGGATAGTTTTTATCCCGGAAATCATCCCTTAAGGGGATGCCTTGATTTGAGTCGAACACGCTCCCGAGACAGAGACACGCTGATGCCTTCCGCGCACGAGGAAAAGAGATGTAACATCTCTTCGGGAATGGCTTTTTTGGATACATTTCGATCGACAGACACACTTTCGCATTTATGATATGGAAGTATGGATATAAGACGACATTATAATTAACATATCAATTTACAAGAATCCCTATTGTGATCGTCATTAACATTCAATGAAAATAAGATAAATACAATAAATTAATTGAATTGAACAATAATAACAATTTAAATCAAAGCAATTTTACCTTGTTTCATGTACAAAAATTGAATGTACTCGTATCACTTTCATTGCCAGGAACTCGCCTAGCGGGCGCCTAAAACCACGGGATCGGCTACGAGCGTAGCGCGTAGCGATTCCTGGCAGTAAATGTACGTCGGAGGGCTACGGATATTTATTGCTACTTAGCCGAAATAAGCTGCTACGTGCTACGGCGTAGCGCTCGTGGCATCCGAGTACCTAAGTTTAAAGTAAGGTTTTAAGTATTTGGTAAAAATCATATTATTATTTATTTAGGAGAACCAACAGCTATAAAACTTAATAATAACATTAATATAAATCCAAAAGCCAATTACAGGATGTCACAGATAGCGCTAGCATATGAGTATACTTAACAGTGTGAACTCACTCATACACAATCACAGGAGCAAACAGAAAAAGGATAATATACTAGAAAAAAAAAATAATGATAATACCTACACTGCTATCAACAACTTAACATAGCCATAAGGAGATGCAATGGGGGGCGAAAGTTTGTATGGAGCTACGATATAAACGAGTTCCGCGTAGACGAAGTCGCGGTCAATAGTTAGTATTAGGGATTGTAGTAACTCTGCATCAACTCTTTCTGATTCGTTTCCAATCATCTGCGAGCGCGACACGCTTAATCTCATGGAGCTTTCCACTCGCCTCGTAAGGCTCAGTGAAGCTCTGGAAGCGGCCAGCCGGAGCTTAGCCGTGACCCCTTTCATACGCAGTTGGTAAGCTTTTAATCTGACGTTACTTGATATTACGGCGGGAAATAGGGGCATGTTGATACAACGTCGTTATGTCAGTGGGGTTTTGTGAAGCTAGGAGTTACAATTACAGTATTCTAAACCGGTAATACTGTTCAAACGGCCGGTCTTTATTGGTCCAGCTTCTTAGTGTTGCCAGTTAGGTAAATATTGTAAAATTGAAACTTTTAGCTTCGTGAATGGTCCACAGTAGGGTGAGCACAACCGACCATGTGTCTACCACTCCTGCCAAGTAATATTACATTTTATTTCAAAATCAGTCCATTTAATTTTGGAGTTTAAGCACATACATTTCAAACTCAACACTCAAAATAATCTTTATTCAAGTAGGCCTAGTTCAAATCGTCAGTAGTTAGAAACATAATCTTAAACTAATTTCTTATTGTCATTGATTGTCCTATAGCACAGTTGCGCCCCTTCTTGCTAAAACTTGCTTAGGAACAGATAATGCGAATAGCGGCTTCTTAACAGCGAACGAAAAAAAGCTCCTTACCTACCCAAACACGTGCCTGGATCCCGGTGCGCATGTTCGAACTAAACGGCTGCCTGGCATCGTTTTGACACCCCGCCCCCAACCCCGCATAATGACAATGGCACCCATTCTGTGGGGCCATTTTGCGGCGCTACTAAGACTTCTATGTTTTTTTCTTTCGCTGCTCCTTAATATCAAAAGTGTTAAGCTAAGACTGATTTGATATTTGGTAAAATTGCGATACATTATTGGTATTTGAATTTTATCTTTCCTAGTTTTTTCCTCTCAAATTTCTCCGGAAACACGAAGTAGCGTCGGCGACGCCATTCGCTTTGATAACGTGAAAGTTTTAACGAATGTAGCCACCCGGGGTGTCCCACCAACTTTATTCGATGTTGGATAGATGAAACGAAAGGTAGAAGTGCGATCTAAAGGACTCTCTTCTTCTTGGGTCTAATACAGGATGGATGTTTTCCATGAACCTTAAAGAAAATATATTGTCATATAAGGGCAGTAGAAACGAATAAGTAGTAATCATTACACAATACTGCAAATAAAAAAAAAAGGTTAAATAATACATTGTATGAGTATCTGCCATCCACAAATATTTGAAATCCTTTTGTCATCTTAATTAATTATTTGATAGTCTTGCTTTTGTATTGTATAATACCTAGCTTATAGTTTTATAATGAGTACAAAATTGCTACGCCCGGACAGGCTAACCATGTACTGGATATACAGTATTAACACCTTGTGAGCCATGGTATTGCAATAAATGAAAATGAACAAATAAACTTTTTAATTGTAGCGCCAACCATAATTCATCTTTGTAACTGTTAATGTTTACCATGACGTCCATGACAGACTTGCTTCTCGATAATTTGTCACTTGCACTGTAACTTATTCAGGGTCCAAGCTAAATTTGACTTTCCGATGACAGTAATTCCTGTCATCCCTTAAAGGATTATTTACCAGAGATGGCATTGACCTCATTCTCCGTTAGAGTTTTAATATGCAGATATTTGCACAAAAGTTTGATGAACTCTAACTTGGAAACGATCAGAAATATTAACATAGTTTATTTGAAAAATTATACAAATCATTTATTTCGGACTATAAAATCCATAGTGTTACAGGTTACATTACAAACTTAGAGCTATGGTTAGTGTTCTATAATTAAGCTAAACATAAATTAAATTAAAGGCGCCTGGGCACCGGTATTACAGGCGCATGCAGTTGCACATAACGCTGCAGCAGCGGCGAGTCCCAGCGGTGGGCTAGCAAGCTCAGGATACTATTTGAGCTGCCACGACTGCGATTGAGGAGAGACGCACATCGTTTCCTCATGATGGTAAAAAAGCATTCCGTGTGCGCCTCCGCAAACATTGTCGACGCACTGCAGTACCGTGGCAGCCCGAACATCATCCTGAACGCGTCATTATAAGCGCTAACGCTAAACTATCCTCTTGCGGGAAAGTCATCGTTCCGTTCCACGCTGTATATATGCCTAAACATTTTCAGACATCAAAAACGTTTATGCATCCATTATCCTAGCATTTTTCGGTTGTACCCTGACTGAAGGAGCCCGGGCCCGCTTTGCCACCTAATCCCAGGACGAAAGGGACTGCCACTGACCTACCAACCCATGCAACTAGACCCGGTTGGCATTAGACCGGTTTCCTCACGATATCAGATAGAGATCTGACATCGTGAGGAAACCGGTCTGATTCTGATCAGAGGATCATAGATGTAATGTGTCATCAGATGTGTGTGTGTGTGTGATGTGTGTGTCTGTGTCATCAGAAACGTTTATGCGACGAAAAAATATCAGCTTTTAGTGTTATAATAAGTATTCAGAAAGCGTTTATTATTGTTATATCCTGCACTATTTAATGATGGGTTGTTTGGAACATTGGGAGATTTAGCAGTGACATCTTGGCTGTTACTTTGACAGTTAATGTGTCCAATCGCTCTCAGACCCAGGATAGCAAACATTGTTATAGGTGGAATACAATCATGAGCAAAAGTTTCGGGTTCAGTTTGGACTGAGGTTCTATACAAAATGTACCCGAAATGTTTGCTCTTGAGTGTATATTAGAATAAAAACGAATTTACTGCAAACCAAAATAACACCACATCACAATTTTGTTCTTGTAACGTATCTTCGTCATGTTTTAATCTACGGACACGGTTGACATATCGTATTCCCCCAAACTTAGTTGCTGTCTTGTATCGTACACTGTCTGTTTCAGAGTATAATTCAGACTGTAATATACCTCTGTAATGTTGAGCTTTGTCGAAGAACCTTAATTGCTCCTTAATGCGCTCGTTGTAATAGGGGCGTAGACACTAAATAAAATAATCAATAATGTAATATTTTCTCGAAAAAGGATAAAAAATGTAGTCGAATGGAGAAAAAATCTACGCAAAATAATTACGAAGTTATAAGTATCCAAAGTTTTAAGAAGGGGTATTTTCTGTCCCTTTTTCGCCAAACGCAACTTCATATAAAACGATGACGCTGGAAGAATGTGACGTCACAGAAGACGGCAACGTGCCGCGCCGCATCGCGGTCGGCGTCGCCGTCGACGCGGCCTGCCGGCAGCATCCTGTAATGTGACGTCACACACCGTTTGCGTTTTCTCTCTCTAACAAGCAATATTAAAACGGTTGTAGCTTCGTAATTCTTTGAGATATCTGAATGGGATTTTCGACAGTACGCATATTTTTTTGCCTTCTTTCTTTTGGAGTAATAATAATTTTCTAGTCTACACCCGTATTGAAACCGTAATCGGACTCAGTCGTGGGTTTGCTATTCATTCGAAGTTCTTGAGTTACAATACAACTCATAGTGCAGTGGAAAACATATTCTCGCTGATTTCGAACTATTTCTATGTGCTAGGGTTCAAGTCTATGAAAAGGGTGTCTTTATGTTAAGGGGATGCCTTGATTTGAGTCGAACACGCCCCCTAGACAGAGACACGCTAATGCCTTCCGCGCACGAGATAAAGAGATGTACTTAACACTCTTCGGGAATGGCTTTTTTGGACAAATTTCGATAAATACGTAACTTGGTGAAGTCTTATCTAAATTTCATAAAGTGAGATTTTAGATAAGATAAAATACTATACTATTAACTTGATTGTGTCGTAAAATAATGTATCGTTCGAGTAGGCTGGGTAGAAAAAGGAAAATACAGAACCAACTTTGGATTTTGGCTTTCGAGGAAATTTTAAGCAATCATGTATCGATAAAATCAGATTATCAATCATATAGTCAAGAATCATATATCTGAAAATATAAATATAAATATATCTTACTGTTTCTTAATCTAGTCAGAACGGCGTTTCAAAGCAGATGATATTTTCAATGCATCGCCTTAAAGAGCGAACGGTCTGTAAATGCTGCAATACACGTCTGCACGGATGTACACGCGCGGCGACATATAGCGATCGCGACAGACAGCCGTCTCTTTCTTAGCGTTCTAATTAGAAAGAAACGGATAGTCTATCTCGCCGCGATACAGCGTCCTGACTTTTTCTAAAATCACATGTAGTTTATGGCAAAATAGAGTTACCTACGAATTTTAAGCATATCTATTTATGACCTTATCCATAGACATTCATCTAATCTATTCTAGATAGGTACAGTCGACAACACAGCTAAGTGACCATCGGAAATCTAATCTGACCTTAAGTGCATTGTAATAAGGTTCTAGGTTTTCACGGTATGGTTAGTTAGGTGTGTTGCTGTGTGTACCTAAATTGCCGTTAAACGAATGTCTGTCCTCTATCTGTCATTTTGACATCTGTGTTTATGAGAAAGGGACAAAACATATTTTAGCTACAATTTGTTAAGTTGTAATTATTAATAAAAACGGGGGTAATGTCTATTCTAACAGTTCTTATCTACTTACAAGCAGGGCTGTTTAAGTTTTTTACCTTTGTCACGTTTTATTTGGCAATTCTTAACAGACTGGGAAATTACATAAAACGTGCAATAGCCTAATTCTTCAGGATAATTTGAAATAAAATCCAAGACTTATCTTTCCTATGGAACGCTTTCAAAATCAACCTTAACTTTTGATCTACAGCGTGTATTTTCAAATAGGTCGCATTGAAAGTGAAAGAACTTGGAATATTATTTGGGTGAGAATCCAATTAAGGAGCGCTCCCCTGTTGATCTTACGGTATCGGCTGATGCAGGCTCAATTTGATCGTCAATTTATATTTTAGATTGAAGAGGCCCTAGAACCATATCCAACAACCTCTTTGAAGCGGGGCCGGCCGGTATCCAGTAGGTATTGCGTTCGTGTTTCAGCACACGAAAGAACTTTCCAACTTTCTTCTTTCCACAGTAAACACTTGTTATTATGAAGTCACTGAGGTTTTTTATATGCACAATTGCAGTTTGTCGAGGTTTTGAATAGTTTTTGAGTGAGAGTTTGCGCGCGCGCAATGGTTATTTTTTGTGCACTGAGATTTGGGGTGGGGGAGCGGAAATGTTGCCAGGTATGGTGTGTATATAGATATACATAAATAAATAAAGGTATGAGTTACATTTTATATTAATATGTATTGGCGCAGCCAGAGTTTGCTTAACCTTTATTATAGCCCAAACCCACGAAGCAGCGCCGCAATCCGTCCACGCTGTGAATCTAAAACTTGCACAAACACACACTAAAGTGCATGAAGAGTTTTACTAGAGTTTTACTTCGTTTACAAATAGTCATGTCATTTATTTTATAGAGATTTTGTCACGTAGACTGCAATGACTGAGAAGCCGCCGATTTTTTTTTACTTTTTACTCTACCTTGTTTTTCTAAACGCAGCATGAGCTTGTACAGTCGAGGAAATTGAATGTTTAGCACTTTTGGACCTTAACGTCATTCTAATAGAGTTGACATGTGCCAAACATTCAATTTCCTCGACCGTACTATTTAGATTAAGTATATTTTGTAACCATTAGCTTTTATGTGCATGCCGTGTTTGCCTGTAATTGGGTGAATACTCAAGCAATCTTATCTTATGTTCTGTTTTTAATTAAGTATTTAGTATTACACCTGTTGGCAAACCTAAATAAATAAATAACACGACGCAGCTATATCAGCCAGTGACAGAATAAGCGCTTCGCTTCGAGCAGTATATACTCGCTAAAAACTTCGATGGCGCGATTTAGAACATTCCAAATTCACAACTCAGTAGGTTCAGTCAGCAGCAAAAGTAGCTACGCGGGTCAAGTGCTCAAAATGATCTACACACGACTCTAATGTCAAGAGAATAAGGACTGTCTAGATAATTTTGAGCGTGTTATTTTGCGTACCTACCACCTGCTTGTACCACTATCTCACCTGATAGTAAGTGATGATGTGACGTATGCATACCTAGATAGTGCCTAGAATCTGGCCAGGGAAAGATGAGCAAATTAAAAAAAACAGCGTGATGCAACACTGCTTATCATCATCATCATCATATCAGCCGAAAGGCGTCCACTGCTGGACATAGGCCTCCCCCAAAGAGTGCCAAAGTGAGCACTGCTTATAACGCGATAAAATAATAATTAAGTATACTTGATTAATTATTAATTTTCTTCATTTCACAAAATGCAACTGGTCAAGCGGAAGGATGTAAAGTTATATGAAATAAAACTGTTTTACTTCCTTCTACTTTATATTAAAGAAGAATAATCAAAGCCACTCTACAAAATTTCAATTTTGACGAGACATATTAATTGTACTTTCTTATGACATTCTTCAATGTGAATAACATTAACAGTAGGTAAGCCCCCCTTTAATTCTCTTAAAAGGCAAAAACAGTCCAATTTACTATCGAACACTTACTTTCTTAGTTACCATATCAAGTATCAAGATTAGAACATCATACTTATTTAAGACGTTTGACACATTTGACAACGATATTACTGTTGCAAGATAAAAAGTTGCCATATTAAAAAAAGACTCATCTTTCCCTGGCCAGACTCTATTCACCCTCGACTTGAATAGATCCAAGTTATAAGTAGCTGGGAAAAGGTTTGCCGGAAGTGAGTTCCTTTTGCTGTCCTCGCGAGGAAACTGGAAGCAATAAAGGGCGTTGTGCGAATCAGTGGTAAATGAACAACATAAGGGTGGACGTCCGCGCCTAGTCCCAAGATGGCGAAATGGCGAGGGCGGGATTAATTTAAAGAATATGACGGTACCATGTGGATTTAACAGTCTATATCAACATGAATTATTACTTTTTTAGATTCGGCTACTCACTCAGTGTTGATATTTTAATACCAGCCTGCGCCATTTTGCTCTGAAGACCAACAACACGCTACGTTTCAGAATGCAGTTCTACCGAAACTATATCAGAGCTTTTCAAGAACTCTTATAAGAATCTAATAAACGTGGCTAAATATAATGTCTATACTTCCATAGCGTCTAAACATTCTACATGTAATTTTGTGTACAGTCGCGGAATGAAAAGGTTGACCACTTTTGGACCTTAACACCTTTGAAATAAGGCCGAAAAGTGGTCAACCTTTTCATTCTTCGACTGTACTTGAAAATGCCGTGACATAATCAAGAAAATAAGTCTCCCACGAAGCAAATCCGGTAGGTAAGACAGTCCAATCTAATCATCCCTCCAGGCAAACTTTTAATGACGGAGCTGTGTCGAGGCCGTACTTAGTCACGGTTACCTGTAATCTTCCGATGAGATTTACATCAGCTAACTTTGAAACATTTTAACATAGTTTAATGAATATAAAGTACGCCTTAGCGTAGAAATAATGTCAAGAGAATACGCGATGGAGTTGTAATGAAGCATTTTAGTGTCACGTTCGACTGTATTAAGAATATATTCTATTTATTTATATTTTAGAAAGCTTCTACGGCACAGCGGAATAAGTGTCCCGCACGTATTTGGATCTTGACGCTTTTAATATTTATCGGGAGTTGGTTGCGACTGTTAAGACGCTAAACTTTCAAGTGTTTGAGCCAGTTTGAGGTGACCTTACACAAGGCCACTTTTCGCAGCGATACAGTATCGATGTAGGTGACATTGACATGGGATCTATGGCTAGTATCGCAACATTCGAGCGTTTGTATCGCTGCAAAAAGTCGTCATGGGTAACTGCTATTTACCTCTTTCTGTTCAACCCTATGAATGACGGACTGACAAACGAGCCTTAGGACTAGGCCTCCGTTTGACCTTTGGGCACGAAACTCTAAAAGACAGTGTTTCGTACGTTTATCACTGTGATGAGTGGTAACGAAGCCCAAGATCCGTGCAAGACGTAAGCCCCGAAATAAAAGTTTCGATACTCGATCGCGTGCAAAATGTCATCAAGCTTCCGAAACTTTAACGCAATATTTAACGTAAACGTGAAATTCAGCTTCAGAATAAAAAAAATGCATATCACGACTTTGTAATAAGCTCTTGTGGTAATGGCGGGCACTGGCCACAGTAATGCAATCAAAGCTAATTAACCGACGTAATTTAATCTATTAGGCCTAATTGGCGGCATTCAGCCATTTGCATTCCGCGATTTGAGTTGAATAACAATTATTAGAAATATATTATTATTATTATTTGTATATTTATCGCGCAGTAAAAGGCAATTGAATAGGTTCAGGGGTACTATAAATGCGAAAGTTTAGATGTTTGTTACTCAATCACGCAAACGACTAAACGGATTACTATGATTTTTTGTATATTTTGTATAGAATGCTTTTTATCCCGGGAATCACCGCCTAAGGGGGCGAAATTGGAGGTGAAAGTTTGTATGGAGCCACTATATAAACGAGTTCCACGCGGACGAAGTCGCGGGCAGAAGCTTCTAGGTTTAGATGTATACTGATCTTCCAGAAATATAATTATTTAAACTCTTATCGGAAAAGTTATTATAAAACGATTACATTCATACGGGTACGTTTTTGAGCAATAACTAATGCATTTGTGTAATTATTCGAATAATAACCCTCGAATATACGACATCAAAAGATAGTGTGTGTGTGTGTGTGTGTGTGTGTGTGTGTGTGTGTGTGAGATCGAAAAAAATATTATCACATTTCGCGCAAATTGTTTACGTCTCAAATCACACAATACACATGTAAGACATGTCTATAAAACCTCTATTATTATATTTCGATCAAGTACAAACTCTTTGTAAACTTGTCAATTGAATGACACAACATTTTTGACAGACGCACTCATTTTGGTATTGTTATTGTTATAATTATGCGAGGCAATCATGGTGACTGTTACTGCAAGCGTAAGATTGAGGTTCAGAAATTGGTTGCGTCGGCTGGATGCCCGGAGGACGCCGCCGCTGTGGCAGCCCTCCCCGAGGACTGGAAGCCGAGGCGAGGGGGAGCCATCCTCGCCAACTACCTCGAACAGAGAGAACAACACCACCAAGAAGTCATCAGAGACCTCACCGACGGAGCCAAGAAAATAAACGCCTCCATTGATACCAAGGTACGCGCGCTTGCCGAAAACCTCCTCATCCATATCAAACAAAATGAACTTGATATAAGATGCGTCGTAGAATCTTGCGATATGAGGGAACCGCTTGCAACTACAGATCGCGATTTAGCGCTCAAAAATATACAGAAGTTGTACTCTCAGCGGATAGAGGATATCGAACGTTTTAAAAGCGAGGCGCTGAATTTGGAAAAGGAACGCGCAGACGGCTTGCGTGTCCTCCTCAGGGACCACTTTCAACGCCTCATAGCTGTCGGCAACAAACCCCCCAAGGAGCTGTTGCACGATTTTGATGAACGCACTTACGAAGCTAATCAGCAGCTGCTGAGCAATTCGCGAGCGTACGCCGAATTGGGAGCGAAGCTGAGGGCTCAAGCCGACGAAAACGTGAAGCGCTCTAAATCGACGTTGAACCAACTGTGTCTCGGGGTGGAGTTTTCTTACCGAAGCCAGAGCGCACAAATCAGCTCTCTATATCTTTCTCGTGGACGATTTTCAACAGTAAGTGGACAGTCAAAGAAATCTACCCATACGTGTGACATTGAAAACTTCCTCGGCGACGTAGTCGAATTAGAAGATTGCCTCTCTCGCCTAGTGAACTCGTACAAATCCGCGGTAAAGAAGGTGGTCTCCAGGTTTTCCGGAAAGCTGAGCGATCTGCGCCAGGAGCTAGAGAACCGCGGTTTCTCTGAACTAGATTTCCACGAGTACAACAGGGAAGAATTACACGAAATGATCAAGGGCGCTTTTAGACGATTGTCCACTCTGAGACTTCCCGTTCTTTCTCCGAGTCCTAAATTCCATGACGTCAGTTGCCTGCAGAACAGTTTCGATAATTTAGGGACACGTATTCAAACTACTTATCTCGTGTTGCATGACGCTGGCCACCTCTGGGACGCTCACATCTTGCGTTCGGCGCTGGCACAGAAACTGACGATGGCGGCCGTTGAAGACCTTCTGACAAGTAATGACTGCATTGAACTCGCAAATGAAGTACAATTCAACATCGCCTTCGAACAGTTGCGCTCCTGTTCAGAAGTTGATAAATTACAGCCACAGTACGCGTTACTCATAGGTCTGCTCGGTATGACCGCTGATCTGTACTTGCAGCACCGCGAAGCTGAAACGGGCAGGGTCCGCGAGTACATGAATTTAATCCCGACGATGGCGGACACGCTTCTCGCTGAATTCAATTGTTTCCTCGAAAAATATCCAAAGGAGCAGGGCGATAAGTCATTCACTTCCTTATCAAGAGTAGAATCGATCACAACAACTTCACCAATTCCGCGCACTGTGTTCCAGTCAGAACTGCATACTTTGGCTCTGTTGAATTGGAAGAACGGCTTTTTGGAATCTTTCCAAAGCAGCATGTCTCAACTGCCCGATGATCTAAAACTTCAAGCTGAATCTTGGGTGAAGGAGAAGAGTTCTGCTCTGGTCATGAGGTATGCAATGAAGACGATCTCTCACAGCATTAGGCCTGAACGAGTAAGAGCGGCGTTAGAATCGCGTATGTCTCAGCTACAGCACCACGACGCCCGTCTGGCCTCTCACGTCGAAGCCATGTACGCATTCATGGACGGTTTACCCGGTGAAATACAACAGTCCATATCCTTCGACATGCCGGACTTATATCCTGTTCTTCCTTGGATAAACAAAATACAGGCGGACATGAAAGAACTGTTAGAGCGCGTGGAGGTAGAACCCGAAACTAAAAGGCTGAAAATGAGCAGTTACGCGACGCGCTTGACGAAGCTGTCTCTTCTATTCGAGCAGTCATTAGACGATGTTATCGCGGAGTATAAGAGGACGGTGGAGACACGGATCCAAGCGGCTCGTATTTCTAACATCCGATTACTGTCTGCTATCAAATTGTTTTACGAGGGCGGTTCCTATTCGGCACTAGAGTCTTTGAAGACGTTAGCCGTGATAGTGAAGGCTGGGGACGCGCTGGAAGTGTGTGCAACGAAGAGTTTGGATCTGGTGCACCAGCGGAGGTCGCAGCTGTTTTCACATGTGGAACAGAGAGTGGCGCCATTGCATCGACAGACTGAGGACTACGCGAAGCCCGCTGCGAAGGGGACCTTGAAATCTTCTGTGCAGAAACAAAAGAAAACGTAGTTAACTGTGTTATGGAAACATGTTATATTACCCCCTTCCTTCGTAACTGGTTTCGAAACAGCAAAGTTGATTGTATTTTAGTACTTTTTAAATAATTATGATTGATGTACACCACACCTATCTTCAGCCTAAATACATAGTTGTTTGGTATTAGCTCAAGTTAATAACAAAACAAAATACATTGAGTTTACTATGGAGCTGTTTTGATTTGTGTTAGATTAGCCTAGTATTTATTATTTATATCGCATTACATATAAATATATAAATATATCACTGGTCTCCAAAAGGGCTAAGTACCTCGAGTATGAAGAGTAATCATGAATTACTCTAGATATTTTGTTTCCCGCTGCGCCCGGCAACTACTACGCGTAATGCATTTTCCCCCCTAAACAAAAAAGAAGGTATTTTGTTTTATTACTTCTCTGTGTAGAGGGAGGTAAACTTTATTTCCTATTTTATTGCATTCTTTATTGAAGTGCTGTGGAACAAACTGCAGATTTATGGCTTAGAACAAAGGTGTATTGAAACTGGAGTTAACTAAAATTGCCTTCTGACTTCAAAACGGGAATTTTTCAAGTTCACCATCGTGTTATGGTAGGACATTTAATATACCAATAGGACGAAGTATTCTTGCTAAGTAGTTTTCGCTAAGAAAAACATAACATTTTTTAACCGACTTCAAAAAAAAGGAGGAGGTTCTCAATGCGGTTGTATTTTTTTATTTTTTTCAATGTTTGTTACCTCAGAACCCGTCATTGATGAGCCTATTCGTACATTTTTTTTTGTTTGTAAGTATATGCTTCCAGGTGGGTCCCATTTTTTCAAAAATTCAGTTGGATGATGGGATCCAGGAGGAATTGAGGGAACTCCTCAATTATTTTAGGCACGCCTGTAGTGATTTTGGTATTTTCTATTATATCTCGTGTATTTACACCCGGAAATCATAAATTTGGTGGAGTGGAATTGATGATGAAGACCACAGATGACTTATGGAATTCCTCAATTATGTACTTAAAAGTACAAAAGTACGTCACAGACTGATAAAATTCCGTTGAAATAGCAACTAATGAAGTGCCAAAGGTGATCCTTGTGGAATCGATGGAGGTCCTCAAATAATATCGGCCCACATACGATTCTTTTTTTTCTCTAATAATCAACGCCTTTGTTATCGGAAATCTGTTCATGTGGTAAATTGGAAAAAAATATTGATAATGTTCTCGTGGCTTGGCGGAGTAATAAATTGAAGTCGGTTAAAACTTTGTTTTTAAAGTAAATTATTATGTATCAACCTGTAGGGACCTGTATTTTGTAACTGTCAGCCAGGCAGTTAGTAAATACAGGTCCTAACTCAAAACATTACACAGTGCGTCCTCGAATGCTCTGGCGACCTTCACCACCAAGAACACAACACCGTAAAAATAAATACAAACTTGCTCCGACCTGAATTCGAACCAACGACCTTCTACGTATTATAGCATACGCGGCCAGTCGCTCTAAAAAAAAGCTCTAGTGCAAAAATGCATCAAAAACGTAATTAAGAAGTCTTAAAAGTTACATAGGCGCCCAGTGTCGCTATACATAAGCCGCCCCCGGGCTTATTTCAAAGCGATTTCTTATTCCTCAAAGCCGCTTTCAATCAAAAGGCTTATAGTCTGAATGAAAATTCGCTCTTAATTTCTGAAGTGTAGAGGTTCGACTCATTTTATCGGTTCATCTAGTCTTTTCATTGGTAGGTATGCTAATATTTTAAGCATTTTTCATTTCGAATTCAATTTAAAGTTAATTACTTTGAACGCTGATTTGCTGAGTCTTCGTGCCTACAGCGCAAGAAATGACAAATTTTGAGGGTTACTGTCAGTTTTTAGGGTTCCGTAGTCAACAAGGAACCCTTATAGTTTCGCCATGTCCGTCCGTCTGTCTGTCTGTCTGTCTGTCTGTCCGTCCGTCTTCGGCTTAGCTCAGTACCCATTACTACTAGAAAACTGTAATTCGGCATGGGTATATAAATCAATCACGCCGACAAAACAGTACAATAAAATCTTGAAAAACATTTTTTTTAGGGTGTATCCCCTACAACTAAAGCGGGGATGTATTTTTTTTCTCGTTAAACCCATGGTGTGGGGTATCGTTGGATAGCTCATTTAAAAATACTATGGTTTGCGAGATATTGCCCCCCCCCCCCCTGCCGGCTAAATGGCTACTACAGGGGATGTGAAAAAATTCGTGGTAGTAGTACATATAATTAATTTAATAGTAAAACTATCACGGACAAGTAGGCATAAGTAGTTACCGAGTAATAGTCGACCAACTTTATGTGCTTGGAAAGGCCAATTTTCGTACAAATTCGGCTCACGCAACCGCACCGCACGTCGATGTAACTAAGACAGACAGACAACTACGGAACCCTACACTGCGCGTGGCCCGACACGCACTTGGCCGGTCTTTCGTATTGAAAAGTTAACGAGACCTTTCCCCTGCACGGTTGTCACCTGACGGCCCGCGTCATTGACTATCCGTCTCCTTCTAAGCGTTCTAATTATACGGATAGTTTATCTCGCCGCGTCACGGGTCGCGGGCCGTCCTGTGCTGTACGTCTAGCACAACTTGCTGACAAGTCGCTTCGCGCGCGACTGAGCGCCTCCTGTCTCACTCGCACCGTGCAAATTAGAAGGAGGAGGGTAGATCTTTCTCGACTCGCGTCGCGGGGCGGCGTCACTTGTGCTAGCCCCCCTGGTATAATATAATATCCATCATTTTGTGGTATGTCGCTGACCAGTGTCTAAAGAATTTTCACTACACCTGCACCAAATAATGTTTAGACGTAAAAGAACAGTTTTTTCCAGCTTAAGACCTTGATTAGAGAGAGGGGTAAATTGTCGGGAACGTTTTCTTAATAAATCGCATGAAGCTGTTCCGAGTTTGTACCGACGTCAATGCCTGCGGAATACCAATGAGGTTCGTCCTTGTTTCTGAAATGGCGACCTAACACGCACCGGTGAGCTTGTCAAACAACAGGAACACAATCCGACATTTAATATTTTTCACAATGGTTTTTGTTAGATTTTGACCCAACTGGTAATCGAACCTCCTTATCGGTCAACGTCTAAGCCACTCTACCTCCGGAACAGCTAATGAACTGTCCAATCGAATCCTTGTGGTCATATGATCGAGCGAAGTTTAAAATATCGTGTTTTGGTCCGTAAAAGTAACAAGGGCGATTATTAAACTATAACATATCTCAATATCCTATCAAAAACTTAGTATTTCATTGTTTATTATTGAATGTAAAATACTCGTAGCTCGATTTCGAATAACGTGGCCTTAAGTTGTTACCTAAGTTTGAGACGATATAATGTAACTAATATAAGTAATATATAACTGTGGATGAGAGCACAGGACCGACGCGAGTGACGTAGTAAAGAGGCACCCCCAGAGAATATTTGTAGTCTCATGAGGACAAGACTTAAGGCAGCTCATACCTCGATTAACTGCTTCACTGTGTAGAGACGGACCCCCGTAGTAAACAGGCCAAAACTCAACTGCGGGTGGACACGGGTTGAATAGATAGATAGATATAACTGATGACTTTCCTGGTGACGAATAAGGTCGCCAGAGCTCCCTAGAATGCGCTGTGTTTAGTGTGTCCTTTATTTGTCTCTAGCTGTCAACAGACCGAAACCTTTAATCGAAGGGTCGGGAACGAGCTGGTGACTTTCTTGGAATCACAAGCGTCCATAGGCTAAAAACGACACGCTGCTACGCTGCTAGGCTGCTTACGATCTGGCAGCTTGTTCACCATCGGTTGTTGAGGCTGGTTGAATGTAAAGGACAGAGAACATCAACAGTCATTGCCATTAAGACCCTGGTCCATTACACAAAGATTAACCTCCCTTTTTACGGTTCCCTAGTCAACAAGAAACCCTTATAGTTTCGCCATGTCCGCCTGGCCGTCCGTCCGTCCGTCAATCCGTCAATCCGTCTTCGGCTTAGCTCAGTAACCATTACTACTAGATAACTGTAATTCGGCATCATGCACTACATAGTATATAAAACAAAAAGTCGCTTCCCGCTGTCTGTCCCTATGTATGCTTATCTAAGCATTTATAACTACGCAACGGATTTTGATGCGGTTTTTTTTAAATAGAATGATTCAAGATGAAGGTTAATATGTATAATATAGTACCCGTGCGAAGCCGGGGCGGGTCGCTAGTGGATATATAAATCAATCACGCCGACAAAACAGTATATATATTTTTGGGGTACCTCCCCTACACCTAAAGTGGGGATGTTTTTTCCTCCTTAAACCCATAGTGTGGGATATCGTTGGATAGCTTGTTCAATATTATGGGTTTCTTAAAACCATTTTTCAATTTAGCGATTAGTTTGCGAGATATTGGGCTTTAAAGCCCTAATTTTTGTTCGAGTCATGTGTCATTGAAGATGGGATAATGTATCGCTTCCCTGCGCAACCTTAAAAGCAAATGCCGGCCGCCCGAATACGTGTTGCGAATACCTAAAGGCAACGACTATTTCATCCCAAGATTCTCTTGAACACGATACAGTAGTAATCCCTCGAAAATGGGTTTCAACTTGATTCCCAAGCGTCATCAGGAGCCAGGAAATCTTAAAAGGATGCCGTACAAAGAATATATTGCAGGTGTGAAGGAATAATCTTTACGAGTTCATGGATCTGACGCAGGTCAGAAGTAGCTACGCAATCGAAGCACTCAATATTATCTGCTCATCTACAAATCTACATTCTACATAGATACATGACATTGATACTTAGATGTGCCCACGGGGCTACGCCAAAGAGTAAAGTAAATATTGGGCTACGCCTATGCGGGGTTCGGTCTAGGGTCTGTGTCAGTTTCCATTTTTCCCGGGGTAAATGTCAAAAACAAAGTAGCCTATGTCCGTTCCTTGATAACCTAAGGGAAGTTTAGCTGTCAAAAGGAAGTGGACAGAAAAAAGGTATTTTCCCATTTACAATATTGGTAGGTATGGATATTCATTTCATATTCGTTTTAGTAGTAACTACTATGTTTGAGAATACACAGTGCTTCACGGGATTTGTGGGTACGCTGGAAACCTCAATTCCGTCTCAAATTGAGCGAGCTATTGATACAGACAGTCGCACGCTTGGGTTATTTATTTCGTTACAAATTGCCAAATAAAACCTCCGTAAACTAACCAATAGCACCGCTCTCGTAAACAAAGACGTATCTACTACGTATTCCTTTTATGGCCCAGATATTTCTCTCACGAGGATCAAAAAGGTTTTGAAGGAACAAGTTTGTTTTTTATTCCAATGTTTAAAGGCGTTTTTTCCCGTCGTTTAAATCGAGATCATTCCTCCCTGCCGCCGTCGCCGTTTTCTAGAGTAATGGGGCTGATGCTTTATTTATAGGGTGATTCGGTGCGAATCGCGAGATTTGTAAGGCATGCCGCCCGTAGTTTCATAAATACATTTTTACAAAATACGTCGAACGAAATGTGTTAACCGCCGCCGGATAAAATATAGTTAACTAGCTTCTGCCCGCGACCCGGTCCGCGTGGAACTCGTTTATATCGTAGCTCCGTATAGACTTTCACCGCGTATTTCACCCCCTTAGGGGATGATTTCCGGGATAAAAACTGTCCTATGCCGTTCCCCGGGATTCAACCAATCTCCATACCAAATTTGATCTCAATCGGTTCAGCGGTTTAAGCGGGAAGAGGTAACAGACAGACACACTTTCTCATTTATTATATTAGTATGGATATGGATATCCTAAAGGTTAATTCTCGATGCTGGTGAAATAATTTTTGAAATCGCACGAGCAACGGCAACGCGCTCGTGAGTGCACTGGACTAGCTAGCGTTCATAAGTTACGGTGTCTACTTACTATTTATGCAACGGAGCATCAGGTATGCTCGTTTGCCGGTGGCCCGTTGCATAAAAGAAAATAGAATCCGTCGTGCTGCATTTAGAATTAGTTTTGAACACGTTTTGAAAACGGGAGCATTGCTGAACAAACTCCAGTACTATTCCAGACGGACTTTTATTTAGTGAGCGTCTTTCTGACCTTTACTCTACTAACAGTAGAGCACATAGAGTACGTGCTCGTATACTGTGCCGGGCTCGCACCTACCGCACCATCCGGTTGTGAGGACTTTAACTATGACTTAAGTAGGTGAATTAATCGTTCATTTATTTCAGGCATCTAAGGCCCATACTCGTATAACATAAAGACCCATAAAGACTAAAATACAGAGGTACAATGTCCCGCTAATCGTGTCGCCAGCGATATCAGACCTTCGTTTCACATATTTGGCAACACCGCGTGACGCATGTCAAAAGTCTGGCGACTGGCGATGCATGCGGAGCGGCGGCACAAGACGCGGTCTTTCAGGCGACTACGATCGCTCCCAAGCAACGACATATGTTTGTGTTTGGGCGAATAGAGACGCGAGGCCTGCGCTGCCTAACGCCCCGTCTCCATAAACGAGGCCAAAGTTCCAGTTCTCACGCGGCGGGGCTGATCCCTGCTGATTCCATGGGTCTTAACCCATCGTATGCTTAGATCGTGCTAAGCATTTGAATCGAACCTATAGTTTTAATTATCAAGATCATCTTTTGATTAGCCAGTTTGACATCCGCATACGAAGGGTTGATTCACCAACTTGTTGTCGTCTGAAAGTGACTTTTGATGTACAGTTGAGGAAATTTAATGTTTAGCACTTTTGGGCCTTAAAGTCATTCAGATAAAGTTGACATGTGCCAAATCTGGGGGCACGGCAGTGCCCCCGCCAAGTCGAGCGCGAAGGAAACACTGGCGTACCATCCTTTACTGGAACCATTTCGCCGCATTTTCAGGCCCCTATTTGAGAACCTCTGGATAAGACCAGAACGCAGAAAGTTTCGTCATCCAGTAAGCTATAATCAAATACATAAATCCAAAATTTCAAGTCTGTAGCTCAGTTAGTTCCGAAGTTAACCGAAAGCAAAGTTTCGCATTTATGACACTCACTCACTCACTCACTCACTCATGATCATCAAAATAGAACTAGTAGAATAGAATAGAATAGAATAGAATAATAATTTATTGCCAGAAACAAGTAGAGACATATACAAACAGTGACAAAAACAGAATAATAATATGCTAAAAAATAAAAGTACAGCTCAATTATTTTGGGGCAATAGGTCCCAGACTCAGCATGTGCTGGACGACAAGAGTTCAGCGCTGGTTTTCAGCCTGGGCCTTATTAGGGCTCGGTCGGTAGCAGAACCTAAGCGTCGGAGTTGGACGCTGTGCCTTCAAAATACAAATGACAAAAAATAATAATACAAAGGTTAAAATAAGTGCGTGTGTGCGTGTGTGTGTGTGTGTGTATGTGTGTGTGAGCGTGTGTGCGTGCGTTGTTGCTTGTGCGTATATGAGTATGTGTACGAGCGTGCTTGCGTTGTTGTGTGTGTGTGTGTGTTTGTGTGCGGATGTGTGAGTAGTACTTCCCATAAACTCAAGAGAGCTGAAATTTGGTACAGAATTAGGGTTTAATGGCCACATAAAGGGAAAACTATAAAAAATTGCAATTTCAACCCAGTTTTCTAGATACACCAACTGTATACATTACTTTGTAATCCTATACAAATATATAGGATTACAATGTTACATTTGCAGTGACTGGGAAAATTCAAAAGCAAGAATGGGCCTGCATTCATAGTTTGTATGTATGGATAACGCATTAACCTACAAAAAGAAGTGAGATCCCATAAAAAACATTCCATGTAAAAAAAAGGCCAAGTCTCGAAACTCTTCCACCGTAAAAAGTTGTGAGATATTTCGTAGAGTCAAGTCTCAGGCATTCTTATTAATCTTTATTTGCTTGCTAAATAAAATTTTGTGACTTGGCAATCTTCATTTTCCTCGACCGGACATGTCCTGAGTCTATAAATAACTAGGTATTAGCCTAAGATTCGAATAGAGGCACGATTTGCACCCATCTGTTTAAAGGATTAAAAGTATTTTATATAGAATATACTAACACTGGGTAGTAGAGATGAGACTATGGGTTTGGCCGACTAGCCGACTAGTCGGCCTTCTAGGCGGCCGACTAGTCGGCTAGGCCGATCGTGGACTTCGGCTAAGTTCGGGTGCAATCGGAAAACTTTGTTTCGCTTTGCCGTCGCGCTATCTGCATGCGTTCAAAGTACCAAATGTGATAATAAATCTGTATTTGAGTAAAATATAAAACGAATAGTAAAAAATAGCAGTTCACTTATTTTATGTCTCGTTTTCCTGTGATCCTTAAAGTGCCGATTATAGTCGCCGACTATAAATGAGGCCGGATAGTCGGCTTTCCCGACTAGTCGGTACATCTCTACTGGGTAGCCAATATTTTTCCTGGCCTAAACTATTGGGTTGACAGATATAAACTGGTAAGTCGATGGTTCGAAACATAATTTACACACATCTGTTTAATAAATATATTAGTTTATATATTTTATAGGCTCCATACTTTCGATTAGTATAAAATTATATCTTTAAACTATTGAGTGCAATACAAAGAAAAAAGTTTTATTTGTTTTTTGCCAGGATGTTTTTTTCTTTCCATCCATTAAACAGATGGATGCAAATTGTGCGTCCATTTGTGTCTCCTACAATGTAGAATCCAGCGAACATCTTTTACTTGTAGACCCAGAAATGTATAGCGTCCTGAGATTATCCGGTGACAATAGGGATGCAGACTAAGATTTTTTACGATGCTATTCGAACCAATTTTTGGAGAGGAACAAATGTTTGTATGGGAGCAACTACAATTAAAGAACATAAATACCCAAAAATTTGAGACAAAGATTGACGTCGCTGGCGGCAGCGGAAAACGCTTCATACTGATGACGTACCCTCGTATGACGTCACTTGTACAAAGTAGTTGTATCGTTGTATGGAAAATCCGGTAAATTGTTGTTTCGGTCGCGAAATACTGCGTTTAAGTACACAGTTGTTGTACAATATTGTTTCTATAAAAGCGTAAGGATTCTATTGGCAGCTTTAAATTTACTATTGGACAATAAAAAAAATGCATCATTTTTCTAAACTTTCAAGGTTCATATCTTTTTATGATTTTAATTACTTTTTTAATTTATACTTTATTACGATAATTTGATGGTTTACTATCCATTTAGCATCACTACGTTATCAATTTGAACATGAGGCCGCATGCCTATTGGTAAGTTGTTGGAAAAGGGAATTAACACCGCCGGTCGGTACAGCCGGCCCCGGCTACACGATGTCCCAGATCCGCTCTCCAGCTTGCTAAGCCGTGGACACGATTTTAATTAGGACATTTCAACGAAAGCCTTCAATTATACAGCGAAGACATGCGTGCAAGTGCGTGGATTGAATTGAAATCGTATTTAGTGCTTCGGGAATGTCTAGATTGTCAACGAACTTAGCTATGGGTGGCACCCAGTGGCATAGCTCGGAGTTGGGGGTTTTGGACAATGGTAACACTACAACTTCCACCAGTTATGCCACTGGACCTATGACCAAGCACAACTGACGCCGCGACGCGACAACACGAGAAAATCTTCCCTCCTCCTTCTAATTAGCACAGTGTGTGTGAGCCAGAATCCGCTAAGTCACGCGAGATGCAACTTGGCAGCAAGTTTTCCTAGTCCGCCTGGTCATATACATATACATAAAACGTTTATTTGAAAGAAAGAAAGAAAGAAAACATTTATTCGTGGCAGAAAGACAAACTGTGGACACATACGCACATACACATTTGCCACGAAATGGCCACAACTCAGCGTAAAGCTGGCAACGCCAGCGCTGGTCTTCCGTTGTGGCCATTTGGTGAGGTACGGAACAATGACGCCACGATCACACACAAGGACAAATTACAAAATACGAAAACATTAAAAATAACGAAGAATACAAACTCATTAAAAACAAAAATCAATATATAAAAACACACACAGAAAAAACATCGCTAAATAAAATAAAATAAAAACCCTTTTTTATTTCCTTATCAACTCCTTACAGACTTATAATTCCTTTAATTATTAATTAACTAACATTGTCGATACACGATATGGAACAAAATAGACATAATAGTACATAACAAAAAACTTAAACATAACTAAAGATCAATCATAATCTCAAAGATCAGTGTATTCCGACTTTAAGGCCATCTATAGTCATGTATATCCGAAAGATTCGACCAAAGCCTACACCTATACCTATAACCAAGCTGGACGACTTCATTGCGACAAGCTTGCTCCCACATTGCTTTAATGGGCTGTTCACACTTTGATTAGTGATTAGTGCGAGTTCATACATTTGCTGCAAGAGCGGTAGCTTTAGTGTGGACTCGTACTGATCACTAATCAAAGTGTGAACAAGGCGTGGCAAAGTGTTTTGCGAGTCACATTAGACTAATGATTAGAGCGTTCCATAATCCAAATATGAATTAGGTACTGACGGAGTCGCTGCGGGACTATACTTCGGTATTATAGTGGGATAATATACTCGACCATCCGAACAAAAATCGATGAATAGGCCGATAAAACCCCTCAAGAATGTCCCCAGCAAATTGCCTGTCCCGAGTTGATAGCACGGGAAAATGAGCAAAAACTAAAAACCGCAATTCGCACACAAGGTCCAATATCCTTTAACATTTGTTAGCCTGAAAATTGGCACATTTCTTTTTATACAACCAAAGCAATGAAAAAAAGTCTCCAGTCCTTGGGATTAGGGTGTGTTTTAGAGTGCCGTGGGGTGGTTTATGATTATGAAGCATATTGACGTTGTACATATCAAGAGTGGAGGATTTATTATGATTAGTGACAGGTATGGCTGCATAATGGGGGTTATCAGCGCTCTTTAATGTCTTTTCAAAGAAAATCTTCACAGGTTTCTGGAGAGATGAAGAAAAAATATTGTTGCATATCTCGTAATACAGGTGTTGTTTAGTACTGGATGGATGGACGGTCGAATTAGACTATTAGTCGGATCAATAAGAAAAATAACGTTGTTTCTAGTTTTTATTACTTACTGTTTATCAATTGATCTCAACTTTTGACAATAATAAATGAATGAGCAGTATCTCGAGTTTGATTTTAGCTCAGTAATTGAATACACATTCCGAAAGGTCGGTTGGTTACTAGCGATGGGCTGCGAATGCCTGTGGTCGCCGGTTCGAATCCGGCTCGGAGCATGACATTTTTGAATTCGTTTTACTGATGTTTTTTTTAAATGAGCCCATTTTATTTGTCAATGAATAAAAGGATACCAGAACAATAAAAAAATAGCCATATAATGGTACTTGCAGGTCAACGACCTATCAAAAATTGCAAAATTAGAGCTAGCGTTGCGATTTTGTTCTATCGAGGCAAAATAATGGAATCATGTTTTCGCCCCCATGGAATTGTAGCAAATATCTTAGTTACATTAAAATCGAGAGAATAGCCAAGCCCCATTCTACTCCTTGTGATAGTTTTCTGAACGGATTTCGCCTAAAGCGCTGACCGTATAAAGTTTTATATTTGTCTAATAATAACCCTGTTAAAACAAATGAATCGCTTTGGTTAGGAAATAGAAATAAGCCCAGTTATCGCGATTGCCTTTGTTGCGACCTTGAGCGTGGTACAAGAACAGGAGTTAGCGGGAGCGGGTATCGAAAATCGGAGTGAAACGACATTCCGGAATCCAACAGGCTGAATATTACCACCCTTAGCGCTACGAGCGGGGCGTGGAGCGTCCATAGGTATAAATTGCATTTTCACGCCACTGCTCGGAAATGTGGCAAAAAATAGTCAGAAAAGTGGCTTCAAAGCTGGAGTTAGTTGGACATCGCACGAACAGGCCAACTATGAGTTCAAATTGTCCAACAATGTTATTGTTCGAACAGCGATTCGCTCAATCACAGCTCCCGCATACATCAGATGAACGGGTGGCTTACCTCCGATGGTGGTTATTCGTTATTTCTGCTATGGTTGTCCACCTCGATACGGCATTGACAGTTCTCACAAAACTTTATGTTTGAGCGCTTCCAGCTACATTAATAATTTGATAATTTTCGCAAAGTTTCTTAAAGTAGATCAAAACAAAAAGTTTTATCAAGATAATTAGATCCTCAGAATAATTAGATTTTTTGAAACTAATTATGAGCAGCGCTATCCAATCTGTGCGTAATCTAATTATGTTCATGGTAAAACTTGCTTCTTTTTTAACTTTCTTTTTGGAATAGTCACTTTTTTAAATCGATAATTATAAAAGTACCTACACTCGATTAAAATAACAAATGAAAAGAAAACAATCTTCTAATGGTTATCTTGAAGTATTTGCGTTTACCGGCATAATATTAAGAAGTTGACGAAATCACAATGAGTTTGCTGCTGTAATCTTATCAATCAGTAATGAACCAATTTAATTAGATAATTCATTAACTAATTTGGTTATAAGTTAACTGGAAGAGATCCCATAGGAATGAATTCGCTTTTCTTGTGTGTCATTATGTGCTGAAATTTGTTATTGTTTACAATAAATTGCTTACTAAATGTACACTATATAAACGTGAACGCGTCTGTATGAATTCACGACACCTCATCATATCAGCATTTTTCGATTGATAACGGCGACCTTCGTCTCGGTGGTTCAGATTTCGCCGCCGTGAGCACAGAATAACTCATAGTACTAAGTTCAAGAGGTATGTATGTATGTATGTAAATACTTTATTGTACACAAGACACAGGTAAAAAACAATGTATCAATTGTAATTGTAATGTAATGTATAATTTATGAGTCCTAGTCACTTGAAATAAATAAATAAATAAAAATACAGACAATAAAAAGAGGAAAGAGGTTATTTGTTAACAAACTCCCTGATTAGGTACGCAAAACGTATCTAAAAGTGGCCAGCTCTTTCTATCGCATGCAACGCGCTCTTTCTTAGGCCACGCCTCAGCGCTAGGGTTGCCGCCAGCGAGAACCAATCCTACTATATATATTTAATAATCCATACTAATATTATAAATGCGAATGTGTGTCTGTCTGTCTGTCTGTCTGTTACCTCTTCACGCTTAAACCGCTGAACCGATTTGGATGAAATTTGGTATGAAGATAGCTTGAGTCCTGGGAAAGGACATAGGATAGTTTTATCTCGGAAATCATCCCCCAAGCCAGGATATAAACGAGTTCCACGCGGACGGAGCCGCGGGCAGAAGCTAGTAAATTATAAATGAGTAAGTTTGGATGTTTGTTACTCAATCACGCTTAAACGGCTTAACCGATTTGGATGAAATTTTGCACGAAGATAGTTAATACCCTGGATTAAAATATAGGATAGTTTTTATCGGTAAGACCGCCTGTTGCCTACCATTTATGTTTAAATTTACCTCAATTTTTCTTATATGTGCTATGTCTGGTGAGCAAAAAAGAATATTTGTATTGTATTGTATCCTTGGTCCACGCAGACGAAGTCGCGGGCGGAGGATAGTGTGTTAATAAACGCTGTATGCTTTTGCTTTACGACTCTAAATTTCAACCCCCGGCTGCTCGCGGCGTAGCATTTATAAACGTTAGACGTTACGAGTACGATAAGGCTCCTAATACCTATCCACTCGTAAATTATTTCTGAAATGACTTTGAACACTGACAAAACGGAAATTGGAGCACTTCGGTATATACAGGTAGGTAGGTAAATGGTCTTTACATCTGGGGATTTATATATAAACTAGCTTCTACTTGCGACTCCGTCCTCGTAGCTCCATTCGATGATTTCCGGGATAAAAACTATCCTATGTCCTTTACCAGGATTCAAACTATCTTCTTACCAAATTTCATCTTAATCGGTTTAACGGTTTAAGTGTGAAGAGGTAACAGTTAGACAGACAGACAGACACACTTTCGCATTTGTATTTTTTTATTTATTTTTGGAGAACCAACAGCTACAGAAGCACATTGATTACATAGATTAGATAAAATACAAAAAGTACAAAAAGCTAATTACAGGTTCCCATCGATAATATTAAGTATGGATTACTAATGTACTCGTATGGGAAAAAAACTTATCCCAAAGTATCAAATCACTAACTATTTTTCTCAAATTATCATTTGGCAAGAAATAATTGGTCAAAACAACTTATCGCAATTTTACAGTTAGCAAATTCTCATTTGGCAAATTATTGTTTAAGAAATAATTACTTGGTCATGTTTAATTTTACCATGTATCATTTAGTCAAATGTATTGTTTGGCATAACATACTCTTCCCAAAATATTGCATGTACGTATATAATGCACTGTGGGTATAACATAAATTTTTATAACGATCTGATTCTATAATATTCATATAATATAACATTGAGTCTAACTTACTGACTGTATAAGTAGTGTATTCTTTTTTTGCTTAGTCATCATACTAGAAAAATCCTCTAGACTTTTGTAGGTACTCACATAATATGTAATGGAAGTATTACTAAATAATATTCGGTTCTGGCGCTTCGCCGGCCGCTGCCACGGCGCGCTCGCTTTGCTTGCTCGGCTCGCGCGCTGTATGGTCGCATTTCTACCTAACACTCCTCCTCGCTTCGCTCGTCGTCGTACCTAACTGAGGCCTTCCTTAACGTGGAAACGTTGCCGTCAACTATGCTATATGTTGAAAGTGCGATGTGACTATTGGAACAAACACCTATTTGGAATATAATATTAGCCAAAGAACGTGTCTTGCCTTTATAAAACTTGACAAAGTAAAATTATGCCAAATGATAATTTGAACAAATGAATAAAATGCGATATGTAAATGTGCTAAAGGGAAATGAAACTACTGCAATAAGTTTTTTAGGGAAGTATAATTTGAATAAAAATATCTTGCCCAAACGGCAGTACACCATTAAGTATACGAGGGGTGATCCAAAAGTAATGATAATCGGCATAAAAAACAGAAGTTATCCGTTATATATCATTTTTAATTATTAAATACACTCTGTATTAGTTTACTTACCTACATAATATATTAAAAATGTTTTAATTTTGCTACGTATAAAAAAAAAACTTTGGATAGACGAAATTAAGACTAGTTTTTACATCGACGCAATTGCACCGATTTTATTGACGAGTTTTCAATATCTAAGAATAAGAAGTAATAGTAAAAGAGTTGGTCTAGATTAGACTGTAGGTATCAAGTTTTATAGAATTCACAAGCCTGAAAAACAGTCCTGGTACTCGGCAAGCTCGGCCAAGAAAAAAACTCATACATTTGGTACTTTTTTTTCTTTGTTTTTGTCTGAGACGGCCCCACTTAATTGCTATAGAATTATGATGTATCACTCTCCCTTCGTATTTATATTCATATATTTGTAAACTAGGTTCACCCTGTTGAAAAAAAAAAAAAACTATATATTGATGGCCAGAAAAACCTACCTTAAACTTTGTTACGTGAGCTGTGCTTAAAAAAAACGATGACATCAGTTTAATTTATTAATTTCGTGGCATCAAAATAAATAAACTTTAAATTGTATTTTTTTATTTTTTATTACTACACCAGAATTTTGCCAACACCGCCCCAAACATGTAACAAAATATCCTCCGATTTTACTGACGGCAGAATATATTCCATACCATCATATTTATTTAGCTATTAAAAAAAAACAAATGAATGAAATCTTTTTTTTAAGTCTTTAGTGTATTATTGCATAATTGCACAATAGGAATGACAATCACAAATTATCATCACGAGACCAAATCGTTCTGATTATCATTACTTTTGGATCACCCCTCGTATTATGGATGGATGGCAAACCTTCGTCCCCGTAGGTCATAGTAGAGAATTCGCAGCAGTGAACAACAAGCGACTCGGTGGGGGTGCAACCACAATACTTGTACTTCTTAAAAACGTTTTTCGCTTATGCGTTACGACTCCATATTTCAACCCCGGCTGCTCGCGACTAGCATTTATAAACGTCAGACGCCCGAAGTTACGAGTACGATAAGGTCGCTAATGCCTTTCTACTCGTAAATTATTTCTTAAAGTGATGTGACAGCCGAAACGACTTAGAACACTCAGACAAAAGGAAAGCACTTAGATACACACAGATATTTGAATTGTCTTCTACACCTGCTGAGGATTCATTCCAGTTGACGAATTGGATTAGATTTGTTTTTTTTTATATGAAAGCATTTTTTATCCCTCTTCTACAGGTAGCTACTAGGACATGCCATAATTACACTGGTGACTCTGTGAGCTGTAGAACTTGCAAGATTGCGTTTTTTTTAAATTCCAACAATTGGATCGACAGAAAAAACTGCATTATTATTTAACCTGCTCACGAAGACTTAATCGCGTATAATTAACTAATTTATTTACCTCACGAGGTCTCCCGACGTTTCGGACGTGTCGCAACATCCATGTTCACGGGACAACGGCTCATGAAAAATAAAAACTATCCTATGCCTTCCCCGAGACTCAAACTATCTCTATACCAAATTTAATCTAAATCGGTTCAGCGGTTTATGCGTGAAGAGGTAACATACAGACCGACAGATAGACAGACACACTTTCGCATTTATAATATTAGTATAGATTCTTTCTAAAAGAGATGAAATTTGACATAAATTATAGCTTTTGTCTTTTTTTTTAAATGGCTTTTAAAAGTCTGTTGCCTCGTGTGTTTTAATTTTATACGAGCATGTTAAAAATGGGTTTTGTTTTTCGATGCCTATTTTCACAAAAACCTTTTCAAACACTGATAACGTCATCGTTGAGTTGTAAATATTGTGATTAATAATCATTTTAGTCAGCACCAATATAATCCAGGTAGAGACATAATATAATGCAGGGTTTGTTATTAACGTTGTGCTAAGCAAAACAGTGACAGAGTGAAGACCGTATTCTCACATACTTTGGACACGTCTCACGACGTTCTTCGGATAGCCTGGAGCGGATTATTATGTCGGGAAAAATTGAGGGCCGAAGGTCTCGAGGCAGACCACCCGCTAGGTGGAGCACACAACTGTGTAAGAACAGAATAGTACGGTCCAATTTGCAAGGGGTTGAGCACGTTTGTACCGTGTCGCACCAAGGTCATGTTTAAACTGCCATAAGAAGTTGTCAAAGGGATGAAAGCGACAAGGGGTCAAGTTGTTCAACTACTCATGAGTTCGATTGTACAGTCGCCCACAATAAGATATGATTGAACAAGGTACTGCATAATATCTGATTGATTGTATTAGAACTGTCAGGCCAGTCAAATATTTTTGCATCCATTGATGCCTAGTCAGACATGAATGCAGGTCACTGTACCTAATGTCAACTTTGTTTGTAAATAGGTATGTTTGTTATCTTCACTTAATCTAGACTGTTTCTTGCCTTTTGACCTTTCATGGAATGTTCCCAAGATCATTGTTATCACTTTCACAGTTTATCTAACTGGAATAATCCTAATAGCGTTTCTAATTAACTGGATATTTACTGTTATCTCTAATGGACAGTCGTTGGCCACAATCAACCTTAACCCCTTTTCTGTCGCCAATACAATGATAAAATCTAGCTTAGATAGTACACTTTTTTGCTATTCAACTGACGAATGAGGAACAGATAAATCTAAGAATAAATTTAGTTCTATATGTATATGCGTGCTCTTTAAGAAGCCCTTGAAGAACAAATGTGATGAAAAGAGTATTTGAAAAGACCGCAAGACATTGGTACAGTCAAGTGCAAAATATGTATCGATTTAATCCTCCCATAAATATGTACCGAAACCTTAACCCGCTGATAAAAGAGCGATGGGACATATTTATGAGTAAATTGTACTCATATTTCTACACTTGGCTGTATTAGCCCGGATTTGAACCCGCGATCACAAAATTGAGTCGCACGATTAAGTTTACCACTTTGAATTAGGTAAATAATATCAAACAAGTTTTTGTACCAAACCGACGTCAGTTTGTAGCTGACGTCGGTGCTTGAGCTGTTGCTTCAAGAACACATGACATAACGCGATGGTACAGTCGCCATCAGATATATATCTGAACACGTCTCTAAGGCCTCGACAATAGAGACGTGTTCAGATATTTGTGAACACTTTGGTTGCTTCGATATATCTGATGGCGACTGTACAAAGCGACTCCCATACAAACACGACTTCCGTTAACTAGCCGCAACTTCAAAGCTATCACACTTATTACTGGGGGTCAATTCGACACTATGTCATCACATTTAAAAACCAAAAATCTACTACAAACAAGCACACGGCTTGTATGATGGTAAGAAGAAACGGTAGTCTATGGACGCTTTGCGATTTGAGAAGAATCATAAACGCGTTGCCGCCCTTTTTAGGGTTCCGTAGTCTACAAGGCACCCTTATAGTTTCGCCATGTCCGTCTGTCTGTCTGTCTGTCTGTCTTTCCATGTTCGGCTTAGCTCAGTAACCATTACTACTAGAAAACTGTGATTCGGCATGGGTATATAAATCAATCACACCGACAAAACAGTACAATAAAATCGTAAAAAAAAAAGATTTTTATAGGGTACCTAAAAAAAATCCCATCCCCGCTTCAGGTATGGCTCGTTAAACCCATTGTGTGGGGTATGGTTGGATAGCTACTGGTTCAAAAATATTATGGGTTTCCTAAAATGATTTTTCAAATCATGTATTCGTTTGTGGTAGTGCTTCCGCCCGCGACTTCGTCTGCGTGGACCCGGGATAAAAACTATCCTATATTTCAATCCAGGCTATAAACTATCTTCGTGCAAAATTTCATCCAAATCGGTTAAGCCGTTTAAGCGTGATTGAGTAACAAACAACCAAACATCTAAACTTTCGCATTTATAATATTAGTAGGATTTAAAAGGAAAACTATCACGAACAAGTATAGGCATAAGTAGTTACCGAGTAATAGTCGACCAACTTAATGTATACTTGGAAAGGCCAATTTTCGTACAAATTCGGCCGACGCAACCGCACCGCACCCCGTGGCCCGACACGCACTGGCCGGTTTTTAATTGGAGGATTCGTTGTGGACAACTAGAGAAATGATCCTCTCTCAACACAGTGCATCCTTGGAAGCTCTGGCGACCGTATGGTATTCACTCACAACCAAGCCTCCGTTTCTCTGCCTAGCGCGCTCCTACGCCGTAGCATTCCGCTACACACGGGGAAATCCACGGGATCGGCTACGAGCGTAGCGCGTAGCGATTCTTGGCAGTGAATGTGTTAAGAGCAATGCCTAGCTGAGCAACTTTTCAAATCTCGAATTTTTGACGCAATGTTTCTGTCGCGCTGCTGCTGCTGTGGATTCCGCCTCCAATTCGTGCGATAAGGACAACTGCAGCTCGGACTAAAAATCCCACGCAAAAAACTCAAAAATTGAGGTTTCGCTCTCGACTGTTTCCTCCTCCAAAACGCAACCAATCATTATAACATTTTGGGACCTGCAAGAAGAAGAAATAATCTACGCCACTATGTTTTGATTTTTTTTGTTATTTGTTGTCATATTTGTATACTGCGCCTTTTTTGGCAGCCAATTCAGTTAAGCCGTTTTTGCGATTTTCAAGGCGCTGTAAGTTTCTTTAAAATAAAAATATCCAAAAAAGCAAAACATAGCGGCATAGATATTGGTGATATTGATCTTATTTGAAAAATTCATTGCTCTATGTTCAAAAACCAGAGAGGAAACAGTCGAGAGCGTTTGTATGGGAAAATCGCAGGTAGGCATTCCTCTTAAGAGTCAGGGGCCTGCGTTCGTCTCTAGCTATCAACACAACGTATCCTAAAATCTATAAAGACGGCAGCGCACTTGTGATTTTTCTCAAACATGCAATGAAATATTGACGTTGTGTTCTTCATAATGGGCTTCGAAGTGTCACGTTTCTGGCGCAGCGAGACGAGAGACACTTAATGGCATTTTATACAAAATTGGAGGCCTAGGCCTGCAAGATAGTCTTTTATAATTTCCATTCCACAATTTGTGGTACAGGATCACAGCGTTCAGCCATGAAAATTAAAGTTCGATTTCTTGGAGTTTTATTTATTTATATCATTGCATGTTTGAGAAAAGCACTATACATACATCGGCGTGAAAAGAGGTTGCCAGCCTCATAACTATCCGACCTCGCTACGCTCGGCCGTCTATATGTACTCGACCGGCAACCCCTTACTTCCCGGCCTCTGTAGTAATGTACTATTTCTGAGTCTGTGAGGGTGTCGGCTACCTTCAGACAGGCTCTATGCTAGTGGTAGTAAACAAGAGCAGTATTAGTAGTGTAGCTATTTTATTTCAATGTCTTTCGCTCTCTCGTTCTGCACGGCTATCACAAGACGGCGTGCAAGTTCTCTCGATTTTTCTCGCACTATCCGTCTCTCTCTTTTATTAGAAAACTTAGGAAGAGACGTATAGTGCGAGAAAAGTCGAGAGAACTGGCGCGCCGTCTTGTGATAGCCGTGCTGATATGTAAGCTCGGCGCGCGTGGGTGCGAGCGCGACAAACTTGCTTAGTATTAAATTTGCATGCGAAGTGTGAGTGTCACAAAGACCCCTGTTATATACTCGCTCCATTGTCATTAAACTTCGGTGTCATGTCTAAACTTTACGAAGACGTCGTCTTGCTAATTGTATATTATCTCCGACCGAACTGAACTGAAGTTACAGACTTAATAGCAGGTGAAAGTCACAAGCGGTAGCAGAGCGATTCAAATTTCTTATAGATGTTTACTTTAACGTGTGTTGTCAGAGTTTCTGCGTTTTTTTTATCCAATTAAGGAATCAAAAGGAACAGCCAGCGCTGTAACCGCTGTAAAATCTTTCAAATATTTTGATCTTTATCGCACTTGCCATTCGTGACGATATACAAACTTATATTTGGACGTTCCAAGCCGATCGCTCCGCTCGTCCATAAACACGGCCTTAACTTATAAAGAGGAAGTCTGTGAGATAGTAGCTTTGTAATTTAACTTATTTATTTAAGGACGGATAACACATCTGAACAGATTTGGCCTAAATACAAAAAATCTAGGTAAGATGCTTAGCCACTTATAGGTGACCACAGCTCGCACATGTGTAAAAATCAAGAGTAACAAAAAAAACATAAATAAATCAAAAATTAATAATTTAATCAAATAATATAATATTATAATTTTTGTATTAATAATTGTATTGTATATGATCCTTGTTGGTCGAAATAAAGTATTTGATTTGATTTGATAAAAATTAGATGAATGAAGATTCCGATTTTCAGATTAGTAAAACATTGGCAAAAGTTTTAAGTAGGTAGGTACATTTACATTTTCGCCTATAAACATGTAGAATTTTTAAATAAAGGAAAAATTGAAAAATGTAATGCTCCGAGCCGGATTCGAACCGGCGACCACAGGCATTCATGGCCCGTCGCTACTAACCAACTGAGCTATCGGAACAATCCGGTTCGGGCACCAAATTCTTCAATCAGTTCCTTCCTACAACGCCTTAGGGAGGCGTGTAGCGACATCTACCAGAAGACTTCTTAACGGCACCAACGTCTCAACTTATATTGAGAAATCGTCAGTAACGATGCGCCACCCCATACTAAATTAATTTTGTATTAAGCAGTTACGCTGCTAACGAAATTATACATTTTTAAATAAAGGAAAAATGTATAATTTCGTTAGCAGCGTAACTGCTTAATACAAAATTAATTTAACATGTAGAATGTTTGTAAATTGGAGAAGTTAAATATATTTTTCTCAAACATGCAATGAAATATTGACGTTGTGTTCTTCATAATGGGCTTCGAAGTGTCACGTTCGGGCGCAGCGAGACGAGAGACCCGTAACGGCACAGGATCACGGCGTTCAGCCATTAAAATTAAAGTTTGATTTCTTGGAGTTTTGTTTATTTATTTCATTGCGTGTTTGAGAAGAGCACTATAAATACCTCGGCGTGAAAAGGGGTTGCCACTAGTTACTGCCTGGCCTCTGTAGTAATGTACTTATATTGATTATTTCATGTAGATTAAATAAAGTAGTAAGTTACAGGAAATTAGAGGTCTTCGGACCCGCTTATCCGATTTCAAAAAATATTTCCCCTGCGTGTAGAATGGGTTACATTACAGGCTATATTTTTTACCCCGCGGGCCTACCTGCATTCTTAACAATACAGCTAGTTATACCTACTTACTTTTTTTTTAATCTTCTTTTTAACCGACTTCAAAAAAAAGAAAGAGGTTCTCAATTCGGTTGTATTTTTTTATATTTATATATTTTTTTGTCTTCAATGTTTGTTACTCCGTTCTTCAATTTTTTTTAGTTGGTAAGTATATGTTTCCAGATGGGTTCCATTTTTTTCAAAGATTCAGTTGGATGATGGGATCCATGAGGAATTGAGGGAACTCCTCAATTATATTAGGAACGCGTGTAGTGATATTGGTATTTTCTATTATAACTAGTGTATTTACACCCGGAAATCATAAATTTGGTGGAGTGGAATTGATGATGAAGACCACAGATGACTTATGGAATTCCTCAATTATGTACTTAAAAGTACAAAAGTATATCACAGATTCCGTTGAAATAGCAACTAATGAAGTGCCAAAGGTGATCCTTGTGGAATCGACGGAAGTCCTCAAATATAATCGGCCCACATACAGCGATTCGGGTTTTTCTCTAATAATCAACGCGTTTGCTCTCGGAAATCAGTTCATGTGGTAAATTGGAAAATAAATGTGGAAATGTTCTCGTGGCTTGGCGGAGTACTAAATTGAAGTCGGTTAAAACTTTGCTTTTAAAGTAAATTATTAATCAAAGGTTCCAAAGATATACTGCTAAAGAACCCACCAGCAGTGTACCTTTGAAACCTTTACACATGTAATGAGTTCGCATACCCTGAGCCCCACACATGTACATTACGTGCAAGATTTACCCTGAATTACTTACTCATCTAAATTACTGTTGCAACCTTTTGTAATTTCGTTGCCCTCTGGGAATTTTGAACTTTAGCTCGTGCAGGTAGGGTTGCGTTTTGATGGAAGTGGTTGAGAGATACGAGATTATTGAAGGTAGCGCGAATGGATTCGCCTGAGGGGACTATTCATTAATGAATGGTATACGGTTGTGTTACCAGTACCCCGTCTTCGTACAAGAAATTAAACGTGGAATTTGATATGAGATTAGGTTCACATTAGATATGTACCATAAACATCGAAGTGAAGTGGTCCCAAGTATCTCTTCTAATATACTACATATATCTCTACATGTTTATATTACTATGCCCTTCAGAGGATCAGATAAATTTAATAAAAATTGTTGTACTACGAGACGAATAGATACTTATATGATGAAGACAGTAGTGCTATCTCATTTTAGTATTTACGTCTATTTTATTTTATACTAGCTTCTGCCCGCGACTCCGTCCGCGTGGAAATCGTTTGTATCGCAGCTCCACACAAACTTCAACCCCCCATTTCATCCCCTTAGGGGCTGATTTCGGGGATAAAAACTATCATATGTCCTTCCCCGGGACTCAAACTATCTCCATACCAAATTTCATTGTAATCGGTTCAGCGGTTTAAGCGTGAAGAGGGTGTGACAGACAGACAGACAGACAGACACACTTTCGCATTTATAATATTAGTATGAATAAGTATGGATATGGATTAGTATGGAAGTATGGATTATGGATATGGATTAGTATGCATAGTATGGATTAGTATGGATAATTGAGTAGCCGGTCATATCGGGTACATTACACGAAAAATTAATAAATAATACATTTACGATGTTACCCTTATATATGTTACGTGATGGTGATGGTGAGTCCAGAAAACACAGACTTTAGCACGCATACCTTTTTTAATGGAGTATAGTGCAAAATCTGCGTAGATGTCTGTGCATTTTGTATCGAGTCCACACCAAAGCTTGCGCAGCAGCGCTCTGTGGAAATGTGCTTAGTGAAACTCTATTTTGCGCGCGGTTGAATGCGTGCGTGGACTTGAAATTTCCGTTGTCTGTGTGCGTGTGTGTGTACCTGGAACGACGACTGCCTTACCACTGCCAAATCAAACCTGCATGGTTACAAGAGTGCGCTCGAAATATTAATAATATACCTATAATTCAAAATTATCGCCATAAAAAAAGGTGGCCGACGGAGGAGATGGTTCCTATCAAAAACTTGAAACTATGTACCTAACTAGTAGCTGAAGAAAAATTGGTGCTTTTGTCCGGTGTGTCCACATTTACGACATGTTATTCCAGTAATCTGCCCCACTATTAATCCATTGGTCGATCTGCGTAAGTGAAGGTACTGCTTATGGTATTATGTTCCGACCCCTGTGTATTTCACGTAAATAAAGAGAACCTTAATGTCGGATGCCTGGCTTACCGCACCGCACGAAGTTAAAGGCCAGACTTTATTTTGAATGAGCTGGGATTGTTTTTGTTGAAAAATCCACCAGATACGTGCGTAGCTGTGTTTTCACATATTTGACGCGTCAAGCATGCGAGGTGTCAATTATATTAAGACTTCGCACATACCTATCTCTCTGATGGATGTCGCGAAGTAAAGATTCAGGAAATACACGGTTTAACTATGGATGCAAGTTTGTGTTTGGCACCATGGTTCACTGGTAGGGAAGGTCTGGTCGCCTTAAGACGCCTTTTGTACAGTCAGCAGCAGCAACGCATAACACGCTCAAAATGATCTAGGCAGTCCTTATCCTCTTGACATTAGAGTCGTGTGTAGGTTTTTTTGAGCACTTGACCCGCTTAGCTACTATTGCTGCTGACTGTAACTATATTGTATGTGAAATAAAATTTAAATAAATAAATGAATAAGTACTGTTGCCTACTAGTCTTGAATTATATAAAATTGAAGGTTAACTTTCCATACAGAGGTTTTATGGACTACATTACTGATTTACTTCAGGTACTTACCTAAAAATATGTATATTGGTTCATTTCGAACATTCCATATGGAAATGGAGAGCTGAGTGGTTATGATATTGGTTCATAATATTATGGGTACCTAATGTCGCTATGAAAATAAAATATCAATTTGTAACCCAATTTCCATAAAAGAGTGGTAATTTCGGACTCGGTGTTTTATCTATCATATACAGCGTTTTATTGGCTTTTATGTCCTCAGATGTTATGTAAATTATGGTGTTTTGGTTCTTGTTATGAAATATAGCCATGCTAATCACATCACACTAATATTATAAATGTGAAAGTCCGTTGATGTTGTCAGAAAGACATAATAAGGAGAACCTGAAGGAAATTGTATTTATACAACATACATTAAAAACTTCAATAGCGCGATGCAGAACATCACCAATTTCCACGCATATTCTAGCCTTAGTAGGTCATTCTCCAGTTTTTTGTCGGCCTCTAAACTCCGTCAAACCATATGAAACGTATAAAAAAGTTTGACGGAGTTAAGGTGACACGCAGACCAAATTTGAGGATAACCGATTGGATAAAGTCGTGTCGTAACAGCGCCATCTTTTGTTGTCATGTGGACGCCGCGTGGCGGCGATAACAACCAGCATATTTATGGTGGCAAATTTTAGCGAAAACAACTGAACCGATTTTGATGGCACTTTCTAATATTGTAGTTTAGACCTCTGAATAGGACATAGCGTGGCGCGTAAGGAGCTATGATATAAAACAGTTCCACGCAGTCAGTCACCACGAAGTCGCGGGCAGAAGCTAGTATTGTATATGTGAAATTATATCTATCTGTTACCTTGAAAATGCTTAGTTATGGTAGGTTCGTAGTATTTAGGTGGTCTGGTAATGGAGACGAACGATTAACAACTCTCACATTTCCACAGGATAGACCCGTCGTATTTGGCTTAATTAAATAGAATATTCTCGACAAGCGGTTGACAATGAAGAACGTGCAATTGCCAGTAATCTTTTTAGGGTTCCGTAGTCAACAAGGAACCCTTATAGTTTCGCCTTGTCCGTCCGTCTGTCTGTCCGTCTTCGGCTTAGCTCAGTAACCATAACTCCTAGAAAACTGTAATTCGGCATGGGTATATAAATCAATTACGCCGACAAAACAGTACAAGAAAACCTTGAAAAAAATTTTTTTTTAGGGTTACCTCCCCTACACCTAAAGCGGGGATGTAAATTTTTTTTCTCGTTAAACCCATGGTGTGGGGTATCTTTGGATAGCTCATTTAAAAATATTATGGTTTCCTAAAACCACTTTTCAAATCAGTAATTCGTTTGCGAGATATTCGACTTTAATTAAAATGTTGACATAATTTAAAATAGAATATTGATAATTTATAAAAAAATGTTATTTCTATTTTTTATCTATTATATCTTGACATTGTGGACATCCTGTATTATTATATAATATAAATGAATTAAAAAATAAAATGAAAAAACTTGCATGCTTAGTACCTAAAGCAGAATGTATTGGACACCAAATGTTTATACCACCTTTTTTTGTACTACATTCTAGCAATGAATAAATGATTATGATTATGATTAAAAGGTCTAATTTTTGTTCGAGTCATGTGTCCCGTCCCCCCCTCGTATCCATCCCAAAGGATTCTTTAAACTCTTACAAAGTACATTGCCTTCCTAAACACATAACTTGTGCAAACTCACTTCTCAGGAAACATTCGGAGAATTCCCTTAGACCCATAACTTTGTGTTTGATGTTGGTAATTTTTGGGTCGGAAGGGCGCTAGGTTCTCGCGAGTTCTTTGTTCAGGTTTGTTGATCCGGATGGGATTTTTTTGTGTATTCACGGTTGTGAATATTTGATCAGGGTTATAACCCTTTAGCTGCCTCTCCTTCGTACATACTTATGTATAAACAACTTGGGAGGTAGGAGAGGAAATGGATTTCCACTTTCAACAACTTCAATAAATTTTTACGCTTCATTATTGAATTCAGTAAATAGGAAAGATGGAAAATTCTCGATCTTTGTTGAGTTTTATGGATTTGTTCGTAGACTTCGGAACTATTATGAATATAATGATGATTAAGTTCATTAGTTCGAAGCTAACATATAACTTGTATTTTCTATTACTTACTGATTTATTTTTAATTAAGATTGTGTCCGAGTTGTCCGTGTGTGGCATCGCATCTACTCCGCAACAGACCCCGTATCATGGTCGGCCTTATCAAGTGACAGGATAGAGTGTCCGTCACTGGCTGACACCGTTCGATAGAACGAGACTGACGCTCTATCTTGTCACTTATCGCGTGACAAGGCCGACTATGATACGGGGCCAGATCTTCAATCGACTATACATTCAGAGCCAGTATCCTCTGCACTTATTTTGCTGTGTTAACCTATTTTGTATGTTGTTCCAGTTGGAGAATGTCCAGCTCATGGACAAGTACAACCTTCGCAACCCGTCGAAGGGCACGCTGTACTTCGCCACCACGCACCTCATCTTCGTAGACCACGAGATGAAGAAGGAGACATGGGTACGTAGAATCAGAGCTATGATATGAGAACTTTCTTCGTTTCTCTATGTCTACCTCTGTAGCATTTTCATATTCGAGCGACGGCGAACTATTGCGAACTTTGACTTTCGGTTGACGTGGTAGCGCCACAGGGTCAATCAAGTTTATGTTTGTTATTCTGCCGTGGTAAACCTCGTGCTTCACCACGCCAGAAACTCACTCACTCACTATAGCCTCGTGGCTATAGTGACAGTTTCTTAGAAATTTGATAACAGAAAATGACGTGACGATGGTGTATGACTCCTAACATGCAAACAAAATGCCTTGCGAAGAACCTTAAAATGGGTTTACCATTGTCGCACGAACACAAGTTTAGTCGATTTAAACCCCATACAATTTTAGTCTTTCAGATGGAACTATGGCATGGCAACGAGCGCCAAAAACTGCCCATCAAGTCGTATTAGGTACCTTTTCTTGTGACATTGTACCTATACCCATTGTGGATCAAAAGAAACAGCCTTATTACCGACGGACGGATGGACAGACACCGGAGCCTTAGTAATGAGTCCCTTTGGCACCTTTTGAGTTCCTAACCACCAAAAAATATTCACCGTCCTATACATACACCAATTGTTAGTAGGCATGTTTACCTATATCAGTTTAGCCTAGTGGGTACAAAACACTTTATCACTAACCAAGAAAACAACAAGTAGGTATATAAAGCTTAACCTAGATATAAACTGTTAGACAGCAGGTGTGGTGGGTAGTGCCTACGAAACTGGCGGTTCTGAGTTCCAATCCCGGTAAGGGCAAATATTTGTATGAAGTTAGTAGTTTTAGTTCGATCTGTGTAAGATTGTCTTAACATTTGTTTATTTATATCGTTTGTATGTACGCTATTGGTGAGACTCGTTCACTTATCGCTGTTATAAATAATACAAGTATAAGGGCTTATGTTCATTTGACTAAGTACTGTTTAAGCCTTCTTACTCCTAACAATAATCTAATCACTTTTGACGAGCTATTGCCGTCTTAAGTCAACTGTTAGTCAATGGTTGGCCATTACCAAAGTTAGATAAAAGCTAAAGCAAGTCGCTTCGCTCGTTCGCTAAGCAAAGCTACATTATATCATAATATTTTTTTTTGTGACTTAGCAAGCGCGGAATCTACTTTCTTGTAGATATAAAGATCAAAACCGAATTGAATTTCGGTGCAAATGTGGCTAATTGTATACCAATGCATGAAGTGGTTAATGGTTGGTTGTTTTATATTGGAAATATATTAATAAAAGTGCGGTATTATCAATTTATAGTAGTGAATTGTTGGTTTTATTTATTGTAGTGTGATTGATGTTTGTTAATAAATGATTGGTTTAGAGGAACACATTGTTTATAAGTTTTGTTGAAACTTGTTTGTGTGAGGTGTTAGTTGAACTGTATTGGGGGCTAGTTTTTGTGTTAACATTATTGTTTTTATAGTAATTTGACAATGGGACAAATAAATAGTTTCTTTGAAGAAAACTGGAACTTGATCAACATGGGCATATTGACAAGCAAGAAAAAGGCGAAGGTACAATTCATATAACACATACATACGAATTACTTTACGTAATATTTTTCTTATAAACGATCTGCCGGATATTTTTAGGTCTGGCTCTTAGGTTAACACTTTCTTTATCAGGAACCCGCTCGTAGGCGTTTTCCTCTTCAAATGGGTTTTCCCATGTTATGGGCTACGAGCGTGGCGACGAAATCTTTGGCAGTGAATGATTAAAAACATATTAACAAAAATCTCTTGCGTTCCAGATCCTCCTAATGCACATATCATCAGTGGACCGGCTCCCGATCACGACAGCGGGCTCGCCGCTGGTCGTGCGCACCAAGACCTTCCAGTCCGTGCTGTTCGTCATCCCGCGCGAGCGCGACTGCCACGAGATGCACCAGACGCTGCTGCGGCTCAGCCAGCCAGGTATACCACCATCTCATCATTATCACCGTTCTTGTCATTATCATCATCATTATACTGTTAACGTCCCCATCATATTATTGACCGCCATATCAAGTTAAAAAAGAATTTGCGTCCATCAAAATTATGATGATTTCGCCGAGTTTGCTTATTATTCGATAGTTTAGTCAAAGTCGGCAAACATTCAGTCAATTGTAGAGGCCTCGGTTGCAATCTTTACGACGAAACATGCATGCATGGTGTTGTTCAACCAAAGGTTATTATCATTTCTGGATGAATTCTGCGTTGATGACGTGAGTTCACTGCAAAACAATAAGCTATCAGCACACAGAATAACAAAATGATTAAAAACCAGTTAACCATCCCCCCTCCCCCTCCTTGGATTAGGTATATAATACGAATCCAAAATCATACATGCAAGCTAAAATAGGGACCTATTTTACCTACCTGTGGCTGCCCCAAGAATAATCGTTTATAAATTGAAACTAATCGTTGATTAATACAAATCGCAGGACGCGGAACCGAGCGCTAGTTGAAATTGATCGCGTGCACATGTAAAGGAGGCTATTCGACTTAATCGTATTGGATTTAAACTAAATTTATATAGCTTACGCACTCTGACACTTGCTTGACGCGCTTTCAAGTTAATGCGAGTAACAAATATTTACCAACCAAGTAGGTACAATACCTACAAGGTTTTAAAATTAAAAACGTTATACCTACTTAAGTTCCGTTGGTTGAAGTTGCATCGCGTTGATAATAATTATAGCTTACTTGACCATTAACCTAGCAAATAAAAACATCGTAGATTCAAAAAGCCGATCTTGAAAAAAAAGCACAAAGGTGAGTGCAGTTAAAGACGCACTGCCTAGTAGCGACAGGCTGAGACTGAAAACTTTCAATTTCTATGTTCAACCATGCTGCGATTGTTCCGATATGTAATACATACCATGTGATCACCGCTTTAGATTTAGACCAAGCGATCGAACACGAATCCTAACAGGATCTGTCAACTTTTCACAAATCAACTGTAAGTACAAGAACACAAGTTCGTTCTAAGTCCAAATCCACCATCAAATGTTGAAATCCATCAAGTCATTAACAGCTTAATGCCACTGTATATGCTTATGTCTACTTCTTCGGCACGCTTACCCGCAAATAACATAACCCACCTTCCGCAGTCAGTAAATGAGTATATAATAACCCTTATTATACATTCCCCAGTGCACATCGACGAACTGTACTGCTTCCACTACAAGTCCACCCCCGAGGACCTGCCCAAGTCGGCCGGGTGGAACTTCTTCGATATCCAGACCGAGTTCCAGCGGATGAACGTGCCCAACGAGGACTGGGTGCTCTGCAACGCTAATAAGGATTACGAGGTGAGGACATACGGACCAGAATAAAAAGTATACTATGCCTCAAAATCTCGTTTTTGGCCTTTAAAGTTTGTCAATCTTTAGTACCACCCAGGGGACACGTGTAGGGTTGTGGTAGGTAGCTCCTGCGGACGCGAGTAGCTGGTGTCCCCCCTTTGTCAAGTGAGTGGGCAACTCGACTGTTAGAAGAAGGCCTCTAACTCGGCTTAACGACAGCAGCCGGGATCAATTGCTTAGTGTGCCTTCCAGAGCACGGAAGCGGTCAAATCGTGTCGTCGTGTAGACCATCGTTAACGGCAAAGAACAAAGAAAGTGTAAGTGTAAATATCAATCAGATATGTGCGACTTACCTGACTCTGTAAAAGAAGAAGAAGACAATAAAGAGAACATAAATAAAATAAAGCTACTACTACTTACTTACTAAATCCTATTACACGCAAAAGTAGTCATCAGTAAGCCCTCCTCTCCCTAACATTGCAGTGCCCAACAAGGTTCCCAACGGCTTTAAGATAACATCTGTACCTACTTTTGTGATATTGCAATACGTATAAATGATTGGGTATATATTTATCTTTTACTTTGGCTCGATCAATGCACTTCTTGGATTTTTCCTGCCTGTCCTATTCGCTTTTGAAATTAAGCTTAATATCTGTTGTCTCCAGCTGTGCGACACATATCCCAGTGAGGTCTACGTGCCTGCGCGCGCGTCCACAGCCGTACTGCTCGGCAGCGCCAGTTTCCGGTCCCGAGGGCGTCTTCCAGCACTAGCGTACCTGCATCACAACAAGGCGGCCATTGCGCGCTGCTCTCAGCCACTCAGCGGTTTCTCGGCTAGGTAATCTTTCATTGTCACGTAAAAGCTAGACTGATCTAACACGCACATCGTTAGTTGGTACATCTAGACTTACATTTAAACCCAAACAACACTGACAGGGGAGTGCAATCCCTCGCAGTGCGCCATGTAGGGACAGTCAACCCTGTCCGCTACCATCCGCAAAATGCTGTTGGGACTGCGGCGCACCCGGCGCACCAGGGATGCGGCGCGACGCGCGCACGCATGCTCGTATAGAAACAATCCACGCGCGCCGCCGCGAACATCCCTGAAGCGCTACAGAAACGAGGCAGTCCCATCAACACCCGGCACGCATTATTATTTATTATACTGGACCCTAAGGGCCGTTGCGCATACTGCGCCCACAGATTGCAGGTTGTAAATCTGCGGGCGATCATATTAGCCCGGACCGACAGTGCCCTTCGTTCCCGCTGAATAAGGCTGGCTCCAGTGTTGTAGAGGTTTGACATACAACATCTACATTACCTTTATCATTATTTCCAGATGCATGGAGGACGAACAGATGCTCGACCTGATTAGGAGAGCAAACCCAAACTGCGGATACATGTATGTCGTGGACACAAGGCCTAGGGTGAGTCATATTTCTGTTTCACGACACTAATCAATTTTATTAATTGAATTTGACTGATCCAGAGGCCGGAATTCTCGTGGCACTTTCGAGCTGTCATAGGGACTTCTCATCATCGACTTCCGATATTCATATTATATAGACAAACAACAACATTTGACTGTAAAAGAAGTAATTTAAAACCAGATAATTAGGAAAAAATCATGACTATCGATTTTTTTTATAGAGGAACTAATGTTGAAACACTTGTTAGCACTAGAATAGGCTTTGAACATGAAATTGATAAAACACTGAACTGAACTGTTTTAATATGACATTGTTAACTTTTCATTCGTTTAAATAAACGTTTTTCTTTTCTAGTCTAGTCTGTTCTATTCTATTAAATAAAACCTTTACTCTGCGATATAGTTGTTTACAGAAACCCGTTTTCAGATAAACGCGATGGTGAACCGCGCGGCGGGCAAGGGCTACGAGAACGAGGCGTTCTACGAGAACATCAAGTTCCAGTTCATGGGCATCGGGAACATCCACGTCATGAGGAAGAGCTTGCAGAAGCTGGTGGAAAGTGAGTATCCTCTCGCCCCTTTGTCTCTCAATCTCCGGATGTTCATTCACAACACAAATAACTTCTAACTTCTGTGGTGGTGGTTTCTGTGGTTTCTGTGGTTTTCAGCCCAGTCGTTCAGTGACACAGTATTATTATTTATCGTATGGCTGATTATATATCTCTACGTCAAAGGTGTACAGTTTTCAAGTATGCTACCGCGTCTTCGGTTAAAGTTTTAAAATCCTCCACTGGCCCGTTGTATTTGGTTAAAGGGCAAATACCGTGTGGTGGCGTTAAACACTAGTTAACCATGGTTACAATACAATAGTATATTACTACAGAGGCCGGGAAGTAAGGGGTTGCCGGCCGAGTACATATAGACGGATAGTTATGAGGCTGGCAAGCCCTTTTCACGCCGAGGTATGTATAGTGCTTTTCTCAAACATGCAATGAAATAAATAAATAATACTCCAAGAAATCAAACTTTAATTTTCATGGCTGAACGCCGTGATGCTGTGCCACAGATTGTGGAATGGAAATTAAATATCATTACGAATCTCTGGTCTCGCTGCGCTCGAAACGTGACACTTCGAAGCCCATTATGAAGAACACAACGTCAATATGTTTATTGCATGTTTGAGAAAGTATTATTTATTGCTCACCAGAAATAGTACATAATAGAAAAATCGAGGTAAATCATATCCTATCCTATACTATTAAACGAGCAATATTTGTATATATATATTTGAATTCACTTTCTCTAAAACGGCTCTAGCGATATCGATGTGGAATAGAGCGGCTTATGGTGGCGATAAATCGGTCTAACTAGGTCTCATGTCTGGGAAAATAAGATTTCTCCGTATCTGTTTTCACCCGAGCGGAGCTCGGCCGCCCAGGGACTTAAACGTAAACAGTGGTCGACAACAGGCGGCCTTATCATGGTTACGTTACCTGGGTCACTTTTTGGAACGGTGATTTATTGGGTTAACCAGATATAAGATTTAGTTGGCATTCAAAAAAACTGCTGAATTGGGCCATTTTCTAAGTATATTAGACCTCCATATTGTTACAATTTGCTAAGAATCTGTCATTTTGACTCCTGGCTAACGAGACAGAATCAACAAAAAATAATTGATTGACCTAATAGCAATAGAAGATTTAGAAAGATTACTAAGGCTCGTCGGCGGCTGTCAAGCGGCGCTTATGGGTTCGAATCCCGGCAGTTTTTCGGAACTTATGCACGGAATATTTACCGTTAGCTTTTCGGTGAAGGAAATTTCGTGTGGAAACCAGTCTAATCCTAATAAGGTCTAGTTTTCCCTCTGTCCTATATTTTAATCCAGGCTTTATACTATCTTCGTGCAAAATTTCATCCAAATCGGTTAAGCCATTTAAGCGTGATTGAGTAACACACATACACCCAAACATCTAAACATCGACACTTTCGCATTTATAATATAAGTAGGATAGTAGGATTAGTAAGATTAATATTAGTAGGATTGAGAACCTTTTTCGAATACTTACTACTTTTTATCAAGTTTTTAGTCTTCTTATAAACTGGCTTTGCTTTACATGGTGATAATGGTGACTTTTGCTTTGTTTCAGCCTGTGAACAGAATTCTCCGACTATGTCATCATTCCTCAGTGGTTTGGAATCGTCGGGGTGGCTCAAACATATAAAGTAAGCACACAGTTGGTTATTTACTGTGACATCACACCTGTTAGTCAAAGCAATGACGCGTAGTTTCAGTGTCCGAGAGGCAACCCGGATGGTTCGCGGTATTTGAGCTCCCGAAGTGTTGTGGACCCGCCATGTGCAACCCAAACTGAGCCAACTTGAGAGCTCTGAACACTAGTCATAAAGATCTGAGACATCCTCTGTTTAAGCAGGGCTACATAACTTCGAAGAGTCATTTGTCCGAAAGCATATTTTTTCCGAATGTCATAATTCCGAAAGTCATGTTCTGCTGATCTTTTTATTATCTTTCAGGATATAATACTAACCAAACCTAACCTATTTATTTATTTCATTTAATAATCTGCGTCCAAATTTTCGATAAGCGGTAAATAGCGTTCGGAGTTTTGATATTTCGGAAGAATGATGCTTTCGGACAAATAGAACTATTCGGAATTTTTGTGTTTCCGTTTAAGCGCCGTAGGTGAGTGATGTTGTATTCTGTGTAAACTACTATGTATGTAATGTCAGTGTCACAATAAAAAGAACTACAAGCAATGTGCAAAAATAAATATAAAACTTCAAAATGGTCGCCACATCTTCCAAATCTCACCTCGGATGCGTATCAACACTTTCACTGCCAGGAACCCGCCTAGCGGGCGCCTACGCCGTAGTCGCTTTCCGTTACATACGAGGAAAATCACGGGATCCGCTAAGAGCGTAGCGCGTAGCGATTCTTGGCAGTGAATGTGATACCTCTCAGACCCTCATATCTCGATATGCAACTAAATCGGATCGTAAACAAACAAGTTCAGAATGGCGGCCACTATTTTCAAGTCTGACCTCAGATCAGTGTTAAGTGACCTCTGAGACCTTAGATTAGTATTACAATACCCCTCGGACTCACGTGTCGTATAATGCTTACCTACACACCGTTTTTAACCCCCGACGCAAAGAGAGGGGTGTTATAAGTTTAACGTGTCTGTGGTATCGTAGCTCCCAAACGGATGAACCGATTTTCGTTTAGTTTTATCTGGGTCATAGATAATTTTATCCCGAGTGTTCTTAGCCATGTTTCATGAAAATCTGTTCAGCCGTTTTCGAGATATGGGACTTTGAAATGAAAATGTCGGGGGTTTTTCCACTTTTCTAAGTTGCAGTTATGTTGTGTCTCCAGATCGATCCTCGACACGTCCTGGTGGATAGCGGCGGCCATCCACTCGGGCGTGTCCGTGTGCGTGCACTGCAGCGACGGCTGGGACCGCACCGCGCAGGCCTGCTCGCTCGCCGCGCTGATGCTGGAGCCGCACTACCGGACCATCAACGGGTACCAGGTCAGTGCACCGTCCAGTCGTGTAGACCCGGTCAGGATTTTTTTCTCCGTGGCGGGGGCCACGGCACTCGGCAGTGCGAGGAAGACTTCAGTGCGTTCAGGTATAGATCCCAGGATCTCCATCGAAGCGAAGATGGCGGCTGCCGCGCGGTGTGACCAAAATGAATAAAGAAAGTATTGCCTGTGGCGCGTTTCACGAAGGTAATAACTAATATTTTTCAAGTCTAACTGCCAACACAGGTCGGATGGCCAGTCTATTGTTCAAACGCCTCAGTGTTGCCAGTTTAGACTAGAAAAATTGCAACTTGTAGCTTCGTCGATATTAAGCGCTGTTATTATTATGAAATTGTTCTACCATAATGTAACCATATCTCTAGCGAAATTCATTATATTCATTAATTCTATCATTTCGTAAAACGCGCCACCAGGCCTTGGGCCTTTTGCCTATTGCGACCTGTGACACCATCTAGAAATTGTTCTACCATAATGTAACCATATCTCTAGTGAAATTCATTATATTCATTCACTCTATCATTTCGTAAAACGCGCCACCAGGCCTTGGGCCTTTTGCCTATTGCGACCTGTGACACCATCTAGAATTTGTTCTACCATAATGTAACCATTTCTCTAGCGAAATTCATTATATATATTCATTAATTCTATCATTTCGTAAAACGCCTTGGGCCCTTTGCCTATTGCGACCTGTGACACCATCTAGCAATTGTTGTTGCCGAGCTTATTCGGGTGGCAAGACTAAATATCACTTCGCCGCGCTGGCAGCACTGACGGCACCATGAAGCCAGCCTTACCGGTGACGTCACCCGGCCTAGTTGATAAATACCCTGACACCTCCCACGGAGCTCTCTCTTGCCAGGCAGCCGTGAAGGACTTGTACCTATAGAAAGAGTCAGACTAAGTCAATACTTATACTCTGATTAGTAATCAGACAGAAAAAATGTAAACACTGGTGTTGCCGCTAACAAGGACCATTTGCAACAATGAGGAGATTTATAATTTTCGCAGCCCTTTTTCCAAGACTCTTTCATTTTTTTTTTGTCAGTAATCTGTAAATTATTATTACATGTATATACTATTGAACATGGTTATGATTCGTTAATATGCTTTTGCGCATTAAGATTGCTAATATGTAGATATAGTCAAATATAGACAGTGCTCTAAACGGGATGAGTTTGCTATTGATTCTTGCGTCCTAACTATGTATTTATTACTTTTAAGGTTTAAAGAATCAATAAAGTATGACTGTTGTATATTCATCTTGTGTTTCTCTTACAATGATGAAATGTTTTAGAATATTGTTGCAGGCACTAATAGAGAAGGACTGGCTGTCGTTCGGGCACAAGTTCTCGGCGCGGTGCGGGCACGTGGCCGGCGACTCCCGCGAGCGCTCGCCCGTCTTCACGCAGCTGCTGGACTGCACGTGGCAGCTGCTTCGACAGACTCCTGAGGTATTTTTTTTTGGACTTGCACTCACACAGTCATATGGTTTTATTATACTGCGACGGTGGCAAACAAGCATATACATCAGACACCAGACATCAGACCTAGAGAGACTTGGACACAGATGGTAATCAGACAGCCTATGGGTGCTTACGATTCCAGAAGAATCGCAAGCGCGTTGCCGAGTCTTTATTGATTTGAGGATTCGCCGTGTTGATAGCTAGAGATGAACGCGGGGTCCCTCAGTTTCAACACAACATTCACTCACCAACAGGAACACAACAGCCAATTATTCCTAGATTTAAGTTCATAACAATGTGCTTCGTGGACTCGTATAGATCTAATGTTTTTTAATTTTAATAAAAAGAAATACGGAGTTGTGAATGTTGAGATGGATGTGTGGACCGATGATGGATCGAATAAGGAATGAGGACATGAGAGGTCTGAAAGTATAACCAACCAATGCCGATAAGCTGAGAGCCAATCGTCTTGTGTGTGTCATGTAATCAGCAGAGTATAAGATACGTCTGTAAGGAAATGTAAAAGCAGATGTAGGTTAGGGAAAGGTGGACGTATTGTGTGAGAAGACGATAAGAAGAGAAAATTAGTTAGTAACAACATGACGTTTGACAAAGTAGTATGGAAGAAAAGGACTTGGCCGACCCCTAGTAAATGGGTTAAAGGCAAGGAGATGAGGATGAAGGAGGATTTAAAAGACGAGGCCGAGGCAACGGTAGTAGATTGTGTGACAGGATATGGAGAGAAAAGAAGTGAGCGACGTGATGACGGTTGACCGCGAAGTGTGGAAGAAAAGGACTTGAGCGATCCCAAGTAAATGGGTTAAAGGCAAGGAAATTATGATGAAGGAGGATGCAAAAGACTAGAAGAAGACTAGAAGGTACTTTGGCCAAGGCAACGGCGGTAGATTGTGCGACAGGAAATGGATAGAAAATAAGTCAGGGACGTGATGATGGGTGACCAAGAAGTGTGCAAGAAAAACATGCTGCGCCGACCCCAAGTAACTGGGGTAAGGGCAAGGAAATGATGATGAAGGAGAATGTAAAAGACGAGGTAGGCCAAGGCAACGGCGGTAGATTGTGCGACAGGATATGAAGAGAAAAGAAGTGAGCGACATGATGACGGGTGCCCGAGAAATATGGAAGAAAATAATTTGGCCGACTCCTAATAAATGGGATGAGGGTAAGCGAATGATGATGTCTTGTTCGTGTGCAGGCTTTCCAGTTCAACGAGCGCTTCCTGCTGACGCTGCACGACCACGCGCACGCGTGCCAGTACGGGACCTTTGTCGGCAACTGCCAGAAGGACCGCCGCGACCTCAGGTACCTTTACACTTTTGCAACCGGACTAAAAGTGGAACATTACACCAGAAACCGACAGAACTCGCTAGGCGTGTAGGTTTATACCACTGCCCGCCTAGCGGCCTGAGCCGGCATCTGAGTAAACATTACGAGTGCCTACCAGGCTGGTTCTTGGTTGCGAACGTATTAAAACGTGCATGTCAATAGTTATTTACGATACAAGTGCCGAAAATAGGAAATCCGCAACGAGTGGTGATAAATTAAAACACGACCGAAGGGAGTGTTTTAAATCGACACGAGTTGCGAATTACCTATTCGCACGTGTATCGTACAACGTTTTACTGTACATATGGCTCTTTAAAGTTTCGACATATGCACGGAAAATGCTCTTTTCGCATTAGTGCATACATTATATAACGATTGCATAAAATACTATTTTTGAAATTCAACACAGATATAACTTTGGCATATTGATTTACTACTGCTTAATTAAACAGTGTTTGTGATAGACATGTCATTACCACATAAGCAGGCAAATACAAATTGAATAATTTATAGTGGCCATCCACGAGAAAGCGGCCCACTAACGGCAATGGATTTTAAATTGGTAAAGGTACACAATTTAAAATCCGAGCCGCTTCTTAGGTTAAGCATTACACTAGCTTCCGCCCGCGATTTCGTCTGCGTGGACCCAGGATAAACACTATCCTGTTTTAATCTAGGCTATAAACTATCGTCGTGCGAAATTTCATGTAAATCGGTTATCGCATTTATAATATGAGTAGGATACTGCCCTGAAAGCCCACATTAATCAAGTTTCTATCCGATATATACATTTCCGTTAAGTGTATATCGCTAACTGAGATCCACTTTTTAAATTTTGTGCGAATCCCAAACCGTATCAGGGAATAGGATCGGGAACCTGGATGTGTGCGTCGAAACTTTAACCTTACCTCCATTTTATGGGTGTATAGTATATGGGTGTATCTTATCTTATCTTAACTAGATGAGGGCCCTTTCGGATGCACTTCCACCCAGTGGGATCTTTAGTGCATTTGCCCTCTCCTTTATGCCTACTCCCAAGCTCGCTCCATCATTCACACAAAACGGATGATGCAGCTCAGCGGAAGCACCTTGAATTCTTTTGGTTGCGGATAGCCGTTACCAAAGGAATTCATTCTTTGTCTGGGCCCACCATGTGGGTGTGTACTCGTATATATGGGTGTTAACGTCAGGTTATTTTGTGTCAGACTGTCGGAGCGCACGTTCTCGCTGTGGGGCTACATGGCGAACCACCTGAACGAATACAAGAACCCGCTCTACAACCCCAAAGCGCACCTCGACGTGCTGCGGCCAGACCTCAGCGCGCAGAGCATACGGTAACATATTAATAATAACCACTCACTTGCATCTGGCAACCAGACAACTTTGGACATCCCCATCCCCCCTTGCACATTCTAGTAAGGAATTTGGAGCAGCCCAACTGGGGAAGTACACAGAAGACCACAGCCATAATAACACTACTACTTGCTCTACTACTAGTGTTGTGTTCCTGGAGGTGAGCAAGGTCGCCAGAGCTCCCGAGGATGCGTTGTGTTGAGAGCGAGGGAGCTTTCCTTTAGCTGTCAACACGGCGAATCCTGAAACATATCAAGGGTCGGCACCGCCCATGTTACTCCTTTGGAGTTGCATGCGTCTATATGCTGCGGTGTCCACTTACCAAAAAAACATATTTTCTGGGACATTCATAACATGTTTTCATAGAAAAAAAAAGAATCACAGGCAAAGTTCAAAAAATCACCGATATTTTTTTTTCTTTCTGCAACGATTACGTGAAAACAAGCTACGATTTGGGCACTAAAAAAATATATTTATAAAGCTACATTTATGTAGATTCCAAAAACATATAACATATTAGAACAATCTGAAACGCAACTACGTAAAAAAAAATTTAGAACAGCAGACTCGTCAAAATTTTACTTCATAAAATGAGGACATTAAAATAGTTATAGTGACTAGGGCATGTTTGGTATCGTTTTCAGATAAATTGAGGATGGCCGATCATTTTCTGGGACATTCATAACATGTTTTCATTGAAAAAAAAAGAATCACAGGCAAAATTCAAAAAATCACCGACATTTTTTTTTCTTTCTGCAACGATTACGTGAAAACAAGCAACTATTTGGGCATTAAAAAAATATATTTATAAAGCTATATTTATGTAGATTCCAAAAACATATAATATATTAGAACAATTTGAAACGCAACTACGTATAAAAAAGTTTAGAACAGCAGACGAGTCAACATTTTACTTCAACGAGGACCTAAAAATCAAATTTTATAATAGGGAATATTCATGACATTTTTTAATTTTTTTTATCTATTCTATAAGTAATTATATAACCGGAAAAAAATATAACACTTTCACAATATTATTAAATAAACTAAAAAAAAATAATTAAAATTACTATCATTTTCGGACGATCAAAACGCCACCATTTTGGCGCGCTCATTTGTGACGTCACCGTGCAGCTTAGTGCACGGCGGTTCTTAAACAAATTAACAACAAAGTGTTTGATTCACACTTTTAATAAATGTGAGTGATTAAAGCTTATAAGATCAACTTATTGTAATGGAAGAGCACACAAAAGCTTATTATAAATATTGTATTGTCCCTATGTGTGAAAATCACATTAAAACTGCAAATATTTTCATATGCCCAAAGGTGCAAATATAAGGATAAAGTGGTGTAAGGCGATGAGGAGAGATAATGTATCGTGTTTGAGTAGTTTATATTGTTGTGAAGATCATTTCGACGTGAGTATTAAATATGTATGTACCTAAAATCTTTTTTATTACGACTGGCGAACAATATAGGTAAACAATAACCTAACCTCAAAATTGTATTAAGTATATACTTATTCATAAAACTATTCTGATTCCGAATTTTTTTAGTTATTAATGTTACAAATATTATGATTTTTGTTGATCAACAGCTGACTACGAGTGTTGATTTTGATCAAGAAACGTTTTAGCTAAGTTTCTTTGTTTGCACTGTTGATCGAAGAAAGTTAAAAGAATTTAATCCTTTTTACTGAGTGACCTACACAAATTAGTTTTATTTATAAGCCTTGACGAAAACAACCTAGTTTGTTAAAGTTCATAAAGATGTTCTCAACATTTAACATTCCTAATAGGTACCTACATATCTTTGATTATATAATACTAGCTTCTGCCCGCGACTCCGTCCGCGTGGAACTCGTTTATACTATCTCTATACCAAATTTCATCCAAATCGGTTCAGCAGTTTAAGCGTGAAGAGGTAACAAACAGACAGACAGACACACTTTCGCATTTATAATTTATTATTAAGTAAGTATATATAAAATATATAATATAACTAGCTTCTGCCCGCGACTCCGTCCGCGTGGAACTCGTTTATATCGTAGCTCCCCCCATATCCTCCAAAGGGATGAAGTGGGGGTGAAAGTTTGTATGGAGCTACGATATAAATGAGTTCCACGCGGACGGAGTCGCGGGCAGAAGTTAGTATATATAATATATAAAGTTATAGTATAGTAAAATAGTATAAGTATGGATAAATATCTATTAGTTTTTTATTCCACTTATTTAACAAAGACACCTATTTGAAGTAGTTTAAAAGTCTAGCTATTTGAATCGCCAAAATAGGTTATAATATAATTATTTAATTGACCAATCTCACGAGTATAAAAACAAGGAATATGAAAATTTATTGAATATCTGTAACTTATTTACCTTGCAGCTTTTACTCCTCTTAGTTCAGCGGACGTAAAGTCACAAATATTTGCGAAGTATGTATTAAATTTAGTCATCATGAACACATCAATTTTAGGCAGATTATCCGACTGTGCCTTGACAAAACCGCCTTCAGTCATTGTGGCGAGTCTTTTTTCACTTAATAATTACCAAAAAACACTGATTATTTATCATAAACAGCGGCAAAACAATGCGAATAACTTTCAATAATCATACTAACGACGCACGGTGCACGGTGACGTCACGTTTCGCTCCGCCAATAGCGTTGCGTTTTGGAAATTTGTGAGGGAATTTGAAAAATGGTACTTTTAAACAATTAAATTTATCAATAGAAACATGATAATTTGCAAAAATAATCATGTGTGTATATTTATTAAGCAATATAGATTACACGTGATTTTTTTTGTCCATTTCTAAATCACATGCATATTCCCTATTGATTGATTTTGTAATGTAACTACTAGCTTAATATTACGTAGTTTGTAGCTGGGTTTACGTTTGTTAGCATGTGTTGTATAGAAAATTGGGAATAATCTAACCGTTTGATGACCTCAATTGACTGGTTCAAAATAAAACTAACAACAAAGGGCTGTGAACGAATGCCGAAAAAGGACCGCCAGTTGGAAAATATTCCACCAACGAATGCTGCACTGCACCAGCATTTCCTGCGGGCAGTTATTCAAGCAGCTCATGTATGGGGTCAAATGTCCCCGATCCAAAACATTCCAAGTCCAGCTGATTGGGAATGGACGAAAGTGAATGAGAGATGGGAACCTACATGGACTAGCTTGCCAGTAGCTGCGGAAGCCTGCATGGAAATGATTAGGTGCAGATGCAAAAAGAAATGCGCTGCTGAAATGCAGGTGTTTTCAACAAAAATTTAAGTGCACCGAGTTGTGTGCTTGTAATGGAACATGTTACACATAAATATAATGTACGAATTTCAATATATATAATCAGATTAACAAGAATATATAATCAGATCTGTACTTGTTAGTTTTATTTTGAACCAGTCAATTGAGATCATCAAACGGTTAGATTATTCCCAATTTTACATATAACACACATGCTTACAAACGTAAACCCAGCTACAAACTACGTAATATACAATTAAGCTAGTAGTTACATTACGAAATCAATCAATTATAAAATTTGATTTTGAGGTCCTCATTGAAGTAAAATTTTGACGAGTCTGCTGTTCTAAACTTTTTTTTTACGTGGTTGCGTTTCAAATTGTTCTAATATATTATATGTTTCTGGAATCTACATAAAAGTAACTTTATAATCATATTTTTTTAATGCCCAAATCGTTGCTTGTTTTCACGTAATCGTTGCAGAAAGAAAAAATATTATCGGTTATTTTTTGAATTTAGCCTGTTATTCTTTTTTTTTCTATGAAAACATGTTATGAATGTCCCAGAAAATGATTGGCCATCCTCAATTTATCGGAAAACGATATCAAACATGCCCTAGTCACTATAAATGGAGGAATTGAGGATTATATCATTATCCTCCTAGCGTTATTCCCGGTAATGCCCCTAAAGGAGTCCGGGGTCCGCTTTGACACCTAATCCCAAGATTTGGCATAGGCACTAGTTTTACGAAAGCGCTGCCATCTGAACTTCCAACCCAGAGGGAGAACTAGACCTTATTGGGATTAGACCGGGTTTCTCACGATGTTTTCCTTCACCGAAAAGCTAACGGTAAATATTCCGTACATGTTCCGGTAAACTCATTCATACGAGCCGGAATTCGAACCCACGACCGCAGCTTGACAGCCGTATGCTTGTACCACTAACCACTAGGCTACCGTAGCTTTATTTGAGGATTTGATACAATCATACAATACACAAAATATATTTTTTATTTAAAACACATAGTGGTTTACATAGTGGGCAAGGTTGAGGCCTCTCATTAGGTATACCCTTGTTGAGAGTGCGCACAATAGGGGTGTAGACACTAAATAAAATAATCAATAATGTCATATTTTATTTGAGGATTTTATTTAGTGTCCACACCCCTATTGTGCGCACTCCCAACACAGGTATACCTAATGTGTCATATTTTCTCGAAAAAGGATTAAAAAAGTAGTCAAATGGAGAAAAAATCAACGCAAAAGGTTAGATAATCACGAAGTTATAAGTGTCCAACGTTTTAAGAAGGGGTATGTTCTGTCCCTTTTTCGTAAAACGCAACTTCATATGAAACGATTACGCTGGAAGAATGTGACGTCACTAGAGGACGGCAACGTGCCGCGCCGCATCGTGGTCGGCGCCGCCGTCGCCGCGGCCCCCCGGCAGCATCCTGTAATGTGACTTCACACACCGTTTGCGTTTTCTCTCTCTAACGAGCAATATTAAAACGGTTGTAGCTTCGTAATTCTTTGAGATATCTGAATGGGATTTTCGTCACTAGGCATATTTTTTTGCCTTCTTTCTTTTGGAGTAATAATAATATTCTTGTCTACACCCGTATTGTATAAATGTTTAATAGATTCTGGCGCGGCATGTACTGCCGGCACGAGAGCGTGCACCCGCGCGAGCCGCTCGGCGACCTGCTGCCCGCCGCGGCCGAGCACTGCTCCGCGCTCGACCACCACATCAACTACCTCGCCAAGGTAACACTATCATAGCCCGTGTACATGGTTCGTGGACTCTGGCGCGTGCACCCGCGCGAGCCGCTCGGCGACCTGCTGCCCGCCGCGGCCGAGCACTGCTCCGCGCTCGACCACCACATCACCTACCTCGCCAAGGTAACACTATCATAGCCCGTGTACATGGTTCGTGCACTCTGGTGCCTGCACCCGCGCGAGCCGCTCGGCAACCTGCTGCCCGCCGCGGCCGAGCACTGCTCCGCGCTCGACCACCACATCACCTACCTCGCCAAGGTAACACTATCATAGCCCGTGTACATGGTTCGTGCACTCTGGTGCCTGCACCCGCGCGAGCCGCTCGGCAACCTGCTGCCCGCCGCGACCGAGCACTGCTCCGCGCTCGACCACCACATCACCTACCTCGCCAAGGTAACACTATCATAGCCCGTGTACATGGTTCGTGCACTCTGGTGCCTGCACCCGCGCGAGCCGCTCGGCAACCTGCTGCCCGCCGCGGCCGAGCACTGCTCCGCGCTCGACCACCACATCACCTACCTCGCCAAGGTAACACTATCATAGCCCGTGTACATGGTTCGTGCACTCTGGTGCCTGCACCCGCGCGAGCCGCTCGGCAACCTGCTGCCCGCCGCGGCCGAGCACTGCTCCGCGCTCGACCACCACATCACCTACCTCGCCAAGGTAACACTATCATAGCCCGTGTACATGGTTCGTGCACTCTGGTGCCTGCACCCGCGCGAGCCGCTCGGCAACCTGCTGCCCGCCGCGACCGAGCACTGCTCCGCGCTCGACCACCACATCACCTACCTCGCCAAGGTAACACTATCATAGCCCGTGTACATGGTTCGTGCACTCCGGTGCCTGCACCTGCGCGAGCCGCTCGGCGACCTGCTGCCCGCCGCGGCCGAGCACTGCTCCGCGCTCGACCACCACATCACCTACCTCGCCAAGGTAACACTATCATAGCCCGTGTACATGGTTCGTGCACTCTGGTGCCTGCACCCGCGCGAGCCGCTCGGCGACCTGCTGCCCGCCGCGGCCGAGCACTGCTCCGCGCTCGACCACCACATCAACTACCTCGCCAAGGTAACACTATCATAGCCCGTGTACATGGTTCGTGGACTCTGGCGCGTGCACCCGCGCGAGGCGCTCGGCGACCTGCTGCCCGCCGCGGCCGAGCACTGCTCCGCGCTCGACCACCACATCACCTACCTCGCCAAGGTAACACTATCATAGCCCGTGTACATGGTTCGTGGACTCTGGCGCGTGCACCCGCGCGAGCCGCTCGGCGACCTGCTGCCCGCCGCGGCCGAGCACTGCTCCGCGCTCGACCACCACATCACCTACCTCGCCAAGGTAACACTATCATAGCCCGTGTACATGGTTCGTGGACTCTGGCGCGTGCACCCGCGCGAGCCGCTCGGCGACCTGCTGCCCGCCGCAGCCGAGCACTGCTCCGCGCTCGACCACCACATCGCCTACCTCGCCAAGGTAACACTATCATAGCCCGTGTACATGGTTCGTGGACTCTGGCGCGTGCACCCGCGCGAGCCGCTCGGCGACCTGCTGCCCGCCGCGGCCGAGCACTGCTCCGCGCTCGACCACCACATCACCTACCTCGCCAAGGTAACACTATCATAGCCCGTGTACATGGTTCGTGGACTCTGGCGCGTGCACCCGTGCGAGCCTTTAAACGTAAATATCCGGCTCGAAGGATCATTTTTATACCGATTTGAAACTAGGTTTCCAATTGCTTATGTTATTCAAAATAGCAAGATTAATGTTGTCCTACTCAACCTAGAGTAAGTAGATAGTGTTGTTGCAATTGTGCCACCACCAAGCCAATACCATTTGGTCTGAATAGCCTGAATTCGGGTAGAGAACCTTACCTACCCAGGTATCTGTTACAGTCTCATTAGTTCTCAAATAATTAGTCTGGATTCTGCTTTCATTTGATGAATGAATCCGGCTTCGTGGATTCAATCTTTGCTAACAATTATGCTAACTAGCGGGTCTTATGTAACAACAGTATCACAAGACAAATAAATTTGATCATTTTTGTTTCAGAGAATAGCGACGTTCAAGAATCTCCTATCGGGAAAGAAAGACAAGGTCCAAGAAACCGCCGTCGTCAACTACCAGAATGGGAACAGCGACACCGTCGACATAGAGACGAGGACCGAGCGGCTCGCCATAGACAACAAGTCAGTATGAGCAAAATCGTTTTAGAAATACGGCTTTTAGAGGAAAATGTGCCATCTGAGTTATAAATCTTAAGATATGATATTTACTAAACGATACTTAGTCGCGTATAATTGACTTATTTATTTACCTCTTCGAGGCTTCCCGACGTTTCGGCTGTGTCATAACATCCTTGACGCGGGTATGAACATCTTCTTGCTGCGCGGGTTTTCCGTACCCGCACTTGATTTTTATTAACGACTTTGTCCACTAGGGTTGTCACCCTGGCGACACAACACTAACAATGTCTGGCGTTATAATGGACGATGTTTTTTTACGAAATAAATAGTTTTTTCAAAGGAGTCGTTAAATTTTAAGAATTCCTACATAGTAAGTATTTAATTAAAAGTTTGACAATCATACTCCCAACCAATGATGTAATATAAAAAAGAGGTAGATAGGTTATAAGCACTCCAAAAGTGGCACACTAAAACTCAGTCAATTGTATGACCTTTGCCTCGATGTCGCGTCGTCAATGGACGTCTCAGCTGTCAGATTTGGTGGCCAATTATAATGGCCAAATTTTAAACACGGAATTTCATATAGACAACGTATCTACCTCTTTTTTAGGGTTCCGTACCCGAAGGGTAAAAACGGGACCCTATTACTAAGACTCCGCTGTCCGTCCGTCTGTTACCAGGCTGCACCTCAAGAACCGCGATAGCTAGACAGTTGAAATTTTCACAGATGATGATGTTGCCGCTATAACAACAAATACTAAAAATAAAATAAAATAAACATTTAAGGGGGGCTCCCATACAACAAACGTGTTTTTTTTGCCGTTTTTATAGATAATGGTACGGAACCCTCCGTTCGCGAGTCCGACTCGCACTTGGCCGGTTTTTTTATATTACATCATTGCTTCCAACCCGATTCTGCAGTTAATTATTATCGTATTATGTTCGCAGACTAATATACGACGCGAGTGCGACCGCGAGTGAGCTGCGAGTGGAATGCGCGAACCACGACCACCCGCTAAAAGACACCACGCCCTCGAAGCCCGCCATCCCCCTCATCACGGAGGTACTTACTATACTATACTATACTATACTTCTCAAACACTTTAACTAGCTAAGAACGAAGAAAATATACATGTGACTGCGTTGATCCGTGGTCCGTTTTACGAAGCTACGAATTGAAATTTACAACTCTAAACTGGCAGCACTTGAGGTACTTGATCGAGAGATCTTTTGACCAGTGTTAGCAGTTTAGAATTGTACAATTTTAGCTTCGTAACATTGACACCTGTGGCCATTGGCAAAATTGCCAACACTGAGGCTCTTGACCAAAGACGGCTGGCCTTTTGACGTGTGTGTCTAGTACCCTTAATACAAACTTTACTTAGTTTGGGACCAGGTCGATTTGTGTAAGATTGGCCGCAATTATTTATAAAAAATATTTTTGATTTGGCCCCTGAGTGGACAACTGGTTGAGACACTGGATTCGATTACTAGTTCAGTCTTACAGCCACATATTTATTTATCTTTGTGCTTTAATCTTTATGTCGCTGTATAATAAGTATATGTAAGTAAAATATTAGTAGTGTTGAAATTGTTTTGTGTCGTAAAATTTACCTTTACATGCCGCTAGGGGGCTTCGCAGTAGGTGAGTTGGCTTGAAACTCGGACTAATCTTAGATGGAAATAATCAACTTAGCTAGTAAGGTTTGTCTGTGACTTTGATATTTTTTATTGCAAAATCTAAAATAATCTAAATCGTTATGCGGATTTAGACACAACAAAATCGAAAATGTTAACATGCCGTTAAAATTTTATGACTTATGGGGTACTATTATACATACAGACATGTTTCGAACCAGCGCTCATGACTAAGAACCGTGGGCCGGTTCGAAACATGTTGAGCTATATTCCTTAAAGACGTGAGTGGGTTGTTTAGAGTGAGTTTCTTATATAAACAAAATGTTAACAGTGTAATCTGTTTCAGAAGAGCCACGACTCGATCCCGGCGAGCCTGGATCTGCTCGAGCGCGAGGTGGGCTCCGTGGCACTCGACTGGCGAAGCCTCAAACACGTCACGGAGTGCAGTTGTTCCACGCCGCTCGACCACTTCAGTAGAAAGGTGAGTCATACGTCAAACATCAACCTTCTATCGTTGTTGTGTCAGGGTGCGCTCGACTAGCGAAGCCTCAAACACGTCACGGAGTGCAGTTGTTCCACGCCGCTCGACCACTTCAGTAGAAAGGTGAGTTCCAAGCGTTGGCCGACTGGGGCGACCTGTTCCATGCAAATGTAAAAAATAAATCGCGTCAAAAATTTTATTTTTTTCGCATTCTACTCTCGATTCTGAACAAACTGTTTTCAGGTTTTGCGTTATTTTATTAACACGTTGTATATGTATATGGGAATAAAATAAAACATGCATAATATATAATTTTGATTGTTTTGTCAGGCACTTAACAAACAAAATCACATTTCAACTCAATCATGATAGAGTACGACTATCGATAAGTTTATCGACACTTTAACGACTACACCCACGCACTATTTTTGCGAGTTCAACGGACGAGTGAGTAGCGAATGTTCTAGAAGTATGCCATTATTTGAAGCCGATAGAAATCGACCTTATTGTAATCACATAAAGTCCATATTGATTTTGCGCCTAGCTTAAGTATGGCGTGCGGAATGGAATAACTAAAAATTTTATAAAATTAAATGAAATACTATTTACCGATGGTACGAAATTCCACCGTGGGTGATATTTTTGAAGCGGCAATCGTTTTTACACTCTAAAACAGCGCAATAAGGCATTATTTGTGTGTTTTTATCGTACTGTTTGAAAATAGTCTGCACAAGTGTCACGCATAAGTGTAAGCGGTGAACTGAGCGGCATGCGCGAAGCTCCGCGCATCAGTGGCACACGCGCTATGCCCACTAAGCACTTCTACTGTTTTTTCTGTTCTGTGGGTACATTATAAATAATTTAACACTCATTCTCATTACACATTATTACACAGAAATAAAAAAAATTACAATAAATAAAATCAAAACATTAATGTCAAATATTAAATAACGTCAAATATTAACTTTAATACTTTAGTCTTATTATAAGTCAAAAACAAATTTATTTATATTGCACTGCAACTGTCAACATACAGCCTAGCACGCCTCACGAAAACACCTAAGCTATCGTGGAATACATCTGCATCAGGGACCCGCTCATATAAGTGATTAAGGAGGAAAAGTGCCCTACGCGTAGGAGCATTGTCCCCCCGTTTCGTGCGCGCCACGCTCCGCGCGAACGGGCGCGGGCGCCGTCGCGGTGCCGCCGCAAACGCGCGGAAGTTCAGTTCTCTGTCTAGTGTTAGTCCTAGGTCGCAAATCTCTGTGACGCGCTCCAACGGGACGCCGTGCAGAATGTAAGATGCACTTATCGGCTTACGGTACGGATGCGAATGCAAGTGATCGTTTTGCATTTGGAGACATTGAAATGTAATCTATTGATCTTACTCCATTCAGCCACCCCATCTATATCCCGCTTCAGCGCCTCACAGTCGCCTATTTGGCCCACTTCCAGGAAAAGCTAAAGGTCGTCTGCGAACAGCAAACACCTGGCAGTGCCAACAACCCTCAGCAAGTCATTTATCATTATGATGAATTGTGTCGGACCGAGGGTACTCCCTTGGCTCACCCCGGAACGTGTGTAAAACGGCTTTGATTCGCATCCCGAGATCCTGACGACCTGACAACGATCCTTTAAATAACTTGCGAAGAATCTAAGCAGACTTGGTGAGAATCCCATAGAGGCACATTTTTTTAAAAGTATGTCGTTGTCAACGAGGTCGAAGGCCTTCTTAAAATCAAAATACGCCGGGTCGACTTGACGACCAGCGTCCATCTCCATTGTGGCATAGTCTACGAAAACAGTGTGACTGGTGGACGTCGATCGACCACAGCGGAAGCCATGTTGCCCGTCAGCAAGCTGGGTAGGTACAGATCTGATGCTTAATTCGATAATCTATCATCGACTCAAACAGCTTGCCGAAGACAGACAGAACTGCTATGAGTCTATACGTTTCTACTTCCGTACTTGATCCACTCTTAGGTACGGGAGAGACTCGATTTTTATCCATTGATCAGGGTAAACTGCGCATTTCAATGCTAGGTTATAAATATGCAACAGCGGCTCGTCAAAAGCGGATATGCAGTCTTTCAAACTAAACTAAACATCTCGCCCTTACGAGTATAGTAGAATTCAGTAGACTGTCTCTTATCTTTCCGTTTGCTCTTCACATGTCCTGCTCAAGTTTTCGGACGTAGTCTCGGTAAGCCTTGTTGACCAGGTACTTCACATGCGGACATGGCATGCATGGGCATGGTAGTAGCGGTACAGCTCTCGGTTGAAATCCAGTCCCGCCTCTTTGAACTTTTGGAAATGAAAGTATTTATTTTGTATATAGCGGATTATTTCCGGCGTATCCATCGGGATAAACATACCGCTTATAAGTTGCCTGCTTTTTCAGTGGTACACAATTACTGATACATTTATTTAACTTTGCATGAAAGATTTCAAGAGCCTCATCCTCACATTACACTTTCAGGACCTCACTCCATTCAATATTTGCTATAGTAGAATACAGTGCACTAAAATCAGCCTTACGAAAATTACATGTAGGATCCACGTGAACACTTGCCCGAAGAGGCAAAGATGGCTGGTGCTCATACTTGCCTCGTCGCAGCGCTAATGTTGTTTCGAGTCGCGGATGATACGCGTCTGGGGTAACCAGAGTTTCTACTTCTCCCGTAACACTTACACTGCGGACCCAGACCGCGCAATTCCGGAAAATACTGAAACTGTGTCCTGACAGTTGCACTGCATGAATTTAAATTGAAGTCACCTATGATTAGTACATCTAAATCCGAATATCTACAGATAGTATTTTCTTAACAATTTAAGACCTGCAAATTTTTATCATCTTTACAACTAGGAGGCAAATATACTACAGAGAGCAAATAAATATTAAATTCTTCCATTCTATTATAGCTGTTAACAATTCCATATCATCTGTTTGTCCGTCAACATTATCGACTAAGCGTACAGATTAGCAATCTCGTACAGCAAGCAGAACCCCTCCCCACCCAACGTCGTTAGCGCGGTCGCGCCTCAGCACGACATATCCAGCAGGAAACAGTTCCACATTACCTACAGAGCTAGTCAGAAATGTCTCGGATAGGGCGACTATTTCCGACGGGCATACAAGTCAATCATTATAAAAAGTACTAGTTTTAGAGCGTAAACCTCGTACATACTGATAAAAAACGGATACATTCTTTTAACTTTACATTTTTATTGGATCTTACCATTGTCGCGAAAGTTGCGAAAGTTATTTCGCCACGGCTTGATACAGATATTTCTGGCCCAGTTGTCAGTCTCCATCACTCGTTCAGCTAGGTTTGATGGCACCCCCAACTTGAAATATGCATATTTTCCCCGTGCCTTCAACTCCTCTACAGTGCAGTCATTACCATCGCAGATGTCGGTCAAGTGCCTATGAACCTGTTCCTTGGTGGTACCAAGCTTTACATAGTAGTGAGTACGTCCATCGCTCTGCAGCCTCCAGCGCGCATCTTGTCCCTAGAGCAGCTGTTCCAGGCCGGACGTTTGGAAGTGATGCGCGTATGTTCTTTGTTTTGACGTCAATCTTGCTAACCTGGGTATCTGAAACAGGTACTGGATCGATGGCAAGTTCGGCCATCTGAAGGGCTTCGCTTTCGCTTGCCGCTGGAGTTGGAGGCCTTTGACTCGTACTTTCTAGGTAGGACTACCTAGACAGGACAGGACAGGACTACCTGGACAGGTCTACGGATGTATTATGCGGCGTGCGAATACCCGAAAGTTCATCCAACGACTCGCCAGAGGACTCACCTGACGCTTGTCTTGTCAGCGTGACACCCGTGTTACTTGATGCCGAGGCCGATGTTGGAGTCGCCTTTGGCTTCGCGATCCCATGCCGATGATGATGACTTTTTTTCTTCTTCTTCTTCTTGGGCTTCAGCGATGTTTGCTTTTCCTGCGGTATAAACGTAAATAAACGGTGTTGTCCATTGTTACGTTTGCAGCGGTTGGCTTGCGGCGTGTTACTCTGTCCACACTGTCCGCAATTGACCGATTCAGGAACGTAGAATTGATAGTGTCATCGCAAGACACAATGGTATCAGAATTGGCAAGCGGCGGCACTCTAACTGGAGTATTTGAGTTATCGCTCTTTTTTTGCTGGCATACACATAACTGGCACTTCCAAGCACTTTTGCTCGCTAGTCATAGCGTCGAACATACTTATGGTTGGTATATTCGCACACTGCAAATCATAGACTTCCTTGCAAAAACGGCATCGCATAAATATCTGTCTTATGTTCCTAGTGTCGCGTCTGTAGCTCGGTGTTACTGTGCGCTGCGTCGTTATCTCTTGGAGCTATTGACGCATGGACCTCGCACACAGATTTAGACCTTGCGCCGTACACGCAACAGTGAAAGTCGCGCGACCCACGTTGCAATTCCAATGGCGAACTTGCGGGTCGACGAGAACACACTACAATTTTTAGTTAAAACAGCTATTTATCGCACTTCATATTGTTCAATAAAAGTCGTTATCACTCAAGTTAGATATTATCTATTTTCCGACTAGGCTTTGGTATAATTTAAACGGATTTACAAATAAAAAAAATAATTATTCCGACGGACGAGACAAACAGATGTGTCATGTCATGGACGACGGTCAAATACTATTCCTGTTTAAGTATATACTTTGGTTGAGAATAGCCGGAAATCTGGACAAACGGACATATGATAGCATTTTTTCTCGAGCTGAAAATGAGACGCTTTGCTCGCTTTTTTCAATCGGTTAATAATTAAAATAATATATATAAAATCAAAGTAATTTGTAATTTTACGAAGTAATGCATTACAAATTAAAATTATCAAATGTAATTTGTAATATGTAATGTATAATGCATTACAAATTACATTTTGTAATGTGTAATGCAATAATTGCATTACAAATTATATTTTGCCCCACCCTGATCAGAAAACATGCTCTGTGTTTGTTTGTGTTATTTAGGAGCGCTCCTTTATAAGAACCGCGTATAGGTAGATAGGTACTGGTTTGAAACATGTAGAGCAATATTCGACCTTCAAGACTTGTGTGACGCATTATGGTTTGAATAAAGTGATGTTTGTGTGGCAGCACCACTGCTGGGGCTGCGGGCGCTGCGTGTGCACGCGCTGCGTATGCGCGCGCGCGCCGCTGCCCGCGCTCGCCTCCCCGCGCGCCGCGCCGCTGTGCGCCGCCTGCGCGCCGCAACACACGCACTCCGGCCACTAGTACACAGGGCCACCACCACGTGTACCACTTTGCTCGATTGATAAGGGAGCGACCTCACCGCTCATGCACCGTAAACACAACAGAATGAACGAAGAAGACGAGACGCATACGACACGTCACCTTAGTGACCGAGCCTGCCCCAAACATTAAATAAATAAAGAAAGATAGGCCAACTTCATTTTTTCATTGGTTTTTAACCCTATCATAGAGAACTAAGGTGAGTGAGACCGTGTGGGAGTGTCTAAGGGTTAACGGTGATGGATAAACTGCACACCTCAAACTGTCGTCATGACAGCCAGGCTCCGTATCATGGTCGGCCTTATCAATCAGTGACATGATAGAGCGTCCGTCACTGGTTGACAACGTTCGATAGAACGAGACTTACGCTCTATCTTGTCACTTATCGCGTGATAAGGCCGACCATGATACGGGGCCAGGTCATGAAAAGGTGGACAAAGTGACCCGTCATCAAAGTGTCCCAGAAACATCATGGATGTAGGTTAACAGTTGCGCAATCTGAAACTTAAACTGATAAGTGATGTATAATAACAGCGCAATAATGCAAAAAAAAAGTAGTATAAATAACTCACTGTGCTTTAAAATAAACTATTCGATTCTTAAGAATACGAAGTCTGTGGCTCTCTTTTTGAATTTGTATGGAAGATGTAAAATTGTATACAATAGTAGATTATACACTAAGGGGATAAAGCACTGTTTTATGTCACAGGAGCGAATTGAATCCCGAACGTAACGAAGGACTCATAATTTAACTCCTGAGCGTAGCGAGGGAGTTATAAGTTAATTCCTGAGCGAAGCGAGGGAATTAAGACTGAGTCCTGAGTGCAGTGAGGGGTTCAACCGCCCAAGACTAAAACAGTCTTATCCCCGAGGTGTATACTCTACTTTTCACACCTTATGCGAGACAAAAAAACAGGCTCAGAAGATAAATAATGTTTATTTAGCAAATTAAAAGTACATAGTAACATTAGACACGTTAGTCCAATTATGGAAAGATAAGGTAATGTTTTTATTTGGTACGTTTATTGAGGTTGAGTTGGAGTTTATTTGACAATGCCTATGGCATCTAATTTGATAAACTCAGGAGTCAAAACACTTTCATCACTCGACATTTTCAATATTATTTTTGAAATTAAATCTTCTATAGGCACCTACAAGAACTCGATTTGTTCGTCACGCGTGAACAAATGAAGGCGCGCGACGTTCCAAATTCGAAAGCACAAGCCGTGGTCCTAGATTCGAAATTCGAATTTCGAACACCGCGCTCCTCCGGACCGGGGTTCACACGGAGGCAAACTTCATTTATTTTGTCTAACTTTATGCATATAGTAATAAGAATTATGAAAAGTGAAATCATATTATTAACCAGCGGGTTATAATGAAATTCAGTACAACATTATAACCCGGCTAATACCAAGGGATTTAATGTCTTGCTTTCGGTAGGGTTTACATGACCTATAATTCGGCATTGTCGAGCATGTGGTTTGAAAACATGTTTCTTAATATCGAGAGGGTATTTCTAGCGTGCAATCCTTACTTGTGTTCACATATTTAATAACCTTATATTCAATTATTTATTATGTTTAAAGATATTTCCAGAATTTACTTCAAAATATTAAATCACTTCATTAATACGCTAGACGTCTTAAGAATATTTGCTCTGAAGTTATACATGTTCTGCTAGTTTGTACATTTTAATCTTATATACTGAATTTGAATGATCTGATCCACTTGATTAACATTATGTGTGTTTCTAATTGGCAATTTATCCTTGTTTTATATAAAAACGATGTATCTAATAAATTCATGCACTTGAAAAAAACAATCAGGTATTATATATGTTCTAAATTAGTAACGAAGGAGGATATACCTATTGTATGATACAAGTGTTTGAAATATTAACTAGGCCAGACAATTATAAGTTTTAATCTAAGATCATGTGAGTCGGGGCAAGAGTATCATCCTTTTTTTTAAAGTTAGATTCAAATATGATTTGTGATCTTATTATTGCATTAACTCGTATAATAAAGCGATAAAATATAAGTAAAATTATTATATTTTAATTGAAACTACTTATTAAGCAAAGAAACGTTTAAAACATGCACTAATTTGTAAAAAAAATAAAATCGGCATTACTGTTCCTCTTGCCCCATGACTGGGGTAAGAGTATCGTACGTACCTAACTTGAACTAGGTTAGCTCCAGTGGATTTACGTATTTAGTAACACAGTTGGTAGACGCTGTCAAGAAAATGGATACCTTAATAAGTTGAAAAACCCTTCAAAATTCCGAGAAACCGTTTATACATATTCTGGGGCAAGAGTGTCATAGTAGGTTTTATCAGGGGTGACAAACCACCTAACACTTAAATAAAAAAAATAATGCTTTGAATTTTTTAATTCACTTTGATTCCTATTAGGTATTACAGTAGTAGTATTTAGGCAGGCACACTGTTGTAAAAGCGTGGGGCGCTGGAACAGGAAATACTAAACTACTAAACAAATACTAATACTAACTTCCTGGCGGCATGAGGTCGCACAAGAGCATAACGTTTAACGTTTAAAGTCGCTTAACTTGATTTCGCCCCACGCTTTTACAATCAAATATTATAATTAAAAGCACATAGTTTTACACTTCAGCGCAGAAATAGAGACAACTTGAACGATCCAGTTTTTTTTTTGTTTTTAAGTGCATTTAAAAAGCGTGATTTTCTAGTGTTTTTTATTTGTCTTGTTCGTAATTTTAATTGTTTCACGATATGGTTGATTATTTATGTGTTTTAGTGCTTGAACCCAACATCCGCATCCTTAAATGTCGAAAAATCGCATACGCACATGCCTGAATTAAACAGTGCCAATTTGTAATAAAAATGACAATTTATAAAAGGTTTGACCGCCCTGACATGGGGTAAGAGTAGCTTATGACTCCCTTCCCCCGGACTGAACTAGCACTCTTGCCCCACTTAAATAAATTGAGGTTAACATTTTATTGGCTTGATAAAAATTTATAATCGATAGGAATTACAGCAAATAACGATGTAACATAAGAAATAAACTATAAATATTCGACTCACCAACAAAAAAATCCGAATTAACAGCCATAAATCACACAAAATCGCTTTTGAATTATATACGTGCACTTCCACTTATCACAAGTCGTAGTAACCAGTCAAAATGAACCGCGTTTTGTTTCAGTAGGGCGTGTGAAGGAGACATCTATGATTTGATGATGGAACTAATACACGCCTGTCTGTTTTACCGACGGTACAAAAAGGCGCTCAATTCAAAAGAATTAGCTGGAGAAGCTTTTGACCCTCTTCCCCCGATGTTACTCTTGCCCCGACTCACCTTACGCACGACGTTTATGTACGGCTAGCAAAAGACGCGCGCGACGCGGGAAATGACGCACACGCACATTTTAGCTTGCACACTGCTAAGGATACCTTCGATATCCATTATTTTATTTACTATAATCACTAGCATTAAAAATGTTTTTCTCTGACATTGTAACATTTTCAGGACAACTTATATAAACTTTGTATACTGCCCTATGCCCTGTTTGGCTTATTTTATGAAAACCCTGATAAGTTGACAGTTTCTAAGAAAAACAAGTTAGGGGAAATGATTATCGCAAACGTTACATTTTATGGATGTCATTAGTACCCCGTAATGCTAGCCACTCCCGTCCTCGTGTATTATTCCAGTTAAAATTGTGCCCACAAGACAAGTAGTCGCCATTCATTAAAAAAAACTTATTACAGTATTTTTCGTACCCTGATCGAAAAGGGATATTCATGAATATGATTTGAATTAAGTGGGAGGAAGCAATAATATAGAACTATATAGTATAATCAATTTAGCTGTTATTTTTAGTTCTGTGGAGTCGATTTATTAAAGAATAGATACGTTTTTCTCAAATAAATTCTCTAATCTATTATTCCATCAACATTGAAGTACCTACCTATGTTTAGTTGGATTTAAATCTTAAAAACAACACAATTCTTTCCATTAAGTACATCTGTAGGTCATATTTTTTCTTATGAATTTACGATTTTTTATAATTAAGTAGTTTGACTTTGTGATGAGTTGTATTTAATTTTATAAACCTGTATTTGAAGTCCCCTTAATGTTAATATGTATTGTTTAAGGTCTACTGTAATGTATATGAGATATCCAATTGTTATATGTACATAACTGTGATGTTATTATTAAATGATAAAGCTAATAATGATGAAATAAACACGCTGAGATATAATGTGGCCTTTTAATTAATCATATGAATGGTAGACGGAAAGAACACAACCTTTTGAATGAGTTTTTGATGTCAAAATGTTGAGTTCACAGTGAATATGGCATTAAAACTTATTTAAAGAAAAGTGACGGTCTTAGATATTACACAATCCGATATTTTTTTTTTTTTTATTTAAAAAATATATTTTTGATCCTCTGAAGTATTTATTTATTTGGAAAGAAAACAGAAATAAGTGAGAAGGAGGTAAGGTTTGTGAACAGGTGATAAGAACATTCACTACATATAACAAATAAACTAACAAATTTAAATACACTTAACAAATTTAAATACCGTAAAATGGGGCTATTTAAGAACCACGAGGCTATTTGGAATAAAAAAAATATAAGTTTTGATTCCACATATTTTTTGTTCTGGCAATGGTAGAAACTTAGATTTTTATCTGGCCACCCCAAGTCTAACGAGAAGTTGGATAGTGGTCGCAGCGACGCCGACGAGTCCGTAGTACGAACTCGTCGGCGTCCTTTAAATAAATCGGGAGTGTGACCGTGGAAAATCACTGTAACTGAACACCGTCCTACTTCTGTCCAGATGTTTGTTGTTTGTGGGCTAAGCTTTTTTTTAACTGTACATACCTACAAGTACACATTCTCCTGATTTTCCCTTCGGATGCTTTAACGCTGACATTGCTGAAGGATAATACAATTTGCGCTTCTGTCATAGAGTAAATTTTCAATAGCACTGATCAGTGCTAAAACATACGAAGGGTTAAGCTATGACACGTATTTTTAACCGTTTATTTTGAATTCGATTTTAACGGTTTTTTTAAATGGGGCTTTCTGGGACGATTTTTGGGGCTATTTGGTTACTAGTACCAAATATCCCCAGACATATTTTTTTATTATAATTGTAGGTTGACCATCGTTTTTTTACCATTTGATAGATATATCTAATTGAATTCGTAAATTAGACCTACATACCTCATAGTGTAATTGTTTTTATTTAATACACATAGATATAGAAGTACCTGCTATTTTGTTTGTATTGATTGTAGAGTTAATTAGTGAGAGTTAAAGACTGTTTATTGATACTGCAATTAGTGTTTGTTGTAATTTAAATAACTTGTGTATTTGCCAAATACATAGTGGTTTTTATATAAAGATTATAAAGATAAGAAAATAAAACCGAAACATAGTATTCTCAGTAAATTTGACATGCATGTTATATTTTTTTATATTTCACTGCTGCCAAGGGCTTTATTTCTATGTTAATATATAAGAGCACATCTTTATTTCATTTATACGTGACTATCTATAATTACAAGTGAGTTATAGCTAGAAAAAGATTTAAATAAATCATGGTTCTTCATGTAAAACTTTGTGATTATTTATTACAAAAATGTGGTTACTCTGCTTTTAATAACTAATGCGGTTGTCCCTTAAGCGTTTTAAATAGCCCCAGTTAGATTTTAAGCAACACAAGCTTAAAAATTCAAGAAAAACCAGAGCGTTACCCCTTGATTTCTATAAAACCCCAAGTACGAGGCCATTTGGGACACCTGTTTTAAAAAAAATACTCGGTCTGTTAACAATCCAGACATGTGTGTAACATAAAATAATGGAGCAATATGCGTTTTATCAATTAAAAATATAAAATGTTTGTTAATGATATTAAATATGGAGTTATTCATGTTTTACCCCAAAAATTGTACCGAATAGCCCCATTTTATGGTAGTATAATATCTTAAGATAATCTATATAAACATAAAAGTCTTGACTGACTCACTCACTAACGAGCGAACTCACTTAGATTAACCGAAATAAGTGACTCACGACGCGCAAATTACGATCGTCAGGGGACCGATTTTTGACTTTCGAGCGCTCCACTCTTTCACTCGAAAACTGTCAAAAATTATGAAATGCTATTTTGAAATAGCGATAGAAAATTGAAAAACGAGGGTATTGACCACTCGTAATTAATTCTATTGGTAGAAAGTAAGTGCCAGCCATTTTGACACTACAAACGTATTTACTTTTATCTGATTTTCGAGCGCTCGAATCTATATCGATACGTGATTGCTTAAAATCCTCGATAGAAAAAAAATGTAAAGTTGGGTCTGTATTTTTTTTTTTTTACTCAGGCTACTCAAACGATACATTATTTTACGACACAAGCAAGTTTATATCATAGTATTTTATCTAAAATAAAACTTCACTAAGTTAGGTATTTATCGAAGTTTGTCCAAAAAAGCCATTCCCGAAGGGTGTTACATCTCTTTTCCTCGTGCGCGGAAGGCATCAGCGTGTCTCTGTCTAGGGGGCGTGTTCGACTCAAACCGAGGCATCCCCTTAACCTTGGTAACAATTAGGTATCAACCATCATGCAGTTAGGTCGTTCGAACAGTGATTTTACTGTAAAATCCCCTCTCGCCCACTCTCATGGCAAAAATGATGCAGTCGGTTGAGGAGGAGGCGACATTGGGGCGTCCGCCGGACAGCCTATACCATCGGGGCGTCCGCCAGACAGCCTATACCATCGGGGCGGCCGCCGTACAGCCTATACCATCGGGGCGGTCGCCGTACAGCCTATACAAAAGCATTTTTGCCCAAGATAAAACGGAGCTAACTTCATTCGCTTCGCTCGCTCTTTGTAGAATTAATAGAATAGAAAGAAAGAAAGAAAGAAATATATTTATTTGATGTGATGTCATGTTACATGTGTTCCTTACAATTGGAATTCACCAAAATGGATGCCACTCAGCATACGGCACCAGCAATACTATGCTAAAGGCGCTGGTTTTCAGGGCACCCAGAATACTCGTTTAGTGGTACGGAACTCTAACAAATGAAACCACTAGCCTTACAATACTGGTTAATTGGTGACCATTTTCATTTTATTGCTCACAGTAAAAGTCCAATTAAATGTTATTGTTAAAACTAACCAAGAAACTACCAAATGAGCACAATACCTCTCACCAGAATGTTGAGATTTCTGCTCTTGGCCCTGCTAGTTCATTTCAGCAGTGAAGAGGTGGAGAACAACCGGATGATTGGCGTTGACACGGTACATAATATAAACATTGACAAGGACACTATCATCTCTCAGAATTTGAAACTAGAGAAACGTAATAAAGGGAGGAATGGTAAGAAACACCTAGTAAGAATTTTGTTTTCTTTTTTTCATCAATCTAACTGAATCTTCGGACTGCAGAATACCTGGTACGTAGTCGACTTTCGGACTATTACTCTTGCTCAAGCATGTACCTTCAAATGGATGGAAAGGTCGTAAATTAGTTAAAGAGCGGTACATATATTAATACTTGGTCGCTGACTGTTCACGTTGCCGGCTTAAACTCACGCTCGGCTAGCTTGTCACTGAGACAATAGTTATGATCGCTCTGCGACGCTCGCTAGGAAACTCGCCGAGAGAAACAAACACCCGTTCGCGCAGCTTGCGCAGATGTGTCGTGCGAGTGGTACGACTAATCTGCACTGGGCACTCGCCACTCGCTTATAACTCGGCGATAAAACTATCGCTCGCCTCTCGCTGTTAGCCATAGCTAATCGTCGATGGTGTGACAGCTGCCTATGTCTCTCCTGACGTCATTTTCGTCCAACACATATACTTATGATAAACTTAGTTTCGTGAAAAACGCCTGTACGTTTTTAAAATTCCAGCCCACCACCACAAAAAAGAAATCGAACCGGACTGGTCGTACAGCGCGATCCCGGGCGATGTAGCGCCATTTGTCGAAGAGTTCAAGCAGAACATGTCTGAATGCCTCAAGGAGGTGCAGGCCAACGATAAACGGGCGGTCAAGAGATTGTCTCCGAAGACCGAGTCCCCGGTGCACGGGGAGTGCCTTATAGCGTGCGTGCTGAAACGGAGCAAGGTTATAGACAATGGGAAGATCGTTAAAGGTACCTTTCTGATGAGATTTTCCTTTCAACTGTACCACTTGAATACAGAAGACCGCAGCCGTAATAACACCAATAGGTACTTGCTCTGCAGGACACGTCGTGTTTATTGAAACGACTCTCGATTGCTTTTTTAGGCATCCCCATTGTTAGTCAAGTTAAGCGATACGTATGAAAACTTCTTTAAATGAAGAAAATAAGTTTATTTATGACGCTTTTATACCAACCAACAGGTCGATTCACAAGGGCTGGCGCGTAATGTCTATGAAATTAATGACAGTTGCCATATTGTACTGTATTGTACTGTATTGTACTGTATTGTACTGTATTGTACTGTATTGTACTGTATTGTACTGTTGGCATATTTTACGCGCCAGCTCTCGTGAATCGACCTGTACTTAGGCTAACAATAAAGGGCTCTGATTTCTCACCGAAGGGTGTCAAAGTTTCGGGGAAAACTCCCGAATTCTACACCGGACTTGACGCAACGGAGCCACGCTGCTTCGTCGCCTAAATAATAGGTTTTTAATTTTATATAGTATGTTAGTCTTTAAGGTATTTGTATCTATGGGTCTTAGATGCCTGAAAAAATTGGTGTATTATTATTATTTATTTATAGTTAACTTTATTCCAGGAAACTTAATATCGTTAGTGAGCAAATTCTACGCCAAAGACGCAAAAATGATGAAAAAGCTGGATAAGAACTTGGACCGATGCATCGAGATGAGCGCCAAGATCCGTGACGAGTGCGAGCTGGCTTCGCAACTCAACTCCTGCACGAACGAGCTCATGGCTAGCAACAAACATAAGATATCCATTAACTATTAAAGCTTCATCGCCTTCAAGTCATTGTCTTTTTAGGGTTCCGTAGTCAACAAGGAACCCTATAGTTTCGCCATGTCCGTCTGTCTGTCCGTCTTCGGCTTAGCTCAGTAAGCATGTAACGTTTATATGAATCTACGTCACTCACCGGGTCACTCAACGGTGGCATGAAACTTTAGATTTTAATCCTCAGGGCGCCTTGTACTGAAGGGTCGCTAAATGAAACAAATACATACAATTGGGAGAAAGGATATTAAAGAAAGTTTCAGTTCGAATACACTGGTTTCATATCACAGCACTCTTGATTAAATGTTCAGAATTACACTAACCTTCTGGCTTTTAATTTAATTGGTGTGCCTCTTACGCTAACACGATAGGTCCAGAGTCTCCGCCGCTGCCATCAGGAAGCAGTTCTCATGCATGGCGCGACATAAGCTGCAGCACAGCCCAGACACCGGATGCGGCGCAGAACGCACGAGGATTTATTCACAAATCAAGCTGCTAAAGCCATGTGCAAAAGACTGAATCCTCTAAATTAAACTTGGACCCCTAAAACAAATACAACCCGGCTTTAGGATCAAAATCTCGTCATCAAACCGCTACGCGTGCACTAAAGAGGTTATGGAGTACTTACATTTCGGGTATTTTCCTTAAGGCCTGTTTATATATATTTCTCTCACATTGTAGTTTTAATTTAATTAATTAGAAATCGCCATTTGGGCGCTGCCATTATCGTCACTCCGTGTCGTTTAATATTTTGTTCGATCCGCGTTGCATTGTCCTCTCACCGAGTTCACACGCAAAAAAGAAGGAACTTTCCAGTCTCTCGGTCATTGGCGCTGTACCCCCAGTGGTCAATCAAAGGAACTACATCGGCTAGCAGTAAGCCATTCTGAACCATGCTTACCTATCGATTTCACTTGAAAATGGGTAGTGCCCACCCAAGAGGGCGATGTAATTAATTAAGTTATTTATTTGTATTTACTTATTACTGCAAAGTAAGAGTTTTACACGTTACTTCGACTAGAAAACTGTTATTCGGCATGGATATATAAATCAATCACGCCGACAAAATAGTACAATAAAATCTTGAAAAAAAAAATTTTTTAGGGTACCTCCCCTACACTTAAAGCGGGGATGTAATTTTTTTCTCGCTAAACCCATTGTATTGTTGGATAGCTCGTTCAAAAATATTATGGGTTTTCTCAGACCATTTTTCAAATCAGTGATGAGTTTGCGAGATATTGGTCTTTAAAGCTCGAATCATGTGTCACATTAGAGCTTGTGATATCCGTGTTACACGCGGAACCGTAGCTCCGTGTCCTTAGCACCGGCGGTGCTAAGATCCCGTACTACACGGACACGTCAAAGATACGTATCCGTGTCTGCGTTCGGCTACGTATCTGCGAATCAAGGCTTCGGCTCCGCTCCGCTCGGTTATTGAATGAAAGCTTGTCGAACGGACCCTTATTACGAGTTGTAGTGTTGTAGTTTATTTGAATCAAACTTTATTTATATTTTTCCAGATGTTTCTCTTGAAGTAATTATTGGTATTATTCTGTTCTCTACATAACCAGCCATTATTAGTTTGGACAAATACAAATCCAGGTATTTGTCAATGCATTGCACAAATATGAAAATGGACCCAGATAAATATATTAATATCTTTATTATTTACTCCCTAGTAAAAAACGCAACAGGTAGATCAATGCAACAATTTAAAAATATGTTAAGTGAAATAATAATTTACTTTTTTATTCATTATCATTATTGGCTGGACAACCGTCTTTCGTCGGTGAAAATACTAAGAAGTAGTTGCACGTGCAGATAAAGACAACAATCGTTTGCGGGCAATTGCTAATGATCAGGGAGCGTACATTTCATGCCGATGACAGGCGAATGACGTCAAGCTACATACAGGATGGAAAAAGTTTGAAAAGAGCAACGGCATAACGAACGTTTATTTATCCGTACCCAATAATGGAAAATGTGATTAATCAATGATTAATCACTGTTATCTAATCAACCTCTTCCGTTTAAGTAGATCATTATATTGACACTTGAGACGGACATTGAAAGAACTTTATCTGGCATTGTCACATTAAAGTTTACACTTTGTCACAAATAGGAGACATGCGGAAACAACATTTCTGTTAAATTTAATAAGATCAGGAAACTTAATGCTTTGCTAGTGGCCTAAGTCGCCATGGAGGCTATAAAATTATTGTGCCAAATAAATCCATGTTTAGTTATAGATAATAAACAAATTTATTGTTCCTGCTGTCAGCAAAGTTTGCCAACAAAAGCAAGCAACATCAAATTACATTTGCAAACAATAAAACACAAAGAACATGAGGAACATAAAGAAACACAGTTTGATTTTAACATGGACTTGACCAATTTCATGATAGCATCGATAGACACGTTGTTGTGGCCTATAAGTAATTAAAAATAAAATAAAATATTAGTTACTAAATACGTTTACGGTTACTAAGTCGTGTCACTTCGTTTTTCGAATCATCCTGTGTGTTTATATGAATACGTCATTATGACGAAACCGGCATGAAATGTACGCTCCCTGCTAATGATTATAGTTTATCCGGCGGTGTAAGAGCTAAGAGCCATAAAACTTATTATAATGGCATTTTTATTTCGAAGGGTGATAAGTAGTAATACGACGAAGTGAGATTCGACCCAAAACCTTTCTGTTAAAGTTTAAAATGCTTTTTATGTTTCTTGAACAAAAGACATCCTCACTTCTGCATAGGGTTGTCAAAAATGTAACAATAGAGTAAAAATAATACAATTGAAATAATTAAATGATATACTTATGCCTTAAAAAAACAATAAAAAATCTAATCAGGCTAGGTCGAGGTAACGTGATTTAAGTATTAAAATAATTATAATGTCATGTATAGTACAGTACCTATTTAAATATTCCGTTTCATCTGCAAAAATAAATGATCTCCTTAATAAGTAAAATAAACTTATGATTTTTATATCCCGGTAAGGGCAAATATTTGTGTGATGAGCATGAATATTTGTTTCTGAGTCATGGAAGTTTTCAATGTATTTAAGTATTTATATCCATTATATATATCGTCGTCTAGTACCCATAACACAAGCCTTAATGAGCTTACTATGGGACTAGGTCGATTTGTGTAAGATTGTCCCCTAATATTTATTTATTTATTTTATTTATTTATTTATTTATTTATGTAATTTTGCTCATATTCGTTAAGATTGGAATATGCCATGCTAAGATGCAATCTAACAAACCCTTTTGGTGAAAATTTCCCGATTGTTGCAGCCCTACCCTCCAATGTTTGTTATTGCATTTGCAATTTTAGTCATGTCATTTGAAATTGAACCTTAATACAAACAACTACGTTAGCTTTTAGGATATGTGAGAAATCACTTATGCTCTTTTTACAATAGATGACTAATTAGCTTATCTTTATGGCTTTTAGCTCTAACACCGTCGGATAGACTATACCTAAATACAAGTAGCTTTGGGTTTTACCTGTTAAGTACCATGTGTTCCTATTGTTTGTGAAGTCAAGTGAAAGAAAGAAGTGGTCGGTTAATTTGTTTGATGTGACACAAATACTTACTCTAGTTTTTTTGCTGTTATAGACTTGAACTCGAATATTGGTTCCTATTAAGATATAGTCAGTGTCAGTGAACATTGCGAGACTTATATTTTGTGCTGTTCATTTAAAAACGTCGTTATTTTTGTTGTTGTTGTATTACTTTTTGTTAATTGTTAATCTGTTAACGTTCGTGTTTACGTAAACAGAAATTAAAAACTCGACTCTAGCTTTACATTCGGGGGTCTTAATGACACGCATAAAATCTACACTAAACGTCACGGTCACGGACGGATCGGATCTACGTGTAAATAAGATACGTATCTCCGTGTAACACGAAGCTACGTATCTTAATTACACGTAGCCGAATTACACGTAGCCGAATTACACGGGCCAAACGGAGATCCGGATACGGGTACACGAAACACGGACACGACCAGGAGCACTACACCCCAGTAGTGGTAGTACGGGGGGGGGCTTCCGGCTAAATGGCAACTACTGGGGATGTGAAAACAATCGTGGTACTGGTACATATAATGAATTTAAAAGGAAAACTATCACGGATAAGTAGGAATATTTAGTTACCGAGTAATAGTCGACCAACTTATTATCTGTACTTGGAAAGGCAGAATTTCGTACAAATTCGGCCGACGCAACCGCACCGCACGTCGATGTAACTAAGACAGACAGGCCACTACGGAACCATACACTGCGCGTGGCCCGACACGCACTTGGCCGGTTTTTAGGGTTCCGTACCTCAACAGGAAAAAACGGAACCCTTATAGGATCACTTTGTTGTCCGTCTGTCTGTCTGTCTGTCAAGACCATTTTTCTCAGGAACGCGTGGAGGTATCAAGCTGAAATTTATGTCATATACCTAAGTCTATTGTCCCTTGGAACTAAAAAAAATGCGGAAATAATGAACAATGTGCAGCGTATATACAAAATATATAGCTGCACTTCAAATAATGTAATAATATTAGTAAATGTTGTGATGTCAGGTGTACACAGAAATAAAAAGTCATAACGAATTTAAAAGAACAGAAAAATTAAACCAACGATGTTGTACCTGAGTGCAGGTACCAATCATAACATGTCACAAAGTAAAAAAGAAAAATAAAAGAAATAATAATGTGGTACCCATGAAGTACCTATCAACTAAACTATATAATACAATGATGTCAAATCGAACAAATAATAACAAATGAAAATAAATAACAAGTAATAGATACAGACAAATCAAAATTAAAACCATATTCAGAGTAATTAAAATTGGTTCTCAATTTATTTAATAATTTTGATGTACTCGTCTACCGAGTAAAGTGACTTATCCAACAAAAGGTTCTCCAGTCTGCGTTTAAATGTCTGCTCGCATGATTCACTCTTTATTTCGGCGGGAAGGTGTTCGTAGTATGTCGGCCCGATAACCCGTGCGTTTTTGGCGTGAAGTGCCGTGCGACGCGATACTGTTCGAAGTTTTCCCGTGCTGCGAAGGCACTTACCCGTCACTTCCACTCGCTTGAACTGAAGGGTGCCTTGCCTTGCCTTGCCTTGACCTCGAAGAGATACTGGGAGTAATGCGTCATGATTCGGTGCTCGGTAAACAGAGTCTTGCAGGACTGCCTCTGATTGAGGCCAAGCATGGTCCGCAGAGCTCGTTTTTGCATGCGCATCACCCTCCCAGCATCAGTCGAGTTGCCCCATAGGATTACGCCATACGTCATAAGCGAGTGGAAGTGGGAAAAGTATACTTGTCTCAGCGCATCACGGGAAACCAACGGCTTTAATTTGCGCAATGCAAATTTTTTTTTGTTTTTTTTTTTTAATTTATTAAATCAGTATCTTTACATTTACAAGATTTACTTTCATTAGCCACTATCGGAAACCTTGGTAGGTTTATATAAATACTGCGCCACCTAGTCTATTACACAGCGAGTCCACGTGCTGTTTCCAATTTAATGTGGGGTCTACCGTAAAGCCTAAGAACTTGCACTTATCGCTCATGGGTATCGGGCAATGGATACTTACGCTCGGAGCACACCTACTAGAGAACACCATTATGTTGGATTTGCTGACGTTCAATATCAATCCATTCGCCGAAAACCATCTCTTTAGTTGGTCACACACAGTAGAGGTTTTCTCAGCTAGAAGTTCGTATGTGCGTGCTTTAACTACCACTGTTGTGTCGTCGGCAAATAGAGTGATTTGACCCTCAGTAATGGCAGATGGTAAATCATTTATGTACGCGAGAAAAAGGGTAATTCCCAGCGCTGATCCCTGTGGCATCCCGACCGTCACGCTGCCGCTCCCTGATCTCATCCGTTTACCGCCTAGCATTACCTCAACGGCTTGGGTTCGGTTTTCTAGGAAAGATTTCATGAGATCACTAGCACCTCCTAGCAGGCCGTAACGCTTTAGCTTTTTTAATAGCAAGTGCGTGGTTTATGACGTCAAAAGCTTTCGACAGATCGCAAAATATGCCGGCTATTTTGTATTTGTCATCGAAGCCTGTCGTAATGCTGTTGATCATGTCATAGGCGGCTGATGTGGTGGATTTAAATTTTCTGTAAGCGAACTGTCTGTCGGTTAGTAAGTCATTCTCTAAGTGATTCATCAATAACTGCGACAAAATTGACTCGATAATTTTAGAGATGCTAGGTACTATCGATATGGGTCTATAGTTATCAACTGATGTTTTTTCACCTTTACTCTTGTACACCGGGCATACTCTCGTATACTTGAGTATGTCAGGGTAAACACCAGTTGAAAACACCTCATTGATTAGAGTAACCAACATCTCCGAAAGTATCGGCCAGATAGATAAAATTATGTTAACTGAAATATCATAAATATCGAGGGTACTTCTACGTTTCGTTAAGATCTTAAGAACTCGGTCGAGGTCGGCGCGCGTGACAACGGGTAATTCAACGGAAGAAACATTGGCCGTCTGTAAGAAGTCCGTTAGATATCGCATCACAAGTTGTTCATCTACCCCTACATTTAATTTCGATGCAATGCTCAAAAAGTGTGAATTTAGGTGGCCAGGTATGTCTTTTTTTGGAATGGGTTTGGTGTTGCAGTTTAAGGTTTCTACCCTGGGCAGGTGATACACGCGACACGACGCACGACGCGCTACAAAGAAGACTGGCGACCCCTATGACCCCCAGTCACCTTTTACGACAGGCGGCTGGCCCGTAGACCCATTCTAGCGAGGCTATAAGGTATGAACCAAAGTTCAATAATAATCCGATTTTAAGGGTTCCGTAGTCAACAAGGAACCCTTATAGTTTCGCCATATCCGTCTGGCCGTCCGTCCTGTCTGTCCGTCCGTCTTCGGCTTAGCCCAGTAACCATTACTACTAGAAAACTGTAATTCGGCATGGGTATATAATCACGCCGACAAAACAGAAGAAAAAATAATAAAATAAAATCTAATAAACCTTTAAAAAAATTTTTTTTGGGGTACACCTAAAGTGGGATGTAATACTTTTTTTCTCGTTAAACCCATAGTGTGGGGTATCGTTGGATACCTAGCTTGTTCATATTATGGGTGTTTTAAAATGATTTTTCAAATCAGTGATTCGTTTGCGAGATATTGGGCAGTTTAGTCATGTCCCCCTGCCGGCTAAATGGCTGCTACTGGGAATGTGAAAAAAATCGTGGCGTGGTTATATGTACTATAATGAATTTAAAAGGAAAACTATCACGGCTAGGTAGGCATAACTAGTTACCTAGTAATACTTAGTCGACCAACTAAAAATGTACTTAGAAAGGCCAACTTTCGTACAAATTCGGTCTACGCAACTATTTACTTGGCGCACGCGTGTCGATGTAACTAAGAAAGACAGGCAATTACGGAACGACAGGCAACTACGGAACCCTATTCTGCGCGTGGCCCGACACGCACTTAGCCGATTTTTAATTTTACTAACTTTGCCCGCGGCTGCCTACAAGCTTGTATTTTAGTCCCATTTTCCTCGTAAAAAACCACCCATTTAATAAACTGTTAGTTGGGCTGAAAAGTGTCTCCTTCGTAAAAAAACCGGACAAGTGCGAGTCGGACTCGCCCACCGAGGGTTCCGTACAAAATTATAAATGTATTTTTTTGAGGTTTGTACAGTCGCCATCAGATATATCGGAGCGGCCAAAGTACTCACAAATATCTGAACACGTCTCTTATGTTTCGACAATAGAGACGTGTTCAGATATTTGTGCGCAGTTTGGCCGCTCCGATATATCTGATGACACTTAAATACATAGAAAACATCCATGACTCAGCTTTGCCCTTACCGGGATTCGAACCCAGGACCTTCAGCTTCGTATATAGGCAGCGTCACTACCCACTAGACTAACCGGTCGTCAAGCAAGCATCTACATAGATATAATTATAGCGAGCTATTTAAGTATTGTAGAGTTTTAAGTGTAGGTATTTGATAAGGTAAAATTGGCTGTGATATTAGAATACAAACACACTAAATAGGGAAACTGGATAAACTGGATTGATTTAAGAGACCGTCCTACCTCCGGAGCTTACCTAGCGAACCATACTTCAAGATACCAAAAAAAAAAAAAAACTTACGGCAAACGGATATTCAATTAACTACTTACCTTATATTATAGAAGAAGATCAAGGTTGCTGGTTTTTCAATATATAGGTAAACAGCGACGTCGTCAGTGACTGAAGTTGAAGCAGTTTAGCTCATAGATTTAAGAACTTCCCATACAAAGTTTAACCCCATCTTTTAACCCCTTTGCACCATTATTTTTATAATTTGTATAGCCTATAATAATATGTTGGCCGGGAATTTTCTCGACAGATTAGTAAAGTTTGCATCAAAATCCGTTCAGACGTTTTCACGTGATGCGAGCACAAATAAACAGACAAACAGATAAAAATTGTAAAAAAATTTGGATCGTGTTCTGCTATCGATTTTAAGTATCCCCAGCAAACTTTTTTTCGAATATCTTCCATGTACTTACAGACTTTCGACCGTCTTCAGCTTTACTATATGTATAGAAGATATACAGAACATACGAGTACATATAATAATATAGTATAAACTTAAAATATTATTTGTAAACGGGGGGGTTTCCCCTTGGACCGAATATATGAACATAGTTCATAAAATCTTAAATGTAAAAGATTGTAACTACGAGTATAATGTAAAGCAGAACTAAGTCTACTTTATTGCAATAAACAGCCTAAATAAAATAAAAAATAAGGACAGACAGACGGCAAACAAATAAGGGTTCCGTTTGTTTCCTTTTGAGGTAGGTACGGAACCCTAAAAACAAATAAAATCATGGTTTTACGAGGTACCTAATATATTACCCATTTGATAACCGAGTTAGCTAGGAATACTATAGGATTTGTAGTTAGTTATTGGTTAACCAAGGCTATCGGGGATCAAGGGAGGATTGCCTTGCGAGTGCAGTCCAAGACAGGGAGTGATAATCAGACTCATCACAAATAGCTTCTCCTGTCTAGACTTATGTAGGTACTAGGTATGTAGGTATGTATCTCTGGTACAACTTTATTGATTTATATTTATTGATGCACCCACTCCACGCTTGCATCTGCACTGGGAGCTCAATCAACCTATACCATTGCAATTTGATTTCAATGTCTCGCCTTTTCACGCGTCATGAGCTCATGAGTCTAGTCTAGTTTCCGAACGTACCAGAACAAGCGTGCGAAACAGTGACGTTGAATTGCAAAGCGAAATGCATGTGTACGATTGAGACAAATGCAACTTAATTAAAGCACATGCGCACTACGCGGCTGTTACAGCGCAAGCGTCGACCCGGGACCACTGGGCGCACCGCACCCTTTCCTCAATCTCTTGCCAAACCTCTTGCCTGCTCACGCATGTACAAACCATTACGGTTTTATAAAAAAAATGTCTGTGTCGTTGGTCGGTAATGTCGGTATTCATAAGATTTGCGACATATTTAATTACAACATTCTAGTTGTACAGCTCGTTGTAATGTGAAAGTGTTAATAAAAGTAAGTTTGGTTCAACCTAAGAAAGTTCTAAGAATAACCTGTTGCGTAGTTAGCTGTCGTATTTTTTTCTGTCTGAAAATCGTTGAGTTTCGGAGTTGGACGTGTGGTTTCTGTAAAATTTTGTGTCACATGGTTTCTAAGTAAAAATAAGGTTGGTTCAAGCGGAAATATACCAGTTGAACGCTACTAAACCAATCAATGGAAAACCTTTTGTCACCGTTGGTGGTTATCTGGTTTGTAAACCTAACTCAAATGTTATTAATTCTGTCTGAGTGGGGTATAATATAACTGGTAAAATATGTCGTTATTTGTCTTCTTAAAGATTTTCAAATCTAAATCAAGCTTGTAATATCGTGTTAGTTTAAATTAGGTTTATTTAAATCTAAGAAAGTTTCAAAAATAACCTGTTGAGTGTTGCGTAGTTTAGTTGTCGTTGATTTTCCGTCTGAATATTGTTGAGTTTTCAAATGCCTCCTGTAAAATTGTGTCTCATGGTTTCTATGTAAGAATAAGATTGGTTCAAGCTGTCTGGACCGTTGGAAAAATAAATCGAAATAGAGCTGTTGAACGCTACTTATGTAATAAAAACATAGATTGGAAAATCTTTTGTCATCGTTGGTTGTTGTGGTTGTCTTAAGTTTAATAAACGTTTCGTTACTTTCCAAATGGCTTCAAGATTTTGAAACCAAGTTTAATCAAGCTGACTAGACTACTTCCAGTTTGGTATACTTACCTAATAAACTTTCTGAATTATGTCATTGGTGGTTGTGTAAAGATTTCCAAATCTGAACAGTCTGAATCTACCGGAATGTGGTGAACGTTGTAGTTCCCTTTTAAGGCTGGTTTAAATAGACCCTGACCCGAAGCTCGAACAAAATGGTAAAAGCCGCACCAAGGGTGGATACAATACGCTTCATTCCATTTCATTATTTTCTTCGATTCTACAATAAATGAACTTTTTTAAGTACAAATCATAAAATTTTCCTGGATATCTAGAAGTCCAGTGAAAAAGTCCACTTTTCCTCCACAGGGGTAGGGGTACACTTCGCTGGTTCGACTGTACAAGTTTATAAAATTTGATTGATCTGTATATCCCTTGGGCGTCACAATCGGGTTCGCACTTAATTCCTGGTGTCTCCACTTGTCTCCAGTTCCCAGGAGTTGAACTCAATCCAGGGTGCAGTTGTCTACATCGCAATTTTTCCCAGCAGTCAACAGAGCTGAGCTGTTTAAAAAAAACATTATTACGGATATGTCGCAGTTTTACTACGGTATTATAAAGAAACCATTTTCGAAAAGACCACACGGGCAATCGTACATGTCAAACATGGTTCTAGCCGAAGTAGTGTTCCGTACTGCACACGACATATGCTGGAAACTACGTCTTATATTCGTATATTTTCCGGTGCGTCTGAAAAGCTGTGTAGCAGGGTGCGGCTGTCGTCTTTGGTCCCAGCTCCAGCTGCTGGCGAAACATTGCCGTTGAATATTTTCCATTATTGCGAGTACGTCGTATGATTGTTCGTCACCGTCGTAGTATTTCAAAAAGGGGCTCTCATGGACGTTTTCCAAGGTTTTAAAAATGGTTGCCATCAGCATATTTACATGTCATTCTGTGGTGAACGTATCACGTTCAGAATGATCAATAGTTAAGGTGGCACGGCACTTACGTTTAGGAAGCTCGTTGATAAGGGTACGGAGGCTTCACTGTTTTTGAGCTGCGTCCGGACCGGGAGCGGACGGGTGAGGGCGTTGGTGGTGGCTCCATGGGTACTGTGACGTGAAAAGAACGTTAAAACGGGCAATCCCTGTCTGGTTAACACAATCACTGCCAATAATTTGTACGCGCTTCGCTTGTAGCCGATCCCGATTAGCGGAATAGGGCTAGGCGGGTTCTTGGCATTGAAAGTTTGGTGAACGTTGACGTTCCCTTTTAAGGCTTACTTTGTAGAAATTACAAATAAGGAAATCCTCAATGTTAACGAGCATAAAAAAGTTTTAAAGGTTGTAAAATATGAAATCTTTGAACAAATATCGCCAAAGTGGCTGGACAATTTTTCTGAGAATCGGTTTATTCTAGACGTTGTTTTGTATAATGCCACAAACTTTTTAATCGTCGATGCAATTCTAATTGATGGTGAGGAAACTAGCAATTTCACCCTTGACAAAAAAAATATTCTATCGCGTAAGTTTATGAATACCAATGAGCCAAGCGTCAAATTGATTGACAACGTACCTATGACCATTAACCCTGGAAATAGGCAGACGTTGATTGTGAAGGAATTGCATGTTGAACAGTCTTGTCATGTCGAATACAAGGTGGACGAGACCAGTGCAATGGCTTTGTATTATATTGTTGGCTAGGCCATGATGAAATCTACTAAAACTATAAAAATTAAACAGAATGATTATACTTATACTGATGAGAATGTAGCGGCTCATGAAGAACACTATACGAAAATTTTAAAAGGGCTAGAGTTATATGACGATAACTATAGTTTGGCTGATAATTTAAATCAGAATATTGAGCGAATACTTGAAGTTAGAAAAGATGAAAATTTTCAAGATTCATTTCAATATGATCATGAGGAATCGGTGAATTTGGTATGTTCAAACGACAATGTCATATTTGGGTATACTTCACTTGATTCTCTTGCTACGCGGAAGCAAAAAGCATTGTTGCCTATTAAGTTTAATGAATCTGATGAATATGCAAAGAAGTTTTCGTGGATTACAGAAAACAATGAAGAAGGAAAGTATTTCATGGACCAAATCAAGTTTTATGAATCTACCTGTTTGGCAATATTTAATAAACCAGAATACCGGCGTAATAATCTACTAATGAAACTTTGCATTAATCGTATTGTGGCAAAACAGAGTGATAATTTTACCAAGTTTAAGGTTGATAATGTGCCTAAGTTGAAACTGAAAATTAAACCAAAAACATTGAGAGTGCTAACATTCATGACCTGATTACTGCTCTTAAAATCAAAGTTAAAGGAACCAATCCCGCTCATATTGCTATGTTGTTAAGTTTAGAAAATAGTTTAGGACAAACTGATAATACTCAAACTATTGTTAATTCATCAAATGTATCAGGAGTCAGTCCCGATCAGTCATCTACAGTCCCCGATCAGTCATCTACAGTCTACGATCAGTTAACTACCTCGCGACATCCAATGTTGAAGCTCAGACCTCCGAATACTGACACTAATAATGCGTCTAATCCCCCAGACAGTACCACGACAAATATGCAGTAAGTTAATTTAAGAAATACGAAAAATTTGTGTTTTTAAGCTTGCCCATTATCCTCAATCACTATCACTTGACTTAGCACTGGGACGATTAATAATATTTCTAAATTTCCTACATTGAAACTCGGACTGCCCAATACTGCAGACAGTACCATGACAAATATTCACTAAGTTCATAAAAATAATAAAATCTTGAAATAAATGTTGTATATTAGACTTACCAAGGAATGGCCTTTTTATTTTTCACGACTGCTGCTGCCGCTCGACTGCAACCGGCTGCCACCTCTTCGACAGTGAATACTGATGTTTCTATCGTCTGGTCTACGTCGCTATTTATTGATCTGTCCCACGATATCGTAATAAGATCATAGGTTATTGGTAACATCCGAGTCTTGTTTATTTAGTGCATGCATTTGAATATCAAGACCTAGTTTTCTAATTTATCTATAACATGGGCCGTAGGTCAGATCCAACGACGAGGCGTTGTGTTATATTGTGATTAGTGCACGTCAGTTAGATTACTATTGTGACTGGTCCACTTTGAGATGATGATTGTCTTACGCAACAAATCGTGTTTAAATTGCCGTGCATTCTGGCAAACAACCATCGAGTCGTAAATTATACACTTACGGTGAGTGTATTAAATAAAAATGTAGGAGTCCTTTGTTTAACTACATTTAATTAACGTTTTCTCAGTTACAATGTTACATGTTCAAATAATATGTTAGGACTAAATTATGATCGGCGCTCACACGGTCGGCCAGGCTGGGCGCATGTCGCCGTGGTCGCGGCTTATCGTATAGAAAATGCAAGGTAGCGTCTGGCTTGGCCCGCTCTCGCTAGAACGCCGATGTTTATAAAATGGTCTTATGCCTAGAGGTTCGTATTCTAATACAGCTATTTAACCGTACAATATTACTAGTGATATACCTAGGTGGTAAACTTATGTGAAGCATACATAACACCTCCCCGAACAAACTGAGGTCTTTTCTTTAGCAAGAAAAGAAAGAAAGACCGAGGAAGGTTTCCTATTTGTATCGGAGGTTCCACTTCGGCTGTAGCTGTGGCAGTGCCAGTCTCTGTATCGGTTCTTCGATTAATTTTCTTCACCTTGACATATATGAGGTAGCAGGCGACCAGAAATATGATAATGTAGAGCGGTGTAGTCCAGTATAGATGCTCTTGATGAGTTATATTTTCCAGCTGGATGGGTTGCTGTTCTCGTTCAATGAGTCCAACTGTTTTGTGAAGTTCCTTCAGGTTCACGTTTTCAAGTTTCAGGGGCTGAAGCCGGTTCGACACGTTTGTTTCGAAAACGTTAAAGGTAAAGAGCTTAACAGGTGTTCCATATATGCGATTGTGAATGTTCGTAAAAGTGACCTTTTCGGTAGCTGCGCTGCCGTTTTCAGGAAGCAAGGTATTCGTCGTGGGTGCATTGTATGTGCAGTCTTGTAGATTGGGGACTGATTAAGACGTAGTACTCGTCGTTTATTTGTTCAAATATGACGTGATCTATTTTAAGGTGGTATTGACATTGCGGTGACGACTGCTGGGTTCTGATCAATGTGTATACGCAATCGGGGTTTTGCTTTGGGTCCTGTATCGATGCTTCTTCTTGGCAGTAGTGAGTATTTCCGACTCTATTGCATTTATTTTCGAGATACTGGTACTCATTTTCGTTCATAACTAGGTAGGGTTTATTAGGAATAATAATGGTGTTATTAGATGTGGGGATTGGGAACAAATTGTAGTAAGTAAATATGCTTTTGAAGAATATTGGTATCTTAACTACGAACACTAGCCTATTATCACTAAAATAAGAACTTACATCTAAGAAATTATAAAAGATGCGTGATTCAGTCACGTCGGAAGTTATCAGCTGCTCAGGACTGTAATATTTCCGAAGAACCGAAATAAAGTGTTCAAGATTTGAAAACGATATCAAATTCCGATAGGCAAGAATTGCTTGGTAGAAAGAGATGTAGCGGTTTCAAGATCTGACAGAGTACCGAATAAAATTTGTACATTAATTTCTAGTAATTTGTACGCACTGTCTAGTTTCACAAAGCCAATAAATTCCTGCTCTGATATATTTACTTGTCTTATAATTTCAGATATTTTAGAATTAAGTTGATCTTGATTCGAGACAATAGCCGATAATGTAGCATTGTAATTTTCGACAAATATTTTATTTTAGGTTATTTCCTTGTTTATGTGGTGAGTTATCTCATTTTGATTTTTCTGCAAAGTGTTTATTGCGTAGTCGTATCTTCTTGCATCCTCTTGATCCAGGTTGCTTGTGATGCAGTGAATTATAGTTCCTAATCCGTCAATAAGACCTCTCTTCAACCGGTTCTTACTTAAAGAATTATATTTCTCCGAAATAGTGTGATATTTCTCGGTTATGTAATTATGAAGAGCCAGACATTTTAGTTTGAACTCATTATTTAGGTCTTTGACTAATGCATCTAGGGTGATAATTTGATTTTCAACTGTTTTTATGTTATCTTTTATTGGTTCAAGATCAATAAGGTGTAGGAACACATGGTCGGATTGTCGAATTTTGGCTAGACCCAATTTAAACGGTAATATTCCGGGGTTATTTGCTATTGGTGCCAGGATTGCTTCGTCGGCTTGTGCCAGGTTGGCCGCCGTCATCCTGTAACAATGAATGTTGCATTTTAAGAGGTCTTCGTATGTTCCGTTTATTAATTTCGTTTTGTTTAACATCGGTGACTTTTAATCTGTAATTTCTACTGACATTCCTTGTTACATAACGCGGTTGTTCTTTATGTCGAGCAGCTAGAGGGTTTGTGGAATAAAATGCATGTCCTGCTTCGTATTCTAAAGGGGTTTCTAATTTTTCGTTACGATTATTAATGGTGGTTGTTTGTCTAGAATTAAGACGTTCGTTGATTTTTGCATATAAGTCGGTTGATATTTCTTTATGTCTATTTATGTAATTTTGTAGACACTGTTTTTCTAAATTAAGGTCGAACGGGTCTCTGTTATCCAAATGCCCATTAATGATTTCGAGTGGTTTTTTATCTGTGGCTGAATGAATCGAGCTATTGTACGCTAATACGGCGAAAAGCATTAATTCTGTGATTGTCGATTGTTTATGTTTTTCCTGAAGTAAGCGAATGTGCTCCGTAATGGTTGAGTGAAATCTTTCAATTGCTCCATTAGACTGAGGGGTTGTTAACGCTGGTAAAATGCAGATTAATTTTATGCACGGCGGCGTATTCTTTCAAGGGAAGGTTTTTAAACTCTGTGCCCTGATCGACCGTGATGTTGATAGGTAAGTTGTGGTGGGTCATCCAGATAGTGAGTGAATTGATGACGCTAATTTCTGTCACGCTTTCCAAGGGATAAGCTTGGGCATATTTCGAAAATGTGTCTATTATCGTGAGAATTTTTTTGACCCTTTATTTGGAAAGTATCCATGTGAACGATTTCGAACGGTTTTGTAGGCACTGGCACTGGGGTTACCTGGAGTTCTTGTTTATTTGGATGTCTCTCGTATTTATTAATTTGACATGTTGAGCAGTTATTGATAACTTCTGTAACAACTGTTGTCATAGTAGGCCAGTAGTAATTTCGTTTTATTTGCTTTTCGGTTTCTTGAATCCCTCTGTGGTTGGATTTGCCTTCATGATGTGCCTTCGTTAGGCGGTATTGTTCATCTGTGTCCGTAACGTCGTGTAAATTTTCTTTGCAGAATATAAGGTCGTATGCAGTTTTAAATTTTTCTTGCAGGGCCTTGGTAAGGTCAGGTAAATAATTGAAATCTGAAAGCCAAATGCCGTATCGGGTGCCTGATTGAATAAAGTTTTTGAAGAAGTCGATTACTTCCACTTGAAAATTGTTTAAGCCAATCTGAGCCATTATTCGAGTTTTACCTGGAAAAAATTCTTTGGTAAATGTCTTAGAAGGAGTGTGTAGCACTAGCTTAATATATATTTGATTATTTTGGCTGTTTATTGGTTTATCCACTATAGGAATTTCGAAAATGGGCTGTTCTTGATTGGTGTGGATGGTTTCACATTGTTGTGAAAACGAGTCCAAATTCTCTTTTTCGGGTGTTTCGGAAACGTTGTTGTAGAGTGACGAGGTATCATTATCAGGAGGTATAGGGGAGTAAAGGGCCTCTGGGTCGGTAAAGGTGAGTGATTCTGTCTCGTTATTATGTATTATAACTCTAGACAGCGCATCTGCGTTGGTGTTTGCTTTTCCTTTTTTGTAGATAACGTCGTATTCGAATTCTTCTAGTTTGAGCCTCCATCTAACCAGGCGAGAGTTAGGTTCTTTTAGTGACATAAGCCATTCGAGGGGTTTGTGGTCAGTCACGATTTTGAACACTCGGCCATATATACCGGGTGGAAAAATCGAATGCAACATGGATGGCAACTACCTTAAATATTGTAAATAGCACATTCTGTGTAAAGGAAACATTCCTTTGTTTTTAAAAACAATAAATTCTGCATTTAAGAATTTATGAAAAATCGCTTGCCTTAGTCGGGACTCGAACCCCGACTGAGGCAAGTGATTTTGATTTGTATTTAGTTGCATGGACTATGGCAAGCAGTTCTTTTTCTAACACTGTAATTTAGTTCACTGTCATTAAGAGTCCTAGATGTATATGCTATTGGTTTGTCTGAGCCAATGGGCCCTTGAGACAGCACAGCGCCAATCGCGTAATTGGAAGAGTCCGTAGTGATGATAAAGTCTTTTTCGAAATCGGGGTAACTGAGTATCGGGTCATTCATTAGAATTTCTTGGCAAATTTTAAACGTATTTATGAATTTTGGGTTTTTTATATAAATTTTTGGAGGGCCTTTTTTGAGGCACGATGTGAAAGGTTTAGTTAATTTTGAAAAATTGGGAATAAATTTACGGTAATAGCCGAGGAGACCGAGAAAACATTTTATTTCCTTCGTTGTTTTGGGAATCGGATTTTTTTTTATGGTTTCAACTTTATCTGGGTTGGGTTTAATACCTTCAGGGGTGACAATATGCCCCAAATGAGCAGTATCTCGTTTCATGAATTCGGACTTGTTAAGTTTTATTTTGAAGTTTGCTTCTCTAAGGCGTTGGAAGACTTTTTCGATGCTCGTGATATGTTCTTGGAGAGACGTCGAGAATATTATGATGTCGTCCATGTATACAACGCATATTTCGTTGACGAGGCCGCGGATAACGTTTTCCATGGCCCTTTGGAAGCTCGAAGGAGCGTTCTTCAACCCGAACGGCATACGACAGTACTCGTAGTGTCCGTTGTTCACTGTGAATGCTGTTTTTTGAATGTCATTCGGGTCCATTTCGATTTGATGAAAACCGCTAGCCAAATCGAGTGTTGTAAAATATTGGCAACGGCCTAGTTTGTCTAAGATGTCTGAGATGGTCGGAATGGGATAACGGTCACTGATGGTTTTTTTATTTAATTTTCGGTAGTCAACAACGAGACGCCACTTTTGTTTCCCGGTTGCGTCCTTCTTTTTCGAAACTATCCATATAGGAGAGGACCATGGTGACTCGGAGGGTTGTATTATTTTCTGTTGCAGCATTTTGTCGATTTGGTATTTAACTTCCTCTTTATGAATGTCATTCCAAACCAACATGGTTTTCTCAGGGGTCGGAGTGTTGACTCGAATCTTTTTTCTTACACAGAATTCATATTAGATGCATTAGATAACAACTATCAAGTGGACGCAGTGTATACTGATTTTGCCAAGGCATTCGATAAGGTTGATCATGAGCGCTTACTTTTGAAACTCTGGCATTTTGGTATACACGGCGACCTGTTCCGCTGGATAAAATCTTATGTTGAGAATCGTTCACAGGCGGTGGCTGTGCAAGGACACACTTCTCATTATAGACCTATTACTTCCGGTGTACCGCAGGGTTCACATTTAGGCCCTTTGTTGTTCGTGCTGTATATTAATGATATCACAGACTGTATAAAAAATTCAAAAATGCTATTATACGCCGACGACACTAAAATATTCAGACTCATCAAAAATATGGACGACTGTACTGTCTTGCAGAATGACTTCAATAATTTTCAGGCCTTTTGTACCTCAAATAACTTATTTCTAAATACAGACAAATGCTTCATTATTAGTTTCGGTAGAAAGCGAACATCTATAAACTTTAAGTACACACTGTCAAATAAAGAACTGACGCGAGTAAACCAGATTCGTGACCTTGGCGTTATCATGGACTCAAAACTTACCTTCGTTCCTCACATAGACAACATAGTGGCTAAATCTTTTAAACAATTGGGATTTATATTGCGTGTAGGAAAACCCTTTAGTAGACTGTCAACTTACAAGGTATTATTTAACAGTTATGTACGTAGTAGATTAGAATTTGCTAGCGCTGTTTGGAATCCACATTATAAAATACACAGTGATAAAATAGAGAAAGTACAGAGAAAGTTTGTCAAGGCAATTGAGTATCGCACTGGACATAAATATATAGACTATCCCACTTCCTTGAAAATACAAAGTACTACTTTATTAAGTTCTCGTCGTGAACGGATTGATGTCTTGATCCTGTACAAAATTATTAATAACATCATCGATGCCCCTTCGTTAATATATACGCTTTCTTTTAGAGTACCCCGGCGTTGCGAGCGAGCTTGTAGAGAAAAAACCCTCTTTCATATCCCCCGTAGCCGTACTTCTTATGCAAAAAACGGTTTCATTAGAAGAGCGTGCAGGCTTTATGATGAAAAATTTCAGTCGTTGGATATTCTCCATGAGACATTTTGTAGCTTCAAACGATTATCTTTACAATGTATTCAACAACTGTAATTCAAAATCATAACTTTAAGTTTTCTGGCAATGTTTTTGTTTATACTATTAACTATTAACAATTACTATTAACATGCATCTCAACAACTCAATTTTTTTTTTTTTTAATGGTTTTAATGTTCAGGTTTAAATATTCTCATTAAGGAAACTGTAAGTCCATAATTTACTACTTTTTAATGTATCAATGTACCTATATGAGACTGTTTGTTTCTTAATAAATATGTGGGTACCTGTAGGATTTCGTGTATACTGGAATTTCGTCAGTGGTTCGAATCTTGTGTTTTACCGTGTTAGTAAATGTCAGCGGGCAACCTTCATTGTAAAACACATCATTGTATTCTTTGCATAATTTTGTAAGTTTTTGTCTTTCTTCAGAATTCAAGTGGTCGGTTCTCAAAAGATCTTCAATATTTGTAGATTTTGAAAGAGGAGTTTCAATGCTGTGATATTCGAAGTTTTTCTTCATTGGTTGGGAATTAATGGGGTCCGTTAGGCTGACGATAGCGTCGTTACACGTTGGGTTGTTAAGCTCAATATAAGCATAGCTTTTATCTGATCGTGTTATCAATGCTAGCATGATACACTGGTTGAAGGTCATCTCAGGTAAAAATATATCTCCATCTTTTGTGCTCACGGGGACCGTTCGTTCCGTTCCGTTCCGGTGACTCAGCCAGCCAGCAGTTCTGCTGCAAGGACGCGGAGGCGTTGGCCATGCCCGGGAGGGAGCGACGAGGAGGCTCATCGACATTGCTCGAGAGCACGCGCTGGCACGATACGGGCAGACACAGCCAGGGGTGTATGGGAACTTTAACAGTCCCTGTCCGGAACGACCAGTTCCGAGACAGGGCGTGCACTCGGGCTCTCTCTTGTGCTGCCTCGTCCTCTGCCGCCCTGGCATGGTCAACTGACCCACCTATCCGAGACACCAGTGAGCCAATAAGTACAGGACAGGAGTGTGGGGCTGTTGCAGTCAGGATGAGGAGCGAGGGAAGAAAACCAGACCGAATACTAGCATCGTGCCCAGTGAAAGGAAGTATGGATATATATTTGTGTAAATATGTACAGAAGGGTAAATAAATGACTGCGATTCAGTTGTGCTGCGATGCCATCTTGGCTTTTTGCTGTTATTGTGTCGTTGTTTTCTTAGACTCTGTTTGCCGTTCTCTTTAGGTTTGACTCCGTTTGTTGCTTTGGAATTATCGAAGTCCCTGGTGCGTTGGGATATCATGTCCCAAAATGTTGACAACTTGTATTTTCCAGTAAGTATCCATGTGGGTGAATGACTTGCTGCTTGACAGGAACATACGTGATACAGACACTGAATACTTTCCATTTTATCACTTCATTATTCTTATTCTTATTGTCTCAGTGTTAAGCTTGCACAAGTAACTACCCAGTCACCTGACCTATTAAATTCACTAATATCACTGGTTTTTTTTTGAACTATGCACTAGACACAGACACAAGATTAATTATTTACATAAACATAACCATGATATTAATAATATTAACACTGCTCACTGCACAATCAAAAGGATTGTCACAAAACTCACAAACACTGTCACATGGAGAGTTGACCGGTGGCCAGTATTTAATTTGCCTGTTTTCGTGGTGTAACGATCATCCTGGAGAGACGTCATCGTCCTTGGAATAAAAACATATCTCGTATGCATTCGTAAGGTTCTCCCGTCTTCTGGTATTCATATATCGGAGCTCTATAAAGTAGAGGTTGCCGTTGGTCTCCGTGCACATATATATTCACCATGAAACAGCCTGTGGCGACTAGTATCATTTCTGCTCCGCCCCAGAAGCCGTGTTTGAATTGTTTTTTGTTTTCTTTTTAAATATTCGTCTATGAGTTGCGCGGAGGGGGGCATAGAGTTGTCAGTCGTTTATAATCCGACTCACTACCATTGAGTGCTAGTCGGATTTGATTATCATCCTTCTCGGAGGACAAGTGACTAGCGAGTAACTCCCTGAGTGTTTGACGGCCAAAGTCTATGTCAAGGACCCTTTTTAGTTGATCCGCTGTGGCTCGGTAGAGGCAGTTACCGTCTTTGGGTATTGGACAGATTTCCATTGTGGCCAGTCCTGAGCTTACGCAAAGGTTAATTTGTTGCGCAGGTCGCTCTCGAGAGCGCCGATTGCCTAGTACCCATTTTGTTTTTTATCTGAGTAGCACGGGAGTCGCACATGTATGGCCCTTTTGTTACTGTGCTGACACCTTCGCTGCCTATGCAACTCAGGTAGTCATTTATAAATGCAATACCTAAAATAAGGTATTCAGCGCTTTTCCTTTTTTCTCAGCACTCAAGCAAGGTATTTTTTTTTTTGCATCGACTTTCATTCGAGTTTGGCTTTCTTTTCGTTAGTGGGTGCAAATTTTTAGCCGGTCCGCAATAGCTTGGTAGAGACAGGTGCCATCTTTGGGTACTGAGCATAATTCTATTGAAACCGGTCATGACCTAGCACTACACAGTTGTGCAGGTTGCACTGTGGAGTGCCAATTGCATAGTCTCTTGTTTGTTATCTGAGTCACAGCTTAGCACGTGCTCGACCCTTTTATTGACGTCCTCTATCAATCTAGCGCCTATAATCCCTGCCTTACAATTAGAATGATATAATGACCTATCGGACCGTTATTATATTACAATTGGTCACACCATGTCCGTGCTAAATCTATTCAGATAGTCACCCCCCCCTTTTACACGGAGTCCAATAGAATGCTATATATCATGTATTAATACTTTAGGTATGTCTATTACCGTTACCGCATGTGTTGATACAGTTATGCGTTGATACCTTATGCCTGTTACCGTGGCTATATCTACGTTTGAATGACTGACTGATGTACGGTTACAGGTGTAAGTATTCGATTTTATCTGACTACGCCTCTATCGGATGTACCTAGTTAAACCCTTCCCGTCAAGTACTGTACCTTATAGTTATGTACCTCATTCCACATAAGATTAGAAAGTCGTACGTTAATCGTTACGCGATTCAGGTAAAAAGATATGTTTTTTTTTTAAACGCTTTAGATTATTACCGTTAAGTTGGAAAACTACTTAATGATCAAAGATAAAGTTAATCTAGACCTAGGATCTAGGTGTCTAGACATCGTGCACACAGAGCAGCGTATGTGAATTACGACATTGATATTATAATGTTTGGTTGAATGAGGTGTATGTAGGCTAGATTAAATACGTAGGTGTACTAAGACAAAAGCTACCGAAGTAGGTAATGAATCTATGAATATATCGAGGTAGCATGCATATTTGTTATAGCTATCATCAGGTTGTAGTTATATGTAACTGTTTTAATCGTCGGTGACCCTAACACTTATCTTACTGAAATATTCTAGGACAAGTGATATAACTAAGTAACTCTAGAATACGTGGATGGATTTGATCCGTCCACGAGCGACTTTACCGATATGGAATTATTATTGTTGTTATACTTGGGCTATTGGGTACTAATTACCCGGGTTATCTAACTTGCGCAAATTGCGCGGCAGTTGTTGGCGGCGTCCATAGACCTTTCTTAAGTTATGGTATAGTATAATAGTTTTATGTTGCCCGTTAGCCCGATTATATACGTACCAGAAGGTTTTATGGTGAGAACGAGCCACGTCTATTGTTTTTTCGGAAAAGTACAATGTTTTATTTGAATTGTAAAGAAATTACCCGGGTAGTGTTTTTGCCTACCTACCAGATGTTGGCTGAATTCTTTGAAAAGCTACGATAGCAAGTGCTTTGTGAGATGGTTGTGTTAAAATGTTTTTGTCTAGCATGGTAAACGTGGACTAGTCATATCTTGTCGGGTTGGTCGATGTTCCTAACATGTATTTCCACGGGCAGTTGTAAACAGTAATAACAATAATAATTATTGAGGTCATTAGTTCTGTGCCCGGTAATTTGAGAAACTCCTAGACACTGTACAGATTTAAATCTAGTAGCCACTTGCGTCGCTTATGCTTAAATGCGGCGGAGGGAGTTGCATTTCTGACCGTTGCGGGCAGTCCATTATAGATGAATGGACCAATTATGTAGGCAGATCTTGGAGACTGCCAGTTTGTGCTTAGGATATGGCGGCAGTCATACTTATTACTACGAAGGGCATTGCGTTTCATTCATACCCACCCTGTCGTTGGAATATATGCATATTCGTCACATGTTAGATTATTTTCGTCCAAAGCTTTCGCTACATTTCATTTGAATCCTAAACTGGTGTCTCCGTCGCCGTCTACGGGTGCAAGAAGCTGACTCAAACTCCAAGATGCGGTTGTAGCCTGTTTCCCAGCTGGCAATACAATGCCGTTGGACATTTTCCATTACCACGAGTACGTCGAAGTTTTATAGCCTACCGTGTTGTATACTTAGCACCTATGTCCTGAAGTTTCTTGTTTCTATCCCAAATTGAAATTCATACATTTACAAAATGGCTACTCAAGCTCTTTTACATGTCTGATATTTGATCTTGTCATAGCGGTCCGATGTCGTGTAAGGGACATCTTCGTCGTGGAAGTTCGACCTGTCTCATTTCGAGTCGTTACTCTCCTTGAGCTTTACTCTTCACTTCAAAGCTTTAGTAGACCTTACACATAAACACAATACAATATAAAATGCACTATATTGCACACCTCCAAAAAATAACACGGTACACGCCCTCTCCGGGTCCAAGAAGCTGATCCAGGCTCCAGTGTGCGGTTGTCATCTTTTGCCCCAGCTCCAGCTGGCAATACAACACCGTTGGACATTTTCCATTATTGCAAGTACATCGTATGCCTGTTAATCACCGTCGTAGGAATTTAAAAAAGGGATTCGCATGGACGTTTTCCAAGGTTTTAAAAATGGTCCCCATAAACATATTTACATGTCATTTTGCCTTTACTATTTTTTCCCACCGTCCGGACCGGGAGCAGACGGTTGACGGCGATGGAGGTTGCTGGGCAATCCCTGTCTGGTTAACACAATCACTGCCAGGAATTCGTACGCGCGTCGCTTATGCTTAAATGTGGCGGAGGGAGTTGCATTTCTGCGTTGCGGGCAGTCCATTATAGATGAATGGACCAATTATGTAGGCAGATCTTGGAGACTGCCAGTTTGTGCTTAGGATATGGCGGCAGTCATACTTATTACTACGAAGGGCATGGCGTTTCATTCATACCCACCCTGTCGTTGGAATATATGCATATTCGTCACATGTTAGATTATTTTCGTCCAAAGCTTTCGCTACATTTCATTTGAATCCTAAACTGGTGTCTCCGTCGCCGTCTACGGGTGCAAGAAGCTGACTCAAACTCCAAGATGCGGTTGTAGCCTGTTTCCCAGCTAGCAATACAATGCCGTTGGACATTTTCCATTACCACGAGTACGTCGAAGTTTTATAGCCTACCGTATTGTATACTTAGCACCTATGTCCTGAAGTTTCTTGTTTCTATCCCAAATTGAAATTCATACATTTACAAAATGGCTACTCAAACTCTTTTACATGTCTGATATTTGATCTTGTCATAGCGGTCCAATGTCGTGTAAGGGACATCTTCGTCGTGGAAGTTCGACCTGTCTCATTTCGAGTCGTTACTCTCCTTGAGCTTTACTCTTCACTTCAAAGCTTTAGTAGACCTTACACATAAACACAATACAATATAAAATGCACTATATTGCACACCTCCAAAAAATAACACGGTACACGCCCTCTCCGGGTCCAAGAAGCTGATCCAGGCTCCAGTGTGCGGTTGTCATCTTTTGCCCCAGCTCCAGCTGACAATACAACACCGTTGGACATTTTCCATTATTGCAAGTACATCGTATGCCTGTTAATCACCGTCGTAGGAATTTAAAAAAGGGATTCGCATGGACGTTTTCCAAGGTTTTAAAAATGGTCCCCATAAACATATTCACATGTCATTTTGTTAGTCGTTAGACCGATTATATACGTACCAGAAGGTTTTATGGTGAGAACGAGCCACGTCTATTGTTTTTTCGGAAGAGTACAATGTTTTATTTGAATTGTAAAGAAATTACCCGGGTAGTGTTTTTGCCTACCTACCAGATGTTGGCTGAATTCTTTGAAAAGCTACGATAGCAAGTGCTTTGTGAGATGGTTTTGTTAAAATGTTTTTGTCTAGCGTGGTAAACGTGGACTAGTCATATCTTGTCGGGTTGGTCGATGTTCCTAATATGTACTTCCACGGGCAGTTGTAAACAGTAATAACAATAATAATTATTGAGGTCATTAGTTCTGTGCCCGGTAATTTGAGAAACTCCTAGACACTGTACAGATTTAAATCTAGTAGCCACTTGCGTCGCTTATGCTTAAATGCGGCGGAGGGAGTTGCATTTCTGACCGTTGCGGGCAGTCCATTATAGATGAATGGACCAATTATGTAGGCAGATCTTGGAGACTGCCAGTTTGTGCTTAGGATATGGCGGCAGTCATACTTATTACTACGAATAGATCAATAGTGGGACCGGATTTTTGCCCTAAAAGTTTTGATAATTCTAAAGATGGAAAAGTGATGCTTATATGACATCGGACATATTTTTAAGTATATTTGCAATATATGATGAAAAGTTAGAACGAGCGTTAGGTATAAATTAGGTATTTATATATTTTTATTTATAATTTGTGAATATTGAATTAAAGTGCAAAGTTTTAGCTTCATCGTTTATAATATGTATGACGCTATATGTTATTAAGTTTGTAGAACTTTTTTTACGCAGCTTCTTTGTCAAACCAGAATTAGGTTATTACTTTGTCGATATTGAATTAAAGTTTAAAAATCCTCAACAATATCTCTAATTTCTTAAGTTAATAGACAAAGCTAAAAATGTAGAAGAATAGGATACATGCTATAAAAGTAATATGCGTTTTTTGTCCTGTAAGATCTAATATTGAATTAGAGTCTGTAAAAATAAGTCTAATACTATAAAATAATATATGCAACCATATTATGAAAAGTAAGAAAATTCTGTGTATTGCTTGCATTAATAATAGTATAATTTATTTAAAATGGCGCGAAATTCATAACCACGCCGCGCTGGCCCTTCAACGGCGGCGCGCGGGGGCCGATCGTAGCCGACCTAGCGAGCGATACCTCGCCCCGCCCTCCCCGCATTACCGCGCAAGCGCTGCTGTTGTCTTTCAAATAATTCATTTGTTGGTTTACCGTGCACATATTAGATGCAATTTTTAATACATTTGCTCAAAAAGTTCTACTTTAACGTAGCTGTTTAGCGTGCGGAAAGTTGATTTTCACGAACTAGTGCTTTTCACTTTTCCCACTCAATAATCGTACAAATTGTACCATTAATTATTATGTCAATAAAAAATAAATAAGATAGAGCTGTACTAAATAGAATGATTTTTGAACTTCATCATTTTTCAACTGTATTACAATGACGTTACAGAATTAATAATATAAAGGTTTCGAATTCCTTACTTGTTGTTTTTCTTATTTTTTCGCAACTGTATTAAAAAACGTCGTTGTGTAGATTACTATACATTGATTCGAAGGCTATATCGGCGCACAAAAGAAGAATGGAGATGGAGGCACCAGTAGCACAGCCTAGTGACGATGAGGAATGCTTTGATTTTCAAAACTTTTGTTTTTTTTTGCAACGAAGCTGCCAACGAAGTGTTTAAACAGGGTCAACTCAAACGCCCTGTTCAAGTCAGAATCACTGTCAGCGAAATAAATGAAATGTACTACACAGATGTTGTTAAACGCAGCTATAGCTGCTCGCCGCAAGCAAACCAATGTTAGTTTGCCCCTGATTACGGATTGCTATTACGAACACCAGGGTGATGTAGCAGGGTAATATCGCCGGTTAGCGACCACCTAATTTATGGTTCCGGTTTGCGACCACTCATTTCAATTGGTGTCAGGAATCTACCGCAAAAAACGACAATATATCCTTTCAGTTTTTTCAATAGATTGCATACATACATACATATACTCACGCCCGTATCCCATTGGGGTAGGCAGAGACTAAGGAACGCCAAATACTACGGTCCTTAAATACTTCTTCAATAGATTCCTGTTTAATAATTACTTTAAATAATACATGCGGGGCACGGTTTATTTAGAGTGCGTTGTAATGTCATTTTATTAGGTATATTTAATTGAAAAAAAAAATACGTTGTCTTTCACGTGGTCGCTAACTGAAGCTGGTCGCGTAACCGGGGCGGCGTATTGACCCAACGTTATTAAATTAAACATTCCAATTTACGTTAACACTTAAAATAGGCCGTTTCTGCTCTAATAGTACCTGATTAAAGAAAACTTAGAAAGTAGAGCATAATTTAGACCAAAACAGTGAGAAATATATTCTTTGATTACAAATATTATTTGTATGCAGAATGTAATGATAGTGAATGAAGCAAGAAAGGTTTGTCAAGATCGTAGCAAGTGGAAATCCGTGATCTCTGCCTATCCCTCCGGGAAATAGGCGTGATGTACATTTCTATGTATGTATGTATATTATTTGTAGTAAGGTAAATCTCCAATAACTGGCCACCCTTGAATAATGGCCCCCTCATACTAAAAATTAACTCTATTCACGTATAATAGAATAGATATAGATAGTATGAGGTGGCCAGTTATTGACGATTTACCCTACTTGTTAGGAATATTCGAGACAATTAAAGGTTTACTAAGCAGAAACGTCTGCTAACGAAGTTCTAAAGGACAACGCTCCCTAGGATGAAAAAAAAGTTGAAAATTTTGTTGAAAAAACTATTTTGCGTATTAATGTGTATTATTTCAAAAAAAGTGAGTACCTTTACATTTGAGGAAAAGAAATGTGAATGGTGACCCAGATTTGAGCTGTATAGTAAAATGTATGGAGAAAAAAAAATTGGTCAGATTGAAATGAAAATAATGTATGTCATAAGAATCGTTTCAAAAACAACTTGAAAAAAAATCTTACTGGTAAAAGTAGGAAGAATCTAACCACTTATTTTTTTTTCTTTTACATTTTACTATGAAGCTCAATTCTGGTTCAGTTAACAGTTTTCACAAAATATATTTTATTGAAAAACTAATCCTTACTTAAAAAGTTTTTGTACCTTCATTATTTTTAAACATACTTAAATACACAAAATAGTTTTTTTTTATTCAAATTATTCAGTTCTTTTTTTCCATACTAGGTGTGCGGTGTTTTTTCGATCAGAATAAAAAAAAATCGCCAGTAGCCTTTTCAGGTTTGCGTAGGCAACAAGGAACCCTTATAGTTTCGCCATGTCCGTATGTCCGTCTGCGGCTTAGCTCAGTCACCCTTACTACTAGAAAGTTGTAAGATTAGAATTGAAGACTTTATTCTATTACACTTCGAAAAATCGAGATTAGACTGTAAAAATAAGAGTTCAATTTTAATAATAATGAAAAAAAAGTTCCGTCTTTTAATTATTTTAGTTATTTTGTGAAAAAATCTGCACAGAATAATGAGAAGTCGCAGAAGTTCACTTAGAATTGTCATTAGGTGTAAACAAATATGAATGATTAATACTTATACAATACCTACTTGCAATTTTATTATAATGTTGTCGTAAATGGTTGTATTTTTTTGTAATTTTTTACTATTGTGTTAGCCATCCATACTGACTTTAATATAAAACAATAAGTACCTACTTTATAAAGGACTTAACGTCGAAAATTTATAATATTTCGACTGAAAATTTTATTCTTTGACACTGAATAATCGAGATTATACTGTATTAATAAAAGTTCGCTGTCAGTTATATTATAATGTGAAAAAAGTTACAATTATTTTTTTTGACTGTTATTGTAATAAAAATATACGAGCTATTCACAACTATTTTTATTATTTCTGTTTATCCTGGTTCCTATTGTCATATCTTGTCCAGTCCTATTCGCCGTCATGTATTATACTTACCCCACCATATTATACGGTCATTACGCCGGTTACGTGACCAACTTCGGTTAACGACCACCTTAAGGACTAGGTTTTTTTTTTCAATGAAAGATATAATAACATTTAATCAGGCTGTAAAAATGCCTCGGTACGTACGCAATTTTTAAAGCAGATATTAGGCAGCAATCTACTTAAAAAACGAGAAAATATCCTCTCGGTTCACCATTAATTACTCCCGAGTGGTCGCAAACCGGCACACTAAATTAGGTGGTCGCTAACCGGTGAAATTACCCTAGGTACATCCTAAATATACAATTTCATCTAAGGTAAATTGAGTTCAACTATAGCTTACTGCTGACCACGTCGCAAAAAAATACATGTAGGTTATTTTTTAGTAGGTATTTATGCAGCTGGCTTCAACGAGTAACAAAACATGGAAGAGTGGTCATTTGTATAAGGGGCGATCCCTAAAATATTATTAAATTATGTGTATAACGCGATAACCAGTTCGACGAAACCGCGGGCAATCCCTAGTATAGTTGGTAATAAATAAGGATACATTTCTTCTTTGTATTTCCATTAACGTACGTATAACAAAATAACATGTGTTTTGCCATTGATATTTATTCTGTGTGGATTTTTTTATGGATCGTGGACGCAATCAAGGGCACTCCTCTACCGTTGCGTTGATCGCTGCCTGCTGCCACAGCGCACAGCGCGGCGCGCGCATACATGCCGCGCTTTTTAAATGTATTCATTTACGCACGGAGTACTTAGGTATCAATATTTAGTGTCGCCGTAAGTTTATTTTTCTTAACTTTTGTTTGGTAACTGATATCATTGTCATGATCGTTTACTATTAACTCTACAAACTTTAATTCAATATTGGCTATACTGTTTAACCGGAAATCAATATCTAGACAAGCCGATTGTCTACATTTCTAACTTTTTTCCAATATGTTAAGTGGATCGACAATATCGTAACTTTGCAATATCAGCTACTCTAATTCTTTATTTACAAAATTATTTGCATTTTTACGTTCACCAGGATGCAGAAGTCCCAGATTTCTAAAAACAGAATATCGTATATAAATTAAAGTGTTATTGGATATGTTACAGTTTTTTGTAACTCTAATTCTATATTGACATAGTCATTGGCAAAAACTAAAATATTTCAATATAGCCGAAAGCTCCACCTAAAATTTTCTAACTTTTTACATAAGTATTATTTAACATGCCTCCAACGACATATCAAAAAAGAAAAAACTTTAATGTTGTAATAACCCATTTTTGTTCAACCGCTGGTCTAGAAGGGCATTGCGTTTCATTCATACCCACCCTGTCGTTGGAATATATGCATATTCGTCACATGTTAGATTATTTTCGTCCAAAGCTTTCGCTACATTTCATTTGAATCCTAAACTGGTGTCTCCGTCGCCGTCTACGGGTGCAAGAAGCTGACTCAAACTCCAAGATGCGGTTGTAGCCTGTTTCCCAGCTGGCAATACAATGCCGTTGGACATTTTCCATTACCACGAGTACGTCGAAGTTTTATAGCCTACCGTGTTGTATACTTAGCACCTATGTCCTGAAGTTTCTTGTTTCTATCCCAAATTGAAATTCATACATTTACAAAATGGCTACTCAAGCTCTTTTACATGTCTGATATTTGATCTTGTCATAGCGGTCCGATGTCGTGTAAGGGACATCTTCGTCGTGGAAGTTCGACCTGTCTCATTTCGAGTCGTTACTCTCCTTGAGCTTTACTCTTCACTTCAAAGCTTTAGTAGACCTTACACATAAACACAATACAATATAAAATGCACTATATTGCACACCTCCAAATAATAACACGGTACACGCCCTCTCCGGGTCCAAGAAGCTGATCCAGGCTCCAGTGTGCGGTTGTCATCTTTTGCCCCAGCTCCAGCTGGCAATACAACACCGTTGGACATTTTCCATTATTGCAAGTACATCGTATGCCTGTTAATCACCGTCGTAGGAATTTAAAAAAGGGATTCGCATGGACGTTTTCCAAGGTTTTAAAAATGGTCCCCATAAACATATTTACATGTCATTTTGCCTTTACTATTTTTTCCCACCGTCCGGACCGGGAGCAGACGGTTGACGGCGTTGGAGGTTGCTGGGCAATCCCTGTCTGGTTAACACAATCACTGCCAGGAATTCGTACGCGCGTCGCTTATGCTTAAATGCGGCGGAGGGAGTTGCATTTCTGCGTTGCGGGCAGTCCATTATAGATGAATGGACCAATTATGTAGGCAGATCTTGGAGACTGCCAGTTTGTGCTTAGGATATGGCGGCAGTCATACTTATTACTACGAAGGGCATGGCGTTTCATTCATACCCACCCTGTCGTTGGAATATATGCATATTCGTCACATGTTAGATTATTTTCGTCCAAAGCTTTCGCTACATTTCATTTGAATCCTAAACTGGTGTCTCCGTCGCCGTCTACGGGTGCAAGAAGCTGACTCAAACTCCAAGATGCGGTTGTAGCCTGTTTCCCAGCTGGCAATACAATGCCGTTGGACATTTTCCATTACCACGAGTACGTCGAAGTTTTATAGCCTACCGTATTGTATACTTAGCACCTATGTCCTGAAGTTTCTTGTTTCTATCCCAAATTGAAATTCATACATTTACAAAATGGCTACTCAAACTCTTTTACATGTCTGATATTTGATCTTGTCATAGCGGTCCAATGTCGTGTAAGGGACATCTTCGTCGTGGAAGTTCGACCTGTCTCATTTCGAGTCGTTACTCTCCTTGAGCTTTACTCTTCACTTCAAAGCTTTAGTAGACCTTACACATAAACACAATACAATATAAAATGCACTATATTGCACACCTCCAAAAAATAACACGGTACACGCCCTCTCCGGGTCCAAGAAGCTGATCCAGGCTCCAGTGTGCGGTTGTCATCTTTTGCCCCAGCTCCAGCTGGCAATACAACACCGTTGGACATTTTCCATTATTGCAAGTACATCGTATGCCTGTTAATCACCGTCGTAGGAATTTAAAAAAGGGATTCGCATGGACGTTTTCCAAGGTTTTAAAAATGGTCCCCATAAACATATTTTATATGTCATTTTGCCTTTACTATTTTTCCCACCGTCCGGACCGGGAGCAGACGGTTGACGGCGTTGGTGGTTGCTGGGCAATCCCTGTCTGGTTAACACAATCACTGCCAGGAATTCGTACGCGCTTCGCTTGTAGCCAATCTCGACTAGCGGAATAGGGCTAGGCGGGTTCTTGGCATTGAAAGTGTGGTGAACGTTGTCGTTCCCTTTTAAAGCTAACTTAAATAGACCCTGACGTGGCGAGTTCTTCGAAACTCGATCAAAATGGTAAAAGCCGCTCGAAGGGTGGATTACAATAAGATGCTTCATTCCATTTCAGGATTTTCTTCGATTCTATAATAAATGAACTTTTTAAGTGCAAATCATCAATTTATCCTGGATATCTAGATGTCCAGTGAAAAAATCCACTTATCGTTCACAGGGGTACACTTCGCTGGTTCGACTGTAGAAGTTTATACAATTTGATTGATCTGTCTGATATCCTTTGGGCGTCACAAACGGGTTCGCACTTAATTCCTGGTGTCTCCACTTGTCTCCAGTTCCCAGGAGCTGAAGCGAATTCCGGGGTGCAGTTGCCTCTATTGCAATTGTTTCTACCAGGCAACAAAGCTGAGCTGTTTAAAAAAACATTATTACGGATATGTCGCATTTTTACTACGGTATTATAAAAAAATACATTTTCGGCTATACCACCACACGGGCACTCTTACATGTCAAACATGGTTCTAGTCGATGTAGTTGTGAACGGACCATGTGTGAATATGGCAAGTAGGCAATAGCCAATTAGCAAGAAATCGCTCGAACGAACCCCAAGAAGTCACACCACATCTTATAAAATTATTTACATTGCAAATACCAAGTATTTATAAATTCTTCAAGTGGTTGCCAATGGCATTCTCCCATGTGTGATAACACTGCCGGTGGCGAAGATTTCATCCAGTTGCTAAAATCTGTTAATCAAGAGCTTTTTCTACACTCCCCTTAATTCCTAAAGTGTTGTCTACAGTTGTCGTCTGCAGAACCAAGCTTCTTCAGACTACCTACAGGTTGCGGGCGTTGCATTTTTTCCTACCATGCAATTAAATGTTATAAACATTTTCCATCATTGCGAGTACGACGTAGATTTACTACTTGTGGTATATATCGTGAGGTTTGTTGTTTGCATCCCAAATATAAATTCAACCATTACAAAACGACCACATAAGCTTGTTTAAATGACTGTAATTTTTCCCAGCTAATTAAATAGAATGCTAATTGTAAACAGGCAGTACAGCACGTCGATCACTCGCGTCAAGTAGATCTAAATGTCACTAATTACATGGAAAAATGACAGTTAAAGTGTCCTAACGCGCGTTCAAAACGTTACGTGGTTACCCCCCAGGAATACATCAAGAAGACCGTACCTACACTAACATATCAATGATTGATGTATTTATAACTAATTAGCACACTTTGATATACATACATATCGTCAAATTTTGGTCAACGGGGTCTGCAGGAACAGTGACACCAGCACCGCCAGGGTCACTATTCCCTCCGCCGGGATCGTTCATCACAAATAATGAAACCAAATACTGAGCACGAGTTTTATTTCAGCACACACAAATCAAATTATTTAAATACGAAAACAAATGGTACTCACAAGACTTCCAATGAATCACGAACCACTGTACGTGTCTTGCCTCGAGGAATGTTCGATCAAAAGTGCCTCACTCTGGAGGTTTTAAAATAAGAAGCTTTTAGACTTAAAAGCTTTATTTAAAAATTAAAACACTTGATACTATTTTATACAGCAAATGGTAAGGTAACAGTCACAGAGTATGTTACAATATATACTTGTCAAGTAAAACGTTTTGTTTCACTCATAAGTCACCTTCCCCTTTAACTTTGTATCTTACAATCTCTACACTATATTATTACACACATTACAAGTCTAAAACTACTCTAGGTTTGACAATCCTTCCACTTCTAGTAGTCATTCTGGAAACTGTACCATCACTGGTCACATTATCAGTGTCATTTTCTAAATTTTCCTGGCTACCCATAGATACATTTTCATCTTGCTCACAATTGCTCGTTAGACCAGATAAAATAGGACTGAGATGCCTTTGATTATAATGGTTCTGATTTTCACTAAAATATTTTTTGTCTAGCAGGAGGGAGTCTCGTTTGAGCCGCCGTGCCGAACGGTCGCACGGACCCTTACCGTCCTCTGTCATTGTTTCTCCAAATTGCATAAAAAGCGCAGAAACAAAGGGCGCCTATCGCCAGATGTTCCAGTAAATTGCTCGCCGCGATCCCTGCCGTAGCCTAACCACGCTATCCGCTCCGATACGCGTATTATATATACATCTCGCGATACATACCGGTTTAAACAAATGTGCAGTGCGTCTATATATTATATAACAGTGAGTGCGACTGATGTGAGGGCGGTCCGAGTCTTCGCTACAAAGTCGCCCAAGCTCAACAGATAAATCCGGTGAGATCAGACCATTTTTTACTTACTGTATTAATGCTAAAATCACAAGAATGTGGTGTTACGAACCCGCCAGAGGGAACCCACCATGTCTGATTATTTCTAAAAAGGTAGCATACATAAAGTAAAGGACGTAAAAACAAAGACTCCTAGTACAGAGTAGGTACTGTATAATGACTGGTTAATGTGTCGACGCACTGCACACGCATCCGCGCAGTGCGCACGCACGGCGTAGGTATACCTAGTTATATACAATCCTGGACTTAGTTGGGCCTGATGACTTCCTAGCCTAGTAGAGGATAACCCATGGCGATGAGCTTCTCGTTTGTGCTGGTTTTTCTGTACAAGTTTAATTGCACATATTAGCCGACTTGTAATCTAGCTTTGGTAGCTCGCTTCCTATCGCGATGGAGATTCAACACGTCGGACTCTTAATACTATGCATACATGCCTGTATGCATAGTACCGGCAGAATACCATCATAACAGTAGGTCAAAATCAAAATCAATCAATTGTAAAATGCTGTCTACATAAGATATAGGTACCGGATACATGAAATCGAATAATACCTAACAACTATCCCAAACCGCTTTGGTTCAAATATTTCCCAGCATCAGGCAGCAATTTTTTTCTATAACCCCAAGTACCTCGGTGAAATGTATTATGATAGTGAACCTTTTCTAAAAACAACAACCGTAGCACACCGTCATAAAACACTTTTTCCTGCGTACACTAAAGACAAAAGCACACTAGCCCTATGACAACTGACAACATCTGCTGGCTATTTGCCTGCATCGCCTACACGAAATTGACAAAGCCCAAATATCGGCAAACAATAGCGCATATTTAAGCAAATGACGTAGTTATGCAACAAACCCAATTTTTTATCGTCATCGACTCAAATTAAGGCGCACCGATAGCCAGATACAACTACAGCAGCCAAGAACTACCCAACGCTCTCCAAAGGGCAATAGAAAAACCACGGAAATCAATCGCAATCACTTTAGGTGAATTTAATGCACGCATACCAACAATCGGGGAACATGGTGACTGTATGAACCCACGCCACGCCAGATGGGCTTGAATAGGCAAGCGATATTAAAAACATAGAGGATGAACATGCTAGGTTCATAATCTTGTAATAAGTACCGAAAACACCAGAACGAAAAGAAAACCAAACTCCAATTAAACTGGATGCCAAAAAAATACCTAGAGCTTAAGCGAGGAGCAAAAAGCGTTGAATTGTTATGCAAGCCTCAGAAGACTGAAGAACCTTAAGAAAAAATACGAGTTATGCTTTTGTTCCACATGAAGAAGACGTCTCCTTAGGAAGATCGCCTAACCACGAAAACAGGCAAATTAAATACTGGCTGCCGGTCAACTCTCCCAGGGACAGGGTTTGTTACACTCTGTTTTGTTGTGCAGTGAGCAGTGTCAACATCTTGGTTAAGTTTATGAAAATAATTAACGTGGTGTCTGTGTCTACAGGTAAAAAACAGTGGTATCGGTGAATTTAATAGTTTATATCTGCGACAATGTTTGGTGTGTAGTAACAACATTTTAAGTAGGTAATAGTGTCTTTATCACGTATGCCATTGTCAAGCAGCAAGTGCGCACATGGATACGTACTGGAAAATACAAGTTGTCGTTGTTGCGAGTCATATTATGACCTCATTACAACATGACAATACAACCACAGAAGCACACAACTAAAGAGACTTTTAACAACACTGCACGAGAAATCGACGCAATGGAAGAAACAGACTGCAAATAAGAAGAGCAGGTAGAATGATCGCCTGAATCTACCTCTAGAACTGATCGGTCGAGAACACCTTGCAACGTGGACCAGCTAAATTTTCCCACACTAATAACGAAATAGACACCAAACCCCAATAAACCCGGAACGAAAAAATAAATAAATATATACATATATATATATATATATATATATATGTATATATACATATATATATATATATATATAAATACCTACAGTTTATGTGACATATAAATAAAAAGGGAAAAGCGTTGATCATGCAAGCGTTAGAAGACGGGACCACCTTACGAATGGATACGAGATATGTTTTTATTTCAAGGGCGATAACGTCTCTCCGGCATGATCGCTAACCCACGAAAACAGGCAAATTAAATAATGGCTGCCGGTCAACTCTCCATGTTGTCACATGACAATGTTTAGTGTGAAGTGATAAAATGTAACGTAATAGTGTCTGTATCACGTATATTCATCAAGCAGCAAGTCATGCACCCACATGGATACCTACTGGAAAACACAAGTTGTCAATATTTTGGGACAAGATATCCAACGCACCAGGGACTTCGATAATTCCAAAGCAACAAACGGATTAAAACCAAAGGAGAACGGCAAACAAAGGCCAAGGAAACAACGACACAATAACAGCAAAATGCTCAGATGGCATCGCAGCGTAACCTAATCGCAGTCATTTACCCTTCTATACATATTTACACAATTATATATCCATACTTCCTTTCACTGGGCACGATGCAAGTATTCGGTCTGGTTTTCTTCCCTCGCTCCTCATCCTGACTGCAACAGCCCCACACTCCTGTCCTATACTTATTGGCTCACTGGTGCCTCGGATAGGTGGGTCAGTTGACCTTGCCAGGGCGGCAGAGGACGAGGAAGTACAAGAGAGAGCCCGAGTGCACGCCCTGTCTCGGAACTGGTAGTTCCGGACAGGGGCTGTTAAGGTTCCCATACACCCCTGGCTGTGTCTGCCCGTATCGTGCCAGCGCGTGCTCTCGAGCAATGTCAAGGAGCCTCCTCGTCGCTCCCTCCCGGGCATGGCCAACGCCTCCGCGTCCTTGCAGCAGAACTGCTGGCTGGCTGAGTCACCGGAACGGAACGGAACGGAACGGGAAATATTTTTTGTCTAGCAGGAGTGATGTGCGGTACTCGGGCGATTATTCTAACCGCGCGCTTTTGGAGACGGAAAATTCTTACCCACTCAGCACAGCGTCCCCATAGTTGCCTTTTAGTCCTCGTACGTTCTGATAAAATATATCTAGGTTACGGGCTTTAGGGGCTGCTGCTGTGCGAACGAAAAAATGTTCGTGTTTTATTACATGATTTTTTGTCATTATCATTTGTAGGCAATAGCCCAGGCGGGCCGGTATCGCTATCATTTGCGGTTGCTATTCGGGTAGGAGTTGGGCTTGTTTGGGAGGTACTTAGTAATGCCATCTGTGTGGGTGTGGGTGCCTCAGAATGGTGTTCTTTCCCGTTTATAAACAATCGGGTGCCCTTTATAACTGCATGGTGTCCGGCCCGGCGTGCATTTCTGAGGCGATCTCGCAGTGTTTGCCTCTCTTTCAGTGCCTTGTCATCTAAGACTTCCGACACCGCGTAGCCTGTATTCCGGAAGCAATGGGCGTTACTAATTACGTAATGTTTCATTCGCTTGCTTAAAAGTTCAATGATAATCGGCCGGCGGTTGGATCTTTTTCCTATTCGTTTTACCGACTCGATAAATCCATTGATATTTACGTTAATCATTGAACATACAGTTCAGACGATAACACACATCTGAATCACTCTCCCCGTAGTGCTCATCAAGGCCATATAATACAATTTTTTTGCCGTTCTGGGGCACGATTTCATTTCGTGAGTTTTCAATTGCTTCAAATTTGGTTTTCAGATCCTGTAGTTGGTTTTTTATGTCATGATTTTCTTTCTGCAGCACATCAATTGTTGCCGTGACAGTTTGTAGGTCCTGTTTTAATACTTCTCGTTGTGTCATTTGAGACGCTCGAGCTCGTATCCTCGAGGGCGATATTGTCTATTGACATATCTGCGGTGGCGGAATTATTATTAAATATGCTATTGCAAAAAGTGGTATATTCCTTTGTGAAATGCCGACAATGTTTATAAATACCAGTGAAATCACGTGTTGCCGCGAGACAAGTCGAATAATTGGATTTATTTGATAATATTAATACTTAAATTATTTTCAGTCAAATAATATAAATAATAGGCTAATGTAGAAGACGTGAACCAATAATAAAAATTTAAATAAAATTCCCGCCTTCAGTTATGATTTTTTGTTTCAACAAATCTGGGTGTGGGATATACCCACTGTTCGCCAATTTTAGCACTTCACATTTACTATCTCTAGCTCAAAATTTGATTCCATAGGTTTACAACCCCAATAAATGCGAACTGTACATTGACCCAAACAACATCAACAAAAACGAAATAAAAAATACATTTGAAAATATCTGCCCCGGAATCAAAATTTTAAGCAGACTCCCTTCTCCCTTTACCTCCTTGGTGCACCCGTCTTTGACGAGGCCATTCCGGGATTTATCAGCAAAAACATTGATAATTTTCACACCTTTTCGGACCGCTTTCTAGAAATTAACTCCCATATGGCACTATTCATTTTGCGGCACTGTCATTTCGTTCCTAAATTTACTTACGCTATGCGCTGCAGTCCCTTTTTGAAACTCCGAAATTTCTGTGAAAACTTGGACAGTATTATTTGGACTCAAATTGAAAAAATCATTAATATAAAAATCGACAACAAAATGTTCCTTATCGCATCTCTACCGGTAAGGTTCGGAGGTCTTGGGTTGAGACAAATATCGAGCGTAGTACTTCCAGCGTTTCTGTCTTCGGTACACAGTACGCTGCCTCTCACAGGCAAGACACTTAAAACACCCTCATTAGGTGATTGTGAGATAGCGTGCTTGTCCCAGGCCAGGGATGCCTGGAAGGTTGCTTGTCCTAACAAAGACTTTCCTTCTAACCCAAACCTCCAGAAACTCTGGGACGAACCTATTTGCCGGAGAGTGCATGAGCACCTACTGGAGACATGACCATCACCACTGGAAAGGGCTTGCCTGCTAGCCATATCTGAGAGGCAGTCTGGCCAATGGCTACATGCCTAGCCCTCAGCCAATTTCGGGACCTCCTTGACCCACACAGTTTCCGGGTTTCAGTAGGTCTGCGACTCGGAGCCAATCTCGTCGACCTCTGCCTCTGTGGTGCAACCGTAGACCGCCTAGGTCATCACGGCCTCGCCTGCTCCAGAAGCGCCGGTCGCCTGTCTCGCCATGCCTGCCTCAACGACATAATCCGTCGAGCTCTGGCCAGCGTCAGCGTGCCAGCCACACTGGAACCTAGTGGCCTGGCGCGGGACGACGGAAAGAGGTCCGACGGACTCACCCTCGTGCCGTGGCAACGGGGACGGCCATTAATCTAGAATAAGAATAAGAATAAGAATAGTTTATTTACCAAAAATAAATTTAACAACTTACATGATCGGTGACTTCCACACTAGGCACAGCCTGTATCGTGGGAGTCGGGATCGCTTACGAGAGTTACAGAATATCATGCGGCGTTATACAACAATTACGGAAAAGTAACATTAGACACTATTAACACTAGAGTAGTCTTATAGACATATTTGTAATATCTAATATATTAGATAGTTTAATAATTTCGTATTAAATAAAGTTTACAGTAAATTTATCTATATAAAAGAAGGAAAAAAAAAAAAAAAACACTAGAGAGACTTAACAATTTAAATTTAAATATTTAGTCTAGTGATTTTATTTATGTGAATAAGTGTAGGTAGTGTAAGTGTGTGTGGAGAAGGGAAGGATGCAAATGAGTGAGCATTAATTTACTTTAACGCTTCTTCAGCCTGATTGTACGTCCACGACGCCAAGAGCTCACGTATTCGAGTTTTAGCTACAGCCAAGCGACAGAGTTTTATGTCACAGACTTTAACAATGTTATTATAAATATGAGGAAGGACATATAGTTTAAAGCGTTTGGCAAAAGCAGTTTTTACAGCCGGTAACGGACATTTAAAGACTCTTTTCTTTAGTAGTTCAGGATAGGATGGGAGTTGTTGAATTGTTTTGTAGGTGAAGATGGCAGCCCGATACAAGAATAATTTCCGCACGCTTAACACTTCAGCTTCTTTATAGAGGTCTACAGTAGGAAAGCGTCGGGGTCTACGCAGGGCAACCTTCAGTACTGCTCTTAGGGCACGTTCTAAGGTTAGTAGTAAAGACTTAGCACAGCCACCCCAGGCTAAAATACAATAATCAAGGATAGACTGACACAAGGAAATATAAATCAGTTTTAACAACTTTCTATCAGCACAGTTTCTTAACAATTTCATTGTATACATAAATTTTCGTACTCTTTTAGATGTAGCTGCTATATGCTTCTTGAAGTTGAGATTCTCGTCCAGCATAACACCTAAGTACTTTACGGAACCAACTCTGGTGATATATGCACAGTTACACCTCGTGTCATCAGCCATATGGGGAGCACCACAGTTCGATACGTGCACTTTAAGATTCCTCATAAGAGCTACAGGGCGAGATGAAACAGTCTTATGAAAGCATAAGAATTGCGTTTTCGTGGCGTTCATTGTTAGAAGATTGTAATTTAACCAATATTTAACTCTTTTTAAACCCTCCGTAGCCGTAATTCGTACATCCTGCCAAGAATCACCATGGAACAGTAACGCCGTGTCATCAGCGTAACATAGAATTTCACACTTATCCAATTCCAGTGTCAATATGTCGTTAATATAGGCTGTAAAAAGCGTGGGTCCTAAAATACTTCCTTGTGGTACGCCAAATGACACAGGTTTCAGGTCACTAACTTTGTCACCGATTCTAACACACTGGCTTCTACCAGACAGGTAACTAGTAAACCAATCTAGAGCGATACCACGAATGCCATAGGACTCCAGCTTTTTGAGAAGTATGGGAATCGACACCGTATCGAAAGCCTTTGCGAGATCAAGAAAGACTCCGACACATTGGCGTCCCCCATCGAGGTGAGATACAGCGCTATCTACTAACAATGTCATCGCATCTTCAGTGGACTTCCCTTGGCGGAATCCAAATTGGCGGTCAGATATAAACTTGTTATGCTCCAGATAATGAGTTAGACGTTTATTCACAACGCGCTCGAGAAGTTTAGAGAAAGCCCCCAGAAGAGAGATAGGCCGGAAGTTATTTGGAGTGTTCGAAGGTCCTCCTTTATGTATCGGGATTACCGTCGCAGTCTTCCAGCTCTGCGGGAAATAACCTGACTCTATGCTGAGGATAAAGATAGCAGCTAATGGTTCAGCAATTACATCGCCCAACTTTTTTAACATCCCATTGCCCACACCATCAGAACCAGTAGAGCTATGTGGGTTAAGAACTCTTATGAGACTAAGTATCTCATGTGGGGTGGTGGGCAGAATATAGAAAGAACTAGAAGTTGTACGGTTATAGCAGAATTTCCTAGCTAGAGACTCCTGAGATTCGTTTAAATCCGATAAAATGGAACTAGCTAATTCAGAGCCAACTGTCGAGAAATATTCGTTGCACTTATTGAGAGCCTCCTTAGGTGAGCTCTCAGCTTTAACAAGATCATCTGAACAATTCACTCTGGACTTCTTATGCGTGATGCGATTTATCGAGTTCCAGAGTTTACGGGGCGCATTTTTGTTTTCAATCAGGTCCTTTTTATCAAATTCTTCCTTTAGTTTTCTAAGTAATGAGATATAAAAATTTCTATATCGGGTATAAACTAGTTTTTTAAAATTATCATTAGGATCTTTACGAGATTCCAGATGGAGTTTATCTTTGTGCCTAGAACATCTTAATAAGCCGGAGGTCATCCAAGGTTGCAAAGTGTACTTTGAACGGCTAAATTTCACCTTTTTAGAGTGTTTAGTCAAGGTATTACTGATCACTGAGGAGAATAAGTCTGCGGCACCGTCAACGTTAGAACTACGTAGTAAGGGGGTCCAGTCTGTAGACTTTAACTCTGCTCTAACCTAATCGTAATCTGTAACCATTTTTACGCGTTCAGATTTGACTGGTTTATCTAGATGAACCGAGATCCCCACCATAGTTATATCGTGATCAGATACGTCAGCGGAACACACCATTGACTCAGCTTGACATTGAGCTGGTACGAAAATATGATCCAAACAGGACTTATGGTGAGTGACAGTGTTTACGCAGGGTACCAAACAGTGTTCAGCCAAAGTACATAGATCTAGGACGCTACATGCGTTGACACCCTAGCGCCGTCCCACCTCGGCACGACGTCGTTGAAGGCGGGCAGTGCGGCCGCTGCTGCTGAAGCTGCAAAGCGCCGCAAATACGCATCTTTAGGTGACAGTTACGTATTTGCGGCGTTTGCCGTGGAGACCTTGGGTCTATGGGGACCGGAGGCATTAAAACTGTTTAATGAAATTTCAAAAATGCTCATCCGATCCACTGGTGACCATAGGGCTGGCTCGTTCCTCGCTCAACGCATTGGCATTGCCATTCAGCGAAGTAATGCAGCCAGCCTTATGGGCACCATACCAAGTGGTATTGATCTAGGGGATATATGTAAATATAGTGTAAATACCCCATAGGTTAAGTTAGGTTTAGTCATTTTAGTAGTTTTATAGACATTTTTGTAATATATGCTATTTATTCCTATGAAACATCAAAAAAAAAACATTTTACTTCACTTCACGTTCGATATACATTAAGTGTGCACACTTATCTCATAATATATATATATACTACATGGAATGTTTTACTAGTTATCCAGGTGTGTGATATTTGCAAATTTTCTCTCGAGGAATCATGCCCCTATCCTCAGCAAATTGTATTGTTGACTCGATCGTATTGAAAGTGGTCATAATCTTTCTCAAGGTCCATTGGCCTTTAATTTTTTCAGCATACAGAGTGTACCAAAATACGCTACGGTAGCCTAGTGGTTCAGGCATGCGGCTGTCAAGCGGCGGTCGCGGGTTCGAATCCCGGCTCGTACCAATGAGTTTTTCGGAACTTATGTACGGAATATTTACCGTTAGCTTTTCGGTGAAGGAAAACATCGTGAGGAAACCGGTCTAATCCTAATAAGGTCTAGTTTTCCCTCTGGGTTTGAAGGTCAGATGGCAGTCGCTTTCGTAAAACTAGTGCCTATGCCAAATCTTGGGATTAGGTGTCAAAGCGGACCCCGGGCTCCTTTAGGGGCATTTCCGGGAATAACGCTAGGAGGATGATGACAGAGTGTACCAAAAATGGTGTGTGACCGATCAAGCAAGTGCATAACAGGTATCGTGTCCTGATAAGAAAAAACCAAGAGAAAACCTTTTTACACGTTTTTTTAAACATTTGTATGGAGCGTTGGCCGATTGGGGCGACCTGCTCCATACAAATAAAAAAAAAATCGCGTCAAAAATAAATATTTTAGTTTTTTATTATCAGAACACGATACCATTACCTGTTATGCCCAAAACTATGGGATCTAAAATTTGATTTTTTCACCCTTGCCAAGTTATATAATTACCTTAGCATTTGTTTTATAATGGGTTGGATGGTATCGCAGATTCTGAGCTTTTTGATAGTCGGTATGTTGTTTGGCGGCGGGATCGCGACCTAGTGCTGATTGGGCAGAGTCGGGGAGGTGGTGTCGTTATAGCTACCCGGAAGGAGTTGGCTGTAGTTCCTCAATCTGCCTATCAATCCTCAGCGGAGGACTTGTGGCTCACTTTAACAATAAACAATACGGTAAAGTTACATTTATGTGTTGTATACTTATGTAAACAGGGGCAGGGGTACTCATATTCCGACCAACTTTGCAACTTTTTGGATAGATTGGGGGAATTTGTAAATATAAATCCTGATGATAAATTCCTTATAATCGGCGATTTTAATTTAAGTAATATTGTGTGGACGCTCATTTTCATTTCATTTATTTGCCATAAATTGCATGTTATACACAGGATGGTACAGTGGATACAGTTTGTTAATTTGTCTCAATACAATTTTACCAATATGGTGTAGCAATAATACTAAGAATAATTAAACATTAATTACACATAAAATATCTCCATATTATTGATTTTTCCTTATATAGTACTCACTTAAGCTATATGGACACAGTTCAACAAGGTATTTTTTTAATGCAAGTATAAATTTTGTAGACGATAGGGCCTTAATTTCAACTGGCAAGGCATTGTACACCTTTGCTGCAACATGGTTATGGCATCTAGAAAACATTGCTGTTCTGCCAGCTGGGACCTTAACGTCATTCACAAATATATGATTAAGTCTGTCACTTTTAAAATCGTTCTTCAATGGAAACTCGTCTGGAAATCGGCGCACGAGTTTGCAGAGCTCCATAATATAAAGAGCTGTCAGAGTAAGCAGACCTAGTACTTTGAAGGATTGCCTACATGACTCTCGACTTGACCTAATTCCACATAAAATACGCACGCACTTTTTTTGTAATATAAATAATCTTCTCTCTTTCTTTCTAATTAATTGTGCTTGTGCCTTAACAAAACCTATATTATTATTATTTCGTACATCTTTTGTTGAATGTTCTGTCCCGTCGGTTTGGAAATCAGCTTTTATTACTCCAGTTATAAAGAAAGGCCCTAAAACGGACGTAACAAATTATAGGCCGATTTCCAAATTGTGTATTTTGGCTAAGGTTTTGGAAAAATTGTCCATTTGCAGGTTTCATCAGTATTCAAAAACACTCAACATGGTTTTGTTCAAAGGATGACAGTGTCTAATCTTGCGTTACTGAACGATTTTGTGTCTGAGACAATGGATTCTGGCCACCAGGTGGATGTAATCTATACTGACTATAGTAAGCCTTTGATAGGATTGACCACGATATCTTTATATATAAACTTTACTTAATGGGTATTAGAGGGGATCTTCTGAGGTGGTTTATGTCTTACATAGAAAATCGCTGCCAGTCGGTAGTGATCAAAAACTACATGTCAAGCTGGGTATCCGTACCAAGTGGCGTTCCCCAGGGATCTTTGTTGGGACCACTCCTTTTTAACGTCTTTGTGAATGATATATCTACCTGTTTTCGGTTTTCTAAGTTACTCAGTTTTGCTGACGATATGAAGATTTTTGCCAAGATTGCTTCACCTGAAGATTCTACTGCGCTGCAGTCTGATCTAGGCCGCCTGGATAGATATTGTGTTATGAATAAATTGGATTTAAATCCCTCAAAATGTTTAACCCTAATACCTACTTCTTATTCATTGAAAGGTAACTGTATTCAGCAACTAACCAGCATAAGAGACCTAGGGGTTTTTCATGATTCGAAGCTTATTTTTAATGAACACGTCGATAATATTATAAGTAAAGCTTCTAAGTCACTTGGATTTATAATGCGTAGTTCGGTTTGTTTCACACGTATTCAGACGCTTAAAATCTTGTATTGTGCTTATGTGGGAAGCAAGTTGGAATACGCATCTCAGATCTGGAATCCCCAATATAAAATTTACATCGATAGAATTGAGCGATTACAATCCAAATTCATGAAATTTCTTTGCTATAAAATGCATATACATTACAGCTCATCTAATTATTTAACCTTATGTAAAAAGCATCACCTGATACCCCTTGTTAAGCGTCGTGAAATTGCTGATGTCTTATACTTGTTAAATATAATAAGAAGCAATGTTGACTGTCCTAATTTACTTGGTAAAATTCATTTCAATACTCCCATAAGAAGTTTCCGCCATTTTCGTCCTATTAGCATGTTCCATGTTTCCACTAAATATAGAAAGAATAGTTTTTTGTGCAGAGCAGGCAGGAGTTTAAACGAAGTTGTAGTTAAATTAGATATAGACATATTCTGTGATAGCATACAAGCAATAAAATCTAAACTGACAAGATTCTTCATGTGTGATACTTCAGGTGTAGGCTCGGGTTACTATAGAGTTTATATATATTCTAATTTATTAACTACCTTGTACTTGTATATTCCCATTGCCATGCTTGCTATTGGTGCGCGATTGGTTACTGTGCGTAATGTACGCTAAGTTTAAGTTTGGCTATAGATTTATTTGTGTTAGTTTATTTCTATAAGTGAGAACCTGTAATTGGCTATATGGTTTTATTATTTTGTCTATAAATATGTTGCGCTGTTGGTTTTCCATGTATCAATAAATAAATAAATAATTTCAACTTGATTCTTTGCGTTCCTGAGCAAAAGGGTCTTGAGCATGACAGACAGATAACGAAGAGGAAAACTTTGAACACACGGGAACGTCAGCGGTTGACACTGCGGCAGGGATGCTCCGAGGTAGGCCCTACGGCGGCGTCGCCCTATTGTGGAATAAAAATGTGTTTCGGAATGTGTCAGTCGTAAAGTGTAGTAACCCGCGGATATGTGCCGTAAAAGTGACTATGGGTCAAAGGTCATTTTTAGTGTTAAGTTTGTACATGCCTACGGAAAAAGGGGAAAACCTTACTGACTTCACGGATTGCCTGAGTACAGTGAGTGCTATAATAGACAATAACAATACTGAGTCCGTGTACATACTTGGAGACTTTAATGCGCATCCAGGCGGCTTATTTTACAGGGAACTTTCATGCTTTTGCGATGACCAGGACTGGACGTGTGTGGATGTGAATACGTTGGGTCTGCAATCTAGTACGTATACATTTGTAAGCGATGCTCATGGTTCGGTGAGCTGGCTAGATCACTGTCTAACTAGTGAGTCGGCTGTTGGTTCGATTGCAAGTGTATACGTGCTTTATGCCGTTGTTTGGTCAGATCATTTCCCTCTGGTAGTAGAATGTAATTTACATGTAATTAAGCCAAAAATATGGTCTATGGATAAAACTCCACTAAATAAGACTATATGGGGTGATAGAAAACCAGAGCAAGTTGACATGTACAATAAAGAATGTAATTCCAGATTAAAAATCATAGATTTTCCGGAAAAATTGCGTCAATGTTGCGATCGCATGTGTACTGATACCAGTCATAAAAAGGTATTAGACAAATTGTATATATAATCTGCGCATTGACGGAATCATCTATTGTTAGTGGCACGATGCATACCTGTGGTATAACAAAGAAAAAGCCCGTTGTCGGTTGGAACAGGCATGTGAGTGAAGCTCACGCGACGGCCCGGTTGAAATTTGAGGTCTGGTTGTGGCATGCTAAGCCGAATGTAGGACCAGTGTTTCATGAAATGCGAGAAAGCAAGAGGATCTTTAGATCTCGGTTAAAGTGGTGTCAGAAGAACGAAGAACAAATTAAATTAGATATTATCGCGAAATATCACTCTAAACGAGATTTCAAGGGTTTCTGGAAGGCAGCAAACAAACTTAATTCCAAGCCTGGCTGTCCCGTGAGTGTAGAAGGCATTAATGATAACAAATGCATTGCCGACATGTTTCAAAACCATTTCCAAGTCGAGTCACCACTGGGACTACCACAGTCAACGGGGGTGTCAGATGCTGGGTCGCGTGGTCAGGGGATGATCACCAGGTATATGGCAAGGGATGTTGTCAAAGCAATTAAATGTATGACAAGGGGTAAGTCTCCTGGTCACGATGGCCTCAGCATTGAGCACCTCCAGCATGCCGGCCCGCATCTGCCAACAGTTCTGGCGATGTTGTACACATTATGTGTAGGGCACTCGTACCTGCCGTCGGATGCGATGAAGACTGTGGTGGTGCCCATCGTGAAAAACAAAACCGGTGATATTAGCGACAAAACCAATTACAGACCTATTTCACTGGCTACCATTATAGCCAAGGTGTTTGATAGTATGCTTAACGCCCACATTGATAAGTATCTCAAATTACATGATAATCAATTTGGATTTAAGCCAGGATTATCCACAGAAACTGCAATTGTGGGTCTTAAGCATATTGTCAAGTACTACACGGACCGACAGACAAATGTATACGCATGCTACCTTGACCTATCTAAGGCGTTCGATATGGGTAATTGGGTCAATCAACTTTTCGACCCACACTTTTGAGAGGATATCAGTTTTTTTATTTATTTTATTTTTTCATAGATATTATACATTGAAGTATATTTTCAAATAGCATGAACATTCAAGCATGACATATGTAAATGGGCACGATGTCTGTTGTATGTTTTTTCCTATATTCATAAATAACTTAAATAACCCCCATAAAAGTGTCTATTGCGTTACCAGAGAGGATTACCTTAGTTACCGACAATAAAACACAATTTTAACTTACTTTTATATTTGTTTTACTTTGGCATGCATAATCAAACAGTTTGGTATATTCAGTCTTAATTTAAGTTACATACATGAGTATATAATATTAACAATATGTATTTAGCGTTACCACCGAGATCCAAAATTTGCATTTTGTTTGTATAATTCTCTATTGAGAGTGACAAACGCTTCAAAAGCTTTGAAAAATGATAATCAACTTTTAAGACAACTTAAACAAGAAAATAATAAGTGAAACTTCCAAAAACAATCGTAAAATAATAGTGATAACTATACAAAGAAAAGAGGACATAAAAGTAACACCGGAGACAATTAGGTAACACCTTAGACAAATTCTTCTCTATACGACGTAACACCAGAGACATTCTACTAACACCAGAGACATTCTACTAACACCAAGACACACGTCTCAGAAATTGAGTTAAAAAAACTAAGGTATGTTAGAATATGAACTATTGGTTTATAAAATATGTTCAAGTAATTATGAAAATGTAATTTTCTGAAACCAGTTCCAACTTAACATTTTAATAAATCCGCAATCTACGACCACGATCCACGATTGATTCTCATTACAACTATTATAAATTTATTAATTTCAACAAGTAATCAGCAGTCTTTTGCTATTCCTAACCTAATATATACCTATGAAGAGTTATTTTTCAAAAACATTTATAGGATTATCAAATTGGTAATAGATCCGACGTCCTTTTCTCAATATTGCAGGCATTGGCAAAATTTTAATAATATCGTCATATCATAATGTACATAGTTAACATAGTGTTCATCCAATTTGAATACCTTCGCCTCTTTTTTAGCCACTACTCGTAAGAACATAACCTGTACCTCTCCGTCTTCTTCGATATTGGCCAAGGCTTTGCATACGAAGTAATATTTTTTCTTCTTCGAATTATCACTATAGACAACCTACCACTACACACCTATAGACGAACTAGCACTAGTCGAACAGGACCGTAATATGGCCATTACAGAAAACCAGCTAGAGTGTGACATGGCCACCATGAATGATTACTTTGTCCGCTGGCGACTGCGTCCTAATGCCTCCAAAACCGAAGTGAGCTGCTTCCACCTAAGCAACCGAATTGCCAACAAGAAAATTTGCATCCCCTTCAGAGGCTCCATGGTTTTTCACAACCCACTACCAAAATACCTCGGTGTCACCCTGGATAGAAGTCTAACGTACAGCCCCCATCTCGAAAACGTAGCAGCAAAATTACGGCCCAGGTTAAACATCCTGCAGAAACTAACTGGGACCAAACTGGGGTGCCTCTGCCAGCTGCCTACGAATAACCGCTTTGGCGCTCGTGTAGTTATCCGACGGCAGAATACTGTGCCTCTACCTGGCGTAACAGCTCTCACACTAAAACCGTAGATACGCAGCTAATTGCCACAATGCGCTTGATCACGGGTTGCATGAAGCCCACTCCTGTACACTGGCTCGCAGCTTTAAGTAACATCCCCCCCCCCCCTCTCCACCTGCGCCGCCAACGCCACCTGCTCCGGGAGGTAGATAAAGCCCATAGACGACCGGATCTACCAATCAATAGGGACCTGGCTTCCTTTACCAAAAAACGACTTAAGTCACGAAGCCCTCCGGCGCTGCTGGCCCACCAACCCAGCTCCCGACGGAGCCTAAATGAGGCTTGGTCTGATGAATGGTCTGCCGCTGACACCCCTCCTGAACTTTTTGAACTGGACCCGGGCAGCCACCCACGTGGATTCAACGAACCACGCCGTGTCTGGTGCATGCTGAATCGCCTGAGAACGGGCATATACCATTGTGCCCACCTCCGGAAAAAATGGGGCTGGAGCGAACAGGAATGCTGCTGTTGCGGATGCCCAAAACAAACTGTGCGGCATATCGTCTTGGAGTGTCCGCTAACCAAATACGATGGTCCAGCAGAAGATTAAAAAAAAACTTACGGGTGCAGCTGCTAATTACCTGGCAGAATGTAATTTTAGATTATAAAACAGTGTATTCATTGTGATTGCCTTACGATAAATAAATAACAACGCCATGTAGAAAGTCACCGATTGACACCTGCATTGAAGTTTTATAGTTACTCGTGGACGGCTGCTATTCATCGACTGTGTCAACAGGGACCTTGGAAGAGTCAAAATTCTCCTTATTGCCAGAGCGTATTTGCATGTCTTCGTCGCCCGTATCTGAAGAACTTTCATAAATTGTTCGGTAAATACTGGTGCGGGAACGGGACAATGTATTGTGAATATTTTTCAATACATACACTAAGTGAACTAAGAGGCACATCATCATCTGATGATAAATCACGACTTGCAGGTTCAGCATTTTCTTCTAGTTGTGATCCTTGTGTAAGTGAATTGAGAGGTACATCATCATCTGATAATACGGCACGACTTGCAGGTTCAACATTTTCAGCTACTTGTTGTATTCCTTGTGCAGTATGTTCAATGGTTCGTATGTAATATATCTGAGGGTCGTAGCAGTCGCAAACACCTCTCGTGAGGGATCCGCAAAAACAGCTCAGTGATCGATAGTTTAAGTGATTTCTGTTGTCCGTGAATATTTGATGGACTTTCATTGTTCCAACCAGTCGTAGTATTACAATTTGCAGCTGTTACAAAGAGAATTTAAACAATATTCAATGAAATTGTCTCTGGAGTTACCAACTATGTCTTTGGAGTTACCACAAAAGTAACTCAGTATACAGGTAACTCAGGTGACATTTGCCAGTATTTTGCAAATTAAATGAAATCCACTTAGTATTAGGAATACTTCTATGCAATAATCAAAACTTTATTTCTATGTCCTTGAAAAACAACATGGTTCGTAAAATTTATATCAGTAGTTACCGATGAAATCGCGGTAACTCAGCCGACAGCGATTAAACACACGCACCACCACCGAAAGCTCGTCGCTCACTGGCGGCCTGCCGACATCGTCAACGGACTTCGCCGCCGCTCCGACAGGGAGGCCGCCAATATTTTAGTAGGTAGTGTCCGAATTATGCACGTGTAGATTTTTTACGTGCGACTTTTAAAGGTAACTCAGTATACCAATGTAAACAAGAATTCCTTTGGACATAAATTCTAGTTTTTTTCTGGAAATCTATTATCAACTGATCACTTTTATAATTCGAAAGTATTAAAGTTTGTATTTTAATGTATCGATGATAAATAAATTAAGCATAGTTTATACAGTTTTTTTTAATTTATCGGCATAGTAAGTTGTCCTCACGCGTTTTGGACGGCAATATTATGTATGGAAGAAAAAAAATGTCAATGGAGTTACCACAAAATCTAGATATATTTGAGGATAATTTCGAACGTAACATGTAAGTTACGATGCTTTATAGTCTGGAATTACTATAGTTCGTCGTTTAATGTCAAGTTAAGTAGATTTATGAAGTTTTGGTCAGATATAACTGAGGACACCAAAGTGTGGGTGGAAAAGTTGATTGACCCAATTACGACATCCTCTGGCAGAAATTGAATGACTCTGGCGTGCCAGCTGACCTGAATAGCACTCTCAAATTCTGGTACCATAACCAATCCAATGTCGTACGATGGGCGGGGGTGTATTCGGATGCATACAGGCTGAAGTGTGGAGTAAGACAAGGAGTACTAACCTCGCCTAAGCTCTTCAACCTGTATGTAAACGGACTTATAGAGGAGCTCAGCAGCGCCCGCATCGGTTGCCATATTGACGGAGTGTGCGTAAATAATATTAGTTACGCAGATGATATGGTGCTGCTTAGTGCCTCTCCATGCGGACTTACGAAACTGATAGGCATCTGTGAACGGTACGGAATGAGTCACGGTCTGCAATACAATGTGCTGAAAAGCGAATGTATGGTCTTTAAGGTTAGGAATAAAAGTCCACAGGATATTCCACCTATAAAACTAAATGGGAAGGTACTGACTGTGGTATCACAGTTTAAGTATCTGGGGCATATTGTGACGTCTGACCTTAAAGACGGTACAGACATTGAGCGGGAACGAAGAGCATTGTCTGTGAGAGCTAACATGATCGCTCGCAGGTTTGCTGGATGCTCGAGACAGGTCAAGTTAACCCTATTCAGGGTCTACTGCACGTCCTTATATACCAGCGGCCTGTGGGCGAACTATACACAGACACAATACAGTGCTCTTCGTGTTCAATTTAATAACGCATTCAGGATGCTGATGGGGCTGCCCCGATATTGCAGCGCGTCAGGGATATTCGCAGAGGCGAGGGTGGACTGTTTCCACACTACTATGCGCAAGCGCTGTACATCCCTGGTGCGTAGGGTATGGGCCAGTGCCAACAGCATCCTGAAAATGATCGCTGAACGTATGGACTGTGTGTATCTAAACCACTGCTGTATGATGCACGCAAACACACATGTTAATTATGAGGTCGCATGACATTTGACATTTTGAGATTTAAATGAATGATTAATTATCTTGACATCTTGGTGAATTTTTTATTAGATTATTAAATATTTATACAATTTTATTATTAGTTGACTATGTAATGTAAATTTCAAACTGGCCAAATCGTATTATTTTATTATTTATTACTATTATCACTTTAAATTAACTTTATGTGTGCTATTTATGAACTTTGTAACTGTCTACTAATATTAAGCTAAGTCTTACTAACAATAATGATCCATGTTGGTCTCTGAATAAATAAATTGATTGATATCGTGTAACAGGCTCATGCACATAAACACACTTTAAGAGAAATGTGATTTGTGGGAAAAAATTGACGCTATTGAAATGCACATTTTTAATTACCCACTTTATTTACGACGCATATATCCCCGGAACACTGAAAATAACAAATCATACCACAGTAAGACAAGGAAGGTAATTTTTTTTAAAACAACTCAGTCACATCGTTAAACGGAGTCGGTTTTTAAGCCTCGTTCGGATTATGTTAGTAATTTAGTCGAGTAGCAAAGTGTTTTAGTTCCTAAAAAGGATCAACTGACCATAAGTGTTTGCACTGCGATCGAACACTTATGGTCAGTTACATTTGAGTGAGCAGTATTTCAAAATGAAGAGTAGCTGATAAAAATGTAAAATGGCCGTTTCGTAAAAAAAGGAAGAAGAAACAAATATTATGAACTCGGTGAGCTGTAGACATCGCGCGCCTGCCTTATTTGTATCACTTTTCTATATAATGATTGAACCTGCTACAAAATTTCACGAGAATCGGTTGGGAAATGTAAAGGAAAACAGCCGGACATAGGAATTTTTTTTTGCTGAAACGGAGAGCTTCGTTCGCTAACGTCGATCGTTCGAAGGAAAAACCTGTGGGTACGAAAATAGACTGTGAGAGGAAATTAACTTGCTTCGTGGCCTAAGTAAGGTACGAGATTAAAAAGCTTGATTATGACACTATTGTGAACAATACTCTTTGTACGAGTTCATTAAAATTAATAATTTAACTCATTTTCTTAGTTTTTATTTTAATCACATCACACCACCGGCGTCCGTAATGTTGCAGTTCTGTGCTGTGATTGTCTAAATAATAGCCAATCACAAAGCGCAGATTTTTAATTTTTTTATGCCCTGTATACAGCAGCAAGTTCAAGTATATTTTTGACAGATGACGCGACGCTGCTACGTTCCGAAACGCCATAGATTGGCAATTTTGTATCGGATCGAGTCTCCTTAAACAAGGACACATATTATTGAAATACGAAGTTCTATTTTCAAATTTTTTTCGGTTGTCTAGAGCGTATCGAAAAAGTTATTTCGGTTGTTTCGGAAGTAACATAGACTATTCAACGATGAAAAGAGTGACGTTGCAGTTATCTGTGCGTTGCAGTATTCTCTATGAAATCTTAATACACAAGTTTTAATCGACGAGTACAAAAAATATTTTGCAACATTCAATGTTATATTTTTTGAACTTGAACGGGACAACATCCTTCCGATAAACGAATGAACCCGACTAAAGCAGCGAACTTCTCTCGCAGTTGTTTTGTGGGTGATTTAATGTGTCAAAGAGTGGAGGGAGCACTGCCCGCCAGAAGAATTATATTAAACATATTCAGCAAATAAAATATAATTTCATTTAAATGATTTACTAAACTACTCGACTACCAGCTGTTTGGTGTTCAGACGTTTAGTTACTAAAATAATCGCTACTCTACAAAACTAACGTTGCCTGAACTAGGCTATACGGTAGTTGTGGGGTACGAAAGGGGTAACGCCAGCGCCAATGAAAAGGGCACCAGGTTGGACTTTAACGCCACGTGTACTTACACATCCGTCCCACACCGCGCACCTACCTTAAGGAATCGACTCAGCTGAGTAGCAGGCCTATAAGGCTATGCGCGCACTGCGGATTTTTACCGTGCGTTTATTTTCCGCAAAATCTGTGAAGTATGGAACCTCCTTGAAATGCACGCACTGCGCAAAATAATCCGTATGCGGATCAATATCTGTGGTTTGCTGCAGATTGGTTGCGGTGCGGCGCCGCACGAATTTTCTGCATCCTATGGACTAGTATGGATCATTATGAAACCCCGCGCACTGCAAAATAAAATCCGTAAGGACGCCGGCCGTCTGCCATTCGTGACGCAGTTGTTCTTGCGATACAGTGCTTGCTGCTTTCGACGTGCGTTCTTTACTTGAGTTGGGACTAGAATGGCAAAACTTGCGGATATGTCACCGCTATGCCTGTACTGGACAATCACGTTTTTTTTTTCCTTTGCGATTTTAAGAACGCACCGCAACTCGCCACATCGCAGTGCGCGCTTAGCCTAAAATATCTTTAACCAATAACAAATAATCAATAATATTATTAAATTATTATAGTCGGCAGTCTTTGAGAGTAGACCTACAAAACGTCATGAAGTGGTTTAGAAGACTGCAGCAACTACCATGTAATAAACTAGTAACTAAGTATATAAAGCATAGGTACTATAGTTTGCCCACATTTAATTTTCAACTTTAATGACATACAGATAAAGCAATTTTCAGAATACTGTTACCCACGTCTAGTGTCTACCGATTTAGAAATAACTACTTAATTTGTATGAGGTTAAAGTTGAAAATTAAATGAAGGCAAACTATCTGTCAGTGGTAAACCCAAAATAATTCTACTGTACAAAATTAAAGAGTAGGGTAGAGCGGGGGCAATAGTACCACTTTACAAATAATGACCTATAACTCAGAATCCAAAACTACCACGTAAAAATCGCTTAAGATATAACATTCCAGTCTCATTGGCTATCAGAATCTAGAAAATAATTTTCATTTAATCGCATCAGAATGGTGCAAATTGAGTTTTTGTTCATGAAGTCCTTGTGTTACAACTGACCCCTAGTACGGGTCAATTGTACCAGATAAACATAGGTAAATAAAACCCATAATAATGTATTAATCAATCAATATTTATTGTTAATTTCGTAAGACGAATCAGTCTGTTACGTTACATCAGTTTTGATTTTAGAGACTCGTATTTACACTAGACAAAGCTAGCAGTTCAGTTAAACTAAACGTAACATAATATTTTCCAAGTTTTTGAAACATATTATGTCGACCCAGACGGAAGTCTAGAGGAAAACATCCTGATGTTCCAAGGCAACCAGCTTTTATGCCCTACGTTAAGGTATATAAATGGGAAACTCACTTTAGGGTCACAGTCCCTCCCCGTACACTGAAAATTGAAAAACGGGCTAGAACAGCAATCTAAATAGAGGGCATGACACACACAAACATGAGTGACATCTTTGTAAGCATAGACAACAAGGCAAGAGGGAATGAGATGCAACGTCATATTTCTGAAACTGACGTCACGTAACACGACTAAAGAACTGGGACATGAGATGTCCAGGATGTTTTAGTCTTCTGATACTTTTTAATTTAGTCAGGTTCAATTACCTTTCTGCGGGGCTAGCACAATGGCGCTGCGACACGACGCCAGACGGAAAAAATCTACCCTCCTCTTTCTAATTTATACAGTGCGACTGAGACAGGAGACACTGAGTCGATTCGCAGACTCCATCTATGGAGGCCACTGTCTACGTTTTTAACCCCCGACGCAAAGAGAGGGGTGTTATAAGTTTACCGTGTCTGTGTATCTGTGTGTCTGTCTGTGGTATCGTAGCTCCCAAACGGATGAACCGATTTGAATGCGTTTTTTTTTTGTGTCATAGATAATTTTATCCCGAGTGTTCTTAGCTATGTTTTATGAATATCTGTTCAGCCGTTTTTGCGATATTGGACTTCAAAATGAAAATGTCGGGGGTTTTTCAACTTTTCTAATCTTTAGCTATTGTAGCTCCGTCTAGCTCTGTGGCTGATCCCTGATTTTGATTTGAGAGCGGCCTCTGCCCTCTCAGGTAAGATTTTAGAAAGGAATCTCATACCCTTTCCGGGGTCCCTTTGTTTCCCATAAACTTATTGTTCCGAATTTCGATAGTCAGAAATTGATATTCATATAATTTATACACATACCGCGAAGACACACACATTAAGTGTCAATTGTATTGTATCTCTACTCATACGAACTGAATACTGAACTAACTATATTTATTTGCGGACTTTGAATTGTATTAAATTGTTATTGATTATAATTACATTTGTTTTGACGATCATAATACGGATTCATATAAATTGACATGTATAATTTATCATGTAATGTTGTATTATGAAATAAATAAATCTAATCTAATCTAATCTAACTACTGAATACGTTTAAATAAGCTTGTTTTGTTAGAAACTTTTTTCTCTGAAATTAAAAACGGCCAAGATATTGGACCTCTAAGGCAGGCCGGTGTAGGTACGACGACGAGCGAAGCGAGAGTGTTAGGGGTACCGCGACCCTAAGCGCGCGAGCCGAGCGAGCGAAGCGAGCGTGCCGTGGCAGCGGCCGGCGAAGCGCCAGTACCAATAATGACACAACATCCATCGAAATTTTTACAAGTTCAGATTTTTCGCATCACTCCATACCCTCTTTAGTCCTTATTTTTGCTCAAGTACCCACATTAATTTATAAAGCAGTCTGGAAGAACGCGTTCAGTAACATTCGGTAGTTAAAATTGTATGTATTTTTTAATTCTTCAGGGAGTGCGTTTATAGAGGCTTTAACATTATGAAGTGTGACACCACCATGACATTGAATGATATGACTAACTAATCAGATGACTACCAATCATTTTATGACTTGCGAAAAAAGACCTTAGGTACTTTATTATTGCCTTTAACATTATGTAATTGCATACCACCGGGACATTGAATGTTATGGCTAACCAATTTTATGACTAACAATAATGATGACCTGCAAAAATCGGAACTCCAATTTGAGTATATTGTTAAATTTTATGACTTTCGACAATATGACTAGAAAAAATTATGATCGAAAACGTTATGAACTGAAAAAATCGGATCCTAAATTTTATGGGAAACAATAGAGACCCGCCTTTTCCATCAGTTGTTATCTAAGTAATTTAAATTTGTAATACTCATGTAGAATGAAAATTACCATCGAGTAGCACGTTGGCGCAATGCACTGCAACGCAACGAATATGTAGCATGAATGATCGATATCACATCATTGACTTTGTCAAAGAATAAATTTCATCATATTTTTAATGTTGTATGGAGTCGTAAAATTACCTCAGACATGCATCTTTTCCCAATACACTGTAGAAATTAACAATATTATTCACAGAACACACCTCAGGTCCCAAGATTCGATTATCGTTACGTAAGGCTACTCACTACAACTTGCTACAGTTGGAATGAGACAGCAATACATTCCTTTCATTGTAACTACAGCAAGATGGCCGTGTATGATCGCGATTCGGAGACTGCCAACTGGTGACTCTACTAATAAAATTCGAAAACATCTAATAAGTATTTGGCTCATTTCGACATCAGGTCATGCCACGGTATTCGATAATCTTTATAATAATTCATACAAAAAACTAACGGTTTTAATCGTATTTGCTCAAAGCAAATTTACCTACTCGTATATTATGCGAAAAAAAGTACGGCTCAGATTAGTTAGCTTAGGTATTATTTTTTTCATCAACTTGCTTTTGAGAGAGACATGTTGTCTGAAAAACGTTACTTAAATAGTTATTTGTTTTATCTTACAGAAAATAAAACGATTACAACCATTTTTTTAAATACATTTTTAAAGGGATTGAGCCGATATTTTTCATAATGTATAGTCGAAATACTTGCAATCAACCTCCCCTAAAACCCTGCACCAGGAATACATTAAATAGGTATATACAAAGGGAATGTATACTGCATGTTCGCTACTAGCCCGGGCTTGCAAGGCTCTACTCGGTTAAAGCCAGGGCTGGGCCCGACGAGTTCCTGACCCGAGTAGAGGCCTGGACTAGAACGACCGGTATAACCCCGCTAAGCTATAGCTTCCAAGAAGCGTGGCATACCGAAGATGCGCCAGGTATCGGTCCGATACAACAAAACGTGCTTTTACCTTGATGGAAGCTTCATCCGCCGTTATCTGTCGGCCGGTGTATGTGTGAATGGATGGGTGAGTATATGGTGTGTGTGGGTTTCGAGGCCGTCGCGTGTCCTGGTGAACACTTCCTGGCTCCTGGATGATTAATCGCACCCGAATCCAAAACTACCGACACTAAATTTATCACTTCAGTCTCCAAAACACTGGCAGGCAACAACAAAACTCCTCGATAGGAGCGCCTGGCCTCAAATATGAACTGATTCCAATTAACATAAATCAAATGTCCCGAATGCTTTCACAAAACTCAAAATGCAAATCAAAAGCATGGGTTCACTCCAACAAGGTCAAATTCTAGGTTATACTAACAAAATGACAGACGTCAAACGTCAAATAGTGACGTGTCTTTTTCTCCGCAAAGTTATCAACCGAGTGATACCCGCGGTAAAAAGTCGGTACCGAACAATCCCCCGCTCCAGGCAGAGGAGCTCTGTCTGCTAATAAATGGGCAGGCGGGCTAAGCTCGCTACAGCTCGCTTCAAAACCGAATCTCCGACCATAACCTCCGCAACCCTGGGGACCCCGTCAGACCCATACAACAAATTTACAATGCGTCCACGACGCCAATACAAAGGTAATAAATTAGCTTCCTTAACTAGTACAAGATCTCCAACGTGAGGAGGATCAGTTTTGTCAGTCCACTTAACGCGCTGCTGCAAGATGTGCAAATATTCTAGCGACCAACGATGCCAGAAGCTTTGGGTCATCTGCTGTAGCAACTCAAACCGACTTAAGCGTGATGATTTTACCCCCCTGAAGGGGTACTCCGGCAGCGCGGTAAGGGGCTGGCCAATCAAAAAATGACCAGGAGTCAATGCTTCCAGGTCATTTGGGTCCGACGAGACAGGGCAGAGAGGGCGCGAGTTGAGGACAGCCTCAATTTTACAAAATACCGTAGCAAGTTCCTCGAACTTTAAAATCGTTTCACCAATAACTCGGCGGAGATGCGTTTTTGTAACTTTTACAACAGCCTCAAAAATACCACCCCAATGTGGGCAAACAGGGGGATCAAATTGCCACTTAATGCCCATTCGAGACATTGCAAATCTTAAATTATCCTTATCACTATTCAAATAATTACAAATTTCATTCAAGTAACGGTCAGTGCCCTTATAATTGGTGCCGTTATCAGAGCGGATCAGAGATGGCAGTCCCCGGCGGGATACAAGTCTACCTAGCGTCGCAAGAAACGCTTCCGTGCTGAGGGCACTTACCAGTTCCAAGTGAACTGCCTTGGAGGCCAGACAGACAAACACACACAAGTACGCCTTGACAGATCGAGCGTGACATATGTCCCAAAGCCTCATACTCGCGCATAAACTCAATGTACTTAGCACGAAGATCTGAATCCCTCTTCATTCGGCGCTCCATGGACAACAACCTTTTTTTCGCTAGGGCATGAGACTGACCGAGAGGGGGGCGTGCAGCCCTAAAAGGCAACCGAGTAACAAAGCGACCATCAGCGAGGCGACCCGTATTATTCTGATACGACAATTCGCATTCTTGTTCCGCTGGATCGACTCTGGGAGCCTTGGGGGGCTCCTCGACCTCCCAGAAACGCTGGACGGCGTCCGAGAGCGAGAGCCCTACGGTAACAATTTCATTTTCAACCCGTGGGACCAAGCCCCTCAACACGGGTCCAAAAAAGGTGTAACCAAAAATGGTTTGCAGAGCCATCAAACCGCATTGTAAAACCCGCTTGTCCCCGGACAAGATCAAACCTAAAACATCAACACCCAAGAGCAGGTCTATAGGTCCTGGAACAAACCATTGGGGGTCAGCGGGGGTCAACTCTGACGTCAATTTCACCGCGGTAGGGGAGATAACCACCTGCGGGTTGCTGCCCAAAATATCGTTCAACACAACCGCTTTGGCCACAATGGCTGGCCCACAGTTGACAGTTGAAAAACAAACATTAATTTCCCCCATGGAACCCTGCACCTGAAGGCCACCTATTCCGTGGATGACGGAGGGGCGGGGTCTACATGGGAGGCCCAATCTCTCCACCAAACAAGACGACGCAAGACAGCCCTGGGCACCCGAATCCAAAAGGGCACGAACTAACAAGGACTTCCCCATCGGGCCCCAGACCCTGACACAAACAGTTGGCAAGAGTACTGTTTCAGGGTGGGCGGCTGTGGTGGAGGAGCGGGCGGCAGCTACCTATTGGGGGCGTCCCTCATCGGGCCGCCAACAACCCTCATAGGCTCCGTCCTGTTGGGCTGGCACCGCCCAATTGGACCGCACCAGGTACTGGTCCGCCGGAACCTCAGGGCAGCGACCCGGGCGCGCCCAGGTCGACGCGTAGTACTCGGAGCGGCGTCCAACTTGGGGCGGGCGGCGTTCCAACCGCGGTCGTTCGCACAACGGTGGTGAGAATCTCCGAGGCGGGGAGCTGCGCTGAGCAGCAGCGAACCTGGCCTGTGGACGTGGAGATGGGGGAGGGGTACCCCCGCCCGTGGACGGCGAGCCCCGACGAGACTCCCTTTGGGGGTAATGGGGAAGCGGGCCCCCGCCCGTGGGGGAACGTCCCGCACCATCCAACCGATTACCCCCATTTTGGTTGGCGCACAACACCAGGTGGTGTTTCCCTTGGCACCGCGGGCACGGTTCAGGCCGTGGGCAATCCCGCTGCAAATGCTGCCCCAAACAGGAGTAGCACCACCGGCGATCATTCGCGGTACCGCGCCGATCCTTCACCCTCTTGTGCAGGAACCTGGGGCATGCTGCAACCAAATGGCCATCATCCGTGCAATACACGCACCTTGGGGGCGCGTGGGCCGTCGCGTATCGGAGGGGCGGGCGGCGTGGCTCTACCACCCCTGGCTTAGGGGGGCGAGCAGCCACACGCCGCTGTTCCCGTGGAGGTCCCGCCGAGGGTCCCGAGGGGCCTTCAATCCCGGCGTTCTCCACCAACCGACACTCCTCCTCCAGAAAGGAGACAAGGTCCGCAAAACGTGGCAATTGTGTGGCACTGCCCCCACCGTGCTTATACTCAAAACGGAGCTTCAAGTCCGTGGGCAACCGTGACAAAACTATATGCAAGAGCATGAACGACCATTCATCCACCGGCAGGCCAAGCCGTCGTAAAGCATTCAAGGCCACCATCACGGGATTCACCAAATCCCTCCGCAACGTGGCAACCCCATAAATGTGAGGAAGCGCCAAAATTTGTGCCACATGGGTGTCTGCCAAACGCCTAATGTTGGCATATCGTTTCTCCAAAAGCTCCTGGGCTGTGGTGTAATTTTGGTCGGTGACCGCAAGATGTGAGACTAACTCCAGTGCCTCTCCATTCAAGGTGGAGAAAAGATATGCCAACTTTTGGCTCGGTGCCAAGTCCGTCCTGGCGTCCACCAGACTTGAAAACAAGTCGTGGTAGGCGGTCCAACATTTTAAGTCCCCGTCAAAATGGGGCAAATCCAGGGTTGGCAAACGTCCTAGGAGAGCCAGGGGTGGCGGTGATCGCGTCTCCGCCGTCAAAGGACCCCGCTGCACCTTGTGCGCAGCCTGAACCAGCTCATCATGCAAGTCATAATATTGTGTGATGTCTGCCTCCACTGAATCATCAATCTTTTCATCCATCGCCAAAAGCGCTGCATAAGCACTCTGAACTACCTCACTTCGGTCCGGTAGCTCAGCCGATCGCTTCAGCAAAGCGTCGGTCCGGTCGGGTCTACCTATCAAATGCACCGCAGAGGACAACCATCTCAGGTCCGCCCTAATCTTGGCTGTCCACTTTGCCATGGCTGTAGCCAGCAACAACAAACACAAACGCAAGTCCAATCGACTTCTAATTAAAATGTTCAATAATGCAAAACAAAAACAATATAAACTAAAATTATTTGGCACCAGGAACCCTGCAAAATGTTACTTGTTGAACCCTAAATCAAGTAATATTTATAATGAGAATTAATTTATTTTAACAAGTATAATTTATTTTCAAATCGCAACACATTGGTCAATACAGAACCCTTCTGGACAATATTCACTTCTCAGGGAACCCCAAAATATTCCAAACCTGTATGTTCCCAACGCACAAAACAATTAATCCAAATAATTTTAGTCAATGCAAATTATATTTAATTACCAACTTATATGGCTCGCCAAGGAACCCCTCAGAATATTACTTATTCTCTGAGTGAACTCTAATTTATAACTGCTAAACTAAGCCAAACAAACAATGTCAAACAACCAGGGGCAAACTTCAAATAATTATAATCCCAATCAATACTGATATATATCCACACCGAGCAATCCTGAGATATAGTTCAAATTATTATATAAACAAGCAATATCAATTTCCTATGTGTTTACCTAAGAATTGGATTTGAGATTGCTATTGCTATGTTCAGTGACCAAGAAATTCACCAAATAATATCAAATCAACTATCAAAACAATTAGCAATGTATGCTATTATATCACTACAAACCAATTCAGTAATATTTTGCTATTTTCAATAACTATGTTCCATCAAGGGTTAACCTCAAAAACGTTTTTTCCACAAATATCAAAATAATACTGTGAACCAGTCAAAGATACCTATTGACACGGGCAGAGGCGTTTCAAAGAACCACGCCCTTGCTACCAAAATTGTTCGCTACTAGCCCGGGCTTGCAAGACTCTACTCGGTTAAAGCCAGGGCTGGGCCCGACGAGTTCCTGACCCGAGTAGAGGCCTGGACTAGAACGACCGGTATAACCCCGCTAAGCTATAGCTTCCAAGAAGCGTGGCATACCGAAGATGCGCCAGGTATCGGTCCGATACAACAAAACGTGCTTTTACCTTGATGGAAGCTTCATCCGCCGTTATCTGTCGGCCGGCGTAAGTGTCTCTGAATGTATGTGTATGGTGTGTGTGGCGAGGCCGTCGCGTGTCCTGGTGAACACTTCCTGGCTCCTTGATGATAGCCCACCAAACTACCGTCACTAACTTTATCACTTCAGGCTCCAAACACGGGCAGGCAAACACAAAACTCCTCGATAGGAGCGCCTGGCCTCAATTATGAACTGCTTCCAATCAACATAAATCAAATGTCCCGAATGCTTTCACAAAACTCAAAATACAAATCAAAAGCATGGGTTCACTCCAACAAGGTCAAATTCTAGGTTATACTACTAAAATGACAGACGTCAAACGTCAAATAGTGACGTGTCTTTTTCTCCGCAAAGTTATCAACCGAGTGATACCCGCGGTAAAAAGTCGGTACCGAACACTGCATCATGTCCGAATTTGATAATTCCGACAACCACGTGCCGCCGAAGGATATTTGGATAAATTTTCAGGATATATATGTATTATACTAGACTAGCGTTACCTATTTAAGTATATGTCGAAGGAGGGTCCGGCATTGTTGAAATAAACTTGGAGATACTTTATAGAAATTCACTTTTATTGACTCACTCAGTAAATCTATTTCGCAATAATAATTTTACAAGATTTTTTTTTTTGAACCTGACTGTGGCTATAATAGGACGGACCCAATATAGCGGTCGAATTGCATGGTTGGAGGGTAGCCTGGGGAAAATCCAGGGGAAGCCTCCGGCACGACCACGCGGGAAAGTTTATACACTGGAATACTCTACGAGTTTGCGCTCCAGTGAGATTGGTTGAACGGTATCAACCGAATCTGGGGTGTGAGTGGTGTCGAACTACTGGGAGTTTTATCGCTGGTTCGCTAAAACCTAGCCTAGCTGAGAAGCTGAGCTAGGCCCGACCGGCTAGACAACATTCAAGACTGAGAACCCAGGACCTCTAGCTTCGTAGGCAGGGTCACGTACCCACTATAGGCTAAACCGCTCATCTTGCATGACTTAATTTAAAACGTACAGTTGCTTTAGCCGTCATACTGATCGATCCTTGCTGTGAAAACAAAATTTGAATTAATAGACGAAAAGATGTGCCGTAGCTTCCCGAACGGTGCCAAGCCGGTTCGTCAGTCACAGCTAGCACAGTAGGCCAGCTGAGTCGATTCTTTTAATACAGTCGACCACAATGAGATCGATACGGCTAAAGTTACCAAAATATACACGACCTTAGTGTTACGGTTTACATATTTTTGTAAATTTGGCCGTATCAATCTCTTTGTAGTCGACTGTACGATAAAAAAAAAACAAGCTCTTATTAAAGTCGTTTAAAAAGAGTGGGGCGCACCTTAGTACCTACTTTACACTACGAGAGTGGCAAACAAGCAAATGGCCCGCCTGATTACAATAAATAATAAATAAATAAATATTAGGGGACAATCTTACACAAATCGACCTAGCCCCATAGTAACCTCAATAAGGCTTGTGTTATGGGTACTAGACGACGATATCAGGACGACAATCAGGCGAGCCATATATGCCTAGAGGCAGACACCGTCACCTATGGACGTCTGCGACACCATAAGAATCACAAGCGCGGTGCCGACCCATTATTCATTTGAGGATTCGTTGTGATGACAGCTACAAACAAATGCAGGTCCATCACTCGACACAGCATGTCCCCGGCAACCAGGGACACAACATCTAATAGCCACAAACCACAAAGCAAGTAGGTATGTACGAGTATAACGCGCGCAGATAAAGAATGGATTTGAGCGAGATAGCATGCGAGCGGACGCCATTTTCAGATCCTTTCTGCGCGCGTTATACAGTCGCCATCAGATATATCGGAGCGGCCAAAGTGCTCACAAATGTCTGAACACGTCGCTATTGTCGAGGCATTTAAACAAATATGGCTTTTTTCTGTTTATATGACGTGAGCCGGGGCAAGAGTATCATAGTTTTTTTTCAAGTTAGATTCAAATAGTGGTTGTGATCTTATTATTGCATTAATTCGTATAATAAAGCGATAAAATATTTTTAATTGAAACTACTTATCAAGCAAATAATTGGCTTGAAGTGGCACACAACAGAGACACGTGGAAGAAATTGGAGGAGACCTATAACCTGCCAAAGGGATCCCAATAAAAATTAAACCGAGAGAGGACATAACTCAAAAATATATACTTAGGGAAGAAGCCGAATACAAAAAAAAAAGAAAAGGAAAGGAAAAAACTAAGTACCAGATTATTTATTTAGTCTCTAAGGAAAAACTACTTGTAATTTACATTTTTTTTACGGGAAATAAAAGGTTTTTTATTTATTTATTATTTTATCAAGCAAATAAACTTTTAAAACATGCACTAATTTGTAAAAAAATAAAAATCGGCATGACTGGGGTAAGAGTACGTACCTAACTTGAACTAGGTTAGCTCCAGTGGATTTACGTATTTAGTAACACAGTTGGTAGACGCGGTCAAGAAAATGAATAAGTACCTTAATAAGTTGAAAAACTCTTCAAAATTCTGAGAAACTGCCCTTATACATATTCTGGGGCAAGAGTGTCATAGTACGTGTTAGGGGTGACAAACCACCAGACTTAAAAAAAAAAATGCTTTGAATTTTTTTATTCACTTTGAAAACTATACTATTTACGAGTACCTATAGGTATTACAGTTAGTATTTAGTATTAATGCCACTCATGATTACTTCCGTCTTTAACCAATAATATTTTTTATTTTGTTTTTGTTATACATATACCAATTTGCCGCATTTTATCAGGTGACAAAAACTGAGGCCATTTTTTTGTTTTGTTCGTAATTGTAATTGTGTCATGATATGGTTGATTATTTATGTTTTTAAGTGCTTGAACCCAACATCCGCATCCTCAAATGTCGAAAAATCGCATACGCACATCCCTGAATTAAACAGTGCCAATTTGAAATAAACATGACAATTTATAAAAGGTTTGACAGCCCTGACATGGTGTAAGAGTAGCATATGACTCCCTTCCCCCGGACTGAACTGGCACTCTTGCCCCACTTAAATAATTTGAGGTTAAAATTTTATTGGCTTGATAAAAACTTATAATCGATAGGAATTACAGAAAATAACGATGTAACATAAGAAATAAACTATATATTTTCGACTCACCAACAAACAAATCCGAATTATCAGCCATAAATCACACAAAACCACTTTTGAATTATACACGTGCACTTCCACTTTTCACAAGTCGTAACCAGTCAAAATGAACCGCGTTTTGTTTCAATATGGCGTGTGAAAGAGACATCTAAGATTTGATGATGGAACTAATACACGCCTGTCTGTTTTACCGACGGTACAAAAAGGCGCGCAATTCAAAATAATTCGCTGGAGAAGCTTTTGACCCTCTTCCCCCGATGTTACTCTTGCCCCGATTCACCTTGCCAAATAATAGCGTAGATAACTTGCCTGATTTCATACAATGTGTTAGTGAGATGAACGCCTTAGTCAAAGAAAATAATGTTGACTCAGCATACCTACTCGTACTAGGCGATTATAATGCTCATCCGCGAGAGTTATGTTGTGTCGAGTTAATGAGTTTTTGTGCCAAGCAAAACTGGATCTGTGCAGACATGGTGAAACTAGGTGTCGATTCTGACACTTTTACGTATCTAAGTGATTCGCACGGATCAAAACGTTGGTTAGACCATTGCGTTACCACTGCCGCCGGGTGGCAAACTTTAGCTGATGTGTTTGTTGACTACGGTTTATTGTTGTGATCATTACCCCCTAGTGGTGAAATGTAATATGAATTTGGTTATACCAAAGTTGTGTAGTCAGAGCTTACTATCGTACCAAAATCAGATATAACCTGGGGTGAGAGATCATCTCTCGAAATTGAAAAATACATGATATATTGTAATGAAATTTTAAGGCCTATTGATTTTCCTGTTGAACTTAGAGCCTGCGCCAACAATTGCGTGGTTCTTGATAACTTGTATATGAACATAATAAATGCACTTTGTGAGGCATCTATATTTAGTAAGGCAACGGCCAGCGGAGGGGGCAAAGGAAAAGTCATAGGGTGGAATAAACATGTGAGTGAGGCCCACAGAGAGGCGAGGCTTTGTTTTCAGAACTGGGTGTTGAGCGGTAAACGGACCGTGGGTCCCGATTTTAACGCGATGTGTTCCAGTCGAAAAGTATTTAAATCCAGACTCACCCACCTGAGTCCACAACAGCACCAGGAGCATTTCAAAATGGATTTACTTGCCTCTCAGCATAGAAAAAATGATTTCCGCAACTTTTAGAAACTTACTAAGAAAATGGAGACAAAGTCGTGTGCTAGACGTGCTGGAAGGCAACAAAAAGCAAATACCTACGCTTAACATATTCTAAAGAATAAGAAAAATAAGTGCGATAGAGATAGAGATATCCGAACTTCGAGTTTTGGCCCAAATGACATCATCAAAACATTAAAAATGATGAAAAGGGGAATATCTCCCGGTCACGACCACTTAAGCATCGAGCATCTACAGTTTGCCGGTCCTCATCTGCCTCGACTGTTGACCATGTTATTCAACCTGAGCATCGGGCATTCTTATGTACCTCCGAATATGACAAAAACTGTAGTGGTCCCCATTGTCAAAAATAAAACGGGTGATATATCAGGGGCCGTAGACAAGGTTACGATCGACAAGCGCTAACGCTAACGAATAAAATGTTTGGGAATGACTGATGCCGACGAAACACTTTTCGTTAACATCTGTCATTCCCATACATTTTATTCGTTAGCGTTAGCGTTAGCGCTTGTCGATTGTAACCTTGTCTAGGCCCCCAGACGAGACATATTATAGACCTATCTCTCTGGCAACGATTGTGGCAAGAGTACTTGACTTAGTCTACTTAACGTGCAATTGGACAGGGGACCGATTTTTGACTTTCGAGCACTCGACTCTTTCACTCGAAAACGGTCAAAAACGATGAAATGCTATTTTTGAAATACGAGCGATAGAAAATTGAAAAACGAGTGGTGTTGACCACTCGTATTCAATTCTATCGGTAGAAACTTTTGACACTTCACTTTATCTATTTAATTTTGGACTGACTATTAATTTAAAAGATAGATATATTTAAATAAAATGTATCGATTCGATGCTAAGTGATTGGCTGGTGTACGATTAACGATTATATATAATTACTTGCCGAATTTTGTGGTTGAAAACGAAGATCGTTAGTCTATTGGCGGGAACATAAGCGTTTCGTTTACTATTACACTGTAATGGCCGGTTCTAATAATCAATCCACCGATAGTTTTCCTTACCAACAGTTACATTTTGACACAAAATAGTATAATAAATTATAGTAAAGGAAACAACGGATCGGCCATAATGAATTTATTCTCTCTGTTACTCTCGCTGAAACTTATCTCCTATCCTTTCATTTCTCTATCTCTTTCTTTCTCAGGTCACGCTCTCATACTGTCTCTTTCTCACACAATTACGTTTCGTTTTACAATTATTAATGTTTGCAACTTACAACTCACTACTACATTTGATTTTATTTCTGTTATGAAACGCATAATATATTTAAAATTAATCAAGTTACTATATTATAGATAGGTACACAACATCCAATAAAGTACTATTCTCTATAATAGGTATGTTGAAAATTCAAATTTGAAAAACCGGTAATTATCTACTTTTTGCATACAACGAAACGCAAAAGTATCGATAGCCAATCACTAGCTTTCGAGTGATGATTTCAAAAATAGCTATTATTGGGTTCATGCGAAAATAATAGTGACAAATTTTCGTGTGCGAATATTTTCTACCGCTCGCTTTTGATTTCGAGCGCTCGAAAGCCAAAAATCGGTCCCCGGTTGCTTGCGATTACATGACGCACAGTTCGGCTTTCGAGCCGGCCTGTCGACTGAGAGCGCAATCATCTGTCTAAAGCAGGCTGTCGAGTATTACACGCGCAGAAAAACGCCTATATATGCGTGTTTCTTGGATCTCTCTAAGGCTTTTGACCTCGTAAACTATGACCTACTGTGGAAAAAGCTTGACGGGGTCAAATTCCCTAGGGAGTTAACACGTATATTTAGGTGTGTACGTGAGCCAGAGAAATAGTGTTCGCTGGGGTAACGTTTTGTCTGACGAGTATTCTCTGGAATGTGGTGTGCGACAGGGAGGACTTACCTCTCCAAAGTTGTTTAACTTTTACGTAGATGCACTGATCGATGAGCTCAGCAGAACGCATGTCGGATGCCATGTGGACAGAGTCTGTTTCAATAACATAAGCTATGCAGATGACATGGTCCTGCTGAGCCCTTCGGTGGGCGGTCTGAGAATGCTCCTTGATATTTGTGAGAGGTACGCTAAGGAGCACGACGTTAAATATAATGTAGTTAAAAGCGAGTACATGGTGTTTAAAGCGGGCTGCAAGTGTCCATCATATGTTCCACCCATACTTTTAAACGGACAGCAGGTGAAGAGGGTGCACATGTTTAAATATCTTGGACACTTGTTAACTGACGACCTGCGCGACGTCGCGGACATAGAGAGAGAACGCAGAGCATTGGCGATTAGGGCTAATATGATAGCGCGCAGGTTCAGCCGGTGTGCAGTGCGGGTTAAATTAACATTGTTTAAGGCGTACTGCACATCGCTGTATACCTGTAGCCTATGGTGCAAATACACCCAGCGATCGCTCAATGCAATGCGTGTCCAGTATAATGATGCGTTCAGGGTACTGTTGCGGCTGCCGCGACACTGTAGCGCGTCCGGTATGGACGAGGACGCGCAAGTGGACGGTTTCCCCGCGACACTGCGCAAGCGCGGCGCCGCGACGCTCCGCAGGGTGCGCGCCAGCCGCCACAGTCTCCTGAACGTGCTGGCCGACAGATGTCAGAGGTCCTCCCTACATTTAAGTTTAAGTCCTAACATAGTTATACATCGCTGTATAAGTAACTGTATAAGTTATGTAGTACTAACAATCTATGGATCTAAGTTGTCCGAAATAAATGCATTTTATTTTATTTTTATATTTATTTATTTTATTAGAGACGTATCTGAACACGTCTTTAATAAATAAATATAAAAATAAAATAAATTTTGTGAGCACTTGGGCCGCTCCGATAAATCTGATGGCGACTGGTGTTATTATGTGGAACGATCTACAAAATGTTTATAAATACTACCCGATTGGACTTAGAATGCAATTACACTTACCGATTTTATCTCTGCCTGAAATAAGATAAAGATAGGGTAAACATTCATTAACAGCCTGTCTTTCGAAGTGTCAACCATTGGGCCGGTAGGTGTCGACAAAAGGGGTCCTCGGGGTGGTACACGGTACAGTTGGGGGCTGCAATCTTAAAAAAAAAGTTAGGACTACAGATATATAGATATACATAGATCACGCAAATGCATCTACTTCGCGTGTCCGAACTCGGTCTCCGAGTTGGCACTCCGACGGACATTCCGCGCGCGTCTGCTGTGGTAGCCGGTTGTCCGTGAATATTAAGAAAATGCCTTATCGATTTTGCGCGGACAACGGGGAATTCACATCACTAATTCGCCCTTGTGACGTCTCAGTAGGTAGAAAAAAGTGACACGGTCGGTTTTCAAACAGATTGAGGTGTTTAAGTTATCTAGTGTATATCTATATCTGTGGGTAGGATCCACACTGGCATGACGCTAGGGCGGCACGGGTGCGTTCCGTGGGCGATCCAGAGCCGTCCGAAATGCGTCGAGGAGGACCATCGGGGGGTTTTTATTTTACTCGGTGCGAGTCCGACATAACCTCCGCGCTATCCCCGTGGCGCGGAGGTATCCAAAGGATATTCCTCCCATAAAAGAAAAGGTGTCGACAATTGGGACGTTTAGGTATATTTAAATTTAAATATAAGTATGTCGGAGAGGAGAAGTTTCATTCAGCGCCCTCTATTACATTCATCGTGACTTCGGTCGTAATGTGCTCCACTGGCAATCTACAAATGTCATCATTGAAATACATGCGAACGAGGACATATTTGTCTGGGCAAACTCGGGAGGTCATTAGTTCCACCGTGCGCCAACAGAGGGCTATAACGAGTGGTGTTCGCTGTCATCGAGGGAAAAGCCTGACGGGAGGTGGACGCTCCCTTGGATGGAGAAATTATCGTGTAGAGAGAATGGTGTGACGGAATACGAGAACCGAAATTGCCAGTTCACTGTATTTCACATGAATTTGTAATTATGCTGTGGAGTAGACCTTAGTAAAGTTTGTAATCATAGTAACATCGTTTTCTATCAATGCCCGAGAACCCAGGATACGCCCACAACACTCGACAAGTAGGTATAAAGGATCTTTTTTTTATCATATCGAATATGTATTGCAGCGTAGCTAGCATGGTCGATATAAAATATTAAATTACTAACTCGTCCATATTTGAGTCGAACACGCCCCCTAGACAGAGACAGGCTGATGCCTTCCGCGCTCGAGGAAAAGAGATGTAACACTCTTCGGGAATGGCTTTTTTGGACAAATTTCGATAAATAACTAAGAGAAGTTTTATTTAAATTTCATAAAGTGAGATTTTAGATGAGATAAAATACTATCGTATTAACTTGATTGTGTCGTAAAATAATGTATCTTTTGAGTAGGCTGAGTAAAATAAAGAATAAACAGACCCAACTCAGGTTTTTTTTTCTATCAAGGAAATTTTAAGTAATCATGTATCGATAAAATCAAATGAACAATCATATAGTCAAGAATCAGATATCTGAGAATCAGACCTTATTGTTTCTTAATCTAGTCAGAACGGCGTTTCTAAGCACGCGATAATTTCCAATGCACCGGCCCCACCTGACAGATCAGTGAAATTTTGTCAAGTTACTTTCATAGTTGATTTAAACCAATGAATGACGATTAATTAAATGTGTTAAAATTAAGAAAGGTCTACACTACATTCCATTTAAATTGTTAGTACATTCGGTATTGTTTGTGTTTAATATAGTGTTTTAATAAAACTAAATTGTTTCATGAAGCCATCTTTTATTTCAGTCTCTTGACCAAAGACAACATAGACTCTACCATTAAACCCACACATATTTGTAATCACGTTCTCGAAAACGGCCCCAACGATTTTGATGGGGGTTTACGGGAGTGAAAAATCTAGCTAACTAGGTTTCATGTTTCATAAAATTCGTTTCAGATCGTTCAAACAATGAAACTAGAACCTACCTTGGAATGGCACTTTTCTCCCACACACTGTAATTTAAACAAACCCGTTACTAAGATTTTGGAGAATACACAGTTATAATAATAAATTCGTTTATTCACGGACCACATGAATAGTTCCACTATGAATTCATACGAATATTATAAATGCAAAAGTGTGTCTGTTTGTTACCTCTTCACACGCTTTAACCGCTAAACCGATTTATATGAAATTTGGTAGGTATAGAGATAGTTTGAGTCCCGTAGAAGGACAAAGAATAGTTTTTATCCCAGAAATCATCCCCAGACAAGCCCTCTTACACCATGAAATGGGGAGTGAAAGTTTGTATGGACCTACGATATTTAAACGAGTTCCACGCGGACGAAGACGCGGGCAGAAGCTAGTAGCATAGTAGAAAGAGTGCAAAGTATGTTATCTTCTCTACAAACGTACCGCGCGCGGCTTGTATGTGTGCGCCATAGAATCTATTTTGTTTGAGTGTGCGTGCGGCGAACGCATAGATACTATCTATGCGTTCGCCGCACGCACACTCAAATAAAATCTCGACCCGTTTATCAGTGCGCCAGTCGAGATTTTGTTTGAGTGTGCGTGCGGCGACGCATAGATACTATGGCGCACACATACAAGCCGCGCGCGGTACGTTTGTATGAAGATAACCTACTTTCCACTCTTTCTACTATGCTAGTAGGGTGCATTAAAGCGAGCTGCACACTTCGCAGATACGGTAAGATTTTATCTGCGTATAACTGGGGACGGGAGTTAAGGGGGTGAATTGGAAATTATCACGTGCTTTGAAACGCCGTTCGGACGAGATTAAGAAACAATAAGGTCTGATTTGCAGATATATGATTCTTGACTACATGATTGTATATCTGATTTAATCGATACATGATTGCTTAAAATTGCCTCGATAGAAAAAAAAAGTCTAAAGTTGGGTCTTTATTTTCCTTTTTTTACCTGGCCTACTTACTCAAACAATACATTATTTTACGACAGAATCAAGTTAATACTAATAGTATTTTATCTCATCTAAAATCTCACTTATTGAAATATAAATAAAACTTCACTAAGTTAGGTATTATCGAAATTTGTCCAAAAAAGCCATTCTCGATCTCTTATTCTCGTGCGCGGAAGGCATAAGCGTGTCTCTGTCAAGGAGGCGTGGTCGACTCGAGTCAAGGCATCCCCTTAAGAGCTTTCTAAGAGCGACACGGTCTCCCCTCCCCAGTTATAAGTAAAATAATAATAATAATAAAATAAAAAGCCTTTATTGATTCTCTACAAAAAAAATATGACTAGCTTAAATAAAGAAAATAACTATGTGACAAAACTTTAGTTTGTAGAGACCCCTCTTCGGGTGAAGGCCTCCTCCAGATTTATCCAGTCTTTCCTGTCCTTAGCTTTTTGTGACCTTTCCTTCCCGGCTGTGGCCATGATTTCGTCGACCCACCTTTCTCTGGGCCTTCCTTTGTTCCTTGCCCCTGTAGGGCCTTTCCATAGGGTAGTTATTTTTGCCCGCCGGTCTCGATGCATACGCACTGTGTGACCACACCATATCCATTTTAGTTTTTTTGCGAATGTAAGTGCATCTATTACACCCGTTTTTTCTTCCTATGTCTGTACTCCTCTTTTTGTGGATTAGTTTTATATTTAAAATGCATCTCTCCATGGCATGTCAACGGGCCATGGAAAGATGCATTTTAAATATGAAACTAATCCAGTTATAAGTACGCAGATAAAATCTTACCGAATTTCTCCTGTTCATGTATGCTTGTCGTACGATAAGTAAATACTCTGAATTTATTTATAGTCATTACAGAGATGAGTTCTTTCGATTATAAATAGTTAAGTATAGGTATCTGTGTTCGATTTATGAGTGCCTACGTGCCTTGTGAATAATATATTTTTTTCAGAGGTTCTCTTTGATCTGCATGTCTATGACGTCTGTATTTTAGATTAATTTATTTCATTTTGAAAATGTCACCTTACAAACCACACGTCATCTTATAAGATTAAATATCTTGGATTCACAAACACAAAATGATCGTCAGCGTGTATGAGAATAAAAAATAGTAATACTTACCTATAAATAATAGTAAATCGTAGTACAATGCAAAATTATAATAATGAGGTAACAGCAACAATTTAAATAATAAGAAGTTTGGGACTTGGTCGATTTGTGTAAGATTGTCCGCAGATATACACGGTGGAATTTAATCGGTGAACAGGAACCCATTTTTCTAATTCAGTAATCGATGACGGTCACGTTTATGTAGTATTTAAGTGGAACCAAGTTTTTTTTTATCATAACTAATTTTTAAGTTGAAATTAAATTTTAATTAAAATTTATTGTCACCCTACTAATGGTTTAGTCTGAAAAGTTTAATACCTCTTTTCAAACTATCAGCCATAGAAACTTAAAACATAAATGAGCAATAAGCTGTCAATTTGTCATTGTCATATTCATAACAAATTCCTTCAAATCGTCTGATCTGTCTAGTTTCCCGCCAAAGCCAGCAAGCACTTGACGTATGTAGGTACACTTACGAGTAACTTCCCTTCAATAAAAGTAGGGTGTCCATTTATTCAGTCAGTGTACATTTTACCGATGTTAATTAAGTGTGATTAATTAGATTGTGAGCTATATTGCACGAGATCTCACGTATTGGTTTCTGTGTAGATTGATAATTAAGATTTCTGGATTCCTGATCACCGATTAAATTCCACCGTGTATATACCTAGTATACCTACATATATTTAATATAATAATATAGTATTTCGTTACCAATGCCGCGCAAGATGAGGTAAAGCACTAAAATACAAAGATTAGATACTTTAATTAAGTTTTAATAAAATAGGAATAAAACCCTCTCTCTATTTTCATAAAGTTGAAACAACTTCTCTTTACTGCGATTTAATGCCACCAAATGGCAAATTTTTGGATAAAACAACCGTAGAACCTATTAAAATATCAGGTGATTTTAACAATAAAACGTAGGGTAAAATCAGTTTTGTCTATAAAGTAAACCTACATTTATACACTTTTAACTTTTTGTATAAACATTAAACCGACAGACGGATTAACAGGACGATTGTAAATAAGAAAAACTTACGTCTGAAGTACAGTAGGCCCCAACACACTAAAACAGGGGCTTCATTACTAAAACAGGGGCTTCATTACTAAATGCACTATTAGAGTCTGATCAGTGAGACGTGGCATAAATAAAATGCGGCAAATAGAAAAAAAAAACGCATACTGGTAACACCAAATACAGCGGCGTAGTAAGATAGGGTACTTATAACGGACAGCTTTTTTAAAACGTACAAATGTTGCCATAATAAAATTAATCTGAACGAAATTCTACATGCAAGTAAATTGACGCGATCATACCTCGGTTTTGCAGTGATCTCCAGAACACTGTAAATATCATATTTTACTTAGAAAACAATTAGCTTACGATGAAGGAAAATATCGTGTAGAAACCAGAATCCAGAACCAGGATAAAAGGAAAGGATGCCTCCGTACAGCACAGGGGTGTATAATAGGGGCGTAGACACTAAATAAAATAATCAATAATGTAATATTTTCTCGAAAAAGGATAAAAAATGTAGTCAAATGGAGAAAAATCAACGCATAGTTATAAGCTTCCAAAGTTTTAAGAAGGGGTATGTTCTGTCCCTTTTTCGCAAAACGCAACTTCATATGAAACGATGACGCTGGAAGAATGTGACGTCACAGAAGACGGCAACGTGCCGCGCCGCATCGTGTTCGGCGCCGCCGTCGACGACGCTGCCCCCCGACAGCATCCTGTAATGTGACGTCACACACCGCTTGCGTTTTCTCTCTCTAACAAGCAATATGAAAACGGTTGTAGCTTCGTAATTCTTTGAGATATCTGAATGGGATTTTCGTCACTAGGCATATTATTTTGCCTTCTTTCTTTTGGAGTAAGTAATTCGAATTTTCGAGTCTACACCCCTATTATGATATAACTACTGTTAGAAATTATGTAATTAAAATGCAGTGGTATTCCTGAATTTATATTAATAAGTATGTATTTTGTCTTAAAACTGGGATTAAAGCAGGACTGACAGTTTGGAGCGCTCAACCAATCAGAGACCGTCAAGTGTTAGCTGCAGCTCTCTGATTAGTCGACAGTAATGGCGGGAAAAGTAACGACATTGCAGTGGCGACCGGGTCCCACGAGAGGTTTTTCGCAGTCAGTTTGTTTTATCCAGGGAGAAGAGTATTACTGTAAACTAGATAAAGTTATTAAAAGTCTAAGTTATAGATTTTGATACTGTGTGCTAATGGTGATGTTAACCAACGTAAAGGAATCAATATAACCAGTAAGTAATTCAATCACTGTGATTGTTTCATTTGAATTTCACCTACCCCGACTTAGTATGCAACCCATAGTCGATTTTATCAGCTCATTGTTTGAATAAAGCTGCCAATTTCGCTTACACTACTTCCTCCGTATAGCACGTGTTCAAAAAATGATATTGTAAGAAGATAGAATATTGCATGCCCAAAGCTGGTAGAACATAAGTACTTTATGTTACATTACCTTATCAGTCTGATCAGTTTTAAATAAATAAATATTAGCGAACAATCTTAGTCCCTTAGTCTCTATAGTCCCCTAGTAAGCTCAATAAGGCTTGTATTAGAGTACTAGGCGACGATATATTTAATAGGTATACCTACTTAAATACAAAGAAAACAACCAAGACTCGGCAACAAATATTCATGCTCATTACACAAATATTTGCCCTTACCGGGATTCGAACCCGGGACCTTCAGCTCCGTAGGCAGCGTCACACAAACGTTCAATATCAGCTACTCTACTCACACTAGGATAAGAGTACAATGGCTAGGATACAGTTTTCTCTCTCCCACAAATGAACGTGAACGTACTTATGTCATCCCAGTCCCACGTCATACGTTTCAAGTTGACCAAATATAAAAAAGTTAATTGAAATCTCACCCCAGATAGACATCCTTGTCCGGAGCACTACACCGAAAACGAGCAAGTAAATAAATAAAATACCATAGGGTCCATATGCCTACCGTTTAATTTAACTGAGACATAAGATACCATTGGGTCCATAGTCCTATTACCGTTTAATTTCACTGAGACATAAGATACCATTGGGTCCACATGCCTACCGTTTAAGTTAACTGAGACATACGTTAGCATGGGGTCCATAGGCCTATCGTTTAAGTTAACTGAGACAAGGGGATATAGGGTCCACCGTTCCAACGTTTAATTTAACTGATATGGCGCCTGGGACACGGCAAAGGGTAGTCACACAGATTTCTGATAAACTGAATCACTAGTCTATCACTATAGTATGACCAAACATTAACCCTCTTATTCATAAAATATAACTTGCCTCTGCTATATAAAATGTGCTTTGTCCCTTTCTTACGAACACAAATGTCAAACTGACATATAAAGTCAAACGAATTTTAGCGCCACTTTAGTTAAAATAGGCTTGTAGAACGTTTATGAATACGGCCGTAACAGTTTATTCCCTGATCAGCCCTTACGATTTTAAAATTTAACCTCAGGATAAGTCCTCATGTACGAGTAGGTATACCTGTTTGGCTGGATCCGCCCTAAATCAGAATGTGTGTTGCCGTTTAAAACTGTGCAGTGCACCTATTGCTGAAGTACTAACTAGTAGATTGAGATGTGATAGATAGTTTAAATTCATTTGTTTTTTACCTAAGCTCCTTACTAATAATGTGTGTTTGAATAATATAGCTTACCAATGTCTTGCATGCTGGGCCGCTGCACTATAAATTGCATACATTAAGAGGTGTAAAAATACAACTATTTCAAAGTTTGCGTCTTTGAAGTTTTCCCCAGGTCGTGCCCTGTACATCTGTCATACCCCTTTGACACATTTGCGACGCCACTAGAAGCACAGACCTTTCCCCAATTCCCAATTCTCGCCTCGCCTCGTCTCGTCTCGCCCCTCCGGTGGAAAATCAGCTTTAATCGTACTAAAGTCTATTCATCCTTACGTGTCATATCATGTAAACAAACATGACGTCAAAGATGATCATATATATGGAAATGACGATAAAATGTACATGAAGTGTGATTCATAGACAATCTAGACATCGTTGTCAGATATTTTTTTTAAAGGTCATTCGTTTGTTACTTCGATTATTGAAGAAAATCCATGGTATAACAACACAGGTACCTACTCTCTTCCGAGACTCGCGAACCACGTGACTGACACAAGCCTACGTCTCAAACGGCACTTAACAGCGTGATGACCTGTGTTGTTATACCATGAGAAAATCCAATTAAAAATGATATTTCCAGTGGTTACTTGGCCGATTTTAATAGTTTCTATAAGTATACAACAACGTTTTAAGTACCTAATGATTATTGTGTAATCCTAGAGAAAAGCGTGATAATGTCTTCGTGAAGTGTTTGTTTACATGATAGGACGCGTAAGGATGAATAGACTTTTTTTTGGAAGGTGTAAGCCACCTGAAGGTGTTGTCAAATACCTAGTATAAGTAAACAGAGACTCACGTCAATGGCACAAGGTTGAGCAAGGTCATCCGACCTACACTGAAATCAAAACAAGCCCGTAATTTTACTATCTTTCTGTCATGTAGGTAGACCGTAAAACTACTAAGGTAGACGTCCCAGTTCCCGGCACTTGCCTAATACTTACATGTCACTTTCAAACTTATGTCAAAACCATAGAGGCATGGAGCTATAGGCAGGAAAAATCAAGAACTGCTCATAAAATGGCTGATGGGTTACCATAAACAACCTACCTAATTTGGGCGGGTACCTAATGGTTTATTTGCCGCAACCTCATAATAAATCAGTTGAGGCAAACATAAAAATAGAATTATGACAAGGACAACGAATGATATTTCCCTTTATTATGGAGGTATACAATAGCTGTCTACTATTAGTCATTAATGTGTCAAGCAATGGGGCGTTAACTTTATCCCGAGTTTTTTCACGATTTATCTATATTTTGCTAAAAGTTTGAATGGGGTTCTTTTTATTTTTTAGACAAGTATAGGTTTGCTTGCCAATGTTCACAAGTCTTTAGCTCATAGATTCGAGGAGTTCCCATACAAAGTTCAACCCCATTTATAACCCCTCAGCACAATTATCTTTATATTTTCTCAACAGATTATTATAGTTTGCATCAAAATCCGTTCAGCCGTTTTCACGTGATGCGCGGTCACATAAACAGATAACCAGATAAACAGACAAAAATTCTAAAAACTATTGAAATTTGTTCTGTTAAGGTAAACGTCCACTGTTTCGGCATGTTAAGCCTCTTACGAATTAGTATTTTTTTTAAGACAATACAGAACATGATATCGCATTGAATTTTTTTGTGTGATGAACATTGATATCTTGCCTATTATTTAATGCAAGAATTATATAGTATTAGTTTCAATAACTATTTTTTTATAATTTATTTGTAGACCTCGTATTTGAACCCCATTTCGTGATAAAATTTGGCTCTGCTCCTAAGTTTGTGAGTTCTTGGCCCCTGTTTCGGCATAAAGTTTTCGAGTGCCAGGTAGTAAGAGAAACATTTTGTTTGTGAACCCTCATTTGTTATTTGATATTGAACAAGATTATTGAAAAGGTAATTAACATGATTATTGGAAAAATCCAATAGGGGGTCTGGATAAAACTCGGTATTTAAAATCCCGGGACATTTTTTCTTTCTCCAGGATGTTTTTTATGAAATGTAAAATGGATAACCATTAGTAGAGGGTCACCTTTTCAAAAATGTGTCTCACATAGGTTACCTATCTACGAGTATATTAACCAAAACTGTTTAACGTAAGATAAATATCTAGGCAAAACCTTTTGGACGTGACATGTAGGTATCTGTAAACGATATTCTGTTTAATAGGGTATAAAGATACCTTTCACTTCTTAAAAAAAAAAACCCTTAAAAATAAAGAAAGTCCCGGGGATAGCAAGTCCCGGGATATCTAATGTTAAAAATAATAAATATCTTCAATCATTTTCGTCAATATTCCTTAAACGTATCTACCTAGTTAGATATAAGTATGTATTGATTATCTACGATTGATTAGGTAACCTAAGATTAAAATCTAGACAATGTTGTATGGGACACACGACACCCTTTTGAAAGAGCAATTCTATACTGTTTAATAGGGTAGAAAGTAAACTTTCATTTAATAAAAATTATCCCGCAAAAATAAAAGGTTCCCGGAATTTACCCAGGCAACACTATTCCATTATATCGATGCACATGTTACCTCTTCAAGAAGAATATCAAATAACAGACGAGGGTACACATTTGATCTGTGTGTTTGCCTACCACTATAGATTTCTCTGTCACGAACTTGGGGAAAAGTATTAAAAGTAGTAGTCCCTTGTTTCGTGTTACTATTTCTTGGATATTCCCGCAATCAATAATGTACATCACCTTTAAATTATGTTCAATAACCATTAAGTATCCTATATGTAATAAATAAACATAAAAATACATTACAGGAATCGAGCAATAAACAAAATTATGCTGCAAGTAAATATGCGAATTCACCTTCAAATTGTAAATTTAGGTCACGTTCAACCTCGTTTTACGAGAATTCAAGTGAATAAAACATATACCGAATTTAGGTCAATGAAAACGTCATTAAATACAATATCTGTTTTTTAAATTAACATTTACAATTTCTTAAGTATTATTTAAATACCAAAGATACAAGGATGTATAAAGAAAGTCCTTGATTCGGTAGTAACACGAAATAGGAGCCAGACGAAAAATATAATGACCGTTAGTTCGTGAGTCCATTTATTGCAATTTTAAGGGACACCTATACCAAAATATACACTCATTTCTTATTAAATCCATTGTTAAGGAACTAGACAAAGCACTGTTAAAAGTTTTTTTTCAAATGGACTTCCCTTTCTCTTTCAATTCCCTTAAGAAGTCGGAGCGAGCACCTTACGTCAACAAGCAGTTCGCGCACACCGTACAGCTGTTTTCGGCCGACTGACAGTTTCGAGCGTTGTGTTGCTATTAGTTTAGTCGTTAAAAATTTTTAATTTGATTTTTTGGAAAGGTTTAATGATAAAGTTTTTTTACAAATGTATAAATTAAAAAAAATATATTTCAGTTGCTTATTATAAGCCTCAGAAACAAAACTAACGAAATGACGTACTAACACGAACTTATGGCCCGTTACCTTATCGATTCTAAGTATCCCCAGCCAATTTTTTTCGAATATCTTCTATGTACAGACTTTCGACCCTCTTCAGCTTTATTATATGTATAGTGTATAGATACTTTCAAACACCACTAAATAGTATCAGTATTTGATTACTGCTGAAATTATTTAACTTACTTCTCCGGCGCAAAGCGTAGGTCCGATGCACTAGAAAAATTGGTCAGTCATCTATTCATCATAAATAAATTAACCATTAAGTGATATGTATCATGTTTTATTTGTTCATGCTAAATATTTTTGGGACTAATTGCTATAGAGTGAAAGCCCGAAGACATGAAAGTGGGCAGGGCCGGCCTAAACCATCTAGTCGCCCGGTGAGTCATGCCTTTGGCGCCCTTTTGTATTGGCGCCCTATACTCCTCGTAGAGCACCATTCACCGTGGCGCCCCGGTGCTGCCCCGTTATTCTGCTCACCGTTCACCCACAAATACGAGTATATCTTGAAGCCGCGATTCATAGTAACTAAGCGTAAGAGGTCTAGTTTCGTTACGGGTGAGGTGAGGCGAATGAACGCGTCCAGAATACCAGCCTGTGGCAGCCAATGGAGTTCTAGCGTGCACCGGGTTGTTTACTTACTTTCGAAGAACAGCTGTTCAGTTTCACCTGTGCGATATAATAATTTGGTCATCATCATATCAGCCGAAAGACGTCCACTGCTGGACATAGGCCTCCCTCAAAGAGTGACAAAATGACCGGTCTACATCCAGCGGACTCCACCGACCTTTACCAGGTCATCAGCCCACCTTGTCGGGAGTTGTCACACGACCCACGCTGCGTCTTTCGGTGAGTGGTCGCCACTCAAGAATAATTTGATATAAGAATAAAATGTTATACCTATGCATTATAACATCACATCACACGTTGATTGAAGCATCAAAGAGTAGTTACAATACTAAAGTCGTAAGACGGAGTAGGTATAATATTACGGACTGGAACAAGTCCGGGGTGCTCACGGGAGAGCTAGGCTTCACTTTCGGACCGGGTGTTGCAAGGCAAGCCTGCGGCGGAACGTATTTATGAGGAGATGTGTGATTCTAGGCGACTTACATAAAAATTAAAATGGTGTTAAAATAATTAACAGATTAATATATCATCGGTCAACACCCGTTTGATAATAATTTTGAAAGGTTTTGGAAATCTACCAATAAACCCCACCAAAGTCCGATTTATACTATAATCCGTCACAATGCCTGATGGACGACCAACAGATAATTTTGCGTACGCGGTACAAAGCGAATTTCTGTCACCATTGAACTAAAACGAAAAACATCTTATGGGGGAGTAGAAGTATTTTCTTCAAAGCCATTCTTACTTCCGCAGCATTCAAACAAAGTTTGCACCATGCCATGCACCATCATGTCCCAAGTAGCTCAGCATACAGAGCATTTTCATTATGTAAGTACCGCTATTAGAGCTGAGATATTCAAAAGAAATCACAATATACGCTACATTGGCATTTTTAAATGCAGTTGAGGTCAATTGCAATCAATGGCCACACCCGAACATGTGACTCTGAATACGCCTTGCTAGTTTGATAATGTGTTATTAGTTATTTATTACAAACTGTATTCACGAGTGCGTTTGAGAGATCGTTGAGCGACTACTGTTCTTTTTCTTTTAGTTCTGTTTCTACAATTTCACGTGTGGCGATACGCGAGAGCCGTAATGGAATTTCATACAAAACTGGAAGCCTAGGCCTTCAAAGCGACCTTCTTTTGTTACATTATTAATTCGTGACATCGCGGCGTCCAGCCTTTAAAACAAAACTATCATTGTATGTTTGAATCAAAATGTTTCGTCAGATGGTCCGCATACTGCTCATGCATACATTTTCAATGATATCATTGCCAACGGCCACAAATGTTAGAACAGGCGTCTTTTTGGTGGTTTCCCCCCTTTTTAACCGTTATATTCTTCCCCGAATGAGTTGCACCATACCAGGAAATATTTTAAATACGCCTACAGTACCTATGACCCATCGCATCGTCATCCAATTTTTGCTTGTGGTATAAACCCAGTTGCCAATTTCGCGCACACTTAAATTTCTTGTGGCTGCGATTATACCAAGCGAAATATGATAATAGTAGTTTATGGAACTGATACATAATCAGAGGCCTTAAAGTACGAGTGTGGTTTTATGAAACGAGCGTGAGCGAGTTTCATAATAGGATCACACGAGTGTTTTAAGGCTAAATTATGTACAGTTGCATACACTACTTTATCTAAACACATATCATAAGTACTCTAAGATGGGTTCAGAAGCCGTAGGAAAATGACCTGCATTGCTACTATAGTGCTACCTGTAAAATGTCTTTGTTGCAATCATTGCTGCATTTACGATATCCGGCGGAGTGTTCATATCGTTCTCGGAGTCACTACTACTCATATTTTCAACTAAAATGTGAATTACAAATAACTTTTCACAATTCTACTTTCGTCACAGCAAAAACCAACAAAGAAATGACAACAGTTGTTATCCGAATAATCTTTCCGCCTTCTCCGGTATTCGGAAATAGAAAACAACTCACTTTTAACTCATTAAATTATTTATTATTTAAAAACTGCAACTCACTTCAACTATCCAACTCAACACCTTTTTTTCTTCTTCCACTGTTTTTCCATAGACAATAAAACTACAACATTCTTCTAAGCTGCCAGGTATTATAGGCAGCTATAAAATAAATAAATAAAAAAATAAAAATCGTTTATTTCAGACATTTGGAGTCCATAAAGTGTTAGTGTTACAGATTTACCTTAAATGAGTATGTTAGTACCTAAGCTTAAATGTTGAGTGGTCCAGTGCCTGATTAGGGCACTGTCCCATCTCTCCGCCACCACGGCCAGGAGACTGTGGCGGCTGGCGCGCACCCTGCGCAGCGTCGCGGCACAGCGTTTGCGGAGCGTCGCATGGAAACCGTCTACGTGCGCGTCCGCAAACATGCCGGACGCACTGCAGTGTCGCGGGAGCCGCAACAGTATCCTGAACGCGTCGTTGTATTGTACACGCATGGCGTTCATGGCACGCTGCGTGTACCTCGTCCACAGGCTGCAGGTGTACAGCGATGTACAGTATGCCTGAAATAGTGTTATTTTAACTTGTGCTGTACACCTGCTAAACCTCCGGGCAATCATGTTGGCCCTGACGGCCAGAGCCCTGCGCTCGCGTTCAATATCAGGATCGTCCTGAAAATCATCAGTGACCAAGTGTCCGAGATATTTAAAAGAATAAACCCTTCTCAGTTCCTGTCCGTCCAAATGAATGGGCGGGATATGTGACGGGCACTTGGTCCCCGCCTTGAAAATCATAAACTCGCTCTTCTTCACATTATATTGCAAGTTATGTTTTGAGGCATAGGACTCACACTTCTCAATTAGTATTCTTATACCACCGATCGATGGGCTCAGCAGTACCATGTCGTCGGCATAGCTTATGTTATTAAAACAAACCCTGTTTATGTGACAGCCGACACGGGTACTGCTAAGCTCACCGATCAGATCATTCATGTACAAATTGAAAAGTTTGGGTGAGGTCAGGCCCCCCTGCCTCACCCCGCACTCCAAGCCATACTCGTCCGACACTTCATCACCCCAGCGGACACTATTTCGCTGGCCAGCATACCAACACCCAAATATGCGCGTTAGTTCTCTAGGAAATTGCACTTCGTCAAGCTTTTTCCATAGAAGATCGTAATTCACAAAATCAAAGGCTTTAGAAAGATCTAAAAAACACGCATATATAGGTGTTTTTCTACGAGTATAATATTCGACGGCCTGCTTCAAACAAACAATAGCACTTTCTGTAGATAAGCCCGCGCGGAATCCGAACTGCGCGTCATGTAACTTTAGGTACTTATCAAGTTGTATATTAAGCAAGCCATCGAATACTCTCGCTACAATTGTTGCCAAGGAAATAGGCCTATAGTTAGCTTTGTTGGATATATCACCAGTTTTATTCTTGACAATAGGGACTACAATGGTTTTTGTCATAAGCAAAGGTAGGTACGAATGGGATATACACAAATTATAGAACATCGCTAACACTCGAGGTAAGTGGGGACCACCAAACTGCAAATGCTCAATACTTAAAAGGTCGTGACCGGGGGACTTTCCGCGTTTCATATTCTTGATTATTTTGCTGACATCACTAGCGCTAAATCGGGTCTGCTGAGCACCCCCCGGTATGCCAGCATCGAGCACCTGCTGCCTACCAGCCCCGTCGACGCCGGTGGAAGAAGGCTTCACATTAAACTGTTCGACAAACATATTAGCAATACTTTTAGGATCAGAAATACCATTCACGCTAACAGACAGTCCAGGTCTAGTTTCCAACTTTTTTGTGGCTTTCCAGAAGTTACGAAAGTCATTATTTTTATGATGTTTACTAAGTAGGTCCATTTTAATTTGCTCTTGATGTTGCTGAACCCACCTGAGTTTTGCTTGCAACTAAGTGCAAGATCACGCAATATTATAAAACAAGATCCCTACACAATATCATAGCAACTGTTCTTACTTATGCATAAATCATAGGATACAGGACACCAATTAACAATATAAAATATATTATTAAATCATGAATAGAATTTACACATGTTACAAGCCTTATTAACAAGGGCAAGTCAAACTATAAAATATTTTTTATTTACATTTACAAACTTAATGGCATACAAAATCTAAGACCGTCTTATATTAATCTGAACAAATCAGTTCACAAGTTTTTGTTTTATATATAACTATTTTAAAGACAGCACAGGATTAACTTTCCTAACAAGAACTGCCAGGCGTAAAGAATTGTCCCTGAAGTTTTAATTTATGTATACTCAGTTTATTTTTTGCAGGATTTGGGCACAAAAAATCACTAAATCTTATTTACATACAACATTGTATCAATTGTATTGTGTGTTGTGTGTGTGTTATCAAAATGCATAGAGCATATATTCTAACTAGTTTAGTTGCAATAGTATAGTATGCAAACTATATCCACTTCTTGTTAGGACTGCAATAATAACTCATCCCAATTTTAATTCTCAAAGGATAATTCAAGGAAACATCGTCCCAATAAGTTTTACTTTAACACAGTACCACCATCATAAACTACTAACTGAGGATCCATGCCAGCCTTCTTAATAAGATCAGGCACTTTTTCACACTCCCACAACTTAGACTTAATGACAATATTATTAGAATACTGCACATCATTTGAGAGTAGAGGTGCTTTAATCTCTTTGCTGCATGAGAATGGTGACTTGAAGTCATTTAGCAAAGAATTGAATTTTAAAGATTTACCTTTAGTGATAACACAGATGTTACAAGTTGAGATCTTGCCAGCAAACACTGGCAGAGTCCCGGCAACAATATAACCAAACCTAGTATTCACCAGATGTGGACCAGAAGGTGTCAGTGTGAGCGACTCGCGCTGCAGCACCTGGAAGAATACATCACATCCCAATAACAGTGATATATCGTCTGTTTGATTAAATTTTTCATCCGCCATCTTAACATAAGATGGAATATTTAATGCTGACATGTCAAATGTTTGCTGTGGGAGAGGACATGTTATATTTTTAGTCACAAAGCAAGACACATTCGTCTTGAAATCATTCACAGTAGAATGAACAACTAAATCTATCTTTTGTGAGACATTATTTATCCCATTGCACACACCATTTACAATCTCGTCAGTATTGTATGCACAACTATTTACATTTTTCACCAACTTTTCACAAACAAAACTCACTTGACTCGCAGAGTCTAATAAAGCTCTAACTTGGGTAAATGTACCATCCTTATTCATCAATTTTACCATAGCTGTCGGTAACAAGACACTATGGGCCTGCTGTTTAGCTGACACATTAGCAACTAAGTTTGAAGACTTAACAGGCAAACTTCCACCATCATAATTAGAGTTATTATTTACACCCTGATTGGGAAAATGATCATGACTATCATGAATAACATTAGCCATTTTACTCTGGGCTGGCAAATGCAGCAGGGTATTATGCAACTGTTGACAGATTGCACATTTCAATTTTAGCAGACACCTACCCCGGTGATTATTTAAACACAACTTGCACAAATTGTTGGCATCTACAATTTCAGATCGCTCCTTAAAAGGAAGCATTTTGAACTTTGCACACTGATAAATTTTATGGGATTCATAGCAAAACTTACATGAGGCTCCAGTTGTTACTGCTGCACTGACTACAGGTCGCATGGGCTTCTGAGGCTCCTCATTTGTGACTTCCAATGCTAATGCTCGCTTCTCTAGGAATGCAAGAAATTCACACAAAGTAGGCACCTCTTTCATGTCACGCTCAAGGTGAAATCCGCGATAAGTATAGGAGTCAATCTTTTTGGCCAGAATGTTAACCAGCAATGTGTCCCAAAATTCTACTGGTTCATTCAAATTCTTTAATGCAGCAAGATGCATATTTACAGTTGACACTATAGAGTGCAAACCATGGGCTGTACATTTTGTGCAAGCAGGCATGTCAATTATGCTATTTACATGAAAATTTACAATTTTAGGCTTATTATTATACCTATCATCTAGAAGTTTCAGAGCAACTTCGTAGCTTTCATCATTAAGCATTAAATGTTTTATCAAATCGAATGCTTCTCCTGACAAATAGGAGCGCAAATAATACATCTTCTCACAAAAACTTAACTTTACATCTGAATGGATAACTGCTTTGAACATATTTATAAATGGTTGGTATTCCATAATGTTTTTTCCATCAAAACTTTTTAAACTTATAGGAGGTAACAGCTTAAACTTACCGCGACTTTCATCTGGCGACTCTATACTGGGTTGCTCACTACCTGAACTAGTTAACTCGTTTAACCGTCTGCTAATCATTTCCGAACACTCGTCACGTTTGTCTTCAACTAGGCCATAGTCCTCGCTGTCGCCAGGCTCTAGAGACAGGATGGCCCTGTTGTAATGCTCGTATTCATCGAACGCCTTATTTAGTCTGTATCTTTTTTCCAACACGGCTTCTGAAGAAGCACTAGCTAATTTGTCCGAGTGGCAGAAATTGCGTATTCTTGTAATGGCACTTTTTATATAGCCACGGGCTGCTCGCAACTCTTCTAATTTAGCCATATTTACATGCAATGACTGTACAACTTTATACAACACTCCTAAATCGCAATCTTTCACGCTACACCTCACTAAAAATCTACACTTAACGCATTTTAATTACAAAATGTACACGAATAAACGCCGAAATGATTTCTGGCGCGAGCAAACTATTTACATTGACATGACAATTACAATTGCTTGACATGACATTGACGTTGACTTTCGGCGTTGCGTTCCGGTACACGAAAGGAAAACGTGCACGCACCGCAGGTCGCCCTCCCGCGCCAGACAGAATTGACCGGCACTGCTCGCGTAAAAAGAAGACTTCAAGTATACGTATTAGAATTAGAACGCACCCATTCGGGCCGCTCGGTCAAAATTTGTCTTCTTAACTTTTTTTATGCAAATTCAAATTTGAAAAATTGCAAATTTTCGTATGCAATCTTCACAACTTATTCACTTTTTATTTCTCGAAGGACCAATTTTCTGTTATCCGAATAATCTTTCCGCCTTCTCCGGTATTCGGAAATAGAAAACAACTCACTTTTAACTCATTAAATTATTTATTATTTAAAAACTGCAACTCACTTCAACTATCCAACTCAACACCTTTTTTTCTTCTTCCACTGTTTTTCCATAGACAATAAAACTACAACATTCTTCTAAGCTGCCCGTCTAGTACACTAATCGGCCATATATTTACGTTCCGCCGTATAACCTTATGTATGTGTCAATTTTTACGTTACTTAGCTACCACAGTAATGACGTGACATATATTTATGCCCTAGCATAAAATATATGTACCCAAAAAACTATGGTGTTGCCAATGTGTAAAACTGTAATTCTACCAAGTATTACATTCATTTCATTCGTTCAATTATAGTCTATGGATAAAAGCCTGTGTTTTCTGTCTCTTTCCGTCTCATAGCTGTGTCTCTAGATTATTGTGAAAGCTAGTGTATCTATTTACTTTTCTCCTTGCGCGAGTTTTGACTGAATACTGATGAATGCAGAGCAAATGTAAGTTTTTGATGAGTCCATTTACTATAACATAATATTTGTAACTTACAAATATTATGATAAATGGACTCATCAAAAACTTACATTTGCTCTGCATTAATTGTAACGCCGGTCTCGTATCGGTCTTCACAGTCACCAAAAACGATGTCTACACAGCAATGCTTAAATCGTCTGTAATAGACGTAAAGGCCTATGACGATGATGATAAATAATAGTAAATCACCTTGTAAGTCCCGGTGCGAAACCTTGTTCAATATACGTAAGCGAGGGTCGTCGTGATATGCGGTAATATCGAAGTCCAATGATCAAGCGAAATGTCGTAAAAACCTAAATCAATCCGAGCATGTAGATAGACAAAACAGCAAACGAATTTAGTTTTGACTGAACCGTATGTATTGTGAACTTGTGACAGAAGATGTTTTCATAGTGTTAAATTTTACCGGGGGTCTCGAGCGACCTACATAAATTTACGCCCGTCATCAGTTTATACCGGCAATTTTATATGTCTAAATCAAGAGCATATTAGCACTTGACGTTTAAATTTTCGTTTTATGTGCAAGACGTATGAATGGTTACATTTTACGTAACTGACGGTCTACCGTATTAGCCCATGACGTTAACAATTTTTACGTCTGTCTTGGACGTAAAACATGACGATAGAAGCTGTCAAAGTGCTAGTGTACTAGACCGGCTGCCAGGTATTATAGGCAGCTATGACATTAAAAACTATTCACAAATATAACTGTATATTTTGTTCTGCTCTGAACAACAGTAATGGCGGCAATTCAATCCTAAGTCAAGACGAATGTTTTTTTAATCATAGACAAACGAATGAAGTCCCTATTCTCATGTCACTCTTGATCAAATGTCGTGCGGTTTATATTAAAAAACATACTGAATTGACGTTTCGCATCGATAACTGTTTTAATATCTATGGATACTAAAATAGAGACCCACTTGAGTTTTGACAGCTGTTCCAAATTTAAACTCATAACCTTACAAAAATCTGTACTGTAATGACATTACAGTACAGATTTTACCTACTACCACAGACAAGAAAGTTCTCATAGTAAAATTGGTTGTAATAATGCTGATCATTTTCTACGGTTTCTGAACGCATTTTAGAGTACTAATGATATGTGCGTAGATAAAAAATTAAAAGCAATTTAGGCTACGTTTTTTATTAATCCAAAATGAAGTGAACGGCTATACGAGGGTTTCTCTCTTTGTTGCCCTGACCACCGGTCTTAGGCCTCGCTGCCGGCGGCCCCCTAAGATAGGTTTTTATAATGATTTTATCTTTTCTAAGTATGTAAGTTTTATATTTATTTTTTTATATTATTATTGTAAAAACCTAACTAAGTTAAAGAAAATAATAAAGGAAATAATGAGGAAATAATAATATTTATTTACTTCATCATTGAAATCCATAAGGTTAGGTAAGTAATAGGTACAATAACTTAAATATCTATGTAGTTTTAGTACTACGATGAGACACAACAAAACATTAAACAACATTTACAACTTTCGCGGCATTGCATGCATTGCGCCATGCATGCTAATAATAATATATTTATTTATTTAGGTAAGACTTGAAATCCATATGGTTAGGTAGGTAATACAATAACTTATATATCTAGTATTCGCTAGTACTACAATTAATGAGACACACCAAAACATGACACAACATTTACAACTTTCGCGGCATTGCATGCATTGCGCCATGCATGCTAATAATAATATATTTATTTATTTAGGTAATACTTGAAATCCATATGTTTAGGTAGGTAATACAATAACTCATATATCTAGTATTAGCTAGTACTACAATTAATGAGACACAACAAAACATGACAAATCATTTATAATTTTCGCGGCATAGCATGCATTGCGTCATGCATGCTAATAATAATATAATATTAATTTATTTATTTTTTGTGAATTAATGAATATTACGATTAAAAAATATTACACAAGATTTACAACTTCCGCGGCATTGCATGCATTGCGTCAGGTAGGTATGCTTGAAAATTGTGTGATTCATTCTGTCCCGTCGGTCGTCCCGTTGCTATATTAAAGTGATGGAGTCAGTGAGGACGCTCATTCAGAATTAAACACTCGCAACGCAAGCATTATGGGGCGTTATCTTTCTGGAGATCTCGGTGGGACTGCTCGGCGCGAACAAGATGAGCGTGGCGATGCAAACCGTGGGCAACTAGGACGAGACCAAGAGCACCAGCGACAAACAGAGGAACAAATACAACAAGATCCGGAGCAGAAGAACTTACAAAATGTGAACTTACAAGAGCACTCGCGACAAGAACAGGACCGTCCGCGAGATGATCAGGAGCAAAAAAACCCGCGACAGAAAGATGAGGAACTTCAGCGACCGGCAGAGAAGCCCGGATCAATCGACAGAATTGAGCTGTCCTTCAAGATCGGCCTTGATTTCTTCCGATATTAGTGTACAGTGTTAGAATTCATATAAAGTAGGTACGTGCTATTAACCTAGGTCCAGATGTAGACACGACTCCTCCTTGTCTGAAGCATTCGAAAATAAAAATAAACCTGGGAGTTAGTAAGAAAAAAACGGAGTGCGCCTTCCGCTGATTTTGGATCGCTCTATGTAGGTATATAATTAATTAAACTAGTTCAAAGTGGGTTTTGTGCATTGACGTTTTAGTGAGTACCTACCCTTAAATGTCCTTAAATAATATACGTATACAGTGCAACGCATGTTGTTTAAATAAATATTGTTTAACTGCAAAACCCCAAAACGCGTGTGAATTGGACAGCCCGTAACGGTAAAACGCGTAAGCGCTTCGCACCTAGGCCGTTTTGGGTGCGAACTCACCCGCTCGCTGCTATCTCCAAGGACCATCGTGAGTGACTTGCGCGAATTAGTGTGAACTCTACTGACGTTTGCTATACGAGTATCTATCGATCAATTTTGAATAAAAAAATGTCGCAAACATCCTCGGTGAAATGCGCACGCTGCAAGAAGCTGTTGTTGAAAAAAGCCCGCATGTCGGTGTTGACTTGACTGTATTGAATATGTTGTACAAGCTAGAAATTTAGGAGTTCTCATGGATAGTAAACTCAAACTGCCAAAGTCTGTTTTTAACGTTTTATCGACTAAAATATTGTATCAAGTAGGTACTGATGGCAGAATTTATTTGTGTTAATTTATAGTCTGGTCTAAACTCAATTAGTAATTTTGTAAGTAACAATATTGTTTCGATCTCTAAAGTACGTGTTCATTATAATGTTTATGTATCGTTATATTGTCATTTACCATGTATCCTTTATCAGACTTGCCGCAGATAGGAGCACTCTCTTGTAAGGGTATCCACGAAAGATCAGCGTCAAGGTATTTACATGGTACCTTGTTTGTTACTCAGCTTGAGTGGTCTTTTTCTCTGACGCTTTTGTTAGATTAACGCTTCGCGATAGTTTTAAACAATAGGTAATTTTTATTTTCCGTGTCTTAGTCTAAGTAGCGTTCTGAATAAATGAATTTTCTTTCTTTCTTTTTTTCTTTTTTAGTAGTTAAATTCAACGTATGTCACCCTCGTGTGTTTTGTTTCTCTGCGTGATCTCATCAGAAATGTGGCTATCCGCAGCAGAACTGAGGCTAACAATATAGCCCTCCGCATCGATAAAATTAAGTGGCACTTTGCACGTAGAACCGATGGTCGTTGGGGCGGAGAGGTTCACGACAGCGTGGGTAGACCCCCCCCACAACTCCCACATGTTTGACTAATGACCTGGTAAAGATTGCGTGTAGCACAGTACCGGTCAGTGTGGCACTCTTTGGGGGAGGCCTATGTCGAGCAGTGAACGTCCTTCAGCTGACATGATGATGATGATATTAACATAAGTTCACGACACTCCTGTCGAGTCGTAGGCACTTTATTATACTGAAATATAAATCTGATTGCTGGATTTTTGTTGCTGTAGGTACTTCATACCGTATATCGCCGTGTGTTCGTCTACTTAACCTCGGTCGTAACCAAATCTGAAACTTAACACATTCACTGCCCATAAATTCGTAGCGCTAGCCGATGCCGTGGTTATCCCGCTAAGTAGAGGAAAGCACCTACTATAAGAACCGAGCGCCCGCCCGCTAGTCGGGTTCACGGCAGTGAATGTGTCCTACAGAATACTCGATTGTCCCGCAACTGTGTTCATGTAATATGTACTAACGGCGGGGGTGTACTTACATGTTCCGTGCATCGTTCCGAACACTGCGTAAGTATTTATTTAAATAAAGAAACAAAAAGTACATATTGTGTACCTTGAAGGATAATTGATATTTGTTTAGTAGATACATTATAAGTATTCTTAGAATGTCAAACGGACTAAAAAAATAAACTGGCTTTCGAAAAGAAGACGCACAGATTTTTTAAAAAATTTTAGGTAGTTATGGTCCGACTCGCTTTTCTAGAACGAATTCACTTCTCTTTGTGCCTAGTACAAGACAAAGCCATTGTCACCGCTAATTGATAACGTTGTACTAAGTATGCTGCAACTGCTAATAAAAAGTTGCTAATTTAATACCGATATATACCTTTCGTTTTAATTTGAACTTTGCTACTCAACAATAGTGATACTATTCGAGTAAAGTATTTATTAAACATGACCTTTTAATTTCGAAGATTCCGTTCTAGAAAAGCGACTCGGAGTATACCTATATCCAGAATTCCAGATATAGCAGTACTAACGCAGTTTTTTCCTAGTGTTCGGAGTTTTGGTGGCAAATTTCACAGAGGAGGAGTGGAGTCGCCTAACTATTTTTTTGATTAAACAAATAACGATTATTTGAATAATTTTGCATAATACTCCTTATAAAATATCTTGCGAGCATTACCTACTTATACCACGATAACACAGGACTACTAATAACACAAGTATGTAGGTAAACATTGTTGAATAAATTTATTTATTTTTACTTATTACATTCGTACAACATGTCACCAAAACAGTCGGGACAGTATAATGTTTGTACCTGCCGCCAATTAATGTCATACTAAGTACTTCAGGTTAATGAATAATTTATTTATTCAAATCTTAAAAAGTTAATCACAAAAACGACTCCATTATCCACTGTGTGAAATTTGCCACCGAAACTCCGAACACTACTAATTAGGTTTACTTAAATAGAATCACTAATACTGTAAACTATTTTTTGCAGTAAGTACCTACACTTGAATAAACTAAACGGATTTGAACATCATTCGCCACGAGCGGGATTTGAAGCAGCGAAAGTTGCATAACGCGCACTCAGTTAAACGAATTGATTTGAACTTTTTACTTCTTGGAAAGACAGTGGCGATAAGGTCGAATAAAAAGAGTACTTACGTGCATCCTACATTCTCCCTGAAAGAAGTTGTTAATTGTAGACTCTTAAGAGTCCACAAGAAGCTGGATACAAGTCTCCTCCCCATACAAACGTAGTTTGGCCGACAGAAGATTTTTTTCATACTAGACTTTTTTCCTAATTAAATAAATATTTTTTGGGGACAATTTTACACTAATCGACCTAGTCCCAAACTAAGCAAAACTTGTACTTATTACGGGTACTAGACGATGAGAATATATAATTTATGTAGATGAAAAAATGAGTAATTTGTCCGCTTACTTTATTTCTGTGTTGTTCTCATATCCCGGAACAGCTATGATTATTTTCTGTTTGGGCTAAAGGTTGACTGGCAGAGAATGCCTATGGCATTATGTTCGCCTTTTGTAATTTTAACTTGTTACTGTGCAATAAAGTTTGAATAAATAAATAAACACTTAAATACATAGATAACAGCTATGACTCAAGAACAAACAATCGGGCTCATCACACAAATAAATGCCCTTACCGGGATCCGAACCCGGGACCTCCGGCTTCGTAGGCAGGGTTACTAAGTACCCACTAGGCTACAGAGATCGTCAAATTTCTAGCACCAGAAACTAGTTCCCGACCTGGATATGGCGGATCCCATTGATATAAATACAAACTTTCAGGTTATTCCAGCGTCCGTTTTAAAACGAGAACCAAACTTCGTAGTGTCAGTTTGGAGAGTAAGCTTCCTGGGGTCTCTTCCATCCTCTCCCAGACTTTCGCCAGACGACACACATCTTCCGCCGGGAATGGTGTCTGCGGGAGCTGTGAGCTGGTATTTTTACCATAAAAATAATTGCACTCGTCGTGTTTTACTATTTTTTTAAAGCTTTTATTTAACTTGCAATGTCATGTACGAGTATGTCAGTATGTTAGTTTAGGTCAAAACTTGCAAGCTAACTCATAACCACTTTACAGAGTTGAAATTTTACACGTTGATTCAATTCCGATGATAAAGCACATTTATGACAAGTATGACCAGACTCCAGACAATTGATGTCCTCAACGGTCAAATTGCGTATACGCGTTCAATCATGTTAGTCCGTTTTAATGTCTACCATACCTGGCTGCTGCGCTTAGCAGGGGCTCGTTTCACGAAGCTACAAGTAACAAATTACAAGCGGAAGTCTCTTTTCAATACCTTTTGATAGAATTAGACTTCCGCTTGTAGGTAATTTGTAACTTGTAGCTTCGTGAAACAGGCACCGGGCGTCGCATGGCTGCAATTTTATCACTTATCGGTGTGGATACCTATGAGTATGTCCGTCACGTTCTGACGAGAAGAGTGAGAAGTATCTGGCGAGAGTGAAGTATGTCTCATCCGCAACGATAAGTTATGTATAACATGCCAATCACGCTGTGCCCGCAGGGTTGGCTCCATGTACGACACAACTTAACGATCAATGGCACAGAACGAACATTTTTTAAACGCGTTCATTTATGATAGCTCATTTTAAAGCTTACCAAGACCTGGCTGCACCGCTCTGTGTTAGTTTAGAACTCTTGTAATGTGTTGCGTAATACTTACATTTAATCTGCCAATCTGGAACCATTTTTTTTTAGTCACTGGCAGCTCAAGGCTTGGTGTCTAATTTGAATGGAACCCCAATATATTGGACGAATGACCCATTCAGACATAAGGCGATGACACGAGCGAAATCGGCGGACGGCCAAGCAAGGTCACAGAAAATCTAGTACGGAGTGAGCTAGGTTAGGCCGCTCGCCGTGCACCTGCACGGCACTTATCCACACGGGCAGAAATCAGGAGGCACCAATGTCGTACGTGTAGCGGCCCCTATTATCAGACCCCGGGCCGTCAAGATGCTACTAAGATTTATTAATTTATTTTACATAAATTATATTTACATGGCATTACAGATAAACCAATACGCCGAGAAACTAAATCAACACATAAAAAACAAATTAATGGTAATAGATTTCCTAGCCGCCATCACCACACAAAAATTTAGACATTCCTTGTTTACAGCCGTCCATCTCCATGCAAACAAATCACACTTAAGTGCTGAAGCCAGGAAAGCATTGGACGAGTGGCGTACTCTAAGTGAGGCCATATTTTTTTTCGTCGGGAAATACTTTTACGCATCCCGCTTGGCTGGGGAACCGAAACCGGGTACTACCCTCTAAAACTCCACTGTTCTAATTCGCTGCCCTTTGGTTGCGTCACGGGAATGCTTGCGTACACTTCAGCGAGCTCTATGTGAGTGAGAATCGTCCACTACTGCGAATAGGTAGGTATTCGCAGTAGTGGACGATTATCTACGTGAACATGACGGTGATGAGGTGTAATGTACCTAAGAAACGAAACAACATACCACTGCCAAGGTCGACAATGCAAGTAGCCACGTCCTAGTCATGTCGCCTGTAACAAGTAGGATAAAAAACTTACACATTTCATGATATTTATTTTATAAACCACTTGCTTCTGCCCGTGACTCCGTGCGCGTTATATCGTATCCCCATTCCATACAAACTTTTACATCCTTGGGGGATCTCTATGTCCTTCCCCAGGACTCAACTATCTCTATACCAAATTTAATCTAAATCGGTTCAGCGGTTTAAGCGTTCGCGTTCGTATTTGAGTTGCGGCCATTTCGTGACACCACTAGGACTGTATGTTTTACTTTGTAATTGTATTTTGGTGTTACGAATAAATTATTTCTTTCTTTCTTTCTTTCTTTCTATTTGTCCGAAGAGCGAATTTTCAATTCATACTATACTATAATATTATAAATGCGAAAGTTTGTCCGTCTGTCTGTTACCTCTGTAATGAAGTATGAATTCAAAATTCGCTCTTCGGACAAATTGTAGATGAACACAAATTTCAGAGTAATTGAGATACATACTTGCGTGTCGGGGCTAACGGTTAGTTAGGGGCCTAGGGCTTATGGTAGCGGCACTAAAAGATTAGGTCGAAAAAGAACAAAACTTGATTGTTCAACTCGCTACTAGCTACGGTATTTAAAATGACAGGGTGAAACAAATTGATCAGTCAAGTAATTAAAAAACGATTCAAACTCCATACTGATTTCACGATGAAAATTGATGCTCAAGGGTGCCGAATAGATTCGACGAGTCATGTGATTGCTGAAGCATGGCTAATTATTATTGTTCAAAACGCCCAGAAGGGGTCGTTTTGGGGCCTCGCGATACGCGGGAACTGATAATAACCACTTATGAACTATTTAAAATTACCAAGCTAGAACTCACCGAATGTGCCGGCGTTTTCGCTACAAGCAGTCAATTACCGTCAGAAGGTCGAGTCAAGTCAGGATTTTGCTGCCGGAGTCCTCGTGGGGCCGAAGGCCCAATCCGAACACGAGGAACTGCCCCGCGCGGAGTCACAATCCGCCACCAATTTCACTACCGGCGCTCGAGTGCACAATGCACAGTAGCTGAACACTGGCCTAGCGTTCCAGAAAATATAATTTATCACTTATTATATTTAACAATCGGGAGACATGTGTCTTTCCAAAAGCCCGTAAACGGAAGAGAAATATAGACAAGTGATATTTTCTTTTTTACAATGCGCCGGTATTGCCATATGCATAGTTTTTATGGGCCCTTCACACGGATGGGCCCGAACAAACACCCGCCTCGGACAGGCTACTAAGCCGGCCCGCTATACTAGAGGAAGTCGCGACAAAGTTTCTACCGCTCGCTTGAGAACCGAATCCCCCACGAAGACCTTAGCGAATCGAGGGGTCTCGTCCTTTCCGAGAAACAAGTTAAGAGGCTGACAAGACCTAATTTTGTTGAAATTGATGTTATTTAAGCAGTTTTTAAAGAAAAACTATGTAGGACACATAAAAAATATATGTTAATATCCTTCCTTACTAATATTATAAATGCGAAAGTGTGTATGTTTGTCCTTCTTTCATGTCGCAACAGAGCGTCGTATTGATGTGATTTTTTGTATGGAGATAGTTTAGAAGCTGGAGAGTGACATAAGTTACTTTTTCCAGCGGGAAAACATCTAATTCCCACGGGAAAATTCAATATGTTACATTTTCCTATAACCACGCAGGCGAATCCGCGGGCATCAGCTAGTTCAACATATTTTAAAGACCGTGGACGATTTCGTCTTTTTATGTATCGAGTCCACATAAAAAGACGAAATCGGCTCGATAGAAAATAATTGCAAAGATTGGTCTTAAAATCATCATCATTGATTTAGTATATAGAACTAGATACCTACACAATCAGCCGAAAAAAATGGCCGTCCAAAAGAACCGGCCGATCGAATCGGCCGGCTCTTTCGCGATTAGTCTGGTTTCAACCGTGAGACTTATTGGTTGTCAGTTATGTCCAAGGATAGGACAAACGCCCGTCATTTTGAAAACTTAACCCTGTTCTGTACAGTAGAGACTTCCTTATATTAATAAAAAAAATTAGGTACTAAATAAGAATAAGAATAGTTTATTCGTGACAATACAAAACAAAGGACAAAAGTAATGTTTTATAAATTTATTTTAATTACCATAATTTATATGTTTCCAGTGACAAATTATTCAAATGACGATGATTAAGGCGATAAATCACTTTGGCCAATGGAAAAGAATGACCACAATTTTTTCCAAATTTTAAAATAAAAATTAATTCATAATTATTTAATTTTAATTTTAAATATCATTAGGAAGTCTCTACTGTACAGAACAGGGTTAAGTTTTCAAAATGACGGGCGTTTGTCCTATCCTTGGTTATGTCTAAATGTTCAATCAAAAACTCCGTAAATACGAACAAAAAAACAAGAAAAAAAGATGGGATTTATTTCTTTCAGTAAGTTATTTTCATAACGTAACGAAATTTGTGTAAAATCATTGTAATTTAACAGTTTTAAACATGATTTAAATAACTATTTTTGTTAGTTCAAATGACAAAGTCGCGGAACATAAATCTAAGGAGTCGGTATTAGATACTTTTTTTATGATTCTACATAATAATGGTTTTATTTTTAAGATTTCCAAGAAATCCTCAGCGACGTGCAAAATGGGCTGCAGTCATAACACGCGACAGTCGAGATGATTTTTTTAAACCAAACGACTCGCGTGTCGTTTGTTCGGTTCATTTTAATGATTCGGATATATATACCGGTCAATTTCCCAAGCAATCAATTTTGTTGGGAAGACTGAAAACGCAGGTGCAGAAAGCTTAAATAATAAAGTACTATTTTTTTTGGGAAACATCTCCCTTTTGGCTATCTCGGGCAATAGCTACAATTCAAATATTCATTCAGTTAATAATTAAAAAAAATGAATGAAGGACTAATTTCTCATCAAGGTGGGTTGTCCGGAACCCAGTTTTGTTTGGTAAATGCCGCCTAAGTCGAAAATTATGTGTATAAAAATCTTTTACCTCCATTTTAACACCATATGAATAGGGAACAAAAAATATGACTCGTTATACATTTCATTTGTACCCGTCCCTTTATTTATGTACCAATATATTTGTCCGGAGAAACTTTTTCATTACCGCGGACAAGGTTTGTCAACGATTTATTTGCTAAGTTTGAATCGGTAAGCCCCCCCCGCCTCATGCGCACTTCGAGAATCAGTTACGTTGCGGCACTCGGCGAGTGAGCACGTGTGTAAGTGGTGATGCGAGGGCCTGCTACACGTAAGTATATCATTGCCGCGGTACGGGGACAAAAAAAATATCATTCCGGAGTTTGCTATATCTTTATTGTTTTTTATTTGTTGTGATTGAAATTAATATATAACATGTATTCGATATTCGTGATATCAAGAGTCGTATTAGTTTAATCATAAGCGGTTTAATATGTTTTTAAATATTTTTTTTATCCAATGTTTCTCATTCCGCCGTTTTCATTCCGGTGTTTCCGGTGTAGTAAAATGGTTTTAACACCCACTGCAATGAAAATAACACCGGAATGATTTAAAATGTAGCTTCACTTCATTAAACAAATAAATTATTTATTATACCCTTTTCAGGAAACAAATTATTTAATTAAATATTTTTGTTTCGTGTTATTTTTTAACGAGGAAGTTACCCCGATCCCGATCGTGCCAAGACTGTGAAACAAGTCTATAACTCGATACAGAGAGGGCGCTAGTCTTAGCGGGAATATAGTGGAAAAATATACAACTTGCGTCACTGTCCTCGTAGCTCAGTTGGTAGAGCAGTCTAGCGTTAATAGAAAGGTCGCAGGTTCGAATCCTGTCGGGGGCTACAGACGAAGATGGTTTATTTTTCCATTATATTCTTTCTCTGTATCATATCGTTTAAATTATTTATTTTATTATAATGTATAATTATTTGATCTAAGTGTATACAGTGTGTGTCTACGACCCGGGCTTTTATAAAGACTGATGATAATATGCTTCGTTAACAATCGTTTGCACGTATTAGTAAATCATAATGAAATTAACTGCGCAATTAATTTTCCAAAATACAAACCTTCAATGGACTAGGTGTATGACGCCGTACTAAACAAATTATGATGAGCTGTCACTTACACTTACTTGTCAATTTACTTTGCTGTACATTGTTGGCAATTAAACGTTTGTTAGAAAGTTAACGAAGTCTGAGATCTAGTTTATTAATTAAATTAATGTCATGGTTACATTGTAAATATACGTTATATTAACCTCCTTTAAGAAAAGCCAGGGTTGTAGACACACACTGTATATATAACTATTATCCAATATTTTTATTTTAAATAGATGTTCCGCTATATTGATTTTGGTCAACTTACTTGGTTGTTTACGCTTGAAGTAAATAACAATATTTAATTTTACCTATTCAATCAAAGTAAGTACATATACTTCTTCTCAATGTTAGCTTAATTAGTTTCACCTATGATGAGTTTGAAAAATAGAGGCAAAAAAATATAAGAAGATTAAGAAAAAATATGACATATTTAATTTAAAGTGTCTCAGCTCTTCCTAGTTAATTTTCAATACAAAATGTTTTTTTCCTCGAATACTAATCCTAGAAATAGCTTCAATCTGAAGAGTGTTTCAAATGTGACCTTTGTAATGTAAAAGGGTTTAAATGTAGAGTTATATGGAATGATACTGATTATAACTTTCGCAATTAACGCTCATTACTTTAGCAAAACTGGACTTAACCGCGTATATTGGAAAAAATATTCAGAAGCAATACGATGATTTAACAATAGGGGTGTAGACTCGAAAATTAGTATAACTCCAAAAGAAAGAAGGCAAAAAAATATGCCTAGTGACGAAAATCCCATTCAGATATCTCAAAGAATTACGAAGCTACAGCCGTTTTATGATCTAAGTCACATTATAACTCCTGACCTACGTGATGACCTTGATATTGAGAGGGAGCGCAGGGCGTAGGCGGTAAGGTCAAACATGCTTACCCGCAGGTTTGCAAGATGTTCTACCGAGGTAAAAATCACACTGTTCAAAGCCTATAGTCAGTCATTTTACTCGAGCAACCTGTGGGTAAGGTACACAAAAAGAGCCTACAACGCCCTGCGCATACAGTATATTAATGCATTTAGAATGTTGTCGGGGCTGTTATTGATGAACAGCCCAGCTGAGGGGTTTCGTCTCTTCAAGAAAACTCCTGCTTCCAATGATGAGTTTAATATATTTAAGGTACATTTATTTAGGTATGTAGGTATGCACGTATGGTGCCGTGGTCTAAAGCGGTCTGTGGCTCGCGGAGATGACCCGCGCTTGTGACGTCATTCTCCTCCGCCCTCACCCCTCTATGCCTGGTTTAATAGCGGCCGCGTTAACATCCTGCCCCCCTTGAAAGCTGCTGCTTTCAAGCTCTTGGTTGCAGGGTAAAGGGCACACTCGGTTGAGTGCTCTTCTGGTCACACCCTTTTGTGTCGTAAAGTCCGCAACCCTGCAGACTCCATCGGCCCCAGGATATAGCTGTAGGACTCTTCCAAGCCTCCATTTAAGTGGTGGGGTATTCTCCTCCTTGAACACCACCAAGTCTCCAACCTTGATCTCCTTCTGCCTCTGGCGCCACTTCGTACGTTGCTGCAAGTCTGCTAGGTACTCGTTCTGCCACTTCTGCCAGAAGTGCTGTCGCAGCTGCTCGATCCTCTGATACCTATCAGGGTTTTTTAGACAAAAGGGTGGTGACGGCAGCGAGGTCATGGGCCGTCCCACCAGAAAGTGCCCTGGGGTCAGAGGAAAAAGATCAGTTGAGTCTGACGAGAAAGGAGTGAGAGGTCTGGAGTTAAGAATCGCCTCAATTTGTGTGAATAAAGTGCTCCACTCCTCAAACGTCAGACTAGCATTGCCCATAATGCGCTTTAGGTGGAATTTGGCTGATTTGACAGCAGCTTCCCAGATTCCACCGAAAGTGGGCGAAAGGGAGGAGAAAATAAAAACTTTATGTGTTCCTCATTGCCAAACTCATAAATTGAATTTTGAGCGGATTTCAACAATCTACCCAACTCGTTATTTGCCCCTACAAAGTTAGTGCCATTGTCGCAATAAATTGTGTGTGGTCTACACCTCCGACCTACAAACCGGCGGAGGCTTAAAATGAAGGCATTAGTGCTAAGCTCGCTGATAGCTTCCAGATGAGCGGCCTTGGATGCGAAGCAAATAAAAATATTCAAGTAGCATTTTGTGATGCGGTTACCCTTTCCCTTCTTGCTGGAAATCAAGAAGGGTCCCGCGAAATCAAGGCCACACACCTGGAAGGGGTAGAATCCGGTGACTCTCTCTGAAGGCAGGTTTCCCATCAGTGGCTTCATAGCTTCCCCTCGGAGACGTGTGCATATTACACACTTACGCACAACACCGCGGGCTAACGATCTGCCGCCTACTGGCCAGAATTGTTCGCGTAAAGAGCTAAGAAGCAACTGTGGGCCAGCATGTAACAGACGTAGGTGTTCGGAAATCAAGAGCCGTGTGAAGTGATGTTTGCCGTCCAAAAGGATCGGGTGCTTCTTCTCGTATTCACAGTTGGCATTTTGCAAGCGACCACCTACTCTGATCACGCCGTCGCCGCCGTCGACGAATGGTGACAACTGTAAAATATGGGATTTCGTTTTAAGTCTTTTTCCTTGCATAAGTGCTGATATTTCTGTAGCATAAGTTTGATTTTGTGATAGTTTTACCAGATACATTAGTGCATGTTTTATTTCATTTAGTTGTAAGGATCCTTTTGTCTTAGTTTTAGGGTTTTTAATGTTGTGAATAAAGCGTAAAACGTATGCTACAATTCTTTTCAATTTATTCACCTTTGAGTAGTTACGAATTTCAATCATGGGTGGCTGTTCAACATTAATCATAACTATGGTTGAGCACTCCTTTTGTTTTATTATTTCAGGTAAGTTCATGTCTATAGCCCTTATGTTTTGTGGCCAGTTACCCTCATCGTGTAATAAAAAGGACGGCCCGTACCACCATAATTTTAAGTCTGGCAGTTGAACAGGTTCGACTCCACGAGACGCCAGATCTGCGGGGTTTAATGAAGTGGGTACGTGTCGCCCTAGAATTTACTCGTCGTAGAATTTTAAGTTATAAGGTAGTTGCTATGCGAAGCTGTTTCAACACAAAATGGATGCTAACTTATCACTGAGTAGATACACCTATTAAAGCTTGTAGTTCACGTACTTAACGATACAAGTAGGCTTTTCTTAATGCACAGAGCTAACAAGTAACTATTTAAATACCTATTTAATTATTACACCACTGCATGCCTTATGTTATGAATCACGAATTATGAGCACTTCCAATCTAACACGAATAAGGGCTGGGCCACTGTTAACACAAATTAAAGGCTTATATCACGAAGGTCAGGGATAGTAAAGGGATTGGGCTACTTTCCTTCATAACTGCGATGAAGATCCACTGGATACAGGCACCACACCCTTATGGAATATTCCGCTCGATGCCGGAGTCCCGTTAGAATTGGTTGCGCAAACAACTTCGGTACAGTCCTTTCTACGGTCGCCAATTGTCGGGGCTGTTATTGATGAACAGCCCAGCTGAGGGGTTTCGTCTCTTCAAGAAAACTCCTGCTTCCAATGATGAGTTTAATATATTTAAGGTACATTTATTTAGGTATGTAGGTATGCGCGTATGGTGCCGTGGTCTAAAGCGGTCTGTGGCTCGCGGAGATGACCCGCGCTTGTGACGTCATTCTCCTCCGCCCTCACCCCTCTATGCCTGGTTTAATAGCGGCCGCGTTAACAATGTTGTTGGGGCTGCCACGCTGGTGTAGCGCATCCCGTATGTTCGCTGAAGCCCGCACGAATGGCTTCCAAGCAATAATGCGGGAAAAATCTGGGTGTAATTGCTGAACGTTATGACTGCCCAATTTTATTGTCATATGGTATTTTTTTTTTTTTTTTTTTTTATTTATTTAACTTAACAACATAACATTTAGGAACTATCATTAATATCTGCCAAACTGCATAGCAGTTTGTCGGCAGAAAACCCAGTTTCCCTCCACCACGTAGGTAACATTAATATAGTACCAAAAAAAAAACAAACTTTAATTTTCATGGCTGAACGCCGTGATCCTGTGCCACAAATTGTGGAATAGAAATTAAAAAAGACTATCTTGCAGGCCTAGGCCTCCAATTTTGTATGAAATGCCATTACGGGTCTCTCGTCTCGCTTCGCCCGAGACGTGACACTTCGAAGCCCATTATGAAGCACACAACGTCAATCTTTTATTGCATGTTTGAGAAAAGATTATTATTGTACCTATAAGCCTCAGTTTCTTGGCATACAATAGTTACAACAGTGCACCCAGAGTGTACCTACCTACCACCTAAGAAAAAAAAAAACCCTGAGCAGTGCCATTATTGTTGTATGGGTGTTATGATATGACAAAAAAAATATTCTTAGAATGCGACCGGTATAATTCTCACATATTGGTGCTATTCAAAGTACCTATTTATTATTTGCCCAGAAGTGGGAAGCACCACTGCCTCTGCTTGACGAAGTTGCGGCGGCCCAACACCCGCTGGTCCAGGACCTTAGGGCACCCGTTCAGCCGATGGCCCAGGGCCCGGCAATATAAGCAGGTGTCAGACTCTGCAGTGGCCAGGTTATATTGCCGGGGACCCGGCTTTCCCCCAATTCCCCTCCCCTTGCGCATAAACACAGGTTAAGAGAAATGTGATTTGTGAGAGAATAAAAGACACTTTTTAAATGCACAAATTTAATCACTCATTTTTTTTACGACGCATATATCCCCAGAACACTGAAAATAACAAATCATATACCATAAGTCAAGGAAAGTAATTTTCTTTTAGAAAAACTCAGGGACGTCGTTAAACGGAGTCTGTTTTTAAGCCTCGTTCGGATTATGTTAGTAATTTAGTCGAGTAGTAAAGTGTTTAAGTTCCTAAAATGGATCAACTGACTGACCATAAGTGTTCGCACTGCGATCGACTATGAGTTACATTTGAGTAAGCAGTATTTCAAAATGAAGAGTAGCTGATAAAAATGTACAATTCGTAAAAAAAGGAAGAAGAAACAAATATTATGAACTCTGTGAGCTGTAGAAATCGCGTGGACATCCTTCCGATAAACTAATGAACCCGACTAAAACAGCAGTTTTCTGGGTGATCTAATGTGTCAAAGAGTGGAGGGAGCAGGAGCACTACCCGCCAGAATAATTATACTAAACATATTCAGCAAATAAAATATCATTAAATTTAAATGATTTACTAAACTACTCGACTATCTGTTTGGTGTTCAGGCGTTTAGTGACTAAAATAATCGCTACTCTACAAATTTACCAACGTTGCCCGAACAAGGGTTTACGGTAGTTGTGGGGTACGGGAGGGGTATACGCGAGCGCCAATGAAAAGGGCACCAGGTTGAACTTTAACGTCACGCAAACACATTACACATCCCTCCCAGGCCGCGCACCTACACCTACCGAAGGAATCAACTCAGCTGAGTAGCAGGCCTATCTTTAACCAATAACAAGTATTCAATAACAAGTATTCAATAACAAGTATTCAATAACAAGTATTCAATAACAAGTACTCAATAAAATAGTCGGCAGTCTTTGAGAGATAGAAGTGAACAGGTTTCCAAAACGTCATGAAGTGGGTTTAGAAGACTACAGAAACTACCATGTAATAGGTAAACTAGTATCTATACGATGTATATATTAAAGAGTATATGAATGACAAAATGCCTGGAAATGAATTGCTCTACGCATTTAGGTAATTTTACTACATGTATTAAATGTATTCGTTATAATTATTAAGTTGTGTTAGTACCTAATTAGTGTTTGTTATATTTGTTATTATATATATTAATATGGTACGATCAACGAAGATCCGAAATTGGCAAATAACTGCAAAAAATCGTGTAGTCTGGATTAATATTTTGTATAATAGGGTTGACCCCCAGGTAACATAATAAAAGTCCCCAGCCAATGGCCGGTTGCTTTAGGCGAGATGGGGGGGGGGTAGGTTTTTCTTAAATATTTCAAAAACTAAGCGTCGTAGGAAAAATAAATCTTAAAACGTAATGAAACTTAATAAATTTCTTACAAAATGATATATTAATTGTATTTTCATGACAAATACAAAAGGAAATGTAAGGGACATAAACATGAAACAAACTGAAAAAAGGTATTGTTGCCTTAAAAAATTATGTTTATTATTCCATCATCATCATCATAATCATATCAGCCGAAAGACGATCACTGCTGGACATATGCCTCCCCCAAAGAGTGCCACAATGACCGGTCCTGCGCCACCCGCATCCAGCGGACACCCGCGACCTTTTCCAGGTTATCAGTTCACCTTGTGCGCATTCCGGTACGTGGTCGCCACTCGAGAACCTTTCCGCCCCAACGGCGATCGGTTCTACGTGCAATGTGCCCCACCCACTGCCACTTAAGTTTAGTTATTCGAAGTTGGTCCAGCGGAAGACCCTAGAGCTAGACTTACCCGACACTACACCGACGACATTCCGGACACCACAATAACCTTTTCCTATATCTCTAGATAAACTGGGCAATAAAAATATTTTTTGTCATTTTTTCCTTCCGTATCCCACCTTATTCATATATCTTTAAAAAAAATATATAGCATTTTGTAGGAAATTTAATCAGCTTTATTTTTTGGAAGAGGTTCTCTTTTCGAAAACGCATGGTTTTCGAGACAATCGCAAAAAACAAAAAAATGGAACCTATTTGCTCCCCCCCCGCCCAAAGCAACTGCCCCCCCCGCTGGGTACTTTTAATATGTTGTACCTGGGTATCACCCCTACCATTTGAATTAATAACCCAATATACACGACACGATTTATTGTTTTTATTTTTCCTTCGTCGACCGTACTATTATTATTAAATAAATAAATAAATATTAGGGGACAATCTTACACAAATCGACCTAGTCCCATAGTACCTTTTTTACATTGTATATTTGACATTTTGCAAGTCATTCATTATTAAGCCTACTTAAAAAAAATACTTTGACTTTGACTTGACAATCATCAAATTGTACGCTTGTTTGCCACCATTAAGGTATATAAATGGGAAACTCACTTTAGGGTCACAGTCCCTCCCCGTACACTGAAAATTGAAAAACGGGCTAGAACAGCAATCTAAATAGAGGGCATGACACACACAAACATGAGTGACATCTTTGTAAGCATAGACAACAAGGCAAGAGGGAATGAGATGCAACGTCATATTTCTGAAACTGACGTCACGTATATAACACGAATAAAGAAATGGGACATGAGATGTCCAGGATGTTTTATGATACTTCTTAATTTAGTAAGGTTAATTTACCTCAATTCCTCTCTGCGGGGCTAGCACAATGGCGCTGCGACGCGACGCCAGACGGGTAAAATCTACTTACCCTCCTCTTTCTAATTTATACAGTGCGACTGAGACAGGAGTCACTGAGTCGATTCGCAGACTTCATCTATGGAGGCCACTAATCTACGTTTTTGTATCGCCGTCTAGAGTCTGGCAAATGAAAGCGTGACCTGGACTTTTTTTAAAGTGGCAACATTATAATCTGTCAAAGGCACGTCAAAGTCTAGTTAGTATTTTTTGTTAACTCAATTATTTTGCATTTATAATTGCCGTAATATGGGTAAAACAATAAAAAGTAATGTGCGAAAGCTGCTACATACTCCGATCAGTAAGTTCAAGCAAAAACAAGAGGAGAAAGAAATTGTTTTCCAAGAGAAACAACAATGTTTAGATGTGATGTCGGATTTTTTAGGTTAGGTAGTAATCTTAATCCTTGTTGGCTGATTATTTGATATAATAATATTGACGATAATGATGATACTGTTTCTTATGTTTACAGATAATCTTGAAAATATTCAAGGAATCTGTAAAAAAAATATTCCTAGTGTAATTAGTAATACCATATGTAATTTTTTTGAATTTGCCGCGTTTTCTTAGGTCACGCTTTCGTTTGCCAGACTCTAGCTCTGTGGCTGATCCCTGATTTTGATTTGAGAGCGGCCTCTGCCCACTCATGAAAGATTTTAGAACGGATTCTTATGCCTTTTCCACCAGTTGTTACCTAATTTAATTTTGTAATACCTACTCATGTAGAAAGAAAATTACCAACGAGTAGCACGTTGGCGCAATGCACTGCAACGAATATGTAGCATGAATGATCGATATTACATCATTAACTTTGTCAAAGAATAAATTTCATCATATGCTCAATATAACAGTTGTAAAATTACCTCTGATATGCATTTTTCCCCAACACACTGTAGGAATAAATTAACAGTATTATTCACAGAACACAACTCAGGTCCCACGATTCGATTATCATTACGTAAGGCTACTCACTACAACTTGCTACAGTTGCAATGAGACAGCAATACATTCCTTTCATTCTATCTACAGTAAGATGGCGGCGGCTGGCGCATGATCGCGATTCGGTGACTGCCAACTGGCCCCTATTTCACCAACTTGACAATTGTCACCTGAGAACGACAATTCCCCGTACATTGCTGAATCCACAAGTAACCTAGCGACTACCTTAACTTCTAGAACAAGCAATGTATCGCGAATTGTCAGTGTCAGATGACAATTGTCAAGTTGGTGAACTAGGGGCCTGGTCTCTCGACTACGGCTTGTTATTCGAAAACATCTAATATTTGGCTCATTTCGATATCAGGTTATCGCCTACGGTATTCGATAATCTTTATTAATTCATACTGTGACGGACTGCCACCACAAATATATACGCGAGGGTAGCAGCTGTGTTCAGGCGAACCGACAGCCACTAGGCAGTCGCCGGCTAGCTGTCGGTGAGCGAGGTCACGTCTGTGCGCCTGAGCTAATAGCATTCAATGGTTGTTTTATTTATACGAGTATACCCTGAGAGACCCAAAAGGTTGGACGTCACAATGGCGACGAGTCCTCGAGTAAGTGACAAATCATATTTAACTCTTTCCTTGGGTTTATTAAAAACGCTAAAAAGAAAGGAAGAGGAAATACGAGCCCGTGTGTGTCAATAAAATAAAGGTTATCAAGGCATAACAACTATTCAGTGTACCTAATTATCTAAAAGGTCGTTGTAACCTATGTAGTGCTACATGTAGGTATAATTAACGAGTGGGTACCAAAATACATTATAAGTATCCACTGAAATACGCTGTATTCTGTTTATAATAAGATAAAATGAGCACTAGGAATGATAATATTGGTTGATTTACTATATCAAAATGGTAATATACAGAGTGGCAGAAAATACAGAATAAATGAGTGTACGAGAAGTACCTACTTTAGCATTGGTGCCTATAGATGGAAATTGTGCGTAGATATATTATGCGCCTTGCAGGTGCAGACCTAAACTTAATCTCGCAGGTGTGATAAGGCTCTTAAACCGATACCTCAACTTACTACCGAGACTTCACGAAAATGTTTTTGTTTAAGTACTTGGGTAGGTACTCGTAGTATTTTGACGCCACAGCAGAAGGTATTTATTAAAGCATAGAGGTGAATCAACTTTTTAGTGTCCTCTTCGTCTCTAATATTTGCTGTCTAACCTGCCTGTCTGCCTTACTCAATTAATTATAGCGTGAAACTAAATGACATCTGTATTAATAAGAGATATTCATTTGCCCTCAATTGCACCAGTTGCCAGGAAGGTAAAATGTCCCCGATTTGTATGAAAATTGTATTTGTACCCTAGACAACCATGTTTTCTGCTAAAATACGTTTTGCAGGATGCAACATATATGTTCAAATAGACTGTGTGTCTAGGAAATGAGGTTATCTGGCTATAAGAACTTACAGAATTTACCAAATCACATGTTGTGGTAACTGACCATGAAGAAAAGCTAAGGGACAAGAAAAGTTGATTGACCGATAAACATATAAGCACCTTCTTTCAATAAAAAATAAAAATAAAAATGGACTAGCACTATAATAAAAAGTGTGAGTAGGGTTCTTTGGATAGATCTAAACCGCGATTAATTTATTCAAGTAGCGTACGAGTATTATATAGGTACACTAAATAGGTACGCACTAAACAAGAATATACCTCGGTGTAGGAATGTGTGTATATGCGCACAAAGCCGCCTAATTGTACAAATATATATCATATGCCAAGTGCATATAAGGTGCCAGTGAGCACAAATATCTACCATATGCATATAAAATAAATTGTACAAATGTGTATTATATAAACCAAGTGCAACTAAGGCGCATAAAGTGATAAAATGTCTGATTACACGAATAATAATAACTTTATACAATTTAAGTAGCCTACTACTACACTACCTACACGAAAAGTGTTATAGAAACTTATTGTTTGTTCCGTGTAAAAAGGTTGTAAGAAAGTTGCAGGGCTATTTTGTGCTTTCAATAGCCTGATTAATTTGGATTGCACTAGATGACAATGGAATTGTGTCTAGAGTTGAGAAGGTGTTGGCATTGTCGTGAAAAGAGAACAGTGGAGTTATTGTTACAAATGTCAAGATTTGTTATTTTAGATACCTGTATGGGTTGACACGTGAACCCTGCAGTAACCGATAACCCAATGAACTCCTAATGAATCCGAGTAGTAAGTCAATAATAAAGTACATGCTGTGGGCAAAATATGTACCTGTAACTGATTGAGTAGTAAGTCTGTATAGACTGGTACTAACAAATAAAGTAAGTCAATAACAAAGTACATGGTGTAGGCAAAAGATGTGCCTGTAATGTAACTGATTGAGTAGTAAGTCTGTATAGACAGGTACTAACAAATAAAATCAATATGAGAAGTAAACTGTATGACATACGTACACCTACCTATGCTACAGTTGGTACTTACAAGATAAACAAATTATACAGTAGTAAGTTGACTGATCAACTGGTACTAACAAATAAAATCAATATAAGAAGTAAACTGTATGACATACGTACACCTACCTATGCTACAGTTGGTACTTACAAGATAAACAAATTATACAGTAGTAAGTTGACTGATCAACTGGTACTAACAAATAAAATCAATATAAGAAGTAAACTGTATGGCATACGTACACCTAGGTACCTATGTTGCAGTTGGTACTTACAAGATAAACAAATTCTACAGTAGTAAGTTGACTGATCAACTGGTACCTACTGGCAAAATGAAGTGTAATAGTAGTAGTAAACCAACGCACTGAGTTTTGGTTGGTACTAACAATAAAAAACTTAAATTATATGATATGATACAGAGAGAAAGAATATAATGGAAAAATAAATCATATTCGTCTGTAGCCCCCGACAGGACTCGGACCTGCGATCTCTCTATTAACGCTAGACTGCTTTGAGCACTAAGCTACGAGACTAAAGTCAATTATTAAAGTATATTCCCGCTTCGAATAGCGACCTCTTTGTATTCTTTTGAAAGGCTCATCAGGCCTTCTAGGACCATTGTAATGGGCGAGCTATGCGCTCGCTCCATCCTAAAAGGCTCCTTCTTCGTTAAAAATAGCACGGAACAATAATAATCAATAAAATAATTTGTTTCGTTACGATGATTTAAACTTTGTCGTCGCTTCAAAAAATCCCAGATATCACCACACCCCCACCAAGTGCTAAGGAGCGAAAACTCCTCGAGTTCCTCATAAACTGGAAAGTAGACATTGTTTTCAGTTTATGCAAATTAAACTAGACGTAACATATTAAAGGAGTGAAAACTCCGTGAGTTTCTCATAAACTGGAAATTAGAAATTGTTTTCAGTTTATGCAATTAACATGAAGTCAAATGCTAAGGAGCGAAATCTCCCCGAGTTCCACATAACTAGTGATATATGATGTATATCTGGTTATGCTATTAACATAAAGTGAAATAAATAGACCAAAATGTGGTTATGACATGGGATGCATGTCACAAATAGTAAATAAATAGACCAAAATGTGGTTATGACATGGGATGCATGTCACAAATAGCAAATAAATAGACCAAAATGTGGTTATGACATGGAATGCATGTCACATAAATAGTAAATAAATAGACCAAAATGTGGTTATGACATGGGATGCATGTCACAAATAGTAAATAAATAGACCAAAATGTGGTTATGACATGAAATGCATGTCACATAAATAGCAAATAAATAGACCAAAATGTGGTTATGACATGGAATGCATGTCACATATATAGTAAATAAAAAGTTGATTTTGCTCATGATGTGAGTTAATACACAATTATGACATGGAATGCATGTCATATAAATAGTCAAAGAAAATGAATAAATAATTGATTCTGCTCATGATGTGAGTTAGTACAAAGCGTCAGTTGCTAACCCATAATGTGGGTAAAATTTTAGAAGTTGTATGCTAGTTTATAAGCAAGTCCATAATGTGGAAAAAAATAATAATAATAATAATAAACAAAAAAAAAAACATAGCATGTGCTAATTTTATAAACCAATCCCATAAGGTGGGTATAGCAAAATAATTGCTGATTGAGATGAGGTCTCAAGAAAATAATGAAGTAAAATAAAAATATTCAGATACCTTTTTTATTGATAAAATTGAAAATTAGATGAAGGCTAATTAATAGAAGTGAGATTTTAAAATACGAGATAACTTTGCCTGAATTGCTACATTTCAGCAGTTAAATAATGAATAATATAATAAACAGGAAATACACCTTCATCTAATTTTCAATTTTAATCTGCGAATGTAGCAACTAAGTCTCACTTAACACTGAGGAAATAAACTAATCTGAGATCAATACTAAACCATAATACTTCAGTATATACTATGACTATGATATCTAGTATGGGGTATTGTACCCCTAATGATGTTTAAAATTTTAAGTAATAAGTAAGTAATGAAAATCTTGCATAAAAAAAAAAAAAAAAAAAAAACAAATCTGAAACGGTAAAAATGAAAGTTGTAAGAAATTGACCGGATCGGATTTTAATTCGTTGGATCGCGATGACTTTTCAATACATTACCTCAATGAATACTAATAAGCTAAGACGAGAAATAAATAAATTATATCTTATAATGGTCCAAAAAACCGCCTAATCCTATAGATTATTACATTGGCAAGTTTTACTACATATGTTACCAATATTTTGGGTATCCATATTACTAGTATAAGGTTGACAATTCACAATGTAATTTTAGTAAAAAAATATTGCAGGAAAATTCACTTTCACCTGTTTATAAATCATAATCATAAGCGGTGTATAATTTATTCCGAGTTTCAGATGATTGTGACATACAACCTCCTAGAGGTAAATGTAATAAAGGTAATTTTAGTGTTAACAAAAAATAATTGGAAAAAGAGAGAGAGAGATAAGTTAAACTTAGTCACATGGCTTTCGTCAATTTGATGAGGTATTCCTAAATTCTGCTCTAGATAAATAAGGATATTCTTATGAATGTATGGAATAAAATGCACCACTTAAATATTAATGTCTCGGTGTAAACTTGTAAACTAAACCGTTAAAGTAAAACTGTAATTTTGTAAAATATTATGTAATTTGTAAAAGAAAGGAGAGATGTGACGGACTGCCACCACAAATATATACGCGAGGGTAGCAGCTGTGTTCAGGCGAACCGACAGCCACTAGGCAGTCGCCGGCTAGCTGTCGGTGAGCGAGGTCACGTCTGTGCGCCTGAGCTAATAGCATTCAATGGTTGTTTTATTTATACGAGTATACCCTGAGAGACCCAAAAGGTTGGACGTCACACATACTAAAAAACTAACGGTTTTAATTTTATTTGTTCAAACCAGATTTACTTTTATCATGCGAAAAAAAGTACGGCTCAAAATTAGGTAGTTAGCTTATTACTTTTTTCATCAACTTGCTTTAGAGGCGAGAGAAATGTTGTTTTAAAAACGTTAGTTAAATAGAAAAATGTTTTATCTGACAGAAAAAAAAACAGATTACAAGGATAAGCTTTTTTTTATAAAATTTTAATGGGATCGAGCCGATATTTTGAAATAATAAAAAGCGGCCAAGAGCGTGTGGGACCACGCACAACGAAGGGTTCCATGCCTATTAAAAAGGTTGTATCGTTACTAAAATCTTATGGCACTTACGTCCTTTTCTTTAAGGAAGGCAGTTTTTGTAGAAAACCTTTGAACCGATCTAGTTTAAAACAATTTTCGCTGAAAGAATTTAATAAGCCCAATGTCCATGATTTATTTCATATTCTTAAAATACACGGTTCAAAAATTAGAGGAGAGGGGGGGGGGGGTGGAATTTTAGTGACTTTCGGGGCGATTATCCCCGACTCTATTAACTTAATAAAAAAAAAATGGTGAGAAACCTTATTATATTTATTTTTAAAGGCCTATCGATTAATGTGCCACACGTGGGCTTGCAATGAAAAAAAAACGTTTGACTTTCAGTTTTATGTAAGTATGGAGTGGAGTGCACCCGTAAAAATTTTTTTTTACGAATTTAATTACAAAAATATGTAGCGGCTAACAAAAAAAACCTATCCTCAAAGTTTTATTCAAATACACCTTAAAGTTTTATTCAAATACACCTTATAGTTTTCGAGTAAAATGCCTGTGACATACGGACGGACAGACAGACAGACAGACAGATATGACGAATCCATAAGGGTTCCGTTTTTTGCCATTTGGCTACGGAACCCTAAAAAATTTAGTTATCTCGAAAATGGTTCACTTTTTCATAGTCATCGTTCATTTTCATTATGTAGTCGAAAAATTTGCAATCAACCTCCCCTAAAACCCCGCACCAGGAATACATTAAATATATACAAAGGGAATGTACACTGCATCATTTCCGAATGTGATAAATCCGACAACCACGTACCGCTGAAGGATATTTGGATACATTTTCAGGATAAGTCAATAGTCATGTCCTCGGTCCACGGGTTTTCGCAAATGTTTTGGATGGTGACATGAACCTGTAATACTCAGGACAGGCTATACGTCTGTTGCCACAGCGAGGGACGGAAAGGCTCCTATGCAGCAAATTAAGAACTGGTCTTAAAATGGCTGATGACTTGCCATAAACAACTTACTTCATTTGGACGGGTAATGGTTTATGTGCCACAACTTCATACTAAATCAGTTGTGGCAAATAAAAAAAAAGTGGAACTATGACAAGGACAATGAATGATATTTCCCTTTCTGTCACACTTATCGAGATTTGTATGCTATCAGCTCGCTCGCACATGGTATTATTATTACCATAGCTTGTCCTGAGTATTACAGGTCCATGGATGCCTGGATGGTGATGATGGGACAGACGTCGGAGGGTGTTGAGTTCACCATCACCATCTTTAACATCTTCGTTTTGCCACTGCGCCATCGTTTTGCGCGGATTATTTAGATATGAGAAAATTATTGAGAAAAAAAATTACACGTTATGTCTTCTCGGACCCCCCCTCCCCCATCGTGATCATTTGTGATATTTGTCTGACCCCCATAAACGATCACATGATTTCTGGACGAGCCCTTACTCCGAATATAAAACTAGTAGACAAAAATCTTTATGCCTCCTAGGATCTCCTATTTTTGAAGAATCTTTTTCGGGTTTCATTTCAAATTCCATTTCCAAATTTCAAAAATACGAAAGTCGTCTTCTCGAATTAAGTCCTCACTTTGCATTTACTATTTTAAGGTTTTGTCTCTTTGTTCCAAAATTAACTTATGTACTTCGCTACTGCTCCTTTAATAATTTTCTTAATTTATTAACACCCTTGGACGACTTATTCAAAGACAATTTGGAATCTATTTTAAACCTGCAGCTCAATGAGAATTCTTGGACCCAAGCTTCCCCATTCGTTACGGTGGGCTAGGGTTACGCAAAATTTCCAGTGTTTCTGCTCCGGCGTTTTTGTCCTCCGCTCACAGCTCGGCAAGTCTTATAGGTAAAATCTTAGGGGCTTTTCCTGTAAACTATGAGACTGCTGGCTTGACGGAGGCCAAAAACGCCTGGTCTGTTGCCTGCCCGGGTAAGGATCCTCCTCAAAATTTAAAATCACAAAGGGCCTGGGACGACATATTGTCAAAAATTATATACGACTCTTAGATCGCAGTACAGGTTCCGATCGCGCCAGGATCTTAGCTGTGGGGACCAGAGAAGCCACCTCCTGGTTACACGCCGTCCCGTCGGTGCATACGGGGACTTTCGTAGAACCTCACACCCTGCGCGTGGCTACCTGTCTGCGGCTTGGAGTCCGGGTATGTGCTCCACACACGTGTCCCTGCGGCAGTGACGTCAACGCGCTGGGACATCACGGTCTTTCGTGCCAAAAGAGTGCGGGCCGCTTTTCCAGACACGCCGCGCTCAATGACATCCTACGCCGCTCTCTTGCCAGCGTCAATGTGCCGGCACTGTTAGAGCCACCCGGCATTCTCAGGACGACGGCAAGAGACCGGATAGAATGTCTTTGATTCCGTGGAAGATGGGTCGGGTGCTGGTGTGGGACGTCACCTGCGTCGACACATTGGCCCCATCCCATCTCCACGGAAAGTTTCAGGAGAGGAAGAAGCTGCACAGACCAGGTCTTGGCTTTAACCACCCATATTGAAGCTGGGTTTCAAAGACAATTGAAGTCTACTGCAGTCTTTATAGACCTGACTGCAGCCTATGATACTGTCTGGAAACAAGGGCTGATATACAAGGTTCTCAAGACAATCCCAAGCAGAGAAATTGCAGACCTCATTTCCACTATGCTTAGCGATAGAGAATTTGAGGTTCACCTAGGAGACGCTAAAAGCCGTAAACGAAAACTGAACAACGGCCTACCACAGGGTTCAGTACTCGCCCCAATTCTCTTCAATCTTTATATTCACGACTTGCCGCCTACTGAGTCTACCAAATTTGTGTACGCCGATGATATAGCACTTGTTTACGTTGGCCCCGAACTGGAAAAGTCCTGGACCGGATGGATTACACAACTTCTGGCTGAAATGGTTTCGATACAGCACCTGCGTTTGGCAACGCGGTTCCAAGCTGCGCGGGGCCACACTTTGCGGGCCAGTGCGAGCGGCCGCGCGACCAGGAGGGGACCTGCGCCAACTGCGGCGGCCCCCACACAGCAAACAGTCCAGCGTGCAAGACCTACCAGCGGGAGGCACGACGGTCTGAATAGGGGCGGCGGCCTTCGTTATTGTATTATTTTCTATTTATAAGTATTATTTTCGAGGTCTCGTTCTTCCTGACGTAAACGTCACCGTAGGAGGTCCAGCAAAATTCATATATTTTTCTCTTTACATCTCCCTTGCAAGGAAGTGGAGTCGGGCTGCCCGGGGAGTCAGCAGTTCTGACCCCGTAGCATGGACGGCCTTATCACGCGATAAGTGACAAGATAGAGCGTCCGTCTCGTCCTATTGAACGATGTCAGCCTGTGACGGACGCTCTATCTTTATCTTGTCACTTATCGCGTGATAAGGCCGACCATGATACGGGGTCTGCAATGTATATGGGGGTGTCTGGGTTTACCGTCATGCTCAAATTCAAATTCAAATCCTTGCATTTCTTGAGCACTTCATTTCGTGTTATTGTCGAGGTGGTTTCTACAATGACTGTTGAGGTCTTAGAGTTGTCCTTTTGGGGTTTGTCTCGATAAATGTTCTTTATATCGGACGTAGGTAACTGGCATGCTACGGTATTTCCAAGATTGGAGACCATATGGTTAAAAGGTTTACCTTGGTTTCAGATTTCTGCTCGGGGACATTTTTTTATTTCAAAGTTTATTTTCCGGCTATTACGTTGCAGGTCCTCTATTTTGGTCTCTAATGTGTTTATGTATTTTCTATCTTCGGCCGCCCCCGGCCCCGGCTTCGAGTTTATCGATTTTTTGTTTGATACTCTTCGTACCTACTGTGTGGATAAAAAAGAAATGGCGTCCTCTATACTATGATTTCTTTGCTTAATTAAGCTTTTTAATTTCTGCCAGCTGCGATGCCATCATCGCGGATATCATTGTTGAGAGTTCTTCCTTGAATTGTGTAAAGTCGTCTTCCCGCTTTCGCTTACCGCGCATTGTGATGTAGCTATTATCAGGCAGGGGTAGTCCAGGCGTTGCGGCCGGCAAGATTCGATTCTGAGTGCGATTTCTCTAATGGGCTCGACATGGTGCTAGGCTTCAATGTATTGGTAGGAGGTAAATATACGTACGCGGAAATGGACAGTGTTAATTAGGGGGCGTCGTAATCGCTAATTATCTCTTGCTCTGCACCAATCACAGCGTCGGTGGGTGCGGCTAGACACATATGGCGGGGCTAGCAGACAATAGGCAGCACGTCACGCGCCGCTACTGATAAGGGTTGTCTCCTTATGTCGGGTTACTGTACCAGGGCCGCACAGCTGCGCAGCGATGAACCGCATGGTCTTAACGTAGACCTCCTTCAAGCTTATTCACTCCTATTTTTATCACTGATTAAAAATTTCATTTTTTTTAGGTACCGAGAAAGACTGGAAGCGTTTGAAATGTGGTGTTGGAGACGGATGGAAGGTATATAAGCTGGACTGAGAGAGTAACAAATGAGGACGTGTTGAGAAGGGTAAAAGAGGAGAGATCGATCTTGAACACCATCAGCACTAGATGGGGAAAAATTGATTGGTTTGTCATTTGATACGGCACGACAATTTCTTTAAAACCAAAATGGAAGGAAAGATAGAAGGAAGGAGGGGCAGGGGAAGGACCACGACGTATTACATAGACCAAATAAAGCAAAAAGCTGGTGTTGTGTCGTATCAGCAAATCAAAGGGCTGGCGTACGACAGAGAGATGGAAAATACTCCACCGACAAGAGGATAACTCTTAAATGAAAAAAAAAACCAAAGGGTAAAATAAAAACGGGACCCTATTACTATAGGTCTGTCACCAGGCTGTATCTCATGAACCGTGATATTAGACAGTTGAAATTTTCACAGATGATGTATTTCTGCTGCCGCTATAACAACAAATACTAAAAAAACAGATAAAATAAATATTTAAGGGGCTCCCATACAACAAACCTGACTTTTTTGCCGTTTTTATCGATAATGGTACGGAACCCTTCCTGCGCGAGACCGACTCGCACTTGGCCGGTTTTACTTATTATTTTGGCAGCTTCTGGGGCACGTCTGCACCAGAAGGAGGGCCGGAGGAAGAGGATAATAATAATACGTATTATTTGTGTAAGATTTTACACATGTAAATCGAACTATACATATAGTAGTAAGCTCAATAAGTCTTGTGTTTTGGGGGGTACTAGAAGAGATACATTTAATAGATATAAATGCTTAATTAAATACATAGAAAACATCCAAGACTGAGAAACAAATATTTATACTCATCGCACAAATATTTACCTTTATCGGGATTCGAACCCAGGACCTCTAGCTTCGTAGGCAGGGTCACGTACCCACTAAAGGCTAAACCGCTCATCATGCATCATGCATCATCATCATCATCATCATCATCATCATCATCATCATCATCATCAGCCGAAAGACGTCCACTGCTGGACATAGGCCTCCCCCAAAGAGTGCCAAAGCGACCGGTCCTGCGCCACCCGCATCCAGCGGACTCCCGCAACCTTTACCAGGTCATAAGTCAACCTTGTCGGGGGCCTACCCACGCCGCGCCTTCCGGTACGTGGTCGCCACTCGAGAACCTTTTCGCCCCAGCGGCCATCGGTTCTACGTGCTATGTGCCCCGCCCACTGCCACTTAATTTTAGCGATCCGGAGGGCCACATCGGTTACCTTGGTTCTGCTGCGGACAGCCTCATTTCTGATGCGATCACGCAGAGAAACTTCCAACATGGTCCTCTCCATTGCCCTTTGGGTGATTTTGAGCCTTCTTATGAGGCCCATAGTAAGCGACCACGTTTCAGTGCCATATGTCATCACTGGCAACACACACTGGTCAAAGACTCTCGTCTTGAGACACTGCGGAATATTGGACGAAAAGATGTGCCGTAGCTTCCCGAACGCTGCCCAGCCGAGTCGGATTCGACGATTGACCTCTTTCTCGAAGTTGGACCTACTTAACTGGATAGTCTGTCCTAGGTATACATAATCGTCTACAACTTCGAGCGTAAAGTGTCCGATTGTAATGGGAGTTGGTCTACATGGGCATTTGAAATGATCTCCGTGTTATCCATGTTCATTCTTAGACCAACTAGCTCGGAAGCTTTACTGAAGTCATCGAGCATCCTACTTAAGTCCTCCATGGTCTCAGCCAAGACTAACTATACCACTATAGACTACATCATGCATGCCTTAATTTAAAACGTACAGTTGCTTTAGCCGTCATGTTCGATCCTTGCTGTGAAAACAAGGTTTGTGAATGAATGGACGAAAATATGTGCCGCAGCTCCCCGAAGGGTGCCAAGCCGGTTATTGGTTAATAGTACATTACTACAGAGGCCGGAAAGTTAGGGGTTGCCGGGCGAGTACATATAGACGGCCGAACTTAGCAAGGTCGGATAATTATGAGGCTGGCAACCACTTTCACGCCGAGTTATGTATAGTGCTTTTCTCAAACATGCAATGAAATAAATTAAAAAAAACTCCAAGGAATCAAACTTTAATTTTCATGCATGGCTGAACGCCGGGATCTCCAATTTTGTATGAAATGCCATTACGGGTCTCTCGTTTCGCTGTGCCCGAAAACGAGACACTTCGAAGCATGTTTGAGAAAAGATATTTTATAGGCCGACAGGCCAGCTGAGTCGATTCTTTTAATACAGTCGACCACAATGAGATCGATACGGCTAAAGTTACAAAAATATACACAACCTTAATGTTACGGTAATAAGGTCGTTTACATATTTTTGTAAATTTGGCCGTATCGATCTCTTTGTGGTCGACTGTACGATAAGAAGATTAAAGTCGTTTAAAAAGAGTGGGGCGCACCCACAGAACAAGTAAATGGTGTACCTACTTTACACTACGAGAGTGGCAAACAAGCAAATGGCCCGCCTGATTACAATCCTACAGGCAGATACCGTCACCTATGAACGCCTGCGACACCAGAAGATTCACAAGCGCGGTGCCGACCCTTTATTCATTTGAGGATTCGTTGTGAAGTCAGCTAGAAACAAATGCAGGTCCCTCACTCGACACAGCATGTCCTCGGCAGCTCCGGCGTCCTTACCAGCAGGGACACAACACCTAATAGCCATAAAGCAAGTATGTACAGTCGCCATCAGATATATCGGAGCGGCCAAAGTGCTCACAAATATATATATATATTTTTTTTAATTTATTTATTCAAATGAAAACTTACATACTATACATTTATATTCTCGCCAAACTGTTACGTTTGATGGCGTGACGCGCTACATTCTACAGACGCAATACAACTTAGCCTATTAAACTCATCTTATAAGATAAATTAGGTAACAATTTCGTGGGCCCCATACCAAAGAAATTATATACATATGTATATGCATACATATACACACATACATATATGATGAATCGAGAATGGCTTCTGGAGTCATCACACATGCACGCGCATATACACATACACACACACACACACACACACATACAATCATGACAAGTTGAGAAGACATTCCTTTAGTCTAGTTTTTATCATAGATTTACTTAATTTAGGACTTATTTTATAATTTTATTGAATATTTTAGGTACTAGGTAATTTGAACTTCTTTTGCCATAATAATTTTTCATTTTCGGCTGTACTATCTTTTTTTCTCTTACACTCTTAGTATTATATTTATTGTTAATTAATACTTTGTACTTTTCACTGTAATAATGCTCTAAACCTAAGAGGTATGTGACTTTCTTAGCAATCGGTAAAAAAAAAAAATCTGAACACGTCTCTATTGTCGAGGCCACAGAACTATATCAAGATAGAAGGAAAGAGCTCGTCAATTAGTATGGGAACCGAGCGTGTAACATTTTGCGTAGGTACTTTGACGTCACGAGCGTAATTTCGTGACGGGAAACATAAGCCGCGCGACATCGATTCGTCAACATCGATTAGCACGTGGCAGTTGCGTTGCAAATTTAACTTGTAGGTTTATTTTGTATCGATTCAAAATATCGATAACAACCGACAGAGGAAATGATAATTAGATTCAACAGAGGAAATGAAAAATAGTATTAATAAAAACGTTTTTTTTTTTTTACACTAGGTATAAAAGGAAAGAACTTGTCGAGACTTTTTTCTCAGTCCCTTAGCATCCTGAACAACTTTCTGAAGGGATTGCTTACGTTCCTGCTCACGCACGCTACACTTTAATCATTGGCCGACCTATATCATAAGTTCTCTGTATAATATGCGACCAGATGAGTACCGAAGGCAAAGGCCAGAATTAGGAAACCAAAAAATATAGGAAAAAATACTAACAATTACACGGTTCAACTCACGTATTCAATGTCACTATGGGCGACATGTTTCGAACTCTTCGGGAGTTCTTCTTTTGTTTAATATGTGTGTCCTGTGTGTTCTTCTTTCTTTCTTTCTTTCTTTCTTTCTTCTTCAGGCTTGTGATAGAAGCGACACCGCCGCGAAAACATTCATCCTGAAGAAGAACTCTCGAAGAGTTCAAAACATGTCGCCCAAAGTCACATTGAATACGTGAGTTGAACCGTGTAATTGTTAGTATTATTCCAACATGTCTCACGAAAGTTTAAATTCGAATGTAGGAAACCATTTTATACGACCCGTTGGTTCAATCCATTTATTTTTAACATGCGGATCATTCGGAAAACTGAAATAAAATTGCAATATAGAAGTAGCCATAACCTGTTTGTTAATAATATTTGCTTTTCACTACGTACATATTATATAAAAACGTAATTATCATATCCTCTGCCTTCATATTCGATTTTAATCGAGTAAGAAAACCACAGTGTACAGCACCCTGCTACAGCACTATTCTTACTTTTGACAGAAGAAATGAGAAATCGACCTTGAACGTGACTTGACAGTTTGAATAGCTTATTTTTACATCGCTGGTTTTGAACGCACGCCAAGTCTGGCTTGTCAAATTAAAGCCGCAATGGAAAACTAGCGTTGGCACACAATCGCCTGCTACGGTTTTGATGAAAATAATAAAATAAATAGTTTTTTAATTAATAACAAATATTTAAGGACAAATTGTACTTACCGACGAAAGGAAATACGTCGATTAACAGCTCCAACTTTATTGGAAGTGTTTGAACAATTAATTATTGGACAACAAACCATTATGTTTTTAAAACCTGATATCGCACGCAGACCGCGGTCGGGAGCAGACTGAAGTTCGCGGCGAGCAATGGTGACACCGTGTCATCATTTCGCCACGCGAGGTACATACACTCTTTCCTTCTATCTTGATATATTTCGGGGTTATTTTCGAGGCATTAGAGAAGTGATCAGATATTTGTGAGCACTTTGGCCGCTCCGATATATCTGCTGGCGACTGTACACTATTTAGTGGTGTTATTATGTGGAACGATCTATTACAAAAAGTTTATAAATACTACCCGATTGGATTTAGAATGCAATTATACTTACCGATTTTATCTCTGCCTGAAATAAGATAATGATAGGGTAAACATTAAATTGACACCCTGTCTTTCGAAGTGTCAACCATTGGACCAGTAGGTGTCGCAAAAAGGGGTTCTCGGGGTGGTACACGGTTCAGTTGGGGGCTGCAATCTTTAAAAAAAAGGTAGAACCACAGATATTATAGATATACATTGATCACGCAAATGCATCTACTTCGCGTGTCCGAACTCGGTCTCCGAGTTGGCCGTCCGACTGACATTCCGCGCGCGTCTGTTGTGGTAGCCGGTTGTCCGTGAATATTAAGGAAATGCCTCATTGCAGAATCGATTTTGCGCGCACAACGGGAAATTCGCGATCACTAATTCGCCCTTGTGACGAGTACTTGTCACAGTATACCTACTAAAAAAGTGACATGGTCGGTTTTCAAATAAAATCAAATGTTTATTCTGTAAGTAGGCCACATGGGCTCTTTCACAAGTCAACAATAAGCATGAATATAACATTAACCTGGGCACATACGCACCGGGAGATGTATAGTCTCCAATGTCAGATTAATACAAATTATTACAAATTATTACAAATAAATATAACTAATACAGAGATATAAACAGTCTCTCTTGTCACTAATAAAAGAAAAAATATTAGGTACAGAGTTGTATAGTCTCTAATGTCAGAGTAAAATAAAAAATAAAAGAAATCAGGTACAGAGATGTATAGAGTCTCTAATGTCAGAATAAAATTAAATTTAAAAAGAAAAATAATGTAATAGAAATTTCAAAATATAAATAAAATTAAACCATCAGCATGTAAGCAACGACTATCGAACCTTTATGGTTGGCCATGCTTCATTGTCTTCCAAGTAATGTACCTATCGTTTGAATGAACAACAACCCACAGTTCCCAAACGTCTAAGGGTACTTTATTAAAAAAACTTACACAGTTACCCATCAACGTTTTTTTTTTACTTTCTGTACTCGAAATTTGGGCATGAGTAGTTTGTGCTTATTTCTCGTATTAAAGTTATGGACTTCAGACTGCTTCTTAAAATTATTAATATTTGTATGTGTGTACATTACCACGTCTAGTATGTATTGTGATGCTACTGTAAGGATACCTATATCTTTGAACCGTTCTCTCAGCGAATCTCGAGAGCCTAGGTTGTAGATAGATCGAACGGCTCTCTTTTGCAGAACGAAGATAGTATCTATGTCAGCTGCTTTTCCCCAGATTATTATGCCGTAAGATGTAATACAAATGTTGTACCAAATGTAGGTAGGTACTAATAATTTAAATGGAAATAGACTTTGTAACACATTTAAGTAAATTCGTCATTCATTGGTTTCAACTGAGGTTTCAAGAGTTTCAACTATGAAAGTAACTTGACAAAATTTCACTGATCTGTATGGTGGGCGGTACGAGGTTCCTAACAAGTAAATTAAGTGCAACATGGACGTGTTAGTAATTTTTCTCAAAAATGGCCCGCAAAGTGAACGACTCTACATATTGGAAGGTAAAGTGTGTAAGTAGGTCAGATCTAAATTAAAAAATTATAAAACATTGTAGGCCGCCTGGAATGTTATATATAAATTCCTTTATTTGTCGAGTACCAATATTTTTTTTAAGTAGAAACTGGCATATATATAAAAGACGGCACAGCTCGTATTCAGCCAATTCAACTCGTATTTTTCTGTTGCAAACACGACGTTTTTTTATGTGTCTCAAATAGTTTGCGTTTTTTTGGTGGAAAAATACACTTGCGATTCTGTTTAAAAAAAAACGGCGGGAAATCGTAAATATTTTCACGTTGTGTCACGATATTTAAAGTTTATATTATTATTAGTTTAGTATTTTTTATTCCCCCATTTTTGAGAAAAGCACTATATTAGCCTTAGCCGGAATGACAATAATGTACTATAATGTTTTATATCGATCATTGCAGCTGCAATACATATTCCATATGATAAAAAAAGATCCTTTAATATTAATTTATTCCTTCCTCCTTTCCTGATCCTTTATAAATTGAAATACCTATACCTACGAGTTAACGTCCCAATTGTCGAAAACTTTTCTCTTATGGGAGGAAAATTCTTTTTGGATACGTCCGCGCCACGGGGATAGCGCGGAGGTTATGTCGAACTCGCACCGACTAAAAAAACCCGATGGTCCTCCTCGAAGCATTTCGGACGACTCTGGGTTCTCCCACGGAACGCACCAGTGCCGCCCTCGCGTCATGCCACTGTGGGTCCTACCCACAGATATAGATATACACTAGATAAATTAAACACCTCACAATCTGTATGAAAGATTTTAGTATTAATTTACTCGATTCCGCAAATACACAGACAAGAAGATTATTGAATTTATTTACATCTTTTAACTTGTTCCCTTTATTTTATGAACCCACAAGAATTACAGCCAGGGGATCGATTTTTGAATCTCACCAAGTGACTAATTCTCACCGATGTGAGTGATTTCCGAAAGTTCGTATTTTTGAAACTCACCGGTGACTTACATTTGTCATACCTATGATATCGATTTACGAGTGCCCCTACCCACTCGTAATTGAAATCACCATGCGATTGTTTTTGACAGTTGACGTTTGTGACATCTGCCAAAAGTACCAAAGTATGTTTTTCGGAAGAATTAGCAGCGGGGCTCGATTGTGATTGCGACGATTTATTGAGAATATAAATAAGCGGCCAAGTGCGTGTCGGACCACGCACAACGAAGGGTTCCGTGCCTATTAAAAAGGTCGTATCGTTACTGAAATCTTATGGCACTTACATCCTTTTCTTTAAGGAAGGCAGTTTTTAGGGTTCCATAGCCAATATGGCAATAAACGGAACCCTTATAGATTCGTCATGTCTGTCTGTCCGTCCGTATGTCACAGGCATTTTACTCGAAAACTATAAGGTGAATTTGAATAAAATTTTGAGGATAGGTGTATTTTATTAACCGCTACATAGTTTTGTAATTCAATTAGTAAAAAAAAAATTTTTTAGGGGTGCACTCCATACATAACACTGAAAGTCAACATTTTTTTTTTATTGCAAGCCCACGTGTAGCACATCAATCGATAGGCCTTTCACACGTGGGCTTGCAATAAAAAAAAAAGTGCACCCCTAAAACATTTTTTTTTTTGTAATTTAATTATAAAACTATGTAGCGGCTAACAAAATACACCTATCCTCGAAATTGTATTCAAATACACTATAGTTTTCGAGTAAAATGCCTGTGACATACGGACGGACAGACAGACAGACATGGCGAATCCATTTTGCCATTTGGCTACGGAACCCTAAAAACCGGTATAAAGGACAACACTATAACATCTGCGTAAAAAGGAACGTAACGGGAAGATTGTCTCTGACTGACATTGTAAAATTTCTGCATGTTGGTAAACAGCGTGTGACTTTCAAAAATACGGCTCTTGGAAAATGGTGACATAAAAGTCATCGGTGATCATTTTAGTCACCGGTGACTTTGATATCACCAGTGAGATTCAAAAATCGCACTCCAGGTTTTTAAATAGCGCTATTTTCGTATAGCGCTATCGTTTATAACGTTATTATTCCTAAAACCGTTATACTCAAAAACGATATTTGACGCGCTGTATAGCAATATCCATTATAACGTTATAAATCTAAACCAATAATATAAAAGCGATACTTTTTTAAGCGATATAATAATGTTATAACGTTATAGGCTATCCCTTTCTCCCATTCAGTATCGCCTACTCGTGCAATGTAAGCGATGTGATTACGTAACGTAGGTTGGTGCACGACGTCATAGTAAAATACTGAATTTTTTGATTTGCTCGGCTTGTTGGCGCAGGTTACGTAGCCTGATACGAATATCCAGACTAATAATTTTCAAATCAGATTAGATTGTCTTTAGCTACTCTGTGCCTCATTAATCGGAAATACATCATCTGTGATAATTTCAACTGTCTTACTGACAAGGTTCATGAGATACAGCCTGGTGACTGACGGACAGACAGACAGACGGACGGACAGCGAAGTCTTAGTAATAGGGTCCCGTTTTACCCTTTGGGTACGGAACCCTAAAAATGAATGATGATCTATTCGAACAACTGGTATGGTTAAAAATTGTAATAAATAAAAATAAAGAGAATGGAATTGGACGAAAGGTATTCGTATTTTGAAAATACCTATTTTGCATTTAGTATTTAAAACACAAAACGCAAAAATATTTGGTATTTTGCATTTGAAAAAGTGTTTTCATTTTGTATTTAAATACATTTCTTAAACTATTTTGTACATCTCTGGGAGGGACGGGGTGACTATATTCAATATTAATGGCATTTAATATTTTAAATGCCTGCATCAAATGTTTCTGTTTAGCCCGTTGGTTGACTGGTAGAGAATGCCTTATGGCATTAAGTCCGTCATTTATACTTTTTTTTGTATTGTGTCACAAAGTTTAAATACATTAAACCGGTCTCATGGCACCAGCACGCACATTACGGATGGATGGTCAGCTAAGATGCTTAAAATGAGGTGGAGAGAATGAGAAAATTGATTTATCTATATACAGGGTGTGGCCTGTAATAGGAGCAAAAAATTAAACGGTGGCTTATTAAGTTAAGCAGTAATTATTTCCAAGTGGTTAAATTAAAAAAAATTGAAAAAAAAATAGAAAAAAAAAATAAGTAAAAGCGTACGTGTGTTCTTTTGCTTAACTGGAATGATATCCATTTAGTTTTACTTCAAAAACACCAAAAAATCTTGTAAAATTGAAAAAAAAAACAAAAAGAATTAGAAAACCAAAGTTAGTATAATCGCAATTACGAAAGTGCCCAGTGTTCTACCAAGATAGTTAATGACTGGCATGCTACGATATCGAGATGTCGAGATCCATTACTTAGGTATCACAACTTCAGATAAGATTATTTCCGAATTCAAGAATCTTGAAACACTGGTACCTTTACAGAATCACTGCGGATAACACATAGAGTCAGCCCTTAAATTTATTGCTCCCATTACAGGCCACACCCCGTATATAAAAGAAGACTTCCTAACTAGAGACTTGAAACTTTGTAGGAAGACTACTTATTAAGATGCATAAAAATTTCTTTCAGCGTTTTAGAAAATTCCACTCCTAAGGGGGTTAAGTAGGGGACAGGGGTGCAATGTTTGTATGGGGGAAACATTATTTTTTGAACTAGAGACTTGAAACTTTGTAGAAAGATTACTTATTAGAATAAAAAAGTACTTTCTGCGTTTTAGAAAATTTCACCCCTAGGGGGTTAAATAGGGGTGCAAAGTTTGTATGTAGGGAACTTTATTTTTTGAGCTAGAAACTTAAAACTTTGTAGAAAGATTACTAATTAGAATACAAAAAAGGACTGTCAGCATTTTAGAAAATTCCACCCCTTAGGGGGTTAAGTAGGGGTGAAAGGTTTGTATGAGAAACACTTTTTTTGAGCTTGAGATTTGAAACGTCGTAGAAAGATTACTTATTAGAATAGAAAACCAGTTAGTACTTTAACGTGTTAAAAAAATCCATTCCTAAGGGGGTTAAAAAGGTAGGTATGCAAGATTAGGATGAGATTTTTTTTTTTGTGCTAGAGACATGCAACTTTGTGGAACGATTACTTATTAGAATAAAAAAAATCCTTTCATCCTTTTGGAAAAATACCACCCCTGGGGGTTAAAACGGCATTCAGGGTTTATATGTAGAGCAAGAAAATATAGTAAGATATTTGTAATGTCAGTATTCGTCTGTATGTTAAAAGACAACAAAACTGATTTCAGAGTTTTTTTTTAATTCATCCCCTATAGGGGTTAATGGGGCTTCAAAGTTTATATGGAGGGAAAAGTATTTTTTTAAGTAAGATTTTTTAATTTTGGTCTTAAAATAGAGATAGATTTTTTTATTCATCACCTAAGAGTGTTTAAAGGGGATTCAAAGGTATAGATCAAGATAAATTTAAAGTAAAATATTAGTATTGCTTCGATTTTAGACGGTTTGTTTAAATCTAAAAAACAAATTTCAACGTTTTTGAAATTCATCCCCCAAGAGGGTTAAGAGGGGGTTCAAAGTTTATACGGAGAGCTAGATATTTTTAAAATAATAGATTTTTTACTTAGGTTATGGACCGTTTGTTTAAAGATTAGAAAACGATTTCAGCGTTTTTTTTATACATCCCCTAAGAGAGTTAAAAGGTTTGAAGGTTGTATAGAGAGCAAGACCTTTTTTAAAGTAAGACTTACAGATTTAAACAGTTACCAGATATGTAGGTTAGGTTAGGTTAGAACTGCGATGCTCCCAGAACCGAATAGATTTAATCAACATTGGGTACTTATTATTATAACAGCTTAGTAGGCATATAAAAATATTTTTTTCTTTAATACTATATAAAAAACGTCTGTTGATGATTCTTAAGATATTTATGTTTGTAAAAACGAAGTTTTCAATTTAGATTTATCAATTTAAACTAACGAACTCATCGCACTGTTACCTTTTACGTAGGTTTAATCCCTGAACGGATTTAGATGAAATTTCCCGTACAGATAATTTGAGACCCTTGGAAGGATAAAGGATAGTTTCTGTCTCGGAAATTATCCTTTAAGATAGTAGAAGTATGTTTGGGACAGCGATAAATAGCTTGCGCCTAACATAATTTAATAGCACATTTTTTTCTACGACGATAACAAATTCTACGCGAACGAAGTCGCGGGCAAAAGCTAGTTATTTATATAAATATTTTGTGACTAAGGACTAATTAGAAAAGGAGGATGAATCGTAAGAAAAGGAGGATCGATACATATTTATGTGTACCAATCGTCCTTGTTCTCCCCTATCTATCACGAGCCTGTCTAGACAGATTATGGCGAAGAACCGAAATCGAAAATTCACACATTCTGTGGTTTCACAATCAGATTTTATTTAACTTGTCGTTTTCGGAATGGCTCTAAATCAAAAATAAAATAAAATGTCCGAAACTAAAAGCATATTTTAATTTTATTACGATTAATGAACAAAAGACAATACCTATGCATAATTTTTTGCTCACGGCAACATCTTCGGTCGTAGGGCTTGTATGGTCCTAAAACTGGGAGTCTGCGATTTAGTGCCGAGACAAACAATTAACATAAAAAAATATTGACCTTCTTACATATTGTAATAGTGTATACCTATAGGGGCTATTGGCGCTCTTTCTTTTTATTTATGAGCAAGTCCACGAATCTGTCGACAGCGTTGCGTTTCCTGCGTCCCATTTTTATTCCGCCATTTATCGTCGCAACCAACCAAATATTCACAATTCACAAACAATTTGCAAATGATCGAGGTAAACAAGCATTAGAAGCTAGAACAACATAACGGCAACGTCGCACGTCGCGCTGCGGCCCACGTGGTGGCATCTTGGCATTGGCACAGAGCGGCAACGGCGCAGCCGTAGCGCGCGGCTCGCATTTTAAAACGATATTATAACGTTATTCGGCCGTATTTTATATCGTTATGTTATTCATTCTGTTACGGTATTTATATCGTTATGGAGAATATTGATTTTGTTATAACGTAATTTTCGAACACTAACGGAATATACCGTTATAATTCCGGTTCATTTTATAAAGTTTTAAAGGCCTGAATTTACAGCTAGTACAGCAACTTGTTTGGACAATATTGTCTGTAACTGTGACACTATAGACAACCATATTTAACTGCTTCAACCAGATCATAGCGGACAGAAAGCCCGTTTTAAAATGAATATTGATATCCAAAACCAAGTAAGTAATGAAAAGTTTCAAATATATTTTATCACACGAAGTTGCCGCACTCCCTACGCATAACATTAAACCTAACGCGCTGTATAAAGACCTGTCTAATGTGATACATGGCGAGCACAGAAACATGGCGTAAACGTATTTACACCTAGGATGTTAAAACATGGTACACCGAAGACAAAGTTGAGTGACTGGGCCACAGTTGGTATTCACAGAAGTAGGAATAGACTGTATGAGCTTTATGAAATGAAGAGTTTTAATCCAGATAAAAATTTCGTTGAACATGTAAGAAATTATTTTAAAATGTTGAAGAGAGTTTGCGCCGCAGCTAATAAAGCTATTTATATAAGTAACAAAGTTCGGTCAGCGGATAATAAAATAAAAGCAGTCTGGAATGTAATACGAAATGAAACTGGTAAAACGAAACCCCGTGACATTAATTACATATTAAAGATGAACGATCGGATCCTGACTGCAGACCTTGAGGTAGCTGGTGCCTTTCAAGACTTCTTTACAAACATAGCTATGAATACTACGCAGTTTTTAAACTCGTCTGAAGCAAAGACTGATTCTTACCTAGATCCTAATACAAACGCCAAATATGACAAGGAACTTCACTTTGAACACGTTGAGCCACATGAGATCATAAAGGCATTTAAATCCCTGAAGTTAAAGAAGACCGCAGATCTCTGGGGTATGTCTGTAAGAACTATGCAGCTCGTCATCGATATCGTGGCGCCTTACCTTGCCGTTGTGTTATGCATGTGTGGACGAATGTGTGTTTCCCGATTTAATGAAACTTAGCAAAATCATTCCTTTATTTAAATCAGGTGGTAAAGATGATCTTGGAAACTCTAGCCCAATTTCCATATTACCGGTTTTGAGGAAAGTATTTGAGAAGATCCTGCGAAACCAGTTGCTTCGCCATTTCAACACAAATAATTTACTCCACAACCAACAATTTGGTTTTACCCGGGACCGTTCGACGACTGATGCCGCCTCTACACTTATGAGTCACGTTTAAGACGCATGGGAACACTCGCAGGACGCTATAGGAGTTTTCTGCGATCTCTCCAAAGCTTTTGATTGCGTAGAGCATACGATACTCGTACACAAGCTCAAACACTACGGCGGTCTGTCAACTGATGCCTTAAACCTTGTTAATTCTTATTTAATTCAAAGGATCCAGACAGTCGTTGTCAATGAAACTAAATCAAATGGTTCAAACGTCGAACTTGGAGTACCGCTGGGATCAATTCTGGACCCTTTTCTCTTTCTCATATATATAAATGATTTGCCCGATTTAGTGAAGAACAAATGTGAGATAGTACCTACTTTTTGTTAATGATACTTCGCTAATTTTTAAAGTTGATAGGAAGCTGACTATAGCCATGTCAATGAAACTTTAAAAGAAGTACTGGAATGTTTCACAGCAAATAATCTTTTACTGAATGCGAATAAAACTAAATGTGTAAAGTTCTCGCTACCTAATGTAAAACAAGTTGCCACACTTATAGAATTAAATGGAGATAAACGTGAACTGGTTGATAATACGTTATTTCTAGGCCTCACGTTGGACCACCAGTTACAATGGACGCCTCACATATCTGTTTTAGCGAAGAAGCTCAGTTCTGCCGCATATGCAGTAAGACGAATAAGACAATACACAGACGTGGAAACGGCCCGTCTGGTGTATTTTAGTTACTTTCATAGTATTATGTCTTACGGCATAATAATGTGGGGAAAGCAGCTGACATAGATACTAAACTTCGTTCTGCAAAAGAGAGCCGTTCGATCTATCTACAACCTAGGCTCTCGAGATTAGCTGAGAGAAAGGTTCAAAGATATAGGTATCCTTACAGTAGCATCACAATATATACTAGACGTGGTAATGTACACATATAAACATATTAATAACTTTAAGAAGCAGACTGAAGTCCATAATTTTCACTTCACTTCGAAAATTCGTTTCACTTCGTTCAAACTATGGGGAAACTAGAACCTACCTTGGAATGGCACTTATCTCCAACACACTGTAATTTAAACAAACCGGTTACAAAAATTTTGTAGAATACACAGTTACTATAATAATAATAAATTAGTTTATTCACGGACCACATGAATCGTTTCATAATAAATGCAAAAGTGTGTCTGTTTGTCTGTTTGTTACCTCTTCACGCTTTAACCGCTAAACCGATTTAGATGAAATTTGGTATAGAGATAGTTTGAGTCCCGTAGAAGGACATAGGGTAGTTTTTATCCCGGAAATCATCCCCAGTCAAGCCCTCTTACCCCATGAAATGAGAACTGAAAGTTTGTATGGAGCTACGATATAAACGAGTTCCACGCGGACGAAGACGCGGGCAGAAGCTAGTAGCGAGCATTAAAGCGAGCTGCACACTTTGCAGATACGGTAAGATTTTATCTGCGTATAACTGGGGACGGGAGTTAAGGGGGTGAATTGGAAATTATCACGTGCTTTGAAACGCCGTTCGGACTAGATTAAGAAACAATAAGGTCTGATTTGCAGATATATTATCGAGACTACATGATTGTCTATCTGATTTAATCGATACCTACATGATTGCCTAAAATTTCCTCGATAGAAAAAAAAAAACAAAATTGGGTCTTTATTTTCCTTTTTTTACTCGGCCTACTCAAACAATAAAATTGTACGACAGAATCAAGTTAATACTATAGTATTTTATCTCATCCAAAATCTCACTTAATGAAATTACAAATACAAATAAAAAAGTTATAAATAAAACTTCACTCAGTTAGGTATTAACGAAATTTGTTCAAAAAAGCCATTCCTGAAGAGTGATGCATCTCTTTTTCTGTGCCTAGTCCGCGGAAGGCATAAGCGTGTCTCTGTCAAGGAGGCGTGGTCGACTCGAATCAAGGCATCCCCTTAAGAGCTCTCTAAGAGCGAGACGGTTTAACGGTCCCCTCCTCAATTATACGCAGACAAAATCTTACCGAATTTCTCCTGTTCATGTACGCGCTTGTCGTGCGATAAGTAAATACTCTGGATTTATAGTCATTACAGAGACGAGTTTTTTCGATTATAAATAGAGTATATTGAAAAAATTAAAATGAAAATAGTTTATTAGACAAAAAAAATATTTGTAATATAAACAAAAATACAATATAAGCATGTAATCGTGTGGTGTATATATAAGAGTATCAATACGGGTGGGCGTATAAGACAAATTCGGTTATCATTATTAGTCAAAATGAATAATCGTGTGTAAGTGTAAGTTTTTTGTAAGTTGTACGGACGTTTTACTTTTGAAAAATAATAAGAAGCGATTGTCTATATAAGATTTACATAACCAAATATGAATTATGTTTAAGCCATAATGAATGCAAACATTTAGATTGAGTGGCTGCCGGAGCCCCGGGCTTACTAAGCGTAAACTGATAACAGCATTTTTTGTGTTGTAGCTGGACAAAAGAAACAATAACAAGTCCACGTAACTGCAAAAAGTGGAAGTATATTGATATAATTATATTATTTTTCATTACGGCGTGAGTTTCAACATTATAAATACAATTCATGTACAGTTTATTAGGCGAAATACAGTATCCAAGTAAGATTAAACTTACATCAGCCTTTTTACAAGCGAAAATTAGTAGTTACTGGCTAAGGCACATGTATATTTATTTTATTTAAATATTTAAACTACTTAACGTTTTTCAACACATCCTCGTCCTTCACCCACACGTGCGGTAGGCCCTCTGATTTGAGCACAGTACACTCGGCCGTGCTTGACCCAAACAAATTTGTATCCTATTTCCTTGGCCCCGAGTCTTGCTGCTGTATGCAGGGCCTTGGTATCCTTGGATAGATGCTCCGCGACGTATATGTAGGGTTTGTTTTCGTCCGCTATGCCGAGGTGGCACGAGTTAAGCTTGGCATTGGCATGGTGTTTATTGTAATTACGGCTAGCGGCTAGGAAGCCGTCTGTGATGCGGGGGGATACATATTAGTTGGTAGTGACCCTGCCTACGAAGGTAGAGGTCCCGGGTTCGAATCCGTATGGGCATTTATTTGTGTGATGGGCACGAATATTTGTTCCTGAGACAATAAATATTAGCGAACAATCTTACACAAATCGACCCCAGTAAGCTTAATAATAATAAGGCTTGTAATATATGGGTACTAGACGCCGATGTATTTAAAATGTATAAATACTTAAATACAAAGAAAACAACCAAGACTCAGAAACAAATATTCATACTCATCACACAAATATTTGCCCTTACCGGGATTCGAACCCGGGACCTTCAGCTCCGTAGGCAGCGTCACACAAACGTTCAATTTCAGCTACTCTACTCACACTAGGATAAGAGTACAATAGCTAGGATACAGTTTTCTATTCCCGCTCTCCATGAACGTGAACGTATGTCATCCCACGTCATACGTTTCAAGTTGACCAAATATGTAAAAGTTGATTGAAATCTCACCGCAGATATACATCCTTGTCCAGAGCCCTACACCGAAAAAGAGGAATTAAATAAATAAAATACCATAGGGCCCATATGCCTACCGTTTAATTTAACTGAGATACCATAAGGTCTATAGACCCTAATGAGCCTATGGGCTTACCGTTTAATTTCACTGAGACATAAGATACTATTGGGTCCATATATGTGGAAGCTTGTAATTTGCTTTTAGTTATTAAGTTAAGTAATTAATGTATACTGGGCAGTAAGCATCCCAAATAAAATAAAATAAAATATGCCTACCGTTTAAGTTAACAGAGACATAAGATACCATTGGGTCCATAGGCCTACCGTTAAAGTTAACTGAGACATAAGATATCATAGGGTCCACCGTTCCAAACGTTTAACTTAACTGAGACGGCGCCTAAAACACGGCAAAGGGTAGTCACACAGATTTGTGATAAACTAGTGACAGTACGACAAAACATTAACCCACTTATTCATACGATATAAATTGCCTCTGCTATATAAAATGTGCTTTGTCTCTTTCTTACAAAATGCACTATTAGATTCTGCTCAGTGAGACGTGGCATTCCAACGGACCATCTATCGAGGAGAATTTTGGCCGAAGGGTGTCAAGTTCCGACGTTTTCGCGGTCGGATACCTGACACCACGAAATGGCGCAACACGTCGCAGTAATTATGTGTTTTGTAGTTATTAATAAGTTTATATTGATATGTATGTTAGTCTTTAAGGTATTTGTTATATGGGCCTTGTTGCCTGAATTAAATAAATAAATAAAATGCGGCAATTGATAAAATAGCCGCGTAATGGTAACACCAAATACATAGCAGCGTAATAAGATATGGTACCTTTAGTACCTATAACAGACAGCTTTTTAAAACGTACAAATGTTGCCATAATAAAATTAATTTGAATGAAATTCTACATGTAAGTAAATTGACACGATCTTACCTCGGATTTGCAGTGATCTCCAGAACACTGTAAATATCATGTTTTACTCAGAAAACAATTAGCTTTACGATGAAGAAATATATCGTAGAGAAACCAGAATCCCCTTTATCAATAAATGGAGAGGATGCCTCCGTACAGCACAGGCATGTATAATTATGATATAACCACCAAATTTCTCAGCTTTACGATAGATCAATTATGCGACTGAAAAGTTCATATCTCCGAGAAATGTGAAAAGCTACAAAAGGACGTCTACACTATGCCTTGAGAAGGCTAAGTAGCACGTGTTCAAAAAATTATATTGTAAGACAATAGAATATTGCATGCCCAAAGCTGGTAGAACATAAGCACTTTATGTTCCATTACCTTATTATTAAGATTAGTTTTAAATAAATAAATATTAGCGAACAATCTTACACAAATCGACCCCAGTAAGCTTAATAATAATAAGGCTTGTAATATATGGGTACTAGACGCCGATATATTTAAAATGTATAAATACTTAAATACAAAGAAAACAACCAACACTCAGAAACAAATATTCAAGCTCATCACACAAATATTTGCCCTTACCGGGATTCGAACCCGGGACCTTCAGCTCCGTAGGCAGCGTCACACAAACGTTCAATTTCAGCTACTCTACTCACACTAGGATAAGAGTACAATAGCTAGGATACCGTTTTCTCTCTCCCGCTCTCCATGAACGTGAACGTCTGTCATCCCACGTCATACGTTTCAAGTTGACCAAATATAAAAAAGTTAATGGAAATCTCACCCCAGATCGACATTCTTGTCCAGAGCACTACACCGAAAAAGAGGAAGTAAATAAATAAAATACCATAGGGCCCATATGCCTACCGTTTAATTTAACTGAGATATAAGATACCATAGGGTCTATAGACCCTAATGAGCCTACGGGCTTACCGTTTAATTTCACTGAGACATAAGATACTATTGGGTCCATATATGTGGCAGCTTGTAATTTGCTTTTAGTTATTAAGTTAAGTAATTAATGTATACTGGGCAGCAGTAAGCATCCCAAATAAAATAAAATGAAAAAAATATTTAAAATATGCCTACCGTTTAAGTTAGCGGAGACATACGATACCATTGGGTCCATAGGCCTACCGTTTAAGTTAACTGAGACATAAGATATCATAGGGTCCACCGTTCCAAACGTTTAACTTTACTGAGACGGCGCCTGAAACACGGCAAAGGGTAGTCACACAGAGTTGTGATAAACTAGTGACAGTACGACAAAACATTAACCCCCTTATTTATACAATATAAATTGCCTTTGCTATATAAAATGTGCTTTGTCCCTTTCTTACTAAATGCACTATTATTAGATTCTGCTCAGTGAGACAAGGCATAAATAAAATGCGGCAAATGGAAAAAATAAACGCGTACTGGTAACAAATACATAGCGGCGTAATAAGATATGGTACCTATAACGGACATCTTTTTGAAACGTACAAATATTGTCATAATAAAATTAATTTGAATGAAATTCTACATGTAAGTAAATTGACACGATCTTACCTCGGATTTGCAGTGATGTTCAGAACACTGTAAATATCATGTTTTACTCAGAAAACAATTAGCTTTACGATGAAGAAAAATATCGTAGAGAAACCAGAATACCCTTTATCAATAAATGGAGAGGATGCCTCCGTACAGCACAGGCATGTATAATTATGATATAACCACCAAATTTCTCAGCTTTACGATAGATCAATTATGCGACTGAAAAGTTCATATCTCCGAGAAATGTGAAAAGCTACAAAAGGACGTCTACACTATGCCTTGAGAAGGCTAAGTAGCACGTGTTCAAAAAATTATATTGTAAGACAATAGAATATTGCAAGCCCAAAGCTGGTAGAACATAAGCACTTTATGTTCCATTACCTTATTATTAAGATTAGTTTTAAATAAATAAATATTAGCGAACAATCTTACACAAATCGACCCCAGTAAGCTTAATAATAATAAGTCTTGTAATATATGGGTACTAGACGCCGATATATTTAAAATGTATAAATACTTAAATACAAAGAAAACAACCAACACTCAGAAACAAATATTCAAGCTCATCACACAAATATTTGCCCTTACCGGGATTCGAACCCGGGACCTTCAGCTCCGTAGGCAGCGTCACACAAACGTTCAATTTCAGCTGCTCTACTCACACTAGGATAAGAGTACAATAGCTAGGATACCGTTTTCTCTCTCCCGCTCTCCATGAACGTGAACGTCTGTCATCCCACGTCATACGTTTCAAGTTGACCAAATATAAAAAAGTTAATGGAAATCTCACCCCAGATCGACATTCTTGTCCAGAGCACTATACCGAAAAAGAGGAAGTAAATAAATAAAATACCATAGGGCCCATATGCCTACCGTTTAATTTAACTGAGATATAAGATACCATAGGGTCTATAGACCCTAATGAGCCTACGGGCTTACCGTTTAATTTCACTGAGACATAAGATACTATTGGGTCCATATATGTGGCAGCTTGTAATTTGCTTTTAGTTATTAAGTTAAGTAATTAATGTATACTGGGCAGCAGTAAGCATCCCAAATAAAATAAAATGAAATAAATATTTAAAATATGCCTACCGTTTAAGTTAGCGGAGACATACGATACCATTGGGTCCATAGGCCTACCGTTTAAGTTAACTGAGACATAAGATATCATAGGGTCCACCGTTCCAAACGTTTAACTTTACTGAGACGGCGCCTGAAACACGGCAAAGGGTAGTCACACAGAGTTGTGATAAACTAGTGACAGTACGACAAAACATTAACCCCCTTATTTATACAATATAAATTGCCTTTGCTATATAAAATGTACTTTGTCCCTTTCTTACAAAATGCACTATTATTAGATTCTGCTCAGTGAGACGTGGCATAAATAAAATGCGGCAAATGGAAAAAATAAACGCGTACTGGTAACAAATACATAGCGGCGTAATAAGATATTGTACCTATAACGGACATCTTTTTGAAACGTACAAATGTTACCATAATAAAATTAATTTGAATGAAATTCTACATGTAAGTAAATTGACACGATCTTACCTCGGATTTGCAGTGATCTCCAGAACACTGTAAATATCATGTTTTACTCAGAAAACAATTAGCTTTACGATGAAGAAAAATATCGTAGAGAAACCAGAATCCCCTTTATCAATAAATGGAGAGGATGCCTCCGTACAGCACAGGCATGTATAATTATGATATAACCACCAAATTTCTCAGCTTTACGATAGATCAATTATGCGACTGAAAAGTTCATATCTCCGAGAAATGTGAAAAGCTACAAAAGGACGTCTACACTATGCCTTGAGAAGGCTAAGTAGCACGTGTTCAAAAAATTATATTGTAAGACAATAGAATATTGCATGCCCAAAGCTGGTAGAACATAAGCACTTTATGTTCCATTACCTTATTATTAAGATTAGTTTTAAATAAATAAATATTAGCGAACAATCTTACACAAATCGACCCCAGTAAGCTTAATAATAATAAGGCTTGTAATATATGGGTACTTGACGCCGATATATTTAAAATGTATAAATACTTAAATACAAAGAAAACAACCAACACTCAGAAACAAATATTCAAGCTCATCACACAAATATTTGCCCTTACCGGGATTCGAACCCGGGACCTTCAGCTCCGTAGGCAGCGTCACACAAACGTTCAATTTCAGCTACTCTACTCACACTAGGATAAGAGTACAATAGCTAGGATACCGTTTTCTCTCTCCCGCTCTCCATGAACGTGAACGTCTGTCATCCCACGTCATACGTTTCAAGTTGACCAAATATAAAAAAGTTAATGGAAATCTCACCCCAGATCGACATTCTTGCCCAGAGCACTACACCGAAAAAGAGGAAGTAAATAAATAAAATACCATAGGGCCCATATGCCTACCGTTTAATTTAACTGAGATATAAGATACCATAGGGTCTATAGACCCTAATGAGCCTACGGGCTTACCGTTAATTTCACTGAGACATAAGATACTATTGGGTCCATATATGTGGCAGCTTGTAATTTGCTTTTAGTTATTAAGTTAAGTAATTAATGTATACTGGGCAGCAGTAAGCATCCCAAATAAAATAAAATGAAAAAAATATTTAAAATATGCCTACCGTTTGAGTTAGCGGAGACATACGATACCATTGGGTCCATAGGCCTACCGTTTAAGTTAACTGAGACATAAGATATCATAGGGTCCACCGTTCCAAACGTTTAAATTTACTGAGACGGCGCCTGAAACACGGCAAAGGGTAGTCACACAGAGTTGTGATAAACTAGTGACAGTACGACAAAACATTAACCCCCTTATTTATACAATATAAATTGCCTTTGCTATATAAAATGTACTTTGTCCCTTTCTTAGAAAATGCACTATTATTAGATTCTGCTCAGTGAGACGTGGCATAAATAAAATGCGGCAAATGGAAAAAATAAACGCGTACTGGTAACAAATACATAGCGGCGTAATAAGATATGGTACCTATAACGGACATCTTTTTGAAACGTACAAATGTTACCATAATAAAATTAATTTGAATGAAATTCTACATGTAAGTAAATTGACACGATCTTACCTCGGATTTGCAGTGATCTCCAGAACACTGTAAATATCATGTTTTACTCAGAAAACAATTAGCTTTACGATGAAGAAAAATATCGTAGAGAAACCAGAATCCCCTTTATCAATAAATGGAGAGGATGCCTCCGTACAGCACAGGCATGTATAATTATGATATAACCACCAAATTTCTCAGCTTTACGATAAATCAATTATGCGACTGAAAAGTTCATATCTCCGAGAAATGTGAAAAGCTACAAAAGGACGTCAGGATTCGAACCTGCGACCTTTCTATTAACGCTAGACTGCTCTACCAACTGAGCTACGAGGACAGTGACGCAAGTTGTATATTTTTCCACTATATTCCCGCTAAGACTAGCGCCCTCTAAGTCTATAACTCGATACAGAGAGGGCGCTAGTCTGCTGTCGGGGGCTACAGACGAAGACGGTTTATTTTTCCATTATATTCTTTCTCTGTATCATATCCTTTATCTGTCATACCCCTTTGACACATTTGGGACGCCACTAGAAGCACAGACCAGTATAATAGTAGGCTTTTACATGATAGTATTTAACATCACATACGCAAACTTATGTGGGCCGTACTTAACACGATCCTTAAGCTGATTTTCCACCAGAGGGGGCGAGACGAGACGAGGCGAGGCGAGAATTGAAATTTGTATGGCACTACTATTTCTACCGAAGATGCGCGAGGAGAGAATTGAAAATTTGCCAGACGAATTTCAATTCTCGCCTCGCCTCGCCTCGTCCCTCCGGTGGAAAATCAGCTTTAATCGTACTAAAGTCTATTCATCCTTACGTGTCATATCATGTAAACAAACATGATGTCAAAGATGATAATAGACAATTTGAAAATGACGATAAAATATAGATGAATGTGATTCATAGACAATCTAGACATCGTTATGTCAGATATTTTAAGGTCATTCGTTGGGTACTTCGATTATTGAAGAAAATTTGGTTACTTGGTTGATTTTAATAGTTTTAAGTATACAACAACATTTTAAGTAGGTACCTAATGATTATTGTGTAATCCTAGAGAAAAGCGTGATAATTTCTTCGAGAAGTGTTTGTTTACATGATGATGATGATTATGATGCGTGCTGTCGTGACCGATTTCGGCCACAGCGACTGTGTGATCTGGACTTGATATCATCGATTAGCAACATGATTTGAGTGTTGTTGTTCTACTCTCTGGTGCGCTCTTATGTGGCTTGCATATCCTATCTTTTTTGCAAAGGTACGAGCGCAAATTGGATAGGTTAATACCCCGCCCACGAAGTTGTACTGGATGGTTGCTGGTAGGCGAGCCTTCAGCTCGTCTCGCTTTTTATCGAGCTCGTTACGACGCTCAATTTCGAAGGCATTTACTTGTTGATGGATTAGACGTCGCCATTCGGGCCGCCGTGCTGCATTCTCCTCCCACTCAGAGGGCTCCAAATTGCATTTCTTCATGTGTCTTTTCAGAACATCCTTATAGCGAATGAAAACATGATAGGACGCGTAAGGAGGAATATACTTTTTTTTGAAAGGTGTAAGCCACCTGAAGGTGCTGTCAGAATGTAAAAGTAAACAGAGACTCACGTTAATGGCACAAGGTTCAGCAAGGTCGTCCGAACTACACTGAAATCAAAACAAGCCCGTAATTTTACTATCTTTATGTCACTGTCGTGTTTTACTTTCAAACTTATGTGAAAACCATAGAGGCATGGACCTATACGCAGGAAAAACTAAGAACTGCTCATAAAAAGGCTGATGGATTACCATTAACAACCTATCTAATTTGGGTACCTAAGGGTTTATTTGCCGCAACCTCGTAATAAATTAGTTGTGGCAAACATAAAAATATAATTATGACAGGACAACGAATGATATTTCCCTTTATTATGGAGGTATACAATAGCTGTCCACTATTATGTAGTCATTAATTTGTCAAGCAATGGGTTTACTTTATACAAATGAATACAGATTTGATTTTCCCCGTGTTGTTAGGTATTGTATAGGCAATATTCCACCAGACCATCAAGCGGAACTGTTTTTGATCAGATGCTCGAGAGTAGAAAGATCTTTAAATGACGGTTAAAATGGTGTCAAGATCACCAAAACCAAATTAAACTGGACAGTATCAGTTCTCAGCACTCGGGGAAGGGCTTCCGTGGTTTTTGGAAATCCACTAACAAGATGAAGCCTGTGGTAGGCCACCCGGCGGGTGTCGATGGCATGAGCGCCCATAAAGACATTGCTCATCTGTTTAAGGACCTTTTCTTTATTAGATCTCCATTGGGTCCATCGCTGCTGGGAGGGCTCGGGGGTAAGTCCCGTCATGACGAAGGCCCTGCATTTACTGCTAAGGAGATTCATAATATCATTAAATCTATGACAAGGGGTAAATCGCCGGGTCATGACGGGCTTAATGTCGAGCACCTCCAGTATGCGGGAGCTCATGTGTCTAGATTGTTGGCAATGTTTTTCACGTTATGTGTACGGCATTCGTACTTGCCAGCTGACATGATGCGCACGATAGTTGTGCCTGTTGCTAAAAATAAGACTGGAGACCTCTCCGATAAAAACAACTACCTACAGGCCAATATCATTAGCAACAATTGTAGCTAAAATATTTGACGGTGTGCTAAACTCACAGTTAAGTAAACATGTAAAGTTACATGACAACCAATTTGGCTTTCGGCCAAGATTATCTACAGAAACATCCATTTTGTGTCTTAAGCACACTGTCAAGTCAAGTATGTATTATACAAAGCATAGAACTCCGGTAATTGCGTGGTTTCTGGACCTCTTGCCCTGGTTATCGCGGCTTTTGACCTGGTTTCCTACGATGTGTTATGGAAAAAGCTTGAAAAAACCTGTATATACCAGCGGAAACGATTAGTATACTTAGGTGCTGGTATGGAAACAAGGTCAACAGCGTTAGATGGGTAAATGCTCACTCTGATGAGTACAGGTTGGAGTGCGGGGTGAGGCAGGGGGGGTTGAGCTCGCCTACGCTTTTCAACCTGTACGTAAATGAACTAATCGAGGCGCTCAGTAGTACCCATGTCGGCTGTCACGTGGACGACGTTTGTGCAACAACATAAGTTATGCTGATGGCATGGTGCTACTGAGTGCGTCGGTCTGTGGAATACGTCAGCTACTCAACGTTTGTGAGACCTATGCTTTAAGTCACGGTCTCAAATATAATGCTAAAAAAAGCCAGTACTTGATGTTTGAGTCTGGTCGCAGCAAGATATCCGAGGTTCCTGCAGTTTTCCTTAATGGCATGGACAGAGTCGATAGTTTTAAATATTTAGGGCATATCGTTGCTGATCTAAAGGATGACTTGGACATCGAACGGGAGCGGAGGGCCCTGTCGGTGCGGGCGAATATGATTGCTCGGAGGTTTGCAGGATGCTCCAGGGAAGTCAAGGTTACCCTGGTTAGAGCCTTCTGTACTTCCATGTACACCTGCAGCCTCTGGGCAAATTATTCGCAAAGGGCCTATAGGGCCCTTCAAATCCAGTACAATAACGCGTTCCGGGTGATAGTGGGACTGCCTCGCTTCTGCAGTGCATCAGGAATGTTTGCGGGGGCGCGTGTTGAGTGTTTTTATGCCACCATGCGCGGGCGCGCCGCATCCCTGGTGCGCCGGGTGCGGGACAGTCCCAATACCATTCTGAAAATGATAGCCGACAAACCTGACTGTACAATTATGTTACACTGTGCGGGATTGCATGCTCCCACTAGCGTAATATTATGGTAAAAATGTCCAAATTGGTTATATTATGTATTGTCTATATATGTGTCTTGTAGTTACACGAAATAAATGCTTTTGATTTTGATTTGAATATTTATTCGCACTTTCACGTGCAATAAATTATCCATTTATTGAAGTGAAAATTTCTTTAGCGGCGCTGCATGTGCACTTTCTGGGATGAAGAAAAATTGTTAAACTCGCCACAGGTCACGTGACCGTAAGGTGAGATTCGTAAGCGTAAGATGAGATCTCACCATGGGCGCGGGGTTTTTTTTTTTTTTTTGCAAAATTAACTTAACCTAACCTAACCATTCCAAAATATCAAAAATGCACAACGTTAATATTCAAGTTTTCACCAGGGATCGGAAACCGGTACTTTTTGTATGGGAACGATACGTACGTACGTTTTGTACGTTATTTTTTCGTTCTTTGTTAATTATTTCATTTCTAATTGAGCAATCTAATAATACGCAGTCGTTACCGCAAAACACAACTGAGTCCTACATATGAAGTATAAAATAGTTCGAGATACCTGTGGTTATTTCGAGGTTTTTGAAAAAAACCGGTTCCGATCCCTGGTTTTCACTTCTGCCGGCACTCCCGGAGTGCAATCCGGTCTTTTCTTATACAATACTTACAAACGCCACTCAGTATCAGTATTTAATTACTGCTGAAATGATTTAACTTACTTCTCCGGCGCAATGCATAGGTCCGATGCACTAGAAAAATTGGTCATCAATTCATCATAAATAAATTAACCATTAAGTGAAATGTATTATCATGTTTTATTTACAGTAAAAGCCCGAAGACATGAAAGTGGGCAGGGCCGGCCTGAATCATCTAGGCGCCCGGTGAGTCGTGCTTTTGGCGCCCTTTTGTATTGGCGCCCTATATACTCCTCGTATCGTAGCGCCATTCACCGCGGCGACCCGGTGCTACCCCGTTATTCTGCCCACCGTTCACCCACAAATACGAGTATATCTTTAAGCCGCGATTCGTAGTAACTATTTAAGAGTAATCAGAGGTCTAGTTTCGTTACGGGTGAGGTGAGGCGAATGAACTCGTTCCAGCCAATCAATGGAAGTGGGGGGGTTTTAGCGTGCACCGGGTTGTTTACTTACTTTAGAAGAACAGCTGGTCAGTTTCACCTGTGCGATATAATAATTTGGTCATCATCATATCAGCCGAAAGACGTCCACTGCTAGACATAGGCCTCCCCCAAAGAGTGACAGAATGACCGTTCATGCGCCACCCACATCCAGCGGACTCCTGCGACCTGTACCAGGTCATCAGCCCACCTTGTCGGGAGTCTACCCACGCTGCGTCTTTCGGTACGTGGTCGCCACTCGAGAATAATTTGATACCTATAAGAATAAAATGTTATACCTATGCATTATACACATCACACATTGACACGTTGATCGAAGCATCAAAGAGTAGTTACAATACTAAGGTCGTAAGACGGGGTAGGCATATTACGGACTGGAACATGTCCGGGGTGCTCACGGAAGAGCTAAGCTTCACTTTCAGACCAGGGTGTTGCAAGGCAAGCCTGCGGCGGGACGTAATTATGAGGAGATGTGTGATTCTAGGCGACTTGTCAAATCAAAATTAAAATGGTGTAAAAATAATTAACAGATTAAAATGGTATATCATCGGTCAACACAACTTTGATAAGAATTTTGAAAGGTTTTGGAAATCTACCAATAAACTCAACCACAAGTCCGATTTATACTACATATACCTAATCCGTCACAATGCCTGATGGACGACCGACAGATAATTAAAGCGAATTTCTGTCACCATTGAACTCAAACGAAAAGATCTTATGGTGGAGTAGAAGTATTTTCTTCAAAGCCATTCTTCCTTCCGTAGCATTAAAACAAAGTTTGCACCATGCCACGCACCATCATGTTCCAGGTAGCTCAGCATTCAGAGCATTTTCATTATGTAGGTACCGCTATTAGAGCTGAGATATTCAAAAGAAATTACATCTATTATATACGCTACATTGGCATTTTTAAATGCAGTTGACGTCAATTGCAATCAATGGCCACACCCGAACATGCGACTCTGAATACGCCTTGCTAGTTTGATAATGTGTTATTTATTTATTTATTCCACTTTAAATAGTAGCTTACAGTGCAGTCACCAAATCGCGTACAATGTTATTTTAAATACTAACTTATTGCTACTTAATTATTCATTGAAATGTATGTATTTCATAATTCAACTAAATACAACATATATTAATAATCATTGCAAAATTCTAAATAATTCTATGTCACATCAGATTCAGATTCATTCAGATTCATTTTTTATTGCTTATTGAAAATTTACATGATATTTTACAAATTTTCTTTGTATATAAATAAAATGAATTCACAGAAAGCTCGTCAGGTACATACCTACAATAAATTTGTTACAATAATGTCAAATAAATGGATAAAATTACATATATGTCTAACGTACAATAATATAAAAACGGAAATTACAGCAATAATAATAAAAATAATTTATCTCTAGGGCGTCCTAGATTATGATAAGGTCAAAGAAAAACAAAATAATAAAAAATAAAAAAATAAATTAAAAAAATTGCATCAAAAAATAATAATATTAATAATTGTTTAATATTGTTTTTGTTGGGTGAATTCCTTTACTGAATACAGCGACCTTGACAATAAAAAGTCTTTCAATCGGTGTCCAAAACCATCATCCGTTGATTCATTTCTGAGACTGGCGGGTAGTCTTTCGTAAAAAGCGGGGCCTATTACGCGCGGTGACTTGTCGAGGAGCGCGAGGCGCCGCCGCCGCGGCACGAGCTGTAATCGCCCCGTCTGACGGGTGATCCTGCCGGGCATATTCACTTTTTTAAATGAGTGTATATTTTTACGTGTGAACATTATTACTTCATATATGTAAAGTGAATAATGGGTCAACATATTATATTGTTTAAAAAGCTGTTTACATGAGTGCCTCGGAGTTACACCTGCCAGTATACGCAAGGCTCGTTTCTGTAATTTAAATACTCGGTCCGACTCTGTTGAGTTTCCCCATAATATAATACCGTATGACATCAGAGAAAAGAAATACGAATAATAAATTTGGAGCAATGCATCACTGGAAACAACTGGCTTGAGTTTACGCAGCGCAAATACAGCACTGCTCAGCCTATCGCACAGGTTGTTTACGTGCTCCTTCCATTTAAGCGTGGTGTCAATGGTAAACCCGAGAAACTTGCACGAGTCACAGTGCGGAATTGGACTTTGTATTTGCGGGATGTTTTTTGTTTTGCCAGCTGAAAACAACAAAACATTTGACTTTGTGACGTTGAGGATGAGGCCGTTTGCCGAGAACCACTCGTGAAGTTGGTCGCACGTATTACTTACTCTTTGTTCAAGCTGTGAGTACGTATCAGCTTTTACTACCACGGTGGTATCATCAGCGAACAGGACCATCATACCTTCAGTAACAGAGGTAGGGAGGTCGTTTATAAAGGCAAGAAATAGGGTATTTCCCAGCGCAGAACCTTGTGGAATTCCGAGGTCTAGCCTACCTGCCATAGATCTCATGGTTTTACCTTTTATTTTGACCTCAACAGTCTGGTGTCGGTTTTCTAAAAACGATGTAAACAATTTGTGGGCATTATTTGTGATTCCGTACTGTTTAATTTTTTCCAAAAGTAACTCATGATTTATTACATCGAATGCTTTCGATAAGTCGCAGAATACCCCTGCTGCCTTATCTCTGGCATCCAACGACGTTGTTATGCAATCATATATCTCGTATGCAGCTGTCGTGGTGGATCTGTTTTTTCTATAAGCAAATTGTTTGTCAGTCAGTAGGTCATTTGTCTCAAGATGATGCATTAAAGTATTTGAAATAATCGATTCTACTAATTTTGATATGTTAGGTACAATTGTGATAGGTCTGTAGTTATCTACAGCACTTTTTTCTCCCTTCCCCTTGTACACTGGACACACTCGAGTGCTTTTCAGTACGTTGGGATACACACCGCACGAAAACATGATGTTAATGAGTTTTACTAGTAACCCTGCAACGACTGGCCAAATGCACTCGAGTATGTTCAGCGATATATCATATATATCTAAGGTCCCGCGTGTTTTTATAGACTTCAGTGTGCGATTTAGATCCGTGAGCGTAACTGTAGGTAGAACGAGGTCAGGAATGTTTTTGTCGTTCAAGAAACGGCTTAGGTACCGTGCAGAGGCCGATTTGTCTATACTAAAATTATATTTCGATGTTATTGTCAAAAAGTGATTGTTTAAGTGGTTCGGTACTTGGCGAGGTGGTATGTCGTGACCGCTTTCATCCTTAAGTGAGATGGCGTGTTTTAATGGTTTTGTGGATGCTTCGTCATTTACTACGCGCCACATTTCTTTTGGGGGATTTTTGCTATTTATTATTCGATTTGTAAAATATTCTCGGCGGGCGGTTAAGGTCTCCGATTTAATGCGATCTACCTGAGTACTAATGCAATCTGAGAGAGAGTCGAGTTCTGGGTACTGACGTTTTATTTCGGTCAAGTCATTATAATTGGAAATTAATTTAGATAAGGTTTCTGTAATCCACGGTACGTGCTTACTTTTTTTTACTAGAATATTTTTAACCGGAAAATGAATGTCAATATAATATCTTAAAACATTAAATAATTTATCAAATTTATTATTAATAGAAATCGCGTCGTCAAATATAAAATGCCAATTATAATTTTCAATGTCAATATAAAATAAATTAAATGATTGGTCAGTAAAAAGCCTTTTTTGTATACAAGTATTCGGTTTTGGTTTTCGAGATTCCGTCGTAGGCAGAGTGAACACTTGCGCGTTGTGATCACTAATAGGGGTGTCAAGCGGCCTAGCCTCGACGCACAGTGGGCTGGATGGCTCGAAAAGAGGACATTCGCACTTTTTTCAGAAAATCATTTTTTGAAAAATGCTATCCAATAGAGAATTATATGAGGAACAATAAATGTGGTATACATTTTTGCGAAATAAGGCATATTGACAGCAGAAAAAAATAAAGTCTGTTTTTTTTGTATGGGACCCAAAAATAGGTATCTTGTTTCTCAGAAACTATTAGAGGTCCCGTCTTCTACCTTTCAAGACTTTGTTTTTCTACTTTTATAGAGTAAGAAACGATAAGCAGATTTTCTATTCAGGTGCTGTTTTTTTTTTTAGTCCAGTAAAAGTTAACACATTTTAGATTTTTTCGTTTATGACTTTTTTGGGTTTTTACATTATATTTCGATAGTTAAAAGTAAAAATGATAATAACACATAATATATGTAACGTTTATTAAGTTATAAAAAAATCCTAAGTACATTTTTTACATTTTTCATACAACTAAAAAGAAATAATCTAATGTTTTACAATAGACACATGTCATTTAAAATAAACAATAAACAACAAAAAGTAATATGGTTATGGTATAATAATTACGATACATAAAATAACATTTCTTAAAAAAATACATATACCTAAATACAAAAATTACTACACTTAGTGAAAAAGTTATTCATTGGTATTTTCTAACATTTCAAAAAGATTATATTCATGGTCGTCGCTCGTATTATTTTCTATAATTAGTAATTCTAAAGCTTCGGGTGAGAGTTTTTTAGCTTTCTTAGTTAGTCGTGGTCTTAGAAGAGTTATTTGTGGATCAGTAGATATAAGAAAGTTGTGCAAAATATCTTCATTCGTCATGGTTCTGCTACATTTTCTAGCATGGTGTTCTCTCACATTGCGAAAATCTTTGTTCCTCGCTTCTGATGCTTCTTCTGATAATTTTCCAATTGGTAACATGCCGAAATGCTTAATTATGTCAGCCCCATGTATTAAAAGCTTGTGTACGCTAGATGGCATATAATACCACGCGTATAACTCTTCACTTGTACACAAAACTGCAGTTTCACGACAATAGTCAGAAAATTTTGTTATATTTACATGTTCTCCAGAAGCAATCACTTGCAAAATTACATGAAATCGTTGAATCACATTGACATCGATTCCCGTAATACGGGCTGTGATTTCAGGGTTGGAGAAGAAGCGTCTGGCAGTGTTACCATCGTTTGTTGTCCCAGCTCCTTGCTTAACGACATCAATTAGTAATCCCAGTTCAGATTTAAATTCGTCTTGAATCCGTTTCTTCGCTTGTTCCTTCAAAATCTTGTTCTCTTTTGCTGCGGTCCATTTCTTGAATTGCAATCTGTAAGCTAAAAAAAATAATGTTATTACCAAATGACTCAAAGTAAAGAGTGTAAAGCAAAAAATACGTTTATAATAAAAAAGTTAAATTACCTATATGAAGTAAGTATTCCATACACCTAATCCAGGCATGTAATGACGACAACCCATATTGTAACATATCCTCTCTGATATTTTTTTTACTTAAATCATCAATTTTATTCATTTCCGTTGGTTTAGCACGGCAAATATCACATGAAGCTGTTGAAGTTTCTGACAGATATGAAGAAATTTTCCCATCAATCATTGTCAAGTGAAGCTCGTGTTCTACTTTCGTAGAAGATTCAGTAATTTCAGTATACACAAGGGCATCTATTTCCGCCTGTGTTTCGGATTTATATTTTTCAACCATGCTTTTTGTTTCCTTTGTAAACTGAAACATAATTGGACGACAAAACCCAGTTGATGATGGTCTATCATTCTCCCATACAGTTTCACCATCACATGTTAACTTAAGTGGTACTAAACTAGCCATAAAAACGCTTGACACATCAAATTCACTTTGCGTTTTCATTTTGTAGTTGCTTTGTGCAGAAGCTCCATCAAAACCCCATTTACTCTGCAGCTTCAAAACTTTGTTTTCGTATTCACCTCCAATCGCCTTCAAAAGCCTTTTGGCAGTTAAATCTAATAAAGCTTGTAATTTTATTCTGGCACCATCTTCAGTTATAACAACATTTTCATTCGAAGGGTAGCACATTTGTTTTTCGTTCTGAATGGCAAAATATGATGGATATAAATTTACTCCTTGGTCACTCGCTACATCACGTAAATTAATATACTGCCACTTAGTAAGTTTCAATGAAGTCATTAAGGCTAAAGCTTTCTCTGGTGATAGTAACTTATTCATTTTTTGTTTGTGTATGTAGTCATCTACATTTTTTATGTCTTCTGGGTGATGCAGCAAATAATCAATAATCTTGTTTAAACTCGCGTGGCCGCCCTGCTTTAATTGTTTACAGTTAGCTGCACTCACTTCTTCGGGCGATAAGGATTTGCTTATCCGCTCTAATCGTCTTCTCTTCTGTCTCGTCGAAAGGTCTTCAAAAGGTTTCCGTGAAGATGAAGGTGTTGCGGGATCAAATGAAGATTCCACAATGTTTTTATTTGGTGGAACATTTTCAGCGTCATCGTCATCATCATCCTCTTGAAAGTTTTCGGCCACCGACAAATCATCTTTTGGCCAACATATGGCCCTGCTTAGCCATTCCCTGTTATTCTTCATAAAATCGCCACGAATGCGATTAGACTTTCTCCATCTTCTTTGGATATTTGAGCAGTACCTTTGACAAAACTTCACATATAACTGTTCTTGTTCTTCAGATAAGTTTAATGTCACCTTCAAGTATCCATATAACTTTGTATTGTCCGATAAAGATCCAATATTATTCAACACGTTAAACAAATCAATATTGTTAACAAGACTTTCCATTATTATTAGTATAGTCAATTCCGTACTAACTGAGAAACGATAACCGAGTATTGTTTTCGAGAAACTAATTTATGTGTTAAGTATATCACCCTTTTATTATAATTTTAGCTTATCCCCACTTAAGTGAAACGTAATCTGGGGTTCACCCTTAATATAAAACTCATTAATGTTAGGTAAGAAACTACTACCTAATAGTGTAAATCACTAATTAATAAGAGCATCGCTACATGGTCATAATCTCATCAATTAGCGATGAGCATCGAGGGGCATTAGCAATGACATCATTAGTTAACTGAACTCTTCTAAATTAAGTATTATGCATATTGTTTATCAGTTAAACAATTGTAGTAAATTAACACGCATTTACAATACAATAATCTTTAACTAAAGACATTATAAGATATACGTTTATGCAATCATTAAGTGGTGGCCTATTAGTTAAATCGTTATTTTAAATGAGTCTTATTTGACCATATTGTAAAATATAATTAACATTTTATGATTCATTTTGTTTTTGCGAATAATAATTGTTTCAAGATAAAAGAATACTCACTATTTCGTCTTCCATAAAATGATTGAGTTGTAAATAACTAACAACAAATTTAAACCAAAATCAACTGTTTCCCAAAAAAAAATGTCAAAAATCGTCGCATCTGTAACTTGTTATTAATATTATAGAATTAAACTACTATCAAAAAATATTGTGGCATCCCAAAAAAGACATAAACGAAAAAATCTAAAATGTGTTAACTTTTACTGGACTAAAAAAAAAAAACAGCACCTGAATAGAAAATCTGCTTATCGTTTCTTACTCTATAAAAGTAGAAAAACAAAGTCTTGAAAGGTAGAAGACGGGACCTCTAATAGTTTCTGAGAAACAAGATACCTATTTTTGGGTCCCATACAAAAAAAACAGACTTTATTTTTTTCTGCTGTCAATATGCCTTATTTCGCAAAAATGTATACCACATTTATTGTTCCTCATATAATTCTCTATTGGATAGCATTTTTCAAAAAATGATTTTCTGAAAAAAGTGCGAATGTCCTCTTTTCGAGCCATCCAGCCCACTGTGCGACGTCCCGGCACTCGCGCGAAACCAGCCCACAGTCGATGCAAGTTGCACTGTGCGCGGACACACGGGTCGGAAAGTCGACACAATTCCTGCACATATAAATCTGTAGGACTTCATCTACCCGCCGCCTCAGTGAGTTATCTGAGATGTAATCGATATTTTGGTCACCGACCAGAATAAACCTCTTACTTTCACTAGTTAACTTATCCAATAGTAATTCTAAATTGTTTAAATAAAGGTCAAAGTCGCCATTTCCAGTACGGTACAACACAATTACGATTAAACTTAAGCTACAAATCTCTATTGCGGAGAATTCAAAGTGAAACTCAATTGCAAGTCTCTGTAGGTCGTTTCGCTGGCGGTACGTGATATCGGCCCGTGTGTATAGGGCTACTCCGCCATGTTCGATGCGCGTGCGGCAGTAGCTATTTGCCAGTTGATAACCGCTTAACCTCACTCTTTCTATTTCGTGTTTTTTGCACCAAGTTTCACTACATGCCAGTAATAGCCATCTAACAATGTTACTATATTAATCTCTATATACAATATTTAACAAGTTAATACATTTTCTGCAAAATCCACCAGCACTATCGCAGAATATGTCCAAGTCGTAGCCCTCGACAGCCACTAGATTTAAGAGAGCTAACGCCCTCGGGGTGGCAGCGTTGCCGGCCTGACGGGTGCGCGCGCGCAACCACGCGAACAGGCGGCGCCGGCGCCGGCTGCTGTCCGTTGCGTGCAAGAGAAACTTGCAGGGCGATTCGTTCCAACACGGATGTTGAGCAAGCCGTAGTAGTGTACCAAGAGCAGCAGTTTACGCCTAAGTTCTAGAGTTTCAAGCCCTACCATCCCTAGGACAAACCGCGAGGGGTACAGATAGGGATAATATCCGAAAGACCTACTGTATAAGTGCCTCGCGAACTTATTGCAAACTGTATTCACGAGTGCGTTTGAGAGATCCTAGAGCGACTACTGTTCTTTTAGTTTAGTTCTCAGTTTCTACAATTTCACGTGTGGCAATACGAGAGAGCCGTAATGGCATTTCATACAAAACTGGAAGCCTAGGCCTTCAAAGCGACCTTCTTTTGTTACATTATTAATTCGTGACATCGCGGCGTCCAGCCTTCAAAACAAAACTATCATTGTATGTTTGAGTCAAAATGTTTCGTCAGATAGTTTTCCGCATATCTACTCATGCATACATTTTCAATGATATCATTGCGAACGACCACAAATTTTAGAACAGGCGTCTTTTTGTGGTTTTCCCCCCATTTTAACCGTTATATTTTTCCCCGAATGAGTTGCACCATGCCAGGAAATATTTTAAATACGCCAAGTTGGTTTTCTCCTCTCATTAGCCGTTACCTTCTGCCTACAGTCTACCTATGACCCATCGCATCGTCATCCAGTTTTTGCTTGTGGTAACCACAGTTGCCAATTTCGCGCACCCTTAAATTGCTTGTAAAAAAACTGGCTTTGACAGACGGACAGCCTCCGAGTGATCGCTTAAGTGTTCCGTTAGATCAATTTTGGTACGGAACACTAAAAATTAAAAGCAAGGATACGTTTTTTTAAATCCGAAATCAAGTGAGCAGCTATACTAATAATAATAATAACGACGTTCGTCGGTCATTGTCGCGGTAGTCGTTTCTGCGAACGGTCTAATAGCAAAGAGTCTCGACCAACACCTCAAGAGACTTTCGCTAGATGGCTTGGTCAAGGGTCAGATACAGAAGGCGGTACTCCTGGACACTGCGCGGATAGTCAGGAGGTTCCTCTCTCTGTCGCCCTGACCAACATAGTCTTAGGCTTCGCCTCGCTTCCGCTGGCATCCTAGGTCAGGTTTTTATAATGATTTTATGTTTTGTAAATATGTAAGTTTTGTATTTTACTTTTTATATTTACTTTACTTTAGTTATTTTCATAGCGTCATGTGCAAACCCCGGATGACGGGAGCAAAAATGCGTTGACAGCTTTATAGTGCGAGGACACACATTTTATATCATATAAATCGATGTCGATAAAAAGCACGATGTACCTACTGGACTACCGCTATGATATGTATTAATTATTGTTGAAAATAAAATTAAAACGAAATGTTTGTATTTTTTCAGTACTTTATAGTTTTCGTAATATGCAATTATCATTTTTTCTAAATTTTCTGATTTTAAACTCCTTCGCCTTGGCGATAAAATCCATTTCATCCAACTAAAGGACCGTTCTAAATCTACTGTAGTAATCGGAGCAAAATTAAATAATTCATAGTGGTTATGGATTTCTTCTGTACAACGTACTTCCACTTCTTTACCAGATATCAAATTATTTAGATGTTTAAAGTTAAAAAGCCAACGTTTTTCTTCAACACATCCTGATACTTGTTGTGAATAACTTTACCTTGAGGATTCAATAATTTGTTCGTATGGATGTCGATAGAATAGTCGATATTTAACTAAGCACTAGTGACAAGTGCATTTTTGCTCCCGTGGTCCGGGGTTTGGTCATGTGCTACGGTATTTTGTTATGGGGTAGAGCTACCGATGTTGACACTATTTTTGTTTTACAAAAACGTGCAATCTGAGCGATAGGTATATGGGTTGAAAAGCCGTGACTCCTTAAGAGAATTATTTAAAACTATTGGGATTATGACTGTGCCGAGTCAGTATATTTATGAAAATATTATGTATGTTAGGAAGAATCAAGGATTATTTCGTAAAGGATGTGACATTCATAAGTTGAATACCTACTAGGAATAAATTTAATTGCTAGCAGTAAGTACTAGGTTAAGTAGAGTTCAAAAGTCATTTGTGGGGCTCTGTACACGCTACTACAACAAGTTACCAGATCATGTTTTAGACATGTCCGAGAATAAATTTAAGTCCTTTGTAAGGCAAACTTTGCAAAATAGAGCTTATTATAGATTGGACGAATATTTACCAGATAAGGATATATGAACAAATGTTAATGCCATTACTTAAGTTACCTCTTGTATTAAAGTATATATGTAAATTATGACATTCAAAAAGTGTTCGCCATGAATTTATATTGAATAAAAATTTTACTTACTTACTTACTATATGTATTATTTGAATTTAAAAGGAAATAACACTATTTATTTATTTCATAATTGAAATCCATAGGGTTAGGTAAGTAATACAATAATTTCCTCAAACATGCAATGAAATATTGACGTTGTGTTCTTCATAATGGGCTTCGAAGTGTAACGTTTCGGGCGCAGCGAGATGAGAGACCCGTAATGGTATTTCATACAAAATTGGAGGCCTAGGCCTGCAAGATAGTCTTTTTTAATTTCTATTCCACAATTTGTGGCACAGGATAACGGCGTTCAGCCATGAAAATTAAAGTTTGATTTCTTGGAAAATTATTTATTTCATTGCATGTTTGAGAAATTCACTATACATACCTCGGCGTGAAAAGGGGTTGCCGGCCTCATAACTATCCGACCTCGCTAAGCTCGGCCGTCTATATGTACTCGGCCGGCAACCCCTTAGGGCCTACGCTAGCTTACGCGGATTACCCGCAACGGACATCCCGCCTCAAAGAAATTGTATAGACACCGCTAACTGGCCCGCGGCGGGTTGTTCGGAGCGGCACCCGCGAGCGTGCGCACGCGGCGGGCGTCCGCGTAAGCTAGCGTAGGCCCTTACTTCCCGGCCTCTGTAGTAATGTACTATTATATATCTAGTGTTAGTAGGTACTATACAATGAGACACAACAAAACAACATTCACAACTTTCGCGGCATTGCATGCATTGCGCCATGCATGCTATTAATAGGTAATATATTTATTTATTTCAGACTTGAAATCCATGGGCTTGGTAATACAATAACTTATAAATCTAGTGCTAGTGCTAATGAATGAACATTACAATTAAAAAACATTACACAACATTTACAACTTTCGTGGCATTGCATACATTGCGTCATGCATGCTAATAATAGGTAATATATTTATTTATTTCAGACTTGAAATCCATGGGCTAGGCAATACAATAACTTATAAATCTAGTGCTAGTGCTAATGAATGAACATTACAATTAAAAAACATTACACAACATTTACAACTTTCGTGGCATTGCATACATTGCGTCATGCATGCTTGAAAATTGTGTGATTCATTCTGACCTCTCGGTCGTCCCTTTGCTATATTAACCTCTAGAGACCCGGCACCGACACATAATATATTGTTATTTGTGTAATATTGATATGTTTCTTTATCAGACTTACCGCAGATAGGAGCACTCTCTTGTAAGGGTATCCACGAAAGATCAGCGTCAAGGTATTTACATGGTAACTTGTCACTCAGCTTGAGTGGAGTCTTTTTCTCTGACGCTTTTGTTAGATTAACACTTCGCGATAGTTTTAAGCAATAATGTTTATTTTCCGTGTCTTAGTCCAAGTTGCGTTTTGAATAAAATTATTTTGTTTCTTTCTTTTTTTCTTTCTTAGTAGTTAAATTCAACGTATGTCACCCTCGTGTGTTTTGTTTCTCTGCGTGATCTCATCAGAAATGAGGCTATCCTTAGCAGAACTAAGGTAAACAATATAGCCCTCCGAATCGATAAACTTAAGTGGCACATTGCACGTAGAACCGATGGTCGTTGGGGCGGAGAGGTTCACGACAGCGTGGGTAGACCCCCCCCTACAACTCACACAAGTTGGACTGATGACCTGGTAAAGATTGCGTGTAGCACAGTACCGGTCAGTGTGGCACTCTTTGGGGGAGGCCTATGTCGAGCAGTGAACGTCATTCAGCTGATACGATGATGATGATATTAACATAAGTTCACGACACTCCTGTTGAGTCGTAGGTACTTTATTATACTGAAATATAAATCTGATTGCTGGATTTTTGTTGCTGTAGGTACTTCATACCGTATATCGCCGTGTGTTCGTCAACTTAACCTCGGTCGTAACTAAATCTGAAACTTAACACATTTACTGCCCACAAATTCGTAGCGCTAGCCGATACCGTGGTTATCCCTATAAGAACCGAGCGCCCGCCAGTCGGGTTCACGGCAGTGAATGTGTCCTACAGAATACTCGATTGTCCCGCAACTGTGTTCATGTAATATGTACTAACGGCGGGGGTGTACTTACGTGTTCCATGCATTGTTCCGAACACTGCGTAAGGTATTTATTTAAATAAAGAAACAAAAAGTACATATTGTGTACCTTGAAGGATAATTGATATTTTTTTAGTAGATATATTATAAGTATTCTTAGAATGTCAAATGGACTAAAAATTAAGCTGGCTTTCGAAAAGAAGACGCACAGATTTTTTTTTAATTTTTAGGTAGGTATGGTCCGACTCGCTTTTCTAGAACGAATTCACTTCTCTTTGTGCCTATATAGTACAAGACAAAGCCATTGTCACCGCTAATTGATAACGTTGTACTAAGTATGCTGCAACTGCTAATAAAAAGTTGCTAATTTAATACCGATATATACCTTTCGTTTTAATTTGAACTTTGCTACTCAACAATAGTGATACTATTCGAGTAAAGTATTTATTAAACATGACCTTTTAATTTCGAAGATTCCGTTCTAGAAAAGCGATTCGGAGTATACCTATATCCAGAATTCCAGATATAGCAGTACTAACGCAGTTTTTTCCTTGTATGGGTAGGTACAGGTACTAATTAGATTTACTTAATTAGAATCACTAATACTGTAAACAAGTTTTTGCAGTAAGTGCCTACACTTTAATACACTAAACGAATTTGAACATCATTCGCCACGAGCGGGATTTGAAGCAGCAAAAGTTGCATTCCGAGCACTCAGTTAAACGAATTGATTTGAACTTTTTACTTCTTGGAAAGACAGTGGCGATAAGGTCGAATAAAAAGAGTACTTACGTGCATCCTACATTCTCCCTGAAAGAAGTTGTTAATTGTAGACTCTTAAGAGTCCACAAGAAGCTGGATACAAGTCTCCTCCCCATACAAACGTAGTTTGGCCGACAGAAGATTTTTTTCATACTAGACTTTTTTCCTAATTAAATAAATATTTTTTGGGGACAATCTTACACTAATCGACCTAGTCCCTAACTAAGCAAAACTTGTACTCACTACGGGTACTAGACGATGAGAATATATATATTTATGTAGATGAAAGAATGAGGAATTTGTCCGCTTACTTTATTTCTGTGTTGTTCTCATATCCCGGAACAGCTATGATTATTTTCTGTTTGGGCTAAAGGTTGACTGGCAGAGAATGCCTATGGCATTATGTTCGCCTTTTGTAATTTTAACTTGTTACTGTGCAATAAACTTTGAATAAATAAATAAACACTTAAATACATAGATAACAGCTATGACTCAAGAACAAACAATCGGGCTCATCACACAAATAAATGCCCTTACCGGGATCCGAACCCGGGACCTCCGGCTTCGTAGGCAGGGTTACTAAGTACCAACTAGGCTACAGAGATCGTCAAATTTCTAGCACCAGAAACTAGTTCCCGACCTGGATATGGCAGATCCCATTGATATAAATACAAACTTTCAGGTTATTCCAGCATCCGTTTTAAAACGAGAACCAAACTTCGTAGTGTCAGTTTGGAGAGTAAGCTTCCTGGGGTCTCTTCCATCCTCTCCCAGACTTCCGCCACACGACACACATCTTCCGCCGGGAATGGTGTCTGCGGGAGCTGTGAGCTGGTATTGTTACCATAAAACTATTGCACTCGTCGTGTGTTACTATTTTTTTAAAGCTTTTATTTAACTTGCAATGTCATGTACGAGTATGTCATTATGTTAGTTTAAGTCAAAACTTGCAAGCTAACTCATAACCACTTTACAGAGTTGAAATTTTACACGTTGATTCAATTCCGATGATAAAGCACATTTATGACAAGTATGACCAGACTCCAGACAATTGATGTCCTCAACGGTCAAATTGTGTAGGTATACGCGTTCAATCATGTTAGTCCGTTTTAATGTCTATCATACCTGGCTGCTGCGCTTAGCAGGGGCTCGTTTCACGAAGCTACAAATAACAAATTACAAGCGGAAGTCTCTTTTCAATACCTTTTGATAGAATTAGACTTCCGCTTGTAATTTGTAACTTGTAGCTTCGTGAAACAGGCCCCGGGCGTCGCATGGCTGCAATTTTATCACTTATCGCGGTGGATACCTACGTCCGTCTCGTTCTGACAAGTATCTGGCGAGAGTGAAGGATGTCTCATCCGCACCGTTAAGTTATAACATGCCAACCACGCTGTGCCCGCAGGGTTCGCTCCATACGACAAATCTTAACGATCAATGGCATAGAACGCGTTCAGTTATGATAGCTAATTTTAAAGCTTACCAAGACCTGACTGCATCGCTCTGTGTTATTTTAGAACTCTTGTAATGTGTTGCGTAATACTTACATTTAATCTGCCAAACTGGAACCATTTTTTTTAGTTACTGGCAGCTCAAGGCTCGACGTCTAATTTTAATGGAACCCCAATATTTTGGACGAATGACCCATTCACACATAAGGCGATGACAAACGAGCGAAATCGGCGGACGGCCAAGCAAGGTCACAGAAAAACTAGTACGGAGTGAGCTTGGTTAGGCCGCCCGCCGTGCACCGGCACTTATCGGGCAGAAATCACATATTATTACACGGGCAGAAATCACGAGGCGCCAATGTACGTGTAGCGGCGCCACAGAACACCCCCAATAGAAGCCTAATGTTTCCCAGTTTGTTCGCGACTCGAGTAACGAAGAAGTTGTAGCGCTTACAGAAAGCGATGTAGCTCGCTACTGAGACGGTGGCGCGCCAGCTCGAATACTATCCTGTGCACGCTGGCCGACAGGTGGGACTCACCGTGGCTGAAGCACTGGGTGCAACTGCATGCACCCTTATGTTTTAATGTGTATTAATATAATATTAACCCTAGATTTAAGTAAAATGTTACTAACACGTTATGGACTTTGTTCGAAATAAAATTATTTGAAAAATTTGAAATTTGAAATAGGCCGCGGTCGCCCGCCGCCCGCCTTGCCGTTCAGTTGCGTCCAAGTTAACTACCTGTGTGGAGCGTGCATGTCTCTCATAAAAAAATAAAAAAAATAATAGGATTTTCGTGGCTAATTATGGGATTTTGTAGTGTAGTGTGAGGTGGTGCGGAAAGTCGTCAAAGACTTCTAATTACAAAAAAGATGGAATTACATTCCACAGTTGAGTCAAATTCAATATTACATTATAAATATTTATAGCCAGCGGAGGCCATTTTATACTGGCCGATGCGAATACTTCGGTACAGACACACTATGTCTGTCACTTTTCATCACTGAAAATGCAATGTGCTATTCCTTTCTTACGAAAACACGTCACGACTAGTGGTCTGCCGATGATGCTATGGTTAATCACCAAACCACGTGCTTTCTTTCGTACCTACCGATTTGAAGAAATGTAAAAAAAAAGACCGAGTTGCACTCCGGGGGTGCCGGCAGAAGTGAAAAATCAATAAAATTGTAACAGTTTTTCGATCAGGTCACGTGGCATCTTACGGTGTCACCCTCTGAATGAATTTGACGCAAATTTGTAAACAATTATCAATTATTTAGGTGGACTGCCCGCGGGCGCGTCGGGTGTGACGGGCCGCCGGCTCGCCGCCGACGGGCGGCGGCAAACACAACACCAATTTGTTTTTTGCCATTGCCAAATATTTTTCAAAGCTTTATCTCTTTAGGAATAACGTCTAAATTCGAACTACTCTAATTTGCAAGAACAGCAGACGGCGGTGGCGACCACAATATCAATTTGTTTTTGCTGTTGGTAAATATTTTTCTAAGCTTTATCTCTTTAGGCACAACGCCCAAATTCGAACTATTCGATTTTTCTCAATAGCAAAACGGTGAGGTATTATTACAAATTTATTTGCAGAATATGCTATTGAAAAAAGTGTTTAACGGCTTTATACTCTTACGAATAGCGAATAGAATTATTCAGTTTTGAATGAAGGCGAATCGGCTAGCAGCAAAAAGTGACCTCCTTCACATCTGAAATCACAAAACTCTGTCGCATATTTAACAATTTTTCCCCATCCCAAAAAGTGCTCAGCGCCGCTAAAGAAGTTATCACTTCAATAAAGATACATTTCTCGTTTATTTTGGTTTGAGTAGTTATTCTGTAGAATCTTCGTTTTAATTAGTTGTTCGTTTTTTAAAGTAGATAGTATTAATATAGAAGAAGTATTAGTAGTACGTGGTAGTATTAGTAATAAGTAGTAGTAGTTTGAAGATATGTTGTGTGAACTTTTTAGAATGCGCCTGCGGCCATTCTCTGCGGCTGAGGTCTTTCGTATCATTACAAAGATTATCCCGCACAAACCAACCAAAGACCTCTACGGCGTGTCAATGGAGCTTCTTCATCTTGCTGCTGCTCCTCTATCGCCGGTTTTGGCGGACTTGTACAATCAATGTATCTCTGAAGGAGTATACCCGACGCCCCTGAAAGTTAGTAAAATCTCTCCTCTTTTCAAGGGTAAAGGGAAAAGAGAAGACATTGATTGCTACAGGCCCGTCTCAATCATACCGGCGGTAGCAAAAGTGCTGGAAAACGGGCTCAGCTTGCGAATTACGAATTTTCTGACAGCAACTGATGCGCTGTCTACGCGGCAATATGCCTACCGGGCAGGACGCTCGACGAACGCGATGGCACGTGTAGTGGTGCGCCGTGTGATGGACGCACGTGAGCGTGGCCAGCACGTCGCGGTGTTGTGCTGCGACCTGTCAAAGGCATTTGACGTCGCGGACCATGGCGTGCTCGCTATGAAACTTCGCCACTACGGCATAGATGGCAAAGCGCATGCACTAATACTGGATATCCTACACGGCAGGTCACAGGTGGTAGTGAGTGACGGTGGGAATGTTAGGTCAGAACCATTATCCACCACAATGGGAGTTGCGCAGGGATCATCGATATCCAACATCCTTTTCTCGCTACTTCTTAACGACCTTCCGGATGCGATCCAAGCGGGGGACATATACATGTACGCTGATGATGTCGCCGCCGTGGTTTGCGCGCCCGATATTAACAAGCTCGAGCAGTGTCTGAATCAAGTAGCAACTGAGCTATCGACGTATTTTAAAACGAATGGTTTGGTCCTGAATTTAAAAAAAACTAATTTCCTCAATTTCCATCTAGGTGGCAGGAATCCTAGAGACCTAACAATTTTTGTGGACGGCATCAAAATAGAGCAAGTTAAAAATACTAATTTCTTGGGCTTTGAGCTGGACAGAGGTCTTCAATGGGGAGCACATATCCAGAAAGTCTGTGGTAAGCTAGGGAGTGCCTGCTTTGCGCTGCGTCGTCTAGCAAGGGTACTGCCCAGAGGTGTGGTGCGCTCGTGCTACTTTGCCACAGTGCATTCGCTCCTACAATATGGCGCAGAGTTATGGGGCCGCGCTGCCGACTGGGAGCGTGTCTTCATAATGCAGAAGAGAGCCGTGCGTGCAATTGTGCAGGTGGACCAGGGTACCTCCGCGAGACCGTATTTTAAGGAGCTACGGATATTGACGCTACCTTCCGTGGTAATTTGTCAGGTGGCCTTGTATGTGCGAGGACATCCCGACGAATACGTAAGGCGAGCTGACGGTCAAAGTAAGAACCTGCGATATGGCCACAGAATCGTTGGCGTTAAGCACAGACTCGCGAAGTCCACCAAACTCACCCACGTAATGGGCCCGACGGTGTACAACCGCCTGCCAGCGCGAGTTACGGACGCACCCTCTCTGGCGAGCTTCAAATCGCAGCTCAAACGATGGCTTATCGAGCACACTTTCTATAGTTTTAATGAATTTACTAAGTACTATAAAAATACTTAATTATTTTTCAGATATTTCATTTGACATTAATTAATTTATAATTGTTTACTCATGTATTTTAAATACATTTCTTAGTAATATTGGTTGTGAAATTGTGATGTGCCAACATCAATGACATGTAATATGAATTATTATTAATAAATGAATATGAATATGAATACTTACTTTACTTTAAAATGTACCAACAAAATTAGGAAGCTTGTAGTGAACATGTCCCATCACTACGCATTTCGCGCGCCAGCGCATCGACCGATCGCAACACTGTTAGCACCCGCCCTACCCCTCACCTCTTCCTCATACTTTGGTGACTCGCGTCGCGAACAAAATTACAACCATTAGGCTTCTAGTGGGGGTGTTCTGTGAGCGGCGCCTAACATTTATTTATCTATTTGACATAAAGTATATTACCCGGCATTTCATTCAGATAAACCAATAAGCCGAGAAACGAAATTAACACATAACAAACAAATATATAGCAATTACAGAAGGACGTATTAAAATTACACACAATGGTTAGGTAGGTACTAGCTTTCCTAGCATCCATCACCTTACAAAAATTTAGACATTCCTTGTATACAGCTGTCCATCTCCATGCAAACAAATCACACTTAAGTGCTGAAGCCAGGAAAGCATTGGACGACTGGCGTACTCTAAGTGAGGCCATATTTTTTCGTCGGGAAATGCTTTTACGCATCCCACTTGGCTGGGGAACCAGGACGGGTAACTACCCTCCAAAACTCTACGGTTCTAACTCGCTGCCCTTTGGTTGCGTCACGGGAATGCTTGCGTACATTTCAGCGAGCTCTATGTGAGTGAGAATCGTCCACTACTGCGAATAGGTAGGTATTCGCAGTAGTGGACGATTATCTACGTGAACATGACGGTGATGAGGTGTAAAGTACCTAAGAAATGAAACAACATACCACTGCCAAGGTCGACAATGCAAATAGCCACGTCCTAGTCATGTCGCCTGTAACAAGTAGGATAAAAAACTTACACATTTCATTATATTTATTTTATAAACCACTTGCTTCTGCCCGTGACTCCGTGCGCGTTATATCGTAGCCCCATTCCATACAAACTTTTACATACTTGGGGGATCTCTATGTCCTTCCCCAGGACTCAAACTATCTCTATACCAAATTTAATCTAAATCGGTTCAGCGGTTTAAGCGTTCAGAGGTAACAGACAGACGGAAAAATTTTCGCATTTATAATATTATAGTATAGTATGAATTGGAAATTTGCTCTTCGGAAAAATTGTAGATGAACACAAATTTCAGAGTAATTGAGATACATACTTGCGTGTTGGGGCTAACAGTTAGTTAGGGCTTATGGCTTATGGTAGCGGCACTAAAAGGTTAGGTCGAAGAATAACAAAACTTGATTGTTCAACTCGCTACTAGTAACTAGCTACGGTATCAAAATGAGAGGGTGAAACTAATTGATCAGTCAAGTAATTAACAATCGATTCAAACTCCATAGATTAATTTCACGATAAAAATTGACGCTCAAGGGTGCCGAATAGATTCGACGAGTCATGTAATTGCTGAAGCATGGCTAATTATTATTCTCGCACGCGGTCAATGTTGTCCAGGCCCGTAAATTTCAGAACACGATGGACGGATGGATGGATGGATGGAGACTTCTCTTAGCACTAGTCTTCATAACTTTTGTAAGTCTTATCACTTTTTTTAGGTCATTAAGACGCTGTCAACACTTAAATTTTCCCCTTGCCCTTGAGGATTTTGGATAGCGCGGACACTGTCTATTTGCATCGGAGTAAACGAGAGCGAGTGTTACTGGGCGGCCCGGTTTTTGAAGATATTATTACATAAATATTGAAATAAAAAAAAGAGTGGATTATTACTCGCTAGCGGTTTAGGTATGAATATGTTGACTTCATGTTTTTAATTGCAGACCCATACGTCAAAAAAATGAAGACAGACCGTTTAATGTGAATATAAGACCAATCTTTGCAATTGTTTTCTATCGAGCCGATTTCGTCCAATTATGTATCGAGCTCGTCCACGGTCTTTGAAATATGGTGAATATTAACATATATTTTATTTAATGTTCTAGCACATTACATCTATACAAATAGTTTCTCTTAAAAAACTGCTTAAATAACATCAATTTCACCAAATTAGGTCTTGTCAGCCTCTTAAATAGAATTTATATGCCTAAACCTGGCCAAACACGTTGCAGAGAGGTCCCTGTCCAATTATACCTGCCCAGCGAGGTATAATGTCGTAACTTTTCGAACGAACGTTAGGCAGGACCTATCAAGTACAAAAATTACAGTTGATATGTGTTAGAAAAGTTATGCCATTACGCCGCAACCGGAGTCAGCTGGTCGATGACGTAACTCATCGTACGCGCGTCAGGTAGATCTAAATGTCATTTTTTGTATGGAGAAATGACAGTTAAACTGTCCTAACGCGCGCTCACAACGTTACATGACACCCCTCTGGTAACCGGAACAAAATAGAAAATGTATTTTGCGTAATGGTTTTAAACAAAAACTTACTACCATGCCAAAGGCACGAGTTACTTACACAGGGCTCATTTGATGCAACAATACAGCAAATTGTGGATTTTTTTCCAAAATATGAGATAATTGTCGGAAATTTCAGAAAAGTTTCTCAAGAATTCAAGATAGTTTCTATTTTGGGAAATGCCCCATACTATAGTAATATTGACAAATGACCTCTAGAGAGATCTTTCCATTGGGAAATTTCTTGGTACGAAATCAGTACCTATATGCAAAAATGACTAGGTATGTGAAGGCTTACCGGATGTGTTAGATGATTTGAGGTTATTTGAGTTCGCCGAATTGCATCAAAATAGTCCATTCTAAAATCAACCCTACCGTCCAGGGTTGAAGATTCTAATTCATCATTTATAAAAAGTTGGCCACATTAAATAATCTCTACCAACGATACAAGCAAGTTTCGTGAGAACGCCCGTGTCAGTCGCATCGCATGGAGCGTGCATGAGTCCGCCCGTGTCAGTCGCATGCACGGAGCGTGCATGAGTCCGCCCGTGTCAGTCGCATGGAGCGTGCATGAGTCCGCCCGTGTCAGTCGCATGGAGCGTGCATGAGTCAGCCCGTGTCAGTCGCATGCACGAAGCGTGCATAAACAGGTTTCTTGTAGTAAACTTCTATGAACGAAGTCTCATGCATGACTCACTTCAAAAAAGAAATTAGGTCCTCGTTATGAAATCTCAATCATATAATTAATTTTCAAAAATGCCAAAATTATTTCTTGTTACTACAATGAGTGTAAACAAACTCAGATTTTTTTTTTCTCAAACAATCTTGTGAATCAGGGGAGATTTTTGGACACACTTCATAGGCATTTCCTCGTTATTATTAGTATAGATAGACTAGCTGCCCGCGCGGCTCCGCTCGCTTATTACTGTTACAGGGCATTTCTCCGGAGTGGCATTTTTTAGTGTCCAGGGCCAAAAATTCTTCAAATAGGTGCGTGATATTTTTGAATAAAATCTCACATATACTTCAGGCTTTTAGATACCTGGACAGCTATTTAGATATTCTGTAGATATACATATGTTTGAAGAAAAAAAAAAATAGCGCCCAAATTGACGTTCAGTGGGAGCGTCCACTACCCAAGTTGGTTTAAACAAAAAATCATAACCCAAGATTGGAATTATAGTACATGTTCTACATCGGTTCACGTAATCAACATTAGTTTCCCCCATATATAATTCATATTACGATAATTTATCTATTAAACTTACTCAATAAAAGCATTTTTTCGAAGCGTCCGGGGGTAACACGTAAACTCAGTGACATTTAGAAAACGCGTCGGCATCATAACAAAGAAATGGCGTAGGAATCTCGCGACGCACACGCCGGTAGCTTTAGTCGCACCACGTTTGTCGACGAGAGCGGACGCCGGCTGATGTCATATAAGTAGCTACTACAAAGGTTTGTTCGTCGTTCGGTGAGTTTGGTTACGTGTTTTTTTGAATTCGGTGAAGCTATTAAATTGTGTAGTGTTTGTGTTTTAATTATTATAAAAGTGAATAAGCAATCCTCAGAGGTATGTGATTTCGTATTGAATAACTCTTTCCCTGTACTATCTATACTTTTTGTGTAATTTGCAAATATCGATCAATATTGAATTCGGTGACATTGATTTCCGCGGATTCGGTGTACTTTTTGGTCACCGAATTCAATAAAATGAGGACCGAAATCAATCTTTATGTATAAATGATTGCTTTTTAGGGTTCCGTAGTCAACACCCTTATATTTTCAGCATGTCCGTATGTCTGTCCGCCCGAGGCTCAGCTCAGTGACCATTACTACTGGAAAAGTGTAAATTGGTTTGGGTATGTAAATCAATCACGCCAACAAAACGGTTAAAATAAAATAATTAACAAAAACTGGGTACTTGTCTTACACGTAAGGTGGGAATGTAATTTTTTTTGTTAAAAAGTAGTGTAGGATATTGGTAAATATGTAGTTCTAAAAAAAATTGTTTAGTAAAACCATTTGTCAATTCAGGGATCTGTTAACTATGTGGTTTTAAAACTCTAATTCTCATTAAAGTTTAGTGCTGGCTAAATGATTAGTTCAGTCAAGGGTGTAACATACGTACATAAATAAGGACATAAATCTGTACACGCTTTTATGACATTGACAATAGAGTCCTGCACAGATATTTATGTCCTTATTAATGTACGTATGTTAGTAACCTTGACTGTACCAGGCTATAAACTATCTTGAGCCGTTTAAGCGTGATCGAGTAACAAACATCCAAACTTTCGCATATATAATATAACTAGGATATGTCCCACGGCTTACTATGTATGTAGGTTTGATTATGATCCTGGTGCTGAGTGTAAGGTCACTTGAACTTCCTATGGTAAGCTGTTTTGAGAATAAGGGTATTTAATTTGTTTGTAGGTGTCGACACAACGAATCCTCCTATTACTAAAGGGTCGGCAATGCGCTCTTGGTTATTCTGGAGTCGTTAGGCTAACACCATAATATACTCCTTACGTCGGCATAAGCCGACCTGTCTTCTTTATTCTCGCTTAATCCCATTGCAGTTGGGGTCGGCTCTCCTAATCATTCTTCGCCGGGACAGTCTAAGTTTTAATTTATTAATAATTAATTTATAAGTAATAAAGCGTGCAGTATTTAAGTTAAACATATCTACTTTTTAGGATGCTTACTTATTATAAGAGCTTACAAAAGAAGGTAAATATAATATAAATAATTAGGGTTTAGTTACTATGCTTATTGTACTTTATTAGCCGGCCGGCCGTACTGCCGCTCTAAGCCAAAATGGGCACAAGTCTATATATGGCTCAGCGTTACCTTATTCTCAATACAGCTCATCTTCGGGAGCTTTGGCGACCTTACTCACCACCAAGAACACAACACACTGCATGCATACAGAGCAATTAGTGATCTTCATCAAATTTGAACAGTCATATTTGTATGCAACTGTATGGGAAAAAAAATCGTGTTCTTAATTATCTGGCCACGACTGTATATATATATATTTTGTAAGTGTACCAATTGGAAATAAAGGTTATTTTGTAGCGAAAAACATTGTTTAATTTCAAATTTGATTTCGGTGTAAGCATTTTTTGAATTCGGTGATACTATTTTATGAATATTGATTTCGGTGTGTGTGTTTGATTTCGGTGTACGCAAAAACCCGAATATCCCATGAACTACAAGGTTCCTATGAAGGCCTTTACCACCAATATTTTTTAAATTTAGGCCTTTTCTTGAATACCGAGGTCACCAATCGAAAAAGTAAAAAAAAAATACGTTCACCGAAGTCAAGCAAATCGAGCCGGCTCGGAGAATCGCCCTACAGAGCTCAGGTGGAATCGTATACGGCCAAAGTTAAAAAAATATGTATACACGACTTTATTACCTTAACATTAAGGTCGTGTATACATAGTTTTGTAACGTTGACCGTATCGATCTCTTTGTAGTCGACTGTACCTATAGCTTACCATAGCTTCTGCCCGCGCCTCCGTCCGCGTGGAACTCGTTTATATCGTACTTCCGTACAAACATTCACCCCCCAATTCACCCCTAGGGGATGATTTCCGGGATATAAAGTACCTTATGTCCTTCTCTGCATGGGATTCAAACTATCTCCATACCAAATTCATCTCAATCGGTTCAGCGGTAAAAGCGTGAAGAGGTATAAGACAGACAGACACACTTTCTCACTTATAATATTGTGCCGCGCCCCCCGCCGCCCCCTTGCTCCCTAGGCTCTAGCCTTATTAGCCTGTGGGTAAATCAGGCCCAGCCTTACTGACTTCACAGCATTTGCTTTGCCTTTCCAGAAACTGTTATCTATAGAGAATATAAGTTGATGAGACTGTAATCAATTGGTTATACTTATAACTGTGAGTAATCCGCAAAAACAATTAAGTACAAGCATTTCAAATCTTGTTTAGTTTAGCTGCAACGATGGGTACAGTGAAATGGATTCTACTTGCAGCTACTTCGTTAACTTCGGTATGGTGTCCATTTTTATCTTAATTTTACTACTTTACTTTATTATTATAGTACTTGACTTGACTAGCAGCCCGAATCTGCTCGCGTATTAATAAGAGTTTAGGCGATGGTATTTATATCCGATTTCAAGGATGAGTTCTGAAGCTCCTACTTACAAACTTATAACCTACTTTGGTTTCAGACCTTTCTAAGTTGAAAATGTCTCTTAGAAAACTTTTATAATGTTACGGAAAATTTTAAAAGTAGCTTAGACCTACCTACATTGCGTATAATGGTGGAAGAACGTAGGTAGATACGTATTTGCAGTTTTCGTTACACCGTAACTTACGCTGTATAACCACATAATAATAAATAATAGTACTCATACGTCAGACAGAAGGGCATCTATTTAATAAAACCTGTCTGCCAGCTAGAAAACAATAATCAATAATCATACCATCCCGCTCAACTGTATAGCGCGTGCTCTTTCGTCTGGTTAGGGTTGTCACGTTTGGGTGCTATCGTCGTGATACAACGCCGACTACTAGCTACGATGAGTTTCACTGTTTAGATTATCTTGGCTGTCACGAGAAGTGAGGCGTAAGGTGACAGGTGAGGTGATCAGTGAGGTAAAGGCGTACGATGCCGTCAAAAGTCATAATTATTTTAAAGAACTGCACTTCAAAGTCAACTGCATAATTGCACCTCGGCGGTGCCTTAAAACTAGAAGATTTTGTGTAATAGTAAAGGTAAAAAGATGTGTAGAATACGCCCTCTATATTCGATTCGATTCGATTGGAATCATACTTTTTGAGACGATTTGTATCATGAAACTGTTGATTCCAGTGGGTTATAACTAATGTAAGTATTTTCAATAATATAAAAACAAATACATATTACATAATATACAATTAAGGTGGTCAGTGGGAGAATTCCGATTTAAAATTCAAATAATTTTCGAACGAGAAGTCCGAGGGAGATGCCGATTGGTTTTTTAGTATTGCGAGAGTTGCGGATTGATAAGTCAAAATGGATCGCTGGCAAGCTGCGCAGCGTGCATGCATATGCGATAGAGGCGTACCTAACCAACGGTTTTTTGCCAATCATCGCAAGACGTAAGTTTTGTGTTCACTTAAATGTGTGATGGACCATCAACTAAATTGATTGGGAGCTGGGTAGCACGATTTAGAGCTACAGGTTCCGCAGTATATAAGCGAGGACCGGGCCCGCGACCTATGGTTACAAGTGAACAAAACGTGGACCGCGTCAAGCAATCTGTACTCAAAAATCCGCGACTGTCCACCCGCAAACGCTCTACGGTCTTAGATATATTCCCAGGACGACATTGCAACTAATCCTCAAAAAAAAAACTAAAGTTCCACCCTTACAAAATTCATAAAATAAAATCCGCATTCATGATCTTTTTATGGGAACAAATAGCGTTGCTTAATATTCTTTAGTTATTTTTTTATACATTGAAATCGGAAATCTGCCACTGACCACCTTGTACTTGATACAATACAATACATGATCATCATCCTCTTAGCGTTTTGATCGGTTATGTCCTAAAGGATCCCGGGGTCCACTTTGGCACCTATTCCCAAGATTTAGCATAGGCAATATAGTTCTAAGTTTAAGAGAGCCACTGCATTTGACCTTCCAACCTAGAGATAAAACTAGACATTGTTGGCATTGGACTGGTTTTCTCAGGTATATTTTCCTTCACCGAAAGTTTACCGTAAAGTGCAAGGATCATTCACACTGTCCTATCAAAGTTTGAAACCACAGAATAAGTACAGAGACCTTCTGTCTGAGAAAAACCACTGCTACCATGGTAGAATAAAGCAAGGCAAGTCATTCCCGTTCGCGTCCATGTACAGAGTGTTGAAATCGAAAAAAAAAACCGGCGCGTGACGTCTGCGTATAGACTCGTGACGTCATCAGCATCTTAAAAATGGCGGACTGTCAGTGTTGCCACTGTGTGAAAGCGAATTATCCGAGTAAATTTCGTTACTTCACTTAATCAATATTTACGTTGAATTTATTGTATACCGTTGTGTTTACACCCCAAAAAAAATATTTAAAGTATAGGTAGCTAAAATATTATTCAAATATGTATAAATCGTGCACTAAAAAACTAATTGTTTGTAGGTATGGAAGATGTCAGTCAATGGCAACATTTGTGTGGCAACGTTATTACGGCTGTAGACTCGAAAATAATTACTTCTCAAACGAAAGAAGGCAAAAAAATATGCTTAATGACAAAAATCCCATTCAGATATCTCAAAGAATTACGAAGCTATAGTAGACCCACGATAACTCTGCAATTAATTGACAACTGCAGAAATCAAAAGTTGATTTATGGCAATACTGATTTATAGTGGAACAACTCGTTTTGATCCTTTTGATTCAAAATATTTGTGCTGTTTGGTGTTATTTGTATTATATTGAGTCAATCACATTACCCCATTACCGCCAATTGAAAAATAGGTGAAGTTTTGTTGAAATGACTACCATATTTTTAATAGTAAAAAGAAACAGATAACCGTTATAAAATATCAAGAATATAGAACGGACTCTTTTTGCTCACGGACGGACTCCATTTCTTCTTTCACTTGTTGGAAATGAGTAATCATCTTGAATGAGTCTCTAACTCCACTTGTAATAGTTTTACCCATTTCGAAAGCAGGATTCGCTAAAAACCTCGAATAAAATTTTACGAACTCACAACTCAATGACATTAACAAAATGTTGCCCCAGCGTTATTTTTCTGGGTTGCCACGTAATATCTTATGCAGAGTTATCGTGGGCCTATTCTACAACCGTTTTAATATGACTTGTTGGAGAGAGAGAAAACGCTCGCAGATAGTGATGTCACAATCTGCGAGCGTCATAGTACCTAAATGACAATCGTTTCATATGAAGGTTCGTGTTGCGGAAAAGGGACCGAACATACCCCCTCTTAAAACTTTGAACACTTTAACTTTGTGATTTTAACCTTTTGCGTTGCTTTTTTCTCCATTTGATTACATTTTTAATTCTTTTTCGGGAAAATACAACATTATTCATTATTTTATTTAGTGTCCTGTGTCTACACCCCTATTGCTGGTAGATAAATGAGTTCTCGAAATCTGCCCTAACAATTTATTTAGATGAGATTAACGGTACAGGGGTCAAAAATCGAACTAGATAGGTTTTAATATCCGGGAAAATTCTGCCAGGGTTCTGATGACGCCGAGCAAAGTTCGGTCTCCCAGGTACGTATGATAATTGTCTTCTCGAGCACACATTCATAATGTGTTCATTCGTATAAAATGTATATGCTTCTGTTTTATTGCCGCGAGGCTCTGATGAAAACTGCAGTGCAGCAGCCAAAGTTGATTACTCTTTAGCATCACCCAGCGGACACGTGTAGTAGTATGTCTTAGGGTAGGGTATATAAGGTTATCTTTCTACGGGCGCGACTAATCGTTGTCCCCGTGCTGCACATTCATAATAAGTAAATAGTAAAAAAAAAACAGAAAAAAATGTAAAAGGGAAGCAATGATACAGCGACATCGGCGACAAAAGTCTGGCAAACCTGCGTTTCACCGATGACATTGTCTTGTTCTCCCACGCTGCACCACGTCTAGAACAAATGCTCCAAGACCTGAGCACAGCCAGTCTTGAAGTCGGGCTCAGAATGAACAGGGCAAAGACCCAGTCAATTACCAACGGCGTAAAGCATAGGGTTAAGGTAGATGGGCAGGATTGACGACGAATACATCTACTTGGGTCAGATAGCGCCTTTTAATAACAGGTAGTGTAAAGAAATCGACCGACGTGTCGAGAACGCCTGGCAGAGCTTCTTGTTCATGACGTCGCTAATAAAGGGTGAACTTGAAGCGCAAGCTCGTCGAGATATCCCGTCTATCCTAACCTAATATAGCGCCCAAACTTGGTCTCTAACCGAAGCTCAAAAGTCCCACCAAGATTTGCCAGCGAGCAATGGAACGCCTGACCTGAATGACCTGGTAAAGGTTGTGGGAGTCCGCTGGATGCGGATGGCGCAGGACCGGTCACTTTGGCACTCTTTGGGGGAGGCCTATGTCCAGCAGTGGACGTCTTTCGGCTGATATGATGATGATGATGAATGGAACGCAGTATACTCCGAATTCGTAGGATCGATCGGATCAGAAACACGGAGCTCTGTTCCAAAACTGGCGTCGTAGATGGGGGGGTGAGGTGGGGGCTAAACTGGGACTGGGCTGGACATGTCTGCCGGATGCACGCGGAGCGATGGACCAAATCAGCTACCGACTGGACGCCACAAGATGGCTACCGAGGCAGAGGCAAGAAGATAGTGCGACGACCTTGATACATTTTATACGGATTGACAAGGCGCCAAAGAGGGGAGGTCTTTGCCCAGCAGTGGGCCACAAAACACAATAATAGGCTAGTAAAAATTAATACATTTCATGAATTCTATAAATTAACCCCCCCAAGTGCCCTGGTACCATTACATACTATAATAATCATTCAGGTTTGTCGGTGCAAATATGTTGACATGTATCCAATAGGAATAATATGAACTAAATAAAACACATTTAGTAAAATCTAATTCTGAACGTAATGTTCTGTTACTTATACCTTCATTGTCATCACCATCATATCAGCCGAAAGACGTTCACTGCTGGACGCAGGCCTCCCCCAAAGGTGCCAAAGTAACCGGTCCTGCGCCACCCGCATCCAGCGAACTCCCGCAACCTTTACCAGGTCATCAGTCCACCTCGTCTACCCACGCTGCGCCTACCGGTACGTGGTCGCCACTCGGGAACCTTTCTGTCCCAAAGTCCATCGGTTGTACGGAGGAAGAGCGGACTTATACCTTAATCCAAACAACATTTAAAAAACTCGTGCGTATTGATGCGATTATAAGGAAAACTATTTTGTACAGTTGCTGAATATTAGGTAATACCTAATTAGTGAGTATTCGGCACATCGTCAACCGTCTTTACAAAGTTTCAGGGTTTTGATAATGGCCAAAGCTACTTGTCTTCCTTGAATCCTGATGATTACGTAAGTACATGTTATATTCTACTTTCATATATGTACGCTTTAGTTCAACTGTTGGTTGGTGTTGGTACCTTCAATAAAAATATCGGATGGCAACAATTACGACGCCATATTCTCGATCATGAATTTAAAAAAAAAATATTTAACACATGCAACATATTTTAATTTCTATCAAAATCATAGAAATCATCATCTTCCTAGCTCTATTCCCGGTAGTGCCCCTAAAGGAGCTCGGGGTCCGCTTCTGACACCTAATCCTAAGATTTGGCATAGGCACTAGTTTTACGAAAGCGACTGCCATCTGACCTTCCAACCCAGAGGGTCTAATCCCAACAAGGTTGGGATTAGACCGGTTTCCTTGCAATGTTTTCCTTCACCGAAAAGCTAACGGTAAACAATCCGTACATAAGTTCCGAAAAACTCATTGGTACGAGCCGGGATTCGAACCCACGGCCGCCTCTTGGCAGCCGCATGCCTGAACCACTAGGCTACCGTAGCTCATCAAAATCATAGAAATGTAAAAGAAAATTATAAAAAAGATTTTCGGAATTAACCCGTCAAGCGCGCTAGTAACACACGTGTGTTATGAACGGACAATATTAACCTGACGAACGCGCGTCGTCTGTAGAACAATGCGTACAGGGCTTATGACCCAACTCCGCTCCCTAATTAGGATGCTAAATTCAGGTAAGGGTCCATGAGCCCTTTACTATTTTAGTAACACACGTGTGTTACTAGCGCGCTCGACGGGTTAAGTGCCTAACACGTAAGGTCGCCAGAGCTCTCGAGGTTATGATGTGTTGAGAGTGAGGGACCTGAGTTCGTCTCTTGCTGGGATATTGCGGATGCGATTTTGTTGACATCCGCGGATGCGAACGCTGATGAGGATATTTTGACTCACATCCGCGGATGCGGATTACGGGGCCAGACACTCAAAAACATAAATAAACAACATCTATATGACATATATATGAGATAGAGCTGGAGATGCCCGAACTTCGAGCGGTCGCGCGGACGACCCGTATATGCGTCGCGCACTCTGTGTAACCAAGCCTTTCATCAAATACCTACTAATGTTGCGTTTACTGATTTCCATGGCCTTTAGTTTAACTACTTTGTGAGTATTCTAATAATATAGTACTTAACATTTTTATATTGGGCAAAGTACAGTCAGGAGCAGAAGTAGCTACGCAAAATAACACACTCAAAATGGTCGAGACAGTCCTTATCATTTTGGCATTAAAGTGGTGTGTTGGTCATTTTGAGCATTCGGCCCGCTTAGCTACCTTTGCTGCTGGCTGTAGGTACTATATCTAACACGTGTTTCTGAACACGGACTGTAGCGTAGTAAACTAGTAAAAAAAAGATGATATCATAATTTGAATGCCTTTGGGATGAACTTATAATTTATTGTCCAATATACCGGTGAAATTTTTACACGCCTTATAAATTAAGTTTCATGTGTAGTTTTTTTGCGCAAATCATTTTTTCAATCACTTATTGCTGGTGCTGATCTGATATCTGGCAAGTTTATGTAGGTAGGTTGATGACAATGAAATATTGCTTATTTGCCGATTGAGACGACAAGTGACTATGAAAGCTTCGAAGTAATTTAGAGCCTTATCACACTTGCGATTTGCGAGCGTATTTTCTATACAATTATCAGTCGCGGCGAACACGCTGCGTCATCGCCTTCATACAAAATACGCTTGCAAATCGCAAGTGTGATAAGGCTCTAAGTCAACCACCTCAAACCATTACATATGTCGTGTCGGTCCTTTTTAAACCCGTGCATGAAAAAAGAGATACGTGGACACGGATTATTAGGGCGTACATTATAGGGATCCACAGGGACTGTGAAAAAGTACAGTAGTATGCAATAAAGTTCGTCTCAAAAGTCATCTGCGACCATGACCGGTGCAACCCGTATTGAAACGTCAAGAAATAAAGGTAAATAAATATCGCGTTAGACCCGTATAAAAACATAATTTAAATATGTGTACAAAGCGCGAGAGTTTAAAGTGTTATATTATCTCAAAAAGTTTTTTTTATACAAACTTATTTAAGTACCTGGTTTTTCCAGGGTTTTTCTGAATATATCTACCTTAATTGAATTTAATATTTCGATTGTAGCTGTAACTAACACATAATAATATATTGGGTGTTAAACCTGAAATTATTACGAATTTGAATGCTGTTATTTAAAAAATGCTGATTTCAGTGGGTATGTATCTTTTTCTTTATAAAATAACACTCTACTTTTTAAACTTGTTGGGCGATTAACGTTTTCTACGTTACCGTACGTTTCTACTTTTTGTATGAATAACATATAGTTCGTTCGAAAAGTTACGCAATTACCCCTCCGGCTAGAGTCAGACAACGGATGGATCTATAATATCTGCCGCAAGGCCGGCCACGACTTCGACCGTTTAAAGGTGTGCTGAAGCGCCACATGCCAAGACGTGACGTTACACCACCGTTGCACCATCGCGCTGGGAGTTTATAGCTCAACATCAGTCAAACGATATGCAAACCAATAGGTAATGTGCAAGCCTCCGAAGAACGAAGACGAAACCAACTCTACGCTAAGCGCGAGGAATTACAGGCTCGACCACCTGCGATCATCCACTACAATTTTATCGACGGGGCGGTTTTACCTGGGGGTGCGTTGCACCCGGGCGCACGGTCCTAGGGGGCGCCGAGCGCCACTCACAGGGCGGCACGAGACGGTCGCATTCGCATCAATATTATGTTATGGCCAATCGTGAGCACAACTATGGTTTCAATTCTATATTCAACAAATTTTAGTACCTACCCAGCCAACGCACTGTTCAAATGACAAGTGATCTACCACAGACTCAACTCCAAAATGTTCGGCACGTCAACCTGACCGCTAAGGGCTTACCACATGGCGCTTGACGTGTTGCGAACTAATCGGCACGATGAGTGCGGTCGGGTCCCAACCCCAACGTCTTAATTCCAGAGAATTCCTAAACAATTTATTAGAAAAATTTAACTAAAAACAATATAACAACAGAGAAAATTTTACAGTTAACTAAATTGTTTTTACATTCAATTCAGCCAACATCACCTCCAGACAGTCCAAACTCAGGCGAGACGCCGGCGCCGGTAAGTGACACTCAAGACTGATAGAAATGCGTAGCTTTTATAAAATGTATGTGCAAAATTATCAAACCATGATTATTAATATGTATATCAAGTATGGTTGCATATAGTTGAAGTATAATAATAATAATTAGATTAGTCCGATTAGCACGTAAGGCTCGACTGTTAGTGTTAATTGTATGCAATAAATAAATAAATAAATAATAAATATTAAATCTTACACAAATCGACCTTGTCCCACAGTAAGCTCAGTAAGGCTTGTGTTATGGGAACTAGACGACGATATATATAATAGATATAAATACTTAAATACATAGAAAAACTTCCATGATCAGAAACAAATATTCATGCCCATCACACAAATATTTGCCCTTACAGGGATTCGAACCCAGGACCTTCAGCTTCGTAGGCAGCGTCACCCACTAGGCTAACCGGTCGTCGAAGTATCTAACATTAAATTTCTGTTTGCACTATGTTACAAAATTGCATCTCACAAACGCCTGCGAATGTGTAGATATATGTTCCCTTATGTTAAAAATGATATTGAAATAAAGACCCAAAAAGCAATCTCTCTGACGCAACACAGTCCAAAAAATGTTTTACAGTACATATGGTGCTACTTTCCCGCACTAGTGCGGAAAAGAGCACTTTTCGTGCATATGTCGAAACTTTAAAGAGCCATATGTACAGTAAAACGTTGTAAGATACACGTGGGAATAGCTAATTCGCAACTCGTGTCGATTTAAAACACTCCCTTCGGTCGTGTTTTAATTTATCTCCACTCGTTGCGAATTTCCTATTTTCGGCACTTGTATCGTAAATAACTATTACAATGCATGTGCTCGAAAAGAGCGTTTTCAAAGCAACAAAATCGTGCGGAAAGTGCCACTTTTTCGCACTAGTGCTTTTTACTTTTCAATTTTTTTTCAAGTCGGTCGTCAGCCCGACACAAAGAGTTTTTATTACTCGAGAAAAGTTTTACAAATATTTCAATTACACGTTTTCTTTCATACAAAAGGTACATAAATACTAATAATGTATAAAATGATTTATTAATCTTTTTGAATTTTGAATTTGGTCAATAAATAAATTAAAATATTCACTTAATGTGTTTGGCTGAACGCATATCTTTCTTATGCCTTTTGCAATACGACAGTATGGCGACTTGCACATGCGCAATGCGCATATGTTGACCGCGCATGTATCTAAAAAGCCCGCCATTGTTGTGATTGTTGTTTACTTTGGAGTTATTTTATGTAAATATGTTAAAAAGGTCGAGTGAAAGTGTAATCAATAATAATAATGATTTATTGCGTTTCAATAGTGCCAGTATGCTTCTTAGAACTACGACGGTACAGCGTCTTTTTGTTGTTTAATAAATTGATTTACTCAAAATTAATTGTATACCAAAACCACAATACGAGTACAATGGTTTTAACTTTTAAGTGAATAAGCTTGATAGCAAAAGATGTGGAGAAGTTGTTAAATGCAGTTCCAGATAATAAGTAGGTACAATCTACCTAGGTTCTTCAATTTGCCTTCTCATTTCCCGCTATCCCCTGATGCCCTGGCACCCACGCCAACGTAACACCTGGGTTTTCTCCTAACTTGTTAAGCTCTTCCTTACATTCTTTCACTAAGGCGGATGTTACCGTTGCCTTTCTTAGTGCCTTCAGTGCTGCCTGACTGTCCGTGTATATCACAACCCTTCCAGTGTTGCATTCCTTCTCTAATGATCTGTGCGCACCTCGTTATCGCGCACACTTCTGCTTGGAAAACACTAGCATACCTCCCCAGTGGGATGGATACTCTCTCTCGAAGCTTGGGTATGACTATACCTGCTCCCGCTAACTTCGTTGATTCCCTTTTAGATCCATCTGTGAAGCAGACCGTCATTGGGTACTCGACGTCTACCTTCCAGTTGTCTCTTTCTCCTATATGTATCTTGTAATTTTTGTCGAATATCTCCTGCCTCTTTATAAGGTCATTATTGGCTATCATCATGTGTATCTTCGATAGCGCGAATCTATTTTAAACCGACATTTCAACATTTACTATATTTCCTCACACAAGGAATAGTAAAACGTTGTATGATACACGCGCGTAAAGATGATTTCCGACTCGTGCCGAATTATACATTCGCTCGCTTCACTCGCTCATGTATAAAAATGACACTCGTCGGCAATCACCTACTTTCCACACTTGTAGCATAAATAACTATTAATATAGACTTCCTTGAAAAAATTATGACTAAGCTGTCAGTTCCAGTTTAATATTCGCTGCCATATTGTCGAATATCTTGCTTGTGCGGTAGTAAGGAATCCGTCTGAATCGTTATTTCTTATGCCAACTGACCCGCACGAAATACATAAGCTCATTTTGAACCTTAAAAATGACAGTGCACCTGGGCCAGACGGACACAAACCCCCGTTAATTAAGGCAATAAGTGAATTTATCTGCACGCCACTTGCACATATTTTTAATCTTAGTTTGTCCTCAGGTTCTTTTCCTGAAGCTTGGAAAAAAAGCGCGGTATGCCCAATCTTTAAAAGCAGTCAAAAAAATAACCCAGACCATTATCGCCCGATATCCCTTCTCTGCATTTTTTCTAAGCTTTTGGAGAAAATAGTTAACAAGCGACTGATAGAATTCTTAGAAAAACACCAACTTCTCTCCGATAGGCAATTTGGATTTAGGCGAGAGCGGTCTACAGAAAATGCCGTGGTTTTGCTGTCTAACCTCATCGCAAAACAGCTCGACCAAGGAAACAAGTGCATTGGAGTTTTCCTTGACCTTGCCAAGGCCTTCGATACCGTTTCAGTGCCGATCCTCCTAAAAAAACTTGAACTTACTGGCATACGAGGCTCGGCACTGGGATGGTTTCAAAGTTATCTCACAAACCGAAGCCAATATGTCAAGGTCGGCGACAGTGTCAGTAGGGACTTATCGATTAGTTTCGGTGTTCCGCAAGGAAGCATTCTTGGACCAACTCTATTTTTAATTTATATGAACGATATTTTGTCACTTCAGATGGAAAACTCCGAATTGATTTGTTACGCTGATGACACTGTTGCCCTTTTCTGTGGTAGTTCGTGGGATGAAGCAATTTGTATGGCCGAAGCTGGTTTATCGGGTGTAGCGAATTGGTTAGATGGTAACTTATTAACTCTGAATGCTAAAAAAACCAAATTTTTAACGTTTCATAAAACGATTTCATCAGCCCCCCTCTCTTGTAATGTTCTAAAATTGACTTCTAGCAAAGGTACTCACGAATCGATTGACCGAGCTCAGACAGTAAGATACCTGGGAGTGATTGTTGACGAGAAGTTGTCCTTTAGACAACATATTGAAACGTTGTCTGGCCGGGTTAGAAAAGTCATCTACATTATGAAACTCCTGCGAGGTGGCGCACCTAAGCAGATTCTGATGTTGGTATACTTTGCACTCTGTCAATCTATTCTACAGTACTGCATTGCGGCTTGGGGCGGAGCAGGTAAGACTACAATGATTGGGCTGGAGCGGGCTCAACGTGCTGTTTTAAAAGTCATGTTGAGGAAACCTTTCCGTTTCAATACCGATGATTTATATAAAGAAGTAGCGCCGATCCTTAGAGTTCGCCAACTTTTCATTGTCAAAGCTGTTGCTGAATCTCACCAAAAGGCTATTGCTTCAGTTGATCATGTCAGACGTGTTCAAAAACGCCTTAAACATTTATATCTCCAGCACCCCCGAGTCAAGACTGCTTTTGCCAAACGTTTTCCCGATTACCTACATCCCACTATTTACAACAGGGTTTCTAAAATATGCTCTTTTGACACTATTCCTAATGCACGACTGAAAACCACAGTAAAAAAATGGCTTCTTACCCTTTCATACGATCAAACCGAAGATATTATTAAAGCATAACTAGAGTGTCTGTACTCACACACACACACACACACACACACACACACACACACACAAACACTCAAAAGCATACTCACTTATATATACATATTATATATACACGCATGCACCAGGTTTTTAATTAAGTAGATTTAATTTTAGTTTTTTTCTATAGCCCGCTTTTTTATTGTTTAACATTCCATTACATTTTCCAAAAACGGCCGTACTATTCTTTATTGTTATACTTTGAATTGTCAAATCTAGTAACTCGGTTCCCAAGATACAGGCTGTGCCTAGTTTGGGCCCGATGGTAATTCTCACCAGTGTACAAGCTTTACTCATAAGTTTAACCAAATAATTGTAAGCTATGTTTCTTGTGCAACTTTTGTTTGGTTAATAAACGATTTTTATTTTTTATTTTTATTTTGTTTTCTAGTATGTTGTGTCACTGCGCACCGGCTGTTTTGTGAGAGTGTATTTTGTAAAAATACGACCGAAAAAACGATTAATAAGGTGTCAAGTTTGTGGACTTCAAGCAAGCCGTAAAAATGAGGTTCTCTATCATTTGACAAAAAACGTTTGACAATCATTTCATTTGCCAAATTCATCATTTTATAAATCATCATTCGATAAATGAGTTTCACAAAGCTAGTTAGTAAAAAAGTACCTACGTAACATCAAAAATGAAAATGTATACGACACAGCGACGAATTTCATCTACCATTGTCATGTGTAGGCTTAGAGCGCAGTAAGTACATCATATCAGAATATACCAAATGCTGATATACAAACAAAGTTTTGTCAAACGATGTTTATTAAATGATAATTTTGTCAAATGATAGGATACCTTAAAAATTACGCTAAATTTATGGTGAATTTTCTTATGGGTGAGCATTGAACTAGTTATTTGTGATATAATTTTATACCAATGTATGTATGTACCATATTTTTACGCAAAATAAATATTTGTATTTAGCTTAATGCCAGTACAATTGGCTACAAACAAAAATATGATTTTTATATACATTGTAGTTAAAGAAATATTTATTAGTGTTACTTACTAATAATAATGAGATTCAAGAAGATTGAAATCAGCAGTTTTTTAAACTGATATTTTCTAAATATCTGCTACCAGTGAATATATAATAATAATCATTTTATTTTCTCATAATGACTGTTGACCGTGATTTGTAATTTTAATAATTTGATTAAATTTAACTATATTTTTAGATGCAGGCAGTGGGTCAAGGCTAAACTGAAAAGAAAAAAGGCGACTTGAGAAATTTGCTACAATAAACAATTACAAGGATTTGCAAAACAGTAAAAGTGTATTATTTTACCTTGGGTTCATATTCAAACTCAACGTACTACTTACCTAGTTTATTTAATACGTTTAACGTCTACTGAACAAGATTACTTTGGGCTCATAAATATGGATTCTATTTACACCTAATCTTAAACATATTCAATAAATAATAGGTACTAGTAACATGAACAGTAATGATTACGGAACGATGGCAATTTTTTCGATAACGATAAATACGGTTTTATCGGTATGGATACAACTGCTTTTATCGATACACCACTATTTGATCTGTTGGGTTGGCAGTCTTGTTATGCCAGTTTGGCGTCTGCTGCTGAACATTATTCATATTGGTATTTGTTTGCCTTGAAAAGGGCATTCAATTCGCTTTCATTCCTTATGCCTGGGCCATTAGGGTGGGTTGCACCAAACCGTCTATAATCGTAAGCGGTGTTCGTTATAATCTGAACTATTTATTTATTTATCGTATGGCATTTTGGTCACTGGATTACATATAAAGTAATAAGAAAATTGGCTAAAGATTTAGATTTGCCCTCTTCAAGTACTCTGTGGCGAGTGGAGTAAGACACTTGAGGTCCTCCATCCGTCCTGAAAATTTTGTTATTGGGCATTCCAGGACCATGTGGTTCACCGTCTGATCGGGGTTTCCACATACACACCGAGAGGAGTCGCACCAACCCCATTTATGCCAGTGGTGGGCGCAGTTTCCAATGCCTGTTCTTATGCGGTTTAATTGGCACCACACCCTGCGCGGATGGTCAAAACCAGGTGTAATAATCTGAATGTATGGAAAGTTTGACAAGTTTCTATGGAATGACAGCTGCCAGCGCCATATTTAACGTTCCTCGGTCTGTAATTGTAGGTTCGTGCAACTGGCCCTTAGTAAGAGTGTCTCTTAAATCGTAGTGATTATATTTTATTTGCTATCAATTACGAACTAAGCTCAAACATCTAACTTTAATTCACTTTAAATCAATTAACTTTGTTCCGTCGGTAGTTGCAATGGTTAGGTACGTCTCGTAAGTCACCAGTTTTAGCCCTTTTTCTATGGGCATTTCATGAACGTTAGCAGTGTGCGTTTCCTTATAACTTATAAGTATCTAAAACCTGTCATAAAGAAAAAAAAATGGCAAAAATACGGCTGACCAGAGAGCTGGCTACTTCCTCGGCCAACGGATTGGTATTGCTATCCAACGAGGAAATGTGGCCAGCCTTATGGGCACCCTTCCCAGGGGCAGCGACCTCGGAGAGTGCATTATATACTAGTAGTTATTAAGTAGATTTAAGTGTTAGTGTCAAGTTTTATATAGATTCCTGAAATGTCTATGTATTATTTCACTCCCATGTGATATTAATTGTATTTATTGTTAATGAAATAAATCTTATCTGTATATAAAGCTTTCATCGGTTTACGGGACAGAATAACAAGAAATAGTTGATTGACCCAATGACGTGTACCTCTCACTCACAGACTACAATAATGGAATGGATCAATGCGCCACGGGTAAGATTTATGAATAAAAAAATGCTTAATTATTTTCAAGACTTAGGTACTTATATGTCATTAATTAATAAGAACCTATAGATTCCATAATGCGCAAGATTTGTGATTGCACAACACGAAACTAGCAACAATCGCAGTATCGGACCGATATTATCGGACAACCTATCAATTTGTCATAACTACTTCATATATTTGAAAAGAGACGGTAATACATAATTATAGTAGGTATGTCAAGCGAGTCGTTGTTGATTTTGTAACAGCCGATATTTGACAGCCTTCATCCCGGTAAAATAAACCTCAATGATGACACAAATTGTACTGGGATGACAGCTGCCAAATATTGGATGGAAGTAAGTAATAAGGTTTTTACCATTCTTAAGTGTACTAAGTAAGTATTCAGCAATATTTGTTCGTTTTGCGACGCGCGTGTGCTATATGGATATAATGCAAAAAGAGAAAGATGGCGGCCCGCGTGGCGCTATTTATAAACTTCGGCGCTGCAGTGCCCATGCGCGGGATGCTGTCATCTAATTGCGTGATCTCCGCGCCGGTGTTGCAAGCCGCAACATTTATAACTGACTTATTTGATAGCTTATTTCATAGATAAAATTGTTACCATATAAAGAATTTGCAAAATTTCCCGGAATACGACTCGCTTGAAATTGTAGTGACAAATTGCTAGGTGTGTAATGGCCTGGTTGGTTCAATTTCTCCTATAGGAGACGCTACGCGAGACGATATCGGCCGGACTATATGCCGGCCGCCGCGTGACTCGGCCGGTGTGGATACGTGTTACTCCATACTAGATTCTCTGTGACCTTGCTTGGCCGTCCGCCGTAATCGGCCCGTGTAGCGTCTCCTTATTAATTTTTCCATTATATTCTTTCTCTCTGTATCATAATGATCGGTGTAACTTCCTCGTTAAAAATAACACGAAACAAAAAAATATAAATAAATTATAAATGTATAATGTACAACAGCGCCATCTCTCTCGCTAGTCCGAAACTACCTGATGTGGTTCCATAGAATGGAGCGGGCGCATAGCTCGCCCATTAGAGTGGTCCCAAGGCTGTGAATAAGTCTTTCAAGGGGACACAGAGGGCGCTAGTCTTAGCGGGAATGTAATTGAAAAATATACAACTTCCATCACTGTCCTCGTAGCTCATTTGGTAGAGCAGTCTAGCGTTAATAGAAAGGTCGCAGGTTCGAATCCTGTCGGGGGCTACAGACGAAGATGGTTTATTTTTCCATTATATTCTTTCTCTCTGTATCATATCGACTACTAAAACATGTTTAACAGAATTATTTACAGATTTAAAATGTAGTTATTTAGTGTCTATGTAAAATGTTTTAAGTGTTTTCAAATCGTGCCTGTATACCGAAGGGTCTTTGCCACACGCGCCTTACGTCAAATTCAACAAAATGGACAGCTGAAATGTTGCAGTTTTTATCACGATTTGTATTAATTTCATCTAAAATGTATTTATTTCCTCGCAAATGTGATGAAAAACATTGTGTATAACACGGGCGTAAGAATATTGCTATCTCGAGTCATCAAAAGTGACAATTACTTACTGAAGCTGCATTTCAGGCTAAAAATAACTGTGACCGAGTAAAAGTAAGTAGTATTGTTTTTATTTTACTATATCTGCCCGCGCGGCTAATATTACCTCAATAAAAAAACCTCGTTTTTTATTTCTGTTGCTCTTTTACTCCTATTAATTTGAATTTCTCGTTATACCCATGGCGTGGGGTGTCGTTGGATAGTTCATTCAATAATATTGTGATCCGTCGGGATCCGTTTGCGTAATATTAGAGCTTACAGTCCCCAACCCCTGGGTTGGGGATTGTAAGCTTGTAAGTGGGGACTGTAAGTTGGTATATGAATACTCATACTCATACTTATTTATTCATAATATTATCTAAATATTACATGTCACATATTATTAGCATCGCAATAAAAATTTGGTAGTAGTTTATATGTTACTGTAAAAGCCCGAAGTGCGGTAAATATTAGGATTTACCGGTAAAACTTGGGATTTACCAACATGGGTTGGTAAATGTAAGAGTTTTATAAATAATGAATGTAAGAGTTTTCTGACTTTGACCATTGGCTTTTGGTAAATGTTAGGATTTACCAACATGGGTTGGTAAATGTAAGCACTTTATTTAAGAAAATAAAGATTTCTGACGATTTACGTCTGGACATCGGATTACCTACCTATTCTACTCTAAGGGTCGGTGTAGGTACGACGACGAACGAAGCGAGGAGGAGTGTTAGGAAGAACTGCAACGCTACAGCGCGCGAGCCGAGCGAGCGAAGCGAGCGTGCCGCGGCAGCGGCCGGCGAAACGCCACGACCGACTTTACGGATTATTTTTTCGTATAACGTCGGTTCTGGCGCTATCTAGATAGAACCAGCCATATAGGCGATAACTAGATGTCAAAGTACAGTAGAAATGGTGAACACTTAGTTCTTATTCTAATGATGGTACATTTTATTTAGGTAGAGTGCGTGAAAAAGAAAACTGAAAAACCATGCAGCTGGGTACGTTCGCGATTTTCTGTTATTTATTTATTTCAAACATGCACTTAATCCATTCATGACATCATGACCAATGACTAATATATGAGCAATGCCTCTACGTGCGATTTCCGCTACAGAGCGCAAAAACGCAGCTACGTGCTACGGCGTAGCACACGTAGCGTTGCGTGCCCTCGAATGAGTTATAATTATTTAATCTACATTCGAGGCCGATGCTTGTCTAATTATAGGTAACCGCAACTTACTCCAATGCATTTCTACCTATAACATGCAGTTAAAATTATATTTAAGTTTTTACACGAAGAAAAATTAAGTGTATAAAAGAAATTAAATACACAAATTAATTTTCGTCTAATTCCATGTGTTTTGCGCGCTTGCACCCATGCGTGTATTAGATTAATTAAATAGAATAAGCTGCAAGGTTCATTCAAGTACGGTCTGTTTGAACTGAACTAGAAAAATTAATAAGTCAGTTCCAGTTTACCAAATGACTGAATGATCAGGAATCTTAATTAGTTAATAAGCATTGGAATCATTATTATATAATTAAAAAAAATAAGGAATATATTAAGCAATAGGTAGAAGTCAAGTAAATAAACCATTATTAACGAACACCAATTTATTGGAATTCTTAGCTCTTAATTTAGCCACTTATTACAACTATAATAAAATAATAATAATGTAAGGTAACACCAAATCTATAAAATATGATAAAGAGTTCAAACACTAACTGAAATTCAAGTACTTGCTTGAAAATAGAATGTAAATATTATATGCTGTTAGTCAAAACCAATTAATTAAGTATACGAAATGCTAAAAGCATTAAGTCTCAACTGGGAAACACATTTATACATCATAGCCATTATAATCGTGGCCAGCAAAGGAAGGACCAGTACGTTGTTTAGGTATTTAATGCAAATTATAACCGAATAAGCAGAGTAAAGTATAAGTAATTGGTCTTGGACAGTGCACTATAACAACTTACAAGCCATTCCTTAAACACAGAAATTAATATGAAAACACTCAAAATAAAATAAGACATAAAATTCAGTACTTAACTTAGTTCACTGGTCACCACTAAAAAACTGCCTCTAAAACTGTCAGAAACTGCTTTTATACTAAGCGCCGCCTTATTCTCCCACTTACTTTGTGGCGGGATAATCAAAACACATTATATATCCGGCACATCCGGTTTTCATAATAATTAAATTTAGAACATATAATAAAGCCATTAAATGTTAATAATTTAAACATAATTTAAGGGGATTACGAAGGATTTAATTCAAACCAATACTATTAAACTCTCTTTAAATATGACTTTCAATCTGGCAGTTGTGGTCACGTGATGTGAATTGAGGTTACTTTGACAGTATGAACTGTGTTGTTATTTTGGTACCGACACAAAAATGAGAATAAAATTACAAGATAACGGCCAATGGTAAGTGTAATTACAATTTATATTTCTTATCTAACACGTGCCAGGGTAACGTCAGAACGCAGAAAATTACAATCATCGTCGCGATCATGAGTCGCTGTTCTATATAATCGTGAATGTCCTGGCTCAGTCGACTCGTTTCTTCGTCGCTGGAGATGGTCGAGCGGTACCATTATCGTGGTCATATTCTATCTTTTGACAAGGAGTATCAAAACAAATAGCTCCAGGAGAATTCAGCTGGGTTGGGCGGCATTCAACAAGTTAGACGACATCCTCAAATCAGTTGATGTTCCACAATGCTAGAAGACTCGTCTCTATAATTTGTGTGTCCTGCCCACAATGGCGTATGGTGCTGAGACATGGATGCTTACAAAGGAGGCCGTGCATAAAGTACGGGTAGCACAGAGAGCCATGGAGCGCGCCATGCTCGGCATTAAGCTACAAGACCGAGAGAGGAATATTGAGATCCGACGTCACACTAAGGAGCGTGACCTCGGAGAACTCATAACCAAACTGAAATGGAGTTGGGAGAGGTAATGTTACGAGTAGAGGCGCACGACTAAGTTACTTGAAGTTCTTATTTAAATTTCGTTCTACTTCAATACCGATAACAAAAAGGATTTCGTTTTTTCATTAAACGTTACTGTGATAAACCGGTATATGAAAGAACGAATTATAACTTTTTACGAACAATAATACAATGGTTCCCATTCTGTATTTCCTGTTTAACCCGCCTAAGATCTCTTATAAATATGAACACTTGAACAGTCCTTATTATTTCACAGAAAATTAAAACCTGCCCCTTGGGAGATTGTAAATGGGTACGTATTTAGTCATTAGGGTAAAGCGTTTTTTAAATGCCTAGTCTCCCGCCGCTAAGAGGTAAATTCTGACACATTGGAAACATAACGTATCTGAATGGAAAAGGAAAACAGAATAAGTAGTGAGTGGCAAGAATATCACAGACATAGTATTGTCTTCGGATCCGCGATTATTACTCATTAAATTAAACGATTTATACGGACTTTATCGCTCATACAATCCCAAAATTCATATATTCGTTCTGCAAGTAGGCCTCAAGGGTTCATTTACGTGTATTGTCAGAGCTTACAAATATAAACAATGGTATCATTAAGTGACATGAATAAATGGCAGCAATGATAGCATAGACAAATACCTGGGCTCACATTATAATACAAGAAAAGTGATTTTAGGGTTTTGGAAAAACCCACCCTATACCTGGTGTATAAAGTTGAGTTTTTCGTCTACAAACAAGCCCAGGTACTTAACTACGTCAGTGCACTGGATGGAATCGCAATCGCAGGAGGAGGTGGCAGGAAAGTCATTACATGAGTGTATTTTAATATCAGGATTAGTAGGTGGTTCTGACGAGGCGGTTTTGTGAAGCAGATAAATTTAGTTGCTATTTAAAGTTAAAAGGTTGGCACGAAACCAGTCAGAAGCAATTTTCATACCTATTTCCGTTGCTACAATTGCTTTCTCCCAGCTCAAATCATTAAAAAGAATAACGGTATCGTCAGCATAACAAATAATTTCGGAGCCTTGTATTTTCAGATTAAAAATATCATTCATGTAGATCACAAAAAGAGCGGGTCCGAGGATGCTCCCTTGTGGCACTCCATATTTAATTTCCATTGTAGCACTTCTAACAGAACCCACTCTGACAAGTTGCCTCCGCCCATTCAGATCTCTTAAACCACGACAGCGGTACACCGCGAATGCCCAAAAACCGTAATTTTTCGTAGCAATATTGGGAACGACGCAGTGTCAAACGCCTTCGCCAAATCCAGGAAAACGCCAATATATTTCGAGTTGCTGTCCAAATATGAGGAAACAAGGTTTACAAGAAATGAAGTGGCGTCCTCCGTGTATTGGTTTGGCCTAAAACCGAACTGTCTATTAGATAAAAGACCACAATTTTCAAGATATACACTGCTGGCCCAGTGCGAGTTGGGGACTTCACATACACCTTTGAATTTCGATCACGATGTTTTTCCTTCACCGGGTTACCGGGAATATATGTATAGACTGGTTGTATAATGCTTATTCATATTAGGAAGAGTTCAAGTTTGTCATGTTGTTTTTGAGATTTTTTAACAGATTATTGGAGATGTTTTTGTATCTGCTGAAGGTTAAATTAATTGCAGAATGACATCAATTGGAAATTGTTCTGACTTTAGATGTAGCCTATCACAATGTTTTATACATCGGATCAGCCCGGGTGTCATCTTATGGTTTTAAAGTGAATTTTGATCTTGGAATTTTTATTTTATTAGAATTTTTATCCACGGTTTTTTGAATTATGGATATAAAAGTTTTATTTGGCTTTGGACGAGATGATAAGTGGGATGAAATTTCTATAGCTGCGGCTTTATGATCGGTCACGTTGAGATCACAAATCAAACCAATCACATGGCGATTTATTCTAGTAAATATATGGTTCAAACAAGTCCTTTCACGTGTAGGTAAAGTTATCGCGGGAGCAAGACCATGTTCAGCAAGAAGACATAAGTAATTTGATACGTTAGTGTGGTGGCTATCAGAAGAGAGAATGTCTATATTTATGTCACCAGTGACGATTAACTGCTTTACATGATTAAGCGAATGAATAAATTTCACCAGCAAACAACACACCTCGTCAAAACGGGGTTCTGAAACAGTCATCATTAATATATACTACGACACCGCCGTTTTGATTTATGTTGTGAGAGTGATAAGATGAATAGCCAGGAATTTGTTATATAGCGAAAAAAAAAAAATCTGACATGTAACTTGGCGTTATTAATAAAGTATTTGTATTTGTATAGTTTAAGCATCTTGTAATCTACATTCAGTTAGAACAAGAACGTCAAACTCAACATGTGTACGGTGTAGGTTAAGGATGAAAAGGTCTAATTATTATCTAAGGTACATTTTTATTGATACTGCATAGCGCCGAGCGATTCTATTGTAGAGTCTATCGCTTCACTCGGGCCCCGTATCATGGTCGGCCTTATCACGCGATAAGTGACAAGATAGAGCGTCTGTCACTGGTTGACACTTGGTAAAAACTTTAAAATTAATGTTTGATTTCAATACAGTATTGCATGCTTCTGGGTTGCGGATTTCATGACAAGCTATATTTAAAACAGAATCTATATCATCTTACACGTCATTAAGGCAATAAAGAGAAGTTTCGTTTTTTAAAGAGGTGAGTTTAGATATGTTTACGACTGTAAAAAGTGGCAGTATGACGGCGATGTTTACAAAAACTGAACGATCGTGAGAATAAGATATATCGTTTTTAAATAATTGAGATTGTATACACTTGACTGTCGTATACCTTAAATTATGAGCTAAGATGATCGTTTTGTTTGCTTTGCTTAAGTATTGTATGTTGAAATTAAGTGCACTTAGTTTGAGGCCATATAAGTGTATGTATGCGTGATTGTTTGAGATTGTTTTTGCACAGTAGGTATGCTATACAATTACCATGAGAGGCGAAATGGTAGTAAAGAGCACATTTAGAGCTAAATAAACATAAAGTTCAGATAAAGCCGGACTGAATAATGACGACGCTCAAGTTTTATATATGAACATGGGCTTAGACAAGAACAGATTATTTTTGACGTTGAAAATGTTAAATTGCTTAGTGAGTTTTTTTGCCCGAATATACGCCATTCATTATGTCACAACCAGTCACAACACTTAACACGTGTCAGCATTGACTTCTTACCGTCTGGGCATTTTAGAGAGAATAAAAATCAAAACTCAAATCTTTTGTGTAAGTAGGACTTGACAGAAAATAGCCAATCGACTTCATAGTTATGTAACAATAATGCATACTTGCATAATAAAACCAGATTCAAGGTCAATGAGTCACATATGAGATATGCCTCTACGAGCGATTTTCACTAAAAGGCGGGAAAATGCTATTACGAGCTACAGCGTAGCACACGTAGCGACGCAACTAGCTCAGCTAAAACATTCACTGCCAAGAATCGCTACGAGCTACAGCACGTAGCGTTGCTTGACCTTGAATGGGAGCTCGCACACGTAGCGACGCAACTAGCTCAGCTAAAACATTCACTGCCAAGAATCGCTACGCGCTACAGCACGTCACGTTGCTTGACCTTGAATGGGAGCTCGCACACGCAGCGACGCAGCTAGCTCAGCTAAAACATTCACTGCCAAGAATCGCTACGCGCTACAGCACGTCACGTTGCTTGACCTTGAATGGGAGCTCGCACACGCAGCGACGCAGCTAGCTCAGCTAAAACATTCACTGCCAAGAATCGCTACGCGCTACAGCACGTCGCGTTGCTTGACCTTGAATGGGAGTTCGCACACGTAGCGACACAACTAGCTCAGCTAAAACATTCACTGCCAAGAATCGCTACGCGCTACAGCACGTCGCGTTGCTTGACCTTGAATGGGAGCTCGCACACGTAGCGACGCAGCTAGCTCAGCTAAAACATTCACTGCCAAGAATCGCTACGAGCTACAGCACGTAGCGTTGCTTGACCTTGAATGGGAGCTCGCACACGTAGCGACGCAACTAGCTCAGCTAAAACATTCACTGCCAAGAATCGCTACGCGCTACAGCACGTCACGTTGCTTGACCTTGAATGGGAGCTCGCACACGCAGCGACGCAGCTAGCTCAGCTAAAACATTCACTGCCAAGAATCGCTACGCGCTACAGCACGTCGCGTTGCTTGACCTTGAATGGGAGCTCGCACACGTAGCGACGCAACTAGCTCAGCTAAAACATTCACTGCCAAGTATCGCTACGCGCTACGCTCGTAGGCGATCCCATAGTTTTCCTCGTATGTAGCGGAAGGCGACCACGGCGTAGACGCCTGCTGGGTGGGTTCTTGGCAGTGAAAGTACCAGCTGTATGGAGCGAATAGGCACCGTAGCACCTTTATACGCTCACAGTTAAATCTACGAAAAAGAGCCTATGGACATCATGAACTTTGCATGGTTCTTACAGGAACAAATTGGAGGCTGCAAGCCTATAGGATTAATCTCCTATATGCAGCAGTATAAAGCAAGTACCCTTTGACACTTTTTTTGTTCTTTGGACGCCAAAAACACCTAAAGTAATTAATTTACTTAGTGGTACAATACAATATAAGTATGTTGAGTAAGTATTAAACCATCACTTGAATAGTACACTCTTTCTATTATCTACTGCATTGCCCGTCCGAGGTGACCCTAACCTTAACTCAATACTTTATTGCAATTTCACGAAGTTGTTGTACAGGTGGTAAAATTATAAGCTAGAGCTTTGTGAGCCCTGTTGGGCACGACAATATTATTTAGAATTCCAGGGAGAGGAGAATTTTCGATTAATTATCTCTGTTCAAAACGCGACCTTTCGGCCGTCTTGGACGCCTCACGAAACGTGGGTCATATATTAATACCACCTAAAGACTAGCCACTTAAATTACCTAATCCTAATTCACAAAGGAGGTTTTACTCATCAAATGTGCCGGCGTTTTCGCTTCAATACGGGCTGTTCAGTCAATCAGTCAAGTTAAAGTCTGAGTAAGGTCGCCCGCTGGGGTCCTCGGGTAGGCCTGCAGAGGCCCGCCGCACGCCACGAGGATCTTCACTCCTCGCGGGGTCAAAATTCGGCACAAATATCCCACTCACGCCTAACGCATGCAAATACGAATATATCTGACGCTAAGCTTAATATACTTGCTTATATATATTCGAAATCTGCATGTTTGTAAAGAGACATATGTATTTATTTACAACAGCTGCAACCAATTCTACTAGAATTCAACGAAATCCTGGACTGTTGGTTCATAATTGCGTTCCAAGGACAAAATTGTACTCAAACCACTGCTACACATTGGTGCATGAAAGTTTTCAACAAGTTACCAAAACGTATACAAGAGCTACCTCTAAATAGATTTAAAAATAAATTAGGTAAGCTCCTAACTGAAAGGAATAATATAGTGTAAAGGACTACCTCTCTCAAAATATTGAACAATAAGATTTCAAAAGATAAATGCATGCTAGTATTTAGTACAAATAGCAGAATAAGCTACCTTTTGTCACCTACCGCCTAATGACACTGATGTACCTACTTATTCTATGCAAATAAATTATATTCTATTCTGTTCTATTCTAAAGCAACAAAGCAACCCTTCTGAGAGCGGTCTCAATGTGAGCAATGACCCCTAAGGACACTCATTATCATCCGGTGCCTTGCAAGCGAAACTTGAGGGCCGAAATCCTGAAGGTAAACGGGGAGGCAAGCGAAGAAGAAGCGAAGCGAAGGCTAAGGTTTTCGTAGGAATGAAAGGCCCAAAATATTCCTTTAGGGGGCGCTCCTTATGCGCTCCCAATAATATTTCAGAAAGTCACGGGAGTTTTCTACATAAAAATAATTGGTACCTAATATACTCAACTCTCCGCGGAATGCCGTTTTTTCCTAATTTTATACCCACATCCCTTGGCGTTGGTGAACTATGATAATTCGAGATAAGTATTCAACTCAACCTATGAACAACTTTAGATGACCTCTATTTCATAGCCAATATAGAAAGGCAGAGATCAAGGTTGCTGGTTTTTCAATATCAACAGCGACGTCGTCAGTGACTGAAGTTCTTATACAATTAGGTCTCTAATGTCTAATAGTTACTATCGGTGGAGGTATCAACCAGTTTTGGTTAAACTGACCATCCTGTATTTAAATAGAACCTTATTACAATGCACATAAAGTGCACGGATGGTCAGTTAACTGCGTTGTCGATAGAACTCGATTTTTGACATATCCTAAGAACACTCATACAACGTAAATTGGACTTGCTCAGCGAACTAAAAAATAAAATAATCAATAGCTTTTCAACTAAAACACTAATGCGGCCTTTAGACCTGGCTAAATTTAACTGGGGGAGGGGAGTTAAACTATCTCACTCTAATGGAGTGAGATGGTTTGTTGTTGCTGACAGGCAGTACACCTGTCAGCAACAAGCCAGCCACTTAAGTAATCCCTTTTTACCACTAATTAAATTAATTTGACGACTGGTTAGCCTAGTGGGTAGTGAGCCTGCCAACGAAGCTGATGGTTCTGGGTTCGAATCCCGGTAAGAGCAAATATTTGTGTGATGAGCATGAGTATTTGTTTTTTCTATTAAATATATATTATCGTCTTCTAGTACCCGTAGATAACATAAATTTCTACTTATTTACTTGAAAAATTCCCAAAATTTTTATAAAAACCGTAAACTAATCTCTAAAACGAAATAATATTCCATATTGATTAAGTAAATGCATTCACGGGAAAAATATGTACATATAATTTTGTGTGGCAGGTTTTTTTAACATAGTTTAAACTAATTTGTCAGCGGTTATTATAATAATATTACGACATTTCCGTAGTGTGATGGAGACATGTGCTCAGCAAACATGACAGTCGTAAGTTAATTTCAAATACCTTTATTTAATTCATATTAAATATTTATTTCTCAAACATGCAATGAAAAATTAACGTTGTGTTCTTCCTAATGGACTCCGAATTGTCACGTTTCAGGCGCAGCGAGACGAGAGATTCGTAATGGCATTTCATACAAAATTGGAGGCCTAGGCCTGCAAGATGGTATTTTTAGGGTTCCGTATCCAAAGGGTAAAAACGGGACCCTATTACTAATACTTCGCTGTCCGTCTGTCTGTCTGTCACCAGGCTGTATCTGAAGAACCGCGATAGCTAGACAGTTGAAATTTTCACAGATGATGTATTTCTGTTGCCGCTATAACAACAAACACTAAAAACAAAATAAAATAAATATTTAAGGGGGGCTCCCATACAACAAACGTGTTTTTTTTTGCCGTTTTGTCTGTCGCCAGGCTGTATCTCAAGAACCGCGATAGCAAGACAGTTGAAATTTTCACAGATTATGTATTTCTGTTGCCGCTATAACAACAAATACTAAAAACAAAATAAAGTAAATATTTAAGGGGGCCAACCATAAAACAAACTTTTTTTTAACTGTTTTTATAGATAATGGTACGGAACCCTTCGTGCGCGAGTCCGACTCGCACTTGGCCGGTTTTTAATTTATTTGTGGCACAGCATCATGGCGTTCAGCCATGAAAATTAAAATCTGATTTCTTGGAGTTTTTTTTATTTCTTTCATTGCATGTTAGAGAAAAGCACTATACATACCTCGGCGTGAAAAGGGGTTGCCAGCCTCATAACTATCCGGTCCTATCTATGGTACTCGGCAACCCCTTACTTCACGGCCTCTGTAGTGATGTACTTGAATGTCAACGAACTATGGACTGTCAACATAGCACTTCCAGTAAAGGTTCGAGTCCAGTGTAAAGCCCAGAAATTTGCATGCATAATGGCATTGAACCCTTGTTGGTGGAACATGGGGGCAGTGCAGTCATCCGACTAGAGAAAATCATTACCATCGACTTTGAGATATTAAGGAGTAAGACGTTTGACGAGAACCGTATTTGCAGCTCACAAAATTTAATAATCTTGATGGCGAGTTGCTCATAAGTTTCCGCAATCCGCGATCCTGATAATGAAAATAGCGTATTCCCGATCGCTGATCCTTGCGGAATATCCAGGCAGACCTTCCAGCGTCAGACACAAGTGTTTTGCCGTTGGTTAACATTTTTACAACTTTCTTACGGTCATCTAAGAACGACGCAAAAAGCTGACGGGCGGACCATCAATAACGGAATGTTTCAACTTTGGTAATAAATTGTAATTGGCGACTAATAACATCGAATGCCTTCGATATATAATGTTACGAGCGTGGGGGTGCAGGGTACAGATAATACACCTTTTTAACACGACAGTAGATTTATTCTGCGATTTACACAGGGCAAAGTCCACTGAGACCACACGTACTAACACTGACTCAATTAACACACACAAGTTCACTGAGTCCGCGCCTCTAGTACTGACACAGCTACACTTCACTGATACTTTGCACTAGACTTCACTATTCACCACTTGTTTCCACTGTTCTTCTTCTTCTCGTTTTCACTGATACTGCTCACTCAAGACTCCACTTCAATAAGGCCCAAAACAGACGGTGAAACGCAACTGCAACTTCTATTTACTTTTTGATTTTATGTCATAGACTCCTTTGGGAGACCAAACGTGACGCAACCGGTTTGAAACGCAGTAAGTAGGTTTATAAACTCAAAAGTAACTAGAAGTTGCAGTTTCGTTTCACCGTCTGTTTTAAGGGTCCTTACGTCTAAAACGAGCGTATTTTGCAAAATGCTTGCTTTTTCATTCAAGATTACGAATTACGACGTAACTATTAGTATTTATTCAAAAACTGATAACGTACTTAAATAATTATTTCTTAAACTAGGGGCTAACATGGTTCAAATTTTCATTTTCTGTTTTTAAACCTAAAATAAATGAGTTTTCTTGGGAGTCTTTTTCAAATTTTGCAGTGAGAAGTGTCATTTCGGTTCTCAATTTTGCAGTAAACAAGAATCATTAGGTACATGAATGATTACAATTCACATCACCAAATTTTTTACGAGGGGCTGACATGATTAAAAATCAAAGATTCATTTTAAAAAGTTGATAAAACACCTTCCGAGTTTTCTTAAATTTTTGGTTAAAACAGGATTACAATATATTTTTTTACCGCAAATTGTACTTTTATTTTGCCCTAACTATAGGACCTACGATGCCGTAAATGTATATTTTTTTTAAAGACGTATAAATCACGCTGCACAGATGCCGCGCGCAGAATTTTTTTTTTTTAATTATTAAGAGGTTAAGAAATGATTATTTAATTACGTTATCAGTTTTTGAATAAATACTAATAGTTACGTCATAATCTTGAATGAAAAAGGAAGCATTTTGCAAAATACGCTCTCGCTTCTGCTTATGTGGGCGTAAGGACTCTTAAGCCTAACTCCACTCTCATGACTGATTTGTACCGCGAACTTGGCCCCTTTACATACATACATACCCCTTTCCGAAATAAAAAAAATCGAGACCGTACCTAATATCGATCTTCATTCCGATCTTCATTTCATTACTCATTTGTTTTGAGTAGCATGGGCTTTTCCAGATAATTGTCCTTAGTCCACGTTTCTCGAATATTCCAAGCCCATATATATTTGTCTATAAATTTCCTTAAGCACCGAATATTCTATTCGCTTACTCTTTCCAGAACATTATATGCTACTCGGCGTTTTGAAAATGTACTCACTAAGAATTTAAAACATACAAAATGTGCATGTCGGTCGCTGGGCTCGAACCCGGGTACATCGACTCTAAGGCTGCCGTCTGTACCCCTAGGCTACCGACGTCTTATGACTTACCAGCACCGCCGTGCAACTGTTCAACAACAACGTCCACCATTTCTTCATAAATAACATAGTATGCCGGCTATCTTGTATCTTTCGTAAAGTCCAGTCATGATACAATCGATGATTTTATTTGCTGCCATGGTAGTTGACTTAGCCTGCAAAGGTATTTATTTTCTTTGAGCAACTCATTCGATTCAAGATGTCACATAAGGAAAGACGATGAAATTGACTCAACTATGTATGTTCGTCGTGAGAATGCAGTGAGTCATCAGTGCAACTACAGGGTAAAGGTGTATCCATCATGGTGTTAAAATTAAAACATTTTTTTGAAGAGAAAAGTTTAATTATAACATAGAACAGAATAATAAGAACATAGAATAACATAGAATAATAATAATAAGAGTACAAATGTGTATAACTAAATATTTAATCACTATCGTCGTTCGTATTAATAACAAAAGGACTGTTATCTGCCAGTTCCATGACGTCATCTAAATCCCACATGGTGTTTCCCACAAAGTGCCATGATTTTATTCAGCGTTGGGTAGTCTTTATTCAAATATATTGAATGCACTTTTCTTCTTATTGTACATTTGTCTAACTCATCGAATTTGTCAATCAATGACAGGCGGGCTCTTTTTTTCACTGGAGATTTTATAGTATTCGTTTCCTTTTGTTCACTTAGAATACCGTAAACGGTTCTCTCGGATACACCACATGCAGTTGCTGTTTTTAACACTATACTGTCCATAGTTGCACTCAAATCCGATTCTTTAAAGTACTTAAAGACGCTATAAATAACTCTTCTTTCCCCGCTGTGGATTATGGAACCACTTTTATTTTTACGAATAGGTGAGGTGTTCATTTTTAGAGTTCAATTTTGTTAGCACACTACAGACAAGGCACAACCGTTGCGTTCGAAAGCAAGCCTTCAACTGATCACTGTAAACTTGCCCTTACTAATTACTGACCCTTTGATTGGTTAGGGGGCGTGGCTAGGCCGACGGACAATGATGACTCACTGCATTCTTACGACGAACACACCATAATTTAAAAATGGTAGATACGAGTACGGTACGATGGTTATGGGCCTGTAGTTATTTACGTCAGCCCTTTCGCCTTTTCCTTTATAATCAGGACACTATTATAGTATTTGGGTGCTAAAAAAGGTGGATATAATGTAGCCCAATAATTCGAACATACTCCAAAGGCAAATATGTTCGATGACCTGATCTTTATAACGGTGGGTAAACCTACTCAATGGAAGAGAAATGTGTATACTTTTGATTTTCATACCCGGTGTAGGTATAGGTATTAGGTACTCGATATTTGTCCACTCGAGTGTTTTACATTATTTTTCCAGATAAACTCCGACGTCCGCGGTCAGAATATCATTAACGTAAGTGACATAGCCATAATTTGTATGATTATTGCAGTATGTATAGAAAGAAAAAGTTTTGTGCGAGTCGGACTCATATGAGATGGTTTGTCGGCCTCCGTATATTTCTACATTTGTAATTAGAGGTATCTATTGCCTGTCTAGTATTACTACGGGGTAAGGTAACGGGCCATAAGTTCGTGCTAGTACGTCATTTCGTTAGTTTTGTTTCTGAGGCTTATAATAAGCAACTGAAATATTTTTTATTTAATTTATACATTTGTAAAAAAACTTTATCATTAAACCTTTCCAAAAAATCAAATTCAACAATTTTAACGACTAAACTAATAGCAACACAACGGTCGAAAACTGTCAGTCGGCCGAAAACAGCTGTACGGTGTGCGCGAACTGCTTGTTGACGTAAGGTGCTCGCTCCGACTTCTTAAGGGATGTACGCGCGGGCATCGGACGACGGCGGGGGCCGGCGCGCGGGGAGAGAACAGATGGAGCGGCGGCGCTCGCGCACCGTTCAGTCGGCGAGCCATACCAGCATCAAGCGCATGTCGCGCGGAGCTATTTTCTCATAATATTTAATCTACGTGCTAGTTTTCATTAAATGTGTTAGTCGAAGAAAACTGCATTATTATTGTCCGCCTGGACAATATTGGCGACCGTTGGAAGAAACTGCAAATAACGTTCAAGTTCAAGCTGCATTTTAACCGTTAAGATAACGGGATTTTACCGGCTCGCCGACTCAGAAGAACAAAGGATTCGCTGCTGTTTTTTTGGAATACTGGGGCCTCAAGGATCTACGTGGTTGCCTGCAGGTCTAACCCGAGGGAAGTACCTAAAATTCCTTTGTTTCCGATCCTCCTTGTTTTTAAAATAATTTGGCTTCGACTTGTGTGACGGCTTTCTTGCATCTTAAAGCGTTAGGTTCAATTCCTAATCTAGCTTGCCTAAAAGACAAGACTATTAGCTACACGCAACAGCCTGTGCTTATTTATATTTTGTTAATAAATTCTTCCTTTCAAAGCGTCAGGATGGTATCCTGATCTAGCTTACAAAAGGCTTATTTCGGCGAGTGTTATCGCATTGCTCGCATCTGTACGCATGTAAAGTGTTAATGTGTATTTTACAGGCATTGAAGGGCTAAATTTAGTAAGTCGGAAAGTTAGTTAAAATCCGTTACGTATTTAAATTTGAAATTTGTATTAACGTTCCCTTTGTGTGCAATACGTGGCTATTCCATATTGTTTATAAAAGTTTGCCTAATTAAGGCCATTGCTCTTTTTCCTATTTAAATTAGAGTTTTTTAGCTAAGCAATAAACTTAGATAGTTATCAGTGCTGAATCACTTCCTAACGATAGTTATTGTTAGTCAAATATCTCATAGCGATTCGCCGACTATTTCAGTGTTTGATCGGGGCCGGCGCGCTCAAGGCGCTTGCTGTGTGCAGCCCGGGTCCGTAGCAGCTTCGCGCGCACCTTGCTGGCTTGCTGTGTGCTCGGAAGGAGCAATTTGTATGTCGGGCGGTCGCGGCTGAGACTGGATTTAACTGGTTTGAGATTTAATTAGTTACTTATTTCATTGTTGTTAGCGCCTTCGATATTAATTGTTTGAAACTATGGCACCACCGGATGGGACAAAAGTGGATGTGCATTCGAAGGTTGATGATTTGTCTAAACTTATTAAACAGCGCGGTAGTATCAAGGGCCGGCTAACCAAATTTAATGATTACTTGAATATTTTACAAGGATCGAAGCCTGCTATTTCGTCGTCCGCAAAGTATAAAGAATTAGAGTTAAAGTTAAACAAATTGCAATCGGTGTTGAGTGAATTCGATGACATTCAAGGTCAAATTGATATATTGCATAGCGAGCCCACGGAGCAAATACAGGAACGCGATGATATCGAGAATCAATTCATGTCTTGCCTAGCCGTTGGGCAGGATTTATTAGATAAATCGTCTTTTAATATTAAAGCGCATCCAGATCGCGATGAGCAGTCCATGGCCAGCTGTCAGTCGAATTCATTTGACGGTCTCAGACTTCCTACAATTAAATTACCGGTTTTTGGAGGGAGTTATTTGCATTGGCTCGAGTTCAGAGACAGTTTTGAATCAATGATTCATAATAATAGCAACATACCGCTGATAAACAAGTTCCATTATTTACGCTCGTCTCTGGAGGGCAGCGCTAGTACTGTTATAAAGTCAATTGAGTTCAGTGCAAATAATTACAAACTTGCGTGGGATCTTTTATGCGAACGGTTTAACAATAAGAATATTTTAATTAATAACCATTTGAAGGCACTATTTAATTTTGAAAGTATGTCTAAAGAATCTTTCAAGGCTTTGAGATTTGTTGTCGATCATTTCTCTAAACATTTACGAGCTCTTGACACACTTGGGCAACCTACCGATAAGTGGGATGCACTTATTATTTTTATGGTTTCTGCTAAATTGGATATCATCACGAGTAAAAAGTGGGAAGAATACAAGTGTAATCTTAAGGAATTGCCTACTTTAAATGAATTTTACTCATTTTTGCGCAGTCGCGCTGACGTTTTGGAAACGTCTTACAGTAATCACTCGGACAAGGGTGACCACAAGTTCGGGACACGTGAACAAAAACCAAAGTGCAATAACAATCATTATAAAAGCTTTGCGGTGTCTGTTGATAAAAAATGTAGTGTCACGTGCGAAATGTGTAATCAAGGTCATAAATTGTATGACTGTTCTAAATTAAACGAAATGAATGTCGAAGACCGAATAAACGAGATCTCCAAACTGCGGTTATGTAAGAACTGTTTTCGTAAGGGTCACAATTCTTTTCATTGTAACTTAAGAGGTTGTTGTCGTATTTGTAAGAAGAAACACAACACGCTGTTGCATAAGAACGCCGTTAATACGGAAAATAATGCATCATATACTTCTGCTGCACCAGTGACATTGTCGGTTGTGTCTGCGGGTCAAATTTTGCTATGCACCGCTTTAATTGAAGTAGTTTATAACGGCACAACATATACTGCACGCGCGCTTCTGGATTCAGGGAGCCAATCTAGTTTTGTGACAACTGCTTTTAAGAGGAAGTTGGGGTTAAATGGTGATAGCATAAATTCCATTAATATTTGTGGGATAAATAATGCAACTACCCACATATCAGAAGAATGTCTACTCAAAATAAACTCTCGGGTATTACCCTACAATGCAAACGTGAAATGTTTGATAATACCACAGATCACTAATGTATTGCCTAATTCACAAATTGACACTACTGTTTTAGAAATACCATTGAATATCAAGCTGGCAGACCCGAGATTTTATTCTCCTTCTGAGGTGGACATTCTGTTGGGAGCAAACGTTTATTGGGACATGATTAAACCTAATATTATTAAGTTAGGTACTAATAAACCGGTTTTGCAAGATTCCCAATTAGGATGGTTGGTTGCTGGGCCGATTGCCAAATCTCAAGCGACACCAGACATTGTTTGTCATTTTAGTCAGGAAATTCGTGATTCACTTGAGAAGTTTTGGTTGATTGACGATCTGCCCACTAAGAAAACCTATTCTCCAGAAGAACAACTCTGTGAACAGGATTTTGCAGACAATTTCTCTCGCTTACCGAGTGGTAGATTTTCTGTTCACATTCCGTTAAAAGAGGTGGCTCAAGAAGCGCTCGGCCAGAATTATTACATAGCTAAGGCGTGTTTAGAGAATTTAGATAAAAGGTTTAGTAGGCATCCTAATCTAAAACAAAAATATAGGGAGTTTTTAAAAGAATATGAGGACTTAGGTCATTTGACGAAAATTGAGCGGCCTGAATTCGGTGTATATCTGCCGCATCATTCAGTAGTACGCGAAAAAAGTGAGACCACTAAATTAAGAGTTGTCTTTAATGCTTCTAGTAAAACTTCTTCCGGGAAGTCATTAAATGATATACAGAGAATTGGACCTATTGTGCAGAGTGACTTGATGTCACTGCTGTTGCGTTTCCGTCAACATAAGTATATTTTAACTGCTGACATAGAGAAAATGTACCGGCAAATCGAAGTGCACCCATCACAGCGTCACTTGCAACTAATTCTATGGCGTGAAGATAGAAATCAACCGATACAGGTTTTGAGGCTTAATACAATTACATACGGAACCGCTTCAGCGCCGTTTTTAAGCACTCGCTGCCTTCTGCAGTTAGCGCTTGAGTGTCCAGATAGTGTAATATCGAACGTGATACAAAACGATTTCTATGTAGATGACCTAAACACAGGAGCCGATTCGGTAGACGAATTGAAACATATTGCTCGTGGAGTTGTAGAAGTTTTAGACTCAGCTTGTTTACCGTTGCGTAAGTTTAGGTCAAATTGCGTCGATTTATTCGAAAATAACGAGAATGCATCAACGTCCCTCGATTTATTTAAAGACGCGAGTGTGTTGGGTCTCAATTATTCACCAGTAACCGACACATTGCAATTTTCAAGAGACCAGGAGCTCACTTCTATTTGTACAAAAAGGTCTGTTATTTCAACCACATGCAAAATATTCGATCCACTGGGCTTAATTTGCCCATGTACCATTACTGCTAAAATATTGCTTCAAAAGTTATGGAGTGCTAAGCTTGATTGGGACGAGCCTATTCCCAACGAATTTGCTAGAGACTGGGCACGTCTAGTAAAAGACTTTTCACTTTTATCTCAAATCAAGGTACCACGGCGTGTGCTATGCGACGACCCTAAATATATTGAATTGCATTGCTGTGTTGATGCCTCACAGCATGCATACGCCGCATGTGTGTATTTGCGTTCTGTGGGTAGTGATGGAGAAGCCACTGTCCACTTGCTATGTGCCAAGGCGCGTGTGGCGCCTATGAAACCGACCACGATTCCAAGGCTCGAACTTTTGGGTATGCTTCTTGGAGCTCGGCTTTGTGATAAAGTTTGTCAGTCATTGCGTTGTGACATTAAAGATAAATTCATTTGGACTGACTCCACTGTAGTCTTGGGATGGCTTAAAACTCAATCTAAAGATTTGAAAGCATTTGTGAGTAATCGGGTTAATGAGATACAAGAGTTGACACCCGGTTATACTTTCAATCATGTGCCTACCGATAAAAATTCTGCAGACATTGCATCCAGAGGTGTCGACCCGAGTTCCTTACTTTCTTGTTCGCTTTGGTGGAACGGGCCATCGTTCATCAGGTCGGGTCCATCTGACTGGCCTAGTCAAAATCACGCAAACATATCGACTGTTGATCTACCTGAAATCAAAATATGTAAGGATTCGAGGTCTGTGAAATGTTGTGTACAAGTCTCTGAAGACAGAATTGTTGATTTTGATAGATTCTCAAGTTTAATTAAATTAAAGAGAACTTATGCCTATGTATTACGCTTCATAAACAATTGTCGAGCAAATAAGTCCAAATTAATGGGACAACTTGATTTATCCGAGCTAGACCGCTCCTCGCTATTGCTCATAAAGTCATGTCAATCTGAATGCTTTGCGGATGAAATAGAGGATATTTCGAAAGGTAAACCGGTTCACCGTAGTTCGAAACTATTATCGTTAAACTCTTTCATAGACTTAAGCGGAATTCTACGAGTGGGAGGTCGACTCCAAAACTCCAATTTCGATTACGACAAGAAACACCCTATCGTATTAAATGCAAAGCATCAATTGGCTAAGTTAATAATGAGACACGAACATATACGCTTGTTTCATGCCGGTCCTCAACTCCTCTTGGCTTCAGTCCGGGAGAAATTTTGGCCTGTAGGGGGTAGGGACTTGGCTCGCAGCATAACTAAACAATGTATTATTTGTGTCCGACTTAGAGGTAAGACCGTCCAACCAATTATGGGTAACATGCCTGCTGAACGAATAAACTCCCCATATGCGTTTTATACTTGCGGCGTCGACATGGCCGGTCCATTTTTGATCTCTAGTAAGAAAGGAAAAGGCAGTCGCACTTCAAAATGTTACTTATGCCTGTTCGTGTGTCTCACGTCCAAGGCAGTGCATCTTGAACTGGTGAGTGACCTTAGTACAGAGGCATTCATTCTTGCTCTGCGACGGTTTGTGTCTCGTAGAAGTAGACCTTCAACGATTTTTTGTGATAATGGTTCAAACTTTAAAGGTGCAAACAATGAACTGGGTAAATTGATTAAGTCCAGTCGCCAGTCAATAACTAACTTTGCTAATGAGGAAGGAATTAAATTCATGTTTAGTCCAGCCTATTCTCCCCATTTCGGAGGGATCTGGGAGGCCGGTGTTAAGTCGGCTAAGTACCATCTTCGACGTATTGCCGGGGGGGCTTCCCTGACGTTTGAGGAGCTGGCAACGCTGTTTGCACAGGTCGAAGCTATTTTAAATTCACGACCCCTAACGCCTCTTTCGTCGGACCCCACTGACCCAACTCCTTTGACTCCAGGGCACTTCCTTTGCGGGCGGCCTCTTACTTCGGTGCCGTCCCGATCTATTACGACAAAGTACCCCAACAGATATGAACGCATAGAGCAGCTGAGGCAACACTTCTGGGATAGATGGCGACGAGAGTTCATCGCAGAGCTCCAACAGCGTACGAAGTGGAAGACGCGGCAGCGAGAGCTTCGAGTCGGGGACCTCGTCATTTTGAAGGAAGAGCAACTACCTCCTCTTCAGTGGCGCCTAGCACGCATCAGCCACCTATATCCGGGGAAAGATGGCGTCAACCGAGTCGCTGATGTGATCACCAATCGGGGCACAATAAGAAGAGCCATCAACAAAATGTGTATTGTTCCTACTACAGACGTTGTCGAAGGGAAGAATGGTTCACCTACCCATTAAGGGCAACAAATATCCTGAATTCTGTAGATAGGAACTCAAACAAACCTGAAGAAGATACATTTGAACAAATCGACAACTTTATTCCATCGGGCAAAATCCACCGCAACGACGATAATTGCAGGTTGCCGAAGGGTTGACTAGACCTCTATCCTAGACCCGCGAAAGGCAACACAAAGAATCTCTGCAATTTATTGTTGAAAGCCAGTCTTTCAACGCCGGGACGATGTACGCGCGGGCATCGGACGACGGCGGGGGCCGGCGCGCGGGGAGAGAACAGATGGAGCGGCGGCGCTCGCGCACCGTCAGTCGGCGAGCCATACCAGCATCAAGCGCATGTCGCGCGGAGCTATTTTCTCATAATATTTAATCTACGTGCTAGTTTTCATTAAATGTGTTAGTCGAAGAAAACTGCATTATTATTGTCCGCCTGGACAAGGGAATTGAAAGAGAAAGGGAAGTCCATTTGAAAAAAAACTTTTAACAGTGCTTTGTCTAGTTCCTTAACAATGGATTTAATAAGAAATAAGTGTATATTTTGGTATAGGTGTCCCTTAGAATTGCAATAAATGGACTCACGAACTAACGGTCATTATATTTTTCGTCTGGCTCCTATTTCGTGTTACTACCGAATCAAGGGCTTTCTTTATACATCCTTGTATCTTTTGTATTTAAATGATACTTAAGAAATTGTAAACGTTAATTTAAAAAACAGATATTGTATTTAATGACGTTTTCATTGACCTAAATTCGGTATATGTTTTATTCACTTGAATTCTCGTAAAACGAGGTTGAACGTGACCTAAATTTACAATTTGAAGGTGAATTCGCATATTTACGTGCAGCATAATTTTGTTTATTGCTCGATTCCTGTAATGTATTTTTATGTTTATTTATTACATATAGGATACTTAATGGTTATTGAACATAATTTAAAGGTGATCTACATTATTGATTGCGGGAATATCCAAGAAATAGTAACACGAAACAAGGGACTACTACATTTAATACTTTTCCCCAAGTTCGTGACAGAGAAATCTATAGTGGTAGGACTGGTAGGCAAACACACAGATCAAATGTGTACCCTCGTCTGTTATTTGATATTCTTCTTGAAGAGGTAACATGTGCATTGATATAATGCAATAGTGTTGCCTGGGTAAATCCCGGGAACCTATTATTTTTGCGGGATTATTATTATTAAATGAAAGTTTACTTTGTACCCTATTAAACAGTATAGAATTGCTCTTTCAAAAGTGTGTCGTGTGTCCCATACAACATTGTCTAGATTTTAATCTTAGGTTACCTAATCAATCGTAGAAATAGATAATCAATACATACTTATATCTAACTATACGTTTAAGGAATATTGACGAAAATGATTGAAGATATTTATTATTTTTAAGATTTGATATCCCGGGACTTGCTATTCCCGGGACTTTCTTTATTTTTAAGGGTTTTTTTTAAAGAAGCGAAAGGTATCTTTATACCCTATTAAACAGAATATCGTTTACAGATACCTACATGTCACGTCCAAAAGGTTTTGCCTAGATATTTATCTTATGTTAAACAGTTTTGGTTAATATACTCGTAGATAGGTAACCTATGTGAGACACATTTTTGAAAAGGTGACCCTGTACTAATGGATAAGTTATTTAACCTTACATTTCATAAAAAAATCCTGGAAAAAGAAAAAATGTCCCGGGATTTTAAATACCGAGTTTTATCCAGACCCCCTATTGGATTTTTCCAATAATCATGTTAATTACCTCGTCAATAATCTTGTTCAATATCAAATAACAAATGAGGGTTCACAAACAAAACGTTTCTCTTACTACCTGGCACTCGAAAACTTTATGCCGAAACAGGGGCCAAGAACTCACAAACTTAGGAGCAGAGCCAAATTTTATCACGAAATGGGGTTCAAATACGAGGTCTACAAATAAATTATAAAAAAATAGTTATTGAAACTAAAACTATATAATTCTTGCATTACATAATAGGCAAGATATCAATGTTCATCACACAAAAAAATTCAAACCGATGTCATGTTCTGTATTGTCTTAAAAAAAATACTAATTCGTAAGAAGCTTAACATGCCGAAACAGTGGACGTTTACCTTACGTATTTAATTTGAAGATCGAAAATTGATACATCGACAGTGAATTTTTTTTATCTAAAATCTAAATATCGAACGGTTGAATGGTCAAAATTCTAAATATCGAAAGTTTAATTTACCGAGCGATTGAAATATCGAAATCACCATTTCTAAGATGAGAATATCGAATTAAAACACCGAAAGTTCATAATGCCGTAGTTTAAAACGTCGAAAGTATTTGCTACGGAATGATTTAAGATCGACTGCCTAATTGCCTAGTTATGAGGCTGGCAACCCCTTTTCACGCCGAGGTATGTATAGTGCTTTTCTCAAACTCCAAGAAATCAAACTTTAATTTTCATGGCTGAACGCCGTGATCCTGTGCCACAAATTGTGGATTGGAAAATAAAAAATCGGCCAAGTGCGCGTCGGGCCACAGTTAGTTGAAACATGTATAAAAAAATCAATTTTAGACACTGAAGATGATAAATACTAATGCGAGAGGAGTTTTCAACATTATTTATACTATTTATTAATATTTACATACGTATTTATTTTATACGTGTTTCATCTAATTCTAATTTTATCAGTTTGATATTTTTAAAAATTACAAAAAAATAGTAAATGTAAATATTTTCAAAATTGCTTTCTTGGGGTTCGATATGAGGCTATTAAATATCATTTTAGGTATATTTTACGAATAATGATTCAACCGTATCATATCTGGAGGAGCCCAAACTTAGTATGCTTTGAAAATGATTTTTATTTTTATTTAAAACAAGGTACTGAAATATAATGATGTGCTATATTTTTAGAATTGGCTTATAGTAAGCCCTTTCATTATATGTATAGATCATACCACACACGATAGGTTTCAGACCAAAAAAAAATTTTTTCCCATAATAAAAAAAAAGAAAACGTTATAACTCCTCTCCTTTTTTGTTTTTTTTTTCGTACTACGGATCAAATTGATTCGTATGGCCTAAAGATCAATCGTTCCGGTTTTCATGCTTTTAACACCATTTGCAGCATTTTACTGAATTTCGGGGTGTACCGCTAGGGCTAAAACGTAACTTCTTACTCATGCGTTAGCTCCAGCGCTGCGCGGGCTCTGTAGCCTACCTATATTCTACTCTAAGCGCAAGGCCTGAGTGGACGCCCCGCTCAGAGCGGGGCGTGCAGCGTCCATATAAAACAAATGCAATTTATATGGACGCTCGACGCCCCGCTCTGAGCGGGGCGTCCACTCAGGCCTTACACTAAGGCAGGTCTCCGTTTGGTACGACGACGAGCGAAGCAAGGAGGAGTGTTAGGAAGAGCTGCGACCTTATTCAATTCAATTCAATTCAATTACTTTATTTCAGATTAATATCCATATCGGGTTACCTTAAAGTGCGCGGGCCGAGCGAGTGAAGCGAGCGTGCCGCGGTATCGGCCGGCAAAGCACCAGAACCGATTTTTTTTCTAATATTTACACAGGTTAGGTTAGTCCAGGGGATTATCTAATATTATGAGACCGTGATTTTTTTTTTTCGGTTCTGGCGCTTCGCCGGCCGCTGCCACGGCACAATGGCTTCACTCGCTCGGCTCGAGCACTGGGTGACGGTTCTTCCTAATACTCCTCCTCGCTTCGCTCTTCGTCGTACCTACCGTCCCTGCCAGATTCTATCAATTTTTCTTTTTTGATGAGAAATTGCAATGAGTGTGGAACAGTTGCAGATGTGATACATGATCTGATGGAGTGTCCGGAGCGAGGCTGTTAGAGATGCTTGGTTTGACAGGAAACTGTTAGACACTGGATTTGTTAACAGTATTTTGTCCCTACCCTATGTATATGAAAGTAGCTTTAAATTTTAAAATATAAGTTTTCCTTTTCGGTAGAAATTTTGTTGCCATTAAGGGGCGGTGTGTTCGCCTGTCTACAAGCCCTATTTAACTAAATGATTAAAAAAAAACTTTGTTTCCGTCTGTTATTTATTTATCGTATTATTGACTTGTAAAATGTATTTTTTACCAATAGAGATCTGTATTCTGTATGGCATAAAATTTCTCTACTTAAATGTTTATGATATTAGATTTAAGGTAAGCAACTGCATCCGTCGAGAGAGTCTTGAAATCAGCCGAATACCCTCTGTCTGTGACAAGGTTGTAAAGATATACCACTTTTGCAGTACCTATCCATTTAATTAGACATAAATAAGTGTACTTACATGGCGTATTTTTTTTTCAATTTCATTCTCCAATTTCCATTTTCATTTCAATTCCGTTGAGCAATGCCAATTTACGTTTCTTAGCCAGAAATCAATTCTTTGATTTCCTAGATTGTGAATTGCTTAGTATGGTAGAGCACCTATATACCGTTGGCACCCTTTGGGGACGGGACCTTATACGCTAAGGCTTAAGCGATATCATTTATCTATTTATTTTCACAGTGCACAGGCATAAACTGCGACGCTCAGGTAATAGTTATTTACGGTACAGTCGAGGTCAAAGATATCTTTACAATTGAGTGTTACAAAAATATCTTTACATTTAAATAAGTTTACACACTACATGACAAAAACGAACTTACAACGCACATGACAGTTTCATCTTTTCACTTAATGCACCAAAGTCCTGTTTACCATCTGTCTTCCATAGAAACATTTTCACACATTGTGACATAATAGATTTACATTGCATGTTACAAAATAAGATTTCCTGTCAATGTGCCATATATATATGTTTACATTAGCAGTGGCACTTGAAACTTTGCGTTCAAGCGTACTTTTCTTTTGCTTACAGCTATTGCTACATAAATATATTTACAGGTTGATTGAACTGTTCTTAATTTAAATAATGACATTCAATTGTCATATGGTATGGTTCTTCCTTAATTTCATCATTTGCGTCTTGTATTTGTTATCAATTTCGGCTCTTTAACCGACTTCAACAAAAGGAGGAATTTCTTAAAATCTTTTTTATGGGATCCTGCCGTTTTGCCAAAGTTTTTCATTACCCAAACGAATTTTGGCAACCGTTGTATTTGGTAATGCAATGTTTGGAATAATTTTAGTAGGCACATTTTCATTTGGTCAAATTTTCACTCAGCATAATATTACCACGGAAAATAACGGTCAGGCATTTGGTCTTTAGCAAATACTTTATTAAAGCATAAAATGTCTAGACATTGAACATTTAGTCAAATGAATTGTTATGACAAACAATTTAAAGACGACGGAATATTACGTCGGAAAATAATATTTAGGCAGGTGCGTAACGATGCACGAATTTTTGAAACAATATTAAAGACCAGACCACTATTTACTACTTACCTAATACGTAAATATTATTTAAGTAAAATTTACTAAGCGTTTTTTTATGCGCCTTGAAAAATCATGCTTGGTTGCTTGCTTGAAAACTGACAACACAAGTCATTTGCCTTATTATACTTGGCGTAAAATATGTTTTTCCAACTGAAACATTTGACTACATGAAATTTGGTCAAAGTAGGTAAGCGAGTAATTGTTTAAACGTTCACTTGCAAAAGATTGGGTTTGTGTTATAATGATGGTAACCCCGTTTTTATATTAGCTCCCTTGTCAACAAGAAACCCAATAGTTTTGCCATGTCTGACTGTCTGTCAATTGGCGGGTTCTTTATATATTCTTTATTATTATATTGTAGTCATGTTCCTATGAACATAAACGTAACGTTGTAATGTACTATTACATTGAGGTGTTACAAGCAAGCATAATAGATGATAGGTGCATGACACCCAGTAAAGGGCACTGAATATTTGTTGATCTTAAATCTAGATTCATATAATTAAACTAGCTGATGCCCCCGGCTTCGCCCGCGTGGTTATAGGAAAATGTAACATATTGAATTTTCCCGTGGGAATTAGAGGTTTTCCCGCTGGAAAAAGTAGTCTATGTCACTCTCCAGCTTCTAAACTATTTCCATATAAAAAAATCACATCAATACGACGCTCCGTTGCGACGTGAAAGAAGGACAAACATACAAACACACACTTTCGCATTTATAATATTAGTAAGGATGTATTGAGAAAGTCTTTTATACTGTATCATCTTAATTCTTTACTTAATTCACGTTAAATGTTTACTAATTAAAAATTATAACTTGGTGTTGTTGATCCATACTAATACTTTACAATTATCAATTATGAATGGAACGAAATTAATTAAATTAATGAAATTAATGTCGGTAGATAAATTATTGACAAGATTTCAATATGTTTACAGTATTAATATTATTATATATTATTCTAGAAGATCACAAATTTATGTAAGAGGAATATTCGTTGAGTTTTAAACCTTTATGAAGCCAATGACGGATATATCCGCACCATAGCTCTAACGCATAGCTAATTTCAATTAAAAGCGGTTCAGCCATTTAAATAATTCACTAACTTTGAAGTAAAACTATTCGTTTTTTCAAAAAATTAAGCTGAATGTGTTAAGTAAAACTATAAACTGCACAAAACCAATATATATTCTTACACATAACATACAACAAAACAACATAAATACGTTTAATTAACGGCATAATCTGTATGTACCTATCCTGATTATAAAATAAGTAGGACAAACTATATTTTTGACGCGTATATCTTCACTTTTCTATGTTGGGTTGACCTTCTCTTAGAAGACCTGGGGCCCGTTTCATGAAGCAACAAGTTACAAATTACAAGCGGAAGTATCTGTCTATCAAAAGGTATTGAAAAGATACTTCCGCTTGTAATTTGTAACTTGTTGCTTCGTGAAACGGGCCCCCCTGCCCCATACAGAAAAAACGTCGTCGTTGACGTCACGCCCAAAATGAAAGAGATAGAATACAGTATGGTACTGATTTCGGTGATTGTCATTATTTGAAATAGGAACTGTGGTTTGTGTCAAACTGTAAAGATATTTATGTAGCAATAGGTGTAAGTAAAATAAAAGTAAGCTTGAACGTAAATTTTCAAGTGCCACTGCTATTGTAAACATATTTAGGGCACATTGACAGGAAATCTTATTTTGTAACATGGAATGAAACCTATTATGTCACAATGTGTGTAAATATTTCTATGGAAGACAGATGGTAAACAGAACTTTGGTGCATTAAGTGAAAAGATGAAACTGTCATGTGCGTTGTAAGTATGTTTTTGTCATATAGTGTGTAAACTTATTTAAATGTAAAGGTATTTTTGTAACACTCAATTGTAAAGATATCTTTGACCTCGACTGTACAAATCGAAAAGTAAGCTAATCCTAACGAGAAGCGGCTTGAACGACACGAGTTGGGAATTACGTTTCCGTAAGTGCGGACTACGTAATTCTACTGTTTTGTTTCCTCGCTTGATTAAAATAGTAGCATTAGTTTAAGGCGATGCCTTGATTATTAGAGTCGAACACGCCCCCTAGACAGAGACACGCTGATGCCTTCCGCGCACGAGGAAAAGAGATGTAACACCCTTCGAGAATGGCTTTTTTGGACAAATTTCGATAAATAGTAGTAAAAGTAGAGGAGTTTCGTGACGGGTGACCGATGGGGCGAGCCGCATTAGCGCGGAGCGAATAACAGCCCAGGAGACCATCGGCATCGCGTGTGTTGATTTCTGGCCGAAGGGTGTCGTGTTTCGGCGGTTCCGGGGCAACCTATCGAATTCTACATCGGACTTGTCTACGCAACTGAGCCACACTGTTTCGTCGCCTAAATAATAATTCGTGTTTTAATTTTATAATTGTACTGTATGTATGTTAGTCTTTAAGGTATAGGTAGGTAGGTATAGGCTATGGCCCTTAGTGCCTGAAATAAATGATGATTATTGTTATTATAAAAACAAACCTAGCGGATTTTTAATGAGACGGCGAGATCGAGACGTTATTGTTTTATTTATTTTTCAGTTTAGTCTGGTCTTGTCGCTTACGGAATAAAGTCGGTCTGGGGACCGATTCTTGACTTTCGAGCGCTCGACTCTTTCACTCGAAAACTGTCAAAAATTATGAAATGCTATTTTGAAATAGCGATAGAAAATTTAAAAACGAGTGGTATTGACCACCGATCCCCTGGCGACCGATTTTCGACTTTCGAGCGCTTGACTCTTACTCTCGAAACCGGTCAAAAACGATGAAATGCAAATTTTTGAAATACGAGCTATAGACAATTTCAAAAGGAGTGGTAAAGTATTAATAGACGGTCGAACGGTCCGGCGGACCGAGAGGGACACAGGCACAGCTATCTGAAAGAATCAGATAGTCATATATCTCTCTGATTCTTTCAGATAGCTGTGTCCCTCTCGGTCCGCCGGACCGTTCGATCGTCTGTTAATACTAGTATTGACCACTCGTATTCAATTATATCGGTAGAAAGTAGCTAAGTGCCTACAATTTTGACACTTCGTTTGTGCCTACTTAAGTTTGGACTGATAATTAATTTAAAAGATAGATATTTAAATAAAATATATAGTTTCAATGCTAAGTGATTGGCTGGTGTACGATTATATTTTATTTTGTGGCCAAATTTTGTGGTTGAAAACAAAGATCGTTAGTCTATTGGCGGGAAGATAGTTTTATAAAGAAAAACAATTAAATAAGATACCTATATTTAAAACCTTCAGTAATTGCGAGTCTAGATGAATATCTTATATTATTTAACACAAATAATAGAGTAACTTTTTTCTTCATGTTTTTTTTGTTTCAACTCACTACTTACTTTTGTTTTGTTTTTTTCCTTTATGAAATGTATTATATTTTGTTGTGGCAAATGGGTCAGAGGACTAAATCCCTTCTTTGTATAAATTATTAAGTAACTAACATTAGATTAAGTAAATACTAATAATGGTTTGGACCTTTGTTGTCTTTAAATAAATAAATAATAATAATAAAATATTTAAAAATAATAAATTTAGGTACAATATTATAAATACACAGCTTCCAATGAAGTAACTATTCTCTATATTAGGTAAGTATGTTGAAAATTCTAAATTGAATAACCGGTAATTATCTACTTTTTGCATACAACGAAACGCAAATTGCCAATCACTAGCTTTCGAGTGATGATTTCAAAAATAGCTATTATTGGGTTCATGCGAAAATAATAGTGCCAAAGTTTCGTGTGCGAATATTTTCTACCGCTCGCGTTTGATTTCGAGCGCTCGAAAGTCAAATATCGGTCCCCTGTACCATTAAACCAATGCCTTTTCCATTCAGTTAGTTACAATGTCTGTGTTACTTTTGGTTGCAGTGTAATGGAGACGGGTGCGCAGCTTTGGTAAAACACTGTAGCACATCCATATCCATATCCATACTAATATTATAAATGCGAAAGTGTATGTGTTTGTATGTTTGTCCGTCTTTCACGGCAAAACGGAGCGACGAATTGCGTGATTTTTTAAGTGGAGATAGTTGAAGGGATGGAGAGTGACATAGGATAGTTATTATCCCCGTAACCATCCTCTAAGGGGGTGAAATGGGGGGGTCAAAGTTTGTATGGAGGTGCGATATAAACGAGTTCCACGCGGACGGAGTCGCGGGCAGAAGCTAGTATCTGTATAAAGGCAATAATCCAATGATATCGAAAGTAATATATATCTATGCCATAGTCGGGTTTCCATACTAAGTCGGCCCTAAGTTATATCAAATGGGCTTGGCTTTTTTGCGAGTACCTCTTATAGTGAAGAATATTTATGCTGAGTATGAATATCCTACTCGTGAAAGTTTTTGAGTTTTGTTTTTTTTTCGTGTTCTTTTTCGGGATGTATTCAAGCGATTTGCTTCAAATTTTGAAATGATGTTCTTTATATAGATTTGCATCGCCACCCAAAAAGCGAAAACTAGTTATCATTAAAAAAAAGAAAAAAAGACCACAAAAGCGGCCAAGTGCGAGTCGGGCTCGCGCACGAAGGGTTCCGTACCGTGTTTTTTTAGTATTTGTTGTTATGGCGGCAATAGAAATACATCTGTGAAAATTTCAACTGTCTATCATGGTTCGTGAGATACAGCCTGGTGACAGACGGACACACAGACAGACAGTCAGACAGACGGACGGACGGATAGCGGTCTTAGTAATAGGGTCCCTTTTTACCCTTTGGGTAAGATATATTTTTTATGTGGTTGTGAAGTAGTGACATTTCATATAAGGGCCCACATATACTATGGAAACTTAACTATAGCCTTATTGATTAACGGCCGTATTCATAAACGTCCTATAAGCCTGTTATAACTAAAATGGCGTTAAAATTCGTTTGTCCTTATCTGTCACTTTGACGTTTGTTTTCGTAAGAAAGGGACAAAGCACATTTTATTTAGCAGAGGCATTTTACGTTTTATGAATAAGGGGGTAAATGATTATCGTCTAATTTAGCATCACAATGCTGACAGCGCGTAACCGTCGCGGAGGCTTGCGTTGCGTAGGGTGGATGGTGGTGCTTTGCGTCCTCTCTTTGTCCTGTGACAAGAGGAGTACCGCAGGGTTCGATACTGGGGCCTCTACTCTTTATACTGTATAGCGCTGATATCACTAACAGTATAGAGAAAGAAGTATCACCTGTACCCGGACGACGTGCAACTTTACTTTTCTAGCGCGCCGTCAGACACATCTGCTGCCATAAACATGATAAATGTTGACCTTGACCGTATTTCCTCTTGGTCGGGCAAGAACTGTTTAGTTCTTAATCCTAGCAAGTCGAAATATGTGGTTTTCAGGTCAAAACATCTAATCCGTAATACCCTTGATGCTCTGACTTCCAAAAATGTCGCTATCATGGGCGAACCAATAGAACGGGTGGTAGAAGCTACCAACCTCGGTGTTCTAATGGACGGGAATTTGCGCTTTGAGAACCACATACTAAATGTTGTGAGTAACTGCGTCTATCGCCTTAAAGTTCTATATAACATACGAGATTACCTTAGTGTCGATTTAGACATGAAAGCTAAGTAAATTGTCTATAGCTCATTTAAATATTATATTTCAATACGTATTATATTTTGTGTTTTGTACTTCCGTGTTTCTTTTCTAGTTTTGCCGCGAAGTCTGAAAATTAATGGATATTTCTTTGATTTTAGTATACTTTTGCTAATTATACTTAAACTTGCTGAATGAATTATAGAAAACTTATTTATCTTTCATTTGATACACACGTGTAAGTTTGTTTCATGGTTTGGATGTAATTGACACTTTTCCAAACGCGGCCGCGGTGATTTAGATGACGTGACGTCAGACATGCCTAACAGCATACCTACATAATGACAGCGCTGGAATCCGAGAGTGTAGTATTTTCCAGTAACAAAATGCACTATAAACCCTGATGATTCTAGAAATGTTTGCCATTAATTTATATTTGTATTTTATGTCTGTGCAGTGTGACGGGATCGGTTGTACCGCTTCGGTGAGATCATTTACGTCATTAAAAAGCTACTTGACACAGGATTCCTTTTATTAATATTGGTATGATTTGTTCCAGTGCTCCGGATTGACTTGTTTCGCATCGGTATGTCTCTCCACTGTGTTAAGTTAACATGCCATTATTTATATACTGATAGGTAGCCTTTGTCTGCGAGTTCGTTGCCTTAAGGGGTTAATACTACGCTTGTACAATATCTAATAGCAAATATTATACGGTCTGTACAAACTTACAAAGGTGTGCATTCCGCCCGTCACCATTCTATTTCACTTAGCATCGGGGGGCACGGCAGTGCTCCCACCAAGTCGAGCAAAACAGCGGCACGGCCGTACCATCCTTTTCTCGAAGCAGTTCAGGCCATTTTCGACCCTCCAATACCTTAGTTGTGGATAAAACTAGAAGCCTGAATTTTCAGTAACCGACCGACAAAAAGGTCCCTTTTTAACTAAACTACAAGGGAAGTTTTAGCCAGTCACCATTTAGACCCTGCTTATCAATATGTGAAAAGTGAAAAAAAATATATACTTAAGCTAATTTCCGAGCTTTACTAAAATTGCGAATATCTCGGAAACTAAAACCGACACCAAGGATTTACGTTTAGTTATAGGCCTTGTAGGATCTTTAAGCGATTTTAATAAAACATCCAATAAAATGTAAAATTTAAGACTGGCGTCATTGTTTTGACTGCATAGTACTTATTATGGAAATGTCATTGGCATAAATTAAACACTTAAGATCACCCCCTAAGGGTGAGTAATGGGGGGTAGAAGTTTCCATGGGAGAGCGATAATTAGGGCTACGCCTGCAAGAATTGTACAGCAAATATCCGCTGCGGTGATCATCGAGTTCTACGCGGTTGAAGGCGCAGTCAAAAGGTGGATGTCACACCACACTGCGACGCATCTCCGGACGGAGCGGAGGTGCGTTTCTCGTTGCATGCAAGTACCTCAGTTTGTATATAAATTCCGTGTGGTAGGACACACTGCAACGCACCTCCGTCCGGCGAAATATGTACATGCATCTCCGCACCTCCGTCCGTTGATGCATCGCAGTGTGACGACCGCCAAAGCAAGTTATGGAATACAACAAATATTTATCCGAAAACCACTGAATGATGCGTTTTAATATTTCAGTGTACAGGAAAAAATTGCACAGCAAAGGTAAATAAATAGTATAGCGTTGGCCACCTCCATGACTTGTATTATTCGAAACCACATATGATCTCCAGTATGGTATGAGGTACCTACCTACTAAGATAACATGTATAAATATTTATAATTTATAAACAATTATAAATGACACAGGGAGCAATATACCTATGCCCTTGTATAGCGTTTAGCTAGGAAATAAATCATGAGATGTAAACAGTCGTTAAGTATTTTTTTATACTAAATGCAATTGCTTTTGCAATGCTTTTAAGAAGCTAAAAGTAATAATTTCGACAATATACAGCCTAGATATGAGCGCCGCGCAGCCGCCGCCGACCAAAATCCCACGCCGCCGCCGCCGACGCAGCACCATCGGCGCGCCGATTTCTGTTTCGCGCGCGTTTCAGCTATTGTAGCTTATTTATTTTACACACTCAGTGGCGACCCGCATGTGTTTAATGGTAAGGTCGGCATCTTTTTTAAGCGAAGTTCTTAGTTGCGCAAATCGATATGACCATGGAAATGATTCAAGCTATGAAAATGGCTCAGCGCAGACGCTTGTTCGTTTGATGCATTAGCTTTGCTGACTATCGGCGTTCTACGTTCAATGTGCCACGCCCACTGCCACTTAAGTTTTGCGATTCGGAGGGCTTATCGGTTACCTCCTTGCACATCCTCGTCAATCCTTACTATTTCCAGCGAAGATGCGCTGGGCGAGAATTGAAAATCCGTCATACAAATTCTCGCCTCACCTCGTCTCGTCTCGCCCCTCCGGTGGAAAATCAGCTTAAACCAGTTCATTAGAACTGGCTTAAGGTTTTATTTTCCGCGTAATTGTTTATTAGGATGGAATGAGGTAGGTACTTCACCGGCAGTCCCTATTTCCGGCCTCTGTAGTAATGTATTATTATAGCGCACGTTCCATGCAATCCTTACTAATATTATAAATGCGAAAGTGTGTGTGTTTGTATGTTTGTCCTTCTTTCACGTCGCAACGGAGCAGCGTATTGATGTGATTTTTTGTATGGAGATAGTTTAGAAGCTGGAGAGTGACATAGGCTACTTTTTCCAGCGGGAAAACATCTAGTTCCCACGGGAAAATTCAATATGTTACATTTTCCTATAACCACGCGGGCGAAGCCGCGGGCATCAGCTATATCGATGTAATCGATAAACAAGTGAAAAACTACCAAGATCATCATTCACGGCCATTATTTATCACGGACATAATTGGGCCAACCGACGAACTTGGTCAATTGTTTTACAACACTACTTCAAGATAACAATTAGACAATTACCTATTAGTATTAGGTAGGTAGTAGTTTCAAGTAGGTACTTTTTCGTCATTTTAATCTTGACTAAGTGTCCTTTCGTTTCAGTGTGAAGGGGAGTTTTGTCGCATGAGGGTATGTTTATTCAGACATGGATTAATCTACATCGACTTTCTGTCATAATGCATATGGTGTGCTCTTGGCTTTATTTTCTGACGAATCCTCAAATCAATAAAGGGTAGGTTCCATAGGTTACGGTGTCTGCTTACCATCCGGCAGAATGCAAGCTTGTATGCCATCGTCAAAGTAAAAAATAGGCGAATGGGCGGCGGGATGATCTAGCTCATATTTGGATAGGGTTTGCAATCCGGATATCCGGATATCCGAAAGATCCGGATATCCGCCAAATTTCGGATCCGGATCTGACAGACTCCTGAATCCGGATTTTTCGGATATTACGGATCCTTGAAATACAACCGTGAAAACCGAAAATACCGCTACAAAATGAAGTTTTTAACGAATCCACGCTGAAAACGGAATAATATAACTCATTCTCAATATCTGTTTTTATTCGCCCTTTCTTCATTATCGACCAGATTATATTATATTGTTTTTAATTCATTAGTCACAAAAAAATATTAAACCACAAACTATTCAAACTTCCGGTGTTTGATGGCGAACGTTGGCGTTGGTTTAAATGCACTAATCTACCGTAGGCACTAAATAATTAAATAATCCAATATTACCGGAACTATTAAATTGAATTGAATTCAAATACTTTGATTTTCAGAGCAAGTCCATAGTTGTAGTTTACAACCTACCTACTAAAGACTTGGTTTAGATGTACCTAAAGAAATATTTAAGAAGCATATTTGACACGGGAAGTAAGAAGTAAATGCAGCAACAATACCTACGTTTTATAATTGTTATATAGTTTTAGTATTATGGTCTTGACTTATAATATTATGATCATGTAAAATAAGAATAGTGCGCTATACTTATGGCCCGTTCACCGTTTTTGCCATATTTAGACATAGTCTTATTAGCCTAATGGAATCTCCCTGGCTAAACAAACACCTCTACCCTTGATTTTCACGATTTCCGTGTTGGCTCTTCTTCCAATCGATTACTGAGTAAGGCGTCCGGGTCATGTCAATTTCTTTTACAACCCTATTGAATTAATTGTAAACATGGAGCTCATTGAAATGCATGTACGAGCACCAAGTACGGACTTAATTTGACCTTTGTAGTTATTCAAGAGACAGCTTTCATTGACGAAACTCTAACTTTGCCAGTTAGTATGTAAGTAAAAATTTTAAACAAAATAAAGTTCGATACCCCTTATGAAGTCGGAAATGCGTATCTCTTTAAAATCTTTCAGGTCTAAAAATACGGTGGTATATCTGTTTTTAGTTGTTTCTTAGTTTAGCCTTACAATTCCTACTTTATACCAAAAAAACCTTGTGGATCCGTTTTATCCGAAAAATCCGGATATCCGGATCTGTTGAATTTAAAGATCCGAAATATTGGCGGATCTTGCAAACCCTATATTTGGAGCAGCCCTACCGTGAAAGTGTGAAGACAGATATTTTACAAAACTGTCATTGTAATTTGACAGCTTGGATAGTAGTTGCTTTTTCAATTTTTTTTATTCGATGGTAATGTCATGTGGGACGCTTTGCGTAATTTGAAAGTGATTCGTTTTTCTTGTTTATGTTCGTTTTCTTTCAGGAGTATTCAGTAAGTATACGTTTCTTATAATCGAACGAGCGAGCGAAGCGAACGAAGTTATATGACCTCAGTGAGGTAAATAAATAAGTTAATTATACGCGATTAAGTCCCGTTTAGTATAAATAATGTGTGAGAATCGTGAAAGTTTAAATCAATATAATACCTATGTAATAAAATAAACATGCTTATAAGCAAAAGTTACAAGTTGATTTGATTAAACAATTTTATCAACAGATTCATCATTCTTGTATATGGTCTGCCATAAAGACCATTTTCTACTAAACATTGAACCCAATTTTAATATAGAAATACTTAACGTACCTACACTTGTGAAACCGAGCTATAAATAACACGTGTATCTGTATTTTATACTATTTTGCATACAACAAAAAGAGATAAATTTGAAGCATTTTACGAAAATTTAAAAATCTCCGTAACTAGAAACGGCCATAAGGACCCTTTAGGCATGGAACGCCACATATGTGTTCCGAGTCTGTACGCGGACGAAGTCGCGGGAAAAGCTAGTATGTATAGTAATATTTAAATAAAATCATGAAGGAACATACAAGAAATTCATTAAAATCGGTTCAAGAAACGGTTCTTAAATAAAATTGCCATGGCACGACTTTACTCTGATACTTCCATAAATATGGAAGACACCTTTAAATTAAAGGCTTTAATAAAGCCCACCCGTTGACCATGGGTGGGTGTTGTGAACTATACATATTATATTGGTTGCGAAAATCAAATCGTATCTCTAACGAGGCTTGTTTTTAGTGCGCCAACTCTAAGGGACGAACGGGTATGTGCCGTCTAGTAAGTTCATTTTGAGTATCTAATTAGTTGTACATATACTGTTTGTAAAATTGTCTACACAATATATACACGTTACTTATGCATATTCAACTGTTAAAAATGTAGCTAAACTACATAGTTTAGCTACATTTTGAACAGTTGAACTACACTAACACTAAGTAACCGAGTCCGACTGCTACTAGGGAATGCAATAACCGGCGGACGGTTATTATACAAGGAAATTACCGATTAAAAATCAGGAAATAACTACTGACATAATGTGACAACCTAAGTATGTACACGCCTTCATTTATAAATAACATCAGCAAAAGCAGCGTATTTCAAGTTTGACTGCATAGGCATGAGCGCACTGTTTAAGCCTTTTTTTTAACAATCATCCAATAATTGAACGTTGAAACTGTACTTAGGTGTCAAAATGTTAGAAATAATGTAAGAAATTTAACTTTATTTTTATAATTGCGGTGAGGAAAAGAATAATTGATACAAGTGAGGTATGTTGATAATTACATCAGAGGCGGAATTGAATAAAGCCGAGGATGTAATTATCAAAGCTCACGCGATTCATACGACGTTTTTCAACACATTTGCGAGGAAAAAATCTTTTCAAAAATGTTGTTGTTGTTGCCTATACGCTCATTAGTTATTTCTTTTAGTTAAGTATTGATTATTTAATCGTATGGCACACATTATTTTGGCCTTTAATGTTGGCAGTTATTGATGGCAACAGGTTTTCACTCACATATTGTACATTGACAAAAAATTCAAGTGGCGTCAATTCTATTTATCACTTTTATATTCACCAAAGAGTCAACATATTTAATAATTATTTATACTAAACGGGACTTAATCGCATATAATTAACTTATTTATTTACCATGGTCACGGGACAACTCACCTCACCTCACTCCCGTGACCATGGATGTTGCAACACATCCGAAACGTCGGGAAACCTCAGTGAGGTAAATAAATAAGTTAATTAATACGCGATTAAGTCCCGTTTACGAGGGGTGATCCAAAAGTTTTGATAATCGGTATTAAAAACAGAAGTTCTCTGTATCATATCATTTTTAATTATTAAATACACTCTTTATTAATTTACTTACCTATATAATATATTAAAAATGTTTTAATTTTGCTTCATATAAAAAAAAAAAAATTGGATAGACGAAATTAAGCTTAGTTTTTACATCGACGCAATTGCACCGATTTTATTGAGGAGTTTTCCATATCTACGAATAAGAAGTAATAGTAAAAGCGTTGGTCTAGATTACAACTAGTTTTATAGAATGCAAAAGCCTGAAAAACAGCCCTGGTAATCGGCAAACTTAGCGAAAAAAAAAAACTCATAGAATTGTTTTTTTTTTCTTTGGTTTTTTTTTTGAGACGGCCTCGCTTAATTGCTATAGAATTATGATTTATCACTCTCCCTTCGTATTTATATTCATACTTTTGTCACCTGCGTCCACCCTATTTAAAGAAATTAAAAAATATTTATTGATGACCAGAAAAACCTACCTTGAACTTTGTTACGTGAGCCGTGCCTCAAAAAAATTATGACATGAGTTTGATTTATTAATTTCGTGGCATCCAAATAAATAAACTTCTAATTTTATTATATACTTTTTTTATTTCCGCACCAGAATTTTGCCAACACCGCCCCTAACATGTAACAAAATATCCTCCCATTTTACAGACGTCAGAATATATTCTATGCCATCATATTTATTTAGCTATTAAAGAAAAACAAATGAATGAAATCTTTTTTTTAAGTTTTTAGGTTATTATTGAATAGTGGCACAGTAGGATTGACAATCACAAATTATCATCACGAGACCAAATCATGCTGATTATGAAAACTTTTGGATCACCCCTCGTAGTATAAATAATGTGTAAGAATCGTGAAAGTTTAAATCTATATAGCTTTAATACTTAGTAACCAAACACGCATCAACAATGTTTACAAATATTTTTTTCGTGAAGTTCGCGCAGGGCGCACGCACGTGTAAATCGAGACTTCGATGAAACCTCTAAACAGCCAACACAAAATAAAATAAATATTTTCGCATTCAATACAAACTCATGTAAAATGTTATCAAAAGTAAAAAGATTTTTCTAAATGAAACGTTTCTATATCATATCCAAGAAGAAATAATCAATTAATTCACACAAATGATTTAATTTGTTTTATTGAGTAAGAATCCATTTGCCGAGAATTAAAAAAACTCTGTACAAGATAATATATGTGTGTCTGGAGTAGTGTCTGTCAAAGTGTTAAATTCATGAAAAACCGACCATACTCAGATCAAATTTTGCTACTTACTTCTTGTAAACCACAAGAGGATGACATGATTTTTATGTAAAATTCACAAGTAGCATATCATAACCAACATTAGGAAGCGAGACAATATTTTGGGGGCTGTAATAGTCGCCATAATCGTTTCTCATTACACACATGCAGCCTGAATTCGGTCGCGGAACTCGCGGAAGTCAGCATGTACATATGTCGCGTTTGAAAGATGCTACGCGTTACGGCGTGTTACAGCTGCAAACGCTCGTTGAAGAGTTGGATTTGCTTCATTTCACAGGTTATACCCGAACTCAAAGGTATCTTAGAAGTAAGTACAAAATAACTAAAACAACATTTCATTTTCCTATAGTATTTGGGCGTTAATCATAGGGTGGGCTGTACCAAACCGTCTGTAATCGCAAGCGGTGTTGGAAAGTTTGACAAGTTTCTATGGAATGACAATTGTCGGCGCCATATTTAACGTTGATCGGTTGGTTGGTTGGTTCGTTGATAGTTGATTACAGAAATCGTAAGTTGGTACAACTCGCCCTAAACTGTAAAAAACTACGGAACGTACTTCGCGTCGAGCATTTTTTTTTAAAGTACAATCAATCAATTATTTATTCTGCAAATAGGCCACAAGGGCACTTTTACATGTCAAACGGTAATTTACAATAAAATAGTAATCTTACACAATAATAATTTAAAATTATATATAAAAGGTCTACAAACTAAATGTCACTAAGTTAATGTAAACAAAACAAAATTGCAAAATATGACCATTACATTCGATATAAGATCTGTATCAGCATTAGCAGAAGTTAATGATATTATTCAGTATTCCAGAGATGTATACGGTCTCTGAGCGTCCAAATACAATTAATAATTATTCTAAGAGATGTATACGGTCTCTAAGCGTCAAAACAAAAAAGGAACATTAATGTTATATGTTTATGTTGTATTGTGTTTATGTTATATTGTCAGAGATGTACAGGGTCAATAACAATAAAACGTGTCAAGATCAGAATGATGTCTCTCGTCAATACGATAATAATAATAAAAACACTAGTATTTAAGTAGTTAATTAGGTACTATGCCCTTGCAAGCATGAACAGTCCGGGCTCCACAAACAGCACACATTCATGTATCATGTGTTGTGGTGTGGAACTGTGAACTAGACGCCGACTCAGCATGGAAAGTCCACACATCACCCGCGGACGGGTATTCGCGGCGGAAACCTTATTCATAAAAACAAAGTCCGTTAACGGACGGTCCAGTTATGAATAGGGTTTCCGCCGCGAATACCCGTCCGCGGGTGATATCTGTGCCCTATCCCACAAAACTTACAATTACAATTTTACAAGTGTCAAGTTACAACTTTGTAATAATACAAGTGTGCGTACCACAAAATATACAAGTAACAAATTTGTAGTGGAAAATTCTTACAAATATGTAAACTGTATTGACAAGTCTACAATTTATTGTATCACAAAACTTTACATACGATACATATCTTTTCCAGAAAACGTACAAATTTGTAGCTGACAATTGTTTTGTGCTACATTACATTGTAGTTATTATTTATTTATCGTATGGCAATTTAGTGTATTTAGAACCGTGAGATCTTCGAAAAGACAGTACGGTTGCCAGGTTGTTGTAATAATTATACATATACGTAGTGTACCTACAAGTGAACAATTCACTAATCATGTGTCACATACATACACTTGCTACTATACGAATACTAATTCATTGCAGTATATTTCATCATATTTAGCGATTCCAACCCTGTGTTACCACGAAATATTTGGTTCAAGTAGCAGTGATAGTGAAGAATAATTAATTGTTAGACGTCCTAGGACATATAGAGAACGTATAAATTTAACTTTGACCATAACAGATTTTACATTTAATCAGAGGTTCAGAGTGAGTAAATCTACCGTCGAATATCTACTACAGACTATTGGTGGAAACCTAAGACATCCGACACGAAGAAGTCACGCTCTTGATCCTAAACAACAGTTACTGACTGCTTTAAGATAGATGGGCTCAAGATCCCAATATCACGTCACTGGCGATGCTCATGGTGTTTCCAAAATGACAATTAGTCGTTCGATTCACGCCGTATGTGCACAAATAGCGGACAAATTACTGGGAAGTGAAGTAAGATGGCCAACAAATGGAAACTCAGTTTCTCAAGATTTTATTGCAGCATCAAATATAAATTTTCCCAGGGTCGCAAGTATTATAGATGGATCATTAATACCGATAGATGCTCCACATCAAATTTGTTACATATTTGTAGTTGTAACATTACAATTTCAACAATCCTACAATTATGTAGCTGTCGTGACATGCCTTTATTCTTTGTGTTACGCTTTCACAAAAGTGACATATTTTTATACCGCAAACTTGTAACGAATACATATTTGTAATTATTGTGGTACGTTTTTTTGTTTACAATTTAACAATTTTGTCGAATTGTACACTTGTAAAGTTGTGTGGGATAGGGCACGCTAAAACAAATGCCCGTCCGAGCGACCAGTGAGCGCTGTGTCGATTATGTATTTAAATGAAACATAATATAGACAATAAATGTGAGTAACTAGTGTGTGTAATGTATTGTAATTAATTAGAGAATAACATATATTTTATAAAAAAATATGTAAATACTAAATGGTGTTTGAGATTAGGTATTTTGCTTTTGAGTTTTTAATAAATGTAGTCGTTTCGGATTGGGATTGTCTTTATTTTATAGGGCTCTGTTCGGTATATTATTCCAGCATTTTGTTGATTTGAAGCGAAACAATAAATGGTGTGTGAGATTAGGTATTTTGCTTTTGAGGTTTAAATAAATATAGTCGTCATTTTGGATTGAGATTGTCTTTATTTTGTAGGGCTCTGATCGGTATATCATTCCAGCATTTTGTTGCTCTGTAGCGAAGACTCGTCGATATATGTATTGACTTAAACTGATATGGGAATGGACTGGCCTCGTCAGCCGCATGCTTCCACAGCCAGATAGGCCTCGGAGTGGGGTCATGATTGGCCGCGACGGCGTGGCAGGCCGAGACACAGAGGGGAATGGAATGGACAAGGGGGGGGAACTAGATAGTAAAACCTACATCTGTGTTTACTCATACAGGGACACAGAAAATGAATAAAAAGCCATTTATTTATTATAGTAAAGAGATCATTCATATCCCGATTCGATATTGTTTACACCAAACATCTTACATTAAAAAAAAAAAAAATTATTTATTTATATATATAAACACAGTATAGAGGGTTGGTAAGTACAAAAATATAAGACCTCCATGTTTTACCCACAGCGTACAAGTGTCCAAAATATTAATTTTCATGAAGTCAACTACTTACATTCAAATTAAGAAGGACTTAATTATAATATAACATAACATAATGTCAATATTGTCAATACAATAATGGCTATTAAATAATTTAATCAGGATTATGTACAAATTAGTTGTTATAATTAGCACTTCGTTGCTCATGAGCAAGCCTGTGTTAGTTGAAATGTTATTTTAAGTCTCTTTCCCACGATAGGAAATTTAAGTGAAAGATAAAGATAAACGTATTATTACGGCATTTCAACTGAAATAGCTTTGAAGAACGTTCATATATAAATACGAGTAAGGATACCTAATAGTATAGAGTATGTTTGCAGTGCCCTTTCAGGACGTCACATGTGTGTGTACCTTTATTGTTTTCACCATCTGTAACGTGTAATGTGACACACAATAAACATTTTTATTTCTGATTAGGGCACTGTCCCATTTCTTCGCCACAACGGCCCCCTATGAAACTTGTTTTAACCTCACCTCAACGTTCACCCACAAATATATCTTGACACCGCGATGCGTTAGTAACTAAGCATAGGTAGAGGTCTAGTTTCGTGACGGGTGACTGGCGGGGTGAGCCGCATTAGCGCGTAGCGAATAATATCCCAGGAGTGAAATTCCCTAAAACAATGATATATATCACGACGGCGTCTCAAGGCATCACCTCACTGGCCAATCCACCTCTCACCTCACCTGTAACATCGCGCCTCAAGCCTAATGCGACAGACAAGATAATCTTACCCCGATACATCACATTTCTTTAATTTGACAAAATATTGGCTTTGTACTAATGCTTCACACATACGATTAGCAAAGTTCAATTGTTACTAATTCATTTTTGTTGATTTTAAGCCGCTTAAACTACTCAAATAAGAATAATTTTACAGGAGAGTGTGGCGGCTGGCGCGCACCCTGCGCAGCGTCCCGGCACAGTTATGGTATAATTATGTACACAGTTATACAATAAAAGTATTATATTCTACTTTATTCTATTCAAACTTGACTTGTCCAGTAATGAAGCTAGGAATCAGACTTCCTGGAATTAGGCATCCTAACAGTTCCTTGCTTGTATGTACTCGTGTTGCTTACTGATTTTGTCAAAATATTATAAAATATGAGTATCGAAGAACAAGATTTGCGCCTACAAACGCGAACTAAAAACTTAACACAAAGTTTTTTACCGAAGCTCAAAGTAGCGCAGCACAGCACAAAACATCAGGCTGTGATTTTTTTTTACAAACTGCCCCCTGACCTAAAAAATAAAATTAATTATAACGTGTTTCATAGAAAACTGAAAGCATTTTTATTGAGAGGGTGCTTCTACAGTATTGACGAGATTCTTGTGCGTGATACCTAGTTATAAGAGACATGACATGTAATAAGTTAAATGAAATGTATAAATTATAGTTATTGAACAGTATAGTTTAAGCACATTTTATGTAAGTATAATTAATTATAAGTAATTTTAATCTTAATGTTCAATCACAATTCTGTATCGTTTCTGAATGAAAAAATAAAGAATAGGACAACATAAATTACAATTTACAATGTATACCTAAGTTGACTGCAAAATCGTGAAGTCCTAAATAAACATTAAACATTGTTATTTCGTAGTGTCACGGATGGTTTTGTGAAGCATCAGTAAGTTGGATGTTATATTCCTAGCTTTTATTTAACGTGCACAATTTGTAGGCAAATAGGAATGCAAGTTAACTCTTAACCAGTTTAAAAACAGACTCGACAAACTATCTAAAACAGTGTGAACTTGTGGTAAGCGTCAGCTGGCTGTCTAAAATAGGATAATAATAATAAGTTGAAATTCAAAATTTCCAAACAATTTTTCAGACACTTGCCGGTATCCGATTGAGCTGAAATTTGTCATAAGTAGGTACTTAGGTACGTATATATGTAATGGAGACAGAAAGTGCACAGAGCAACCCCTAAACTGCACACAATAAATTTTACAAAGTTCTTTTTCAAATTGATATACAAACATTATATTTTATTATATTGTAACACTTACTGCAGTTTACTAGTTAGTGGTATGTAAAGGCATTTGTAAATATGCCTGATACAAATAAATAAATCAATAATATGTATACCCATAATTGGAACACTTTTAATGAGTATTTGATGGCTGTGCAATCGGCAATAACAGCTAGCACCAATAATGTTTTATTTATCTTCTGCTTGGAATTTAATTACAAGGGGAGAAAATTATAAACACTTTGTTTTAGTGCAATGCTACGATTCCTTGTACAATTAGGGTAAGTATTGAGCCTCTGCCCGTTACTTCTTCCGCGTGGAACTCATTTATAGCATACCTCCATACAAAAAGTTGACGCTCATTTCAACCCTTTAGGGGATGATTTCCGGGATAAAAACTATCCTACAGTTATATCCACAATTAGGCCGAGTTTGACTAGTTCATGCACAAATTACATGTTACCACAGTTTGACAAGTGCTGTTCATATCACTAGTACTTATTAGTTATTACGAGTAAAGGGCTTTTTTACATTATCCGATCTGTCGGCTCAATTTATCGGGTATCCCGTGCTTTCCGTGTATTATGTATATGAATATTAAACTACGCTGTTCCTGGACATCGAGCCCGACAGAGTGCATAATGTGATAAGGTAATAAGAAAAGTATGGGGGATACCATTCGTTTTATATTTATTAAATACGGTGAAGTTAAACTTTCGAAACAGCATTAGTGAGAGCTCATATTAAAAACAAATTTTCTCCAAGTGTACCTGCTGGGAAATATTTGCATCATTGTGGTAAATATTGATTTGTTGCCTTTAGAGAATAACGTATTGTTTTATATCGAAAATTATGATGAATTCACTAAAAGATCGTCAATAGGTATAAGTCTATGATAATTAGAAAATTTCAAAACAATAAATAAATCCTGCGTGTAAGATACCGGTATGTAATAATGTCAATCAAAATGTTGTCTGGGGGGAGCGTACGGCAGACCAAATTGACAATTATCGAGATATTTGTAATAGCAGGCTAAAACACATAGATTTCCCTCATCAACTAATTGAGTGTTGTGATAACTTGTGCAGTAATAGTGACCACTTTGCTATATTAGATAAAATGTACAGAGAAATTATCAATATCTTAACAAGCGCATCTTTAGAGACACATACGCGTAAAAAACCTAGGAAAGGTGGTTATATAGCAAGGTGGAACAAGCACGTAGCAGAGGCACACAGAGAGGCTCGGCTGCACTTTCAGATGTGGGAGCTTGCGGGAAGGCCGAAGCGAGGTAAGGATTTTGATCTTATGTCGGAGAGGAAGAAAGTGTTTAAAGCGAAACTTAGGTGGTGCCAAAATAGACAGGATCAACTTAAGATGGACGCTCTCGCTATGGCACATAATGACATGAACTTTAAGAGCTTTTGGAAAGGAACGCTTAGTCTAAACGTGGGGTGGGGGGGCGTAAAATCTCTGCCAGTGTCGAAAATAAGTGTGACCACAAGGAAATAGCTGAGCTTTTTAGGGATCACTTCTCTGTTAAGTCTTTGCTTGAAGCACTATCTGTTGAGGGGAAGGTGGGCGATGCTGAGGGGGTTGAGACTAGGCGAAACATTAGCTTCAACGCTAAAACAGTTACAACAGTAATTGCTAAAATGCAGAGAGGAAAGTCGCCTGGTCATGACGGCCTCAGCATCGAACACTTTAAGTAGCCGGAGCTCATCTACCGAGGGTAGGGTACTCGCCTTGTTTTTCAATCTTTGTCTTTGTCACTCCTATCTACCTGAGCCGCTAATGAGGACCATTGTAGTCCCGATTGTGAAGAACAGGACGGGTGACCTTTCGGACAAAACCAATTATCGACCTATATCGCTCGCCACGGTCGCGGCTAAAGTGCTCGATAGTATGCTAGACTCGCTTTTAGAAAAGCACCTTAGTATCCATGACGCTCAGTTTGGATTTCGAGCTGGTTTGTCTACGGAAAGTGCTATATTAAGTCTGAAGCATACTGTCGGGTACTATACGGCGAGAAACACTCCCGTGTATGCCTGTTTCCTCGATCTATCAAAAGCCTTTGATCGCGTTGATTATAGTTTACTATGGCAGAAATTGGGGAAAACGGGCATGCGGAGTGTGTTGGGTTGCTAAAATATTGGTATGCCAATCAACTCAATCAGGTGAGGTGGGCCGATACTCTGTCGGGGGAATACAGACTGGAGTGTGGGGTAAGGGCAAGGTGGAATAACGTCTCCCAAATTGTTCAACCTGTATGTAAATGAGCTGATAGCGGGCCTCGGCAGTATCCATGCGGGATACATTAATGGCGTGTCTGCCAACAACATCAGTTACGCAGATGATATGGTGCTGCTGGCGCCGGCTGTTGGCGCGCTTGCTAGTTTGCTGCATATTTGCGAGACGTTTGCCAAGTCCCATGGCCTCGAATACAACACCAAGAAAAGTGAAGTCATGGTTTTTAGGGCAAGAAAAATCAAGCTTTGTCACACACAGCCTGTTATACTTAATGGCGTGACTCTGGCATATGTGCACAAGTTTAAATATCTTGGTCATATTATCACCAGTGATCTCAAAGATGACCAGGATATCGAGCGAGAACGCAGGGCATTGGCGGTTCGGGGAAATATGTTGGCCCGCAGGCTTGCTCGATGCTCCAGTAATGTCAATGTAACGCTCTTTAGAGCATATTGCCAATCATTATACTCGAGCAGCCTGTGGGTTAACTATACTAAGCGAGCCTACAATGCATTAAAAGTGCAGTACAACAATGCATTCAGAATGCTGTTGGGCTTGCCTAGTAGATGTAGTGCATCTGGCATGTTTTGCGAAGCTAGAACGGAAGGTTTTCCGGCAATCATGCGCAAGAAAATAGTATCTCTACTAGGTCGAGTGAGAAGCAGTCCCAACAGTATTCCGAATGTTATTGCTGACAAACATGATAGCCCAATTCTCGCTCACTGGATTGGCCAAATAAAAGGGATTAAACGAGCCCGTACTGAAAATTAGTAGTCTTAGTATCGCATATCTCCATAAGCACTAACCTTTAGCTTTAAGTTTAATTTATTTGTTTTCTTCTTTTTTCTCACAACTATGAAGTCTGTTCTTCGAAATAAAGATGTTTTATTATTATTATAATTATAAATTCACTTCTCCTCCCAATACTTAAATTTGTAGCTATTCGTAAAAACCGGTTTACCGGTTTTGAGATTATCGAGGCGGTTAATAACCGGTTTTGAAATTTCACCAGTTTTTGCATTCTCTAGTTCATATCGAGCACCGCGAGTCGAGTCGACGCGGCACGGGCAGTGGTCGCCCCGTTTGGCGGGTGATTCTGCCAGGGAAAGCCCGTTAAAATAATTTAGATAGTGTGGATTTTGATAATGATTTTGATATGTTTATCTTTTAGTGCATCGGACAAAGTTGTAGTAGCTTGGTAAGCATGTATAGCAAAATAAAATACTTTTTCTCAAATATGCAATGAAATATTGACGTTGAACACAACACGTTTCGGGCGCGGCGAGACAGGAGATCCGCAAAGGAATTTCATACAAAATTGGAGGTCTAATTTATGTTCTATGTGAGTTTATGTGTGTACTGAGAGTTTGTGAATAAATATATGTTTCTTTCTTTCTTCCTTATTTCATGGCATGTTTGAGAATTGGACTGTACATTACCCTGGCGTAAAAGTGGATTGCCAGCCTCGTATCCCCATTCGTCTACAACCTACTTGGCCGGGAATCCCTATTTTCCTGGCCAGCAATATGTACTATACATATAAGACAACCTTATCGGTAAGTTAAAAGTTGACAGTACCTACGCTACCTTTTGAAAACTATAAAATTACACTTTGTATTATGAAAATATATTTTAAGGATTATTTGAGACTCTTACTCAAAACTCAAATATAACAATAATCTCTAAAGTATGAAATCTGACGAGAAACGCCGCAAGAAGCTTGTCTCTTTTGAAATATTTTTATAAACATTTACAATGGTATCATTGCTTAAGTCCTTACAATAGTAACACTAACACACTAACAAAATATCATGCATTTTTGCCTACTCATAGCGACAGAGATAACTTTTAACATATGATATATACTTATAATACGTATTGTTTGAGGTAGGTTAGAAGTTATAAGTTTTTCACGCCACTGCTCGGAAATGTGGCAAAAGATGGTTAGAATTCAGGCTTCAAAGCTGGGGTGGGGTTAGTTGGACGTCGCACGAACAGGCCATCTATGAGTTCAAACTGTCCAACAATGTTTTTGTAGTCCAGTTTGAACAGCGATTCGAACAATCACAGGGCAGCGCGCGGGCCGGCCCGGCGCGCTGCCCTCCACACGCGAGCGAGCCCGAGCTACAGTGTTTCATATTGTGATCTTTTGACTTATAATTATAATTATTTGAAATTTCCTCGCAGTAGGCGTGAAAAGCACTAAGTAATGTCTCGGCCAAAAGTGTAATAGATGGACTCGTCTCCTTCGAGGTCCTCACCTGCGGCTCGGACCTCGAACACACTCGTCCATACATTGCCTACTTTCTAGCCTTTACAACAATGTACTATTTTTTGCAGTGTTTCGGACCAAATTGTACTGCCGAGGTGAGTCGAGCATGCATTGGACTCCTTCCTATCAATTATTTTTAGATGAAACAATACTTTAAATAGCCGCTGTGTGTGTGTGTGTGTGTGTGCAACAAGTTAAACCTGCATAGTTACTATATAGTAGCTCTGTGAGCCATATAACTCGTGAGCTTCGTTTTTTTATATCGATACAACTGGCAAGGAAAAAAAAATTAACCTGCTCACAAAATTTCACGATAACCGGTTAAGAAATGCGACCTGTAGAGGAGAACAGCCGGACAGCGGGACATCTGGACATCCGGACACACGACAGAATTTTGGCCCAACCTGAACCGGAGAAGTTCGATCGCTTCGCTTGCTCGTTCAACAAGGGTACGCACTACGCAGTACGCACTGAAAGCATTGACATGCCGCGTGGTTCTCGCACCGAAAGGGTTAAGAGTTGAAAGTAGAAGCCCTAATTAACACAATTTGGTAGGTATCTATCTTAAGTTAAAGAAATTATGCTGATTTATTCTTATTATACACTATGAAAGACAAACGCTGTAAAAGTGTGTTTTTGAATTGCAGTGCGTTGGAAAAGAGTGCGAAACCAAGGTTTGCTTTTGCATTAAAATTTTCGGAGGATACTTTTACTGAATTACAAGTAATCCGTTCCCTTCGGCCGTCTACAGAACCGGAGTTTCGGAACTGGTTCCGTACGAGGCTTTTAAATTACTTGTATGGAACTGGTTCCCTACGAGGCTTTTTTTTTTACTTATATGAAACTGGTTCCGATCAAGTAATTATTATATTTCATCAGCCGTGTACGGAACTCATGAGTAAAGACACAGCGAGCGGACGCAGAAGCGAAAGGACGACTAAGTTATTTTCATAAAATATTTTGTATGAGTAAACTCTATGTCAGCCTTTGTGTAAAATCCTGGCTGCAATTAGTCCGTAAGTCTTTAAAAAAAATAAAATAAGGAGCATGATGTCAATCAATCACTACTGTCATTTGGAGTGTGGCTCATATTTTCCGAAAATCATTTTTTCTTCGTGCCAATTATTCCGTTCCCATAATTTCCCGGTGTAATTTTTCTCCAGTCCCCTATTTTCTTGGTAGTTATTATTCCGTTCATATATTTTCCCAGTGGCTTTTTGCCCCAATATTTTATTTTCCATGGGAATTTTATTCCATTCCCATATTTTCCCAGTGCTCATAAATAATATTATACAAATGGTATAATAATAATATCTGGTTACCTCTACTTTATTTATACTAGTTTAAGAGAGACTCTACGGCATTTAGCTACACCGAGGTACAACGACGAGCGAAGCGAGGAGGAGTGTTAGGTGAACTGCGACCTACAGCGCGCGAGCTGAGCGAGCGTAGCGAGCGTGCCGCGGTAGCGGCCTGCGAAGCGCCAGAACCGATTTTTTTTTAGTAATATTTACATAGGTAAGCACAAAAGTCCAGGTGATTATCTTATATGAGGAAGTGAAGGTTTCGATTCTGGCGCTTCGCCGGCCGCTGCCGCGGCACGCTCGCTACGCTCGCTCAGTCTCTCTGAAACTAGTATAAATAAAGTAGAGGTAACCAGATATTATTATTATACCATTTGAATAATATTATTTATGAGCACTGGGAAAATATGGGAATGGAATAAAATTCCCATGGAAAATAAAATATTGGGGCAAAAAGCCACTGGGAAAATATATGAACGGAATAATAACTACCAAGAAAATAGGGGCCTGGAGAAAAATTACACCGGGAAATTATGGGAACGGAATAATTGGCACGAAGAAAAAATGATTTTCGGAAAATATGAGCCACACTCCCCAGTGACACGGCCTTCATGCCAAACCTTTTTCGGTGAACAAGGTCTCACAGTTATATACAAATAAATTAAAAGCCATGTACAGAACCAGTTCCATAAAAGTAAATTAAAAGCCTCGTAGGGAACCAGTTCCATACAAGTACTTTAAAAGCCTCGTACGGAACCAGTTCCGAAACTCCGGTTCTGTAGACGGCCGAAGGGAATCCGTTTAGGTAAAAAATATAAAAAATAACAAACGCAAGGCTAAATTAGTCGGCTTTGCAACTGACCTTCAGCTTAACACTTGCCAGAAATCCGACAGGGGGGCGCGCTGCTCGCAGGCGCTTTCCTCTACATACGGACTTCCCCTAGGCTACGAGCGTATCGCTACGAAATTGTGAGCAGTGAATGTGTTAACAACCCGTTCGAGGCTTTGCATCGCTACGCATGCTACGCCGTAGCGCCTAGTAGCGTTTTTCCGATCTGTAGCGGAAATCGCTCCTCTACGAGCGATCATTCTCTTATTACGTGACAAGCTACCATCAAGGAGTTCTTATATAGCAGGGGTTCTCAAACTTCCAAAAATACCACGGACCCCTTTTGAAATAAGATTTGAAAAAAAATCTCATGTTTCATGTATTTTTATGCCTAAGTACGTACGTTAAGAGTGAACGCAGTAGCTGTGGACCCCCAGCAATCATGTCACGGACCCCTAAGGGGTCCATGGACCACACTTTAAGAAACCCTGTTATATGGGGTTCCGTGCCAAAAAGCAAAAATGGGAACCCTTATGGTGCCGACCCTGACCGTCTGCTACATCGCTAAATATCTCAGGAACTACTTGAGTTGTCGATTTGAAATTGGGTAGGTACTTATAATTATATACAAGGCGAACCTGAAAATTATATTTATTACGTAAATATTCCAAATTTCGATCAGTGGAAAAATGAAAAAACTTTTTAACAAAAAAATTAAACCGCCGGAAAAAACTGAAAAGCAAAAAATAATAAACCTTTTTTATTGAGTTTAATAACTAAGTTCTTAAATTAATCTAAGTGCCAAACAAGCATTTTAATTAACACGTTGCACTATTAATTTGATTTGGTGTAACTTGTACTTGTTTGGAGTAATCTTTGTTCATTGATTGTTTGGCGCCGACTCAAAATTACTTAGGTACACTTAGATTAATTTAAGAACTTAGTTATTAACTAAATAAAAAAGGTTTATTTATTTTTGCTTTTCAGTTTTTTTCGGCGGTTTATTTTTTTGTAAAAAAGTTTTTATTTTTCAATTTTCTGTGGCTTACTTTAGTTACACAACACAACACACACACACACGCGCGCGCGCGCACACACATACACATTTTAATCAGTCAGTGAACAATCAATCGTCCCCTGTTTTCCTACCCCTAGGATTAAAATTTTTATTTAAAATTTATGTGGGACCAACTTCGAGGTATATTCTTTCTAATAAAAAAAAATATCAAAATCAGACTACTCTGTAAAAAGTTATGCGTGGTCATACATAAAAAAAAAATACGCGTTGTGGCTTGAGAACCTCCTCCTTTTTTTTCATCGGTTAAATAAATATTCGCCACGAGCGGGATTTGAATCCACAAACTCTGGAATCCGTCCATCGCTCTGCCAATTGAGCTACCGTGGGTCCGCTAATGGCGACGAATGATGGACGGATTCCAGAGGTTGTGGGTTGATAAGTTGATATCCCGCTCGTGGCAAATAATTTTTCAATTTTTCACTATGATCGAAATTTGGAATCTCGTTAGCGGACGTTTCTGCATAATAAAAATAATAGAAAAACATTTAATGTTACGTAAATATTATAATTTTGTATTGAATGATCGATAGAAGGCCGAGTAAAACATTATTTAGTAAATAGTGTTTTACTCGGTCAAGTGATCACTTTTTTATGTAACGTTCGCTTTTGTTTTGTTTTAACATCTTTTTATTTACTTATTTCAGTGTATTGGCCACAATTGGGCAGGGGCAAGTTTTCTTAGATAATTTCTAAGATAGTTTTTTCATGATAGAATCAACTCTGACGTTTTTATATGACACATATATGGCATGCTGTAACATAAAAAAAAACTTGTTTTTTTGTTAAACCCCTTGGAACTGATTGCTGATTGGATTAATTACCCACCGTTTAATTTGTTGCGCCTATTACAGGCCACATCCTGAATATCTTCAATTTTTCATAATCATGCATTTTTTTTCAGTGTGGAGACAACCCTTGCGAAGCTTTGGTAACGAGATAAAAAGTTATTAAGACGGGAGAAGGAAATCTTAACACTTTCACTGTCAGGAACCCGCACCTACTTCGTAGGCGCTTTCCGCTACTAAGCGGGAAATCCACGGGATTGGCAGTGAATATGTTAACTAACACTTTTTAAGACTACAGTGTTGGACTAAAAGGGCAGAAGGGGCAGCACGCCTGGGCCTCCAAATAGAGCCTCTAATTGCTCACGGAAAAAACGAACACTGGGGACTTCTACAGATCACCAAAGGCTAATGCCTCTATTCCGAAAGTACCCTGTATAATGCATACATCATCATCCTCTTCGTCCTCCTAGCGTTGTTCCCGGTTGTGCCCCTGAAGGAGCCTAGGGTCCGCTTTGACACCTAATCCCAAGATTTGGCACAGGCACTAGTTTTACGAAAGCGACTGCCATCTGACCTTCCAACCCAGAGGGAAAACTAGACCTTAATGGGATAAGACCGGTTTCCTCACGATGTTTTCCTTCACCGAAAAGCTAACGGTAAATATTCCGTCCACAAGTTTTACACGAAAACTTATTGGTACGAGCCGGGATTCGAACCCACGACCGCCGCTTGACAGCCGCATGCCTGAACCACTAGGCTACCGTAGCTCTCTCTGTATAATGCATACATGCTGACATTAAATTTAGGAAGGTAGGGCACAGCAGCATGTCATCTCGCTCATATTTGGAGCCCTCCTCCTTATCGACCGAAGCCAGCATAACACCCCTACTGGCTCTGTAGGTAGCTGGGTGTTCTGTGAGGTAGCTACATCCTACTTCTTACTAATATTATAAATGCGAAAGTTTGAAAGAAAGAAAGAAAGATACATTTATTCGTGACAAACACAAGGCAATTTACATACATTAACATACAGTTGCGTAATTTGCCACGAAATGGTCGCAACTCAGCGTAATGCTGGCGGAGCCAGCGCTGGTCTTCCGTTGCGACCATTTGGTGATGCCACGGCACATGGCTTGGCCTGGATGTTTAGATGTTTGTTACTCAATCACGCTTTAACGGCTCAATAGAATGGGTGAAATTTTGCACGAAGATAGTTTATACCCCGGATTGAAATATATAGGATACTTTTTATCTCGGGTCCATGTCCATGCAGACGAAGTCGCCGGTGGAAACTAGTACTACACTACATAAGTGTAGTATGGTATTATGTTCCTGGTGGTAAGGTTGCCAGGGCTCTGGAAATCATAGTATTAAAAAAAGATATTTATTATTTACTGGTATTCGCGTCTATAAAGTATACCTTTATACATTAGTGTAGTATGGTGTTATGTTCCTGGTGGTAAGGTTGCCAGGGCTCTGGACCTGTATTTGTCTCTAGCTGTGAACATAATGAATCCTGAAATCAACAAAAGGTCGGCAACGCGCTCATGACTGCTGGAGTACCAAGCAGCCATATGGCACGGAGTATGCTTACAACAGGCAGGCTTGTTTGCCAACATCGTCATTATCTTCTTAGCGTTATTCCCGGTTGTGCCGTAAAGGAGCCCGGGGTCCGCTTTGGCTATCCCAAGATTTGACGCGACTGCCATCTGACCCAACCCAAAGGGAAAACGAGACGTTATTGGGACTAGACGGGTTTTTTCACGCCTTCACCGAAAAGCCACTGTTAAATATCAAATGGTTTTCGTACATAAGTTTGAAAAATCCCCACTGGCCACTGGCGCTCTACCCCCAAAATAGTAGTATAAAAAAGAAATATTTAGTGGTATTGGTGTCTAAAGTAAAGTATAACTTTATATTGCAGTGTGTAGGAGACAACTGCCTTTCCACGGTAATATTTTGTATTAGTACTGAGGGCCGGTTTCATAAAGATACGTTAAATATTAATAACTCCGGACATTTTTTGACATTACTACTAGCGGATCGTCATATAACTGGGTGTTAGTGTTAGTAGCCACGGCTAAACTTTGCAATACCCGTTGATATTTCGGATATTAAAATAGAACGGCTTCGAAATTGTCGAGAAATAAAAACTAGGTAAAATCTGTACTTTAATGTTATAACAGTATAGATTTTTGTAACGTTATGAGTTTAAATTTGTAACAGATGTCAAAACTCAAACTATTCTAGTATCCATAGATATTAAGACAGTTATCGATAAGAAACGTCAATTATTTTGTACACAATAAGGTAATAAGTAAACACATACACATGATAAAGTATTTGATTAAAGTAGGTACAAAGGCGAACTTATCCCTATGAGGGATCTCTTCCAGCTAACCTTTGAGCAATTGCGTGCAATAATATATTGTGTGTTATTGCAAGTATCTTGTATGTAGGTATGTATATGCTACCTAAAATGCGTGAGATTATAAACGAACTTAACCATCAAAAAACAAATCTTCAAATCAATAAAGGGTCAGCAACACGTTTGTGATTATTCTGGAATCGCAAGCGTCCATAGGCTACGGTGTCTGCTTACCGCCAGGCTGACTGTATGCTTGTGTGCCACCGTCATAGTATTAAATACAAAAAATCAAACCGACAGTTTACAATCTGACTAGATAAATTATAAACTAACGGATCGTATAATTGAATCAAATCATATCCTTGCCAAAACAACAGACCCCGTATCATGGCCGGCCTTATCACGCGATAAGTGACAAGATAGGAGCGTCGTCTCGTTCTATCGAACAGTGTCAGCCAGTGACGGACGCTCTATCCTGTCACTTATCGTGTGATAAGGCCGACCATGCTACGGGGTCAGATCTATACAATACTTTCCTAAACAATTTTGATTTCAGACACTTGGAAGGCCACACAAGGTAAGTAGTTGGAAACTAGTAGGGTCCATGTCTGTACTGATTAGATTTTAAGAACATCCTGTGAATACCATGGTTGCAACAAATAAATGAATATGAATATAGAAGACTATAATGGCGGAGCGCCCATACAAGCCGATTCCCAGCGGATTGCCTAAAAATAAATTTTAGGCAAGCGTAGTTATTATCTCTAAAACCTCTCATAACTTTTCTTGTTCGGGGTTGCCCATTGAAAATTTTCAGACGCCGACATTGGTAGACCATCAACAACACATCCTGAGTTCTCTGAAGATAAGAAACCTTTTAGCAACGGAATAAAAGTTCTACTCGTGAACACTCCATGTCTTCGTTTGTATAGCCGAGTTCGAAAACATGCCCAGTTTAGTTATGAAAACTGTCCAGTGATCAAAAATATGAACACGACTAAATATATGAGGTTGCTCAGATATCAATATATTTACGAACTCAACTGTACCTGGAACTTGCACAATACGAAGCTATAAATTTTGCTTGTTAAGGAGGCAAAACGCTCGAGGTCCGTGACGTCACGAACCCTGGTCGTCATAGTAAATGACAATCGTTTCATATGAAGGTACGCTTTGCGGAAAAGTGATAGAATTATAGAATATAACACCCTTAACAACTTTGGACACTTCTAACTTTGTAATTATTTAAAATCTTGTTACTTTTTTCTCCATTAGACGATATTTTGGGGAAATTTCAATATAATTGATGTGTTTATTTGGTGGCAACATCCTGTACGGACTTACGGAGTAGTGGAGTTGGAGGGTCCACCTCCACTTCTAGACCTACCTAGAGCCTAGATCCTAGACCGACATAGAACTTGGTTCACTCGTGTGAATATGGTTACTTGTGCTATGCGCTAACTGCTGATCATGCTGTGCGCACTTGCTTTTGATGTTGTGCAAGTCTATATGCCGTTAAATACGTGCCATTGTACCTCATAATATACGATGTCCGTAAAGTGCACTTAGAGGAAAGTCCCTAAATATGGACTACCATATATTTACAAATAGAGTCCGTCCATGCAGGAAAAGATGAGCCTAGAAAATAGCGGAAAAGTTTAAAAAAAAACAGCGTGTTGCAACACTGTATAACGCGATAATAGTTATTTAGTTTTAAATCGACACGAGTTGCGAATTACCTATTCGCACGTGTATCGTACAACGTTTTACTGTACTTATGGCTCTTTAAAGTTTCGACATATGCACGGAAAGTGCTCTTTTCTGCACTAGTGCGGGAAAGTAGCACCATATGCACTGTAAAATAATAATGATACTTCAACATTTTTTTTATTCAATTCACATAATGCAACTGATCAAGCACAAGGAAGTGAAGTTATATGAAATAAAACTCTGTAACTTCAATGTACTTTATATTTAAGAAGAATAATCAAAACAACTCTCCAAAATTTCGAGTGACGAGATTTTTATGATACTCTTTAATGTGAGTAATAGTATAGCACTAAGCAACCCTTTAATTCTCTTAAAAAGCAAAAACAGTCAAATTTATTAAGGAACAGTTACTTTCTTAGTTACCATATCAAGTATCAAGCTTAGGACATCATACTAATCTAAGACAATAGATACATTTGACAATGATATGCAATTAACACAATCAGGAAACTATCGGGTTCTTATAAACTCTAATAAAAATGTGATTTAAAAATAGTTTGTAAATAAACTTACATATTTTTAAAATATGTCACAATTAAACCTCACACAAAAGTAAGGTATACATACAGCGGCACATTTAAGTGTTGTCGTTGTATAGCAGTCGTATTAGTTAGTCTGTTTTAGAGTTTGACAGCGCCATGTCGCGTTTGAGTTTGTAACGACTAGGTACTCCATATTAAAAAAAACTGCGTAATACTGCATTCAATTTCAAAGGTGTCGAAAGCAGCTAACTTTACTACGATAGTAAAACATATTTGGCGAAATATGAGTAAGGTCCATGTTTGGGGATTTTCCTCTAATACATTAAAAAAATACCTAAAGGTATTTTTCTGTGCCTCAGACTAACATGTATTAATTCCTTACAGATACTACATTTTAATCACCCAGGATCTCAATCACTCGTACGTTTTTTGATATATATTTAAGATAACAGATAAATTACTTGTGGTAATGCATTATTGCCCCAAAAACTAACGTCATGCATTATATATAGAGGTCTCTCTCTACCATTCATTGCGCATGGCAATTGAACCTCTAATTAACACAATAGCGCCATCTATGAACTCAATGAAAAAGTGCCTTCGAAATGAATGGTACCTACTATATAGGTAGACCGTTTAACTCAGTCCCCTGCGGCGCGCGGGTGCAGGGTATGACGATAACGAGATTACCCACTACATACAATATAAGTAGGTACAGATAACATTGAATAAGAACATTTATAGCTGACCTGTATGTCCATTTAGATACCTGATTGACCGTCTTTCCTACCGATTAGTAACTTCAGCGGGGGAAGCATGGTTGCCATTATCACTTCAGCGATAATGATATCATCATGATGATATCATTATCACCGCAGCGATAATGATATCATAATGATGATCAGTGACAATGGCAACAAGCTACGCCGCAAGTCACTTGTTGTGGTATGGTGGGATAAATCTAGCGTCTTGTTTCAGTGTTTAGGATCGCAATGTAGATCTGAGGTAAGTAGCAACTAGCTAGGCCAGGCAGATTATCGTTTTTGAAACGCCAAGGCTCTTAAATGAGCTGCTCAATTGATATTTTATTACTTATCTTAAGGGTCGCGAGAACGCTCGGCTCTCCATAAACGTTTGGTTTTCATTTTAAAACGACAGTCTAGAATATATATGCATGCAACTTTGTATAAACAATGGGATCTGCCATATCTAAGTCGGAAAGTTGTTACTGTTGCTAGAAAGTATAATAGGAAAAAAAAGAGATAGTAAAAAAAACACAGAAAAGTTATTTTCACTATAAGCATTATTTGCAACAGCACATCCATCATGGGAAGGCCGCGACATACTCTCGATTTTTCTCGCACTGTTACCTCTTGTTCTAAGTGTTCTAATAAGAGAGATACGGATAGTGCGAGAAGAATAGAGATTACCATTGTATCATTTATCGGTGTGCATAAGGCATCCGTCACCTTCTGACAGGCATGCGAGTGCGAGAGGGACGGATGGCTTAGGCGGATGTCACACTGCGCCGTATCTCCGGACGGAGGTGCGGAGCTGCATACAAATTTCGCCGGACGGAGGTGCGGAGCTGCATACAAATTTCGCCGGACGGAGGTGCGGAGCTGCATACAAATTTCGCCGGACGGATGCGGTGCAGTGCGTGGTACCATACGGAATTTATATACAAACTGAGGTACTTGCATGCAACGAGAAAACCGTCTTTCCGCACCTCCGTCCGGAGATGCGGCGACATCCACCTTAGGTGGATGTCACACACAATATCCACACCTCAGCGACAATGATGGCAAACACCTTAGGTCCGCTGTTTCATATATTGAGTTGTGCAATAAAGATCATAAACAAGTTTCTGTCAAAAAATTAATTTTTGGTTTTTCTGTATACCATCATCAACTACTCATTGAGACGATTCTAAAGCCCAAACTCAACGGGGTTACGTCGGTTAAATACTGAATTACCATGGCCACCTTCTGTCTCCATCATCAGATCAGCTCGATGGTACCATAATATTGGATCATCATCCAAACCATACTAATACCCAAAATTTCAGCTCAATCGGTCACCGGGAAGTGGGTCAAATTTAACTTGCAAGATTTGATTACAGACAGACAGACAGACAGACAACGGGACAGGTGAAACTAAATAAATAAAAGCTTGTAATAGTTTGAATTGTATTGTATTCATGTGTAGTACCAATTTGTTGTTTTTTTATTTTCCTCCAGTGTAGCGGCCAGTCTTGCGTAGCGAGGGTAATTTTGCAACCGATATTATCCTTTCCTGCTAATATTATGTGAAAGATTGTAACTACCTATATTTTAATATTGAGACGTTTCACACAAAAATGGACCGCACGAACTTAGATGAAGTTTGGTAGTACCTACATATATTTATGAACTCGATTGTAGACAGGTACCTAATTTAATACTAAGAGCACGTAAAATTTCCTTTTTTTGTCTCAAGTGTTTGGAAAGTTTTAAAATTCCTTATTCGGAATCACAGAACTATATCAAGAATAAGTAAATTAATTTCAGTTTAGAAAGCGTGCCAAAAACATTTTCATTAATGTAGATATTTTTTTTTTGATATAGTGTAACGGATTTAACTGTACCGTGAGGGTAAGTTGGTTTTATATATTTTACTTCTCTTTAGTTAGTTAGGTAATTTTCTTTTCATACAAACGACACCGCACATCTAGTATGAAAAGCACGGTGAATTTGCTGAAAAAAATATCTTATTTAAGTTTATATTTAAAATTGAACAGGCCAAAACTTTTTACGCACAGGATTTAGGAAAAAAAAAGTGAAAATTTACCCAGAATTGAGTTCTATAGTAAAATGTATGAGGAAAAAAATTGTACCAGGTTAGATTCAGAAAAAATCGTTTAAGGGCACTCCTGCAATATTTTGTTTTCATTCGGTAATTGTCATGAAGAGACACCGTTTATCTACTTTTTGACATAGACAAGTAGAAATCGAAGCAGTCGTTTATAGGGTTCCGTAGTCAACGAAGAACCCTTCTAGTTTCGCCGTGTCTGTCTGTCCGTCCTTCCGTATGCGGGTTAGCTCTGTGACCATTACTACTAGAAAGCTGTAATTCAGCATGGGTATATTAAATCAATCACGAAGACAAAATGTAGAATAAAGTATTGATAATATATTTTTTTTAGGGGCAAAGTCTACACGTAAAGTGGGGATGAAATTTATTTTTCTCGTTAATCTCATGATGTGGGGTATCGTTGGATAGCTTGTTTAAAAATATTATGGGTTTCTAAAAACCGTTTTTCGACTAAGTGATACGTTAGCAACTTTATGGTCGTTAAAGCCCTAATTTTTTTACCCTACCGGCTAATTGGTTACTCCTATATGAAAAAATATGTGGTATGTGTGGTGTATGTATATAGTATGTGAAAAAAATCATGGCAGTAGTACATACAATGAATTTAAAAGGAAAACTATCACGGCTAAGTAGGCGTAACTAGTTACCGAGTAATAGTCGACCAACTTTTTTACAATTGTTTTACTTTTTCAGTGTTGGGGAAATTTATGTGACGAGGAGATATTTGTGAGTAAAAAAACTTCTGGTACTGAAGAAGTATTTTCTTAAAAAAAATTGTTCCAAATTATTACAGAAAATTATATTTTTCAAATGTGACATTTTTTATCGCAGTATCAGTTAATCATTTACATTCTGAACCTGATTATTCCGCAATAAAACAAGTTACAATTATTGTATAAATTGCATTCGATTCTCTGTTATGTACGTGTGAGGGTTTTTTAATGCTTTTTCTCATCAAATTCTATTCACTTTAACTCACCGTTCGAGCTTAATAATTTTCAACTCTCCCTTGCAAAATCATTTAGATTTTCTACCCTGTATTATTTTATTTGGCTGTTGTCTGATCTGGGACAAACAATACAAAGGCGAACCATCGACCAAATACAACATCATTTTAAACATTGTTCAGTATTTACAATGCTGTTATTTGTGCGACAGAGAGCGCATCCAAGGTCGCCGGTTCCCACATTATATGGCCCCGCGCACAGCGTTTGATATGAGTACGGCTTTAAAGAAGCATAAGATACTTAAAACGCCTTGACATCTTTACGAATAAGAAGCGTATTAGATTTTTGAGCGCATTGTCCCATAAACTTCAGTTAACTGTTCTTACTGCTTTTTTTTCAGTGCACCGACCCAAGCTGCTTTACAACGCCGACTGCAGTAAATATTTTATATACATACGAATGTGACCAATATTGGTCTATGTATTTAAGTTTTTGTTTATACTACGTACTTACTTCATTCCACTGCTCAAAGGCTGTCTAGCTGAGATCGCGCTTTTGCGATAAGACCGCCTGTTGTGTTACCTCTGGTCTCCCTGTATCTTTGTTTATCGTGTTGTAGTGTAAAGTAAATAGTATTTTCTCAAACATGCAATGAAATATTGACTTAGTCTTCTTCATAATGGGCTCCGAAGTGTCACGTTTCGGGCGCAGCGAGACGACAGACCCGTAATGGCATTTCATACAAAATTGGAGGCCTAGGCCTGCAAGATGGTCTTTTTAAATTTCCATTCCACAATTTGTGGCACAGGATCACGGCGTTCAGCCATGAAAATTAAAGTTTGATTTCTTGGAGTTTTTTTAATTTATTTCATTGCATGTTTGAGAAAAGCGCTATACATACCTCGGCGTGAAAAGGGGTTGCCAGCCTCATAACTATCCGTCATGTCATTTCCGACCCAACGACTTTACCAAATCAGTGACGTCCTCTCGGTTAGAAAATTATATATTTTACAATGTACCTTAAAATTACACAAATCCTTACCTTATAACCCTAATTACAAAAACAAAAGAAAAATAGGTAATGTGGCTAAATCTCAAAAAACCAGAACGGCATTTGCCAAGTCACAGTTTATCAGCAAATCTGTACACATTTACAATAAAATCAACAAAGTATTAGAAATTTATCCAATGCTACATCACAATTGCAAGAAGCTGCTTATAAATTGGATTAAAACTAAAACCTACGATGAATCGGAAGGTTTACTACAACATTGATCGTATGCCTCCAACGTACACACACACACACACACACACACACACATACACACACACACACACACACACACACACACACACACACACACACACACACACACACACACACACACCACACACACACACATTCTCCTACCTAGATTACTAGTATATAAAAAAAAGAATAAAAACCCTTAGTTGATTACATTGTTAGTACTTAGTTATGATGGCACAACTATATCTATTACTACTTACGAAACCCTTGGTGAATTTCCATTGACCTCGCAGAATGATCTAATTTCAATTATTAAATTAATATTTTTATAGCGTCCTTCAACCTCACTGACGACGCAATTTGAGATTAGGAAAACATATTTTAATTAGGAAACTGCGACTGAACTAATGAAGTTTATGGTCAATAAATTAAGTTACATTGTAACTACATTGTAACATATCCTATAGAATCCGTAGTGGCTTATCAATGAAAAACCAATAAATTAGCAAGTACGTGGTACATGCGTGACAGACCAATTTAGACATACCATCCATTAATTTTCCGTTTCCAAGATTTTACGACTTTGTTTATCAGTGCGGGATTTCACCATATTTTCCATATCCCACTCCTGAGTAAAGTCTCTATTATATAAGACCAGGTAGAAGCGCCCGCCATCATTCTATCCTCCGCCCTTGCTTGAACAGTTGTAACTTACTATAAGTCTTGGTTAAATAAAACCAATTAATTTCTAAATTCACTTTTTATTTCTGACTTACTACAAACTGTTAAGTGAAACCTAAAGACCCCTTTTCGCTACGACAACGCTACTAAGCTGACTCGACGCGCTCCGAGCTCCAGAGTTCCAGCCAACGTTCGAGAACTAATAGTTTCCTGACTTCGTGGACAACGGCGTGAGGCGGCTGGTTTCCTCAGGGAACCCATCCCCACTCTATAATTGGCGCAGCCGGTAGGATCCACTCCTGCGGCGAAATCTGTGAGTTGCACAATTTAATCACTAAATTCGTCGTGGCCCTATTAAGGACTTCAAGGAAGAAACGGATCTAGCATTCAAAAGTCGGTGTCCTAATAGTGGGAAATATTATCCAGCACAGTTGTCGATTTACAAGGAGAGGATAGGATCGGGAGGATCCTTATACGGAAAATTACCGTTTTCCTTCCTTAAAAAACGAAGAAAATCCTTCTTCCATTTTCCATTTTCCTGATTTTGTAATTTCTTATGTATTTTTCATTTTATTTTTCTTTGTGTGTGTGTGTGTATAAGTGTTTGCGCAACATTTTTATTGTATACTGGATCATTAGATCACTTGATTTCTTGATTAAAATATTTGGTTAATTAAAAACCATACACCTTTGAGCTGGGTGAACATAAAGAGCTTATTACCTTACTTGAAACGAATAGCAATTGCGAATGTTGTTTTGAAATATTAAAAACAAATTATTATTAATTCAGCTTAAATACAAGCGAATTATTTTGTGACATTAAGTGCACATGAGTACTCAAAATATTCATCCGACGTCGTCTGGTGAAGGGCAAAGCGCAAATAATAGTTCTGCCAATAATACGACAGGAACATTTGGTATAAATATTCCTGAGATTAATATTCGAGCAGTACTTAGATCGATAATCGAATCGCTACAAGTTATTGTTGAAAAACTTGCTGATTTATTTTCATATTGTTTGCGTATGATAGTGCAAAGTGAGTATTTCGTTATATTTTAATTACTTGGTTAAATCCAAATAATAATACATTGTAAATTTTTGAGTTCAAATTAAGCTTGTTTCACCTAACTAATTAGAATGAGTCAGAGAGAGTGTTTGACTGAAAACACTGAGTCACCTAAAATGCCTGAAATGCCTATAATTTCTGAAAAGCCTGAAGACGTGAAACCACCTTCTAGCGGAATTAAGGATTCCCTGAATTTAAACTTTAGCGAATTAAAAATTGGTTCTGAAAATTTAATTCCAGTGCTTACATTAATTCCCAACGAAATTTTAAAACTTATCCCAATTTTTGATGGTGATAAACGCATGTTGAATTTATATTTAAAGAAAGGAGATTACGTGATAACTAATTTTGCAGGCGATATTAATAACCAAACGCAGCAACAGTATGTTTTGCACGCTTTAACGTCTCGCTTATCTGGGAAAGCCGCTGCTTTAGTTAGTGAAAACGAACATATCGCTAAGTGGCCGGAGTTCAAAAACCTTTTGTTGCAACACTTTGGCGATACTCGGACGGAAGATTGTATTTTAATGGAGTTAGAGAGTGTTACGCTCAAACCTAATGAAAGTTTTCTTGAGCTATGTAACCGAATCCAATTAATTAGGAGCAATTTATTTGCAAAAATTAACGAAGCTTCCGACATAACAATTAGGAATAGTCGAATGCAAATTTACAATCACTCCGCATTGAATGTTTTCCTTTATAATTTACCAAAAGGATTAATGCGCACCGTTCGTCTGAAAAAACCTTCTACATTAGAAGATGCTCTACAAATCGTTCTCGAAGAAGTCAATTTTAATGACCAATATAAAACAAGAAATAACACCCATAAATCAACTTCCCAGAAGAAAATTAAATATAACGCACCGAAACCATTTGTGCGTAATTTCAATTACAATACGCAGTATAGTCGTCCTAATTGGCAAAAGTCTAATTTCCAGAACAAGCCTAACAACTACCCGAATAGGCCTTTTAACCAATCAAACCCTAATCAAAATATTCGTTATCAGACTAATCATCAGCCTAGACCGAATTATCAAAATAATCGTCAGGTAACGCCGAATTTCCGACCAACAACGCTCAATTCAAATTATAATTCTATGCCTAGAAACAATTTGAATGCGAATACAAACCTGAACCGAGTGGACAGTGAAAGCGCACGTTACTCAGACTCTTATCAGCCTAATGCAGGGCAAAATTTTCAAGTTCGAGCCTCGAGAACAAACAATGTGTAAGTAATAACTCAACAACCTTACCTTTCATTCTCGTTCCGGAATTGAAAGCGAAGTTTATGATCGACACGGGTTCAACTCGTAGTTTCATTAGCAACAAACTTGCCAATACATTTTTCAAGAATTGTATGCATTACGAACCATTTGAAGTAATTAGCACTCATGCTACAAGTAGACACGAAGAAGTTATTTGCATAAAAGTTTTTAAAATCTTTAATGACAATTCGATTTGTAAATTTTATGTGTATGATGTAGATAATTACTATGATGGATTGATCGGAATGGACATATTAAAATTATTAAATGCATCAATTAACCTCAAAGAACAAATATTAAAAACACCAAACGCCTTTATACCAATTTATTATAAAAATTCGGTAGAAATTTACGTAATCCAACTTAAACCGCGTACAGAGAGTAAAGTTAAAATCCCGACAGATCTTCTAAACGGGAAAGGTATTATCGAATATACGGAATTTTATCCTGGCGTTCAAATGCCTCAAACAATAATTACCACTCAAGATGGAAGTGCTCTTGTAACAATTAAAAACTCAAGTAACAAGTAAATTACTATCGATATTAATTCTCCATTTAAAGTCATACCACTAAAAAACTATAAAATATATTCGAATTATTTTAACGATCAACATTTAGACCAAATACTTTTAAATAATCTTTAACAAATGGTTTAAAAATAATTATGAAGTTAACAATTCGACTCGCGGATCATGCAAAATAATGGAAGTTAATTTACCATGTGACCCTGACATCATGAAAAACTTTTTAAAAGACCATATTAAAAACAATCAGAAATATTACGTTTATTTCGTGTATAATGATTTAAAAGAAATATTTTACAACGTTGCACCTCAACTATTTCAAGACGTCACCTTTATAATTTGTAATAAAAGAGTTACCATAATCAAAGACGAAATTGAACAAAAAAAACTCATATTTCTGTATCACGAAGGAAAAACTTGCCACCGAGGAATAAAAGAGACATTGGCAAAACTCTCAAGGAATTATTATTGGCCAAAAATAAAAAAAACCGTTTCAGCAGTAATAGGAAGTTGTAACTTATGTAAACGTATGAAATACGATAGGCATCCACTAAAACCTAAATTGCAGTTAACAGAAACTCAACATAAGCCATTCGAAGAAATATTTATCGATTTATTTTCAATTGAAGGAAAATTATATTTAACTCTTGTAGACGCCTTCAGCAAATTAGGCCAAGCCGTGGAAATCGAAAATAGATCCACACCTGAAGTAGTAAAAGCACTTTTAAAATATTTTTCTATGTATGGCGTTGTAAGTAAAATAAGTTGTGATCCAGGATCAGAGTTTAATAACGCACTTATAAAAGAATTGATGGAATTATTCAAAATTTCTCTTCACATAGGAACTCCCAATAATCCAAGTTCTATGGGTATTGTGGAACGTTTTCACAGCACAATTATAGAGATATATCGTTTAGCAAGGTATGAACAAAAAACATCTGATGCCTCAACCGTCATGACATATGCTATAAATGCATATAATAATAGCATTCATACAGCTACAGGACTTACACCTTTTGAAGTAGTTCTGGGACATACTGAAACTAAAAGTATATTTGACATTGAATATGACAGGCAATTTCATCAAAAAATGGTGAGAGAACACGCAAAAAGGACAAAAATATTATATGAATATTTGACTAACAAAATGATGACTCATAAAGAAAAACTTGTAAATCGAAAAGTTGGAGAACCCAGCACTAGTTTTGAAACAGGAGATACAATTTATTCTAAATTAGTTAATAGAAGAAAAGGGAAAGACAAACCCAGATACGAATCCGCAAAGGTGATAGGTGAAACAAGTCATAACGTAGTTCCAGTGGAAATTAGAGGTCGGGCTACTAAAGTACCAATTCGAAATGTAAAACGCCCTACCAAAGGCCAAAACTGAACTTGAACACATTAATTCAAAGTAATCACATTTTTTTTATATACTTGCGGGAAAATATACGCTATAAAATGTATAATTATTCATGTTTTAAATCTAAAACAGCATTAGAAGTACTTCGTAATATAAAAGGCCTTAGTAAAATAAGTACTTTTAATTTTATATTACTTAATGATAACTTTTTTTATATAAATTTAATTATAATTAATTAAATACGCTACTAAAACTTATACAGTGTAGTAATTAATGCTTTAAAATACAATAAATGTATTTATAAAACATCCACATTTAAAATTTGCAATATGTTAACATGGAATAAGCCGGGTGATGCAATAATATTAATAACTATAGTCGTAGACGCTGCTACGCTCGTATCTCGCTACGAAACATACATTGTAGCATAGCATGTTCATTTACATATTCCAAGGTCAATCAGATAATATAACCATAGTTGCCTTAAGCAAATGATTTTTACATTTACATTAATGAGCAATCAATATATCAAGTAAAGTTTTTGTTAGATAAATAAGTTAATTTAAGGTTTTAATTGTTCCCATCCTTCCCAATCCCATCCATTTTCAAGGAAGATGACGGATAAAGACATGAAGTCACATTGTCCATAGAGTCATTTGTCAACGGATGAGTTTTATGATATCCTGCAGTAACTCATAAATTCGTTCCATTGGCAATGTCTACACGACACTATCAGCGGAATCAGCGAAAGAAGAGGAAGATAATGACACAATGATGAGATGATGTTAAAAGAGTCATGGCACATCTATACCACTTTTTATAACACCAAAGTGCTATGTCTGTGTCGAGACAAATGGCATAACGCGCGGACATCAAGTATGAATAAAAAAGATCCATGTATGATCAAGTGTCAGTGTTTTAGTGAACTTTAAATCAGTGTCTAAAAATATACACAAAAGGAACTTTATAACGAACAGTTAAGGAGCAATTAAATTTAAGTAATAATGTAATAATAGTTATTGGACTAACATTATTTTTAATTGTACCTGATAATTTAATTTAAGGTGAAAAATTTCCTATTTGTCATGTCTTTCCAAATAGGTAATTTTACTCTAAGGAGGGAGGAGTTATGATGGCACAACTATATCTATTACTACTTACGAAACCCTTGGTGAATTTCCATTGACCTCGCAGAATGATCTAATTTCAATTATTAAATTAATATTTTTATAGCGTCCTTCAACCTCACTGATGACGCAATTTGAGATTAGGAAAACATATTTTAATTAGGAAACTGCGACTGAACTAATGAAGTTTATGGTCAATAAATTAAGTTACATTGTAACTACATTGTAACATATCCTATAGAATCCGTAGTGGCTTATCAATGAAAAACCAATAAATTAGCAAGTACGTGGTACATGCGTGACAGACCAATTTAGACATACCATCCATTAATTTTCCGTTTCCAAGATTTTACGACTTTGTTTATCAGTGCGGGATTTCACCATATTTTCCATATCCCACTCCTGAGTAAAGTCTCTATTATATAAGACCAGGTAGAAGCGCCCGCCATCATTCTATCCTCCGCCCTTGCTTGAACAGTTGTAACTTACTATAAGTCTTGGTTAAATAAAACCAATTAATTTCTAAATTCACTTTTTATTTCTGACTTACTACAAACTGTTAAGTGAAACCTAAAGACCCCTTTTCGCTACGACAACGCTACTACGCTGACTCGACGCGCTCCGAGCTCCAGAGTTCCAGCCAACGTTCGAGAACTAATAGTTTCCTGACTTCGTGGACAACGGCGTGAGGCGGCTGGTTTCCTCAGGGAACCCATCCCCACTCTATAATTACTTACCTATTATTATCTATGGAAGAGCGGGGCCTCCCAATACAGGCATTGTTTGCTTACCGGGCGGCTCCATCCCTTATATTATAAATGTACATTGTTAATTACGAAATAAAGAATTTTTGTATTTGTATTTTTGTATCCGACCTCGCTACGCTCGGCCGCTATATGTACCTACTCGGCCGGCAACCCCTTACTTCCCGGCCACTGTAGTAATGTACTATTGTGTCCATCATCAGATCAGCTCGATGGTACCATAATATTGAATTGTCATCCAAACTATACTAATACCCAAAATTTCAGCTCAATCGGATAACGGCAAGTGCCTGAAAAATGGATTGCAAATTGTGACGGAGAACCTACTTATATACTTACTTACATACGAACAGGTCAAGTTAATATAAAGCTTGTAATATTATAAAGAGGAAAAGTCTGTGTGATTATAGCTTTGTAAGTTTGTATGTAAGGGGAAATCTCTGGAACCATTCATCCGATTTAAAAAATTCTTTCACGTGCGGTGTAGAGTAGACTTTCTGGGTGGTTATATGCTAAATATTAGTAAAAAAAATACGCGAGCGAAGCCACGCGGGCAGCTAGTATTGTTTATACCTAATAATATGAGTAGGTCAAAATGGAATACTTACAGGCCGGATATTCCACGTTAGTCTCCATTTTCTCGTCAGGTTACATAGCGTGTAAGTCTTATAGCGGCAATGACCCCACCTCCGCGGGATCCATACAAAACTCCATCATCTACAGCGTATTCCTGTAAAAGATAAAGGAATACTACTCTAGAGTTAACTAGCTATAGGCTACCCTTTTTGAATCAAAATACAGTACCTATTTTAACGTAATTTATGATGACTGAATGTTACGTAGAATGTAACTGTTAAACATATATTGCCAAATACTTCATCACAAATCGTACAGCGTACTCCCATCTTAAAGGCCGGCAACGTACTCACAACACCCCTGGTGTTGCAAGTGTCCATGGGCGGCGGTAATCGCTTACCATCAGGTGATCCGTCTGCTCGTTTGCCTCCTATAGCATAAAAAAAAAAACGAATATCGAGCGCATGGAACAAATTACCCTCAGAAGTAGTGAACGTTATAAGTGTTAACCAGTTCAAAAACAGACTTGACAAACTATCCAAAGCAGAGTGAACCTGAGCTAAGTGTACGGGACATTCTCGCACACTCTTGAGATGATAGTTGATAATGATAACACTGCTGTTTTCCACCGCAATTATGATTTATTGATAACGAAATGAAATGATACAATCTCCAGGCTTAATGGGAATACACTCCGCGGCGGTCGGACATGTACTGTCTTAAAGGAATTAAATATATGCTACGTGAAGTAAAATGCTGACGGGCGGAATGCACACCATTGTACAGACCGTACATGCTCCCGGGCGGGAGATGGGGGAAGATGAAACATACAAAATTATAATAGAAACAAATATCTTATAAAAAATAAATTGCTTCACTGCTATTCACGCGCAGCGAATCGCAGGCCTATGATGGGTGACGTGGCCTTGTCCAATCCTTGTGGTCTTGATAAGTGAACTCCCGTATTAGTGGTGTGTTGCACGTTGATTTTCGCCTTGTGTTGTGGGTTCGAATCTTTGCGGTTTACATCTCTGGCAACATATTGAATGTTGAAGTCCGCAGATGCGTTGCTGGGGGGCGCGGGAGGTATCTGCGCCGAGCACCGAAGGCGTAAGCGTCGCCATGCGTATACGGTGAACACAACGACGTACTGGTGTACATCATGCGATGATATTTGATCAGCTAGAACACCTCTTGCTTCGCTAGCCTTCATTTGGTCAACTTTTTCCAGATTGATAATGTAACGGTTCAGTATCTTGTCTTGCTTGTCCATAGCCTCTTCTACTCTTTTTAGTAAATTATATTAAGCTTCAACCACTGAGGTTTGATTTTTCCATAACAAAGCCAGATGATTCTCGTTGTCCTTGATAAGATTGATATCTTTTTCATATTTTTGGGCGAAATTATCGTCCAGCATTCCAAACAAACTGTTCGCTAGATATCCAACTCCGTTGATAAGGCCCCGCCGACGGCGGGTCGAGCGTGTCAGTTGCTGAGCGAGCATTATGCTGTTGTAGTACTCCAGTTCTGAAAACCCATGACGTAGCTGTATGAGTACTACCTCACATTTTGATAACTTATCTGTCTTGATACATGTATTTTCTAAGGTACGGAGATATTCTTGAAATACTTTTAGTCCTTGCCAATAGGGTCCCATGTCGTACTAAACAATCAGCTTCCATTCGTCGCGAATAAGGTGCATATTTGATATCTTGTCGAAATAAACTCCTTGATGTTTATTTATACTCGTAAGGCTATGCTCACACTGTGCCGGTGATATAAATGTAAACAGTAACATAAGTCCCAGTGTCAGTAAATTAGCTGATCTTTTGGTTCGTCGTCTTTTTACTTTGGGTGCGGCCTTTTCGGGTGTCATGCCTAGAAACTTCGAGCAGCGAAATAAATCGTGATTATAATTGCAACAAGGACACTTTGCGGTGTTAGTTGCGAATGCATGATAATTATTTACTGGCGATCCTTGATAATTATTTTTGTTTGATGTAGATTGATAAAATCGATTTTCTTTGATATGATTTTCAGCGCGAGGATATTGATATGACAAAGGCTTGTTTAGACTAAATCTTCTCTCGTAGTTTGATGGTTGAGTCGGCTTGGTTGATTCTTGTTTTCGACGAGAGGATTCCAGGGCAGTAAACTTCCTTTCCAAAAATGACAAAAATTCTGCCAGTGTGGGTAGCTCTCTCGGGTCCGCTAAGTGTTCAATATAGTCGTTATGAGAATCGGCGTCCAATTTCTGTGCTAACAAATGTACTACTAACGGGTCCCAAGTAGATATATCAACGCCCAAATTTTGTATGGCGTGAAGGCATTCTTTAGTGTTGTCGTGTAGTCTCTTTATTGATACGGCTGATTGATGTTGCATGATAGGTAATCCGAGAAGGATATTGACGTGGGAACTAAATATTAATTTAGTGTTGTTGTAGCGGTGATTCAAAATTTCCCAGCACACTTGATAATTTTCAGTACTGATCTTTAAATGCTGTATAAGTTTCTCCGCTTCGCCTTTGACCTTGCTTTTTAAGAATTGCATCTTTTGCGCATTGGATATGGAATTGTTCTTATGGATGGTTTCGGTGAACAAGTCCTTAAATGACATCCACTGGTGATAATTGCCATTGAAGATGGGTATTTCAATAGCAGGAGTTGATTTTTCTCGATGCGACGAATCCCACATTTTGATATTCATACTTTTCTTGATTTCGTCATATTTTTGTTCGCATAGGTTGTATGTTGCTTCATACTCGGGTTTTTCGTTTAGTTGTTCACTGTCGATCTCCCAATGTAAAGAGTCGACTGCTGACCAACGAGCCTGTACTGTTCGTAGAGCATCTTCGAATTCCCACCGTTCGGTAAGTAATTCTAACTTGGTGTTGTTGATAGCGCGTTGAAAAGCTTTGAAGTTGCTCTGCTGTTTTCGGTACATTTCTTCCAATTTGCTTTGATTGCCTCGTTCAATCATTTTTGGGTTAGATATTGTTGGGACCGAGGCTGGTGGTTGTTCCTTGTGGACGTTGTCCGCAAGGTCACCTTCTGCAGGTGGAGTCTGCGGCACTTGTTGCTGGTTCCAGTCCATGTTCAAGTTAAGCTGAGAAGTAGCAGGCTTGATAATGGGTTTAGCTTCTTGAAATGTCGGCACCGGTAGTGATTGTTGCAAAAGTTTACGAGCTTCGCCGCAGAAAGTTGATACCCGCTCGAAATGATTTTCTGCAAAATACACGTAGTCCTGCGTGTCAAACTCGGAAAGAGTAATATGATTCGTTTGGAACTCCCTCCAATATTGTTCCAGAGTGTCCAATCGTCGTTTGATATGTTGTGGAGTCTTACGTTCTGCTCCATCTTTTTTGAAATTTACCAAAAGCTTTTCGATAGCAATGGCAAGTTGACCTTGAGTATTCAGTATGTCCTCAATTTTGGTCATTTTGTCAAAAAGTTGATATGATAATTGGTGATAGGTGATTGATAATGGCTCCAAACTTATCTATCTTTCGAAGATATTAGCTGTTTCGTGCTCAAGTGTTCCCCGTGGATATGTGCGCTTTCTCAATCAGACGGTGAGACCCGCTTGTGGGAGGCCGCCTTAACCGATTCGCGATCGCACCGAGGTTCACTCTCACACAATCCAGTACTTACTGGTTGATAAAAGCTTCCAGTTTGATATTGATAATCTTGATATATTGATTGATCTTGATAGTCACTGCTTGATAATGATGATACACGTTGATGCGAGTGTCACAGCACTGGTCACGTTGCGTCGTCACGTGGCGTGTCCCAGAATTTAAATTCACTGTGCACTTATTCAAAATTGTTCGAAGGACCATAAAGATGTACGGGACATTCTCGCACACTCTTGAGATGATAGTTGATAATGATAACACTGCTGTTTTCCACCGCAATTATGATTTATTGATAACGAACTGAAATGATACAATCTCCAGGCTTAATGGGAATACACTCCGCGGCGGTCGGACATGTACTGTCTTAAAGGAATTAAATATATGCTACGTGAAGTAAAATGCTGACGGGCGGAATGCACACCATTGTACAGACCGTACACTAAGTGAATTATGAATTAGACGTATCAGCGTCAGCTGCCTGCCTAAAACGGAACAATAAGGGTGTAGACACTAAATAAAATAATCAATAATGTCGTATTTTCTCGAAAGGGGATTAAAAATGTAGTCAAATGGAGAAAAAATCAACGCAAGAGGTCAAATAATCACAAAGTTATAAGTGTCCAAAGTTTTAAGAAGTTCTGTTCTGTCAATTTTTGGTAAAACGCAACTTCATATGAAACGATTGACGCTCGCAGTTAGTGACGTAACTAGAAGACGGCAACGAGCCATGTCCCATCGTGTTCGGTTCGGCGCCGCCATTGACGCGGCCTGCGGCACGTGCGACTCTCTCTGCGGCTGCTTCGTAGTTTGTCGCGTCACTAGCTGCGAGCGTTTTCTCTCTCTAACAAGCAATATTAAAACGGTTGTAACTTCGTAATTCTTTGAGATATCTGAATGGGATTTTCGTCACTTTTGACAGCTAATGACAAGTTTATGCCAGGCCGCGCCAGTCTGTGAGAGGCTTAATGGCCGCGTTTAGTGGAGGCACTCTTAGGCACCATGCTAAGTCGGTACCGTTTCGTGGCTATTTTTAAATTGTCTCTTTTTTTAAGTTGATGCCTTAAATGACATCTTGCATATGACATTCAGACAATTGAGTAGCACTACTACAGCGGTGAGACGTCAATAGACCCCCATTCCTAACAGCTTAGTCTATTACGAAACATATACCTACGTTTAATATTATTCCAGGTCATCACCACAATCAATGACGGAACGACGATTAAAAACAATCATACGACGGGAACGCCGATTAAAAGCCATCATAGGACGGGAACGCCGATTAAAAGCCATGATACGACGGCTACGACGCTAGCAATTACGCGTATGAAAGTAAGAACATCGAGTCAATATGAATGGGTGACGGTGCGTGAGGCGAGCCAGAATACGTCTATGCGTCTGTAAGCCGCGCCAATAGATATAATCTAAAATAAAATATCGCCCACTCTCGCGCCATCTCCTTTACACCAAAGCCACCATTTTAGAGCGGTTAAAATACGTCACTTTATGCAGCGATAGAGTCTGGCAAACGAAAGTTGAACCCACTAAACTCAATTACGCGGCAACACTAAACGTCATACGCATACATTGTTCAACAGTGTTGCCGCGTAATTGAGTTTAGTGGGTTCAACTTCCGTTTGCCAGACTACAAACGCGCGAGTCGCGCGCCACTAGCCAATAGATCACCTGTCATAAGTCATAAGTTCATAACCACCTTTATCGATACTGTTTCGCGTTTATTCCACTTGTCCAAGATCTTTGTCTAATGTGCCTTTGAATAGAAAATAATTTAGAATAAAGATATTGGATGACTTCAAAATGTTCACCAGTCAATATGTATACCAGTTTGCCGATGACACCTGCATAGTGGTAGCGGATAGGGACCTTAAGACTGTCGAACGAAAAATACAGGATATATTCGACACCCTGTGTAGATGGTCACATGATGTCGGTCTAATCCTAAGCGCTGATAAAACTAAGGCTATGCATATTGCATGTCCATTCCTTACACAATAAGTCATCTTACATTCCGGTAACTAAAGCACATACTCACAGTTGCCTCCATTTGCAACGCAATAACTGCGACTGTCCTAGTATCGATTTTGTAAAGCACCATATGTACATTGGTTTATTGATTGACTTTAACCCCTTTGAGTTTGTCACAATAAACTCAAAGGGGTTGATTTTCCGTCTCAGTTGAGAGAGTGTTGTGATTACATGTGTACAATCAAGGAGCATAGGCAATATTTAGATAGGATGCATGAGGACATTGTAACAATGCTTACCGAGGCATCACTAAGAACATGTAAGCGCGCGGTGCGCCGAAGGGGAGGATATGTACTGGGATGGAACAAGCATGTCGCGGGGGCTCACAGAGAGGCTAGGCTTAGATTTCAGATTTGGTCAGACATGGGTAAGCCACACTCGGGTCCACATTATCTTGACATGTATGAAAGTAGGAAAGTGTTTAAATCCAGATTAAAGTGGTGCCAAGACAATGAGGACCAGATTAAAATGGATAAACTAGCGGCTGAGCATACTTCTAAAAGGTTTAATAAGTTTTGGAAAAAGACCAACAGTCTGAGTCCTAAGTCTGGTCTGCCGGTAAGCGTGGATGGAATAGCGGATCCAAAGTTAATAGCGGAATCCTTTAAAAATCATTTCACGGTGAGTCCACTGCTTGTTCCATCTACTCTAGTGAGTTCGTGTGCGCAAAGTGACAATGCTGAGTCCAGAATAAGAGTTTGTACTACGAGATTTTCGGCGCGTGAAGTGGATAAGGTCATACGAAATATGAAAAGGGGAAAATCACCTGGCCATGATGGACTCAGCATTGAACACTTAAAATTTGGCGGTGTTCACCTGCCGCGTGTTCTGGCTATGTTTTTTTAATTTATGTATGTCTCACTCGTATTTGCCTGAACCCCTAATGAGAACATTGGTAGTGCCGATTGTCAAAAATAGAACAGGAGATATATCGGACAAATCGAACTACAGGCCGATCTCGTTGGCGACAGTGCTAGCAAAAGTGCTAGATGGCCTAATGAACGCGCGCCTCGACGCACACCTGGATCTCCACGACGCCCAGTTCGGTTTTAGAGCACGCGAATCTACTGAGAGCGCTATTTTATGTCTGAAACACACAGTCGCGTATTACACCCAGCTCAAAACGCCTGTTTACGCTTGTTTTTTAGATTTATCTAAAGCGTTCGACCGGGTTGTGTACAGACTGTTGTGGAAGAAACTGAGGAGCTCTGGCGTGCCCGAGGAGTGCGTTCGGTTGTTCCAATATTGGTACAACAACCAATTAAATCGGGTAAAATGGGCAGGCGTACTGTCAAGTGAATATAAGCTGGAGTGTGGGGTTAGACAGGGTGGGCTGACATCGCCCAAGCTGTTTAATCTTTATATAAACGAGTTGATCGTCGAGCTCAGTAGCATGTATGCCGGATGCCACATCGATGGGACCTGTGTCAATAATCTGAGTTATGCTGACGACATGGTGCTGTTGAGCCCGACGATCACGGCACTGCGTCAACTTGTGCGTGTTTGTGAAGACTACGCTCATGCTCATGGCCTACAGTACAACTGTAAAAAGAGCGAGGTGATGGTTTTTAAAACGGTACGGAAATTTCAACCGTCCAACATCCCTCCAGTTGTATTGAACGGCTCTGAGCTGAGTGTGGTCAAACAGTTCAAATACCTGGGACATGTCATCACTGAAACCCTACATGATGACCCGGACATTGAGAGGGAGCGCAGGGCGTTGGCTGTCAGAGGCAATATGCTGGCCCGTAGGTTCGCCCGTTGTACACCGGAGGTAAAAATAACTCTATTTAAGGCTTATTGCCAGACATTTTACACGGGTGGCCTGTGGGTCAAATACACACAACGAGCATACAATGCCCTGCGCGTCCTCTACAACAATGCCTACAGAATGCTGATGGGACTGCCCCGGAGATGCAGCGCTTCAGGTATGTTTGTGAGCGCGCGCGTGGATGGTTTCCACGCCGTCATGCGCAAAAAATATGCATCGCTGAGAAGGCGACTAAGGGGTAGTCACAACAGCATTCTGAATATTATTGCTGAAAGAATGTGTCAATGTGGCATCCAAAAGCAATGGGTTGATAAGCTCAGGGGATGTGTAATGTACGACATGTAATAATTACATGTCGTATATTACACATCTTATATCCCACTTACATCACACTTATATCTTACAATTATTGTAAGATATAAGTGTGATTAAGTATTATTATTATAGGTTTAAGTAGTAGTAAGTAACTTGTTTGTGTGTTTTTAAATATGGATCTTGTTATCCGAAATAAATGAATTTTATTTTATTTATTTATTTTTATTTAGATTTAACTGGCAACCGCACACTGAATATGTGTGCAACAAACTTAGATCACTTCTAGGAAGATTAAATATACTGAAATATAGGATCCCATACAATACCTTAAGAATTTTATACCTAGCATTTGCCGATTCGGTTATACGATACGGTCTCAGCAGCTATGGACGATCGTACAAAACCAATCTAGCCAATATATGTAATCTGCAGAAAACAATATTAAAAAATATTATACCGAACAATATAAATATAACTTACAGTAATGAATACTCTCACCTTTTCCAATATTGCAAGGTACTTCCCGTACAAAACATGGTCAAACTTTCCATACTCAAGGAAGAATATAAATACAATACAATACAATACAATACAAATACTCTTTATTGCACACCTCACACAAACAAAGCAGTTAAAAAGAGAAACAATACAATAACATGTAGGTAGAGGTAGACAACAGGCGGTCTTATCGCTGAAGAGCGATCTCTTCCAGACAACCTTTGGGTATCGGAGAAAGAGATAAAACTAGATTATGTAGTAGGTGGTGCAGAGATTATAATAAGCCAAAAATCAAAATAATTATATCAATACACGTACATAAATAGCTCTATATATAAACATACATACACAATCATACATATATACAAATAACACAAATAAAAATATATAAATATAATACATAAACAGTCAGCCAATAATAATAATAGTAAGACAATCGGGGTTAAGGGAGAGACAAATAATGTTCTTTAAGAAGAGATTTGAAGTTACCTATAGATTTAGCTTGTCTTATATCAAGAGGGAGAGAGTTCCACAGTCGAATAGCCTTAAAAGTGAACGAACTACTGTAAAATTTCGAAGATGACGTAAATACATTACCAAGTTACGAGTAAATGAATACCACCGTAACATTAGGCTAAGGAGTTTATCCAATACGCACAGATATGCACTACCAAAAAATAAAAACGTTTACGGCGTGAGAACTAATCATTACATCCTTCCAAAATTAATAAATAGCCTACCAAAACACATACAAGATTTATACCTATCCAACGCTACATCAACCAAAGATGTAAACAAGTATTATATGTCAAGTAACAACTATGATTACGCCTTGTAATAACCTAGTGATAGATCTGTTATTGTTAATTAGCGTTAGGTACAGTAAACTGAAAGAAAGTATATTGGTTTCACCTTACACGATTCTCACCTCACACTATATGTGCTTGAATCTCGTTTAGTAAAATAATAGCGTGAAGGTAATGCAAGTACTTACATGGCAAATAGTCCGAACTCTAGCTTTAAATAAGCCATTAATGGCTTTAGCACATAAAACAGGAAACTGCGATAAAATTATTTGGAACTTAAAAAAAAAAAAAAAAATACTAGGAACACTGCTGACACTTGAGCAAATATTACGAATGCCATTTAATTCAAAATGGCTACGCAAATAGTATACAAACTTAACCAAGATATTGTGGACACACATTGGAAAAAGATCTTAGGCATTTGATCAAAAAATTGGATGACTTGGACAAAGGGTGGTATCCACTTGTCCAAGATCTTTGTCCAATGTACATTGCGTCTCACATTTTTTAAGGCAAAATATAAGCCGCAAATTCATATTGGACAAAGATCTTGGACAAGTGAAATGGGCATACGTCAAAGAAATTAAATAAATATTAAATATACACATTGGACAAGTGGAATACCACCCTTAGATTCTATTCGCAGCTTAGTTACTATCACTACAAATCGCGGCGTTAAGATATATTAAGGGTGACGGGTGAGGTGGGGTTAAAACAAGTTACAGAATAGCTATGCAGATCCCTTAAGATCCTTTCTATGAAGGCGACGCCCAGCGAAAAGTTACAAAAGGTTTTTAATAGAAAAAAAAAAAAACGAATTGAGAACCTCCTTTTCTTTGAAGTCGGTTAAAAGCAGTCGTGTCGCCGCCACGTTATCTGCTGCTGCTGTCTGCATGTACCTTAACTCTAACAGCGGTGACCTTCCTCACCGCGAGGAACACAACACCATTGATAACTGAGGAAGTAGTTGTTTTTAATTTTAATATTAGGTAGGGAATCTTATCCTGATGTCTGTATTTTTTACCTGACTTGTGTACAATAAAGACTTAACATACATACATATAATTTGACATATGTATTGAGAAGCTGAGTAACGGCTAATATTTTTTTTATTTTTTATACATTTTCAGGAGAATAAAAATAAAGTTACGCCGCTGCTACCGGGCTACAGAGTGAAACTGACATAATTTTGTGATGGATTATGAATACATATATTTTAAAAATATTGACACCAAAATGTTTTATTTGTGCTTTTATCAGTAATCTTTTAAGTATTCCTTTCTCTGCTGTTTTGTTGGAAAGTAAACATTTCAAATCTGAGAGAAAATAGTAAGCCTGGCCTGGCTTATACCCACTTTTCAATTTATGAACTTATATTAAAGAGGCGGCAGGGCACAGCAGAATGTCATCTTGCTCATATTTGGAGCAAGCCAGCCTCAAGCCCATCATATTTGGAGCGAGCTAGCCTCAAGCCCATCATATTTGGAGCGAGCCAGCCTCAAGCCCATCATATTTGGAGCAAGCCAGCCACAAGCCCATCATATTTGGAGCGAGCTAGCCTCAAGCCCATCATATTTGGAGGGAGCTAGCCTCAAGCCCATCATATTTGGAGCAAGCCAGCCACAAGCCCATCATATTTGGAGCGAGCTAGCCTCAAGCCCATCATATTTGGAGCGAGCTAGCCTCAAGCCCATCATATTTGGAGCAAGCCAGCCACAAGCCCATCATACTTGGAGCGAGCTAGCCTCAAGCCCATCATATTTGGAGCGAGCTAGCCTCAAGCCCATCATATTTGGAGCGAGCTAGCCTCAAGCCCCTCATATTTGGAGCAAGCCAGCCACAAGCCCATCATACTTGGAGCGAGCTAGCCTCAAGCCCATCATATTTGGAGCGAGCTAGCCTCAAGCCCATCATATTTGGAGCGTGCCAGCCTCAAGCCCATCATATTTGGAGCAAGCCAGCCACAAGCCCATCATATTTGGAGCGAGCTAGCCTCAAGCCCATCATACTTGGAGCGAGCTAGCCTCAAGCCCATCATATTTGGAGCGAGCTAGCCTCAAGCCCATCATATTTGGAGCGAGCCAGCCTCAAGCCCATCATATTTGGAGCAAGCCAGCCACAAGCCCATCATATTTGGAGCGAGCTAGCCTCAAGCCCATCATATTTGGAGCGAGCTAGCCTCAAGCCCATCATATTTGGAGCAAGCCAGCCACAAGCCCATCATACTTGGAGCGAGCTAGCCTCAAGCCCATCATATTTGGAGCGAGCTAGCCTCAAGCCCATCATATTTGGAGCGAGCCAGCCTCAAGCCCATCATATTTGGAGCAAGCCAGCCACAAGCCCATCATATTTGGAGCGAGCTAGCCTCAAGCCCATCATATTTGGAGCGAGCTAGCCTCAAGCCCATCATATTTGGAGCAAGCCAGCCACAAGCCCATCATACTTGGAGCGAGCTAGCCTCAAGCCCATCATATTTGGAGCGAGCCAGCCTCAAGTTTTATGAACCCATGTTTTACCCTCGACTGTAGAGATAAAAATATCTGTCCAAAATTACACTTTTAAGGCAAGCCTTTATGCAGCCATTAACTGCTTGTCAAGATGATTCAGCTGAAGGGACCTAATGCAGTGGTTTTGCTATATGTCAGTAATATGGGGTGGAAATATATTTTGGGTCAGTGAGGGCAGCTACCAGATCATGTGTTGCTAGGCGAAAATGATCTTAGGAGACCTTCCTTCGATTTCAAATTAATTTTAAATTAATTATTTAAGCATTTTTTTTTAGTGACTCACTACAAGCCAGGCCGCGCAGGACCCTTTTGCTCTTTATTTAAGGAAATAAATGGCTTATGATAAAATATATATATTGTTAGATCTTCAACGGTTTTAAAAATGCCTTAAACGGCCCTGATGACATTAGCTGTCATTTTACGCGGGAATAGTGCTAGATTGTCACTTTTTGATAGATTCTTGTAGTTGTTGGTTTGTATAAACGTCGCTCTTGAGATTATTATTGTTTAATATTAGATTTTATGTAAATTCATTGAATATTTGTAGAAAATGTGATTATAATCGTTATCTTTCAACCGTGTGACTTTCATTGCTAAAATCAGAAGTGAGACACGGTATTTCATTAGCCCACAAGGCGTTAATACCTACGACGCGCTTAGCTAACCTATCGTGTTCTAAGCTGAAGTTATCGCTAAAAATATGTAACTCTCGTTTGCAATATGTCTAAGAGCAACGTTCAGACAATCTAATTGGATCCCATTGACTCGCAAGGGATCAAAAGTGTTATAATCGATCGATGCGCACACGCTGGTGGCGCGAAAAATGGCCGCCATTTCGCTAAAATTCCGTGTTCGTATCGGCGTTAACGAACATGACAAATACCTCACAATCGGTGTGGTTATGTTTCGGTCGGTAACTACAGAGCATTAAGCGTGTTATTAATGTTTGGTTCCGAGGCGATCTGCATTAAGTGTCCACAGGTCAGCCGTCAAATGTCGGGAGGGTCATTTTACAAGCTGCAACGGGAGCTGCCTAGTAACTGCACCTCCAGCGGTCAGTTCCAGACTCCATGGGTCTCCTTGAGTTGTCAAGTACTCATGTAGCAGTTGAGTCAACAGTTCCAGTGTACATACAACCTCATTTCCTGAGCTGCGTTGGATGCTCCGGACTTGGCAGAGTGAGACAAGTGGCGATACACATGCAAGTAGTAGATGGGTAATTACTCATTTAAAAAAAAAAAATGAGTACCTACTGCCAATGGATCAGAGCAGGTATGAAGAAAACTTTTAAATCAATATGAGCGTTGAATTGTAGCATATTCATGTTATGAGATGCAATTTCCTACTGTGTTAGTGGATCTAGTAAAGTACTAGTGTCATATTTAGCATTACTAGACTCAAACTATGAACTTGCCATCATACCTTAGTGAGATAAGTAGGATGAGAATTGCAAGTGCCATTAAGTAAAAAAAATGCCAACACACAAGTAGTTCTTGTATTTACATGCTGTTATATACATTATCATGTGAGTCATTGATTTCACTGTCAAAGAATTTGGTTTTCAAAGTGTGGTAGAAATATTAAAACAAAGTTAGCGGTGTGAGTGACCAAATTTTTGGCACTAGCAATTTAGATAAGCATGGAGTGCCTAGTAGCCTATGGCTGTACTTATCTAGTAACATTATTGCCTTAGAAGGTACCTGAGAAAGTTGTCAGTAGTTCAGTGGCACAGAATGTGTTTTGATTCTAATTAGCACATGTACTGTTTTGATGACATATAGTGAGACTTCATTCTAAACTTGTGTAATGTGATATGACAAAATGACAACAAGCCTAGGTATCATGTTTGAATTTCATGGGACAAAGTGAGAAGTCAAATGGGTATGATTGCTAGATTTTCAGGTCAGTAATTGCATTGGATTTGACAGATACATGAAAACACATACAACCTTTTATTGAGTTTGCAATGTGTGTTTGCTTGTATGCATGTAGACATATGTAGTTATGTATGTTGACTTGTTTAGTTCAAGTCTTGCAGATCAAGTTTAGCCAACTTCTTGAAGTCCAAATTGGATTGAAGTTGAAATTATGAAAGTTCAAACATTTGAGTTTGTCGGATGACAATGCCATCAGGCTGGTCTGATGAGGTTGACACAGGCTAGTCATTTTGGCTCTTTGATTACACATAGTTAGACATGGTAGACCCATCATGTTAGCATGAGCAATGAGTTTTTGGAATAGTCTTAATGATTAGTTGATGACTGTGCAAAGACAGGTACAGTCGGCCAAAATAGAAGTGGCTACCAAAGCATGAAGTTTTTGACAAATTGTTTTTATATTTGTGCTGTTACATAAACAGAGTGATTGTAGAAGCTGCAATTCTAACTAGTTGTTCTCAGTTTACAGATAGAATATGTCTGTCATCATGTGCAGACTAATATTAACTTATGTCCATAATCATTGAATGGTTACTGAATGGGGCTTAAATAATTTGTGGTGATAGTTAATGATTGAACCAAGTAGACATGAAAGCCCTGTTGGTTTTTATTTCATTAGTTATGAAATATAACATGAAGAATAATCTAGTGAACTGTACATCCTAGTGAAACTTGGATGACAGGCTGGTTAAATAGTTAGCTGCAATGTTTACCAGAGCTAGTATCAAGAAGGTGCACTACTTTTAACCCTTTGAATGCAATCGACGTTGTAAGTTGGTCGTACCTATCAGTGCTGGTAGCTAGATAGTGCCTAGATAGGTTGTACTAGTAAGCAAGTCTACACATAGTGAGCGACCCCACATCCAAGCAAGTTTTGTTTTGCTTGATTGAAGCTATGATTGAATGTGGTTATTGTTTGTAGCGAGACTGTCTAAGGCAACTTGATCTATTTGATTTGATGGCTCAACTCTGTTGATTTGTAGATGTAGATCATGCCAGATGTTATTTTGACTTGATAAGTTACATACTTGGATTTATTTGTATGCATGACAGTGAAGGAAGCATTTGCCCAGCGGTATGTGCTAAAAATTACTGAAGTAATGAGTCAGTGAGAGCCGAACGGGTCTGACGAAAAGAGTTTACGTGGATGATGGTGGTACACTTTGCTGTATGTGAACTGTTTTCCAATGAGAAGCGACAATAGTCCAATAGACAGCGACTCATTGTAATGGAAGTGTTTGTAGGAGCAATTGTACTTGGTAATTCATTTTGTTGGCAGTGGCTGTCTACTGTAAGAAGAGGACGCTATTAACTGCGGTTGATATGCGGGTCTCATGAGGAAGCCAGAAAATCAGCCAGCGAGTACTGATGCTGCTACTGCTGATGCTGTGAAGAGGATAGTGGTGCCTGGAGTCAAGGACTGCTTTCCTGGTGGCTATGAACTGCGGTTCATAAGCCGATCCTGCTATCTGGTGCGGTGGAAAGAATGGAGATGCCTGGAGGCATGCACAACTTTCTTGGACGCTCTTGACTGCGGTTGATGAGCGAGTTCTCTTATCTGAGAATGTGCAGAGGAGAGTTGTTAGAGTCATGCGCTGCTTTCATTGTTGTTCGTGACAGTTGTGATTCGGTTTATCATAAGCCCACTCCATACCCTCTTTTCTCTCGAGTCAGAAAACATTTTAATTTTGCAGTCCCTCTAATAGTCTTTATTTGGCCAACAAATGTATCTCGACGTACCCTTACCTACTGTTACTGACTGACTTACTCGTACAAGATGAAAAGAATCACAATAAGACATTAATGATAGTAGACGTGTGTGCAGGTTAACAAGCACGCCTGCTGTGCTTTTGTTAACGGTTGTTGACATGTTTTTGTCAATTGCAGGTTGACATGTTGTTGTCGACATTTTAGTTTGAGCAGGATGACATGTCGTTGTTGACATTTTTGTCAATTGCAGGTTGACATGGTATTGTCAACGTGAGCAGGTTGACATGCTAGTGGGACGCCTCTAGCCTCTGTTAACGTCATACATGGTGCTGGTTAACAAGCGCTTGTGATGCCTTGTTGCACATGTATGTAGAAGGGTATTTGCGTGGCTTTTCGAGCGAGCGTTGGGACGGATCAACTCTCATTATCCTGTACGCGGGAATGGCATTTGATCTAACTGGCGTGCGTGCGGGGTTTCACGTAGTTTACCAGCAGGTTAACAAGTGGGTGAGATCCTTGTTAACATTGGAGGAGGGGGACTTGTGTTCTCAGCTTCCTGGGTGATGAAGGGGAACGTTTCCAATCTCAATGGTGCACATGTGCAGCCGAGTAGGCAATCCTACTTTGGCTGATAATGAGACGTCTCAGTGAATGTTTTTTAAAAGCTGATGAATGATTTCTGGTTTCGTATGATGAATGAACCATGATGATATGATGGTCATGTAAGGATGAATGAATTAGTTGTGGTGATGCGATAGTGATAAACATTACTTTCAATGTATGAATTGCTATGTCTCTGGTGAATAAGAATGTTTGAGTGAAGATTGAAAAGAAAGTAATGTTGAATAAGGCATGAGTATGGAGACTAAGGTCATAATGTTTCAGATGGTCCTAATGCTGGTTCTCCAGAAGCCAGCGAGCAAGAAACATCGGGAGCGGAGCCACGAGTTGCCGACTTCGTGCAGCAGTTGCTGGCTTCGTGCAACAGCTGTCGAGTCCGTGCAACAGTTGCTGACTCCGTGCAGCAGCTGCTGACTCCGTGCAATAGCTGCTGCTGGTGTTGGTGATGAAGAGCGGAAGATGCAGTCGAGGACGATGCACGGTCAGGAGAGGCCGTGTTAGATCTTCAACGGTTTTAAAAATGCCTTAAACGGCCCTGATGACATTAGCTGTCATTTTACGCGGGAATAGTGCTAGATTGTCACTTTTTGATAGATTCTTGTAGTTGTTGGTTTGTATAAACGTCGCTCTTGAGATTATTATTGTTTAATATTAGATTTTATGTAAATTCATTGAATATTTGTAGAAAATGTGATTATAATCGTTATCTTTCAACCGTGTGACTTTCATTGCTAAAAATATATATATATTTATTTATTTATTTATATATTTCATAGTAAATCAGAAATCAGTTATGTGCAGTTCTTCTATGCACAATTATAATTGACTGTCAACAGAAAGGGTCTACTGTATTCATTAAAACTCTAACAACTTAAACTCTTATTTACCTTTTTATGGGTATAACTAGACGGGCCAATCAACTATTTTTTGACTCTTATTGCCATGGTTATGTCTCCTGGGTCACTTAAAAATTATGATTTTTACACTTTCACACATTTGACATAAGTATTGGTAACCCCATTCTATGGTGGGGCATCTCCTAATCATGCTAGGAGTCTAATGTAGAGTAATATTACTTAGCAACTCAGTTACTATAGATAGAGCAACTGGCAATATCGAAATTTGTGTAGATTTGGGATTCTAAGTATATTGCCAGTTGCATTTTTGACTTAGGCTTTTTTAAGTTCTCTCTATTTCTGCAATATTTTATATTAAATTAACATAACATGCTTAAACATTGGTAGGTATAGTTTACATTGCATGCAATGCAAGAGATAAACAATAAAAGGGAGACGGAAATAGAGATGAGAAGATGAATTAAAAGACATAGCAGGAGTCATAATAATATGGAATGGGCACTAGCAGATCCCACCTCTGTTGGTAATGTTGTTTCACCAAATAATCAGTTAAAAACGCCTGTTTTTCTAAGATCATTTTAGCCGCCTGGATTAGCTCGCCCTTCCTCTCCCAGCGACCCACATATGGGTAAGGGTATAAGAACCCGACCCTTGCGTTTTTTCATGTCCCCCGCTCCCACTGACCCACATATGTGTCAGGGCATTCGTGTCCCGCTACATATGGGTCAGTGGGTAACCCGGTATTTTAAACCTAGCCCAAGTGGTAAATATGGTTTAAATTACTTAAAAATATAATTTACAACCGGGAGATGCGGTAAACAACAGACGCAAAAATCGGGGAGGCCGGAATTCTGACCCATAGTGGGTCAGCGGGAACGAACGGACCAGTTGAGCCGATTTCCAGGAGGGAATGGGTTAATTCACTATGCAAGCTTGAAATACCGATGGCCGTGTAAAAAGTTTGCTCATCGCTCATGAATCTCCGAGACGGCCCCATAAAAGCCAGTTGGATTGTTTCGCCAGTGGATCTCGGATCTCGGAAAACTCAGTAGAGTTGAGTAGACATTATTTGTTGAATAAGTTGGTAAATAAGCGAAGATTCAATTTCAAAAATGCTTACCATTAACCATACGACCCCAATTTTAGAGGACTCCAATTTCAATCAATTTCACAATATTAGTTACTGCGGATCGTACACTTTTTCCGGCTTTGCACGACCGAAGATCCATTGAATTAGCCAAAAGTGCCTTCGCTCACAAGTACAACAACGATATAAATGATGATCATTTAAATACTGTGGATCATTTAATGATCCACAGTATTTCATTTTTAATGAACTTAAGACGCCGCGGTTCGGTTCAATCAATTCACAATAATTCTCGCAAATCGCGCCTTTTGGCCTCCTCGCTTCTTGCCGCCAACTTACTTGCCGCTTTGTCAATGTCACTTTTGTTTATAATGTTTTATAGCGCCACCTCTGAGGTAACTGTGTAAACCACGTGGCAAACACACATCTAATTGATATAAAAAGAGAGAGGTCAGAGCTTGGACCAGGTAGCACAGTATATTATTTATTGTTACATGTTAGTTTAATTAATGCAATGATTTGCTTATATTTGCGTAGCAAGGGAATAACAACATGGATAAAAGTATTTGTAACTACCGGGTCTGCCAAGTGCCAAGGGCAAAAAACAGTAATGGTACCAACATACAGGTTAGTACAGTTTATTTATGTTGCGTTCAAATTATGTATTTTGTCTATGATTAATATAAATTAGTTTTGAGGCGGTTCCAAGGTGGTTGAAAAAGAAATAATAATTCTTGAAAATTAACTTTTTATAATAATAAAAGAACGTAGTTGTTATATTCTCTTTGATAATAAATTTACAACCAAAGTTAAGTACTTAATACATTAACTTCGATACTAACAATAAACTTACTGCAACAAGAGTAGTTTGTTTGTTTGTTTTTGAAGAGTAGTTTGAAGTCCACATAAAATTATAAGGTGCCTTGCAAATTGTGCGCCAAGTGGCTATTTCATTGAGCACACAACAAACAATGCAATTTGTCACACTTACTTGGTATCGTTATATAATAATAAACGTTATTAATTGCTGTCTCATTTCAACTGTTACAAATGGTTTTAACTACTTAATTGCCACGATGTGAAATTACCTTTAAGCATTCTATTATATTTGTCGACCGGTTAGGGGGTGTATACATGTAATGATTTGTCAGCCCCAATTTATCAGAATCTGACTAATTGCTATCGTCTGCACGTCTAGCATGGGACGGCCGCGACATACTCTCGATTTTTATCGCACTATACCTATTGTTCTAAGTGTTCTAATAAGAGAGAGACGGATAATTGCGAGAAAAATCGAGAAAGCTCGCGCGCCGTCGCGTGCTAGCCGTGCAGGAGGCATGTTGCGCTGCTGATCCAACTGTCAAACGAGTTGTACTGACAAAATGCATACAACACAATTTGGACCATGGAAATATTTATGATCAGCCATGTTTTCTGTCAGATAATTTTGAAGTAAAATATTTTAAATATTATATACTAATTTGTTGATAGCCTTTCCACAAATTTAACACGCATTTATTTAATAGTTTGTATTTAAAGGTGTCATAGTGCTATACAAACGCGTTTTATAGTCGACGCTTTGATGTCTTTGTATTTTTTTTAAACCAGGTTTGCCCCTGCAAATTTTTGGAAAAATAAATAATACCACAATTATGAGAATGCTTTCGTATGGCAATATTGTTTTTACTAACTGGTATCCCTACATTTCCACAATTTGTCCGAAATTGGATGCGACAAACCAGAAGTGATAATTTTATGGTTTGTAGAGTCCATTAGCTTAGTGGGTAGTGACGAAGCTGAAGGTCCTAGGTTGGAATCCCGGTAAAGGAGACGCTACACGAGCGAAATCGGCATAACTGCCAAGAAAGGTTACAGAAAATCTAGTATGTGACCTTGATTTGGTTGGCCGCCGTGCTTCCGACACGTATCCACACTGGCCGAATAACCCTGCAGGACTGCATGCATCTCCTTAAAGACAATATTTGTGTGATAAGCATAAATGTTATATGTGTATGTATGTTATTGTTGTGTTATGTTGTAGGTATGTGTGTGTATTATGTTGTGTATTGGGCAATGCCTGAAATAAAGAAGAATAATAATAATTAATATTTGTTGGTGAGTCTTGGATGTTTTCAAAGTATTTAAAGTATCTATAGTTGAAGTGTGTAAACAATATGTCAAATAAATATATTTATAAATAACAGAATCCGTTAAGCCCATTACTAGCGATGGAATTTAGCCCAAAAATGAAAAGAATCGCAACTATAGTTATAATTAGAAGTATTGTCTCTTTCTACGTAAATTATAAAATATTGTACAGGATTACCTACTGGTTACAATGGAATTTTCAAATTTAATTCAATTCGATTTGATTCAATCTTTTATTCATAAAATCACAATTTTACATGTCAAAAACTTAACCTACAATTTTTACATTAATATTATTAAAAAAAAAATATGATGAATGTTGCAACGAAACGAAACGTTAAATTGTAATCAAATCAATACGCTTAGTACTCTAACAATGATCACATATTCTGTAGAACTGTTTATTGTTCGCTAACCGATTTCTTATATTGTTTTGTACATTAAAATTAAATTAAATTAAAAAATGAAAATTCTCTTTTTTTCTTTAACTAGTTATAATCAAACAGTGACCGGTAGTACATACGTACGTACGTACGTAGTACATACTACTTATCTAAACCAACTACTCTTACGAACAAAAACTTTTAATATCCAAATTCATAATTATCATTATCGATCCTACCCTAAAGGTGCCGCTACGCCTACGACATTTGCGGACTGCATGCATAAGTGGTTTAAAATTTGCGTTCAAATTTGACAATTACAATGTAAAATATTAAAACAATATGCTTTGATAGGTAGGTATATATTACATAATTTTCAATTAAATTTATTTGAATGAAATTTGTGGATAACGAAACACTTTGCAGATCATGCAAAATCCATGATCCAAATTTTGATGTGCATGCTATTTCTCAGTACAACTCGTTTGAAAGTTGGATCACTAGCGTAACATGCTTCAGACAATAGCAATTAGTCAGCTTATGATAAATTGGGGCTGACAAATCAGAACATGTATTAAGAGACCTTAGAGAGAGAAGACAGAAAGTTCTCTCATGGAGTCTATACATGTCATACAATTTATCAGAAGCTGACTAATTGGTATTGTCTGGAGGCATGTTGCGCTGCTAATCCAACTGTCAAACGAGTTTTACTGACAAACTGTATGCACATCACAATCAACACAATAGGGGCGTAGACACTAAATAATGTCATATTTTCTCGAAAAAGGATAAAAAATGTAGTCAAATGGAGAAAAAATCAAAGCAAAAGGTTAAATAATCACGAAGTTATGATTGTCCAAAGTTTTAAGAAGAGGTATGTTCTGTCCCTTTTTCGTAAAACGCAACTTCCTATGAAACGATGACGCTGGAAGAATGTGACGTCACAGAAGACGGCAACGTGCCGCGCCGCATCGCGGTCGGCGGGGCCGTCGACGCTGCCCCCCGGCAGCACCCTATATTGTGACGTCACACACCGTTTGTGTTTTCTCTCTCTAACAAGCAATACTAAAACTTTCGTAGCTTCGTAATTCTTTGAGATATCTGAATGGGATTTTCGTCACTAGGCATATTTTTTTGCCTTCTTTCTTTTGGAGTCATTATAATTTTCGAGTCTACACCCGTATTTGGACCCTGGAAATATTTATGATCAGCCAGTATTCTGTCCGATAATTTTGAAGTATATATAAGGGTATAACAATCTGTAATTAGAATAGCCTTTCCACAAATTTAACACGCATTTATTAAAAAGTTTATGTTAAAGGTGTTATATAGTACTATAAATACGCGTTTAGTCGACTTGAGTCGCGCTTTGATGTCATTGTATTTTTTTTAATCACGTTTGCATCTTACTGCGAATAGCGATATCTTAGGAAAAATAAATACTATCACATTCATGAGAGTGCTTTGGTATGGTAAAGAAATTGTTACTAACAATGTCATATATTATGCTGAAACCGAGAGCCTGGTCAGAATACCGCATACAAACTGAACCCTATAATGCTGTTGTGGAATTTCACACATATATATACACACACACACACACACACACTCGCATACGCACTCATACATACGCACACACACACATGCTGCATGACAACAGAATAATTTATAACTACCTTTCCTTAACACTACTGTAGAACTTGTTTATTCGCACTCGCAGACTACAAAGATACAGGCTTAGCATAGTTTGGAGTCTGATGGGTATACCCTATATCATGTTATAAGTGTTATGTGAAATAAATCATGTATTATTATTATTATTATTAAATGGTATCCCTAAATTGCCACAATTTGGCAGCAATTGGATGCGACAAATCCGAAGTGATAATTGTATGGTTTGTAGAGCCCATCACAACATCCAATAGAGGCGCAACTATGGTTACAATGAAATGTATGTATTTATTACTTATGTCATTGCAACTATAGCTGCGTTACTATTAGCTGTTGTGTTAAATTGATACGTTTGTAACCAAGTAAATCAATAACATTAAATCGGTCAACAAATTACTTTATTTTCTTTGAAACCGCTTGCTAACCGCGTTCAATCCACATTAGGAGGACAGAAATAATGTTGTATCTCTAAATAACTTGATAATATTTACAAAACTGCTTCTAGCATTTTGTATCGCGACATTAGTATTTATATTTAATTTAATCGTTTATTTATTTCCGTAAAGAGTTTTTTAAGTCGATAAAAATCATTATGTTTGGCTGAACATTGCCGAGCAATGTGTATTTTAAAACTATAAGTACCATAAGCAATTTCTTGACGTCCGACGCCGCTCTTTCTCTTTTTGTCAAATTGGCAACGCTGTTGCTAACGCCATTTTTGTTATACGCTCGAAGCTCCATAAGGTGACTTTTTTTTACTCATTAGCAAGTTTGATGAGTGCGAGAGAGAAAATCGAATGGGATTGATGTATGTAGCTTCAACTAGTCTGAATATTTTCTTCGAAGCTTATTTACGACGTTTCTCATTGTCTATGCTATAGATACGCATCCCGAGCGATACATACGGTATAAAGCTTTTAGTGACAAATGTATAGTAAAAATGAAGGAAAACGCCGTACTTAAGTGGCAAAAAGTGTACAATCCCACCGGCCCCCAGCCCCGACCTCGCCATGGCCACCGCGCGGTCGCCATCAAAGATTTGATGATAGTTTTCGGTGGTGGAAACGAAGGCATCGTTCACGAGCTTCATGTCTTCAACACCACGACAAACCAATGGTTCGTGCCAGTCACCAAAGGGGAGGTGCCTCCGGGATGCGCCGCATACGGCTTCGTAGTCGACGGAACGCGCCTGCTGGTTTTCGGCGGCATGGTGGAGTACGGCAAGTATTCTAACGATCTGTACGAATTGCAAGCCTCCCGGTGGGAATGGAAGCGGTTGAAGCCGCTGCCGCCGAAGCAGGGCCTGCCGCCGTGCCCGCGCCTCGGGCACAGCTTCACGCTGCTCAACGGCAAGGTGTACCTGTTCGGAGGATTGGCCAACGAGAGCGACGACCCGAAGAACAACATCCCGAGGTACCTGAACGACCTGTACACACTAGAGCTGTACCCCAACTCCTCGATGACAGTGTGGGATATCCCGCTCACGTACGGACAGTCCCCGCCGCCGCGCGAGTCCCACAGCGGAGTCTCATACACCGACAGGCATAGTGGCAAATCATCACTTATTATATATGGAGGTATGAGCGGGTCCCGTCTTGGCGATTTGTGGGTATTGGATGTAGACAGTATGTCATGGTCCCGGCCCGAGGTAGGCGGCCCGGCGCCCCTGCCGCGCTCCCTGCACACAGCTACCGTAGTCGGCCACCACATGTACGTATATGGGGGCTGGGTGCCCCTTGTACCCGATGAATCCAAGCTAGCTACCCACGAGAAGGAATGGAAATGCACGAATACACTAGCCTCTCTCAACCTAGAGAATATGACCTGGGATAATATAGCCCTGGACAAGTTCGAGGACTGCGTGCCGCGAGCGAGGGCGGGCCACAGCGCCGTCGCCATACAGACAAGACTCTACATATGGTCTGGGCGGGACGGATATAGAAAAACATGGAATAATCAGATTTGCTGCAAAGATCTGTGGTACCTGGAGGTCGGAGTGCCACCGCAGGCGGGGCGGGTGGCGCTAGTGCGCGCCGGAACCACGTCGCTGGAGCTGTGCTGGCCTGCCATGAACACCGTCACCACCTACCTGCTGCAGGTGCAGAAGTGTGGCAAGGTGGCGCCAGCGCGCTTTCCCGCCGCCGTCGAGCCCGTGGCCGCGGCGCCGCCCGCCTCTCCCTCCGCGCAGCCCGACGCGGCTAAAGCCTTCGGCCTCACCTCGCCCACGCCCATCGGCCTACCACCCTCACCTATGGAAATGCCCGCGCGCGCCACACCGATATCCGCCCCCTCCCCCGCAGCGTCGCCCGTTACGACACCACAGAAGATCATGGCGGGCGCTATTAAGGTTCCCGCGCAGGCCGCCGTCAAGATATCGCCGGGGACGCCCGCGCTGAAGCAGGCTACGTACCACGGCAAGACAGTCGTGAAGTCACCGGCAGGCTCGTCACAGATTAAGGTCGCGGCGGTGACGCCTCAGGGCGTGACGCGCATCGTGAGTGCGGCTAGCACGCCGGGCGCCATGGCGTCTGCGCGCGTCAGCACGGCCCCGACGCAGCTCGTGCTGGGCTCGGCCACAGGTGGGACTCCGCGCTTTGTACAAGTCAAAGCGGGCGGCGCGGGCGGCATGCCCGTCAAACTCGGCGCTGGTAGCGCCGTGAAGTTAACCGGCGGACAAATACCGCTTAAACTCGGCGCGGGTATACAGGGCGTGCAGGGCGCCAAACTGACGGCGGCTGGCGTACAGAAGGCTGGCGGCGTTCTAAAACTCGGCCCGGGCAACGTCAAGATCGGCACTAGCAACGTCCTGGTGAAGACCGCAGGCGGAATGCCCGTCCAGGCGGGCGCAGGCATACACAAGGTCACCGGCGGCATGCCCGTCAAGCTCGGTGGCAGCGGCCTCCCGGTCATCAGCAGCAGCGGCACCCTCCAACTCGCCGGCTCGCCGCTCCAAGGTCAAGTAAAGGCGCCGGTGTACAAGATCGTGACGGCCAAGTCCGGCGAGCAGACGGTGACTGCCACGACGGCGTCGGGGGCGGGCGGCGTGATGCGGACGGGCACCAACGCCGGTATCCCCGTCATCATCAAGAAGACGCCTGGCGGCGGAGCGCAGGCCTCCAACGCGCCGCAGTACGTGACGCTCGTGAAGACGTCGACGGGCATGACGGTGGCGACGATGCCGAAGATGGCCATGATGCAGAGCAGGCCGGCGGCGCCAGCGGGCGGGGCGTCGAGCGCGGGCCTGGCGCCGGGCGCGACGATCGTGAAGCTGGTGTCGGCGAACACGGTGGGCGGCAACAAGATCATCACGCTGCCGTCGAACATGCTACAGCTTGGCAAGGCGGGCGTGGGCGGCAAGCAGACGATCGTGATCACCAAGTCGGCGGGGCAGGGCGCGCCGCCCGCGCCGCCGCAGTAGCCTGCCAGAGACCTATAATATTACTGTGAAACACTGCTAGTGTCCGAACTATAGTATATTTTAAATCATAATATAGTTTATGAGTTTTTTTTTGTATGTTATATGGGTCTGTGTAGAAAGTGTCCTCATAGAGTTTTTACTAAAATATTTTAATAACTCCTAATATAAACATATTATTGTAATGTCCTGATTTTCCGCTCATGTTTTAACTCAATGTTGATCTGTCTTGTGGCTTGTATGTGGCTGCATACACTTGTGGGAGTCTGCAGTTACTTTAGTTTGTGACTTGATTTGACTTATGTGAAAGTGCCTCCGGAACGATTCAGCTCGTAATATTAACATGCATTGGGCAAGAATTGTGTAGAATTGTCTCTTAACTTATTGTTAGGTTATATTTCTATTATACATATTAATATTTTTTTACAACAATCATGTATTGACAGTACATATCCGTAAATCGACTAACTGTAGCCATGTCTACGTCTGATTTGCTAGAATGCTGATTTAAACCGATGTAAGGGATGAATTGAAGTTTCTGTCTTCCTCATACCGCTGAAATCTTGCAATTATTTTTAGACCCTTTGAGCATGACGGTGTTTAGGATGCTAGTTATAATTTGGATATTTATGCTTCTTGACTGGGTTTTAGTGCCTGCCCGGAGCAGTTTCCACCAGGTGGAGCTCCGCAGCCACTATGAACAAGGAGCAAAGATTTGTTTCTTATTTTTATTCAAATCACGACATAATATGCACTATTTAAGTTTTATATGACAAGACGTTGTGTTTCTTTGGCATTGCTCTAGTGTTGGTGATAATAATGGTGGTCTAATATTCTTTGGACTGAGGCTATTTTAGTTATTGACTTGAATTTCAAAGCCAACACCTTTGCGATGCAGATTTTGTTGACTACCGCTGGTAGGATAACCATCAGTTAAAGGGCACTTCCATTTAATTACATAATGACAATTTTATTGATAAATATTATCAATAATTGTTCGGTATCGCCATAAAAATGCAGAGTATTATTGTGGAAGGAATCTTAGATTAGGGTTCGCTCACAAGGATGTATATCAAATTATTTATTTAGATTTTCTATTCACTGTAATTATATGGTTGTAAATATTAGGTGTGTCGTAGGGTACTTTTCTTGTGGTACGTATTGAGGAGTGCCTCGCTGCCACGCAATGTGCATTGTATTACCAAACCTACGTACCATTGCTTTCAATTTCGGTATAAAAAACATCGTTTCGCATATGATGTCGCCTTTTGGGTGTTCTAATAATACTCCCATACCGCTATTGAGACCAAACTGCACGCAACATGGTTGCTGTTTAACAAATTTTATTGTTGTCTTAAATACTTGAATATGTTCTGGTGGTGATGTATTCTGCATTTTTATACGTATTGTTTATTTAGTGTAAGGTAGTTGTACGCATAGAATAATCACTATTGGTAAGGTAAGCGAGGTATGGAATGTAAATATCATTAAGTAGATAAATTTAATGTTATAGTTTGTTCATATTATGTTCGTTTGCTTGAATAAACGATTTGGATAAAATTGAGTCTTGCTTATTTCGCAACATTCATTAATGGATGTGATAGGAATTAATTTCGTCATCAATGCGATTCCCACGTGTAAACAAAGGTTACCATATAAATCCATACTAATATTATAAATGCGAAAGTGTGTCTTTATGTCTGTCTGTCTGTTCACGCTTAAACCGCTGAACCGAATTAGATAAAATTTGGTATAGAGATAGTTTGACTCCCGGGAAACTTCATAGGTAAGCTAGTTTCTAATAAAATTAACACATTTTCAGTACTTAATACGAAAGATACAGTAAAGGATCAATCAACTTGTTGACGAAATTTCGTTTTTAACTACATCCATTTTTAATGTACTTTGTATGAAGATTAAGCAGTAAGGCTGCTAACGAAATAGCCTGTTGGTTAGAAGTGACAGCCCTTAGCCAACAAACTGCTTTACTCTGCCAACAAACTGCTTTACAGTTAGGCGGAAGTTGTGTTGTAAAAAAGGACTGTTTTTTCGTGAATAAATGCTTTATTTATAATTATTATTATTTATTTTAGTATGCCTGTGGTCGCCGGTACATTCGGCTCATTAAAAAAAATCCTATATTTTGAAATTTACATCCATTTTTTTGAAACCCATTTATATGTAGAAGCATATATTTTGACGACCGCTTTGGCCTAGTTGGTAGTGACCCTGCCTACGAAGCAAGAGGTCCTGGGTTCGAATCCCGGTAAGGGCATTTATTTGTGTGATGAGCACGAATATTTGTTCCTGATTCACTCAGTTTTCTATTTATTTAAGTCCGTCGTCTAGTATAAGTACCCATTGTACAAGCTATGCTATGCTAAGTTTGGGACTAGGTCAATTTGTGTAAGATTGTCCCCTAAGATCTATTATTATTATAGATGGCGCTAGTAGGTACTAAAATTGAATAATGAACGTGTAATGAATACAGTTGTACTTTATATAGCCATGTCACCATTTTTACACTTCCGATTGCCTAATCATTGAAATGGGGACACGGTAGTTCATAATGATAATTACTTTTTTGTATTTGGCTTAATCAGCATACATTCAAATGTATAATTAGGTTTAAACTAATTAAGTTTGTGACATAATTATCAGTTCTCAATTATACATTTACTAATTATATTTAAAGAGCCTTGAAAACTTATTCATGTTTTGCCGATCAGCGCCATCTAGTGACCACACGAGGAACTAAAACGAAGCTGATCAGACGACGGGGTTCATGATTATCATTACCAGTAGTTCGACGAGTACGAACTAGATGGCGCTGCAAGTCTCACAATGAAATCGTACCATAGTGGATTTTGATAATCATTTTCATAGAATACATTTATATTTTTATTAAGTTAAAATGGCTATAAGAAAAGTTCTCGTACAATTAATGTTATTATTCTCATTATGCGGGGACACGCGGCGAGGTCTGGGTGCATTTACTAAAAGGTTTTGCTCTGTTTCTTGGAATCGAGTTTCTGTGAGCTTTGTCCTAATGGATCCTAATGGATTGCACCGTTTGCAATACGTGGTCAGCTAGTACTTGTATTAAGATCCAATGAATAGATTTCATCATAATTTCCGTGAGTAGGTAATCGAACTTCATTCGGTCTTCGCACTAATTAATAGAGGGACTATAATTGAACCAGCTAGCGAAGCAAAAATGCTTTCGTGTGTTCGGCTGTTCTCCTCTACTGGTCGCATTTCCCAACCGATTATCGTGAAATTTTGTGAGCAGGTATGATAATTATCTAAGTACCTACTTAATATAGTTTCTTTTTGTGAATTTAAATGCTGAAAATGTCAAGTAAAGATAGACACGCGATGTCTTCAGCAGGACGATCACGCAATCTTAACGCATTGTACGCGCCTCAGGTAGGTACTTATATCTAAATAGTCTAAATCTAGTTTTTTTTTTTTTTTTATATAATCGGGTTTTTTCTACACAAAATCGAGAGCACTTTCGAACCTAATACGAGAAAAAAACTTTCCAAAATGTTACATATTATTTTCGGGTTTCCTTTCCGTTAGGTACAACCATACAAGCTTAGTATGGAAATGGTAACGGAATGGAATAAAATAGAGACAGTTTTTTTCTCCTATTAGGTTCGAAAGTGCTCTCGATTCTGAGTAGAAAAAACCCGATTTAATCATAATTAAAAAAAAAGTAAAGTGTACAACTAAGTCACTTTCCTTCTCTTCTCTTCTTCCTTAATTCTCCGCCGCGAAAACACTCATCCTAAAGAAGAACTCCCGAAGAGTTCGAAACATTGTCACCCGTAGTGACATTGAATACGTGAGTTGAACCGTGTAATTATTAGTATTATTTCAACATGTGTCACGAAAGTTTAAATTCGAGTGTACAACTTTCCGTACAATGGTCCAAATTAATGACACTTGTTATATGGAAAAATGACAGTTAAATTGTCCTAACGCGCGTTCGGAACGTTACGTGATCACCCTTCAGAGGGGTAATAACGTAATTAACGTTTTGCACGCGCGTTAGGTAGCTCCAACTGTAACTTCTCCATATAAAAATTGACATTTTGATCTACCTGACGCGCGTACAATGTATTACGTGATCGACCTGAGGGGCTAGCACACTAGGTTTTATGTCCGACATAAAGCATTTGTCCCTCTTGCACTCGCATATTGGCCAGAATGGGACGAATGCTTTATATAATAAAACCTAGTGTGCTAGCCCCTCTGCTGGTCACAGAGCCAGTAGTAGGTATCTAGTATATCTTAGGTATTTAATTTACCACCGTATGTAAATAAGCCTAGATCCGCGATCGCGCACCCCGCTCGTATTACTTTACCTATGTACCTACTTGCTAATAAGGGACGAATGCTTTATATATGACCGACATAAATGCAGGCATGCTACCTAGGCAGAATTGATTACGAGTAGGTATCTACGTTCAAGATTAACCATTAACAAGCCAACCACAAAGTGGTGTATTCCTGTGTAAGTATAGTTAATCGAATAACACTCGAATTGGATTAGCAATCATGTCTTGCTTTACACTTACACACAAGCGACAGAAGCTGGAATTGGAACGAGACAACGATACATACCTTACATATTTCTTTCTAACTAGGGAAAAGCTATAGCTAAGGTAGGTAAGCTACTTATCTAAGCCGCATTTGTCAGTTATGACAACGCGTGTGGTAACCATATGTGGTTACAATGAATCCTCAAATAAATGCGAGCTCCTTACAAATTTCTACCCAAACACGTGCCTAAAACCTGGTATGCGCATGTTCGAACTAAACGGCTGCCTGGCATCGTATTGACACCCCGCCCCCCATCTCCGCATAATGGCAATGACACCCATTCTGGCACTCATTATGGTTTTTTCGTTCGCTGGTTGCCATATGGAAAAATTAATTGTCCTGATAAAAATTCTGACATCACCCTAAAAGTCCTGACATTACTTGTAACAGAGTTGAGTATCATTTAATTCATTATTTTGTTGTTTATTTAATGAGATCAAATTTGCATATCCTGAAACTTGCCAAGTCCGTCCGCAATTCTGGCTAAGGGTCAAAAATCCTGACATATCGTGACAAAACCTGACGTATGGTATGGCAACCCTATCTACAGGTCGCATTTCTAAACCGATTCTTAATTACGTAGTTCTTTTTCCTCGATTCAATACGGGTGTAGACTCGAAAATTATTATTACTCCAAAAGAAAGAAGGCAAAAAAATATGCATAGTGACGAAAATCCCATTCAGATATCTCAAAGAATTACGAAGCTACAACCATTTTAATATTGCTTGTTAGAGAGAGAAAACGCAAACGGTGTGTGACGTCACATTACAGGATGCTGCCGGCAGGCCGCGTCGACGGCGGCGCCGACCACGCGGCACGTTGCCGTCTTCTGTGACGTCACATTCTTCCAGCGTCATCGTTTCATATGAAGTTGCGGTTTGCGAAAAAGGGACAGAACATACTCCTTCTTAAAACTTTGGACACTTATAACTTCGTGATTATTTAACCTTTTGCGTTGAGTTTTTCTCCATTTGACTAAATTTTTTATCCTTCTTCGAGAAAATATCACATGATTGATTATTTTATTTAGTGTCTTCGCCCTTATTACGTAGGTAGTTCTTTTTCGTCGATTCAGTTTAACGTAATTAAATTAAAAGTATAGCTAGGTCACAGAGCCACAAATCTAATAAAAATAACGCGCCCACTCGCCTTCGTGAAGTACATACTTATACGAGGGGAGGTCCAAAAGTCCGCGGAATGAAGTAGAAGGAGGTAAAATTGTACAAAACCTCTTTGCTTATCTGGTATGATAACTCTTTAGTAAAAAAAAAATGTCAATTCAAAACCGTCATTTGTTTTAAAGATATCGCTCTTCAAAGAAATTAATTCGGAATAAACGTGCGACTATGGAGCAAATTGAATATCGTGCCGTGATAAAATTTATATCGAAGCAAGGAAAACCTCCGCAACTTATAATGAATTAAATGAAAACCGTCTACGGGGACCGGTGCCCTGCTAAAACCGTGATTTACAAGTGGCATGGCCTCTTCAAACATGGCAGAGAGTCAATTGAAGACGACCCTCGCCCAGGACGGCCCATTGAAGTCACATCGTCGGATATCGTTCAAAAAGTTGAAAAACTCGTACTAGAAGATGCTCGACTTAAAAAGAAACAATTATCTGCATTAGTTGGTGTATCAGATGCAATCATTTTGAGAATCCTACATGACCATCTTGGCATGACGAAAGTGAGTGCTCTAGGTGGGTACCAAGAATGCTCCAACCGCAGCAGATGCAACAACGAGTTGAAGCATCGAATCAATTTTTGAATCTGTGCGGTGAGAATCCTACACACATATTGGAACGAATTGTGACTGGAGATGAGACTTGGGTTCATCATTTTGATCCTGAGTCGAAACAAGAATCTATGCAGTGGCATAAGAAGGGTGCATCACCTCCGAAGAAGTTTAGGGTATCAGAATCAGCCGGAAAGGTGATGGATACGATTTTTTGGGATTCAACAGGAATTCTTATGATCGACTACAAGGACAAGGGTGTTACTATAACTGGGACATATTATGCAATGCTATTAGAAAGACTACGTGTAGTCATTAAAGAAAAAAGGCGGAGAAAACTGTCAAAGGGTGTGTTGCTGTTGCACGACAATGCACCGGTTCACAAGAGCCATGTTGCGACTGCTGCTCTTAACAGGTGCGGCTTCGAATCGCTGGTTCACCCACCCTACAGCCCGGATCTGGCCCCCAGCGATTATTATTTGTTCCCAAATAAAAAAAAAGAACTACGAGGAAAAAAAAAATGTGACGATGAAGAATTGAAGGAGGCTATTTCGGCTCATTTTGAAGGCAAAGATAAAAAATGTTTTGTTGATGGTCTACATAAATTAATTAGTCGATCTGAAACATGCATTAAACTCGAGGGCAAATATATTGAAAAGGAAAATTAGTTATGTTGTTTTATTTAATTTGCAAATACTTCATTCCGCGAATTTTTGAACCTCCCCTCGTAAGATAGTCCCACTTCTACGGCTCAATTCGACACGTGTTACGGAAATCGTGAAACAATGGCGAACTCGCAACAAACGGAAAGTTCCCGAGACATTACGGTTGTCTCCAAAGGTATTTATATCCGCCACAATCGGGACTTCAGCGTCCGGGATGACAGGAGGTGCGTGCGGCCGGCGCGGGCCATTAAACGAGCGGAGATACGCTTCAATTCAAGCCACAGCTCTTATCTACAATGTAAACTCTTTATAACATTACTCTTTATAACTATTAACTCCCTTTAACGTAGAAATGAGCACAATTTGGTTGGTTTACCTTAAAACCCATACATTGATAAACGATAAACTCTTTATAGCGCAGCAGCCATTCTCTATTACGAAGAAATGTGTTCATATTTAGTCACAGTAAATATTCACTATCGGTATTATTGTTTATGTTATCTTATCAAGTTACAAAAGACGCCGACTAAACCTTTGAGGCTCCGAAACTTCTGAGGTCGTAAACAACCGTCTTGCTTTTGTTATTGTTAATTGCCATGAACCCGTGCATCATTACTGCGTTTACTTGGAAATGATGGTCTAAACACACCAGCTGTACCTATCGTATTATCAGTCGTCATCCAACTTTGAAACTGTTAACATGGCCAGTGAAAGAAAATCGATAAGTGTTGACGAAAAAGTTTGTGTGATACGTGCTATTGAAAAGGGAGATTTAGTTTTTTTCTTTCTTCACTCCATATAACGTTTCTCTATGACGATAAAAAATGCTCGGTCGCTTGAGTTTCGTTATAAAGAGTTTACACTGTATTTATAGATAATCGCCGTGCTGGCGCCACGAACGCTCATGCTTAAGAGGCGCGGATCAATTCGAAATTGGGGTGAGTATAATACGTATGTAATGTCGTATCAAGAGCTCAAAACAGTGGCAGAGAGAAGAACAGAGTGGCGATTACTAATAATACGTATGTCTCTGCAATGTTACGACGTCTCATTAGAGCTAGCTGTAGGGTGAAGATCCACCGGAGCTGTGCGAGCTTGTGGAGTGGTATGCGAGCATCACGTCCTACTGGTAGATTCTTTCGCACACCGCTCCGCTGCCTCGCGCAGCGCAGTTGATGCTCACGTTAAGGATGCAACCAGAGGTATTACTTAACTTCACCAACGGGCGATAACACAAAAAAAAACATTTAGATCTACCTAAGGCCTGTCACAAACTGACGCGGCTTGTGGTGGCGGCCACTTCCCACCATCCCACCAATGATTCAGACACACGCGCCACCGCCGCAGGCCGCGCCAGCCTGACAGGCACTTACGAAGCGTGACGCAATCGTGCAGCAGTATAACGCTAAGACGAAGAGCAGCCCGTCGTCCGTGGTTTCCGTGGCCCGACGGCGTGCCCGTGGCCCCGGGGGACGCGGCCCGGACGAGGCCTAATTGCGCCTACAGCTGCCCGCGGACGTGTCACCTAAAGCTAGCTTTAGGCTAGTCAGAAATCGATTATAGATCGCTCAATATATGAGGACGCACCCTATTCATCCTTGCGCACTCGTTATTAGGGTTCCGTAGTCAACAAGGAACCCTTACGCCTTGGCCACGACTTTGGTCTTAAGCGACCTGCAGCAGCGTTTTATCTGTTCATTGGCGGTCGAGACGCGCAACGTACTGTGGTTAGTTGGGATCACGCGCAATGAATTAGAAAAACCGCTGCCGCAGGTCGCTTAAGACCAAAGTCGTGGCCAAGGCGTTATAGTTTCGCCATGTCCTTGTCTGTTTGCGGCTTAGCTCAGTGACCCTTACTACTAGATAGCTGTATCATCAAATCACGCCGGTAACGTAAACTTAAACGGTAGAATATAATTCAAGGTTTTTCTAATTCATTGCGCGTGATCCCAACTAACCACAGTACGTTGCGCGTCTCGACCGCGCAATGAACAGATAAAACGCTGCCGCAGGTCGCTTAAGACCAAAGTCGTGGCCAAGGCGTTAATGATGGCAACAGGTTCTTAGTGTTTCTCACATATTGTACATCGCCAAGAATTTCCAGTGGCGTCCATTCTATTTATTCTAGTCACCACGAGTCATTTTGATAATAACCAAACACGCATTAACAATGTTTACAAATATTTGTGAAATAACCTTTAATGGCGCGCAACAGTTTTTTTTCGTGAAGCTTGCCCAGTGCGCGCGCACGTGTTAACAGACAGCCAGACTTAGATGAAATCTCTAAACAGCCAATACAAAATAAAATGAATATTTTCGTTTTAAACTGTTATCTTTATTAATTCATGTAAAATGTTATCAAAAGTGAGTAGTTTTACTAAAATAAACGTTTCTATATCATAACTTCATAACCAAAAATAAATAATGCCAATTTTCGTACAAATTCGGCTGACGCAACCGCACCGTGCGATGTAACTAAGACAGATAGGCAACTACGGAACCCTACACTGCTCGTGGCCCGACACGCACTTGGTTGATTTTTTAATTTACATATATCATCCGGGCACCCTGATGAGATTTTCTATATTTTAAACTTATAGATTTAATTTGTTGAGTCGAGTAAGAATCCATTTGCCGAGAATTAAAAAAAAGCTGTACATTCTGTACAACCCGGTTAATTTAAGAGTGCACCGTGTTCATGCAAGCACACGATAAGGCCCGGTTTGAAGCGTCTTTATAAAACCGAGGGTATGTGTCACTAACGGCGTTCAGGGATCGCCGTTAGTGAGGGTTTTCTGTGCAGATCGTGGGACGAAATTGTCTTTCATTTAATACAAGCAGGTGAAAGAGTTTTTGGAATCGGCCCATCAGTTCCGGGGATTACCCCTTACATACTCAACTTACATTGTACAAAGCTATAATATCATAGACTTTTCCACTTTATAATATTAGTGTGGATATTATACGACGGCTCGGGTAAGGATACTGTAGCATGTGGATGATTGCGACATCAGATGAGGCACCAGCGCGTTGCCGACCCTTCATCGATTTGAATTTCGTTGTGTTGACAGCTAGAAACAAATACAGAGTCGATCACGTAACGTATTGTACGTACGACGATCAATCTGACGTCAATTTTTGTATGGAAAAATGACAGTTGGATTGTCCTAACGCCCGTTCGAAACGTTACGTGATTACCCTTCAGAGCTCGAACATTCGATGATGGATACTAAAGGTGTTATTACGGCTCCTTAGACGGCTGCGGTATTCTGTAATTCCGCTGTGCGCTTCTCTAAGTAGGTAAATAACGTATTGAAAACAAAAATTGTCATTTATTTCAGCGTTTAGGGACTTACTTCGTCTCAGTTACCATCGATTTGATTGTAGACAACGGTGGATCTAGATGGTAGCATAAGTACACATCTCTATAAGTGTGACAGAAAGGGAAATATAATTGTTGTGTGCACAACAATCTCTATAAGTGTGACAGAAAGGGAAATATAATTGTTGTATGCACAACAATTATACAAGCTTGTCATGTTCCCTTAACTCATTCAGCATGAAGTATTGGCAAATACGCCATGTTCAGTATACAGCCAAACCGATGGACCTCAATGCTTAGGTACTAGAGTAACGAGAGTAGGTATTGACCGGCAACAACCATAGACACAATCCGTCAAGTGTCAAGCTTGAAACAAATTATCGGACGCGTCCGGCGGACGTGACTGACGTCCGCGACTGATAAATGTGCACCGTCGAATGGGATCTAGCGCGCCAGATGCCTGTCGGACGTCCGAACGGTCAAGGTTACGTCCACGGCTTACGTCCGATAGTTTGCACAATTCAGTGTATATTCATTATCTAGATACCAGCTGTGTGCCGCGTCCGCCGGACGCGTTCGATAATTTGTTTCAAGCTTCAGTGTCGAAAAAAGTATATGAAAGAAATATTAATAACGCAAACAGCTACTGATAAAAAGAAGTATAAAATACATTAACAAACCAACCATCTACAAATGCATTGGGAGCAGAAGACGGGCGCTTCCACGTTGTGGTGACGACAGTGACGGGTAAGTCGGCCTCTCCTTTCTTTGTGGGATTTGGGGTGCATCGGGGTTTTTAGAATAACGCAGTATACAGTCCACCACTTTTCTCGTGCCTTTACGCCACACGCCAAATGATAAGCCATCAGCCATTTCAAGACCAGTTCTAAAGCGGCCTTTAGACCTATCTAAATGCAGTACACTGATTCAGTGGCAGAGGTCTTGTGTGGTCCTTGTAGACAAACATATATAGGTACTCATCTCGCCATCTTTCGGCAAATTTCTATGTCAAATAAAATACAAGATCGTAATACAATATATTTTAATCTTTACGACGAATATAAAGTAAATATAAATAGGTTTAATCTGTACAATTTTTAAAATTAGGGTATGTTTAGACATTCAATGAATACTTACCTACCACGCAAAATTCATTCATTCATCAACTCCTTTCACTTGGGAGTCGACCAATAGGGTCATTATGCCGGCTACCAGCCTCAGTTAGCGATCACCTCCAGGACAAGGTTTCTTCAATAAGATAGTACATAACATTACTAACAATTCAGCAGACCTTAGCACATTGGTTGCCGTTGACGCGAAATCTCGTCCAAACTAATATGCAATATTTGCGCCTTGGCATCGAATGGGGCGAACGGTCAGCCGTTTACCATTTTATAGTGAGGATTAGGAATGTATTAGAAATATTTTAAAAAATCCACATCGATTCATCCTAACATCCTTGTGCATCCTTACGTTGTTAACATGGTATGTTGGTATCAGGGATGTTGCGGATGCAATCTCTCCAACTGCATCCGCTGATGTAAATGCAGATTTTAGGGTCAAATGCTCGAAAACATAAATAAACATCGTCCATATGGCCACGCAGTACTCAAACACGTGGCGATTGATTTATAATCTTTGCAAACCTTACGCGTCATTTCTTGTCTCGGCGAATCGTCAGATAACAGATACGAAATGAGATAATTGACTAATGGCAAACATACCTAGATAACCGCGTTGGCCCCTTTTTTTGTCGCGACATCTGGATCCCTAAAAACTCCGCATCGTTTTTCATGCAGATGTTGGAATTGACGTGGAACGTCCGCAGCTGCGGATGCGAATGTCGGCAACATCCTTGGTTACCATTTATCGTCTTTCATAGTGCGAATTCGCTCCAGTCATCTGTCTTTCCTGACAATAGGGATGTTGACACTAAATTAAATAATCAATAATGTATTTTCTTGAAAAAGGATTAAGAATGTAGTCAAATGGAAAAAAAAGCAACGCAAGAGGTTCAACAATAACAAAGCAATAAGTGTCCAAAGTTTTAAGAGGGGGTATGTTCTGCCCTTTTCCGCAAAACGCACCTTCATATGCAACCAACCTCGATCTGTATGAAATCCGACCGTGTCACTTTTTTCTGCCTACTGTGACGTCACAAGGGCGAATTAGTGATGTGAATTCTCCGTTGTCCGCGCAAAATCTATTCTGCATATTCACGGACAACCGGCTACCACAACAGACGCGCGCGGAATGTCAGTCGGACGGCCAACTCGGAGTCCAAGTTCGGACACGCGAAGTAGATGCATTTGCGTGATCTATGTACCTATATCTTATCTCGCCCGTTTGCTCGGTACGTGTGAATCGTGTGTTCAAGGTATATGTGTTGTTTGAGATTGTGTTAGCCGAGAAGGCCGCAGGTGGCCACGTTCATACAGCTCCTGCCCGTGGTCATGGTGGAGTCATCTTTGGCCGCGACCACCTTCTTCTTCTTCTTGCCGTTAGCGTCGTACTTCTTCTCTTCCTGAAACAAATAGCAAGTCGGTAAAGTTTATGACCCAGTAAATAATAGAAACCATAGGTACTAGTCTACGACTACTAGTATGGTTTCTAAACTACAACTAATGTTATGAAGAGGTAGGGGGTAAGGGGTAACCTACGGAATAAAGGAGCGACCACACCGCTGCTCAAAATACGCTAACGCACCGTAAACGCAGCAAAATGTATGAAGAATACGTGACGCATACGACACGTCAACGCGTATACGCAGCGTTACGCACCGGTGTGGTCGCTCCTTTACTTGTGCGTTTTCAAAAATTCTTTGATGTGTTTGTAAATCTTGTGGATCTTTGCTACAAGGTAAATATTTATTTTACTACCTACTGTAGCCGAGAGGTACGGGTTCGAACCCTGGCTCGATCCACTGGTTATTTTCAATAAATTTATGTACGAAAAATAATTTGATACCTATATAACAATGGCTTTTAAGTGAAGGAAAACATCGTGAGGAAACCGGATTAATATCAATAAGGTCTAGTTTTCCCTTTGGGTTTGAAGGTCAGATGGCAGTCAATTTCGTAAAACTAGTGCCTACGCCAAATATTGGGATTAGGTGCCGGGCTCCTTTATGGCACAACCGGGAAAAACAGGAGGACGATGTTTACTTTACTATTCCTCAACGCAGATATCAAATTGGAATCAAAAACGTAAACCCCAAATAGACCCACTTACGACAGATACACTATTAACTAACGAGTACAACAGTAATTCATAATGCCTTCATTAAACGCGGGCCACTCGTCACAAAAAACCACTCAGCAAATTGTCAGGACGTACAATAGAGACGATGTGCCGAGTGATCAAAGCGAGTGCCGGACGGCGGGCATCTGGGCTGTGTTTATGATCGCCATCAATTTCTGGTCTATTGGGCAATTGACCTGCGAATATGTTTTGTAAATAATGACTAAATATTCGTCACTTTACTGCACCGCAATTCGTGTTTGAATGTTTCGCGGGCCCGTTTTAAGGTCGACGCGCGTGGATGTAAGTCGATCACGTAACGCATTTTATAGTGAGCAGCAAAAGTAGCTATGCGGTTCAAGTGCTCAAAATTACCTATACACGACTCTAATGTCAAGAGGACAAAGACCGTCTAGATCATTTTGTGCGTGTTATTTTGCGTAGGTACTTCTGCTGCTGACTGTACGTGCGTGAGTTACATCAAATCGAAACGCCACTTTTTGGATAGAAAATAACAGTTGAGTTGTCCTTACGTGCGATTGAAAAGTTATGATCCGCCCTACTTTTGCATCGAAACCGAAACGAAAGGCTCTTTCACCTTTAAAATTTAAAATTCCAAATGTACTTTTGCTAATAACTCTGCCTCTCTTGCCTAGGTAACCAAATCTGTCTGAACGGAACGCACTTACAAATTCGTATTTCCGAGATTGCCTGACGACAAGACAATATTGACTACATCTGCACTTCCATCCAACTTTGATATTCTATGCCTATCTTCCTTCGGTTTTCCGGGAAGTAAATTAAAAATCCAGCGTTTAATTAAACACTTATAAAAATGGGTCAAGAATACACCAGTATACCTCCTGAACTCCTGATTTGAGTGTGAACAGTAACTGTAAAAGTTGTATAAAAACTAAAGAGGTCTTCCGAATTAAAGACTTGGCATAGTCTATCTCAAAAACCGCCGGCACTCGCTTTAGCCGGCAGGGGGACGACGACGACGACGACGACACACATTACTCGAACAAAAATTAGGGCTTTAAAGCCCAATACCTCGCAAACGAATTACTGATTTCAAAAGTAGTTTTAGGAAACCCATAATATTTTTAAATGAGCTATCTAAAGATACCCCACAACACGGGTTTAACGAGAAAAAAATACATCCCCGCTTTAGGTGTAGGGGGATGTATCCTAAAAAAAAAATATTTTCAAGATTTTATTGTACTGTTTTGTCGGCGTAATTGATTTATATACCCATGCCGAATTAGAGTTTTCTAGAAGTTATGGCTACTGAGCTAAGCCGAAGACGAACAGACATACGGACGGACATGGCGAAACTATAAGGGTTCCTTGTTGACTACGGAACCCTAAAAATTACGAAGTTACAACCGTTTTAATGTTGTCTGTTAGAGAGAGAAAATGCTAGCAGATCGTGAGGCTACGATCCTCGAGCGTCATAGTAAATGACAATCGTTTCATTTAGTGTCTACCTACACCCCTATTCATAACGCTCTCAGAAAACATGCTTTGCTATTGTTACGGACAGTAAAACTGATTCCAGTTAATATTCTTTGTCAAAGGCGTCCATAATTGGCTATTATCGGTTGTGTAAAATTTTAATTCATAAACCACCCCTAGGCGTATAGCGAGCTATCCGGGAGGTCCTTAGGGACCTGCCCCGCGCCGTTAACCGTCAGAATGGCCCCAGAGCCGTTTATGGGTCTAGGGTATTCACGACGCTTAACCGACTATTCGAGAACCAGTGTCAGGCTTCCTTTCCATGATGGGAACGCAAGAAACAGAGCGGCTACTACGAAATGCCAACTTCGTTCATGTATCCCTACCCCTATCTCGGTGGCACTTGGAAATCGGCGACAGGCAGGGAGATAGTGCGTACTTCGATTTTCAATTTTCGGTGCGAATTAACGCGTTAATTCGCGCGTCAGCATGGGAAAAGGTATCGCTGATTTATATTAAATTCGTGTTGTTGTCAATCTCTGCCCTGCTTAACTCGAGCGCTCTGATCTTTCGCTCTCACGCATGGAACACTGTTGCCGCTGTCGCCGCCACTCGAACTCTTGGCCAAGCCGTTAGGCCACGGATTGGATGCCAGCGGGCAGCGGGCCGACGAGCGATAGTTCCTACATTCGAGCAACTTCAATATAAGAGCCTTATCACACTTGCGATTTGCGAGCGTGTTTTCTATACAATTATCAGTCGCGGCGAACACGCTGCGTGATCGCCTTCATACAAAATACGCTTGGAAATCGCAAGTGTGATAAGGCTCTAAGGGGCTCGTCGCCCTGCTGCCCGCTGGTGTCCAGTCCGTGGCCTGAAAGGTTCTTTATAATCACTGAAGCCAACGTGAATGTTATATTTGACCCCTAGCTTGCGCATCACACCACAATTCCACACAGATACACACACAATCTGTGCGTCTGTCTGTGGCATCGTAACTCCCAAACGGATGCCTCCCGCTGTGAATTCGGTATTTTGATCTTGCGAAAATTATGACATCAGGAGAGAATACACGCCACATCCGCGTTAAGATAAAAAATATGTAAATAAGTAAACACTGTGTCTTGTTCAGCATTTTCAGTAAGTATTTTTTTTGTACTACCAGACATTTATTTATTTATTTATTTATTTATTATTGGTAAGTATCGTGGACGAAATCGTTTTTTCACGGAAAGGCCTTCAGAACAAGAACGGAACTCGAACTCGTATTTGTTACAACTCCCGGTGTCAGCTCAGCACGTCGGTCAGACGGCCGCGACATACTCTCGATTTTTCTCGCACTATACCTCTTGTACTAAGTGTTCTAATAAGAGAGAGACGGATAGTGCGAGAAAAATCGAGAGAGCTCGCGCGCCGTTTCATGATAGCCGTGAAGGAACAAGGAGTGAGTCCAGTCGAGACAGGTGGTGAATAACCCCGCTGATACGATTGCCGTCCTTAGCTAACTTATAGTGCGGCGTCAGATAATGTGGGAAACCGTCGTTTTATGACTTGATAGCCTTTAAGGCTTGCTTCAAATGTTACTTTTTGACTAAATTGTCTCCAAATCAGCGTGGTCAATTCGGACACCCCGAGTTCTCGTATCAGAACAAGCGCACAACACATGATAAAAAGATATAAATATTTATTTTCTCAAGTATATACATTAACTAAATTAAATGAAAACTAAGTTAAATCTAAAAAAGCGGCCAAGTACGTGTCAGAACTCAGACCACGCACAACGAAGGGTTCCGTGCCTATCAAAAAGGTCGTATCGTTACTAAAATCTTATGACACTTACGTCCTTTTCTTTAACGAAGGCAGGTTTTTAGAAATATTTCTAAAACCTTTGAACCGATCTTCTTCAAATCAATTTTCGCTGAAAGAATTTAATAAGCCCTATGTCCATGATTTTTTTCATATTTTTAAAATAACGGTTCAAAAATTAGAGGGGGGGGACACAATTTTATCGTCTTTCAGGGCGATTATTTCCGACTCTATACACTTACTCAAAAAAAATGCTGAGAAACCTTATATTTATTTTGAAAGGCCTATCGATTGATGTGCCACACATGGGCTTGCAATGAAACACATTTTTTTGATTTTCGCTTTTATGTATGGAGTGCACCCCTAAAATTTTTTTTTTTGTATTTTAATCACAAAACTATGTAGCGGCTAACAAAATACACCTATCCTCAAAATTTTATTCAAATACACCTCATAGTTTTCGAGTAAAATGCCTGTGACATACGGACGGACAGACAGAGACAGAGACAGACATGACGAATCCATAAGGGTTCCGTTTTTTGCCATTTGGCTACGGAACCCTAAAAAGGTCCTCGAGGAATTGTACCGAGGATGCTGGCGGCATTTCCTCGCTGAATTGCAATGCTGATGCGTTGCGCCAGAAAGCCGCCAGCCAGCTCTTCGGTCACCAGTTAGCCAGTTACGTCAACCAGACGTTTCGCGATTTCCGCAAATAGCTTTTGCGCACTGGGACCCCACGGACAGGATACATTGATTAGTTAAATAAACATTAGGCGACAATGTAACACAAATTGATCTAGATTCTTTTTTTATATTGGTACTTACACGACGATGTATTAAGGGGCTCCCGTCAAAAATCAACGAAATTTTGTAGTTTTCATTTCGACACTCGTCCTCGGTTTATTGAAGCTAGCTTTCCAGGTGCAGATATGGGAAAGTTTGATTCCTGATTAACATTTTTGATATTGAATAACTTGAAAAATGTTAATACAGAATTAATTATCCATTTTTAAAGAGAGGTCTGTAAAAATACAAAACCCGACACTTCATCCTCATTAAAACTTTTATACATCCGAAACTCATACCTACTCGTACATACTGAACTTACCTATAAATTTGATATGCGTTTTTATAATATTATTAATTAACACAAAAGTTATGGCCAGAAAACCAGTTTTTTGGCCTAAAATTGTTCAACTTTGATGCCAAATATCTCGAAAACAATGAACTTTGAAGTAAATATGGGATACTGTATTGCTTAAAGCCGTTGTTGTTAATATAATAAGCTACAAAAAACATTAGAAAACTAAGGGATTCAGATCGAAGGTCATTGGCGTATGGGAGCCCCTTAATGGATATTATATAGCAAGGTATTGGCCTAGTGGTTCGAGCGTAGGGCCGTCTAACGGTGGTCGTACTAATACCTACCAAATAGTTTTTCGGAACTTATATGTACCTACGGAATATCATTTGATATTTACCGTTAGCTTTCGGTGAAGGAAAACATCGCAAGGAAACCTGGATACATCTGAGAAGAAATTCAAAGATGTATGTGAAGTCCCCAACCTGCACTGGGCCAGCGTGGGCGTTTATAGGCTGATGATTATGATTATATTTAGGTATAGGACCGGCAGGTCGATCACGTAACGTTGTACGCGCGTCAGGTAGATCTAAATACTGATGTGCCGACGGAAAGTTTCCTATATTGCGAAATGTTTCTGCAATTTAACATAGGAAAATTTCGGAAATTTTCTTCATTTTTTGTATAGGAATTGAAACTTTCCATTTCCAACATGGAAATTTCCTTAATTCCTTGTGAAACTTTCTAGAAATTTCTGAGAACTTTTCCAACTTTTTGGAAACTTTCCGCAATTTGCACATCACTAGATCTAAATATCACTTTATATGGAAAACCGGCCAAGTGCGTGTCGGGCCACGCGCAGTGTAGGGTTCCGTTTGTTACATCGACACGCGTCAAGTAAATGGTGCCATTGCGTCGGCCGAATTTGTACGAAAGTTGGACTTTTCAAGTACATTTTAAGTTGGTCGACTATTACTCGGTAACTAGGTAGTAATTTCTACTTAGCCGTGATAGTTTTCCTTTTAAAGTCGTAGTATGTAGGTAGGTACTACTGCCACAAATTTTTTCACATTCCCAGTAGCAGCTATTTAGCCGGCAGGGGATGGGGACACATGAGTCTAATATTTTTGGGCTTTAAATCCTAATATGACACAAATGAACCACTAAGTTGAAAAATGGTTTTAATAAACTCATAATATTTTTGAACAAGCTATCCAACGATACCCACCATGGGTTTAACTACAAAAAACACTACGTGTAGGGGAGGTACCTTAAACAATTATAAAAAAAACCACCATTTTGTCGGCGTTATTAATTTATATTCCCAGCCGAATTACAGTTTTTTTTTTTTTTTTTTTTTTCTTTTTTTTTCTTCGGTCACTGAGCTAAGCTGCAGGCGGACAAACGGACATGGCGAAACTATAAGGGTTCCGTTCTTGCCATTTTGGCTCCGGAACCCTAAAAATGTCAGTCAAATTGTCCTAACGCGCGTTGGGAACGTTACGTGGTTACCCCGCTGGTTTGACGACCGGTTTAGCCTAGTGGATAGTGATCCTGCGTACGAAGTTCACGGTCCTGGGTTTAAATCCCGGTAAGGGCAAATACTTGTGTTATGAGCGTGAATATTTTGTTTCTAAGTGTATTTACGTACTTATTTCAGTACAGTTTATACGTCAAATATGACATAAACTTTACTGAGATGACAGCTGTCACAGGACTCTTCCAATCTGAAATGTATATGCCAATAACACAAACCTTATTGCGCTTACTTATGGGGCGGGGCTATTTCAATTTGTGTAAGATTGTCTCCTAATATTTATTTATTATACGACATACTCGTAGCCCAATATATAAAGACAGATAAAGACAAACTTTCAACGGCATATTAGCTAGCACAGGTTTGACGAATGACCCACACATGTCTTACCTCCACGATTTCTCCAATTTTGTGTTGCGCGAGGATCGTTCTCGCGTCCTCCGAGTGCCCGACGTCTTGGAAGGCTGCGGTGGCGTCCGTGCCTGCCTCGCCCAAGATGGCGTCGTTCCCGCCAGGGTGCTGGAAGTATGAAGTATTGTACTGTTACAAAATGTGGGACCGGGACACCTCGGTTGCACTCGCCACCAAGCTCAGCTGAACCGAGCATTACGCACAATAACTGGCAGCTTAGTTCCCACATCCACACAATGCCTCCCAGCTCTGGCCCACATTGCGCCGCCAGAGATAAGAAGATCATTCGCCGCGTCACGAGAATGGGAAAAGGCTTGTAAAAGTGCTCTCCCTATAAAGAAAACTTTGGATAACCTTCCTGGTATGCGCTTCAAATCTCGTAGGCCTAGATATTATTATTATCTCTTTAGTTATGTTTCATCTTAAGTTAGGTTTGTACAATAATTATATATAAAAAGTAAAATATAAAACTATACATACAAAACATAAAATCATTATAAAAACTTAACCTAGGGTGCAGCCGGCAGCGAGGCGGGGCCTAAGCCACCGGCGGTCAGGGCGACAGAGACAGGAACCTCCTGACTATCCGCGCAGTATCCAGGAGTACCGCCTTCTGTATCTGACCCTTGATACAGCCATCTAGCGAGAGTCTCTTGAGATGATGGTCGAGACTCTTCGCTATTAAACCATTCGCCGAAACGACTATCGGGACGATGATCGTCGAATCAACATCCCACATGGCGGTTACCTCGTGAGCCAGGTCCAGGTACTTGCTGGCTTTGTCCTTCTCGGCCTTCACGAGGTTCTCGTCATGGGGGATGGTGATGTCGACGAGCACTGCCTAGCGTTTCGATCGATCTGTCAGCACGATATCAGGCCTATTAGCAAGAATAGTCCTGTCCGTGATGACAGATCGATCCCAATAGAGCGTAGCACGACCATTTTCGATAACTGGCGCAGGTGTGTACTTATAGTAAGGCACTTCGGAGGCCACAAGACCGTATAGCAGAGCAAGTTGCTGGTGAATCATTCTGGCTACAAGGTTATGTCTGTGCAAGTACTCGCCGTTAGCAAGATGACCACAACCGGAGATAATATGCCTGAGTGACTCCCCGGGACGGCGGCATGCCCGACAAATGTCGACCGTACCGTCCTTCAGGATATACCTCCGGTAATTGTTCGTCATGATAACTTCGTCCGCAATTGCACAGACAAAACCTTCGGTTTCCCCGAAGAGATCCCCGAAACGTAGCCAGTTCACCGACAAATTATTATTACTATTATTATCATTTATTAACAACAGACAACAAATTGGTCCAAAATTATAAACTTATCCTAACCTAACCTAGGATATGGTCGGACTCGGAAATCCAAGGGCCAGAAGGGTTCTGCACTACAACAAATTGGAAAAAGCAATGGGATTTGCGAGCACAGTCCTTAAATAACTTCGCGTTGTCTGACCCAACTAAGGAACTACCTGGCTTAGATGAACGACGGAAAATCTGGGTTACGCTGAACAGGATTAAGGACGGGTGTCAGGTGCTGCAACCACAACCTCCAAATGGGGCTACAAGCCCTCACCGGGTTGCGACTGTGGAGCACCAGACCAAACAACCGCTCATATCGTGGAGAAGTGCCCCAAAGAGACGCTGGTGAACTCAGCGATCTGTACGCGCTTACAGCGGGTGCCAGGGATTGGCTATCAAACTTAGATATTTTATTGTAAATGTACCTACGTCTATTATTAATTATCTCTTGTAGCTTAAGTTGTATTTTGAAATTCTGTAGTAAATTATGAAAAAATAAAGCCATACGATATAATAATAATAACCAAAGATCTGCTAATTCTCCTAGTCTGGTTATATACCTCGGCACGAATGTACAACTTATATGGCGTCAGGTAGACCGATAGCCAGATAGAATGAGCGGGAACCCGAAGCAATCTACGCAGTGCTCTACGTGGCAGACATTGGAACATGTACTTAGAAGTGAAGTTTTGCCTCGTAAAACTATCTAATTCTACCAATTGGACAAATTTAGTTCACGAATTATTGTTTGGTGTAATTTTATTTCATGACCAGATCATTCCAATTTTTATTATTTCATAGAATAACTGTTCAGGGAATATTATTTGACAAATGATTCGTTTTGTATGAATTTTAAATGGCAGAGTAACAAAACAACGAATTTCATTTGTTCGAAATTGTATTACAACATTACAAAAACAAACAACAACTGATTACAGGGGTTTAACTAGATTAGGGCAGCCAGAAAAAGGGGTTCACCCCCCGCAGTTAAAAAACAAACAACCGTAACAATTGCATTATAAGTAGGTTAGGTTAGGGTTCACTTGTGTCCCTCAGAGTGAAAATAGGCGCCCCGCGAAGCGGGGTGACGTCGACACGCTGGCGGTTAGGTTAGGTTAAAATAATTGCCATAGATAACTGTGTATGCCAACTACTTTAATTTTAAATAATAATCCTTGTAATAATTTGTATGTTAATTAAATATACTTAAAACAATTAATCACATAACATGACATAATTCAACTATTTAATTAATCATCCGACAAGTAAAAATAAACGATTTAAAATTACTTGTAATGACCATTCCACGAACTGAATTGTCGACGAAATACACGAAACGTTGACTTTGAAGTGAAATTCGACGAAGTGAGTGTCGATAATTTGATGATAAACCGTTCTGATTAGAAGTCACGGCGAGAAAGATGGATAGTCTATATCGCCGCGACACAGCTTACGAGCCGTCCTGCGATGGCGAAAATATTATATTAAAAACAAAAATTGACGATTATCGATTTGATTGTAAACAAACATGGACCTATAGTACTCAGGACAAGCTATGGTAATAATAATACCACGTCCGAGCGAGATGGCAGCATACAAATCTCGATGATGTGACAGAAAGAGAAATGTTATTCGTTGTCCTTGTCATAGTTCCACTTTTTATTTGCCACAACTGGTTTAGTATGAAGTTGTGGCAGTTAAACCATTACCCGCACCAATTAAGTAGTTTGTTTATGGTAAGCAATCACAATCCGCCATTTATAAACCAATTCTTAATTTAGCTGCATAATAGCAGCCTTTCCGTCCCTCACTGTAGCAACTCGTATAGCCTGAGTATTATAGGCCCATGTGGTGGATTCGTTAGTGCTGTCTCTGCTTACCTGATTGACGTAGCCAGTGACGTCATAGACGGAGTCCTTGTAGACGATCCAAACGGGCGCGCCGAGCTTGCCGTTCTTCATCCCCACGTCCGCCAGTCTGTACTGTTTCTGTGGCGAGCCCATTTTTACTGCAGCTGTCGATGTTAATATTTTGGTATGATTCAGGGATGTTGCAGACATTCGCATCTGCATCCGCAACCACGGAATTTCCGCACTAATTTCAACATCAGCAACCGCATCCGCGTCCGCAAAAATCGATGCGGAGTTTTTGCGGATGCGGATGTAGTGCAATTCACGACAAGAAAGAAGCCTACGCGGCGCTGCCGCGCGTTTTAGATATTTTCGCCATCAGTAAAAAAATAGTAGAATACTGCAGAGGCCGTGAAGTAAGGGATTGCTGGACGAGACTGGGGTAGACACGAGTCCAGCAATCCCTGTTCCGGCCGAGGATTGTATAGTACTTTTCTCAAACGATGTGAGGAAATATTAAAATTAAAATAAATACTAGGTAATCAATTAGTTAATAGGTAATTTGCGCCTTTTTTATTTTTTAAACATGCAATTTGAACAAGCCGTTCGAGCACCATGTTTAACCGCACATAAAGTATAGTACCATAGATTATTTTTATTTTTTTATGAAGCAAGTTTGCTTACAGTGTCTAGTGGTGGTTGGCAGTATTTAAATTTTCCTTTGTCAGTTTAATATTAGTAAGCAAATTTAAAAAGTTAGAGTAGCGGACAATAATGGTTTTACTTAGGGTTTTCATACATTACTTCTTGGCGTAAGGCCAAGAAGTAATGTAGGGAGCCATAAATAAGAAACTTCACGTCTTTATTTCGTGATATTAACGCGTACATTTCCGAGCATGTTTGAGAAAAACTTCTTTTCTCAAACATGCTCGGAAATGTAAGCGTTAATATCACGAAATGAAGACGTGAAGTTTCTTGTTTATGGCTCCCTACATTACTTCTTGGCCTTACGCCAAGAAGTAATGTATGAAAACTCTAAGTAAAACCATTATTGTCCGCTACTCTAACTTTTTAAATTTGCTTACTAATATTAAACTGACAAAGGAAAATTTACATACTGCCAACCACCACTAGACACCGTAAGCATACTTGCTTCATAAAAAAAATAAAAATAATCTATGGTACTATACTTTATGTGCGGTTAAACATGGTGCTCGAACGGCTTGTTCAAATGGCATGTTTAAAAAATAAAAAAGGCGCAAATTACCTATTATTTAATTGATTACCTAGTATTTATTTTAATTTTAATATTTCCTCACATCGTTTGAGAAAAGTACTATACAATCCTCGGCCGGAACAGGGATTGCTGGACTCGTTGTATTCGGCCTCGTCTACGACTCGGCCGTCTACCCCAATCTCGTCCAGCAATCCCTTACTTCACGGCCTCTGCAGTAATCTACTATTTCGTTTCTGTGACCAAGAGCAGACGCGTTTCGATTTGTTCGCTACGATTGTAATTTAGTCTCAACATGTTTGATGAGTGCGTGATATCATAAAGTGGACGTTGTTTATTAACATTTTTTAGTGTTTGATCCCTAAATCCGCATCCGCGTCCGCGGATGTGTGCCCCCAAATATCCGCATCCGCGGATGTTAAAAAAATCGGATCCGCGGCATCCCTGGATGATTAAGAGAATTAGGATATCTACTTAGTTAAAAACGGCATGATTATTTTAGTACCTATTACAATGTAAATTTTGATATTATTTCTAGGATTTCGTTGTAGTTTAGCTGAGGGGTAATCACGTAGGTAACTTTTTGAACGCGGGTTAGGTAGATCTCACTGTAATTTTTCCATATAAAAAGTGACATTTAGATCTATCTAACGTAACGTACAATGCGTGACGTGATCGACCTGCAGGTCCATTCAAACGCGCGTTCGGAACTTTACGTGATTACCCGCAGCAGGTCGATCACGTAGCGCATTGTACGCGTGTTAGGTAGATCTAAATGTCACTTGTTATGGAGAAATAACTGTTAAATTGTCCTAACGCGCGTTTGGAACGTTACGTGGCTACCCCTCTGCAGGTCGATCACGTGACGCATTGTCTGGAGTCTGGACTGCCCCATAACCAAGAACTGGGTGGAAGTGGCCCTCGGTAGGGCCAAATAGGATGAGGAGGGAATCGCGGAACGCTTTTGCCACGTTTGTGTCATATTTTTCTTTTGTTTTCTTATTTATTTTTTGTATTACCTACTAACACAGTTATTAAGTAATTTGTTACTAACATCCTATGGATCATTGGTCTGCAATAAACGTTTTTTTTTACATTTTTTTAATTTTATTGTACGCGTGTCAACTGTAATTAGTTAGGTAGATACTACAATTATGTAGGTAGTATACTGCGGGTAGCATTACAAAAGTCTAATAACTTATAAGTAGAACAACACAGAACAAGTTTACTTTAAAGAATAGTTCATAGTTTACATTTCAGTCTTAACGTGCTACACTTTAAGTCCACATTGGAAAGCATGCTTCCATGCAATCGAATGTTAAGGCGATGCCTTGATTTGAGTCGAACACGCCCCCTAGTCAGAGACACGCTGATGCCTTCCGCGCACGAGGAAAAGAGATGTAACACTCTTCGGGAATGGCTTTTTTGGACAAATTTCGATAAATACCCAACTTAGAGAAGTTTTATTTAAATTTCGTAAAGTGAGATTTTAGATGAGATAAAATACTATAGTATTAACTTGATTGTGTCGTAAAATAATGTATCGTTTGAGTAGGCTGAGTAAAAAAAGAAAAATACAGACCCAACTTTGGATTTTTTTTCTATCGAGGAAATTTTAAGCAATCATGTATCGATAAAATCAGATGAACAATCATATAGTCAAGAATCATATATCTGAAAATCAGACCTTATTGTTTCCTAATCTAGTCAGAACGGCGTTTCAAAGCACGCAATAATTTCCAATGCACAGCCTTAACCGGCTTAGCGATAACATTACTTTGTTTCCAAGCGACAACTCCCAAGACCGGACTTAAACATTACTAATTACATACTCTCGTAATTTATTTTTGAATTTGTTTAAACTTTTGCAGTCTTTTACAGATTTCGGTAATTTATTGTAAAATTGTGCCCCTTCAAAACAAATATTTTTCTTACCAGATTTAGTCCGCATTGACTACACATTCATTGCCCAGAATCGCTACGCGCTACGATCGTAGCCGATGCCGTGGTTTTCCTCGTATGTAGCGGAAAGCGACTACGACGGTCTGACGCATATGTGTCGTCATGGGCTTTGAATGGGTTAAACAAAGATCGTTCGCGCTACGTAGCGGTCGGATTCCATGATCGGCGTTAGTTTTAAAGCTGAATAGAGTGTGGATTTTCTTATTAATAATTTTATTAATTAATATGTATGTATTATTAAAATAAAGCTGACCTAGATTCATAATTTTAGTTTCAGAGTAAATTATTCGGCTGGCTGTTAGGTATTCATATTGACATAGGGTTTTTATTAATTTATTCTGAGTAATGAAACAAGAAAATGAAAGAAAAGTGAACCGTCTGATTCTACCTTAAGAGGGGGCGTATCGCCAGGGAAAAATCAGAAATCACCCGCGCGCCCCGTACCTGCCGCGCTGATGCGTCTATTGCTGCCCCGCTCCTTCTCGCATAGTATATGCCCCGACAGTCAGATGAAACATGATGAATACCTATAGATAATTATAATAAGTGGAAAGAAAGACAAAATCTGTAAGTACCTATATTTGAAGTATAATTTTCGCTAGTAGGTAAGTCAGTTTCGAGAGCTATAACTGAAATATGACCTTCCGTTTTTTTACTAAATCACGTAAGGGTTGTAATTTAGCATAATAATGTCTCGTAAAAGGCTAAAGCAAAAAAACAGCTATAATCGAATTTAAACTTTTGTGAGACATATCTAAAATACTACTAATAAATCCACGGTTAAAAAATTAACGTAAATGTCACGGCAGGCGACATGTTTCGAACTCTTCGGGAGTTCTTCTTCAAAACAAACATCGAAAACACTAATCCTGAAGAAGAACTCCCGAAGAGTTCGAAACATGTCGCCTGTCGCGTCATTTAATACGTGAATGTATTAGTATCATTAAAAAAAAACTGTAATTTATTATGAAAACTTTGATCATGTTTATGAAAGCCAGATTTTCAGGCCACTGTGTGGCGGCCAAATTTTTCAATTCTGACCCCGTGTCATGGTCGGCCTTATCACGCGATAAGTGACAGGATAGAGCGTCCGTCACTGGCTGACACCGTTTGATAGAACGAGACGATGCCCCTATCTTGTCACTTATCGAGTGATAAGGCCGACCATGATACGGGGTCTGATCTCGGATTCGTACTTGGAGACAATGGCTGACTGATGAAAAAAACTGCAAAATTGTGTTCACTTTTTTTAATATAAAAATGTCCAACTTCGCAGGCAATAATTTGGGTGCAGACTCGAAAATTATTATTACTCCAAAAGAAAGAAGGCAAAAAAATATGCATAGTGATGAAAATCCCATTCAGATATCTCAAAGAATTACGAAGCTACAACCGTTTTAATATTGCTTGTTAGAGAGAGAAAACGCAAACGGTGTGTGACGTCACATTACAGGATGCTGCCGGCAGGCCGCGTCGACGGCGTCGCCGACCACGATGCGCGCGGCACGTTGCCGTGTTCTGTGACGTCACATTCTTCCAGCGTCATCGTTTCATATGAAGTTGCGTTTTGCGAATAAGGGACAGAACACATCCCTTCTTAAAACTTTGGACACTTATAACTTCGTGATTATTTAACCTTTTGCGTTGATTTTTTCTCCATTGGCTAATTTTTTTATCCTTCTTCGAGAAAATATCACATTATTTTATTTAGTGTCTACGCCCCTATTGTTGGAATCTAAAAGCGTCACCCGTGATGACTTTAAAGAAAAAAAATGTCAATAATTACACGGTTCACCCACGTATTAAACGTCACTACGGGTGACATGTTTCGAACTCTTCGGGAGTTCTTATTCAGGATTGAGTGTTTTCGCGGCGGTGTCGCTTGAATCACGACAAGATTCAAGCGACCCCGCCGCGAAAACACACTTTATAGAGTACAAATTACTTTAATTACCCAAGGAATACCACTACCTAAATTTTGTTGCTTAAAAAACCACCGGAGCTATAACTGAAATATGGCCTTCCGTTTTTTTACTAAATCACGTAAGGGTTGTGAGCTAGCATAATAATGGCTAGTAAAAGCCTAAAGCAAAAAAAAGCTATAATCGAATTTAAAGTTTTGTGAGACATGTCTAAAATACTACTAATAAATCCACGGTTAAATTCACGCATTAAATGTCACAACAGGCGACATGTTTCGAACTTTTCGGACGTTCTTCTTCAAAACAAACATCGGAAACACTCATCCTGAAGAAGAACTCCCGAAGTGTTCAAAACATGTCGCCTGTCGTGTCGTTTAATGGTTCTCTATTGGATCGCATAAAATCATTTGGAATAATATAATAACGCATAATTTTTTATAGCCGAATTAGCGTTAAGCCTAATCATGTTATGGCATAAATTTTTAGGCATAAAATTAAAAATAATAAACGAAAATAGCATAATCATCACAAAGACTAACATCAGATAGCATAAATACAAAAAGACATAATAATTACTTGGCATCATTACAAAACGCATAAGTACACAAAGCAATGAAAGCATAATGCACGGCCCAATAATGTACAGCCTGATAATCCATGTACATTGGGACGGTCATCTGTGCGGACTAATAATCTCCAGCGAGTCGACGCCACCCCGCTGCGCGGGGTGTCTATTTCTGGTCTGAGGAACACAAGTGAACCCTAACCTAACCGACCTAAGACAGAGTTCGCTTATGACAAGCCATTTTTATCCGCCCTGATAATGCACGACCCAATAATCCGCGTCCACGAAAAGTGTAAATGCATGCTATGTAATGTATTTAGAAAACAGAAATTATGCTTCAAAACAGATATACCAAATAATTATTAGCCCAAACAATAGTATGCGTAATATGTATTCGGCCAATACAGATTAGTTCAACTGAAATTATGCTATTAGCGTAGTATGCCAAACAAAGTAGTAGGCCAAAGTATTATTATGCGACTGTATTATTATGCCAATAGAAATTATGCCAAATCAATTATGCGAAACTATTTTAGTCTAAAAAAAATTATGCCAATGAAGGGGATCCCTCGTTTAATACGTGAATTTAACCGTGAATATATTAGTAGCATTAAAAAAAAACTATAATATATTATGAAAACTTCGATCATGTCTATGAAAGTCAGATTTTCAGGCCACTACTGTGTGGCGGCCAAATTTTTCAATTCTGATCTCGGATTCGTACTTGGAGACAATGGAGACGCTTTGGCCCTTTAGTTATCAATTTTGAACATATTAAAGAAAAAGTGCATAATTATGTTCACTTTTTTAATATCAAAATGTCCAAGTTCGCAGGCAATAATTGTTGGAATCTGCACTCTCGATAACCCTAAAAGCGACACCCGTGATGACTTTAAAGAAAAACAATGTCAATAATGTCACTACGGGCGACATGTTCCGAACTCTTCGGAAGTTCTTCTTCAGGATGAGTGTTTTCGCGGCGGTATCGCTTGAATCACAACAAGATTCAAGCGACACCGCCGCGAAAACACATCCTTAAGAAGAATTCCCGAAGAGTTCGAAACATGTCGCCCGTAGTGACATTTAATACGTGAGTTGAACCGTGTAATTATTAGTACTGTTTCAACACGTCTCACGAAAGTTTAAATTCGAAAAGCAATGTCCGCCATCTTGGAATTCAAAATGGACATCATTTCTAGAATCTTCACCCTCGAGAAGCCTGCCAATGTATGTTGTTCTTTAAAAAAACGCGCATATTAATTTACAACGAATGTTTCAAATTTTTTAAATAATGCGACCACTTTTTGAAATATTTCTGACTATGAATTCGTATTTAGACCTCTCAGACATCGATTTTGAACATAACCGGATTTATTCTCAACTAGCGATCCGCTCCGGCTTCGCACGGATACTATATTATACATATAAACCTTCTTCTTGAATCACTCTATCTATTCAAAAAAACCGCATCAAAATCCGTTGCGTAGTTTTAAAGATCTAAGCATACATAGGGACAGACAGCGGGAAGCGACTTTGTTTTATACTATGTAGTGATAGTGATAATCTTTCATAAAGTAAATACACGATCGACAGAAAAATGTTCGTCTAGTTTTGCATGTACTGCACAAATTATTCTAAGAAGCCGGTAACCCGCCGATCGCTGCGTAATCTTATAGTTGTATTTTGAACTTTAAGATCTATATGTTAAGGTCGACTTTTAAATATATTATTTCAAAATGTAGAAAAATATCTACTGGAATGTAATGATACGTTCATTCACTGGACGAATATACTGGGTCACAATATTATTGAAATAATTATGTTCATCGTGCTGTCGTGAGAGCACAGAACGTAGTCCTCTCGTCTCAGCGGAGCGATTACGACTGACTCCGCCCGCGAACGGCAACAAAAGATATACAGAACCGCACGAAACACGCGACGGGAGAAAGGGTATCGCGCTAAATAAAAAAGGCCTATACGCCAAATACGTTTCACCTCAATAAGTCTGAAAAGGGACTACATAAAAATAACCCGCTAGTACTTTCATTAGGTAATGTGAAAAGCTATTATACACTCAACTTTTACTTAATTTATATGCACGGGAACCTCACACTATTGAAATTGAGTAAAAATAAGACATGTTTTGGCGGTTCTTTTCTATCGAGGCAATTTTGGTTTTGTATGGTTTTGTTCAGACGATTCAATTGCAAATATGATGTAGTTTTGGTATGTTCTTTTTCCTGGCATTCGCTTTAGTTTGTCATAGGTAAATATTCAATCTAAGAACCCCGATTTCGCGGAGCGCCCCCTCGCGAGATTAACCCTCTGGACGCTATTCAGAAAAGAGTCATTGCTACCCTCAAATGACAGATTACAATGTTCATTTTGAACTTGTGACGCATTCAATATGTAGATATAATCGTCAGTGATGTAAGATGATAACTATTAGCGTAAACTTATCGGTTTATCAACCTATCTTGCTTCTATGAATTATCCCCTTCTTATCGAAAACTTATCGTTCACTTCCTGTGACTAATCCTTCTCAGACATATTTCGCACATTCTGAAACCAATATCATTATTTTATTCGAAAATTACGGGGCGATAAACTCCAAAGCAATACCTTTATATATAAAAGAAGAAGTCCGAAGGGGTACCTAGTAATCACGTAACGTTTCAAACGCGTGGTAAGTGAGTTTATCTGTCATTTTGCCATATAAAATTTGACATTAAGATCTACCTAACGTGCGTACAATGCGTTACGTGATCGACCTGCAGATTTTTTATATATTAGAAATTCCATCCGTAATGGGGATAAATAGGGGTGCAAAGTTAGTATGAAGACCTTCTTTTTTTGACGTAGAGAGAGACTTAAAAGTTCGTTCTTATTGAGATTAGAGTTATGGGGGAAACACACCGACGTCCTAATAACCTAGTTCCTTCTATTGAAAACGGTTAAAATATTATCCAGTATAAAACGATTTATTGATTTTTTTAATTTTACATTTTATGTAATCACTAGCTGATGCCCGCGGCTTCGCCCGCGTGGTTATAGGAAAATGTAACATATTGAGTTTTCCCGTGGGAATTAGATGTTTTCCTGCTGGAAAAAGTATGTCACTCTCCAGCTTCTAAAATATCTCCATACAAAAAATCACATCAATACGACGCTCCGTTGCGACGTGAAAGAAGGACAAACATACAAACAAACAAACACACACACTTTCGCATTTATAATATTATTAAGGATTACCCGTTGCCGCTAATTAGGTTTAGTTCTGCAGTTGACGACAGGCTGAGATCGCTAGGTATTACTGCTAAATATTATTTCGTTTATAGTCATTATAAATAATAACATAACTCACCTAATTGTATGAGACACAACACAGCAGGCGCGGTAATGTATGAGTGCGACTGATGCTGTTCGCCAAACCCTTATCAGATACCGATTGATAACCACTCATTGGCAATTTTATGTCGCGATAAGATTGTAAACTGAAATGCTTTCTCACTGCGGATACAATACCAGAATACTTTAGTCACATACAATGATTTAGTTACTATTAGGGGGAAGTCCTAGGGGACTTACCCCTACGGACGGCGCCCATAGTGCCGGACACTCGTACTATCTCGATAACCAATAACGTGAGCGGTTCAAGGACAAGTAAAAGGGTCGCGGGGGAAAAGGGGGGTCCGGCGTTAAGGCGGTGCATTGGAAATTATCGCGTGCTTTGAAACGCCGTTCTAACTTGATTAAGAAACAATAAGGTCTGATTTTCAGATGTATGATTCTTGACTATCTGATTGTTCATCTGATTTTATGGATACATGATTGCTTAAAATTTCCTCGATAGAAAAAAAATCCAAAGTTGGGTCTGTACTTTCCTTTTTTTATTCAGCCTACTCAAACGATACATTATTTTACGACACAATCAAGTAAATACTATAGTATTTTATCTCATCTAAAATCTCACTTTATGAAATTTTAATAAACCTTCACCAAGTTAGGTATTTATCGAAATTTGTCCAAAACAGCGATTCCCGTAGAGTGTTACATCTCTTTTTCTCGTGGGCGGAAGGCATCAGCGTGTCTCTGTCTAGAGGGCGTGTACGACTCAAATCAAGGCATCCCCTTAACACATTCACTCGCTACGCGCTACACTCATAGCCAATCCCGTGGTTTTCCTCGTATGTACCGGAAAGCGACTGCAGCGTAGGTGCCCGCTAGGCGGGTTCCCGGCAGTGAAAGTGTTAAGGGGCTTCCCCTTACTACCTATTAGATTGGACTATAGATACAGGATTTAATAGATGGCGTCCTAGCCAGTCCTAGCGAATGTCCGAAAGGGACAATGGTAAATGAACCTTAATAAATTGATAAGTATCAGATGACTACATTTTTGACGTCTAGTCTAATGTCGTTTATAATTTAGTCGTGTTATGTCGGTGACGTGAGTTTCAGTAGGTACAATATTTTGAAAGGTGAAACCAACAAAAAAAGCCGCTGAGGCCGCTGAGGGACAGGAGATTTGACTTTACATCTATCCATCCTTGTCACTCATGTGTATGTATATGTGTGAGTGAGTCCCTCTATTCTATTCTTCCTCTATGCCTAGAACATTTTTCTTGCCGTCTTCTAATCAGGCCGCCATCTTGGAATTCAGAATAAGCGCCCGCCGTACTGCCCTGCATTTTTGCAAAAATGACATCCCAAGGAGATAATATATACGTAAAAAATATATTTACAAGTTTTTTCTTTTTAAAAACATGTTTTTTATTTTACAAGAAACGCAGTAGGTACCTAAATGATACTTTTGCTAAAAAGATCTGCAGCATTAAGCATGTGCTTAAAGATTATGCGGTACTTGCTACATTTACTGTACATACAGGGTGATTCAGGAGACATGAGCAGGATCAACCCTACGGATTCAATAGTTTATAAGCTACTCAGTCGTACCAGCATTGGTAAGATTAACGCTAATTTTTTTTTAGTTGTGTAGGGTGACCATGATTTATTGTGAATGAAACTTTTACACAAAATGTAAAAAAAAACTGTGGGCGTTTACCTTAATTACGATGGTAAAAGATCCATTAACATTAACTGTACGTGTAGGGTTGATCCTGCTCACGTCTCCTGAATCATCCTGTGTATTCATTTAACATATAACTTTTTTGCAACGAATACTAACTAAATCCAAACGCAGTACTCACCATTATTGCAATTGAATGTAGCGAGAATAACAAAGTGCTAGTCTTGCGACGCTAAAACTAAACGCAGTATTCTACAGTACTTCATTTAAGAGCGACTAAATATTTGGCAGCAGTTAAATTTACATACATTTTAGCCAGTACCAGGCATGAAAATAGAAAGCGATTGCTTACAACAAACGCAGTATTGAGCACGTGCTATGTGATTTTGCAGTAATAAACACAAGTACTGTATTTACCTAGTCTTAGTGAAACTGTAATGCCCGTCAGCCCAGAAAGTTGATTAAAATGCAGTACTGTGCATTTTATCCAAATAAAGCAAAAATGTAAAGAAAAAATATGTCAATAGAAAGCTCGATTTTTTTACTATTTTTAGGTTACACTTTCAAAGTTATATAACAGAGATTTGTTGATTAGATATGAAGAAATATGTTTACCGCTGTAAAGAAAAAATATGTCAATAGAAAGCTCGATTTTTTTACTATTTTTAGGTTACACTTTCAAAGTTATATAACAGAGATTTGTTGATTAGATATGAAGAAATATGTTTACCGCTGTAAAGAAAAAATATGTCAATAGAAAGCTCGATTTTTTTACTATTTTTAGGTTACACTTTCAAAGTTATATAACAGAGATTTGTTGATTAGATATGAAGAAATATGTTTACCGCGTTTATCTCCAAACCGGCATTCTGCAAGTACTGCGTTTGCAATAAGGAGGGCAGCGTTGGTAGACTTTGTAATCCCCCAATAGAGTAGGTTTACATGCGCAAACTTATGCTAAGAGATTCTTCTCTACTAATTACTGTACACATATTAATTTAGGCATTTTCCCAAACGACACCACACAACAGACAATAATGTTAAATATAGAATACGATATTTTCTCGAAGAGGTCTTGATGTAAGGTACGTCATTGGCCTCGTTTAAGTGGACACTTGTAGTGGCGCTAGATGTGGGCTGTCAGCCAAATATGGAAACGGTCACTTACCCCCTTATTTATAAAACTTAAGGTACCTCTTTAACTAAAATGCGCTTTGTCCTTTCTTCACAAACATAAATGTCAAGGAGACAGCTGAGGACAATTTTTTTTAACGACCTTTTTACTAAAATTGGTTTGATGGATGTTTATGAATAAGGGCTTTGTGCAATGCCATACGTTCGTGTTTTGGCGACTACCGACGCGCGCGCCGCGCCGCCCAACGCCCGGTATAATGGCCTCCACACACCGAACGCGGGTCGTGCGCGGCACGGGGCGGGCGCGGGTCGTGCGAGGCGCGGGTCGGACGCGGCGCGGTCGGTAGGTATCTCTCTCACTACCAACGCATTTAATATCTCTCTCACTATCTCTATCACACAGCTACTGTGCGAAAGACATGATATCGCCCGACCCGCGTTCGGTGTGTGGAGGCCTTTATCGCGGCCACTGACTCATATAATCTTGAAAAAGACATATTTGTCATTCAAAAGCAGAGACAATGTATTCGTAGGAATAATCATCTTTCATAACTTCTGTTGGCGCCGCGAATTTTGACAGAGTTAGTAATGAGTTATAGAATAATTCAAAAAGTTCAATAATGTATTCTGGAGTATAAATACTTGTGTTCGTAAGCTTTGGGATTGAAACACGGATTATGCCATATCTAAATTATCTTGGAAATTAATTAATGAGACGTTATTTTAGTTTTAGTTAATCATTTGATTCTTATAACCTACAAAATAATAAAGTAAAATATAGGTATTGTACACTGTAATGACGACTGTCTCTTACGACACCCACGAGAAGAAAAGGGAAGGTTCACCATACCCAAACCAATTAATCGACACGCGCCAATAATCGACACTTTTTTCATTAAGGCGCCGTAGGTTCATGCTCTTCTCTCCCTCTCACTTAGCATAAGCGTGAGCGAGATGGAAGTGCGTGCTCGGAAGCGCGGATATCATGATTTTTAATTTTAATTTTATGGCCGTTTAAATAAATGAAAAAGTAATCACTGAGTTCTCTTAAACATGATATTGCCGATTTTTAGAAGCAATTTTAATATTTTTAGCTTTAGTGCATAATTTGTTACGAATATTTAAAGTGTATTTTAGAACATAGGGTTCGTGATTTTTTTCTATCGAGCGAAAGTTGCTAAATCATGTTTCGAATCACTGATCTCGCTGCAAAAAAGCCTCAAGATTACTATTCGTATTTCTTTGAAAACCATATTATTATAAACAGACGCATTATATTGTTTCAAAAACTCTGTTCGCTTAACTTCGCTGGACCTACGGCGCCTTAAGGCCGACGAATAGTAATCTTGAGGCTTTTCTGCAGGGAAATCAGTGCTTCGAAACATGATTAAGCAAATATCGCTCGATAGAAAAAAATCACGAACATAGGTCTAAAACACCCAAAAATACACTTAAAATATTCGTAACAAATTATGCACAAAAGCTATAAACATTAAAATTGCATCTGAAAATCGGCAATATCATGTTTGAGGGAAATCAGTGTTTACATTTTTATTTAATTAAACGGCCAAAAAATTTAAATTAAAAAACATGATATTCCCGCTTCCGAGCACGCACTCCCATCTCGCTCACGCTTATGCTCAGTGAGAGGGAGAGAAGACCATGAACCTACGGCGCCTTAACCGTTAAAAATAAGAATTGGCGACTATTTTTTCATGTGCCAACACTGAATCTTAGTAGACATTGCCTATCTTACTTTGATCCAGTACAATATTATTGAGATTCGAGGTCGTTTTGTTTGTGAATTAAGAATTAAGTAGTGTCAACGCTCCTTTAGAAAATAAAGATTTCCTCCTAGACGTTGTACTAGTGTGTGATATGGACACTTTATGTCAAAGCAATATGGGTTCAATTCAAACTTAGAGCCTTATCACACTTGCGATTTGCAAGCGTATTTTGTATGAAGGCGTTGACGCAGCGTGTACGCCGCGACTGATAATTGTATAGAAAATACGCTCGCAAATCGCAAGTGTGATAAGGCTCTAAGACGATTTTTCTTCATTCCAATTCAAGTCATATTACTTTGAAATAAAGCGCCCATGTCCTACAATAGTGCAACGTCTTGGACTAGCACGGTTAGATTGCAATTTTGCAGATAATTTAATTAGATAATTACTTCTAATAAAAGATATTTGAATTTTAGTTTAGTTTAAATGGGTTGCTATTAATATCTTTAAAATAATGTGAATATTGATTACTGGAGCCTAGATGTCGATAACGGGTGATTTCATATACATTTTGATTGTGACTTTTTAAATGTATGTATGTCTTTTCAGTTAATAAAATTGATAAGCTAATATGTACTTTCTTACAGATAATATATTTTATAATGTTCATTAATAATTATAGTGTTATACTTTTAATATTTTATTAAAATACACGGCCTCATCCGGCCGGATCAGCAATATTGATTTGATTTCAATGCGTTTCAGCGCTTACTTTTGTCTTGACATTGAAATGCGATACTGTTGTTTCGAATCAACCACCATATCAGATTAGTACAGAATTAATGGCTATCGTTATCAGCACCCGATTGCTATAATGTCGTCAAACACGTAGTCATCTACGTGACAATCAAGTTCTAAACCCCTTATCGATAAGTGGTAATCATAATCAATATCAGATGTCTAGGTTACATTACCTACAAGTGGGTTACTTGACCAACAAGGCGGGTTGCACCGATACGATTACAGACGGATCAACCAGGCATTGTAACCCCGTTCATTTTGCCGTAGCGGTTCGAGCCACACTTTGAGAGCCTGACCCATGATAAAGGTTACGCTCGCAAGAACAACGCTCACTCTCTGGAGCATATCTCGGAGCGCAAACAGGGAACGAAATCCATTTACCGGTTAGAGAGCGCTCTCTCCGTGTACGCGGTGAATGACCGCTCGCTCGCTCGCAAGAGTCGCAAGCTTAATCTTATACCCACGTAAAATTAATTCTCCTCTCACATTACACGTAATGTAATAGGTATCACGTATTTACTTATAGTTGCGTGTATGGGAAAAGATTCAAATACTTATCGAATATCTATTCAAAGCCACCGGCGCGGGCGGCGCGACAGTGGTCAATGATCCCGTATCGAAATACCGAGTAACCGGTAAGAGAGCGCTCCGAAATAACGCTCCCAAATCAAATAGTTCGAACGTAACCTAAATACTTTAACCTAAATAAACCGGTAAATTTGTAACCGGGTTACAATTCCTGGGATCAACGTTAAATATGGCGCCGGCAGCTGTCAGTCCATAGAAACTTGTCAAACTTTCCATATACCTATTCAGTTTTTAACGAACACCGTTTGCGATTACAGACGCACCCACCCTTAGTCTCAACTCAATCTAAGCAAAGCTTGTGCTATGAGTACTAGACGATAAATATATACCTACTTATACATAAATCAATAATTCAATATGTACATAGTAAACAGATGTGGCCGTGTGTACGTAGTGTCAGATTGGTGGCCACTTCTAGGTAAAAGGAGCGTCGGCCGTCCACCAGCTCGATGGGTGGACGATATGAGGAAGATTGCGGGTCACTCTGGATAGAGACTCGAAGAGAGGCCTATGAGGCCCGATTACGGGCTGAAAATGATGATGATGATGATGATAGTAAACATCCGTGACTCAGGAACAAATGTTCATGCTTATTACGAGCTTATAAAGTAGACTAAACCAGTCGTTATCTGAGACATACTAAACTAACTTTAATAAAGCGAGTCTTAGCCTCCAACACGATTTGTCGCCACAAAACGGCATTTATTTGTGTGATAAGCACGAATATTTGTTCCAGAGTCATGGATGTTTACTATGTACATACATATTTAATTATCTATTTATGTATAAGTATGTTTATCGTCGGTGTAGTACGCGTAGTACAAGCTTTGCTTAGATTGAGACTATAAGGCACAGTGTTGGCAGTTTTCTCGCCACTTGTTGTGTTCTTCCAGCAGTTTATGGCTTGAAGATGGCCAAGCCAGGCTGTCACAAGACTGCCTGCGAGCTGTGTCGCGGCGAGAAACATTTACCGTCTCTTTCTAATTAGAACGTTTAGAAACAGACTGATAGCTTATGCCGTCCTGTGATAACCCTACAGGTCTGGTTAACTGGTAGTTTGGCATACGGGTTATCCAGGTTTTAACGTGTCATCATCCTCCTAGCGTAATTCTCGGTTGTGCCTCTAAAGGAGCCCAAGTTCCGCGTTGACCCTTATCCCAAGATTTGGCATAGGCACTAGTTTTACGAATGCGGCTGTCATCTGACCTTCCAGCCCAGAGGGAAAACTAGACCTTATTGGGATTTTCCTCACGATGTTTTCCTTCACCGAAAAGCTAACGGTAAATATTCCGTACATAAATTCCGAAAAACTCATTGGTAATACGAGCCGGGATTCAAACCCAAGACCGCCGCTTGACAGCCACATGCCAGAACCAAGGCTACCGTAGCTTTAACCGGGTTTTAATTAAACTTGTAGCTTCGTAAAACGGCGAAGGGGTCATCAATTTAATATGGATATGATTATCGATTCCAATAAAACTAGTATTTATTTTATACTAATGTATTGAGATTATACTATCATTAAAATTATGTTAATCGTTGGTCATTCACTCCGCCAGTGCTCTTCACGTGCCTGAAACATGATAAAAGAAAAGTTTGGTTTACTACTCAACATTTCTTATGAACAATCTACGTCAATTTGTGATTTGTTTTGGGTCGGGGACCGGAAGGCGCAGCGTGGGTCACAAGGTGGACTGATGACCTGGTAAAGATCGCGGATGCGAGTAGCGCAGGACCAGTCGTCGTGGCACTCTTTGGGGGAGACCTATGTCCAGCAGGCCTTCGGCTGATGTTGTCATCCCAGTAGAATGTATGTCATCATATGTCATCACTGAGGTTTATTGTACCGGGATGAAAAAAATCTAATTATAAGTCCCGGTAACAATAATGTGGTCATTGTTTTTTTTAGGTGAACTATGAATAATATCTTTATTGTATTGTATTTACCTGCACGTTGCTGGATCATCAGACAATCGTTGGCATTTCACATTTGGCGATGCGTGGTTTCTGAAAAGAACAAAATTAATATGAACGTACAATTGACACTGCAATTTACATGCATAAAAGACAAAAAGAGTGCGTAGAAGTGACCCCTCTCCCACTCATAATGTCTATGTTTTCCCGGTTCATATTGAAAGAGTCCGAGCCCACTTAATATTACTCGTACCTAATCTTATGTATTGGCATAAGTACTGGTTTTTGCGGAAGCCACTGCCATCTACATCCTTCCCTCCCCCCTTTTCGTCAAAAGTGAATGGCAAGTCAGTTCTCAGCAAGTCGATCACGTAACGCATTGTACGCGCGCCAGTTAGATCTAAATGTCACTTTTAATATGGGTATATGACAGTTGGCTGTCCTAACGCGCCTTGGAAATGTTACGTGATTACCCCTCAGGTCGCGAAAAGACCTCCAGCTTGATTTAGCGACTGCTATCATAGAAATAGCCGAAACAAAATTGGGATCAACAACTTACGTGTCTTTTAAATGGCTTTGCCTGGAGAGCCTGGTAGTAATTGTAAATCACCAAGCAGATGCGTCTGGTAACGAAATTGTGATCCGTACTAATATTATAAATGCGAAATTGTGTCTGTCTGTTACCTCTTCACGCTTAAACCGTTGAACCGATTTTAATAATTAACAGGCGAAATATGTCACTATGCACATTCGCTATACATACTAAATTTCTGTCAAAAATTGTACCGTCATCAACTACTCATTGAGACGATTCTAACGAGCTCCAACTCAACGGGGCTACGTTGGTTAAATAATGAATTCCCATGGCCACCTTCTGTCTCCATCACCAGATCAGCTCGATGGTACCATAATATTTAATACCTAGTCGTACAAACTAGGCTTATAGCCAAAATTTCAGCTCAATCGGTTGAGGTTAACTGGTTCAAAATTCAGTTCCAAGATTTGTCTCACAGTAACAAACTGACAAACGAACCGGTCAAGTTAAATAAAAGCTTGTACTCGTAACAATAGTAACATACTCGTACTGCATATATTTGTAAAAAAAAATAAAAAAAATTGGTCCCCAACCCGCACTGGTCTAGCGTGGAGACTACTGCCCGTTCCCTCTCATCCATGAGAGAAGTCACAGGGCTTAATAAATCAGGCATATTCATCGAAATTCTTGTCTGTTGAGATGATTCTTAAGCCGGCTGTACACATTGGGCCAGCGTTGGCGCGTGAGCAGGATGCAGCTATGCGTTAGACGGAGAGGGCTATAATTCGATCTCATTCGTTTACATAGCTGCATCCAGCTCACGCGCCATTTCACTAGATTTGTTTAGTGATTTGATAAAATCCCTGAAACGCGTCAGTGAGTTGACGAAACTAACTCGCAAAGTCAACTCGTTTTATCATTTCACTAGACACGTTTAGTGAAATGATAAAAATCTCAACTCTAGTACAGATTAACTTACTTGTAGAGTAACACTGAACCAGTTCAGAGATTTGATCAAATCACCTACATCATGTTACAGTACAGACTTTATCATTTCACTAAACGTGTCTAGTGAAATGGTAAAACGAGTTGACTCTGCGAGTTTGTTTCGTCAACTCACTGACGCGTTTCAGGGATTTCATGAAATCACTAAACAAATCTAGTGAAATGAAAAAACGAGTTGCCTTTTTTGGCCGATTTCGTCATTTCACTAAACAGATTCAGAGACTTGATCAAATTACTGATTTTTTCTAGACAAATGATAAAATGGATTCGCCATTTTAACATCCTGCGTGATTTCATCATATCCCTTAGAGATTTGTTCAAATCCCTGTTTTAGCCATTTCCCTGCGACATATAGACAGTTGATGCTAGTAGTATCGTCGGACTTACATCGACGGAGCCGACTTTGAAGCGATGTATGTACACGTCGAGCACCGCGCCAGGCATGCCCGAGGCACGCATCGCTGCGCTCGCGTCGCCACCGGCGTGCTGCTTTAGCGGGGCGGGTCCCACTGGGTGCTGGAAGGAAACCATCAGTAGTAGTAGACACTTTATTGCACAACAAATTCGACAAAGGCGAAGTGATCCTTGTAAAGTTCTATGAACTAGTAATGTAATGAGATGTGTGGAAGGGCTAGTATGGCAAGCAGTGGGATAGTATAGTATGGTCTAAAAATGAATGAATTGATATGTCGTGGGACAAGATGGACGTAGCTAAGGACTCGGCCATGCCTTAGGAAGCGGTGCGCCATATGATACTGGGCGCTAGATGCCGCGCTCAGATGTCTCGCTCTCACGCTGATCAATACCACACCGACTCCGCAACGCCAAATACCTTAAGCTCTGGTTTTCTAGGATAGCGGTGCCGTCGTATGCCCGCGAGATAGACAATCCATCTCTTTCTAATTAGAACACACACATATCTCGCCGGCGTATGACGGCACCGCTATCCTAGGAAACCAGCGGTGCTACCACGAACTTCGAAAGTCGAAGTTCGTAATACATGCATCCCTGTAGGGGGTGCGATAGAGATGGAAATACCCGAACTTCGACTTTCGAAGTTCGTGGTAGCGCCGCAGAGGGGCTACCGCGAAGTGAAAACGAACTTTGTTCGAGTATCTCCCTCTCTGTCGCTCGAACTAGCAAATGCAACAGAGAGGGAGATACACAAACGAAATTCGATTTCCTTTCGCGGCAGGGTCTATACCATACGTGGGACCGAGAGATCGGAGCGCGGTCTCGCTCTCACATTTGGTGCACTGCTCCGGCGGCCATTTCCCACATTTGGCAGTGCGGTATTCAAGTCAGTAAAGATTCTATAAGTACCTACTGCGCGCCTTCATTTCAATGAGTGCTCTTGATTGGCGCGGAATGCATGCAATGCAATGCTTAGCTACTATCGTGGCGAACATCATGATAAATCGCAAGAAGAACCTCCAGTTCGTTGTCACCCACACACTACATGAGCATTCTCAAGCACGCATAAAAGTAGGGGTCGTCAACTGGCCAGCTAGCGGTTGCCGTAGAGCAATACACACATGGATCTGTACATGGACTTGTCGCGCGACAAATCCGGTGGATTGGGACGCGGGTGAAGGAAAAGCAGTTAAACTTACAAGGTCAGCGAAGACGGTGAAGTCGTACACGTTGTTGTCTATGACCAGGTACATCGGGCGGTCATTTTCGCCGTCATACCGTGAAACCTCATCCCAAGTGAAGATCCTTTGAGGCTAGAATCGAAGCGAAATTATAACTGGTTAGGTATTTATAAAGAGGTGCCTCAATAATCCACAATGATCGATTTAAACCTCTGTAAAAACAGGATTCGATTATTTCATCATAAATAGTACATTACTGTAGACGCTGGGAAATAGGGATTGCTGCCCAATTATAGATATACATATACGAGGCTGGCAATTCCGTTTCACGCCGAGGTACTTATGTACATATATCTAGCTAGTGCCTTTCGCAAACTTAATTATCGAAACAAAAGAAGGTCTTTCTTTACTAACTATAGCTGTGTATCGTCTAATATTAACAAGGGTTTTTGTTTTGTGGTACTTATACATTTTAATTTTTATTTCTACTTTTGTACCGTTATCTGTCATTTATATAGGCTCTAGCTCAAATACAATGACACCGATAATAAATCGTCGAAAAGCTCTATGCTCTATGGCCCATAAACGCACTGTTTAGTGTTCTTTTATGGTTCATACATTTTTCATAAAAGCACTGTTTACCACGATGTCAAATCATGTAAATTTTTTTCAATCGGCCGCCATATTGCAGTGGTACCAACTTCATTAGCAAATTTTTCGAAATAATTTTTTTTACTATCAAACATTTGTAGAACATAAATTAATTACTGAAATAAAAATAAATGATCATGTATTATGTGTATACATATTTTACCAATTATTGGTATTATTTATAAATATAAACCGATCCGATTCGGTTCGGATCCGGATTCAGTTTGGTTCGGATGGCAAGTTCAAGGAAATTAAAAACAAAACAGACCATAAACAAGAGGTGTCCATGTGTCATATTTCTAATTTCCCACCAAAGTTCCAATTCAAAATGAAAAGACAAAATATGATAACTATTAGTTATTTATAACTTATTAAGATTTTATTCGTGTTTGTGAAGTGAAGAAAACTGTGTACGTTCCTTTTAAAATGGACGAAGAAGAAAATTATCTATTTAGAATTAGTCGTAGAAAAAGTATTGTATGCAACGGTGTATAACTTGGTCTTAAAACGCTCATGGCGTCTTTAATTGCGATGCTCGCCAAGGCTCACATCGCAACTCACGTCACTGTTGCATAAAATACTATTAACGAATTGCAACTAGTTATTAAATACCGCGCTTCGCACCGTTTTTTGTTCGTACAAAATCGAGGTGACACTGGTAAATCAAATGTGAGAGCCATTAAAAAAAAAAAAGAAGGTCACTTTGCAGGTTAGCCTGCTAATAATTGGTTATGATTTTTCACCCGAAACATAACAAAACAGGAACATAACGGCAATATTCCATAGCATGTTTGAAAAAACAATATGTGTCAACGTACGCATCCTGACCTGACAAAAGGAGTTACTCCAGAGCTGGAGAGTTTTGCCACTAATTCTTTACCAGTTTGGACTTGTCCGAGAACTGCTCGAAGTCCCTTGCATCCCTGGCTATCTTCTGGGCCTGCGGGCCGGGGTTCACGGCAACCCCGGCCATGTAGCCGCAGCCGCCCACCATCTCGGAGGAGAACGACGCCGAGGCCACTCCTGGAACAAACCAATCCAAAATTAGAGGTAATCCTACTAATACATATTATAAATGCGAAAGTTTGGATGTGTCGATGTTTGGGCGTTTGGATGTTGGGATGTTTAGATTTTTGGATGTTTTTTACTCAATCACGCTTGAACGGCTCAACCTTCGGATGAAATTTTGCACGAAGATAGTTTTAGTGAAGATAGTAGGTACTGGATTAAATATAGTGTTTATCCCGAGTTCACGCATGGGAAGTCGCGGGCGGAAGCTAGTATTATTATAAATGCGAAAGTAGGTACCTCTGGCGTTCTGTATGTAACATTTTCACTTTTATACCACTGAACCGATTTAGTTTCTATGTTGTCACAATGCTCCTTTAGTGTTAGGCCTGAGTGGACGCCCCGCTCAGAGCGGGGCGTGCAGCGTCCATATAAAACAAATGCAATTTATATGGACGCTCCACGCCCCGCTTCGAGCGCGGCGTCCACTCAGGCCTTACACTTATAAAGGAAAAGTGTCGGGTGGAGGAAATAAAGACAGGTGTGGCGACATGGCACATATTAATTAATCGATAAAATATTTTACAAAATGTGTTTAGATACTCGTAAGTCATCAATTATGACCTTGCGAGATGAGATAATGTATTAATGAGTATGTAGCTCTGGTATATAAAGCGACTGACTTAAGGCAATGTACATGTTCAGAGATCTCACAGTCCGCACTTATGAGTCTCTCACTGGGTGGGAACTTCCATTAACAAATACTTCCATAAACAGTAAGATCGGTAGTGCTTGTATTAATTATGGGTACTAGACAAACTAGACATCGATATATTTATCAGAGACATCCTAAACACAGAAACATTTCAGATTTGAACCCAGGACCGTGAACTGTATAGGCAAGGTCACTAGGCTGAACCAGTCGTCCGTTGAAGTAAGATTGGTTATAAGTTATGAGATGAGCAAACATTCGTCTCGGATTGATGTTGTTCGCAATCTTGACATTGTCAACATGCGTGTTTGCTCGGGCGAGCGTCGGCGCGTGATATCCGTAATGTGTTCCATGGACCATGGAGCTACGAAGGGATTGAGGGGTAGTTAGTTTAGACATACATTATTTAGGAACTAACAGCATTCTAATACCATAAAGTGATTTTAACCCTCCAAAATGCGATACCGTGGTGATATTGATAGGTGATCTATGCTATGGCTACGGCGCCCGACCGTCTCGCTTTCGTGAAACGCGATTGATTTACTTTCACGATTCTCACACTTATTTTTTACTGAACAGGACTTAATTGTCTATAATCAGAGAGAGAAATAATGAAGATAATTATACGCGATTAAGTCCCGTTTCATTAAAAATAAACGCGCATTTGTTTCACTACAAAAAGTCACTGTGTCGCTACAGGAGCGGAGGGTAATGCCAGGAGGTCAATGTGACTCGACATTTCATATCATCATCATCATCATCATCATATCAGCCGAAAGCCGTCCACTGCTGGACATAGGCCTCCCCCAAAGAGTGCCAAAGCGACCGGTCCTGCGCCACCCGCATCCAGCGGACTCCCGCAACCTTTACCAGGTCATCAGTCCACCTTGTCGGGGGCCTACCCACGCCGCACCTTCCGGTACGCGGTCGCCACTCGAGAACCTTTCCGCCCCAACGGCCATCGGTTCTACGTGCTATGTGCCCCGCCCACGGCCACTTAAGTTTAGCGATCCGGAGGGCCACATCGGTTACCTTGGTTCTGCTGCGGACAGCCTCATTTCTGATGCGATCACGCAGAGAAACTCCCAACATGGCCCTCTCCATTGCCCTTTGGGTGATTTTGAGCCTTCTTATGAGGCTTCTTATATCATCACATTTCATATTATATGATACAATGTATTGCGCGCAATCGCTTTAACGTGCAAGCTTTTCTTTTATCAAGTTAGCTCTCGGAACATTGTTTCGGGCAACGTTGGGTTTTGTTGAGGGTGGACCATTTGGCTTTTTTAAATATAATGTTTATATGATTAATTTCCGGTTCCGATACCTCAGTTGGCGTTAGCGACTGGTTGCGTATATCAGAAAGTCGCAGTTTCGAATCCTGCTCGGACCAACCAATTTTTAAAACGTCCCTTTAATTTCAAAAGTCGAACGTTTACTAAAGCATCGTAAGAGGGTGCTGTTATTTTGATCTAACCATTTCTTCTTTCTGGAATATTCGACTCCGAATATCAATTACAATTTATTTATATTCCTATTCCTGGCTAGTAGCCTAAACCAGCAATAATGACTGAAATAGCCGGTCAATTAGCCCGTTTTTACGCGACTCGTAAAGTCCAATTGCGCCTAACGGCCACTTACTTGAGCGCCCATCAACGGCTTTATGGTGGCTCCAATGACGTCGTCAATATACATCCGTGTATAATGTTTTTAAGGAAAATGGTGAAAGTCTATATGTATATTTGAAATAACGTAATGCTCGTAATTAACTTCTAGACTTACATCGAAAGTAAACGCCTTAACACCAAATAAAATAACCAATAATATAGAATTTTCCCGAAAAAGGATTAAAAATATGGTCAAACGAAAAACAAAGTAAAGCAGGCCCCGTAGCATGGATGGCGTTATCACGCGATAAGTGACAGGATAGAGCTTCCGTCCCTGGCTGACACCGTTCGATAGAACGAGACGACGCGCCTATCCTGTCACTTATCGCGTGATAACGCCATCCATGCTACGGGGCCAGGGGATTAAATAATCACAAATTTATGAGTATCCAAAGTTTTAAGACAGTATACATTGGGTATATCTGTCCCTTTTCCGCTTAACGCACCTTCAATCAATCAATCTTTGGTTTTGTGGCTCCATCGATATTGTCGATGATTCTGCCAACGTAACGCACCTTCAAACGATTGTCATTTACTCTGACACTCGGGGATCGTGACGTCACGATCTGCGAGCGTTTTGTCTCTCTAACAAGCAATATTAAAACGGTTGTAGCTTCGTAATTCTAGAGATATCTGAATGGGATTTTCGTCACTAGGCATATTCTTTTGCCTTCTTTCTTTTGTAGTAATAATATATTTTCAGTCTACAACCGTATCGGTGCGCTTTTGTTCAAATCCTTTGATATGACTTAAGGGGCTACCCGAGGTTTTCATCGATTTTTGACAAGTTTCGAATCGTTCTGAAAACTTTTGCACTTCAGATAGAATTATAAGTCAAACGGCTATCGGTTTTTCAATTTCTTGTCTCCATTGTGGTCTACCGGATTTTAAAAGAAAATAATACTTCATTTTGTATGATTTAGTGTTATTGAAAAAAAAAACTTATTTAATTATAATTAATTAACTTAAGATGTAACATATACGAAATCTACATATTTGGGTTTGTCTATTATGTCTCTAAAAATGTGTCTAGGGTTTTTCATTTTAAACTAATTAACACAAAAGTTATGGCCAGAAAACCAGTTTTTTTGGCCTAAAATTGTTCAACTTTGATGTCAAATATCTCGAGAACAATGAACTTTGAAGTAAATATGGGATACTATATTGCTTAAAACCGTTGTTGTTAATATAATAACTATAATAAGCTACAAAAAACATTAGAAAACTAAGGGATTCAGATCGAAGGTCATTGGCGTACGTATGGGAGCCCCTTAAGATTGAAGGCTTCATTTGATGAGTACTAAATCGTTTAAATTAATATTTAAAAAAAAAATAAGTAACTCTGTGAGCGGTAGAACTCGCGAGCATGTCTTCGTTTTATTTTAATTTATATACCAAAAATTAAGCCTCAAAAAAAATTGAACGTGCTGCCAAAATTTCACGACAGTGAGGTTGAGAAAGGCGACCTGTAGAGAAATGAGGAATTTCGTTCGCCTGGCTCGCTCGTTCACAGTTTTACAGGTTCGAATTCGGCTCTAATATTTTTTTTGTTATTTACCCTTTTCGACGCCAACGGCGCACCGCAGGTTCAACGCCGACGTCTGACATATGAGTCAAGGAGCCCAGCGCGATAGCAACCTTCTTGCATTGACATAAGGTTTAACTCCGTACCTCCTGTCCTGTCTTGTTGATTTAGCGTGTGGTTGACAACTTTTCTCTTTGACAGAGCGTTGAAACGGTTAAAGATATATATGTAGTAGGATCATTGAGTGAACGGCTTACTTATAGGAAGAACTTAAAGCATGTATTTAATGAGTGAGACACCAAATTTCAAATTAACGGGATATATGTAAGTATAGTGTTACCCCATAGGTTAAGTTAGGTTTAGTCATTTTAGTAGTTTCATAGACATATTTTTTGTACTATATTGTATAGTTTAATAATTTCGTATTAAAAGGGATATTTTTTCAATTCGTTGCTGCGAGAAAAATAAATACCGGCGATTTTCTAGCTAATCGAGCTTAAAGTAGGCGCTGCATACGAATCATTAAATAAGTTTCCTTCTTAGAAGTCTTAGAACTTTAGGGAGGCGTGTAGAATAGAAAAGAAAAACTTTATTATGTTGCGAAATCAACCTCAATCAAGTTTTGTAGTAATCAGTAACGACTGCTAAACTAAAGTTTTAATTTCAAATTAACGGGAATAATTTAAAAAATCGTTGATACCTGTTGTTGTTGTTGTGCCAGTGCACACGCGGCTAGTCGCTGCTACCAACTGAGCCTTTGGTACCAATGAGAAGATTACCCTACCCTTTAAATCGGTGCGACATCAGTATACTGACTGTATACTCGTACATTCCGAATGAAGAAAAACGAACATTTTGCGCTAGTTTCACGGAATTCCAAATCGAAATTCCGCATTAGGAAATCGAATACGGAAAACATGTGTATGCGGCCAGCCTAATACGGAACAAAGATAAAAATCAAAAATTCAGACAAATTGAGATCCTCGCCCTTTTTTGAAGTGAGTTAAAAAATGGCGACCGAAAGATAGTTTCGCTTCGAACTCGCTCTCCGCAAAGCTACCTCGCACCTTCGCGGAAGCGCAGCTTAAGTCTCCTTCCCAGTAAACAAGATCAGTAACAGCTAAGTATTCGTTACAAGTTTAGGCGTAGTTAAGTTAACGAGCGGCTAACCGTGGTTTACGAGCGCAGTAACGTCACGACAGTAATAAAACATCGATACAATGCCTAGGTCGTTAATACCTAGGGGCAGTTTATGATAACTTAACTCAATCCTTAATTCACACATTTAAAAGTTTTATACACCCGCAGTCAAAAAATTCGGGTCACCTTAAATTCAATATAAAAATAGGTGGTTTTTATATTTAACACTAAGCTATTTAAGCTGAAGGTCCTGGGTTCGAATCCCGGTAAGGGCAAATATTTGTGTGATGAGCATGGATATTTGTTTCTGAGTCATGGATGTTTTCTATGTATTTAAGTATTTCTATCTATTAAATATATCGTCGTCTAGTACCCATAACTTAAGCCTTATTGAGCTTACTATGGGACTAGGTCGATTTGTGTAAGATTGCCTCTAATATTTATTATTTATTTATTTTATTTAACACTACTTTTATTTATATGAAGAAACGGTAGCCTAATGGTTCAGGCATGCGGCTGTCACACGGCTACCCGTTTACTGTCATTTCTGCAGTTTCGATGTAAAATTAAATAAAGATCATGAGATCATGACAGGAGATAAAATAAATAGATTTGATCAAATCTCTGAACTGGTTCAGCGTCACTCTACAATTAAGTTTTATCAAATAAGAAATTAAGTAAAAAAATGTAATAGTATAGTAGAGTAACGCTGAACTTTATAATATCACTAAACGTGTCTAGAGAAATGATAACACGAGTTGACTTTGCGAGTTCGTTTCGTCAACGCACAGACGTGTTTCAGGACTTTCAGGGCTTTATCAAATCATTAAACAAATCTGGTGAATTGAAAAAACGACTTGCCCTTTTTTGGATGATTTCGTCATTTCACTAAACTTATTCAGGGATTTGATCAAATGCTGACATTTTTCTAGGCAAATGATAAAATGGATTCGCCATTTTAACATCCTGCGTGAATTGATACCTTAGAGATTTGTTCAATTGCGACATATATACTGTATAGCAATCTAAACGGGCCGCTTTGCGTAGAAAGCCGCTTGACGACCTCTGTAGCCTAGTTGGTTTACCTACGAAGCCGGAGGTCACGGGTTCGAATCCCGGTAAGGGGATTTATTTGTGTGATGAATACGAATATTTGTTTCTGAATCATGGATATTTTCTATGCAGTTAAGTATTTATTTATCTATATTAGTATGTATATCGTCGTCTTGTATGTACCCATAGTAGAAGCTTTGTTTAATTTGGGGCTAGGTCGATATGTGTAAAATTGTCCCCAAAAAAAAAAAATATATCCTTACAAAGTGACCCGGATTAATTGAAAGCGAATGTAAACTTTAAAAACTTTTGTATAGGTACAGTTAAAGTGACTATAATAAAAGTTGTATATGATTTTACACGGGAAATGTCTTAGGGCTACATCGACGTTAGTATTTTGACTGCCTCAGAAGGAGGGTTATGTTTTAATCTTGTATGTTTCTGTCATTTGTCTATGGCCTTTTTTCTCCAATAAAGAATATAACTAGGACAACTTGCTGCCAAGTGGTGTCGCGCGCGACTCGGGGACTCTTTTCTCTCTCGCACTGTTCAAATTAAAACGATAAGGGTAGGTTTCCTCGTTTCGCGCCGCATCGTGGCACATCAGGATTACAGAACTCCCGAGTACAAAACCTTTATATATTTAGTTTGGGAGCTCAAATTGTACACATTCACTGCCAAAAATCGTCGTAGCCAAACCTGTGATTTTCCCCGTACCTATTTAGCGGAAACTGACTACGGCGTAGGCGCCCGCTAGGCGGGTTCCTGGCAGGGAGCTATTCCTTGGTACAAAAGGTAGTAGAGTAGAAAAGAGTTAAATAGGGAACCCTGGTTTAATAATCAATATAATGATCCTCATCATCTGGGGGCACGGGAGTGCCCCCGCCAAGTCGAGCAAAACAGCGGCACGGGCTTCCTTTTCTCGAAGCAGTTCAGGCCATTTTCGACCTATACCTGGCCAATGAGTCACATAAGTCGTCCTCTGCGTGCAATTTCTGCTACAGAGCGTAAAAACGCTTCTGCGAACTACGTCGTAGCACACATAGCGGCGTTCGTAGGGCGGGTAGCATCAACTTACGATTACAGACTGAGCATCGTTAAATATGGCGCCGGCAGCTGACAATCCATAGAAACTTGTCAAACTTTCCATACATTCCGAATTTGGCGAACGCCGCTTCCGATTACAGACGGTTTGGTACAACCCACCCTTAATGGGGTAATCACCTTTCTGTGCTTCCCTTCTTATGTCATGAGGTCCTGATATGACATTACATCGACCTTCTGTTCAGCTTAATACATAGGTCCCATAATCCCCTTCTTTTTCTTAAGACTCAAAATCGTAAGATATAAAGGCTCTTAAAATTTGACTTATGATCATATATCGTTATCGCGGGAGCAAATACGATTTGACAGTACTGAAAGATTATAAAAAACAGTCAATAACAGATATGACATTCTCATAGAGAAACGTTTATACCTACGGCCTTAAAATGTATAATTATTTTATTGAATATCAATGCTATATATATATCTTACCTCCGTACTTGACTTGATTAGTACTTAAAAATATTAAGTACCTATTAGGTACGCAACCTCATCAGTCACTTTGTCGTTTTATATGCACCCATTACAACAGCGGCAGTCGAAAGACCATTTAGCCAGTTAAAATGGATATTTACTGCACGACGCCGCAGATTAATAGTAGAAAACGTAGAGATTTTTTTGTCGTATATTACGAAAATCACTTAAGATCAACAAAAAGTAAATAAAGTTTTATTAAATTAAAACATGGATATTTATTATTATTTTCTTGGAGGCTTATAAGTGTAGGCAGAAAAGTCTGTTTTTACTAAATGGACAGTCTGTCTTACTAATACTTTAACAAATTTATATTTGCTCCCGCGATAACGATATATGCTTATGATGTTAATCGGCAAGTGACGGTATAATGTAGGCCAGCTGGTCAATTACGTATCGCTTTGACGTTCGTTAGGTAGATCTAAATGCTATTTGCCCTATATGGGATGATGACATTTGATTCATCCTTGCGCTCGTTCAAAATGTTGTATGATTAGCGCTCTGCAGTCGAAAAGTATCACTCATCGGTCAGTCGGAGCTATCGTCGTTTCTGTTAAGGAAAACCGGATACATGTGCCTATATCTTACAAAAGTCGGTAGGAGTCAGTTTCAATACCTCGCCATTGTAATATAGTAATTACAAACAGCCTTTACAGAGCGGGCAGCATCCATCGCAATCCATTAGCCCATCCATTTAGCCCTCAATCTCAGCAACAATTAATCTATTATCCTGAAATCCTAATAAATACCACCCACGTCCACCCACTAGGCCTTTGCTGCACTCGGGTCATCGAAAATCTTGACGCTGACGTCAGTGCTTCGAAAAGGGGCGGCGCTTTCTGCGCGCAGGCGTCGAGAACTCCGCCCCCTTAGAGTTGGTATAAAAGCATAGGGCGCGCAAGGACTCGCCAGTAGCCTTCAGACCTTCGAAGTGGGAGTTTGTTGCTGCCCGCTAGAAAGTTTACTCCGAGTTCTTTCACGGTAAGTGAGTTGGAATTTTATTGAATTGTCGAGCTTAAATTGGTGAAATAACGAAATGAGCCGGGTTGTATTTTTTTAAAGGGAGTACAACTCAAATGGTTAGGTTGGCAGTCTAGTTTAAGAACCTTGTTTGAAAAAACGATGTACTGAAAGTACCTACTTATAAGGAAAGAATCAGTATCTAAGCAGATAATTTGCGTAACAAGTTGAATTGGTAATTATAATTCTAGAATGGACCTATAATTATTTAAAAACGATAAGTTATTTTCTACATAATATAATGTATTTTATCTAAAAAGGTACGGTATCAATTTTGGTACGGAAAACTAAACAATTAAATTGAAAATTTAGCTTCTTTCCGGTGGGGATGACAAAAAGCAGCCATTTTCGCAAAAAATTGACCGACTGCCTACTGCATTCAATTGTAATTAAATTGAAGTCCACAATCGAAAAAAAAGGGTAAGGTGAACTAGAAAAATGATGATATTTGCCGCATTAAAATACTACTTGTTAAAATTAGTCTGTCGGTGTTGTTTATATAAAAGCGTCCATAATATTTATGAACGTTAAAATGGTGAATCAGAACATTAAACTTAATACGAAAATCCAATCCTAAAAACACTTCGTTTCGTCTTCAAATGAAATTACACGAGCCATTGCGTTGCGGGCTACGCCGTAGCGGTGCTACGGCTTCCGTAGCACACTGCTACGAAGCTACGCGAAACGCTTGCAAATTTTTAACACTCGCTGCCAATTTAAGAATCGCTACGCGCTACGCTCGTAGCCGATCCTATTTAGGATAGCGTATATTTTTTAGTAGGTGACCCATATCATGAGCTGTTATTAACCTTTATGGGCTCATTTACACTTCAGAGTAGCGAGTTAAGTTAGAAAGCGTGGGTAAATTACGAAGCTGCTACTTTCTTTAACTCAACATCTTCTCTGAAGCGCAAAAAGTGTTATTTTTTAATAAAGGTTTTTAGCGCATGTTAATTATGTACTTATTACAGTACCCAGTTGACCACGAGGGAAACATCGGGATGTATTTAGGTAATATACACAAACATAGATTCACGCCTTCATTCCCTAAAGGGGCAGGCAGAGCGCATGAAACATATGTTCCAGCGCCTATTTTAGCTTAAATGTGGGTATAGAAGAGCAACAAAATGTGATATCGCCGTGATAGGTTGGTAGCCCATCGCCCAAAACACACTTCAACCCTGTTCCTTTAATAGATTCTTACGACACCCACGGGCAGAAAAGGAGTGGTGAAATTCTAACCCGACACCACACGGGGTATTATATGTATTTTTCTACTCCTGTACCGTTATCTGTCATTTATATAGGCTTTAGCTCAAATACAATGACACCGATAATAAGTCGTCGAAAAACTCTATGCTCTATGGCCCATAAACGCACTGTTTAGCGTACTTTTATGGTTCATACATTTTTCATAAAAGGACTGTTTTACCACAATGTTAAATCATTTACCTTTTTTTTTATTTGGCCGGTATATTGCAGTGGTACCGGCTTCATAAGCAAATTTTTCGAAAAAAAAGTTTTTATTAGGATTTGAACATCTGTATATTATAAATTATTTACTAAAATTATTATAAATTATCATCTATTACATGTTTTATAAATTCTTGGTATTATTTATAATAATAAACGGTTTGGATTCGGTTTGGTTCGGATGGCAAGTGCAAACAAATTAAAAGCAAAACAAACCATGAACAAGAGGTATCATATTTCTGATTTCCCACCAAAATACAGTTCAAAATGAAAAGACGAAAGATGATAAACTATAACTCCTAAACAATTTTATTCGTGTTTGTGAAGACAAAAGTGTACATTCCTTTTAAAATGGCCAAAGAAATTAATAACTGCACTTCTGAAGAAATTGCGTGAGTAGCAAACTTGCTGTCTTAAAAGTCTAAATAATGCAATTTATTTAAAATTTGTCGAAGAAAAAATATTGTATGCAAAGGTGTATATAACTGGTCTAAAACGCTCGTGGGGTCTTTATTTGCCACCCACGACACTCGCGTTTTAAGACCCTTCTTATACAACAGTTGTATAAAATACTATTAATATATGCGATAAAATCTGTTCAAATCTTTTAATTAATGAGTAATAACCGCGGAACGCGATGATCGTGGGGTAGCTGCAACGAACAACGGCGGGCATTACGAGATTAGCGTGGCGATGAATGGGTTAATAAATTCAGCGCCAAACACGACACAGTTTGCGTCAGAGAGCTGCGGGTGCTTTTCGCTTCATATGGAGACAAGCTCGTTTATATATGATGATTTTCGTGATAAAACCTAGTCTACGTCCTTTCCCGGAATTTAAGTTATCTCCGTGCCAAATTTCATCCCAATCGGTTCAGTGGTTTAAGCGTGAAGAGATAACAGACAGACAGACTTTCGCATTTATAATATTAGTATGACTTGACGTGCCAGTCAGCTGGGTAGATGTGCGCTCTGCTCGTAGAGGCTTCAGTCTATATACGGGCTTTTCAGTTGTACAGTCGAGTTCATAAATATATGTACACTTTTTTACCTAATCGAACGCGTTTGCATACTAATTGTTAGCGGCCGCATTCGAGTTGGTAAAAAAGTGTACATATATTTATGAACTCGACTGTACAATAAAGCTAACTAAAGTTTAGTAAAATATTAAATCAGAATCGACCACCAGCAACCTAGTTTAAGCAGAATCCTCCTTCGCTGTTGACAAATGAATGAAATAAATGTTTTTTTTATTCTGCAAGTACGCCATAATGGCACTTTTACAAGTCACAATTCTACCAGCGTTTCTGAAAAAGAAGACCACTGTTAAGAAGAAGCGCCGAAACAAACTCAACAGTCAGTATTTTTTTGCCAAAAAAAGCTTATTACAAAGCATTTCAAGAAGCAAACTGTATGAAAGTAAGTAAGTAAGTATTATAGTAGTGTATTTTCTTCAAATATGTAGTCTGAGCCGAGTTCGTGTCCGGTAATTTTTATTCGGCACTCGGCCAATTAGCCTAATCTGGGACTCAAACCTGCTCCCAAGGGAGGAAAGGGGGGGAAAAGGGCATTTTTTGTTCCAGTATTAATTGCGTTTAACATCATTTGTTTAACTTGGTTAATCTAATGGGGTCTCAATTCGGTCATCCTTTTCAGAAATTCGATTGGGAATTTGATTATGTTTTGCGTGCTTGTTTTGTGATCTTTTGCTCGTTATACTTGGAAAGTGTGAGCGAAACCAATTGACATGTGATTAGGACGCGAATCAACGAACAGAATAAACCTCGCAATCATATAACTGATAAAAATTCGAAATCTTCCTACTAATAAAATTATAAAGAGTCTATAATATTGTAGAGCTTTGCAAGTTGGTTTGTAGGGAGTAATCTCCGAAAATACTCCTCCGATTCCTTCATCAGTATACAGAAAGACTTTCAGCTATGTTTTATCATGCGGCTTTTTTTACCTAATGCGCTCTGTGTAATACACGGGTGACGGTACGACATTATTAAGATATATAAAGTCTAATAATCAATAAATCAAATGTAATATAAATTGTTACTTAGCCAACCAATGCTGTAGCATTCTATCGGCATTCGCTGCCATACCGCTACGCAGTAGTCATTATCAGCTACTACTGAAATACGCGCACAAGGAGAGCGGTTCAAAGCCAAAATTTATTCAAAATTATTTCTTGGCTGACACTTTTTGAATGTCAAGTTTATACATACAATTTATGCAAGAGGTGACTTTTAAGTAATGGAATTGACATTTGGCCATATTATATCCTTAGGTTTAGGTGCCACACCGGTAGACATTATCCTCCAAGACCTAGGGGTACTCTTAAATAGGGACTTGAACTTCAGGGACCATATAGTTGGCATTTGTAAAAAAGCATTTAGAATCCTCGGTTTCGTACTTCGGCGGGCAGCGAGCTTTAAAAACATTCAAGCCGTTTCAGCGCTGTATAATGCTCTTGTGAGAAGCCAATTAGAGTGCAATGCTGCAGTATGGGGACCACACCAGAAAAAGTATATCCTCATGGTAGAAAGGATACAGAATAAGTTTACCAGGTATCTGTACTGGAAACAGTATGGAGTCTACCCTTTCTATCCTTTGATGTATCCTACAGACTTCGTCATAGGCATGGTAGGGTACAATAGATTGGAAACGCGTAGGGATATGTCACTAGCATGCTACCTAGTCCGAGTTCTACGGGGTCTTATCTGCAACCCGGGTATATTGCAGCAGTTAGGTTTGGGTGTGCCGGACGGGTACGCGGGGCGGCGGCGGTGGCCGTGGCTGCTGGTGGAGCCGAGCGGCAGAACCAACTTGCTTCGTAAAGCGCCTCTCAGTCGCGTCGTACACACACTAAACCTAGTTGCTGACCAAACTGATATTTTTCATTGTTCAATGTCCGAATTTGTTAGAGTGTGTCTGTGTGTCTTGTGCAAGTATAATAATTAGGTTGAATCAATTAAGTATTTAAGGCGCTATTGCATTAGGTTAACCTGTAAAAATAGTTGCTATATTGAAATAAATAATTAAATAAAGACTCCTCAGATACAACAATTCCCGTTTTAGGGTTCCGTAGTCAACAATGAACCCTTATAGTTTCGCCATGTCCATCTGGCCGTCCGTCCGTCCGTCTTCGGCTTAGCTCACTAACCATTACTACTAGAAAATTGTAATTCGGCATGGGAATATAAATCAATCACGCCGACAAAACAGATAAAACCTTGAATATTATTTTTTTGGGGTACCTCCTTTACACCTAAAGTGGGGAAGTAATTTTTATTTCTCGTTAAACCCATAGTTTCTTAAAAATATTTTTCAAATTAGTGATTCGTTTGCGAGATATTGGGCTTCAAAGCCCTAATTTTTGTTCGAGTCCTGTGTCCCCCCCCCCCCCTGTCGGCTAAATGGCTGCTACTGGGAATGTGAAAAAAATTGTGGGAGTAGTACATACTCGTATAATGAATTTAAAAGGAAAACTATCACGGCTATATAACTAGTTACCGAGTAATAGTCGACCAACTTAAAATGTACCTACTTACAAAGGCCAACTTTTGTACAAATTCGGCCGACGCAACTATTTAGTTGGCGCGCGCGTGTCGATGTAACTAAGAAAGACAGGCAACTACGGAACCCTACACTGCGCGTGGCCCGACGCGCACTTGGTCGATTTTTGATCATAATAAGTACTATAAAGAATTGACAAAACCAAAGCTAAAAATCTAAACCCAGCAAATGAAATCGCAACGCACAATACGCGATGCGATCACACAATGCGACAAATAATATTGATCACTCAAGCATCAACCAGTAATTTCGTGAAGCTTATGTCCGAACAAGATATTACACACACATACAGATATGCAATATAAGACTTAATCAGGATCGCCCTCGGCCGCTTTATTATGTTTGACTTCGTTCCATCCGATGTGTGCTCAACATATGAAATCTGGACTTACACTTACATCACTTGGTAAATATAGTTTGTTACTTGGGACTTGTTAGATGCTAAGTAAGGTTGAATTATCTACTTGATTTGGACGTTTGAGAGATAAATTTATTTTCTCCGTGTAATTGAGTAGTACAGTCAGCATCATATAGTTAGTAGCAGCCAAAGTAGCCAAATATATCGGAACACGTCTTTATTACTATAGTAAAGGAGTAAGGAAGTGTTACGATATATTTGGCTACTTTGGCTGCTACTAACTATGTCATGCTGACTGTACCATATCACTAGCCGTTATTATAACATCTTTTTTTTTCGAAAAACTAATCGTCCAAAATCCATACTAATATTATAAATGCGAAAGTGTGTCTGTCTGTCTGTCTGTCTGTCTGTCTGTCTGTCTGTTACCTCTTCACGCTTAAACCGCTGAACCGATTGCGATGAAATTTGGTATGGAGATAGTTTGAATCCCGGGGAAGGACATAGGATAGTTTTCATCCTGGAAATCACCCTGAAAGGGATGAAATGGGGGGTTGAAGTTTGTATGGAGCTGCGATATAAACGATTTCCACGCGGACGGAGTCGCGGGCAGAAGCTAGTATTCTATATATGTAGTTATTGAACCTGCTCAGAAGTTGTCACGAGTATCAGTTGTCAGGAGAACAGCCACCAGCCTGCCCGAGGTGAACCGGAGAACTTAGCTCACTTTGCTCGCTCGTTCAATAAACCTTTTGCAACGTATTTTATTAAAATGCCGTTAGGTACTATTCGTTGTTTTTATCTGGCACTTTGACTTTATGTGAATTTATGTTTGTGAGGAAGGGACAAAAAACATTATATATTACCAGACAACATGCGTCCACATAATGAAATCATTAAAATTAAAATACACGTCGATTAAAATACAAAGGTAATCACAAATTCAGATTATTATTATTATTAAGAGCCTTAAGTGTCCCACTGCTGGGCAAAGGCCCCCTCTTTTTCTTCCACATATCCCTGTCCTGGGCAAAGGCGTCAAGCTCGTCTCGCCATCTCCCACGTGGTCCATTGCGACCCCGTATTCGGTTCTGTGGGACCCACTTGGTGGTAATTGTAGCCCACCGCTTTTTCTGGCATGCGGCTGAGTTAATTTCAAGCCCAAAATACTGCGTTCCATGGCTATTTGGCAAACCTTGAGGGCAGATTTCTGAACTTTTGTCAAAGACCAAAGTTTGTGCTCCGTAGGTAAGGATTGGAAGAATGCACATGTCCATGAGTTTGCGTTATCGGAAGGTTTCCCTTTATATACCTTCATAGCCCAATAGCTCCTCCAGGCGTTTTCGGTGCGTCTGGCGACCTCTTTGTCTCATCATCGCAATCAAAAATTCAGATAACATTAAAAAATATTACTAAAACAGAGGATTATTATAAAGTCTTATGAACATAACATACCCCCCTGGTTAGTAATTAAGCGTGCAGTTGAAGTATTCATTTGTTTTGAAAATTTGAAAGACAGCTTAGCTTTTCTACGTGAGTGTAATTGGGTAAAAGTTCACTCAATGAAAAGGTTATTAAAGTTGAACGTTAATTTAATTAGACATTTCGCATTGAAATATGTTATCTGTGTATTTGCACAGCTTTTGACATGTTAGGCCACCATGTTGTCCTAATTTGAGTGGCGAAATCTGTAAAATGCCGTAATTTTAACTTGAATATGACGTTTAATAAAGTGTTTATTCTCTTTTGACGTTTAATAAAGTGTTTAAATATTGTTTTTTTTTTCATCCAGAAAGTTTCAATCAATCTTGTTTTCGTTTCCGAAACGCAACAAAATATATACTAGTTGAAATACATAATTACTTATATCCAGTTATTCATTAATTTTGCTTCCTAGTTGAGGCAACAAGCATAAAGTCTTAAAAAAAAACAAATTTTCCTATTTGTAAGTAGGACTTCACCGCCTTCGTCATTTGAACGTAGGATCTGCTCAATTTGGATATATTTTGAGCTCATTCAAACAAGCTCTCGGAAATGTTTTAACGGAAAATATCTCTAAATTTTTGTTAATGTAATAGTTAAATCGGGCTAACAGCAGTGTCCAAAAAGCGTGGCGATGATCACCTATTCACCGAATGGTATCCAAGATAACCTTTTAATTACATTAAGTCTTGACGAAGACTGCCCTGGACAGCCATTCAACGGCTGATTACTCATTCAGCCATTGCCTAAATTTGATGAAAAGGAAATTAATTGTCGTTTAGTACAATGCGTTATAATTGGGGCTGTTGTTAGGATATTGTTTTATGTTAACGTAGGACTGAGAACCGCGACGTGGGCAGGATAATATGACGTCAACAAAGACTTTTATATAACATACATTTGACGACTAGCGTTGCGGTCCAGGGTTTCGAATCTCGGTAATGGCCTTTATTTATGATGTGGAAATAAATATTAAGTACTCTAGAACAAATGTTATTGAGTCATGGATATTTTATATTATTTAAGTATATTTTTATCTATGTATGTGTGTTTATTACCCGTCTCACAAGCTTTGCTTAGTAAGGAGTAGGTCGATTTGTGTAAGATTATCCTTCAATATTGATATATATATCATATTTATTTAAATGTCTCAGTACTCGACACTGCCCTAATAGGTGCTTAGCTTTCAATCTTAACTCACAACAATGACGTTGGCAAAGTAATAAAGTGTCAATTAGTACCTTTTAAGAGTCCCCAGGAAGCTAGAAACAAGTCGACTCCGTTAGAAAAAAATTGAATCATAATTAGTTTTTTCATACTAAACTTCTTTTTTCTCAATTTTCTTTCTACCTATAATTAAATAGCACTAGAAAGTAGTTTCCGACCTAGATATGGTGGATGCCATGGTGTATACAATGTACTGAGTTATTCCATCACGCCCTTTTAAAATGAGACCCGCAGGTCGATCACGTAACGCATTGTACGTACGTACAGTCAGCGTCAGTTAGTAGCAGCCAGAGTAGCCAAATATTTCGTAACACACCCTTATTCCTACAGTAATAAAGACGTGTATCGAAATATTTCGCCACCTTGGCTGCTACTAACTATATGGCGCTGACTGTACGTTAGGTAGATCTAACTGATCTACATAAGTATCAATTTTGATATGGAAAAATGACAGTTGGATTGTCCTAACGCGTGTTCGAAACGTTACGTGACTACCCCACCAAACTACGCTTGTGTAGAGAGTCGAGCTTCTTGAGGGCTCTTAAGGTTTCAAACATTAGGACTTTTACTTTATATTGACTGTGTATACTCATACTCATATTCATACTAATGTATAAAACATATAAAATTTTACATGCTAAAAATTATATTAATTATAATATAATAGTTAATATGTCAAAAAAAATTTTTTTTTTTTTAATTACATAGTTCACAATATTTATAAATTACAATATGTCAACGTCATACAATGATTCAATTTATTATTATTACAAATATATTATAAATAATCCTTTATATTATAGGAAGCATTGTCAGACAGCAATAATTTTAGTTTACTAAGAAAGTTCACATCATTTTCAATATCTTTTTATAGAACTTGTATGAGTATAATCTTCTAAAATTTGAGCCAAATGTCAAGAAGGTAATGTAATGATTCAATAATAAAGTTAAAATACGTGTCCAAAGCTCCCTGGTGACTCCCACGCATGAGGCTTTAAAAAATATGTTCTCAAGTCACCTCGCCTCACCTGTTCATATTGGCGACAATTCCTTTACACTTAAAATCACCAACAAAATCAATATCGAAGTATATTTATTCTTCAATTATGGCACCAATAATAACTACAATACCTGCCTATATAATAAATGCGAAAGTGTGAGTGTCTGTTACATTCTCAGAATTAAATGACTTGACCAAATTATAACAGGTATGGTTATATTTTAGGACAAATAGTAAAAAAACTGTGTCCCGGAAATCCATAGCATGGATAAAAATAGTAATAAATTACGCTTCTATTTTAAAATCTCACAAAAACCTCTCTTCTAGTTATTTTTACAACGTAATCCAAGCCAATAAGCATCGTAAACTGACTCTTTTCTAATAACACTTCGCCTACAGCAGTCTTATAATTAAATTTAATCTCCCATTTTAAGGAAGCTAACCAAAACGCTTATTTGAGACAATTAAACAAGAAATCTGAAGAATCTGTTCACTCGAGTGTTTAAAAAGCTAGGAATACCTTCAGTAATGAGCTACCACGGAGCTAATACCAGGATCCTGCTACCTACATTAAATTTACATATTTTATACTTTGCTTTCCACTGCTGCTGGGTGACTCGTAAAATACATGCAATCTTAAGAAAAAGAATGAATTTTCTCGAAAAAGGCTTAAAATATTGTCAAATGGAGAAAAAAGTGGAGCAGTGGATTATACTTAATCACAAAGTTTCCGCAAAATGCACCTTAGTAAATATGAAACGATTGTCATTTACTATGACGCTCGAGTGTCGTGACGTCACGATCCCCGAGCGTTTTCTCTCCCTAACAAGCAATATTAAAACGGTTGTAGCCTCGTAATTTTTGAGGTGTCTCAATTGGATTTTCGTCACTAGGTATATTTTTTTGCCTTCTTTCTTTTGGAGCAATAATACATTTTGAGTCTACAACCCTATTTTCCCAGATTTTAGATAATTTCTGTCCAAATTGCAATTGATTTTTCTCAAACATGCAATGAAATATTGACGTTGTGTTCTTCATAATGAGCTTCGAAGTGTCACGTTTCGGGCGCACCGAGACGAGAGACCCGTAATGGCATTTCATACAAAATTGGAGGCCAGGCCTGCAAGATGGTCTTTTTAATTTCCATTCCACAATTTGTGGCACAGGATCACGGCGTTCAGCCATGAAAATTAATGTTTGATTTCAAGGAGTTTTTTCAATTTATTTTATTACATGTTTGAGAAAAGCACTATACATACGTCGGCGTTAAATGAGGTTGCCAGCCTCATAACTATCCGACCTCGCTACGCTCGGCCGTCTATATGTACTCGGCCGGCAACACCTTACTTCCCGGCCTCTGTAGTAATGTACTATTAGGAGGATAACAATAACTGACATATTCTTTGTGTTTCTTTGTTTTCTCTTCAAATAATAGTTGGCTGTGAAACCGAACGAGGTACCGTGGGTTGGATGATAAAATTGTTTTTGTTCTACCCACGATCAGTTTTTATGAAATATTAATATTTTCGTCCGTCCATGTTTGCGTATTTATTTTCTCTCTTTATTTTACTGACAGTCTCGCCCCGTGTGCTGTCCCCGCTGTCGGGTTAGAATACCACCACCCCCTTTCTTCACGTGGCTGTTGTATGCGGCGACAGGGTTGAAGTATGTTGTGGGCGATGAGTCGCGAACCTATCAGTGCTTATATACATTTTTTTCATCTTTAAACCTACAGCTTTCAGAAATAGTCATGAAATATAATTTCATGTGACCTTTACCTGTTTTGGAATTACATGCGTGAAATGATTAGACATAACAATAAATTCACGCATAATCTATCTATTAAGCCCGTAAGCCACTGCTGAGTATAGGTCTATAGGTATGCATTGCTTATTGGCTATCCGGTAGATAGTCAATTATTTGTGTACGTTTTATTTCACTAAATGCATTGTCGATCAGTTGAACCAGCAATGTACAGTGACATACAAATTCCCTCGCAAGTTAGTTGGATATCTGAAGGGTTGAAATATTCATTAGTGGGCCCGGTGACAATGAAGAATGGGGCCGCACTTTTATTTCTTATTGGGCTGTTCCCCGATGAAATGTCTTGTTCCGCGAGGCTTTAAATGTTTCAAAGGCTAGCCAAGTGTTGCGAAGAAATACGGGAAGGTAAATGCCGACTATTATTTTTCTTTTCCTGTTAGTATGCGAAGTCGGTAACCTGCACTGGGGCTACTACCATTCCCTAGAGAGGCCTGCGTCCAGCAAGACGTATATATAGGCTGACGGTGATGATTATTTTATTAGTAGGTATACGTGAAAATTGTACTTACGAAAATTTAGATGTTTACCTGTATTCACTCTGTTTTTTCTCTAATGTGTCACAGATCAAACAAACAAAAAACAATCGATCTAGGCGCATGATTTGAATCTATATCCTTTTGCAGGCAGTGTGGGCTTTACCAATTAAGTAAGCTGTGGGTTCTGTTGTTAAGCCAACCAATGCGAAGGCATTGTTTAAGGGGGTGAATTGGACATTATCGCGTGTTAAATCGCCGTTCTGACTAGATTAATAAACAATAAGGTGTGATTTTCAGATATATGATTTTAGATATGATTGTTTATCTGATTTAATCTATACATGATTGCCTAAAATTTCCTCGATAGTAAAAAAACCCAAAGTTGGGTCTTTATTTTCCTTTTTTTACTCAGCCTACTCAAACAATACATTATTTTACGACACAATCAAGTTAATACTATAGTATCTTATCTCATCTAAAATCTCACTTAATGAAATATAAATAAAACTTCACTAAGTTAGGTATTTATCGAAATTTGACCAAAAAAGCCATTCCCGAAGAGTGTTGCATCTCTTTTTCTCGTGCGCGGAAGGCATAAGCGTGTCTCTGTCTAGGGGGCGGGATCGATTCGAATCAAGGCATCCCCTTAAGTTATTTCACTATATTTATGTAAATTATGTAAACAATTAATTAGAATTTTGTCATGTGTAGTCGCCATTGATCTTTGTATTTGATTTTAAACAGATTACCTCTATGAAGCCCTCTAGTGCTACGCGGGTAGTTTCAGTCCATGAGTCATCGAGCATTTTTAAGCTTATTTACTCACAGATCTATTAATGATTGTTAACCCTATTTTTTCAACGTTGCAATGCTGATTAAGGCAGCCATAGTTGTGGAGGGTTGAAGTCTACTATATGTCAAATGGAATGGAATATTTTACTACCCACAAAAAGTCTATTGAAATGTGGGTATGTCTTAAAAATGTCTGCAAAGGGCGATATTTTACAGTAACAAATAAGAGTCCATATATATATGTTAATTTAAAACATTATTTAAAAAGTTACAGACGATTGAAATAAAAATTCTGAAATTACGGTTAAATATTCAAATAACGAATTATCACATTAATAGGGTTGAGACCCTAAAACATTAATACAACAACTATTAACTGTTCTTTCAGCCAATTAAGGTAATTTTCTCTTTATGGGAACAAAATATCCTGTGACTAGTTTAATCCTGTTATTCACAACTTATTTCCACAAAGCGTTACTGCAGAAACTCGCTGAATCAAAATCGCATTATCGAGTTAGGGACAACTGGTAGCCCCCTAAAGGTGTGTACACATCACGGCGCTTTAATTAGAAGTATCCGCTCATTATGGCGCGGTCCCACTGCGGTTACCACTTGGTATGCAGGGCTCCCAGTTGTGCTCACAGGCGGCTGGATTACAGGAACTATTAGTTCAATTCAGGGTTTTGAGAACAATAAAATATGGATAATAACAAGACAAAAAATCAATTGGCACCCCAGACTTGTCTGAGTACTTCGAAATAGACTAGATGACGCATTCATCTCGTTCTAGCACCATATGATTGAAATTATATTTATCTTGTCCAGACCACATGGTAAATCCACATAACGCGCTCATAAAAGTATTTCATAAACGGGACCGAATCCCTAACCATTCATTACTGACAGGGCAAGTGGTCAGTCCTTGATAGACGACAACAGAACAGTGTCTCCGCGGACATTCACGCCAATTTACCAAAGATTGATGGCCCACGGACGGACGGTCCGTCAGTGTATTGATAATCCACATATCTCTATGGATTCCCGGAAACCGAAATAGGCCCATTATAAAACAAAAGAAGGATAACGTTTCTTGGATACGAGGGATTTTATCGCACAGGGATTTTGTTATTAGTTTCATTTAAGTGTATCTCTCGGTTATCCTATATATAGAATAATATCTTAATTTACTCGGGTTTATTTACTAAAACATGACATTTCTATACTTGCACGGTAGTGTGATTTAAGTTTCTTCGATTGTTTTTAAGTTTTGGGTTTGTTTTTCTTTTACGGTGATAAACTTGAAGGCATGTTGGTTCCATTCATTTCAAGACTTGGATGTTTTCTATGTATTTAAATATTTATATGTTGACCAGTGTGTGTTGCCAGTGATGACGTATGGCACGGAAACGTGGTCGTTTACTATGGGCCTCATAAGAAGGCTCAAAGTCACCCAAAGGGCAATAGAGAGGGCTATGTTGGGAATTTCTCAGCGCGATCGCATCAGAAATGAGGCTATCCGCACCAGAACCAAGGTAACCAATATAGCCCTCCGAATCGCTAAACTTAAGTGGCAGTGGGCGGGGGACATTGCACGTAGAACCGATGGCCGTTGGGGCGGAAAGGTTCTCGAGTGGCGACCACGTACCGGAAGGCGCAGCGTGGGTAGGCCCCCCACAAGGTGGACTGATGACCTGGTAAAGGTTGCGGGAGTCCGCTGGATGCGGGTGGCGCAGGACCGGTCATTGTGGCACTCTGGGGGAGGCCTATGTCCAGGAGTGGACGTCTTTCGGCTGATATGATGATGATCATGAAGTATTTATATCTATTGAGCTTACTTTGGGGCTAGTTCAATTTGTGTAAAAATGTACCCTAATATTAATTTTTATATTTATTATCTATCCTAACACTTGCTAGAACCACTTTTGGAAACTTTTGAACCAATATTGGTGCTTGTATCTTATATATTCCAAATGGATGCCTTGAAAACGATAATACCTAGTCTCACTATTAATAATGCTACCAAAATTGTATTATAATAAAATATCGCATGACCATTCAGGTTTCCGGCGTCCATTAATAAACAGTGTAAGAAATAACTACAAAAATCTGTAAACAACAAAAATTCGGCAAACAAAAATACCCACTAATTGCTGCACCCAGTATTCTTTACCTGTGCGTTTATTTACAACATAAACAAAGTTACCAGGTGCGCCGTGGGTGGTTAACTTTCATTTCAGCCTCATTTGCACTATATTGATATGCAGATTCGAGAAAATATTGTAGCTTTCAATAAGTTGAGCCAATGCACGTGAAATGCATGCATTTCACAGTCAATCTCAAAGTTATTTATAAATAAGTATAAGGGGTCAATCTTACACTAATCGACCTAGTCCCAAACTAAGCAAAGCTTGTACTATAGATGCTATACGACGGCTTAACCCATTCAGCGCTGACCACGACAGACATGCGTCAGGGCGCTACGGGCTCTTATCGCTGGTACATGCATATTCAGCAGCTACAAACTACGGCGTAACGCTACACTTAATACTTTCCCTGCCAGCAACCCGCCTAGCCGCCTACGCCTTAGGCCCTTTCAGATATTTATCGAAAAACCATGGAATCGGCTACGAGCGTAGCGCGTAACGATTCTTGGCAGCGAATGTGTTAACACTTTCACTGCCGGCGACCTGCCTAGCCGCCTACGCCTTAGGCCCTTTCAGATATTTATCGAAAAACCATGGAATCGGCTACGAGCGTAGCGCGTAACGATTCTTGGCAGCGAATGTGTTAACACTTTCACTGCCGGCGACCTGCCTAGCCGCCTGAGCCTTAGGCCCTTTCAGATATTTATCGAAAAACCATGGAATCGGCTACGAGCGTAGCGCGTAACGATTCTTGGCAGCGAATGTGTTAACACTTTCACTGCCGGCGACCTGCCTAGCCGCCTACGCCTTAGGCCCTTTCAGATATTTATCGAAAAACCATGGAATCGGCTACGAGCGTAGCGCGTAACGATTCTTGGCAGCGAATGTGTTAACACTTTCACTGCCGGCGACCTGCCTAGCCGCCTGAGCCTTAGGCGCTTTCCGCTACTTATCGAAAAACCATGGAATCGGCTACGAGCGTAGCGCGTAACGATTCTTGGCAGCGAATGTGTTAACACTTTCACTGCCGGCGACCTGCCTAGCCGCCTGAGCCTTAGGCGCTTTCCGCTACTTATCGAAAAACCATGGAATCGGCTACGAGCGTGGCGCGTAACGATTCTTGGCAGCGAATGTGTTAACACTTTCACTGCCGGCGACCTGCCTAGCCGCCTGAGCCTTAGGCGCTTTCCGCTACTTATCGAAAAACCATGGAATCGGCTACGAGCGTAGCGCGTAACGATTCTTGGCAGCGAATGTGTTAACACTTTCACTGCCGGCGACCTGCCTAGCCGCCTAAGCCTTAGGCGCTTTCCGCTACTTATCGAAAAACCATGGAATCGGCTACGAGCGTAGCGCGTAACGATTCTTGGCAGCGAATGTGTTAACACTTTCACTGCCGGCGACCTGCCTAGCCGCCTAAGCCTTAGGCGCTTTCCGCTACTTATCGAAAAACCATGGAATCGGCTACGAGCGTAGCGCGTAACGATTCTTGGCAGCGAATGTGTTAACACTTTCACTGCCTGCGACCTGCCTAGCCGCCTAAGCCTTAGGCGCTTTCCGCTACTTATCGAAAAACCATGGAATCGGCTACGAGCGTAGCGTGTAGCGATACTTGGCAGTGGATGTGTTAAAACAAAATAGTTTTGTTTTTAAGTAACAGTCAAGTTTAACTTTTAGGGGACAAATATTTCAATTTGATTTCAATCCAATACATAAAATTATATTTTTATCGGCCAAGTTTGTCTGCGTTTCTTCGTTTATCTAGGATACTAATGAGGAATATAATATACAAATTTCACATATTTCGATCATTTAGTGCTTTTCAAACATAACATTACTATTATTTTACTTTTTACAATGGTTTTCCGTGAAATCGCCTGACGTGATCGTCGCACGATTTTTGTAATCTTATATGGAACAGGGTATAGTGAAATTAACACTCAGTGTAAAACAAAAAGCATATTTGTTCTCTCAACACCTAGAGTAGGTACCTAAACAATCAACACTGAACTTTAATTAAAATTTGCACCGCCTCGCGTTTATTGTAAATAAAAACTTTTTCAATTCAAGCGCTTTTAAATCGGAATCCTACTAATATTTGCACATACGTGTTTGACGTCATTTGTATGGAAATTCTGTGCATACTGCGCTTGTTTTTTGTCCTGGTTTTTATGGCTGTTTCCAATTCGATTCGGAATTATTAAACCCCTAATTGTTTTTTAAATTCGCCCGCTTGGCGTCGTAAAATTTTATTTATATTCAATTGTTGGAATGTTTTGATTGTCATTGTCATCACAGAACCGACTCTTAGTTAGTGAACTGGCCTTTGAACAAACATGAAAATAGGTCAGAGTTTATGAATAATCAAATTTGAACAGTTAATGGTTTGTATATCCAACACTTGCCAATATTTAGTTACACGGTACAAACTCGTGGGTTTTATTTTGATAAGCAATAAAATATAGTAAAACGTATGAGGAAATGTCGATAAATTACTTACTCTAATTGACACATTCACTGCCAGGAACCCGCCTAGCCGGCATCAACGCCTTCGGCGCTTTCCGCTACTTAGCGGGAAAACCATGGAATCGGCTACGAACATAGCGCGTAGCGATTCTTGTCAGTGAATGTGTAATATGCAGAGACACGAAAGCCTTAGCGAATTAACAAATCTGTAATTTTTACAGCTTTCCGTGTTTAAACTAGAAACGTATTTTCATTTAAATAAACCGCAATTTTTTTATAGGATTGCTCGTGCGGTAAGCTAAAAGTTATCAAAACTGCGTTTTAAATAGAGATATAATACCTTTCTGACCAAGAAGAGAAGAAGAGAGAAGTACTGTATTTTCCACATTAAAACAAAGAATCAAAATTCACAAATTGTACACATACCTGTAATGTTCATTACAAGCACAGTCCTAGCATAATATTTATCTGTATGAATGTTTTCTAACCACATACAATTGTAAATGTTGAACCAAATTTGTTATCTCACTGTGGTTCAGTGAGTAACCGACAGCCGAAGGCAGGAGACAGCCGTCAATGGAAATACTTTGTTAGCACCGATGCAACAATGAACGTCTCCTGCCAAACTAAGTACAACGATTGCGCAGAATAAACACATACTTATAAGTCAATACGTGTCATTTATAATTACCTGATTGCGTTGATTGTTTTTATTGTATTTCTGACTTTTTGCTGTATAAAAATAATTCGATATGAAACATAAACTCTTGACATTTGTATTCTATTTGCTGTAATAATTCAATGTGACATGATTTCTGACATTAACAATAGAGATATTTAAATTTATTTTGCATGTTAGTATTTAGAAACATTGCTAAGTACCTATAATCAATAATTTGTACGCCGTCAGGCAGGGTATAGTGCTACATATAATTAACTAGCTTCCGCCCGCGACTTCGTCTGCGTGGACCCGGGATAAAAACTATTCTATATTTTAATCCAGGCTATAAACTATCTTCGTGCAAAATTTCATCCAAATCGGTTAAGCCGTTTAAGCGTGATTGAGTAACAAACATCCAAACATCTAAACATCCAAACATCCAAACATCTAAACTTTCGCATTTATAATATTAGTAGGATTATTTACCACCACTGTTATCAGATTGACATATACTCACAAATAAAAAACTTTGAACTTTGCGTCAGCAGGAGGGTTATGTTTTTCGAGCGTATGTATGTATGTGGGCAAGAAAATTCTATTTCACAGACTACAGGCCAAAAGGCTTGATGAATATTGACATATTAGGTATCGTTGGATTCCTCATAATCGTGTGATCCATACTAATATTACAAATGCGAAGGTGTGTCTGTCTGTCTTTCCGTCTGTCTGTCTGTCTATTACCTCTTCACGTTTAAACCGCTGAACCGATTGAGATGAGGTATGGAGATTGCCTAGGGAAGGACATATGATAGTTTTCATCCGGTAAATCATCCCCTAAGAAGGTGAAATGGGGGGGGGTGAAAGTTTGTATGGAGTTGCGATATAAACGAGTTCCACGCGGACGGAGTTCAGAAGCTAGTAGTCTATAATATCTATAAAAAACTATCGGGTTTTTTGAAAAAATATGATTTCACTTGTTTATTAGTGTGGGTATTTTATTTCAATGTTTAAGCCTGAGTATTATTAAGATGAATTATTTGTTTCGTAGTGAATTCCTGGTTTATAATGTTTTATAGGACAGTTTTATGCTTTGCGGAGGTGACACTAGTATCGTAAATTATACTTTTATTTCACGCCTTCATAGGATTAAGATTTATTGGGGTCATACAGATCGCCTACAGAATGTCTTTACTAGGCTAGACATTAATTAAACGAGCGACCAAAAGCCGTCCGTTTCAGCTTTGGCTAATTTTCATTCGTATGTTCGACTGTTCTCCTCTAAAGCTGCAGATGTCAGAGCCACTAGTTACTCGTATTACTGTTCCACATTCATTTACCAACAACCAATGTATTGATGTTAATTTAATGTTTCTTTTTTTTTCAGGTAAGTGGCCTGAAATTCCAGAGCTCTAGAATGGTAAGATCGATGGATTGATTGATAGATAAATTGTACACTACTGATATGATATGAGATAATATTATAGTGAGCAAGAGCACAATTAAATTGTAGTTTCTATAACGTAAGTATTTAATATACTGTAGTGCCTCGCATCGTGTGTGAAACCCGGATAATCCACATTTTCTCGGAAACGAGAACTCGAGATAGATGCATTTTTCGAGCAGGACAACATTGTAAAACGAACATTTTATTCTTTACAATTAGCTGGGGAAAACAGTGTGATACTACTCGTAATTATTTTTTCTGCGGAAAAATATCGTAACAAGTTAGAATTTATATATCTACATATCTAAGTAGGTACCTATAGTTCTACGAACGGTATTGTACGTCACGTCGAACCAGTGAGAAGTCCTAGGATCGAGGTCTTACTGTGTGTGCAATCAGGCCCTTACGCCTTTGAAGGCCGTTCCAGGTACGACTAGAGACCAATGTGACTTCACGTATCGCATACCAATGTTGACATCAATATGCCGCGACTTTGTTCTGACACGTAACTTTTAAACGCACTTATAAAAGGTTATTATTATATATTATTATGCACATATACACTTTTAAAAGATTAACTTTCACGGGACTAACGCGATATTTACATATTCACTGCCAACAAAACTCGTAGCTAATGCCTTGGCTTTCCCGCTAAGTAGAGGAAAGCGCCTACTAGCAAAGCGGCCGCCAGCCCGGTTCTTGGCAGTGAGAGATTGAATTTGATATTGAGGAGAAGATGCGTAAATAGTAAAAGAGATGTTACTGTCACGAGTGTTTATATAAGTAACTGAAGAAACAATAAACATTAAAATATTGAATAAAAGAATATGTCAAATAGAATATGCCTAACATAAAAGAAAATAAATAAATATTTGCGGACAATCTCATAAATCGACCTAGTCCCAAACTAAGCAATGCTTTTACTATGGATACTTGACGACGATATAAATAAGTAAATACTCAAATACATAGAAAACAATCCACAACATAATTTATGAAGAGTCTGCATAACAGAGATTAGACAGTATCTACAACAAAAACTTATTTCTGTCGTTTCGACGCGGGTTGCACCGCGTGGTAAACTCCTGGAAAGTTAGAATTAATGAATAAATAAATATCGCGTTTGGCATGAAAAGTAATTCTGACTTGAGCTCGGCGCGCGTGGAAGCGACTACGCGCTACGCTACAGCGATAATCTAAGATTTTATTCAGATTGGTAGGTGAAATGTCGAGGTAGCATGTCTCCTGGTATGGAGCGCTACCACTCAATAAGTCCCCCTATTGTGCCCGTAATTGCGGTGTTGGGGTAAATTACAGCGATCGGCTTTGAACCAGTCAGTGGCTTGGCTCGGGCCTCATCTGGGGTTTAATGAGCGACTTAGCGGAATAAAATGCCGTAGTAAACAACAACAAGTACAACGGAACACAGTTAAGTAATCAGAAATATGCGAGCTAAATAATATCATGAGTTAATTGCAGACAACTTCACTCGCTCGCTACTTGACAATTTCAGGATGGCCAGCTACTGAAGAATCATTGCAAATCATTGGTGTAAACGAAATATACCGCTACTATATTAGTAGATATATTTTGTTTAAACCAATGATTTAACGTCAATAAGGTAAACGTTACAAAAACATTAGTAACTAGGAACGCAAAGTCTGAAATTAGCGAGCAATGCGACACAAGATGGCGTTTTAAATTCCTAATGTTATTTGGCTCGCATACTAAAAAAGAAGAGAGGCCTTTAATAATATTAATAATAATAAATCATTTATTTCAGGCAGTGCCCATAAAATGTTAATGCAAAACTCTTACACATTTAATTAGTAACATACAAGGATCGTACAAAGTAGGCAAGAATTTCAGGTATATCATAATTGAAGTCAGAGAACATAAATGTCATCAAATTAAATTAAAATACAATACAAATTATGCCCAGCAGTGGGCAATTATGGGCTGAACATGATGATGATGATGATAACCGTCTGCTAACGAAATTTTCATGGAGCAAAATGTAGTAGTAATAATATACCCTGATGATAAAAATAGCCGTTAATATTTAAATCCCTTTTACGGACTGTCCAATAAATCACTTCACTTGAATTCTTTTCATAAATTGTGACGCAACATGCGCGGAAAATGTATGAAATGTTGTACAAAATTCGGCACTAATCTATTTCGGACGTGACGAGCAATAAATAGCTTAGCCCCAAAATAATAGCTTGTGCACAGTTTATATCACTTTAAAATCCAGGATAATTTAAAGGAGTAGTGGTTTGCAAAGCTTAAGGTCACCCTTCCTAATTGTGATTTTTGACTTAACAGACTTCGCACTGAATACGGTCGATGTGGCGAGTTCATGTTTAGGTGTGGGTGGCGTGAATCTCCGAAGTCAAAAGGGATCTATACAGTAACCTATCGGCTATCACATTGTCAAGGATTACACTGGAGATCCCTGGAATGTAATATCATTAAGTGGAAACGCAGCCCAATGGGTGCACTTAGATATGTCTATTAAACCCGGCTGTTCTTGTCTACAGGTGGCATTTCTCAACCGATTGTCGTGTTTCGTGAGCAGGTTCAATAATTATAATTAAGGATTTTTTTGTCGATTCAGAAAAGAAATTTGAATATTTTTTTATTGAATAAAATACAGTCTCGCGAGTAATACATTTGATAGAGCCACTATTTTTCAATAACTAAATTAAGTTAATGTTAAAAGGCCTTAAGGCATTGCATCGAGGATGCTGGCGGCGGCGGCATTTCCTCGCTGTACCTACATATTTAATTACAATGCTGATACGTTGCGCGAGAAAGCCGCCAGCTCTTCGGTCACCAATTACATCAACTATTGATTTAGAATTAGCACTGATATTCTGCCCGGCCTTGCATTTATTTTGCATTTTATTATTGTCCCCAAGGTTGATGGTGTTAGTAATAAGTCTGTAAAACTATATTGTCTTAAAGGTGTATAGCATAGCTCAAGACTCACAAAAACGTATCCTCATTTTATCACACGGCATTTTACAACAAACGAAAAGTTACAGAAGCAAGCAAGTGATAATTCCGGTCTCGCGAAAACGATCCATTTAACTACTCCTATTTATTCAGGCGGGGAAGATATTATTTTTACGATACATTGTTCTCAGACATAAAACGGTACTTATAAATGTACAAGATAACGTTAATGTTTATCTCACTCGGAATTTAACGCCGTTTAAAATTTCTAAGCTTAAGTTTATACTTCTTAGTTAAAAAGGCTTTAGGCTCGTTATTTACCTATGATTATATGTTTTCGTGTAAACAACGTTCAGGTTGTCCATTAGAGCTCTCTTGTTACTTTCAACCCCGTTGAATTAACGTACCGTGACTTTTTACGCGTGTTAAGTATATATTTTATTTCAATTCAGAATTAAAGACATTCAACACGTCTCTATTGTCGAGGCATTAGAGACGTGTTCAGATATTTGTGAGCACTACGGCCGCTCCTATATATCTGATGGTGACTGTACAAGTTTAAACAGGCAACTCTGGTCAAACGGCCAGTCGCTATTGGTCGCGTGTTGCCAATTTAGTGTTGTAAAATTTTAACTTGTAGCTATGGGAAGCGGGCCACAGACGGCGAACCCTCAGTAATAGGGTCTCATCTTTTGATTACGGAACCTTAAAACACCATTCGATACGCCTCACACTGTTCCACACGTAATCTGAAATCGTTAACCGTTTCCCCGCCGCAAGGGTTAAGTGACATAACCCCCCAGCCGGCTGTAAACACGTGATATCTGCCAGATTATAAAATATCGCTGTTACGTCCTCATAAACCTTATCGACGTCAGCCGAGTAGGATATATTTATTTCAAACGCATGATTATATTTAATCTATTGATTTCAAAAAATGTCGGTACCTATTGAGGAGTTTTTAAAACTAACTAGGGTGCTATAAATAATCGTATACCTTGTACTTAGTACATACCTAAGTAATGGAGAGGAAATAACAGGCGGTTTGATCATAAATAAAACTCTTAATTTGCTAGAATATGCTAACAAAACCAGATTTAAATCTTTAATTTACGTACACGCATATAAAAAATCCTAGGTATGGCACACAATAAATAATAGTAATTACGTACAGAACGTCCTTTGTCTAACAAAATCGACGTTTGACAGCTACAAAACTCAAATCATGGCATCCCGATCTACCGCATAGCTCGTGTTCTTTCGTCAACTGCACGAGAGCCAAGTTTAACACAACACAAACAAAAAAAAAAAGTAGCACTAACTAAATCTATTACACACTTATTTTAGTAAGCACGCTCTGCTAATTGTCTGTGGACACGTCGGCATCCTGCCTCAGTACCAGCTCATTGTGCAGTGCTCAAGCCAGACCTGCAACCTGTTTACGTAACTACCCAAGCAATTCTTCCTTAAAAAACTTAAATACTCCTATTCGTAACTTTACGATGTGTAACTCGAGGAACGTACTCGTAACTTACAGGTTATTTTACGAGCCGTTTATCTCCCGTTGAGAGATCATGTTCTCGCCATCAAACAGTTTATTGACTTGGCGAAGGGATAACGTGTTGCGTGGCTGGAGCGGCAATGCCCCCTTATTTCAGTGATAAACGTTTCATCGAATGTACAGTCAAGTGCAAAGATATGTATAGATTTAATGCTCTCATAAATATGTTCCGAAACTTTAATCCGTTGACATAAGAGCCGAGCGATGGGGTATATTTTTAGACTAGACCGTATTGCTTCGCAGAATTTTCGCGTCACAGATTTTTTTTCTCAAAAACCATTAGGACCGTCATGTAGAAATAGAAACCATTATGTACCCTTTAGATTATGTTAGGTATGTTTTATAACAATCCTCAAAAGTTAAATGTTTCCGGAAAAAGAAGTTTTCTCTTGAATAAAAGTTTGCGAAATATACATTCGATGAACCATCTTTCGATAGTACAAGGGACATCCATTTTAATATTATAAATGTAAATTTGGAACGTTTTTTACTAAATTGCGCTTAGATAGCTGAATAATTTGAGATGACTTTATCATCATGCTCCTAGCGTTATTCCCGGAAATGCCCCTAAAGGAGCTCGGGGTCCGCTTTGACACTTAATCCCAAGATTTGGCATAGGCACTAGTTTTACGAAAGCGACTGCCATCTGACCTTCCAACCCAGAGGGAAAACTAGACCTTATTGGGATTAGACCGGTTTCCTCACGATGTTTTCCTTCGCCGAAAAGCTAACAGTAAATATTCCGTACATAAGGTCCGATAAAGTCATTGGTACGAGCCGGGATTTGAGATGACCTTATATATAACAAAAAAGAATGACAAGTATACAAGTAGTAGTAATATCATGAAATCTCGGATATAGCTCACTACAAAACCCATCACTTGTATTAATGCCTGACATTTGTAAAAAGTACGAGCAAAAATATTTTCCGCAGCAAATATTAATCGCGATTCAAGACGAGAGCAGAATGTTTATGGACACAAAGGCGACTCATCGTATCAAAGTAATATCAACCCAACATAAGTGGATTTCAGAAACAAATTCCAACAAATCGATAGTGGTTTAATCCCGTAATGAAATGTGATCCGTCTTAGTCAAAAGATTTTTATAGATGACAGACGACAATTTTTTTTTTGTTATTTCTTTGACCTAGGACAACTTATCAGCTAGTTTTTATTAAACATACAGATTGAAAAAAATCAAGTACTTACTTATCCCTATTAAATGCAAAATGGAACACGTACTCTGCTTGACGCTTTTTTTCGGCGAGGACCCTAAACCTTATAAATGCAATCTTTTTGTACTAAGTATAACTAAATACGACGAGCTGCGTCACAGTTTGCGGTCCATTTTCGCGGTCTACGAAACGAGATGGGAAAAGTGTAATTTTTAATATTCCCGCCCAAATTACGAATATTACGTACCGTTGTCCGAGGTCTAGGGGTGCCACAAACGCAAGATTTGTGGAACACATATTTTTAAATTGTAAATAATCGGTTTGAATTGACGTTTCTCGATTGGTTTGATACAAAATCTGCGATGCCTTAAGATACTGTAAGTTACGGAGATTTTCTAACAAATCTTTTTGTTTTATCGACAACGTAGCCTAACTAGCCGTGGATCCGGGATAAAAACATTCTATATTTAGGTTATAAACTTCGTGCAATATTTCATCCAAATCCGTTGAGTCTTTTAAGCGTGATTGGGTAAGACATCTAAACGTATACACATACAAACTTTCGCATTTATAATATTAGTAGGATAGTAGGAATTGGGATGCATTCCAACAACTTTTATAGTACTGTAGCCGGGAGACGTTTAACTCACCTCAATCCCTACCGGTTAGCTTTGTGAAATGACTTGCCTCAGAAACACTAAAACCCAAGTCTACCTAGGTCCTACCCCGGTGAGACCCTTATAATATAATTACAAGTCCTTGCAAGTCTAAATTGGCAACACGGAAATGATTATAGAGCTTAACTTCGAAAAAGGGACTACTGGCGCAACAAGTGACAGTTCTATACAACTACTAAAAAGTGACCATATATTTATAATACTTTTTACCGATTTTCCCATCCCTAGCGGACGTGGTATCATAGCAAATGATCCCCAAAATGACGTCAAAACATTAACATCCAATTTGAGCCGCTGCCATATTTCAGCCGAGCCGACACACGTTCGGGGCCGTTCCGGCAATTAGGCCTACTGTCGGGATTGCGTATTGCACAAAGTTTCAATTAACGGTAATTATTTAAATATGTAACGGTTAATGTTAACTGGAATGGGTAAAGTTAGGTTTGAAATGTGTTTATAGGTGTGAATATTATTTTTGGGCACGGTCTTTCTCATCTAGAGACTGTAGCCAACTTAAAAAATAAATAGGCCTTTCTAGAACATAAATTAATTAATAAGTCGTATACTTACATCATTCTTACGCACACACTCATGACATATATTATATAGACACTCGCACTCGCAAGCGCGCACACACACACACACTCACGCGCATAGCATTGCACTGGTTGTGAATTTTAGGGAGGGTCCTGGCAGAATATCAGCGATGTGGCTCCTGCCGCATCATCATGCTGAGTCAGCGCTCATTCTTTGCCACGACACATGGCTCACTTATTGTACTTGTAGTTTTTATTTGCCGTTTTTAGTATGTTAGTTCTTAAGTTGCATGTTCTCCTGTTCTTTTTATGCCATGTATATTGTGGGTATGAATAAAGTTTTTATCTATCTATCTAAGGCTACGTACGCACTTAGCGGCTGGACGCATGCGATTGCGGCCAACCGCATAGTGCGTAGAGGTTTTGTCACTTCATATGTTTGGTCCAACCGCACGGGTAGCCGCACGCGGATAGCCGCGTTGTGCGTTCCTGGCCTAAGAGGGGCATTTTGCGATTGAAATTAGATTAGATTAGATTCGATTTATTTATTTCATAATAGAACATTACATGATAAATTATACATGTCAATTCATATGAATCCGTATTATGATCGTCAAAACAAATGTAATTATAATCAATAACAATTTAATACAATTCAAAGTCCGCAAATAAATAAAGCAAAATACAATGAATTAAGTACTGTAATGTCCCCTTTAATGGATCGTCAGTCTAGGTTACAATTTAAGTACAATACAAAGTCAACAAATACTTAAACTAAATTACAAATAAATTACTAGTTATTGTCCCCGATAATGGATCGTCAGTCTATGTGCCTAGGATACAGCAGCTAATTAATAACAGAAATTGGTCTACTAATAAAATTCATAACACAATTATTATTAATTTCATATGAAACAAGTGACCTCCTCGCTGAGAGAGAGTGTGGGGAACGGCTGAGCGCTACTGTCCGCGTATGCGAGAAGATCGCTGGTTCAGATCCAGCTCAGAATAATAATACATTTATAAAAAAAATCTTTTTAATTTCAAATTTGCAACAGTTAAATCATTCTAAGAGGTGAGAATGCATTGTCTAGTGTTATATCCTGCAACCATTTTCTTATTTGCTGCTGTTATAAAGAGGAACATCTCAATATCTATCCGTCGGTCACTAGATTTTAGAATTAAGGAGATAAGGTGACTAAAAGACGCAGGACGATCAGATAGGTAGTATTCATTTCTTCTACAACTCTGAAATCATTAAGCAACAGGCTCAAACTCGTACAAAAAGTGCTGATTACAAAGTAGAACTAACGGGAAGTTACAGAACAATCTTTACCAGTTTTGGTGGCTGTTTCTAAATCAAACTCACCACTTAATTACAAAAAAATGGCAGTCGAATAAAATAGTGACTAATAGCAGAACCAGAATTACATTTCAATCAGAAATCACTCGAATCGTTATAAATTAATTTGATTTGGCAATCACGGATCGTTTAATTAAATTCGTCATTATTCGATTTCCCAGCCTAGGGAGAAAAGGGCTTAATTTAAAATATACAGGGAAGCAGGTATGCTGTTGTGTAAGGGCAGTGTTACGGATATAGCGTAAGAGATTATTATCTGTTGAATGAGCGATATTACGGTTGGCATGGCGACATTGAAAATTGCTTTTGCACGCCATAATGAGGTTTTATTTGAATTGCGATGAGCACTTATATGAAAAGATAATAAACTCAAGCTTACTCGTACAGGGTGCAAAGCTTAAATAGGTTAGTAAAAATGTGCTTTATTAAGGTCGGCATGGCGACATTGAAAATTGCTTTCGCACGAGTTGTCATAGTGAGGTTTTAATTTCATTGTGATGAGCAGTTGAGCACTGACATGAAAATAATATATTGAAGAGTAAATTATGTCTGTGTCTTAATATAGGAAAAGGTTTAAGACTGCTTTATCAATCGGAATAGTATTAGGTGTTTATTGTTTGTGAATATCTACTATAGGTACGTATATATCTTGGTACCAACTTATTAATATTTTTTGAATAATTAGGTGATTCATGGCTGAAGGGATTCCATATAATTTCGGTTCGAAACAGACTGGATAAGGTTAGTCTTAAATTACAAATTTTCACACGAAGAATTTTAAAACAAAGCGTTTATTAAAACGATAAATACAAAATGCAATGGCAGCTTGCAGTCCGCAGCGTCCATGCCCAATATTAACTTTTAAATTATTCTGTCCAAGCTTATGAAGTTTACCCGAAGCTCGGAACGAAGTTTCCAGATTTCTCTAGTTCATTTGCATTCGATGAGCAACTAAGTTTTTTTATGTCATCAATTTGTACAACAGACTTAGTCCAGTTCATACAAAGTATGCGACCTGTTTAATGAAACTGTCCGAGCGGCCATGTCATCGAAATGGATACCTAAACTAAGTTAATCGCAAATTCGTAACTCCAGCTGTCGCGATTTGGTGCAGTTTAATAAGTAAATATTAAGGGACAATCTTACACATGTCGATCTAGCCCCATAGTAAGCTCAATAAGGCTTGTGTTATGGGTACAGTCTAGTACCACACAAATATCTGCCCTAACCGGGGTTCCCAACCAGGCCTGCAAAGCTGACGAGCTTTGCAGGCTGTTTGAATACCAACATTGGATAGATTACCACTCTTTTATTATTATACCTGTAATGATTCAAATATTTTTTATTGAATATATTTTCATTCGTATTAATTTACTCGTAACGTGGAAATTAGCACGATCAAATTTAATCATTTGATATGAGTACAGAACATCTAGTCAGTGAATATAATTCGCTCTGATGCTGTAGTTCTAGCGGTAGAGCAGAGGGCACGGGTTCGATTCCCGCCGTGATCCTAGCCACATTCGATTACGGTTATTTTCTTCTTGGTGTGTGTTATCTATATCAAAAGATAACTCTTTTATTATATTAACTACGGGATGATATGGAAGTTAATGCAGCAAAATCGCGGGCTATCGCTACTTTCTAATAACTTTGCCACTATCCCTCGTTTCAGACGCCACCCAAACTCTTCAGCCTTGACTCCTAACAATAAATACCTACTGCTCTGGCTGCGAAAAAGTTTCCGCCAATTTCTAGGTGTAATACTTTAACACGATAAGAAAGTTTGATGGATTGATTCAGTATTTTTGCTGTTTGAAAGTCATGTCATGTATTAGAAACTATCCTCGGTAAAGAAAGGATAAGTTATATATTTTTAGAAAAGAATAATAAGTGATACATACTCGTAAGTCCCGATACTACATAAAAAAGTTAATCTAAAGATAAGATAAAATGTACACAGGCAAAATACAGACAAAAGAGGTTAAGTCGGTACAAAGCCGATCTTATCCCTGGTTCTAAAATGTTGCTCCTAGAGTAAAAGTTGTGAAGTATCATGGTTAGATTCACTTTTTTTTGCATCAGGACTTATGTGTACGAGGAAGTTTGCAAACATCGGTTTGCTCCGTCGTTGTGGTTGAGCAATTAGAATATTACAACCCATTTGTATTAATCGTGCATGTTCCTCACGGCTCTACGGAGGATTTCCGCTACATACCTATAACTACGGACACACGGACACACGGGCACACGGGCTACGGTGAGACGTAACGCTACGAGCTTTGGTGTTCAAGACTAACATGTTCATGTTGAACCAAATAACTGTTTTTATGAAATCTTCATCTAATTTCAGTATCATAGTGCTGTGTGCTATACAGTACGTTGTTATACAGTTTGGAATTCATCAGCATAAATGTCAAAAGGAAGCGTATGATCAAGACAAATCCCGTACCTGTCTGTATTTCATTACTAAAGGTTTCAAAATAGAGTTTCTGTAAATACTCCATCGACCACAAAAACATATATTACATATTTACTTTATTACAACGCAATACGGTGGAAAAATGTATTCATCTTCTAAATGTTTCGGGACATACGTTATTCATTCAGATTCAGAACTTTATTGGTAAAATGACATATTTTACAGGTCAATATCATATCAATTACTTTTATTTAATAATAAAAGTTCTTATAGTGTAAGATGTTTTAATCATTATTTAGAAAGTGGTGGTACGTTGTTGTTTTATGAGTGGGTCAATGATATATTGGTCATAAAGTCATCTACGGTGTAGCAAGCCATTTTTATGAGGAGCTGTTTGAGTTTGGTTTTAAATGTTGCATCAGTTACGGCGCATTCCAATGAGTTATACTCTTTCGCTTCCACAAGCGCCCAAAGGAGCAATCGTGTCAGACAAACACGCAACATTTTCACAATAAATCAAAATCTGCATGCGTAACATAGGTAAGAATAAGTATGTCTCGAATCAATCCCCAGATTATATTTTATTTCCCTCCAAAAGCCTCGATAGTGTTTGACGACTACAAGTAAACAAGTCACCCAACCTCGCATCCCGCGTGTAAAACAAGTATACAGAGTAAAAGCACCGTGTAAAATATACAGGGTAAAGTGTACCGTGTAAAATATACAGGGCAAAGTGTACCGTCTAAAATATACAGGATAAAGTGTATCGTGTAAACACACGCGCGTTGCGAGCGTGCTGCGTCCGCCGCGGGCCGGCTCACCGAACACTCCAAATATTTACCGGTATTTACTTATACCACTTCATTGACTCATTTTGCTGCACACATTTACTAGTTCATTGAGGGATTTGAGCTGCAGCGTGCAACACCTACGTGCCTGCCGGTCGACTGCCACGTTTCTAACGTAGGTAGATCTACGAGTATATGGCAGTTGTGTTATCCTAACGCCCGTTCTCCGAATCACCGAATTGGCAGTGGGCGGGGCACATTGCACGTAGAACCGTAGAACGTGGGTAGAAAGGTTCTCGACTGGCGACCGCGTACGGGAAGGCAAGGTGGACTGATGACCTGGTAAAGGTCGCGGGAGTGGGCGGGTGGCGCAGGACCGGTCATGGTGGCACTCTTTGGGGGAGGCCTATGTCCAGCAGTGGACGTCTTTCGGCTGATATGATGATGATGAAAACTCGTTGGAAAAGTTAGGCAATTATCTGACGTTCATACAAAGATAAATCAGTAGGTAGGTAATAAACAAGCCATTTTACGATGTTATTCCACAATCAAATTCAACTAATATTATTAGTTACCAGGCAGGAAAAATTCTTTAATGAGAATTATGAAGTATTTTCAATAACTTCCTCAATTTGTTAATAAATTACAGCAGCAGTCGTTTAGAAGTTAGGCGTTTGATGTTGACGCGGAACAGTGTTTATGAAGGTTGTCATGGCGAAGAGACTTAAATTCTTGATTCGACGTTTTGTAAATCTGGCACTGACGGTTTCTGAGTTAGTGTGTAGTGTCTGTTTAGTACTTAGTAGAAGTCCTATATCGCAAAAACCACCTTTGCAGAACGCCTACATTGCATAATGTACCCTTGCGCATTAAGGTGGTATCCGACATTATTTTTATTAATAATCCTATGACGTCACACTCTTCATCTCAATATGACTAGATCGTAAATACTACTAACTCCTTATACACGGGATCCGCGCTTAGAACTTGAGCCTCTACCTATAGCTTTAAGCGTTGTTTCTGAGTCTTGGATGATTTCTTTAAGTATTTTTCGTGTATATTTTATTTATGTGTATACAGAGTGTTTTTTTTAAATGGGACAGTATGGGGAAATCCGAATCTAAAGGAGATAGAGGAAAAGTGTCCAAGGAGACATTAGGTGTTTTTTTATGTAAACAAATTTGGCTTATTAAAATTTTTGGTCAAGCGTGAGTTGTTCTTAAAAAATTATAAAGTTGGTCAATTTTTTTTTTGACACGGGTTGGCTCTGTTTCATGTAAGGATTATTTCATTGTATGGAAAGAAAAAAATCTGAACAGCAGAAGTTGGTCAAATTTAATGAAAACTAATCTTCATAGAGTTGGTTTATTACTTGAGTAAATGTTCGATGTGGCCGCCGTCTTGTCTTATGCAGGTACGAGCACGCTTCAAGACACTTCTAGTTGCATTTAGCAGAGACTTATGGTGAATTGTGTTTAAAGTGAAAAATAATAATAATAATAATTACAACAGCGTGAAATATTACTATACACAACAATAGAATTACAAAGCCAATTACGGGTTCTCACTTATCATCATCATCATCATATCAGCCGAAAGACGTCCACTGCTGGACATAGGCCTCCCCCAAAGAGTGCCAAAGCGACCGGTCCTGCGCCACCCGCATCCAGCGGACTCCCGCAACCTTTACCAGGTCATCAGTCCACCTTGTCGGGGGCCTACCCACGCCGCGCCTTCCGGTACGTGGTCGCCACTCAAGAACCTTTCCGCCCCAACGGCTATCGGTTCTACGTGCCCCGCCCACTGCCACTTAAGTTTTGCGATCCGGAGAAACACTTACACTTATAGAACTTAACTATCTCACAAAAACAAACTTAGCCCAATTAAATTACGCACAAAAGTACCTACAGCATAAGGTGTGCTGTACCTACAAGACATTTACGCAACATTTCTTAGTTAAAAAATAGTTCTAAGACATACCTAGTAAGTATCAGTCAAGGAATTTAAATACCTACCCATTTCGTTGAAATGTCGTTAGACATTCGCAATGCATTAAGGTCAAAACTTCTATTTCAGTAATAGTATTGAAATGTCAAATTGTCAATACATATTTATTTGTCACTTCACATTACAGATAACCTCTTTGCGAAAAGTTATCATTTGCTTTTCTAATTACGAACATGTGTCAGTGTCAATCGAGAAATCTGAAAAATAATTTTCAATTACGTTATTAATTTGAAAAATAAAATACCTGCCGCTAACCGTGAACTATTAAGAGCTAGAAATAGCAGTTACACCAGGAAGTGGGGATTGAGGAGATAACGCGTTTAAAATTTCAGTTCACCATGTCAACGTAGTTAATCTGGTTGCCTAGTTACTAACATATAACAATGCATGCGATATGTCAAAGGAACGTCGTGCTCTAGCTAGCTCTTATGGTGACAGTTTGCTATACAATATTGAGCCTTAGCTGGGTCGGAAATTAAATTCCTTGACTGTACCTACCTACATGAATCATGATTTTAATAACCTAAACCCGAACCTGCGCTATTTTATGTATCACCCATATAAAATCGGATTAACTTATTTCTAATGACTGATCATATTTGTCATTAAATATGTCAGTCTAAATTAACTATGTATTTAGCCTCCTAAGGCCCATGGGCCTACTCATAGGACTTATTCTGCCGAAGGAATTTAAGTTATATTCAACTGGAATAGAGTTGAATTTATTTTGTTTCGGGCTCTTTTTAAAACAAACGAAAGTCAACTCTATTTCCGACGCAACACGATTCCAATTTCAATGCCATTTTGTATTGTGTGCTGGGCCTTATGAAATGAAATGAAATGAAATAGTTTATTTGCAAGATCACGGTTACAGAGAATCTTAATAGTACATTGTGATACAAGTGGGGTATGTTGATAATCACATCAGAGGCGGAATTATCAAAGCTCACGCGTTTCATACGACGTTTTTCAATACCTTTTAAGATGAAAATTGTATAGGCCTGCCCAGTTATTTTCTTTACTTGTTTTTACTCACATGTTGTATACATCGCCAAGAATGTCCAGTGGCGTCCACTCTTTTTATCACTTTTCTAGTCACCACGAGTCAACATTGTTGATAATAACCAAACACGCATTAACAATGTTTACAAATATCTGTGAAATAACCTATAATGGCGCGCAACCGTTTTTTTTCGCGAAGTTAGCGCAGTGCGCGCGCATTAGATGAAATCTCTAAACAGCCAATACAAAATAAAATAAATGTTTTCGTTTTAAAATGTTATCTTTATTAATTCATGTAAAATGTTATCAAAAGTGAATAGTTTTACTAAATTAAACATTTCTATATCATATCCAAAAATAAATAGTTAATACCCGTTTAATTTAAGAATGCACCGCGTGCATCATGCATACATCTTTCTGCAAGGTGCCAAGGTGACTTAATCGGGATATAACCATAACACACAAGTTTCGTTATGTTAGAAAACACGCGTGTTTAATATCGAGGGTTATGAGCCTAAAAGCGACACAATAAGAGGTACGTTACGAGCAATTGTAAACCAACGTGATAACGTTATACTTACAGCTATTTGTTACATACCTATTATTTACTTGTCAAATACTCCTTATTACTATAAAAACATTTTTCATGCAGCCATTTTGTCAACTTAAGAGGTAATACTACGCGACGCGACAACTGCAGCTCAGAGTAAAAATCCGATACAGAAATCATCAAAATCGAGGTTTCGTTCTCGACTGTTTCCTCCTCCAAAACTTAACCAATCTTAACGAAATTTTGGAAATTGAATGGGAAGGAGACATTCTGTGTCGGACCGTTTTGATTTTTGTGCTTATTATTATACGATTTGTATACTAGGCGTCTGTTTGCGGTCAATTTATTTTGGCGTTTTAAGCGATGTTTGAAGTAGCCTAACTTCTATATAATCAAAAATATCCAATAAATAAAAACGTACCGACATAGATAATGATGATATTAATTTTGTATAAAAAAAATATTGATCTAGGTTCAAAAACCAGGGAGGAAACAGTCGAGAACGTTTGTATGGAAAAATGACCCATAGCATTCCCTCTTAAGAGTATAACATAATAAACCGTCCCATGACAAGCCTTATTGAGCGTACTATGGGGCTGGTTCGATATGTGTAAGAGTGTCCCCTAATATTTATTTAAGGTCACCTCTTATTCACAAGTTCACCTCAGGCAAACTACCGGTCCTGGCGATGGCGTTATGATACACTATTTATAAGTGAGCGATAAGTTGAGGTGCAACAAGTCGTGAATAGCATAGTCTGCACTGCGCCGCCTGTGCCGATCAAACCCGTATCAAGAACTCTAATCGAATTAGCAACGAAGTGGGCTTCCTCTGTAATCTAATTCTAACCTGACTGTCTCCTCCTGTCAAACCTCGAATAGGTTTATTGAGACAAATCTTAACCAAGTGAACCATCATGGAAGTGAACGATATAGCTCCTAAAGACCTACCAACTTCACAATTCAGAAAAAGAATAGAATCATAGAATCAGAAAAAGGCAATAGGGATGATGACTATGATTTTTTTGTGACGTCATTTGAACTAGTTTTTGGAGAGGAACAAATGTTTGTATGGGAGCAACTACAATTAAAGAACATAAATACCTAAAAATTTGAGACAAAGATTCACCTCGCTGGCGGCAGCGCAAAACGCTTCATACTGTGTGTATATACAAGTATGACGTCACATTTGTAAATTTGTACTAATCGTAGTATGGAAAATCAGGTAAATTGTTGTTTCGGTCTTTTGTTTCTAGAAAAGCGTAAGGATTCTATTGGTAGCTTTTAATTTACTCTTGGACAATAAAAAAAAATGCATATTTTTTCTAAACTTTCAAGGTTCATATCTTTTTATGATTTTAATAATTATATTTTATAATTTTTACTTTATTACGATGATTTGATGGTTTACTATCCATTTATCATCTCTATGTTATCAATTTGATCATGAGGCATCATGCCTATTTGCCGTATAATTGTGAGTCAATAAATAACGATTACGGTAATGTCCATTGTGCGACAAGTACAGCAACATTCTTACCGTATATGTGTCGCAGATTGGACGTTTGACGCGGCTCGGCCTTAATGTAAAATGTCAAGTTTCACCGTCGTTCATAAAGTCGTTAGCAAGAAGCACAACTTGGCTGACACAATATTAATAGCCGGTCGATACATTGACTGGGAAATAATCAGTGGGTCATTGAGCCCCTAAGTTCAGGGATTTGTTAATAATTGAATACGGAAATGACATGAGGTATCTAATAGTGTATCGGCAGAAGAGTTGAGGTGAATGATTATATGAGGGAGGCGATGGCTGAGATATGCGTCATACTCGTGATCGGGTGCTGTTTGTGGAGTCCGGACTGTTCATGCTTGCAAGGGCATAGTACCTAATTAACTACTTAAATACTAGAGTTATTATTATTATTATCGTATTGACGAGAGACATCATTCTGATCTTGACACGTTTTATTGTTATTGACCCTATACATCTCTGACAATATAACATTAATGTTCCTTTTTTGTTTTGACGCTTAGAGACCGTATACATCTCTTAGAATAATTATTAATTGTATTTGGACGCTCAGAGACCTTAATACATCTCTGGAATACTGAATAATATCATTAACTTCTGTTAATGCTGATACAGATCTTATATCAAATGTAATGGTCATATTTTGCAATTTTGTTTTGTTTACATTAACTTAGTGACATTTAGTTTGTTAACCTGTTATATAATTTTAAATTATTATTGTGTAAGATTACTATTTTATTGTAAATTACCGTTTGACATGTAAAAGTGCCCTTGTGGCCTATTTGCAGAATAAATAATTGATTTGATTTGATACACATCCAGCTACGTAGTCTACTAATTGCAAAAAAAGGCGAATGAACGAATGAGTATATGTGATTTAAGTACACTATTATTATATATACAAATATTCTATTTGGTTTTTGGGATTAATATATCCATCTACCTATTCATTAAAATAAAACAGTTTTAAACGTAATGTTACGTACAGAGTATATAAAGTAATGTCGCAAACATGTAAAAATGAAGTATAAAATTATGATGTTTTCCTGCGCCACCCGCATCCAGCGGACTCCCGCGACCTTTACCAGGTCATCAGTAGACCTCTATATCAGTACTCTCTCTTGTGGCTCTCATTGGGGGGAGGCCTACGTCCAGCAGTGGACGTCTTTCGGCTGATATGATGATGATGATCTAGAAATCATTTTATTTTTAAGAATTTAAACTATATACTTTGAAGAAACTTTTAGTCAATCTTACATCAGTTTGGTGCTGAACTTGCTATCGACAAGAACACTAATTTCAAAATCTCGCTGTCATTACATGACATGTTGTGTGCATGACCTCTGGGCCTTAGACAAGGTTACAATCGACAAGCGCTAACGCCAATAGAAACTAATATGTAAAATGTAGGGGAATGACAGATGCCGACGAAACACTTTTCGTTAACATCTGTCATTCCCATACATTTTATTAGTTTCTAGTTAGCACTTGTCGATTGTAACCTTGTCTAGGCCCCCGCTCTGTTGCCTATACCTATACTTATACAACGTGTTAATAAAATAACGCAAAACCTGAAAACTGTTTGTTCAGAATCGAGAGTAGAATGCGAAAAAAATAAAAAATAAATTTTTTGACGCGATTTATTTTTTACATTTGTATGGAGCAGGTCGCCCCAGTCGGCCAACACTCCATACAAATGTAAAAAATAAATCTTTTCAAAATTTTTTTTTTTAATTTTTTTCGCATTCTATGCTCGATTCTGAACAAACTGTTTTCAGGTTTTGCGTTATTTTATTAACACGTTGTATACCTTATAGGTTTTGGTTGGGTTCAAACTTGGTTAACCTTTTGCCCTAATGTTAGATGCGACTTCACTTAATTCGTAAGAAGCAATGCATTTTTCTTTAACAGTATTTTATTAAAGATTGTTGGGCTAAGACTATTCGAAATCCCTGCCCTGGTTAAACGAACCGAACCAAAATATTCAAAGCAACGCAATCAAAGTCTGTGGAGTAAATAGGTATAACACAAATTCTATACATGGTGTACGTACGTACCCGATTTCGTTGATTTGACTATATTTAGTAAAAAAAACATTGTTGTTTAAACGAAGATACGCAAATAATAGTCAATCTTGCATAAATCGAACTAGTCCCATTTTAAGCTAAATAAGTTTGTCTTATGGGTACTAGATGACGATATATTTAATAAATATAAATACTGAAATACATATAAAACATCCAAGACTCAGACACAAATATTCATGCTCATCATACAAATAGGTACTTGCCTTGCTTCGTAGGCAGATCCACTACCCACTAGGCCAAATTATGAGTACTTTCTTGATCGAATTGAAACTTTCGTGAGATGTGTTGAAATAATACTAATAATTACACGGTTCAACTCATGTATTCAATGTCGCCCGTAGTGACATTGAATACGTGAGTTGAACCGTGTAATTATTAGTATTACTTTCTTGATATTAGAAATTATATATTTCTTTCGATTTCAATTTCTAACCTCAAAGACAAGCTTTTAATCGAGTGACACACTTTTCATTGCCGTATTTCTAAAATCCATACTTATTACCTACTAAAATAAATGTGTTTTCTATAGAAAAATGTAATAAATCAATTTTCTACGTGCCGAGATTACCGGTAAAACTCGGCACCCCTTCAGAATGATAAGTGATGCGAAAACTGGGCCATTTTGAAACTAAAATTCCATTTCATTTTGGTAACAATACTTACCATCAGAACAACGCACGTACATTTAACCATGCGCTCTATCGCTAATAAAGGTACCCCTTTTACTAAAGTCAGTGTAGTGTATGAACCTTAACATTCACGCACTAGAGCATAAAATGTGTGACAATAAATGGGAACTAACACGATTCCATTCGAAACTCATTAGCAGTACGTGGGAATGGAGTCTCCGTTCCAAGTAATAGTACATTACGTACCTAGGGCGGTGAATTCGTGAATGCCGCAGATCGCAGGTGTGTTGATAAATATGCGATCTGTGGCTTTAGGTACGAATTACTGCCCGTGGTGCGTACAGAATTTTACGTCTTCTCCTGGGTGTGAAGTGAGACTTGCCGCTGCGCCCGTGGGCGGTAAATCTCGCTTACCGCCCAGAGTGACGTAAAATAAATAACTTACACACTAGCTATGCGCGCATTTTCGCCCGCTTCTTACAAAAAACACCAGCTAAGCAGCGGGATAAAATAAAGCCTATACCAAGTCCATATAATATATGCTGGTGAAACAATTGCCCGTTGAAAAACATTCGGATTCCATGGATAATATGCATACCAGTCACAAGATTAAAAAATCGTCCAAGTGCGAGTCAGACTCGCGCACGATGGTTCCTTACCATTATCTTTAAAAACTGCAAAAAATCACGTTTGTTGTATGGGAGGCCCCCTTAATTTTATTTAGTTATTTGAAAATTAAATTAAAATGAAATGAAATGAATTTTTTTTATTCGTAACAAACAAATATAAATATCACATACACACATATAATATTAATTAGGTACCTTAAACTATTTATTTGCTACGAAATGGTCCCGCCTCAGTCAAATGCTGGCTCACGAGCTAGCGCTGGTCTTCCGGCGAGACCATTTTGAGTACAAAGGTACGATGGTAAGGTAAAGCTAAAAGTAAGACGTTAAAAGTCTTTATTAGAAGGGAATAAGAGCGTTTGACGTCTTCGATTGCACAGTTACTTTTGATGCTGACTGTACAATCTCACAGACGTTCTCACTTTATAATATTTTATTTTCTAAAGTATATAATACTCGTGAAGGAAAGGGTGAAGGAAAAACTTCGAGAGGAAACCTGCATACATCTGCGAAGAAATTTAAAGGTGTATGTGAAGTCCCCAACCCGCACTGAGCCAGAGCGTGGGGACCACTGCCCGTTCCCTCTCATCTATGAGAGGACGCCTGTTCCCAGCAGTGTGACGTATATAGTCTGATTTATTTATATTTATTTTTTTACTATATACTCGTACAAGATGATAATTAACTTTTTTCGGAACTTACTCGTATATACGGAATATTTGCCGTTAGTTTTTGATGAAGGAAAACATCGTGAGGAAACCGAGAATGATATAGATGATAAAGAGAACGAATATAATGGAAAAATAAACCATCATCGTATGTAGCCCTAGACAGGCTCGAACTTGTGACCCCTGTATTTCCGGTACAGTGCTCTCCACCACTGAGCTAGGTAACTTCCACGTTAAATTAACACGAAACAAAAATATTTAATAAAATAATTCGTTTCGTTAAGAAGTGTAATTAACTAAATTAAATTAAAGCTAGGTTGTATTTAAAACTAGATGGACATGGCGAAACTATAAGGGTTCCTTGGCGACTACGGAAAAGGCCCTCGAGGCTGTCCAGTCGAGTTCTCCAATATCTACACATACAACTTTTCAAAAATATCTATACAGAGACTTTATTCTTACGTAAGACACATGTGTAGATATTTTGTATAGGTATTGGAGTACTCGACTGTACCACAATGCTGGCGGCATTTGCTCGCTGAATTGCAATGCTGATGCGTTGCGCGAGAAATCCGCCAGCTATTCGGTCACCAGTTATAAGTACGTGAGGGTAATATGGACACGTTAAGCTTTGACGCTCTGTATTAAATTAAGTAAGGGCAGGTTGTGGATACAAAATACACGGTTATTAAAAGCAACTAATATACTATAAGAACGATTACAAAATATCTTTGGTAATAATTAGAAACTATTGAAAAAATTGCCTTTAAAGAAAAGTGGTAAATGACCATATTTCCGGCACGTGCGGTTATTATAGCCATCCCCAATTTTATCATCTTCCTCCTACTTGAGGATTAGTCTTCGACCGAGACGAGCCTTCAGTTTGTTTCAATAGTAAATATATTTTAATCGTTTTGATTGGGACTTTGCATTTGTTCGAGGGTGTGTTTATTATTATTTTTTATCTTTTTGTGATCGCACTTTTGAAGATCCTATACTGCCGCCAATTACCCCTCAATCTACATTTTACATACTAAAAGTATAATATTTAACACTATTCGTTAGGTATTACTTATGAAAACAACATAAAACATGGTTACTATTTCCATACAGAACATATATATGTATATTGTGGACAACTGATGTCCATATTAACAAGTGCGTAACAACATTTTTACGACTCACACAAAAAAATTCTTTTAAACCTCACAATGTGTATACTTTAAACTACGATAAATTATCTGTTGACTCATATCCAATAATTATTTTACACGTCTCTTTACGATTTTTGCAGGCTTTTAATGTTTACACTTTTTTACCTGTCACGTTTTGATCTGTCAAAACTGAGTTGATAAAGCAGTCCCGATAAAACTTTGCAAGGTTCCACTAGGCTACTAGACGCTTTTAATTACAGTGCCATTTATCCACTTTGTTTTGTACTTATTGGAATACAGCGAAGTTACCATATTAACCGGATGACCATATTACCCTCAGGTACCTTAATATTACTATAGAACAGATAGTATAGAAATATGGATATATGCCACATTCCCATGCGCGGCACATAAAATATACGTTATAGTTTTAAAAATGGAATCGTAAATAATGGCTCCGACTCTCGAATAAAATACAATTCTCAAACACCAATAAATATCAATAAATGTGCCGCCACATTTGCCCAGGGACATACTTGTTGAATGTTAATCACCGCTCCCGGCAGCGAAAATGAACTTTGTTCCGTGGGGGTAAGGTCGTTTGTCAATTAGCCGCGTGGCCGTATCGGGAATTTGTTTAATTCCGCGCAAGTAATTGATCGCATTGTTTTTTGATTCGTTGCTACCTTTGGGGGTTTGGATCAGTTTGGTTGGGAGTTACAATTTGACTGATTGTTAAATTATACATCGTAAAGGCATTATTACGAAATAATTTTGGCCTAAGCCGACGCAGAGAACTTCGTTCGCTTCACTCGCTTGTTCAATAAAACATTCGACATTCTTATTACGGACGAACATGCGTCTCTAAGTTGACTGCTTTGCTAACTAGTAACATTAGAGCCCTGTTCGGAAACCGTATAGTGTTTCAAACACCTGGTTAAGCAATTAGTCTCAGCTGAAACTTATTAATAAGCATCGGCATCGGTTGAACGCGGCAAGCTTTCCAAGTCGCTCGCGTGTTGCTATCAAGTCGCTTTTAGTTTGGCACAGTTGGGGAGCGGTTGAGTTCACGTCACCCGAGGCAGAGTATGATCAGGGCCTTAACTTGGTTCATCACTTTGCAGCGTTCGTATATCAATAGGTTTTGCGTGCTTTTTAAGTGCTTTGTAAGGCAAACTTTGAAAAATAGGGCTTATTACAGATTGGACAAATATTTAACAGATATGGATTTATGGACAAATGCCAATGCCATTCATTCAGATACCTCTTGTATAAGTACAAGAATGTTTGTAAAAACTTGACATTCAACAAGTATTCGCCATGAATTATTTTGAATAAATAATTTGACTTTGACTCTTTCTCTGACACGTTACTCTACATATATTGAAAGTTACCAATAATAATAAATATAATAATAAGTGTAATATACCTATCAATAAAAAAATACATTTTACGACTATGTACCTAAACAAAGTATTTCATGACCAAAATAACCATTTACTTATTTTTCCTTACAAAGGTTAGTAAGTATGTAAAGTTATAATTAAGTGTCAATTAGTACGGACCGTTTTTGGGGTAGCTAAAGATGTCTGATTTATACTTCTGTAGTTGCAGTTGGTCCCATATTTGATCCTCTCTAAAAGCTGGTATAATAGCATCATGAATATAAAATAGAAAAAGACCCAATAAAGCTCTATAGCGTAATTGGCTCTTTTTTTACGTAACACAAACCAATACGGGATAAGAAAAAAGGGGCGCTACCTCACGGTTTGAATGATCTGTACTTTATTTAGTAATTTCCGTAAAGAGTTCAAAGTATTCCTAAATCACTAATGTCTCGAAGTTCGCAAGAAGTTACAACCGCTTCCAGTGTGTTTAATTAGTTCTAAACGTTGCGACGCGGCTTATAGTTTTTCAAGTGTTGTTTAATACGAGACGGTATGTTAATGAAAATTACACAAAATGGGCTTTACGAATTAAAGAGTAGGTAGACTGGTCTAAATGTGGCGATATACGTCGATAAAACCGTGAAGGTAAGCTTCTTCTCTTCCTTAGGTTAGAACTTTACTAGAAGGCATGCCCAATACTAGGTAGACAAAAAAAAACAATAATTCGGTACGGTTGTGGAATAAGCTTCCTTTGCAGATTTTTGAATAGACGAAGAGCTTAAAAGGACGTGACATACATCTGTAAGCATTCCGCAAAATCAGACGACGTAAAGTTGAAACATTTCTCTGTGGAAAACTTTGTTCCGTAACGTCTGAAGAGGAATTTATGTTTTTGACATTAGAGTCGAGTTTAAATACTTTAGAACTGACTTTTGTATAATTCTGAATGGGTCAGTCAAGTATTTCTTGGTGTAATTTCTGTCCCGCTAGCAAAAAGACATCGTGATAGAGTTTTTACTTGAACTATTAACATGCTTAGAAGATCGGCCTTTAAAATGTCAACAGAATCAACATTTGATGGATTTAAAGGCAATACAGGAAATATAATAGAAGAAGGTAGATGATACGGCACCTCATACGACATGACAAGTTCATACTCAATAAAATTATGTATGTATATCCACTGTGTGTTTATATCTGTAGTTGCTGTTATCTGCAACTCCCACAATTTGTCTGCTTTGCCCAAAGTTTGACTGGTAGAGAATGCTTACGGCATTAAGTCCGCCTTTTGTACGATAAGTTGTTCTTTTGTGCAATAAAGTTTCAATAAAAAAAAAATATTTGAAAGAAAGATAGAGGGGAAGAGAGGAAGACTTAGAATAAACTACGTAGAGCGGCTCAAAAAAAGAGTTGATGTTAGTTCGTATCGAGATGTCAAAGAGGTTGCCTGGGATCGGAGTAAATGGAGGGCCTACTTTAATCTTAGCTCTTAAATAAGCAGCAGAAGAAAAGAAAGAAAATACTTCATCTCGTGGGCTTGCAGTCAGAAAAAAAAAACCGAGTGTACGTATTCGACTGGCGAAGCTAACCTAAGTTTCAATATTTCACTTTCGAGGACGTAGGTACCACAATTCCTACTGATTATTTCCAAATATTACCTACGTCTAATTTACGCTAGTTCACACCATTTCTCTAACAGAACGTCAGCCATTTGCACCGTAAGTAATTACCGATATAGCCTTTGATGTACTTGTTAATCAACTAGATCAATTATAGCATAATGTACTCGATTGCGGAGTGAAAGCCTTCGCAATCAGCCTGAAATTGGCCTTTACCTGGTACGGGTAGGAAACTAGCCGTTTTCTGTCATTGTTCACTTTGACGGATTGCTGTCGTATACATCTTAGCAAACAAGGTGCTCGTATAATATACACATTCTTTGTCTTCTCGTGCCGTTGGTTTACTATTTCTTTGGTTTAGATTGTGCGGGACTGATTCAATTCAATTCAATAATTTATTAATATATATTTTTTTCATCATTATCATCAATTTCAGCCCGTAATCAGTAATCACCCACTACTGAGCATAGGCCTCTCTTCGAGTACGCCACCCGTCCCTATCCTGAGCTAATATTATCCAGAAGTGACCCGCAATCTTCCTTAGATTGGCAGCCGGATCTCTTCCAGGGTTTCTTAGCACCCTCCGCCCCACCGTTACCAGAACTGCTGCCGTAGTCTGGGATAGTGGGACTGCTGGGGACTGAGGGCCGGGTTCTTGGCGTACTTTTCATGAGGGTAATGGCCTTAAAACGCCACGCTGGCCAGTGCGTCTTGGCGAGTTTTTCTTCCTGCCACGTTTGCCTGGGATAAGTAGATGGGATATTTTTTTTTACTGTGTGTCAATTGTTGATAATAATCATTAGGCCAGTTCATATATTTTCTGCCAATACCAGTAACAATAGGGAATATGCATGTGATTTAGAAATGGACAAAAAAAATCACGTGTAATCTATATTGCTTAATAAATATACACACATGATTATTTTTTCAAATTATCATGTTTCTATTGATAAAATAAATTGTTTAAAAGTACTATTTTTCAAATTCCCTCGCAGATTTCCAAAACGCAACGCTATTGGCGGAGCGAAACGTGACGTCACCGTGCAGGTCGTTAGTATGATTATTGAAAGTTATTCGCATTGTTTGGCCGCTGTTTATGATAAATAATCAGTGTTTTTTGGTAATTATTAAGTGAAAAAAGACTCGCCACAATGACTAAAGGCGGTTTTGTCAAGGCACAGTCGGATAATCTGCCTAAAATTGATGTGTTCATGATGACTAAATTTAATACATACCTACTTCGCAAATATTTGTGACTTTACGTCCGCTGAACTAAGAGGAGTAAAAGCTGCAAGGTAAATAAGTTACAGATATTCAATAAATTTTCATATTCTTTGTTTTTATACTCGTGAGATTGGTCAATTAAATAATTATAACCTATTTTGGCGATTCAAATATCTAGACTTTTAAACTACTTCAAATAGGTGTCTTTGTTAAATAAGTGGAATAAAAAACTAGTACATATTTATCCATACTATATACTATTTTACTATACTATAACTTTATATATTATATATACTAACTTCTGCCCGCGACTCCGTCCGCGTGGAACTCATTTATATCGTAGCTCCATACAAACTTTCACCCCCACTTCATCCCTTTGGGGGATATGGGGGGAGCTACGATATAAACGAGTTCCACGCGGACGGAGTCGCGGGCAGAAGCTAGTTATATTATATATTTTATATATACTTACTTAATAATAAATTATAAATGCGAAAGTGTGTCTGTCTGTCTGTTTGTTACCTCTTTACGCTTAAACTGCTGAACCGATTTGGATGAAATTTGGTATAGAGATAGTATAAACGAGTTCCACGCGGACGGAGTCGCGGGCAGAAGCTTGTATTATATAATCAAAGATATGTAGGTACCTATTAGGAATGTTAAATGTTGAGAACATCTTTATGAACTTTAACAAACTAGGTTGTTTTCGTCAAGGCTTATAAATAAAAGAAATTTGTGTAGGTCACTCAGTAAAAAGGATTAAATTCTTTTAACTTTCTTCGATCAACAGTGCAAACAAAGAAACTTAGCTAAAAGGTTTCTTGATCAAAATCAACACTCGTAGTCAGCTGTTGATCAACAAAAATCATAATATTTGTAACATTAATAACTAAAAAAATTGGGAATCAGAATAGTTTTATGAATAAGTATATAATACAATTTTGAGGTTAGGTTATTGTTTACCTATATTGTTCGCGAGTCGTAATAAAAAAGATTTTAGGTACATACATATTTAATACTCACGTCGAAATGATCTTCACAACAATATAAACTACTCAAGCACGATACATTATCTCTCCTCATCGCCTTACACCACTTTATCCTTATATTTGCACCTTTGGGCATATGAAAATATTTGCAGTTTTAATGTGATTTTCACACATAGGGACAATACAATATTTATAATAAGCTTTTGTGTGCTCTTCCATTACAATAAGTTGATCTTATAAGCTTTAATCACTCACATTTATTAAAAGTGTGAATCAAACACTTTGTTGTTAATTTGTTTAAGAACCGCCGTGCACTAAGCTGCACGGTGACGTCACGTTTTGATCGTCCGAAAATGATAGTAATTTTAATTATTTTTTTTTAGCTTATTTAATAATATTGTGAAAGTGTTATATTTTTTTCCGGTTATATAATTACTTATAGAATAGATAAAAAAAATAAAAAAATGTCATGAATATTCCCTATTGTTTGAACTAGCACTAAGTCTTGTGCGTAATCAGTATTCAAAATGTTGAGATATATTTTAGCACTTTTTGCGTGTTATATGCTGGAAAATAATGCTTGATACACGATTTCCCTACTACCATTAAGCTGTAGCAAATTTAGAAAAAAGGAAAGATATTAACGATTATACTTACGTAACTTTTAGGGAGTGTGTTAACCCTAAGCGCCTATCACGGCACAAACGTGAGCGATACGGGCTCTCGCTATATATATATATGGATATTAACACATTTACTGCCAGGAACCCGCCTACGCTGTAGGCGCTATCCGCTACATGGTGGGAAAACCACGGGAACGGAATCGGCTATAAGTGTGGCGCGTAGCGATTCTTGGCAGTGAATGTGTTAAGGTGCTACGGACTTCAGCGTAGCGCTACGAGCGTAACGCGACAGTGAAAAGGTCAAAATTTGTGCTGTTTTTTTGAAAAAAAATCGGGAGATTACTTAAAAAATATATTCTCACCGCGTCTAAAAGATATTTTTTCCACTGTCTAGCATCAAAACTGAGATGGGGCGTAAAGCAACGTTTAAGTGGGACCTGGCTTCCGCACCTCATTACCAGCTCGTTAGGGACGCAAATGGAAACCGGCTGGAACCGCAGGCGACGGGAGGAATGAAATATTTCTATTCCGGGGTTTTTCATTTCGGAGAATATTTTTCTGTTGCTTTTTTAATACTACGACGGTAGCAAACAGGCATACGGTCTGCCTGGTTGCAAGCTAGAAAACGTATCCTATGGAAACTTGCGATTCTGCGATGGCTCTTTGGTTTTTTTTTGCTGTATCATTCGAACCAGTTTTCTGAGCGGATCAAATGTTTGTACGGGACTAGTTACAATAAGAGCACGTAAAAAGACAACAAAGAGGGTCAGTAGCGGACCCTCGCTGGCGACAGCTGAAAAGGCTTATACAAATTAACATACTATTATGACATACATTATCTTCGTACTAAACGTAAATTGTATGTAGCGGAGCGCGAGTTCCTGGCAGTGAAAGTGTTCATCTTCAAATTTTCTGCTTTGTACGTAAAGCTTTTTAGTTAGAATTCAAGTCGGGCTAAAGTTCGAAAAGACAGACCAAAGTACCGAAGCGTAATTAAGCTGCTACAAACTATGAAACCTTTGAAAATCGACCAATAACCCGTGAATGATTGATGGAGCTTTATAGTGCACAGAATAAAACAGTATATATGTTATAGGTGTACACAGGCTGGGTTTCCGCAACTCGACGTCATAATAGCGCCTATTTATAATCAGTATTCACTAGAAATAAAATAAAATTAACAATAAAAAAAACAAAGTTTGTTTTCAGATAACATACTAATGTACGGTCGAGGAAAATGAAGGTTTGGCACATGTCAACTCTATTTGAATGACGTTTAGGTCCAAAAGTGCTAAACATTCAAATTCCTCGACTTTACATGGAAATTTCGATCAAAGTGTGTTGAGAAATAGGCAATGTAATAAGTGTAATAGAGACAGACGGTATCTCTCTCTCTCTCTCTCTCTCTGTATTCCTCTCTAGTGTGGGTCATGGCAGAAGCCTTGTACGTAGTTTTGTGTTACTCTTGAATAAATAAGTATATTAAATTATTAAGCTTTTAATAATTTATAATTTCATCGTAGTGGAAAATTTAAAAATTACTTCGCGGTAGATGTCACTACGAGCCTCCCTAAGGTGTAATTAGGAGAGTGGAAGGGGTTGTCGCCACTAGCGGAGCCCACGGTAGCTCAGTTGGATTAGAGCAATGGACGGATTCCAGAAGTCGCGGGTCCAAAATCCCGCTCGTGGTTTTATCTACATTTCTTTCACACTTATTATAACCCGTTCGAGTGATAAAGATAGTGATATTATGAACTGCAATCTTTGCGCGTTCATGGTAGTCCCACAGATCATTGAACCTCTTTAGGTGACTGTTAAGTTCTCCTCCTGTGGCGAGATGTCGCCGGCTGGCTAAGTGCCTCATTTTCCACAAGTTGCCGGCAAAGCCTTAAACCAGTTTGCTGATCAAGAAATGACTATTACACTCGCTTACGTTATATCAACCTATTATAAGTTTGCGAAGGAAAGTAAAATTTGTCTTGGAAGTTTTGAAAGTCACGCCATCTTTTTTTCCGACTAAAAAAGGAAGAGTAGATGTATACATGTATGTAAACATATTCTGTTCGGGTACAACGGTCGTACCAAGCCCCGTATCATGGTCGGCCTTATCATGCGATAAGTGACAAGATAGAGCGTCCGTCTCGTTCCATCGAACGGTGTCAGCCAGTGACGGACGCTCTATCTTGTCACTTATCGCGTGATAAGGCCGACAATGTTCCGAGGTCAGATTAGCGGCGGTCCAGCGGTATCAGTAGTCCGTTGACCATGATATTAAGGTAAATTTACACGGATGTGTATTGAATCACTGAGAGGTCAATCGGACTCAATATATGCATTCGATTATCAACATTTTACGACTAACTACTTTGGCCTAATTGGTAGTGACCATGCCTGTACGAAGCCGGCGGGGGCGTATATTGGCCTGTATTTGAATCCCGCTAAGGGCATTTATTTGTATGATGAGCACGAATATTTGTTCAATATGTCATTAATGAGTTGCGGCAACTCGTGCGGACACGTCAAAGAACTCGGCGCGTGTTTAAGCTAGTACGCTGCACATTGATATCACAATAACATGCGAAACGTCGGAATATAACCAATTTCGGGATAAATGGATTAAGCTAACGAGTTGTTCTGAACTGTCTCCTTTCTGAAAAAACACGAAAGACACTCGTTTGGCAATTCGACTTGTGCTAATTACTCGATACTCATCAGTCTGTCGATTTGCCCGGTTGTATGCTAAGGTGCCCGGGGTCCGCTTTGGCACCTAATCCTGATTTCGCGTCCACTAGTTTTTCTAAAGCAACAAGCCATCTGACCTTCCAACCCGGGGGGAAAACTAGACCTTGATGGAATCAGACCGGTTTCCTCACGATGTTTTCGTTTACCGAAAATCCACTGTTAAATATCCAATGATATTTGTTAGAACCTGCATAATATAGACTACATGTTCTATGTAAATATATTGGCTATATACAAGCAGTAAATACGTTGTTGTTGTATTGACTTGTATATGACGGATACTAGGTTCCTAACATTCACGGTATTAAACTTAACTTTTATTTAACGAAATTGCTTTTCCTCTATCATGGTAGCAGAGCGTAGTTACATCATAATCCTCCAGCTTTATTCCCGGTTGTGCCCCTAAAGGAGCCCGGGGTCGCCTAATCCCATGATTTGGCATAGGCACTAGTTTTACGAAGCGACTATCATCTGACCTTCCAACCCAGAGGGAAAACTAGACCTTATTGGGATTCGACCAGTTTCTTCACGATGTTTTCCTTCAATGAAAAGCTAACGGTAAATATTCCGTACGTAAGTTCCGAAAAACTCATTGGTACGATCCGGGATTCCAACCCACGACCGCCGCTTGACAGCCGCATGCCTGAACCACTAGGGGCTACCGTAGCTTAGCAGAGCGTATTACATATTTTTGAAAAATCCAGTGGTAAGCTGGGGTTTGAAGCCTCGGCCCCCAGATAAAATTCGCATGTGTTGCCGCTCGTTTCTTTTAGATCGATACTAAAAAGTGAAAGTGACTTTATGTGTTTGTTTTATAGCACCGTTACTATAAGGGAACTACCATTCATTCAGCCCATTATTCTCCCACCATTTTGGCTGTCACGAGGTGTGAACGGTTTTGTCGATGTTTCGCAGAATCCACTTACTGTCACTGTCACCCGTGGCCTATTCACGGGTGTACACGTGGAAAGCTTTTGACTGTGATTTTTTTGGACTATATTATTTCAGGATCCGAAACCGTGGACACTGAAAGCTTCACGGCCAAATTTTTCTACCGGAAAATGCAGGTTAAAAGAAAACTTTTAGTGTAAAATATGTGAAATTGTAGTAATATCCCATATCAGAAGGATTTATAGATAATACTATTGTCTTTTATCGATCAAAGTGGAAAATTTAATTTTATTCGCCACGAGCGGGATTTGAACCCACAACCTCTGGAATCCGTCCATGTGCGTCATTGTGGGTTCAAATCCCGCTCGCGGCGAATAATTTTTCAATTTTCCACTTTGATCGAAATTTGGAATTCCGTTAGCGGATGTTTCTGCATTCATTGCTATCGTCTTTTGTATAAGTAAGCTTTTATTAAACTTGCACTGCTTGTATGTAAGTAAGTTTCCCTCCAAAAAGTGCACGGGTTTAGGCACAATCGTATCACGTGTTGTACGAGATCAGCCGAAAGACGTCCACTGTTGGACAGTGCCACAATAACCAGTCCTGCGCCACCCGCATCCAGCGGACTCCGCGACCTTTACCAGGTCATCAGTTCACCTTGTGCCTTTTGCATCTCATTTCTTTATAATGGCATAAATGTATGGTATGCATATCTTTGTCGTCGATACAATAACAATAGGTGTTATGGCGTTCGATGTCAAAGTAACCTTCAAGCGTTTTAGTATGAATTATCATAATATCATATCACAAAGATGCATAAACTGTTTGTGTGTGACGAATGGCGTTCAAAAGATCAAGGACGCTGTTCTCACAGTACGGTTTTCCCTTGACTTGGAAGTCGAATTAACTGAGTTTATAATACATTGTTATTATTAACTTCCGTTTAATTTATAAAGTGCCCCCAGTCGAGACGACGCATTAAATTATTCATTAAATCCGACATTACCATCTCCATAATATTGAACTTCGAATCAAAGGCTGGAAGATTTAATAAGTTCCACAAAATTAATAATTCGCTTTATCGGAGTTTGTTAGTTTTAAACAAAAATATGAATCGGTTTGATTGTTCTGGAAACACACACAAAAGGCTTTGTGATGTCAATTGAATGGCCAATTCATAGTATGTATTAGCAATTTTATTTGTGTAAGTTTAAGCAAGGTTTGCTTATGAATTAACCTTTAATAACTTGCCGAGCATAATAATGAAGGTTTTCTAAATCATAAGCGCTGTGCCAGATTTCATTTGATTGTTGATCGAAGTTATCTATTTTCTATCGCTCGATTCTTGCGTTCCGTCAGTTGCTGTTTTACTGTCTATCTATTGAACGAGATAACGAAGCGAACAGTTCTTTGGTACAGCTTGGGCAAAAACTATTTCGTACGTCTGACGTCAGTCCGGCTATTCCCCTCCACATTTTGCATTGCTCAACCAATTCCCGTGTAATTTTGTGAGCAGGTTAGTTAATCATAGAGACGACCGCTTTAGCCTAGTTGGTAGTGACCCTGCCTACGAAGCAAGAGGTCCTGGGTTCGAATCCCGGTAAGGGCATTTATTTGTGTGATGAGCACGAATATTTGTTCCTGAGTCATGGATGTTTTCTATGTATTTAAGTATTTATTTATCTATATAAGTATGTTTATCGTCGTCTAGTACCCATAGTACAAGCTTTGCTTAGTTTGGGACTAGGTCGATTTGTGTAAGATTGTCCACAAATATTTATTATTTATTTTATTTATTATTTTTTTTTTTTTTGTTAGTTCAGTGTTTTGAAATTCAAAAAAATATGTTTTTTACAGCTCACAGAGCCACTAGTTTAAGTTATTTGACACACAAACAGCACGTAGACAAATAGAAGCAATATAATATGTCAGAATTTATAGACACAAAACATATTTATGTATGTATAAAGGCTGCAACACACTGGCGTGGCCTGCGGTGGCGGTCAATAGTAAATTTGACAACAAATGACAAGTTTACTATTGACCGCCGCGGCCAGGCCGCGCCAGTCTGCGACAGGCTTAACTGACATGCAGCAGCACTTAAGCCTGCATCACACTGGCGCGGCCTGGCCGCGGCGGACAATAGTAAAATTGTCATTAGCTGTCAAATTTACTATATTGTCCGCCACCGCAGGCCGCGCCAGTGTGTTGCAGGCCTTATACAGTTCGAGGTTTTAGTGCGCTCTTAACCACTTCTGAAGAGAAGAGTAATGCTTTGTTCATCGCGAACCACCAGTGCAGCAGTGATTAATTGATCCAGTTCTTAATTAAACCTTACTCTGTGCGGCTTCTTAATTATTTAATCCAAAACGTTTTCCCAAATTCAATTACCAACTCGTCACCTCAGGACGTTTATAAATGCCGAAATGAAGAATTGAGTACATTCCTCATGTAAAAATGTATAAAGTAGTGTTGCTAGTTATAGTGATACTCAGCAGTACAAAACATAATTTAAAAAAGAATAAGATATAGGACTTAAAAGTTTCAAGAAAATATCAAGATTGAAATATTTTTTATCGGCCAAGATCAAATTTAAAGATATCAAGAATCCTTACGCTTTAGAAAAAAAAAATTGTAGAACAACTATGTACTTAAACGCAGTATTTCACAAACAAAACCGCAATTAACATGATTTGCCATACAATAGTTAGTATCTACGAAGATAATGCTGTGACGTCATAATACTATGTCAATTTGTGAGACCCGTTTCAACTGTCACCAGCGAGGGTCCTTGACCATCTTTTTAGGGTTCCGTAGCCAAATGGCAAAAAACGGAACCCTTATAGATTCGTCATGTCTGTCTGTCTGTCTGTCCGTCCGTATGTCACAGGCATTTTACTTGAAAACTATAAGGTGTATTTGCATAAAATTTTCAGGATAGGTGTATTTTGTTAACCGCTACATAGTTTTTTACTGAACTACAAAAAAAAAAAAATTTTAGGGGTGCACCCATACATATAACTGAAAGTCAAAATTTTTTTTTTCATTGGAAGCCCACGTATGGCACATCAATCGATAGGCCTTTCAAAATAAATAAAAGGTTTCTCAGCAATTTTTTTGATTAAGTGAATAGAATCAGAGATAATCTCCTCGAAAGTCACTAAAATTGTGTCTCCCCCCTCTAATTTTTGAACCATGTATTTTAAAAATATGAAAAAAAACATGCTTATAGGGCTTATTAAATTCTCTCAGCAAAAATTGTTTTGAACAAGATCGGTTCATAGGTTTTTGAGATCTTTCTAAAAAACTGCCTTCCTTAAAGAAAAGGACGTAAGTGCCCTAAGATTTCTGTAACGATACGACCTTTTTAATAAGCACGGAACCCTAGTTGTGCGTGGTCCGACACGCACTTGGCCGCTTTTTTGTCTTTTTACGTGCTCTTCCTATATCTTAGCTAGTCCCACACACCATTTGATCTACCCAGAAAACTGGTTCAACAATCGACAAAAAATGTACTTATATAGGTATTTATCCAACCTGCTTACAAACATTCTCGAAAATCTGTTGGCAAATGCGACCAGAGTAGAACAGATGGACATCCGAACATAGGAAGGAATTGTGGCCCAACCTGAAGCAACAACTTTGTTCGATTCGCTGGGTCGTCCAATTATTATTTGTTTATTTAATAACCATAGCATACATCTATATATCTATCTATTCAGCCCGTATGCACCCACAGTTGAGTATAGGCCTCTTCTTTATTACGCCAATCTTCACGGTCCTGTGCTAATCTCATCCACCGTTTGCCTCCTGTTTGGCAGATATTCTCGGTCCATCGGGCTGGTGGTCTGCCCGCTGACCGTTTCGATGACCTTGGCCACCATTCAGTAACCCGTTTTGTCCATCTCCCATCGTTCCTCCTCGCCAAGTGTCCCGCCCACCTCCACTTTAACTGCCTGTTTGCCGACGTCCGCTACGTTCGTTCGGCGCCGGATTTCAGTGTTACGGACACGATCTACAACTGAGATGCCTAACATGGCTCGCTGCATGGCTCATACATGCAAACATCATTCACCAGGGTCTCACAAAATTATCTACACTATTCCTGGTGCAAAGGTTGTCGATCGCAATTCAGCGGCAATGCGTCTGATGGGCGCATTTGCGCCAGGAATGACACGGGGCAGGTTATTTGACTAAGTGTATTATCATTGACATGTAAACTTTCCTTTATGAAAATAAAAATCTACACTATAATAATATATTAATCTACACTACTATTATAAAGAGGAAAGATTTGATTGTTGGTTTGTGCGTATTGAATAGGCTCCAAAACTACTAGACGGATTTGAAAAAATATTATACCATTAGAAGCCGACATTATTCATGAACATAGGCTACTTTTTACTGCGGGAAAATGCTTAATTCGTACGGGAAAACGGGTAATCCGTACGAAGCCGGGCAGCTAGTCTAACATATATTCATTGTTGCCGCTGCCAGTCTCATTTGTATTTAAATTTGCCACTAATAGGTATTTAATAGGTTGCGCTAATAGGAAGTGCATATACAGGGTGGGTGGGATATAAGCGGTAAACCCGGGAGTTTGACAGATTCGAGATTGGTTCTTTAGAAAAAACCTACTTTATACCCGCGGCTTCGCTTGCGTTTTGTAAACAACGAGGCAAACCCACGAGATCAAATATAGCCTTTAAGCATCCAGAAAGTCCATTCTACACGCAGGTGAAAGAATTTTCTAAATCGGATAAGCGGTTCCGGAGATAACCCATTAGGTTCATGCAAACTTACAAACTTTCATTTTACAAGACTATACTATCTCTCAGACTTTTCCTCTTTGTAATATTAGTTTAGATACCATACAGTACTTAACACACTCACTGCCAAGTAATGCCAAGTAGCCGATCCCGTGGTTTTCCTCGTATGGAGCGGAAAACGACTACGGCGTAGGCGCCCGCTTGGCGGGTTCCTGGCAGTGAAAGTGTTAACCTGTTCGAGGCCATGCATCGCGTAGCAGCTTTTTCCCACTCTGTAGCAAAAATTGCTCGTAGTGGCATGACTCATATGTGAGTCTTTATGCCTTGAATGAGTTTAATACTAGACACCGATTGCATATCTCAATTTAAAAAAAAACTGCCTGTGACAGACGGACAGTCACGAAGTAATCGCATACCTAAGTGTTCTGTTGGGTCAATTTTGGTACGGACCATTAAAAACAGTATATCGAACACAAAAAGTACAAGTAAAGGCATACGACAAGCGGTCTCATGGCTAAAGAGCGATGTCTTCCAGACAAGAATTGATTTGTTGAAGATTTGTTCCTTCAGCTGTCAACACGGCGAATCCTCAAACATATCAAGGGTCGGCAACGCCCATGTTACTCTTTTGGAGTTGCATGCGTCTATAGGCTGCGGTGTCCGCTTACCATCAGGCGGGCCGTCCGCTTGTTTGCCACCGTCGTTGTATAAAAAAAAAAACACCCGAAAAAATATCAAATTAGATTACATCATTATTTATAATTCGCCTACCCTTGCCTTTGCTTACCTCGTCTCTTACATATTCCCACATTCATCTCTATGGTTGAGATTATTTAATGTGACGGACTTTTATACAAATGTCATTGAAATTATAATTTTCTACCTAGGACGGTAAAGTTGCTTTTTGAATGGACTGATTTGACGCAATGCGGCCAACTCAAATAATCTCAAGCTGTACCTACAACTCTTATACTCTTCAATCAAATTAGGACCGTGCTTCATAATGAGCGCTCTTCAAGTCGAGTATCTACTACATTGGCCTAGTGTTCCAATACGGCACTTTTTCTACGAGTACGATTTGAGTCTCGATAAATCTCTTATATACCATATAACGTATTCTTATTAGATGTACCCGTCATATCGAGGCTCTTTGCTCTCTCTCTCAACGCGTAAGTAGTTGATGACGGCAATAATATAAAATAAAACTTTACTGAGTATGTTACATCGTTCTAATTAATAATTTTATATGGTGTCTTGAGAAGTCATATTTTTATTTTGTTTTTACAAGGTATACACAAACAAATCAACAAAACACCTAACCGACCAACACAGCACAATAAAAGCTTGTACTAAAAAATATTAACAGCAAACTATATTCAGTGTGTTGATCTTTTCTCACACATGCCAGGAACCCGCCTAGCGGGCGCTTTCCCCTACTTAACGGGAAAACCATGGCATCAGCTAAGACAGAATTTGTTGGCAGTGAATGGGTTAATTTTAGAATTTTCTTCGTGTCGAGGTTCCTCAAATAAGAAATGGGCAGCGGTGTGGACAGCTCTGGCAGTCGCGTCTCTCAGGTCGTGTTCTGAGCAGGAGTGTGGGCATGTGGGGCACGCCATCAGGTGCACCATGGTTTGCGGTGCTGTACCGCAAACACATTGTGTTGATTGGCCACGGTGCAGTCCCCATCTGGCCATGTCTTCCTTACAGCGGCCAACATGCGATCTGAGCCTGTTTAGCGCCCTCCAGATGGGCCATGGCTCCTTGTGGCCGGGTGGCAGTTGTTTCGAAGCTAGCACGTGAACGTTGGGCGGAGAGCATCGAGTCCGCCACAATAGGCAGCGAGCATCTGAGGGGTCGCATTGCAGGGGGCTAGTGTTCCGCATGAAACTCCTGCGGCTCTTGAGACGGCCAGATTGCGGGTTATGATCGTACAGTGGGTGGCGCTGGTCAGTCTCCTTTCCCCTTTTCCACGGCACTTGCCACTCTCTAGAATTTTAGAATGAATAATAGCTTCGTATCCGCAGTATCTCCTCCCTCGCAGGTACTCTTTGAATCAGCCTGATATTTCTGTCTTGTTTACTTTCGAAGGATACATCGTTGCGTGATTTCCCAAATAACTGATTCGTAAGCACACACGAATCAGTTATTTGGGAAATTATTTAACGCAAAATCGAATATTTTGGAATGTAATTTATTTGCGTTAATATAAAACGGATACATCAGAGTTTAACGACGGAGCTAAAAGAAGTAATTATGTACCTAAGTCGTGAAATAAGTGATATATTAATGGGTAGGTACACTACATAACACCGAAGAGTAATTTGTCCGAAAGCATATTATTTCCTAATTTCACTATACTAACCTAACTTAACAAATTTTAGTTTAACGGAAAACGGCATTCGGATTTTTTTTTAATCGGCATTATGATGGTTTCGGACAAATAACTCTAAAAAAAAATCTGTGTTCCCTTAATTAATTATGTTCCTATATATAGGTGAGTTTGAGTGTTTGTTAGTCCATTTACACGACTTTTTGATTGGTAATACCATATCAAGTCGTCGCGTTTAACACTTACCTGGCGCTATTTTGATTGGCTTGGTATTATTTTGAATTTAGTAATAACATCTTATTAATAACCCCGTGCGGGGTCGGAATAGTAAACCCTTTCTTCCGGCGGGTATGAGAGTAGAGTTGCAGGGTGTTTTGAACGATAGCGATCTATCACAAATATCACGTTTTTCCATCGTTAAATCTACATCTGAAAAATTTAATTTTATCTGTTCTGCCTACCCATTTTGGGAATACGAGAGTGAGTTGACGCATGCATGTAGTAATCCAATCCACCCGTACGTACAGAAATTAAAATTCCAAAGGATAAAAGTCGTGATGGATGAAATTTGGATACAATTTAGACTATCAGAAGCGCTACACGTGCGTCACGTCAGTTCAGCACCGATATGGCCGTAAACAACGTGAAAAACTGCTGGTAAATAAAACAAGGTGTTCGCCAGTTTATTTTATTATATTTCAATATTTCCTACGTGCTCGCTTACCCGAATGGGTCGGCTTAAAGGCTTAAATGAGCAAACAGTATTTGCACGTGAGCATCGATAATGTAGGTACCTGGCAGTAGTCCAGTCCACACCCAGTACGTTTCACATACACCTAGGTTTCACATACACCTAGAGCATTTATTTGTTTTATTTAACACACCAACAGCACATAAATAGAGCAATGTAACATAAGTATGGAGACAGAGAACATATTTTTGCACCAATAAGAGGCATGCAACACCGCTTAAGCAATGCCTTTTACACACTTTAAGAATACATAGATATATACCAGCGCGTGAAAATTTTCGAAGGGCAACGCGGAACAAAAAAGTTATTATAGACCTTAGAGTACATAACTATAGGCTTACCTATACAAATATATTTTAGGCTAATCGGTGATAATTGGCTCGTATGGGCGCTGTGCCACTGAGATATAGACATAAAGTCTTATAAAGGACACGGGAATTGATTTTTAAGCACGATTGTAATCTAATTCCGGTTTCGTAGGGGTGTTTTTGAATAAATTATCATGGACGTAGTATAAAAAAATTACGCTTACTTAAATACTTATACGTAACAACCCATATATAAATTAGGTAGGGCTACAGTAAGAATAAGAACACAAGGATTTTATACACAAATACCCGCTCACTTGATTTCGGATAAAAAAAATGCTTCTAATTTTTCATTATCATAAATAGCAGCACATACATCGATTGGCAACCACAGTTGCCACCATCAGTTTAGGGGTTTGCAAAATTGGCAGCTGTGGTTGCCACAAGCAAGTGAGTGGATACTGAAAAAAAAGCATTTAAAATGAATCAAGGATAGGACAAACGCCCGTCATTTTGAAAACTTAACCCTGTTCTGTACACTAATGATATTTAAAATTAAAATTAAATAATTATTACTTAATTTTTATTTTAAAATTTGGAAAAAATTGTGGTCATTCTTTTCCATTGGCGAAAGTGATTTATCGCCTTAATCATCGTCATTTGAATAATTTGTCACTGGAAACATATAAATTATGGTACTTAAAATAAATTTATAAAACATTACTTTTGTCCTTTGTTTTGTATTGTCACGAATAAACTATTCTTATTCTTATTTAGTACCTAATTTTTTTTATTAATATAAGGAAGTCTCTACTGTACAGAACAGGGTTAAGTTTTCAAAATGACGGGCGTTTGTCCTATCCTTGAAAATGATATACCTAGTTTAATGCTCATTACCTACCTTAATGCACGTAAAGCGACGATGGTCCACCAACAAAAGATTTAACCACCGATGCAAACAAGGGGTTTAATAAGTGTAACATGCGTGTCCGTGTGTCTGTGTGTGGCATTGTAGCTCCTAAACGGTACCCTATGTAAGTTTTAACTTTTTTATAATGTCATTACCTTCATGCACGCTAAGCGGTGGTGGGTCCTATATTTTTTAACCGACTTAAAAAAATAGGAGGAGGTTCTCAATTCGGTTGTATTTTTTTTGTCTTACTTTTATTATTTTTATAAAACCAAAAGCTTTCGTTGAGTGACTTACTCGTAACATTCAAAAAATCCCGTTAAGTGGGTGACTCCGTCGGCATTAACTATCCTAATATTCAAATTGTATAAAAAAGATTTGAATTAGAAACACGACTAAATTATATTTTATTAAGTTGATAAAGTTCAAATTAGTTTTATAGTTGTATTTAGTAGTGATCAGTACAGTTCTAGTGTAACCATAGCGTTGAACTAATTATTTGTACCAACCAAATGCGTCTTAGCCTCTTAAGACCCCCGTACAATTTTTTGTACAAATTTCATAATTGACTTTGAAGTTTTACTGAAAGTCAAAAAATTCCTAATTCAAAAGAACTAAAGCGTACCTTGGTTCTCAGGAGGTTAGTGAGAGCTAGTTAGGAAATGAGTGCATGCTAAGTCCATGTGTTGTTATTTTATAAGTTTTCGTACATAAACTTGTTTCTGTTTGTTCTCCAATAAACAAATATACGAATAATCGACTCACCCGTCAGCAGAGCAATCAGCACGACCGGCAACATTGCGTCTAATTTTCCAAATATCACCCGACACAGAACACTGACGACACTTGTTCAAACAGCCAAATTAACATTTAGGTACGTCAGCACTTCGCTTTGGTATCTGAGATGGTCTTTGGATAGAATTGAAATGTAAAACCCAATTTTGTGAACCCACACCGGTTGCCTTTTATAGCCTTGCTGGTTCTGCTTATTTCAATTTTTAGTCTTTTGAACTCTCTTTATATAGGCTAAAGTTGTTACGGTTATTAGGTACTTTTGACCAAGCACTTGCTGTGTCTGCTTATTTCTATTATAAGGCTTTTGAATTATTTTTATAGCGTAAAGCTGTTATGGTAGTTAAATACTTGGATAGAGCAATTACAGTACTTATCAATAGGGGACTAATTTTTGTTCCCTTCACTACCTAACCAAATATTTAACACGTGGTCCACAAGAGCATCACACCTCATACTAGTGTACAGAAGACATCAAAGATATGTATACATTTTTCACTTTATTGCAATGGAATCCTACAAAAGTAAACAACACCTTTGACGACGACTTTACCTTAAACATAGGTATGGATACCTTTCCAGAAAAAAGTAATTCCTAATTTTACGGATAACGACATAGACAAACAAAGTATTTTATTGAGTTTCCTATTAAATTAACAAGCACTCACTACCCACCGCCGTAAACGATTTATTCCAGTTATAAAAATACATCCACCGACACGACACGACACGCGAAACTGAAAAACAAAATAGAACGCACACTACGCGACGCGCCGTCGACTAAAGTAATGCAAACAACACTTGTTTGGTCGCACGCAAATACGGGACACATGTTTTCACCGATACCGTGTTTATCTTGTAACAAATTGGTGGGAATAATATATAGGTAATACCCTATATTTTGACAATGCGGGATATCAGTAAACGTTGTTCCCGTCAGGGTTTAACAGGGTTTCCTACTCATGTCTGTTTGTCGACGGAGAAATCGCTATTCTATTTGCGTGTTTCCACAACGTGGTAAAAGTTTTGTTGTCGCTTTCAACACCACATCATATGAATACCTCAACACCTTTTTTCACTTTTGTGGTGCTACACGTGACCGTCAATTTCTGGCAATCTTTCACTGTCTATACCTCTTCACCATACAGGCTTAATGTCCATTTCATTCCCACCTGTTTCTACAGTTTTGTGGGACAATGTAAATAAGTTTTCATTTGTGCTATAAATATTAATTCAATAAAGCAGAGGACGTCTTTCGGCTGATACCATGATGATGCTCAATTCGTTTTATGTATTGTCTAATAAACTCCCAGGAGTATAAATAAACATGAAGCTGATAGCATTTCACAGAATTTAATAAACAAGAATTAGCTTCCCATCCATGTCTGGCATTATTATAATATGTACTCTAGATTCCATAATCCTCGTTCAATAATTGTTGCCCTTAATGGAATTACCGTCGAAGCGTGTTCCACGCGTGATTTGGGTTTGAATTCCACAAGTCTCCGTCGAATTGTATATTTGCTTACTTACCTGTACCTTGAAATTAGAATGGCATAAGTTTCCTTTGTTTATTATTATCACGCCATTGTGCTGCTAATTGCGACAAGTTTAACCTAGAATGGCAGAAACACGAGGGAGGTTACTTAGTGGTTAAGTAATACAACCATGATTTGTCCGGTTATATTATGTTTCTATTGAATAAACAAGTATTGTCGCCGATGCCTGGTTTTCCCGCTAATTAGAGGAAAGCGCCTACGACCAGAGCACCCGCAGCGCTGGCTGTGAATATGCTAATATTGCTAATTGACTAAAATACAAACTTTTCGATGAATGAAATTGAATTGAAATTGTTAGTTGCTACATTCAGCGCCAGCCGTCAGTACAATGCACCGAGGGCGATAGCTAAATAATTCAAACAAATCGATATAAGAACCTTCTTATCAAGGTAGTCTTGGTAAACCACATTTATTTTTCTTCACTTGATACGGTAATCTTAATTAAAACACAGTTTTCTTTATTCATTTCAAATCTCAAAGTTAGGTTTCCTTTATTCTATTTAAGGTGCCACCGGGAAAAACGCAAATCTAAAAAGTGTGCAAAATTATGTAGGTATTGTACAGTCGAATTCTCCAATATCTACACGGACAACCTTTCAAAAATATCTATACAGAGTCTTTACTGACATAAGACACATGTGTAGATATTTTTGGAAAGTTATCTGTATAGATATTGGAGAACTCGACTGTACCAATTTGTGATACTAAAGATTAATTTTATTTCAGGTAAGCGACTTTGTTAAACGGATAGAGTAACAACAACATTGTGGTAAGTAAAGTTTTGGTAGGCTATCTTATATTTCAGACCTATGTTAACCATATTTGTGGAGGAATCATAAGGAGCAACGTTTTTGGTGTCGGTTTTCTTACAAACGGTTTGTTTGCTTAATGTCGTTAACTGTTTTTATTATTAGAAACATCAAAATATTGAATAATCAATATGCTAAGTTAAGTATATATCCGCTCTCGAAACAAAGTGAACTTTTACCCTTTTTCTGTCGGGGGCTACAGACGAAGATGGTTTATTTTTCCATTATATTCTTTCTCTGTATCATATCGTTTATCGTTTGTTTGGTTAAAGTGAACTTTTGTTGAAAATCTATAGGTAAGTATATTATAAAGAGGAAAAGTCTGTGAGATTGTAGCTTTGTAAGTTTGTATGCAATGGGTGGGGAGGGAAGAACAGCTTATCCGATTTCAAAAATTATTTCACCTTTGTGTAGATTGGAGTTTCTAGATGGTTAAAGGGTATATTTAATCCCGCGAGTTTGGGCAGCTAGTGTAGTATATTTTCGCATTATACGTCTTGTTAGAATTTAAAAGTCCAAAATGAAGTACGAATGAATGGAATGAAGCCAGGGGGGGGGGGCATGGTTTGTAAGAATAGAGGCATCCCATATGGCAGTTGCAGTGGCACAAGCATTTGTTTATTTTATTTTCATGTTGCTTTAATTTTGGCAGTAAGTAAATTTTATTCAGAAATTCGGTTAGTAAATACCACCGAAGTTGCTTAACACTAAATAATTACCACGTAGAATCGAAAACGTCACATGTTTAATTGCAAATGCATAAAAAACAAATACTTCGTCGAGTTAAAATTGCTCAAACTGACAATGTTCATCGGAATGAACAAATTCTTTGATATTCTGTCTGCCAGATGGATGGCTATGTCTGATAAGCAAGCCATCCTGAAAGTACGTTCTTTAAACTGGTGCAAGTTTTTCGAAATCGGATGAGAAGCTCCGGAGATCACCCCCTACATAGGTAATTACAAACATACAACCTCACTAACTTTTCTGCTAGTTATATAATATTTGTACCAAATAATTGATTATTTTGATCGGACATCCCTGTCTGTACAGTCAGGGTTATTAATATAGGGGTATATATAATATTGTAGGGGTATTATGTATTATACAGCGTGGAACGGAACGATGGACTTTCCCGCTAGAAGAGGATAGTTTAACGTTAGTGCTAGCAATTTTCCAAATAAACTAAGTCAATATTTCTGACCGTTTCCAAGTTAGAGTTCATCAAACTTTTGCGCAAAAATCTGCATATTGCAACTCTAACGGAGATTAAGGTCCGTGCCATCACTGGTAAACAATATTTTAAGGAATGACGGGAATTGCTGTCACCGGAAAGTCGATTTTTGCTTGAACCCTGAATAAGTAACAGTGAAGTTGACAAATTATCGAGAAGCAAGTCTGTCATGATAAACATTAACAATTACAAAGATGAATTAGGGTAGGCGCTATCATTTAAATGTATTTTTTAAATTAGAAGTTTTTGTTTGCAGTATTTGTGTTATTATTACTATTCGATTCTACTGCCCTCATATGACAATATATTTTCTTTAAGGTTCATGGAAAACATCCACCCTGTATTAGTTTTATAATTGTATTGTGCCTATGTGTGTTCTTCTTTAAGGTGGTATTTGTAACTATGGGCCTTAGATGCCTGAAATAAATGGTTTATTATGATTAATATACACACGCCTTTATGACATTCAAAATAGAGTCCTGTAGACAGATATGTATGTCCTTATTTACATACCCATATTAATATCCCTGACTGTACCTTAACCGCCATCTTGTTTTAATTAGACGTTGTCATTCACTAATCCTCGAACTAGCGCTTGCGTTTAAATTGATTCCCTAAATCCTGGAATCGATTAATCATCGATAATCGAGCTGAGACGACTCGACAATTGGTTTGCTTTGGATTACATTAATTGCTTGCCAAAGTTACTAGATTTTGATAGATAGGTACTTATAGTGTTAATAGGGATTTGACTGAATGGTCAAATCAGCACCTTTCTATGAAACACTAGCTTCCGCCCGCGACTTCTGTGTGGGGATAAAAAACTATTCTATATTTTAATCAAGGCTATTAACAATCGTCGTGCAAAATTTTGTCCATTTCGTTTGAGCCGTTGAAACTTGAGTAACGAACATCCAAACATTCAAACTTTCGCATGTATAAATATTAGTAGGATCAAAAACGCTTTCTATTCTTGAGATTATTTGAGTTGGCTGAATTGCGTCGAAGGAGTCCATTCAAAATCCAATTGTAATGTCAGTTTTATGTCGGCCATATTAAATAATCGCATTTTCTTTGGTCAAACAGAGTCTATTTATTGATACGTATGTGGGTGAGGACCAAATTCTTCAAAGATTCCGTTGTGACACAAAAACTAACCATAGAATTGTAATTGTATGGCTAATTTTTGTGTCACAACGGAACTTTTCAACTGCTACCGATTAACTAATAGGCTAACTACTGGCCAAGCATTTGGTCCTCATGCACCCATGTATTGCAATGTATCTCACTATTATATTCATGTCTAATTTTAGTTTTTTATAAATAAATACAATAAATAAATAATTAAAAAATCTGTATTTATTAATCATAATAAGCTAATACGGAGGATTACTTTTATTATCTGTTGTCGTGTAACGACTGAATACTGTACTATTGTACATTTAACAACCCGTACAACATATTTTTAAGTATTCTGGCAAACTAGCGGCTCTGTGAGCTGTAGAAATCGCGAGGTCATCAAAAAAAAATACGATAAAATGACTCGACAAACATATCTAAATAATTAACGAGCCTACACACAAAAAATCACGAGAATCAGTTGAGAAATGTGACCTGACCCCGTATCATGGTCGGCCTTATCACTCGATAAGTGACAGGATAGAGCGTCCGTCACTGGCTGACGCCGTTCGATAGAACGAGACGACGCTCCTATCCTGTCACTTATCGCGTGATAAGGCCGACCACTGTAGACGAGAACAGTGGGACAGCGGGATAGCGGGACAGTGGGACAGTGGGACAGCGGGACTGATACCGGACACCGGACCAACGATTTTCGGCCCAAGCTGAAGCATAGAACTTCGTTCGATAAGAGATACTTTTGGGAGCAAAAATGGTATTATATGTAAATTAATAACCCCTTGGCGTACATCTTACTTTCTCTATGCCTCGTTCAGATCCGTCTTACCATACTAGTATGTTACTTCCACCCTCTTTAGGGGAATTAGAGTACGTTTGTGTGTGTATACAAATGTACTCTAATTCCCCCCCGCTAATACTCCGAACATGATATTTCACGCACTCCAACCATGACTATGTACACTCGGCTAAAACTATAATTTGTTTGCCTCCGGCGATATTACTACTTTAGAGTAAATATCTTGAGCTTACTTTATGTAAATCGCTATCATTCGCCTTGATTGCTTGGGATATATGATGACTACTATTTTGGAACGTTGCTTTCTAATTAAGATATATTTATTGGACGAGAGAGCGGAGCGAAGGAAGTTCTCCGTTTCAGCTTGAGCCAATATTCATTCGTGTGTCGGGCTCTTCTCCTATACGGACCCCGTATCATGGTCGGCCTTATCACGCGATAACTGACAAGATAGGAGCGTCGTCTCATTCTATCGAACGGTGTCAGCCAGTGACGGACGCTCTATCTTGTCACTTATCGTGTGATACGGCCGGCCATGATACGAGGTCTGGTACTCTGGTCTCATTTCTCAACCAATTCTCGTGAAATTTTGTGAGCAGTTCCAATAATTACATAGCTTTTTTTGTCGAATCAGTTTAACGAAATAAAATAAAAAGTATATGTTTAAAATATACAGGTTCGCGAGTTCTACCTACAACTTACAAGATCCACTAGTAATAAGTTGAGTCTAGTCTAAGAAATATGACTCGCCTAAGATTTTCATCCCGGAGGGGTAAATGATATAAGTAACGTCCAGATACTTATTTCACTAATAGAAAAAGAAGAAAAAACAATACTTTAAACAAAAAAATTGCTGCTTTCTTTCTAAATTATCTTTTTAACCATTTAAATCTGCTGGGTAGCATTACATTACACCTAACCTAACCTGGGTAGTATTAACCTTTTCACTGCCACCTTTGTGAGTTTAAACGTATTGTTTTTAATGAGCGCATGAAATCCGCAATCACGAGATTTATTAACACTTTTAGTGAAGGTCGATCCGTTGAGCGGAAGGCAGTTTTCCCTATAAAGCGGAAAGTGCATGAGCACTAACGACTACGCGAACAATGGTACGATTTGGTTGAAAGATATCCGCGAAAAATAGCAGCAAGGGAGACACATAGATATGTATTGCGTATTTGTTAAATAAGTAGCTATGTATTGCCACCCTTAGTGGGTCTCCGAGTGGCATCCGAAACATCTTGGGCATACACTGGAAGAACAGGGTCACAAACCAAAGGGTGCTTGAGGTTGCACAGCTGCCCAGTCTCTTTGCGCTGCTTAAGCAGAGACGTTTACGCTGGCTGGGGCATGTGCATCGAATGCATCCATCGCGTTTGCCGCGGCGTGTTCTGCTTGGAGCCGTAGCTGATGCCAAAAGAAGCGTCGGCCGGCCGATGTTGCGGCATAAGGACTGTGCCAAGCGAGATATGCACGCATTCAACATCTCGGTTTACAAGTGGGAGGACCTTGTCTTTGACAGGGACAAATGGCGGAAGCTGCTCTTCGATGGTCGTAAAGTCCACGATGAAGCGTGGTTTAAGACACTTGCAGATAATCGAGCCAAGCGGCATCAACGTGCCACCTGTTCGCCGCCGGCAAGTTACACTTGCCAGGCTTGCGATCGTGTATGCCGCTCCGGCATTGGCTTACACAGCCATGGCAGACGTTGTCTCCCTTCTTGACACTGCTTGTATAGTCTGTAATAGACTTAAAGGCCATTGATGATGATAATGAGTGGGTCTATCATCCATAGTGCAGTCTCGCATCCTTACGGAGGAGACGTAGATATCAAGCGACTAGTTAGACAAGCGAGTAGTAGACCAGGGAAAGGTCGAGGGCACCAGACCGCGGGGCAGGTCACCGATGATATGGACAGACCGGATTAAAGCTGCAGTAGATGCATCACTACACGCAAGCATAAGGAAGTCGACTGTCAGAGAGGAATGCCGGCATGTTGTGAAGCTTGCTACCAACACCTGAAATGATGACCACGACCACTTTGTCAAGAGTGAAAACGACGAAGAAGAGAGATAGATCGTCCTAATCTGTCACGCATAAAGTCATCCGTGAGCTATAGAACAGCGAGTATGCTATATCTCTCACTCGCTTGCTCATACACGTTCGTAAGCCAAAATCCACCATTACACCCAAACATGAAAACTATTTCCAAAAACCCAAGGACTGCAAAAGATACGCTGACAAAAGCTTTCAAACCGTTATTGTTCCATTAAATTTCAATTGTCTCTCACCTAAGTTATGTACTCTTCCTCAAACAGCCGTCAAAACCTAAGAAATGAAAACACGAGGACGCGCTGGAGTATCCAATAATAGACCTTATGCCGTTGCAATAAGGTTTATAAATGGTCAGTTAATAGTTTTGTTGGCTTTTACGTCCTTACTTATCGTATTTGTATAGAAGCAGTATCAAAAAGGTTTTAAGCGCCAGTTTCAAGGCGGCCTGTAGTTTATTTCACAAAGAGACGGGAATATAGCGAAATTAGAGCTTACCAACATAACAATAAGAGCCAAGGAAGGTGCCTTCGAGGAAACTGGCTAGAACTATTGCAGACAATGCGGAACTTAACCGCTTTGTTTCCAGTTAAATTCAGTTATACACATTAACGTGGAGTTACTTCGTGAGTTTCGCGGAAGAAGTAGACCTGCCAACGTTTAAGTAGGAAATTCGTACTTGAAAATTTTATAAATGCGAAAGTAGTATTTTGCGGACATTCCCAAAGTCAAGGACTATAAAGCCAAATTTTGGGTTGGACTCTTAAACCGCATAAACTACGTCTTCTCGCATATGATTTCATGCAAACACATCCATACTAATATTATAAATGCGAAAGTGTGTCTGTCTGTCTGTCTGTTACCTCTTCACGCTTAAACCGCTGAACCGATTGCGATGAAATTTGGTATGGAGATAGTTTGAATCCCGGGGAAGGACATAGGGTAGTTTTCATCCTGGAAATCACCCCCTGAGGGGATGAAATGGGGGGTTGAAGTTTGTATGGAGCTGCGATATAAACGATTTCCACGCGGACGGAGTCGCGGGCAGAAGCTAGTTTTTTATATGCACGAAAGCCCATAAAACATTGAAGCATGGAACATAGGAAAAACTACTTTTGTTTTACTCAATCTGTATGACCCAAAAACATCACGTTTCAATTTAGTTTTGCTATTTTACGCCAAATAAAAATTACATTTAGATCTACCTAACATAAGTACGTATTACGCAATGGACTTGCAGGTTATAAGCATTCCTCCAGTACCACATTTGTAAAGCGTCTGTCTTCTTTTTCTCGGATGTTTCGACTGTCTCAGAAGGAGGGGATATATTTTTCGTGCGTATGTATGTTAGTTTGTGGACACGAATCTATTTCACGGGCTACATCCTAAACGGCTTGATGAATTTGACACATGAGGTGTCGTTGGATTCCTCTTAATCGTGGGATTGACATAGGCCATACTATTTGTAATTAAGTGGTTGGGTTTCTTGTTTTTTTTTTTAATTTCACTTGTTCTTTATTAGGTCAGATATATTAGAGATACAGCAGGGCGGTAGAGTACAGCCACTCTAGAGTTCTCGGAAGTTGGGCCCGCATCGAACAACGCAATGCACTTAGATTTTTAATTCCATATCGTTGTTTGGAGTGAGACAAACACTACTTAATATTATAGAGAGGAAAAGCTTGTAGCCATGATTGAATTGGTTTAAACTCTAAACCAATTACATTTATAGATATTTGTTAAATAAAATGTTTTTGTAACCTATTGAAAGAAGTACTTTTAACTTTATTTAAGAAATAAAATGTTATTGAATTCTTTTGATACAACAGGAAAAAGCATACAGCTTGAACGAAGATATTTTTTTTATAATCATTTACATAGTGTCAAATGTTGTCATAGTAAAAAAGTATCTCTGTTGATACTTCGTTATACACTATTTCAAGAATTTTGTTGCGGTTGTATATCAGTTCGGCCAAACCGCGGAACAGAAGTTAGTCCAAACAATTTTAACGTTTAACCACAGATTATTTCTTATTTCTGTTTCCAAATCCGGCCTGAAAAGGACAAATTCGTAATTCAGAAAATAAACTGGTAATTTATGTTGAGAGTAATTTTCTTGGCTTTAAAATCTATTTGATTTCTGTACAGATCGTTAAGGTTAATTTGATAAATGTATTATTTAAAAGATTACGATGTTTATTTATATTTACTTTTATTTGTAACGTTTCGACACGGGGTGCACGATTCATAGCCTCATCATGTAGTTCATTTGGTGGCGTTAAACACAGATCTCACACAAACGCAAACCATCTAGCTTCCTTTCCGAGAAGAGAATAACTTTTGGACATACCTAATTCTCTTGTTATAAAATAAGACTATTGAGCAAGTTCTCTTTTTAAGCCACAATGCCCCTCTAGTTAGCCTGCGAAGGTGAGATTGTGGTTAATTAAACAACAAGGCTAATAATGACTTTACTTACTTTGCGAAAAGTAACATTGGCAGTATGTTTTAAATATGGGACTTCCCCTATTAGGATAAAAATGGGTTTGGATGCTACTTAGGGATAACATAAAATCTCACAATTCTGAAAGTCAGTGTATAACTTTTCATAAGTGGCCCGACGACTACATCTTAATTTCGTCGCCGTTCGAACAGGAACCCCTGACTCGGCCTGTCAGTAGGTACGGTTATCAAATCATTAATACAAATTAATAATTACCTAACATTAAAAAAAATTGAAAACCGTGTTTTATCAAAAGAGGTAAGCAAATTTAATTTTCAGTGCCACTTATAGGAAGGTTTAAGCTACGGTAGCATTAGTGGTTCAGGCATGCGGCTGTCAAGCGGCGGTAGTGGGTTCGAATCCCGGCTTATACAAATGAGTTTTACGGAACTTATGTAGGTTCGTAATATTTACCGTTAGCTTTTCAGTGAAGGAAAACATCGTGAGGAAACCGGTCCGAATAAGGTCTAGTTTTCCCTCTGGGTTGGAAGGTCAGATGGCAGTCGCTTTCGTAAAACTGGTGCATATTTCAAATCTTGGGATTAGGTGTCACCGCCGGGACTTATAGGAAGGTTTAGAGGTGCATTGCAATTATACATTTCAGGTGGTCGATACATTACTAAAATATTGTCTTCCTCGAAAGGATTTTTTGCTGAATTCCATTTGTGCTGATAAATAGATAAAAGAATAAATCACAAACAGCCGTTAGGTATCACGGCCTGATTTGAGTGCCTGTCAACAACGGGAATGATTATGTTTGGTCACGCCACCGCCACTTTCGTGTGTCAACTACTCGCCACTATTATGTTTACGTTAACAATATACATATATAGGGATCAGGGTGGAACGGCCACGTGTACGCACACGCGCTTGTCCGAATGTATGGAAATCCACAACAGTTACAAGAGGGCAAGGTACAGAACTATTATATAATCTGTGACGGTACACTGCGAAATTCCGCGTGAGCGTACCATGCGCCCTACCTAAGGCCCGGGGCCCACTATCGGCAAGGGATCCCTCGGCATACGTCATCATCTAATCATTCGTGACAGCTAATACACGCAGGACGGAATTGGTATGCGGTATTTAGTATTTTACCAAGAGCTTACTGTTGTCGCTCCGAGGGGTACCTAATCACGTAACTTTACGAACGCTCGTTACTGTCATTTTCCCCTACAAAAATGAAATTTAAATATACCTGACGTAGGTAGGGACAATGCGTTACGTGATTGACCTGCTGCTGGTCGATTGCGTAACGCTTTGTACCAAAAGTAAATCATCGGTTTTCTTCATTTTAAGTTATGTATCCTGCTTTATCAATGTTGCCGCAGATAGGAGCGCTCTCTTGTAAGGGTATCCACGGAAGATCAGCATCAAGGTATTTACATGTTACCTTGCCATTAAGCTGAGTGGAGTCCTTTTCTCTGACGCTTTTGTTAGATTAACATTTCGCAATAGCTTTAAGACGAAACACAAGGGCCGTTTTCCCATACAAACGTAGTCCCCTGTTTTCTCCCTGGATAATGGCAGTAGAGCACTATTTTTTTTCCATAAATATATGGCTACTATTGACATGTTCCTATGTTTTCCTGTTTTTCGTAAATTTATTCTTAAAAGAGATATTAACCTTCAAAAACCTAGAAAAAAATCCAGATTTTCCGCTGTGTTAAAAACATCCAGAAAACAATTTTGACTAGATTATTAATAAAAAGGAAAACATAGGAACACGGCCAAAGCCTTTTTTTAATTATTAATAAAAAATATTGTTAAATAGGTCAAGTTTTGGAGAAGAAATCAGGGGACTACGAAACGTTGATTTCATTTACTTTTAATAGGTATTATCGGTCCAAGCTGCAATTGTCTCTATCGCGCTCGCGCTCGCTTGATCAGGCACTGCGCGACAGCAATACATTTTACAAATACCTATTTCTGAATTATCTCGGCCTTTGTGTTTCCTCTTTATTTACCATGTGTTAGTCTAAGTAGCGTCTTGAATTAATATTTTTTCTTTCTTTCTTCTTTCTTTCTTTAAATCCAAATGTATTTTTTAAATGAAAAAAATATAGTTGTAATGTCCTAACACTCGTTTGAAAAGTTACGTGATCACCCCTCAGATTTCCACACTCATCGGCATACGAAATTATATTCGCGCAAGTATACAGCGCGGAAGCAGGGCGGCATGCATGCATCGTTCCGCACCGCTTGCGCACAAGCGGAAGCACTCATTGAAATGTTGAAGCGCAGTAAAGAACTTATAGGGTACTAACTTGACGCTGACAGTAATCTGTCAAGTTAGAACCAATAGCGGCGTAACTTGTTTTAAGCTCACCTCAGCGTTCACCCACAAATAGTACATCTTGACGCCGTAATTCGTGACAACTAAGCGTAATCAGAGGTATTTTACTTGTCGTTAGGCGTAACAGCCCTGATACCACATCGATTGCGCACCAAATGTGGTTCAGAACTCCAAAAAGGCAAGCGTAAATGTGGTGGCTAATACCTTCGCTATAAGGATGCTCTGAAAAGACACATGAAGAAATGCACGTTAGAGCCCCCCGATTGGGAGAAGGCACGGCGGCCCGAATGGCGACGTCTACTCCATGAGCAGGTTATTCTAAATTGTGCCTCCTCAGGAGCTCGATAAAAATCGGATCTCAAGGCTCGCCTACCGGCAACAGTTCAGTACAACTTCGTCGGCGGGGCATTAACCTACCCAAATTGCGCTCGTGCTTTGCAAAAAACAAAGGACGCACCAGTGAGTTCAGCAACCATTTGCGTACCAAAGTTATATTGATAATAGTTGATACGGGCATTTCTCCGGAGTGGCATTTTTTAGTGTCCAGGGCCAAAAATTCTTCAAATAGGTGCGTGATATTTTTGAATAAAATCTCACATATACTTCAGGCTTTTAGATACCTGGACAGCTATTTAGATATTCTGTAGATATACATATGTTTGAAGAAAAAAAAAAATAGCGCCCAAATTGACGTTCAGTGGGAGCGTCCACTACCCAAGTTGGTTTAAACAAAAAATCATAACCCAAGATTGGAATTATAGTACATGTTCTACATCGGTTCACGTAATCAACATTAGTTTCCCCCATATATAATTCATATTACGATAATTTATCTATTAAACTTACTCAATAAAAGCATTTTTTCGAAGCGTCCGGGGGTAACACGTAAACTCAGTGACATTTAGAAAACGCGTCGGCATCATAACAAAGAAATGGCGTAGGAATCTCGCGACGCACACGCCGGTAGCTTTAGTCGCACCACGTTTGTCGACGAGAGCGGACGCCGGCTGATGTCATATAAGTAGCTACTACAAAGGTTTGTTCGTCGTTCGGTGAGTTTGGTTACGTGTTTTTTTGAATTCGGTGAAGCTATTAAATTGTGTAGTGTTTGTGTTTTAATTATTATAAAAGTGAATAAGCAATCCTCAGAGGTATGTGATTTCGTATTGAATAACTCTTTCCCTGTACTATCTATACTTTTTGTGTAATTTGCAAATATCGATCAATATTGAATTCGGTGACATTGATTTCCGCGGATTCGGTGTACTTTTTGGTCACCGAATTCAATAAAATGAGGACCGAAATCAATCTTTATGTATAAATGATTGCTTTTTAGGGTTCCGTAGTCAACACCCTTATATTTTCAGCATGTCCGTATGTCTGTCCGCCCGAGGCTCAGCTCAGTGACCATTACTACTGGAAAAGTGTAAATTGGTTTGGGTATGTAAATCAATCACGCCAACAAAACGGTTAAAATAAAATAATTAACAAAAACTGGGTACTTGTCTTACACGTAAGGTGGGAATGTAATTTTTTTTGTTAAAAAGTAGTGTAGGATATTGGTAAATATGTAGTTCTAAAAAAAATTGTTTAGTAAAACCATTTGTCAATTCAGGGATCTGTTAACTATGTGGTTTTAAAACTCTAATTCTCATTAAAGTTTAGTGCTGGCTAAATGATTAGTTCAGTCAAGGGTGTAACATACGTACATAAATAAGGACATAAATCTGTACACGCTTTTATGACATTGACAATAGAGTCCTGCACAGATATTTATGTCCTTATTAATGTACGTATGTTAGTAACCTTGACTGTACCAGGCTATAAACTATCTTGAGCCGTTTAAGCGTGATCGAGTAACAAACATCCAAACTTTCGCATATATAATATAACTAGGATATGTCCCACGGCTTACTATGTATGTAGGTTTGATTATGATCCTGGTGCTGAGTGTAAGGTCACTTGAACTTCCTATGGTAAGCTGTTTTGAGAATAAGGGTATTTAATTTGTTTGTAGGTGTCGACACAACGAATCCTCCTATTACTAAAGGGTCGGCAATGCGCTCTTGGTTATTCTGGAGTCGTTAGGCTAACACCATAATATACTCCTTACGTCGGCATAAGCCGACCTGTCTTCTTTATTCTCGCTTAATCCCATTGCAGTTGGGGTCGGCTCTCCTAATCATTCTTCGCCGGGACAGTCTAAGTTTTAATTTATTAATAATGAATTTATAAGTAATAAAGCGTGCAGTATTTAAGTTAAACATATCTACTTTTTAGGATGCTTACTTATTATAAGAGCTTACAAAAGAAGGTAAATATAATATAAATAATTAGGGTTTAGTTACTATGCTTATTGTACTTTATTAGCCGGCCGGCCGTACTGCCGCTCTAAGCCAAAATGGGCACAAGTCTATATATGGCTCAGCGTTACCTTATTCTCAATACAGCTCATCTTCGGGAGCTTTGGCGACCTTACTCACCACCAAGAACACAACACACTGCATGCATACAGAGCAATTAGTGATCTTCATCAAATTTGAACAGTCATATTTGTATGCAACTGTATGGGAAAAAAAATCGTGTTCTTAATTATCTGGCCACGACTGTATATATATATATTTTGTAAGTGTACCAATTGGAAATAAAGGTTATTTTGTAGCGAAAAACATTGTTTAATTTCAAATTTGATTTCGGTGTAAGCATTTTTTGAATTCGGTGATACTATTTTATGAATATTGATTTCGGTGTGTGTGTTTGATTTCGGTGTACGCAAAAACCCGAATATCCCATGAACTACAAGGTTCCTATGAAGGCCTTTACCACCAATATTTTTTAAATTTAGGCCTTTTCTTGAATACCGAGGTCACCAATCGAAAAAGTAAAAAAAAAATACGTTCACCGAAGTCAAGCAAATCGAGCCGGCTCGGAGAATCGCCCATACAAAAATCCAGAACACACAGTCGTCGTGGCCAAATTCAGTTAGGACAGCATCACGTTTCAAATCCATCAATATCAGTGGGAGATGACGTGACATAATTGGAAACAAAACGGCGGCGGGGAGGTCAGGAAGCGACGCCGTGTGATGAGATGCAGACCCATGTCTCAATAATAGATATTTTGCGCATGGCTGTCGACACAATCCCGAATGTATAATTAATCATAATTCATCAAGATTATCCAACTCCGGGCCCAGATTTAATTATTGTATAAATATTTATGTGCGGATTAAATAATTTGCAAATCGACGCAAGATTTTTGGAAGTTCTCAGTCACGTTGTGGACCGTGGTGTTTGGTAATAAGGTGATATTTTTGAAGTTCTTGTCACTAGATATGCTCGAGTTATGGACGGGCAACCGTCAGGAATTTAAATGAATAAAAGTGAGTTTTGTGGGTTTAATTAGTGCCTACCTACTGTTCAGTTATCCCTTTTGAGTGTCGAGTGTACATAGAATTGGTAACAGAGACATTTTAAAGACGTACGGCACAGCGGATTGTAACCTCGCTTTTTTTTCAGAGCATCGCGAACTCCCGAGGTCGCGCTCTATTAAAAGTGAGGGACCCTAACTACAATCATAATCGCTAAGCGATTAAGCTCTTTAAAAAAATATATATACCTTTATACCAAACCAACCACTCGGCATGAAAGAAAGTGATAATCGAGGTCTTGAGTTATAAAATCCTGCTTTGCCCAAAGGTTGACAGGTAGAGAATGCTTAAGGAATTAAGCCCGCCTTTTGTACGATAAGTTGTTCTTTTGTGCAATAAAGATTAAATAAATAAACATCTATAATAGAACAGGTGATTGAAGAATATCCTTTCGGAAGTCGGATGAAAGTTGGTTGAAACTTGACTCGTAACGTATTCTGTCTGCACAGCCGGTAACCTCAACACCGTTTGATGACACGGGCACCTGTCGATAGTGGCTCGAAGTCCCGGCGGTCTGCCATAAAAACTTCCCTGGCTTATTCACCACAGTGATACTCACGACACGTCAACCAGCAAATTTGACCTCCCAATATAAAGTAAGAAAGAAAGAAGGAACAATCCTAAAGAAAGTTCAGGTCAAGTATACTCTTTGTCATGAAAAGAACGAAGCAAGAACGACCGACAGAACTTTCCTCGTCACACAAAGACCGTGGTAAGTGGAAATCCGTGATCTCTTCCTACCCCTCCTGGAAACAGGCGTAATTATATGTGTCATTAATTCATTAATATCAGCCGAAAGACGTCTACTGCTGGACATAGGGCTCCCCCAACGAGTGATCCGTATCCAGCGGACTCCCGCTACCAGGTTCCAAGTCCACCTTGGGGGTTTACCCACGCTGCGTCTTCCGGTACGTGGCCTTTCCGCCCCAACGGCCATCGGTTCTACGTGCAATGTGTCTGGCCCACTGCCACTTAATAATTATATGTATGTATGCATGGATTTACAAATCCTGTGGGTGAGTGGCGAGGTGAAACAAGTTGTGAATAGCAGCTACAGCGCACAGGCTGTAGCGCATAGTTGAGCACAGAAAATTGGCTTGGTTTTTGAATAATTTGAGTAGAGTTGAAACTTGAATTTTACGGACAAGAACTAATAGATGTATACTTCATCTACCTACAGTGCAGACACTGTTTAGCACTTTGGAAAACTTTCGTCTTAAGCAATCTGGCGCCTAAACAGAGGGTATACACCTATACCTACTTCTTTTGGTGATCCATGGATATTATAGAGGGGATAGTGAAAACTCACATGGAACACAGACAGAACATGGGTACTTACATCGTTACAAAATAGATAGGCGTAACGGTAAATCTTAAAGTGAAAATGGCCATTCTAAATCAAGAGGTTGTAGCATGAATACCCTTCAAGGCAAGTATTTACAGTCAAGTGTAAACATATGGGTGCATACAACTTATTCATAAACATGTCCCATCGATCGTATGTCAGCGGATTAAGGTTTCGGTACATATTATTGCACTTGATTGTACCACGTTTTCCTACAGCTCACTTCAGAGGGGTAATTGCGTAACTTATCTACCGATAGTTTACTTTGAGGGGTACACATTGCGTAACTATTCGAACGAGATTTAGGCAGCACAACTGACATTTTCCCAAACATCAAATAACATCTACCTAACGTACGTATGTACACAATGTTATGCAATCGACCAGCAGGCGAGCCGGCATGAATCAACCCTCCGATTACACGTACTTGATGAGTCTATTCTATACAGCGTAGTGCGCGTGCTAGTAACAAGTGCGGTGGTGAACCCAGACAGGTGAAATAGCCGTCACGCGGGAGGACTGGCTGACTCGACATTTCGCATACAAATATGTTATACTAGCTGTCCGCGATATGAAGGGAATGAACGCATAATATTGAAGAGTTTTGCTCTACGGACACATTTATTTAGTAATACTGCATTAAAAAAAATATATAAAAATGTTTGCCTCAGATACCTTTAAGTATACTATTTAAATACTTTGGACATTTTATTCTACCAACGGACACTTTTTTCGTAATACTGCAAACAAAGATTTTAAAAAAATCTTGCCTCAAAGGGGAATTTAACCTACCTTGAAGCTTAAATCTAAGAATCTTTTATTTAAGATACCATGTTACTCGATAGGAATGATGCCTTGTCTTGACAGTTCCGATCGTGATTTTTATAAAGACTTGGTTCCTGGTTCCGATTTTATTCAATCTTTGAATGCAACATTAACATTTAATAAAATAAAATGTAAGTCCACTCCGGGATATAGCAAAATAACGGAGATGATCTTCAAAATTGAAGGTATTTTCGCTTGATGTCGCATAACCGTAGGGCATGTGTTGCCTACTTCCACGCTCCGAGCTAACCTCCCAGTAAGGGCCTAAGCACATTGCGTTTTTCAAACACGTCGTCGAGGCACGAGGTATCGAATCGCGTGTAAATCGGATAAACGCGCCTCGAAGGCGCTTTTAAAAACCGCGGTGTGCATAGACTCTAAGAGGGCGGCCAACAAATTGATATTGATATCATATTGGTGATATGTCGGGTGAGATTGACCCGCTGGCCATCCGTTGCGGGTCATTGGCTGCCTATTTATATGCATTATCGACCGCTAGTAATTGATCGGAAGCTTCACAGGCTTCTATAAAGGTGAACGATGGCATTTCAAACTGTTCTAGATATTTCTACGCAGACTAAATTATACGCGATTTTTGTTAGTGTCACGGTGGCCTAGTGGTTCAGTCAATCGGCGGTCCTGGGTTCGAATCCCGGCTCGTACAAATGAGTTTTTCGGAACGTATGTATTGTACCTACAGTATATTATTACCCCTAAGGACATAAAATATCGGTACAAGACTCTATTGACAATATCATAAAGGCGTGTACAGATATTTATGTCCTAATTAAAGTACGTATATTAGTACCCCCGAATGTACATCTGCAATTAAATTTCAAGGTGTATGTGAAGTTCCCAACCCGCACTTGGCCAGCGTGGAGACTACTGCCCGTTTCCTCTCATTCATGAGAGGAGGCCTGTGCCCCACATTGAGACGTATATAGGCTGATTTATTATCATATTATTATACGTGGCAAACGAGCACATAGAATGAGTGTTTAATGGCCCATGGATAAGTTTATTAGCAACTAGCTTCTGCCCGCGACTCCTTCCGCGTGGAACTCGTTTATATCGCAGCTCCATACAAACTTTTACCCACCATTTCACCCCCTTAGGGGATGATTACGGGGATAAAAACTATCCTATGTTACTCTCCATCCCTTCAACTATCTCCACTTAAAAAATCACGTCAATTCGTCGCTCCGTTTTGCCGTGAAAGACGGACAAACATACAAACAAACACACACATACACTTTCGCATTTATAATATTAGTATGGATTATACTATTTTTTCCACCAATTTGCACCAGGCATCAATGCCAGTAAAACCCGGCGTTGAAACGCCGGAAATAAAGGTAAATAAATATCGCGACCACGATTCCCTCTGTCTTCATGACAGCAGGCGATATCTTAGGATATCATGTTGTAAAAATTTTGGATATTCCTATAGCATCTCGAATTAGGTATCTACTTATATGGTTCTCTATTGTATGGGCAAAAATCATTTCCCGAAGTGTCACTTCCCAAAAATTTTTCCCAAATAATTTGGCAAAAAATCACTAGTCAAATTATTGTTTCGCATTTTATCACTTGGCATTATCTCCTATGGCAAAATATTACTTCGCAAATTATTGTTTGGCAAAGTTTTATATACCTAGTCAAGTTTCATTTAGTCAAACATATTATTTGGCATAACATTCGTTTTCCAAATTATTGCATGGCATACGATTTATATCCTAATTGTGTAGTGCATACCAAATATATTGGCAATTATTATAACCTAACCTAACCGCGAGCGTGTCGACGTCACCCCGCTTCGCGGGGTGCCTATTTCCGCTCTAATGGACACAAGTGAACCCTAACCTAACCTACTTATAATTTTATTTCTCAAATTATTGTGTCTATTTTAGCCGTTGATGAAAGAAGGCCGTTATTAAGTTAAAAAAAACACGGTTTGTTAAACTTTTCTTATATCAAAATGTGTATTGATAAAATATAAATTAAAGTATGTTATTTTTTGCATTTGTTTGTCTTTTAGTTTTAGTTTGTAGTAAAAATAAAATATGTCCCAAAGTTATGCTATGTGAAGTGTGCGAAATGAAAATTTGAGCAAATGTTTTGTTTGGAAAACAATATTAGCCCAAACAAAGTGTTTGCTAAATAAACTTTTGTCTTAATAACATTTGACAAAGCAAAATGATGCCAGATGATATTTTGACCAAATGAACAATTTGCGAAACAAACATGGGCTATTTCTTCGTTTGGGAAATGAAACTACTGCCATAAGTTTTGTGGGAAGTGAAATTTGGCGATACATATTTTGCCGAAACGGCAGGACCCCGTTTATATATATGTACATGTCGCGTATCTACTTTCATACGTCGAATAGCTACTCGACTAATAGTCGATAAACAGAGTCCACAACGGACGCAAATGCCTCTGTTGTCCCACTCCCACCACTCGACGAGCTGTTTGTCAATATCGAGACAACAGTGTATCGAGAGCGTACGGGTAAATGTATGGGTACATAATTGCTGGTTCTTAGTAATGAGAGGTTTGAATGACGTTTTGTAGATGTCTGATTTTCGTGTTTCCTATTTCTATGGTGGCAAGACTGGCAAGCGACTGCTGATGATAGGCAGATACTGAAAGGCTTCAGCATTTTTACAAGCTTATTAAACTCGAAATGTATGCATGTATACATGTTTGTTTGCGACTAATCTTGCAAAACAATTTTAAATCTGATATCCACCGATTGAGCTGAAATGTTGCGTACACGTTTAGTTTGTATGACGTTATTATGTTACTATCGACAACTCAGCTAATTGACCATCCGTGCACTTTATGTGCATGGTAATAAGGTTCTATATAAGTACAGGATGGTCAGCTAACTGTGTTGGCGTTTGTGCCATAAAGCTGGCCCGATAATGGACATTGAAGGTGGATGGAACTCCTCAATAACACAAGATAAACTCGTTGTATTTAGGTTCATTAGAATCGTCTCAATTCGTCGTTGATTATACTAGTTTGTATAGAGCAGATATCCTCGAAAAAGACAATTATGCTTATTTAGTTAGCGCATGACAATTATGCGAGTCGGCATCACTTTGCTTAGTCTGTGATGGGCACTAATACTAATTCTAATATTCCAAGATGGCGACCTGATGGAAGACGGCTAGAGAAATATTCTTGGTAGCCACTCTATCCGTACTAATATTATAAATGCGAAAGTGTGTCTGTCTTTCTGTCTGTTACCTCGTCACGTTTAAACCGCTGAACCGATTGAGATGAAATTTGGTATGGAGATAGTTTAAATCCCGGGGCCGACATAGGATGGTTGATGAAAGTTTATATGGAGCTACGATATAAACGAGTTCCACGGGGACGAAGTCGCGGGCAGAAGGTAGTACGTAATCATAATAAGTCAAAGCTTGCACCAAAAATTACATTTTTGACGGAAACTTATCGTTCGATCACTCACCCATGTTGTAAAGCGGCTAACCAAGTTCTCAAGTTAAACAGCCTTTGTAACATTAGCCCTCTCGTTGAAACTAAGCTGCGGTGTATCTTTGAGGGTTCCTACTTTTCTCGACACGTAAATTTTGAACGTGTGGGCGGGGAATCAAAACTCTCAAAGTTGAACTGCTTGTGGCTAGAGTTGAGATTGTTCGGTTCCCTTTAGGACTTTGGAGGAAAGGTTGAAACATGTGCGAACGTTGAGCTGAATTATTTTAATTTGCGGTTTCGGTACATTTGATAAACAACGCGTATCGACACCCTTAAGGTGAGTTTTCACCAGAGCTGTGGGAGGTAGTGGAACGGTGTAATAATTTCCTTGACCTTATGACATTTACTTGGGGTCGGCGGAGCATGTCTTTTTATTCCATACCATCTATATCACCCGTATTTTACAAAGAATCTCTCTGGAACCGTGTAAAATACTCTCAATTCACCATTGTGTTGGTCCACAAAATATCAGTATCGGTTCAATGAACAAGGCGAGCTTGTCAAACAATGCTCATCAGTTAATGAAGGTAAACTGTAAAAGCGTGTTCTTTTGTTTTTGATATAAAAGACATGATTTTTGAGGTCCTCAAAAGGACAATTACGTAATTGGTCACGAGATACTTAATAAGAATTGGAACGAAAATATAACTTGACGACCGGTTAGTTAGTGACGCTGCCTACGAAGCTGAGGGTCCTGGGTTCGAATCCAGGTAACGATAAATATTTTTCTGATGAGCATGAATATTTGTTTCTAAGTCTTGGATGTTTTCTATGTATTTAAGAATTTAAATATCTAATAAATATATCATCGTCTAGTACTCATAACTTATTAAGCTTCCTATGGAGCTAGGTCGATTTGTGTAAGATTGCCCCCTAATATTTATTATTATTTATTATATAAAACAACGACGAAAGAATCGATAGATATCTACTGAATTAAATGGAGTAGGTTTAGGTACTTAATACAATACAATTTAAATACGCTTTATTATATTGTCATATACAAAAACAAAAAACAGAGCATAAAAATAAATAAAAAAGGCATTTAATTATCGTTACCTGCTTAACAAATTCTTCGGTACAGTCAACAGCAGAAGGCCACGCGAAGAAGTAATCTAGCAAATATTTACCCAAAATTCAGACTAAAGAGGCCATCTTTTGGAACTACATGCCAAATTAGCCAAGTACGTTTTTTTACAGTACTGTCAGTTAAACTTAGGTCTTACGATTTTAAGGACATATTTAGTAAAAATTGTAATTTATATACGAACGAAGGCACTTGTGTTTTATTCACGGTTGCATACCAATCACAATATAATTTTCATATACTATATATCCCAATATTTTTTTAATACAAAAATACCAGTAAGTACTTAGGTATTTAATTTCAGTCAGTATCTCGCTTATTATTTCATTTGTTTGTATCTAACGACTCGGATAATATTTCAGTGTCGTCACCTAAATGTAAAACAATTTAATAATGCCGAAAATTTAATGCAAAATGAGGAAAATGTCAAAAAAAATAAGAATACCTGGTGTTCTTCCTGACATCAAATAGATATACATATAATAAAGCTGAAGAGGCTCGAAAGCCTGTACATAAAAGATATTCCAAAAAAAAGTTCGCTGGAGATACTTACAATCGATAACAGAACACATTTCAACAGTTTTTTGAATTTTTGTCTGTTTATCTGTTTGACTGTTTATCCGTACGCGCATCACGTGAAAACGGCTGAACGGATTTTGATGCAAACGGATTTTGTCGAGAAAATCCCCGGCCAAGTTTTAGGCTATAAAAAATATAAAGATAAGGGTGCAAAGGGGTTAAAAAATAGGGTTGAACTTTGAATGGGAACTCCTATATGGGAACCCTATTCATACTTTTAGTTTAGCAAAATATAGATAAAACGTGAATAAACTCGGGATGTAAAATAGTGCTAGGCGGCTAAACACTATATATTAACCAAAACTGGTTGATACCTCCACCGATAGTAACTGTTAGACATTAGAGATCTAATTATATCGGAACCTCAGTTACTGACGACGTCGCTGTTGATATAGAAAAACCAGCAACCTTGATCTCTGCCTTCCTATATTTGCTATGAAATCAGAGGTCATCTAAAGTTGTTTGTTAGTTTGAGTTGAATACTTATCTCCAACTATCATAGTTCAACAACGCCAAGGGATGTGGGTATAAAATTTGGAGAAAACGGTATTCCGCGGAGAATTGAGCATATAGGTACCAATTTTTTTTATGTAGAAAACTCCCGTGACTTTCTGAAATACTATTGGGAGCGCATAAGGAGCGCTCTCTAAAGTAATATTTTGGGCCTTTCATTCCTACGAAAACCTCAGCCTTCGCTTCACTTCTTCTTTGCTTGCCTCCCCGTTTACCTTCGGGATTTTGGCCCTCAAGTTTCGCTTGCAAGATACCGGAAGATAATGAGTGTCCTTAGGGGTCATTGTTCACATTGAGACCGGTCTCAGAAGGGTTGCTTTGGGCCTTTCATTCCAACGAAAAGGCCGTGCTTGTCTTGCCGCTCACCTTCGGAACTTTGGCCTGGGATTTCGCTTGCAAGACACCTGGGGATAGTTAGTGTACGTGGGGGCTCGCCCACAGGTTTCGCTTGCAAGACACCGGGAGATAATGAGTATCCGTCCATGGGTGCGCGCCTTTGGCCTCGCTTGCCTCGCCACTGATCTACGGAACTTACTTCGCGCTTCGCCTCGCCACTCATCTACGGGATAGTAATTGCCCGTGAGGGCTCGGTTGCCTCGCCGCTCATCTTCGGTACTTTTGGACGCGCTGTAAAAGTTAATTTGGTAAACATTCTGTTGAAACTATAGCGATTGACGCGCTAAAAAGACCAAGACACGTCACAAAACATTATTTTATAAATATAAAAGTGTATCAGCACTAACTCGAAGAAAAACAAACTTGCAGACATTCTTAAGCGTTTAAAAAACCAGCCAGCCGTACTTGAGTTCCCGTTCGTTGTTCAAGTTGCGAAACTCGCGGGAAACTGTTCGCGAGTTGACTGAAATACTGTTAGTTTGTGCTTTTTTGTGAGAAATTCAGTTAAGAACTCCATATTAACTATTTCACAGTTAATGTTTCTTAGTTAATAGTGTAGATACGTAGTATGGGAGTATCGTAACAAAATTTTATTTAGTAACCGACTTCTTAAAAGGACCTGTTTCTCGCGTCCGCAGGAGCTATCTACCACAACCCTGCATGTGTTCCATGGGTGGTGCTAAAGAGTGAACAAACTTTAAAGGCGAAATAAAGTATGCCATACGATTTAATAATAATGATTCCTTCAAGACTGGACCCATTTGGGTTTATTATTTTTGTTTGAAAGGGTTTCCTTCCCGGGTAGTCGCATGGTCATCAGAGGGCCTACCGCGAAACGAAAACGAACTTCGTTCGTGTACCTCCGTCTTTGTCGTTCGAACTAGCAACTGCGACAGAGAGATACACGAACGAAGTTCGTTTTCGTTTCGCGGTAGGCCCTCAGGTCAGGATGTCATGATGGGATCTTGGAGAAATCGAGGGATCTCTTCAAATTTTGTAGGCATACTTGAAGCGATTTGAGTAGGTACTGATTTTGAGGTGGATGTCACACTGCGACGCATCTCCGGACGGAGGTGCGTTTCTCGTTGTATGCAAGTAGGTACCTCAGTTTGTATATAAATTCCGTGTGGTACGACACAACGCACCTCCGTCCGCCGAAATTTGTATGCAGCTCCGCACCTCCGTCCGTTGATGCGGCGCTGTGTGACGACCGCCTAAGTCGGTTAAAACTTTATTTTGAGAGTAAATTATTTATTTGTGATCTTTCTTAAGTTTCTAGTATCTACTGGCCTGTTAAAAAAACATGGACAACTTTTATACGAAGTAAATGAACTTATTCCAAAGGCCACTTCATTGGCAATGTTGTATGATATTGTGTATTTTGCTTCGTCTTATTCCCATTGAATACGTCTTGGCTAACAGCCCCCCTACATTTGGTGACTTTTGCATCGTCTTATTCCCATTGAATACGTCTTGGCTAACCGCCCCCCTACATTTGGTGACTTTTGCATCGTCTTATTCCAATTGAATTCGTATTTTTAAAGTGTCCCTTCTTGTGTAATGGGTGTCGACCAGCACGTCTGTCATGGGACGGCCGCGACATACTCTCGATTTTTCTCGCACTATACCTCTTGTTCAAAGTGTTCTAATAAGAAAGAGACGGATAGTGCGACAAAAATCGCGAGTATGACGCGACCGTCTCATGATAGACGTGCTGAGCGGTGCGAGGTAAATTCAACCAATAGCGTGGCTGGTCGCGCTAGCGCATCGTTTCCTATGGGTAATTTTTTTTGTCGCTCACCGCCTTGCAACCGCTCACTGCTCTGGTGGATACTCACCCTAAAGCTAGATTCAATCGTTCTCGAAACGACACGTCAGATAATTGTGAATCCGGCTTAAAACGGAGCCCGCGTGAACCCCACTTCCGCAGCTAATTACGGCAACTTGCCTCCATCTGTTGGTCTTTCTCTTCCCCTCCAAGTTTCAGTTACAATTAGAAACAGATTCGCGTGCAGCTCTCGAAGGGATTTTTGAACCAATTTATAACTTTGATAAGGTTTTCTACACTGGAAATTGTACGTTGTTTAAATGATTCCTTGTTTTTATTTATTTACTTCAAGAGCCGATTTGAATTAACGTAAACATTAACCCATTCACCGCCACCGACATGAACTCAAGCGGCTAATAGGTTAAATGGTCAGCTGGAAAAGATTCCTTAGGGATACGCTCGCCTTTGTAGGTACTTATTTTTTTGTTTATTTGTTTCAAATTTGTCATGTTGTAAATAAATAGTCGTAATATCGTCTTCACTTGTTTAAATACTTTTTGTACAGTTTCGAAGCATGAGGTATTTAATAAAAAAATAATTGAGACTTTTTAGATGATAGAAGATTGATAAAAAATATTAACATAGTTAGTGGCTCGGGCCTTGTTTTGAATATTGTTATTAAACAAATTATTATTATTATTATTGTGAGCCTGTAGTGTCCCACTGCTGGGCAAAGGCCTCCCCCCACTTTTTCCAGTGCTCCCGATTCTGAGCTGTCTCTGGCCATTCTTTTAAAAAGAAGTCTAGCTCGTCTCTCAATCGCCGACGAGGTCTGCCACGTCTCCGTTTCGAGCTGTCGGGCTGCCATTCAATGGCGATCTTGGCCCACAGTTCACTCGGCATGCGGCAGACATGACCAGCGCAGCCCAGTCCCACTTCAACTTGGCCGACTTTCGAGCTACATCGACTATTTGAGTTTTGGAGCGCAGCGTGGTGTTCCGGATGCGATCCACTAATTTGATACCTAATATGCTGCGCTCCATGGCTCGTTGGCAAACCCCGAGTTTGGACTTCTGAGATGTCGTCAGAGACCAAGTTTGTGCACCGTAGGTGAGAATTGGAAGCATGCACATGACCATGAGTCTCCGCTTAAGTGATAATGGAAGGTCCAATAGCTCCTCCAGGCGTTTTCAGTTCGTCTTTCGACCTCCTTCTCCTGTCGCGCCCGGAAGGAAAACTGGAATTAAACAAATAATGACAGAAATATCATAAAATTGACTCAATTTCACCGTAAATATCGTGTCATGATTCTATCCGCGTCCATGACCGAACACACACACATTTAAAGCTGTATATGTACATATACAGTAGCACACATGCTTAGTTAAGTGCACACTTGCAAACCGTGACACTGGCAGCTCACTTATATTGCAAGCAAGCATCGCCAAGTGGGTCAAAGTGGAGCGACTTGCAGGTTTCCCTCAACTGTAAGGCTTGTTGATCGGGCACAACTTGAGGATTACCTTGAAGGCTGAATTTATAGGTTCATTCCGATCAAGTAAATTCCTCCTTCGAACTAACTTTTACTTGAACAAACGACCAAAACAGCAATTTAGGTACAATATTTATTTTTCCATATAAGTGGTAGTACGAATGTAAAGTAACGTCACAATGCAGTATGAGCCGTTTTTGCGATCGCTAACGACGTCTGATTTTGACTCTATATTAGTTATGCTCCTCCAACTGGCTACGGGTAAAAAAAAACACGGTGCCATTCGTACCAGTTTTCTAAGTAGATCAAATTTTTGTACGGGACTGGCTGCAATAAGAGCATTATTTTTGTATATATGTGGAAGGATTTTATTATATCTTTAAATTCTCTTGGCCGATTTAAAAAAAACATATATTTTTGAAACTTTCAATGTCTTCTATATATATTACTAGCTTCTGCCTGCGACTCCGTCCGCGTGAAACTCGTTTATATCGCAGCTCCATACAAACTTGCACCCCCCCCCATTTTACCCCCTTAGGGGATGATTTCCGGGATAAAAACTATCCTATGGCCTTCCCCGGGACTCAAACTATCTCTATACCAAAATTCATCTAAATCGGTTCAGTGGTTTAAGCTTGAAGAGGTAACAGACAGACAGACAGACACACTTTCGCATTTATAATATTAGTATGGATTCTTGTATCGTTTTTTTACTTTAGAATATTAGCCTATGGTGGGCAGCCTCCCCTTTTTTCCGCCAGTCGTCTCGGTCCTGTGCTAGTGTTCGCCAATCTGTACAAAACGTATTCAAGGTCGTCCCGCCATCTCCTTTTCGGTCTGCCTCTACCTCGGAAGCCATCTTGTGGAAGCCATTCGGTGGCTAATCTGGCCCATCGCTCCGCGTGCATCCGGCAGACATGTCCAGCCCAGTCCCACTTTAGCATATGCATTATATCTTTTTTATGATTTTAATAATATTTTGTAATGTACACTTTATTGTTGCAATGTGATGGTTTGTTATCGATAATATCAGCGTGATATACACTTCATCCTATATTTTTTTCATACGGACCAACTACAATTAGTACTGTTTTTGCCTGAGGAATTACAATAAGGTAATTGCCTAATCGTAGTTGGTCCCATACGAACGGATCCTCTCTTAAAACTGGTCCAAATGGCATCATGAAATAGAGGAACGTAGCCAATTAACTGCAGCCTCTGCTGTCGCGTTTGCCACTGATAAAGCGATTCCATTGACAGCCCTATCTTCAGTTAATGGACGCTATTACCCGACATCGCGGCTGGGAGAGGATTACCCTCGTCGCGTGCGCACCAGGCGGGCTAGCACAAGTGACGCCGCGCCGCGACGCGAGTCGAGAAAGATCTACCCTCCTCTTTCTAATTTGCACGGTGCGAGTGAGACAGGAGACGCTCAGTCGCGCGCGAAGCGACTGAGCAGCAAGGTGTGCTAGACGTACAGACACTTGATACATCAAATTAGCACAGCTTATGCCAGCTACAGCACTCGGCCTGGAGATGCTGATGTCAACATTATGTTACTTAAACCGAGGCTTTGAAGTTTGAGACTTACAAACAGTTCTGGACGCAACCAGACATGCGAAAAACGCAGGTGTTTTGCCCGACTGCGGCACAGCCGAAAGGGATATGATCTTAGAAGTATATGTTTGTATTGACGTGTTTTCCACTGTAGCGTTTAAGATACTGAACCGATTTTGATGAATGAGGTATCAATCGATGACAGGCTACCTTTTGTATGAAAAAAATACCAGTATTTTTTATGTTTGTTGGGAATTTGCGGCTTGGCTGCTTTAGATCCGTGGTAGAATTGAGCTGGGCACTGACAAGGATATAGAAAGCATAAAAAGGAATTATCTTCTTTTGTACTTGTTCAGCATCATTTGTTGAACACATTCGAAATCCATCCATATGCCATCAGAACAGGGGTAGTTTCAGTGGGGTGTCCATAAGTACTATCATTACTATCAACTTGTCCGAGCCATCTGTTTAATTGGATGAACTCATTAATTAAAGCTGCCTTACTATAATTTTATCGAATCACTTATCGATCATTTCTAACCCGCCTAGCAAAAACATGATCTTCTCTTCACATTTACACTAATACAATTTTATCTTAAACGTAGGAAGAATTAGGAATCGTCATTGTGGACTGATCCGCACGCATTGCACTCACATAATGCTGTAAAGTTCTGTCGTGCTGGCAGCAAATTAACGGAATAGGAATCCTATTACAGTAAGTGGACAGGTAGATGCCGAGACAATGCACTGATGAGATTCCCGGGCTCATTTGTGCTCAATATCGGTGGTTGCACATCTAATAGCACTAGCTGCTCTCAAGTTGTTCTGTGGTACAGACAGCCAATCACCTGCGCTTTAGGTCTATAGAAAATAGTCGTTCCGAGTCTAACTGTTGTAGGTTTGATTAAAGCAAAGCTTATCTTCGCCAATGTTGACTTCCTCAAGTGGATAGAGGCCATTAGTGTGATTTGTCTGAGAGGTCTTTTGATAAACAATGCTACAGATGGAGGGAGGTAAAAACATCTCAACAACAAAATCTACTTACTCCTACATACTCTGTGACGGTGTGAGGTCACATTACAGAAGTGCCAAAAAGTTAAGATGGTCGTACTGAACAACTCTTCCCATGGGAGATGGGACCAACCACGAAACCGCGAAAAAATAAGCGCTAGAGGTAACTGTGAGTTAATGAACTTATAGCTTTTTTGCTATTTAGTCATATTTTATCATTCCTGATCTTCATCCTAAATTACTCGATATAAAAGCGACAAGTGAAATAAAATAACAAACAGACGAAACGTATTGAAATCAAATTGTAATGCGAAATATACACTCAGTTTAACCCCCTGAGCGAGACATACGCAAAGCAATCAGAATAAAGTGCATTACCGGCCGTACGTCGCGAGTAGTCTACTCACAAAGCCTCCGTTTCGATACAGGTTTATTTTTTGACTAAAATGGTGGCAAAAAAGCATACGGTCCGCCTGTTCCAGGAGAATCACAAGTGCGTTGCCAAGCTTTTATTGGTCTCATTCTTAATTTGAGTCTGGCCTCAGGAACACCCAAAAATTCCGGAGTGGAGGAAAATTACTGGAGTACCTACCATTATTCCGAAATGTTATAATTCTGAACGACGATATGATACAGAGAAAGAATATAATGGAAAAATAAACCATCTTCGTCTGTAGCCCCCGACAGGATTCGAACCTGCGACCTTTCTATTAAAAAAGCAAAGTAAATCAAAAAGCAAGCAAAAGCAAGCAGGCCAAATCTGTAGACTTTTTATTGAAATAAACAGTTTAATTTTTTTTTTTTTTTAACGCTAGACTGCTCTACCAACTGAGCTACGAGGACAGTGACGCAAGTTGTATATTTTTCCACTAAATATATTCCCGCTAAGACTAGCGCCCTCTCTGTATCGAGTTATAGACTAGCGTTAATAGAAAGGTCGCAGGTTCGAATCCTGTCGGGGGCTACAGACGAAGATGGTTTATTTTTCCATTATATTCTTTCTCTGTATCATATCGTTTATAAAATGATCGGGGTAACTTCCTCGTTAAAAATAACACGAAATAAAAATATTTAATTAAATAATTTGTTTCGTGAAAAGGTGTCTGAACGACGTTTTCCACTATACTGAAAATCAATAATTCTTAAAAGATTTATGTTCGCGGTTTTACAGTGGCAAAAACTAAGCGCTATACAGCCCAATCTTTTGTTATACTCATAACGGCGTCTCTTATATATAAATCTAGGTAATAAAAACATAACTTACATGCAGATGAGCTGATGAGCACAGAAAAGACGACTTTTTAAAACTCTGACCTAGGGGTCATATCACACTGGTATAAGATACACAGTCGAATACAAAATATTTTACAGTACATATGGTGCTACTTTCCCGCACTAGTCCGGAAAAGAGCACTATTCGTGCATATGTCGAAACTTTAAAGAGCCATATGGAAAAACGTAAACGTATGATAAAACGTTGTACGATACACGTGCGAATAGGTAATTTCCTATTTTCTGCACTTGTATCGTAAATAACTATTGTAAAGAGACTTCAAGTCCCCGGCGTCTCATTCAGTCTGCAATACGTTCCTTTGTGCACTCAAATCAAACAGCAATGACAGCATCGAACAATGCTGCCGTAAATAAAAGAAGGTGCGAAGTGAAATCACCTTTTCAGAAACGCGTCGCGTCGCGAAACAAATTGACTTTTTGACTTCAGTAGGTACCTTTCTTAAATGGTAAATGTAATTAATTACACAAACTAGTAAGTAAGTCTATGGTGATTTGATATGTAAAGAGGTCATTCGATTTGAAACTGGTGGCTGCGTGAGTAGTAAAAAACTCGCAAGGCAGTTTTTTTTTATTAATGTTTTTTTTTTTTGGGAAATTGAATCGAAATAATATTTATATATAACTAGCGACCCGCCCCGGTATCGCACGGGTTGCCGCTATGTACCTGTATTTTAAATCTGTATTATCTTCGAAAATATTCATTTAAATTACATGCTGGACCATATTTATCTATATTAAATGTACAATGTATTTAAGATACTTAATTGGATAAGGATTAATGCACCATGCTAATCGCTTCGTAAATAAGCCATTATTTCTCGTAAAAAGTAAAGGATAAAAAATGGTTATTGTGGGTTATCCCAAAGAGATAGACATATACCATCGCGGACTTTTTTGTAGGCCTTTTTAAGGTGTACAATACTGTAGTACATTATTTTGATCTATCTCGTAGGGTTCAGCCAGCGTTGGCAATCTAAGCGCAAAAAATGTGTTTATCTACTACATCACATTAAAAACCTCTAAAAATATCAGTGTTTTTCTACTATATTATGCATGTATTATACATATAAACCTTCCTCTTGAATCACTCTATCCATTCAAAAAACCCGCATCTAAATCCGTTGCGTAGTTTTAAAGATCTAAGCATACATAGGGACAGACAGACATCAGGGAAGCGACTTTGTTTTATACTATGTAGTGATGTAGTGATATAGTGATGATGATTACTAGTATCTACCCGCGACTTCGTCCGCGTCGAACTCGTTTATATCGTAGCTCCATACAAACTTTCGCCACCCATTTCGCTTCCTTAGGGTACGATTCCCGAAATAAAAAGTATTATATCCGTTAATATAGGCTATACACTATCGGCCATATTCATAAACGTCCTATAAGCCTGTTTTAACTAAAATGGCGTTAAAATTCGTTTGTCCTTATCTGTCACTTTGACATTTGTGTTCGTAAGAAAGGGACAAAGCACATTTTATTTAGCAGAGGCATTTTAAGTATTATGAATAAGGGGGTATATGTATACCGAAATGCATCTGAATCCGTTTAGCCGTTTTTGCATGATTAAGTAACAAGCATCTAAACATCTAAACTTTCGCATTTATTATATGATGAACCAGAGGGGTAATCACGTAACATTCCGAACGCGGGTTAGAACAATTTAACTGTCATTTTCCATATAAAAAATGACATTTAAATCTACCTGACGCGCGTACAACAATGCGTTGCGTGATCGACCTGCTGCTCACGAGAATCAGTTGAGAAATACGACCGGTAGAGAGAATAGCCGGACAGACGGACATCTAGACGTCTGGCAACCGGACATCACGAAATATATTTTGTTACACCCCTAAAACGTTGCTATATAAACCAAAAGTAAATGTAAAGATCGTATACGTCTTAACTGAAGCTATTAATATTCTAGTTTCCGGGAAAACCAACCAGACTTCCCTTTAATAAATCTCTTTAATTACGGTGACGATGAGGTATCCTTTTTCTTTTTTGGGTGTTTGATATCAAAAACGAGAGCAAAAAATGCGGAAATGGTTTTTAATTTACCACAGGAAAGGCTTAAATATGTTATAAGTAGTTATATTGCTGTGTGATTGGTAAGTCATAAAACTTTAAAAATGTCAAGAATATTAGCAGCCTGGGCCACGGTTTCCCCAAAACAGTTTATTTAGTTTGTTTAATACTGGTAATCTAGCCACAGTATGCTCCTCGAGCTACTCATCGCTCTGCTCCCTGCCCTTGAAATTTACTAGTAATATTTAAAACGAGAGACGAGTATTATTATTATTAATAATGAGTCTGGAGTCTCTTTGAGTCTCTACACCGTGGGCCGCAATAACCCGACGGGTTCATTCCTTGAGTGTCAAGGTGGTTTTCCACCGGATGAGCGCGGATTGAATTGATTTTTTATTTGGACGCTAAATTGAACCGTACTGCTGTACTCTTAGAGTGCAAATCACACTGAAGATTATTTTCAAGCGCTTGACATCGCGGGAAAATTTCTTCAGTGTAATGTGCATTCTAATAGTACGGCAATACGTTTCAATTTAGCGTGCAAATAAAAAATCAAATCAATCCGCGCTCATCCGGTGGAAAACCACCTTAACACTCAAGGAATGAACCCGTCGGGTTATTGCGGTCCACGGTGTAGAGACTCAAAGAGACTCCAGACTCATTATTAATAATAATAATACTCATGCAATCCGCGCTCATCCGGTGGAAAACCACCTTTACACTTTTCCTCGTGCGCGGAAGGCATCAGCGTGTCTCTGTCTAGGGGGCGTGTTCGGCTCAAATCAAGGCATCCCCTTTTATTGACTTTTGCCCTCTAGCACACACTGCTCTACTACCGCGATTAATCGCGCCGCTCCGCACGACGGTTACTTGCCCTTATTGCCGCTCCTGTGACTCGCACCCAAAAAACCGACAAAACAGGGAGCGGCGGGCATGACGAGGTGCAATATGACCGGCCACACTATGTCTCTGCCCCCTTTCCTCGCTATTTCCCACGTCACTCGTCGAGGGTGTAGCAGGGGTATAATAGTCAGCTGAAATCGATGCGTATGAACTCCAGAGTTGCCAATCATTTGTTGATTTGAGGATTCGTCGTGTTGATAAAAAATAAATATTTACGGAGACTAAATAAATACTTAAATACATAGAAAACAATCATGAATCAGGAACAAATATTCGTGCTAATCACACAAATAAATGCCCTTACCGGGATTCGAACCCAGGACATCTTGCTTCGTAGCAAATAAATAAATGCATGTTTCTCACACTCAACACGGCATCCTCGGTAGCTCTTTTAACATCAAGAACACAGCACCTCATACCTAACAGAGCAAGTAGTACCTAGTGTTATGCAACGCTTACCAGTGCATTAACACTTGACATATAAAACTGAATACCATATTTAGACCAAAGGAGGCGACCGACCGTTTCAGTTATTTATATCGCCTTCATATGACTGACCTATCCTATCCCCGGTCGATGGCGGACTGTGCAGCGACCATAGACAACTCATTAATATCACTATTAATCCTGCTAATATTATACATGTGTACGTTTGAATCTTTGTTACTTAATCACGTCAAAATGGTTCAACGGGCTTGGATGAAATTTATCAAACTGATAAAGCTACGGCTAAGGATTAGTGCAACTACAATATCGCATTTTCTCCTAAAAACATTTTCGCTTTTTCTTTATCGAAATATTACTGGTCTGTGTACGGTATACTGTCAGTAAATATATTTGCGCAGTAACGTAGTAGTAGTAGCATGCTGTACTGCATTCATATTCATACCGGCCCAAATCCGCACATCCCGTGTCAATCAGGGACCACTCATTAAAAAAGTCGGCGTGCTATAAGAATCTGTTGAGAATGTTATGGCACTGACAGCTTACTGATACCGAACCGACTCCACTCCGCGCCCAAATGCGGAAGTGGCCTAAACCTACTATTGCTAGACCTAGAAGATACCTTGAAAATGCGTAAAATTAATGAATTTGTTTTCTCTTATTTGATGTTTTTTTTTTTTTTTTTTGTATATTTTAATGATCGATTATTTTATTATTATTTTAATTATAGAGATATAATAATCTAATGCATGAGCTATGAATTGTAACTTTGACATTCTTTGACATTTTAAATATTTATTTTGTATCCTATATTGTCCACCCTAGCAGGGTATCATGTACCTACTTGACCAAATGTAACCTCTTTTAATGTATAAATGAACCTGATCACAATGGAATAAATAAACTAAACTAAATTAACTTAATATTAACATTTGGGAACACCAGTGTGACTTTATTTGTGTCTGTATACCTACAGCTTATGACCTGATTAATTTTCGTACAATACTCGAACTTTTCAATACAAAAACCATTATCTAATGGGATAAAATTAGGGGTGGAAGTTAATACCTACAGGAACTCACTCGCACGAAGTTGAAACCAAAAACAAGTTGGTATGGTTAGGTAAAATGATAAAACTGAAGAAAAACTTAAAATTACTTCTATAATAATAAGTTATTATAGATGCAAGAGCTATCCACGTTGTACTCATCATATTTTTAACCACCGTTGAAAGCGTTTGTATCATGACATTACACGGTTTGAGCGCCGTGCCACCCGTTAACCACACGACGGAAAAAAGTAAATCGTGTCAACCTATACGAGTATTACCAGGGAACCGAGCTCTCAAAGCTGGTTACTTTGTCTGCACACGTCTAGTTTAGTTAACCTAATCCGTGAATTTTTACGGCAGAAAAGCACTCTGCAGCGTGCATGCCCGGGTCAAAAATATTTTGCATACGTTAGTTCCGTTCCTGTGGACATTACCGAAGTTTTAAGGCCACTTGACTGGGTCCATAAAGACATGTACAATGGTAAAGTCGCCGTCAATAGAATTTGCTAACTATGTAAACAAACCGCCATATTGAAATTGTCTTTCACTATGGCGGTTTGTTTACATGTTAGCAAATTCTATTGACGGCGACTTTACATATCTTTTCTTCTTTATATTTGTATGATTTGAATATGTTCGTAAACTGTTTCATACTGTATTGCCTAAAGGAAACCGCCTAGCCGAAAGGAAGGGGTATGTTTTAAGTCTATGTTTGTGTGTACGTGTGTTCCACTGTAGCGTTTAAGATACTGAGCCGATTTTGATAAATGAGTTGTCAATCGAATCGTAATTATGCTCCGAGAAAAAACCGCTTAAAAAAATTCATAAATAAAAAAGGTCTTTTTGTTTTTTTTTACTTTATTATGAATGTAATCAGATATATAACACATGGTTTTAATAATGTTCGAGATCAACAATGCTTATTTATAGAAAAAAGGTTTTTTTTTGGTAACAAAAGTGATCATAATGACCACGAAAAATAACAGTTTTGTTTTTTATAGCTCATAATTATAATCTTAAATAAAGTTTGAACACAGTTTAGGAAACATTAATAATTAATCAGTCAGATATAAATCAACTTAGTAACAGCTTTGTACGTTATTAAAAAAAAAAATTTGACCACGAAAGTGACTAATTCGAATCGTCACTTTTGTTACCCATAACTTAACACCGTTACACATTTAATAACAACTGTACTACGGAATTTAATTAATGTCTGAATCTGAGTTAAATATGTTTTTGAATATTAATACTATTTTTGGACCTGTATGGTGCACCATTATACCATTACTCAGCGCCACAAAAGTGATGTATGACCACGAAAGTGACGATCACGAAAATGACGACTTGGTGTCTAAAACGGTTTAATGTCAATAGTTTTTAGGTTAGGAAAAAAAACGAATTATCAATCTGTAATTTAACTACAGTACAACAAGCTAGTCGATTATTATAATTTACTTATTACTAAAAACTTACCAATTTTTAACAATAACGAAAGTGATGCACGATGTTTGACGCAAATTGCACAGAAAACTGAATAATTTATTACTTATTACAGAATGGCGGGTGCCGGTCAACAACTCTGCAACTTGTTATGACACTGAATGTTGGTGTTGCTAACGTTAAAAAACCTGCCAATATTTGAATATGACCAATAGTTTTGTAAAAAATGTGACTGAATATGGGTGACCACGAAAGTGATGGTGTTTTTTGGAACAAAAGTTATTGTTCAAAAATGTATAGTTTTTATTAAATAAATCATATAAATAAATATTAAGGGACAATCTAACACAAATCGACCTAGTCCCAAACTAAGCAAAGCTTGTACTATGGGTACTAGACGACGATAAACATACATAAATATACATAGAAAAACATCCATAACTGAGGAACAAATATTCGTGCTCATCACACAAATAAATGCCCTGTATTGTATTGTCTGTATTTTATTGTTTTTGTATCAGATATAGTAAATATCTATTTATTTAAGGACCTTGTAGTTAGCGGTGGATATTTGCTAACTTTGTATATTTAAGGGAGCTGAAAGTTAACTGATGTATTATCCGAACTGATCACGTAGCGTGACGTTTATCCCAAAAATTGCAAAATTTAAACAAAATCTTTTGAAATATGTAAACAGGTAATATATTGACAATTATTAATTGAGTGCCATTATTATAAAAATACATAAAGTACTTGCTTATTTTTTAAACTTATTGAAATAAAACGTCGGAACGCAATTTTACACCATGAAATAATGAACCATAAATAGTAAGTGGGAGTTGTTATAAGCTAAAAGATAGCTTATTCTGTAAAAACGCTAATCAAAGACTGAGCAGCGTCTTACATACGATATCTTTATTTTGCCTGTCTTTGCTCATACTTTATAGTTAAGGTAGTTCGCTTTCCATACAAAACGTTATTTGACATTTGCAGGCTAACGGCGTGAAGAGACTTACGTAACAAATGGAAAGCCAATTTATGAAAGTCTGTTATTAAGTCTCTTAAAATATCACGCCGTTAGCCTGCGAATGTCAAATAACGTTTTGTATGGAAAGCGAAGAACCTTAAAAGGGATGCGTATCTTTTGGCTTCTGACAAAAGTACAATATATAGCCAAGATACATATCTAACATATCCGAAAAATCCGAAAAATAAATTATTTGATTCCTTAGTTCAAGCACCCTTTGTAAAATAGTGATCATCATTTTCCGAAGCATGCCCTTAATTAATAATTTTGACGCAGACGGTGTCACGGGCAAAAGATAGTTATCAAGAAATATACGCCCCTGCCCTCTGAGCTTTATCAGTCAATCGTGGGCTGACATTTACCAGTCCTTTATTTTTAAGACATGCTTTTAACCGAGGACGGGACTGGCTATTTCCAGCTTCAGACAGGAAAAATTAAAGATGGCTGATCAAAGATGGTGCTCCTTAGACTTTGATGGTATTAGCATCAGTGATTTTACAGCAGTAAACTATTTTATTTTTATAGCAAGCCTTTTTCTCGAGAGATATGTTAGTAAAATTATTCATTATATATTGATTACTTAAATTTCAAAATTTTATTTTTCTTTATCACATTATTGGATATCACAATTGTTTATCCCAGGTTTCCAATATTATGTACATTAGTAGATTATTTACAGGCGTTTATGAATAACGTTTTTATCTATCTATCTATCTAAGGGTCGCCGCACACGGGCCACTGGCCAAACGCAGCCACTGGCATATTTCCTGTAGTTTTCATTATATTTTATATGGACTCGCCGCACAGGGTTGACGCCGGCGGCCGCCACACGCTACAAATCATCGCTACTACGTGGCGGCGTTTGTGGCTGTCGGGTGTGGCCCGTGTGCGGCGACCCTAAGAGTGTTACAAATATGTAGGTGCGCGTTTTTCCCGCGGAACTTGTTTGCACCACAGTAGCGACAAATCTTCACCCAGCACGTTTATCATGAGACGCACATATCTCGCATTATCCGTCTCTTTCTTATTAGAACACTTAGATAGTGCGAGAAAAATCGAGAGTATATCGCGGCCGTCTCATGGACGTGCTGCTCCTCCTTCAGACCCCGTATCATGGTCGGCCTTATCACGCGATAAGTGAAAAGATAGGAGCGTCTTCTCGTTCTATGGAACGCAGTCAGCCAGTGACGCACGCCCTATCCTGTCACTTATCGTGTGTTAAGGCCGACCATGATACGTTGTCTGTAAACGAGTATTGCTAACGCGTGGTTTTGTTGTTGCAGATGCGTTGGTGCGTGGCGGCGCTGTGGCTGTGTGCGCTGACTCTGACGACGCTGGCGGCGGCTGCGCCCGACCCGCACCCCGATGCGTCCGCGCAGGTATTTATACTAGCCCCGCAGTCTGTGGCCCGGACTCGGACAGAATCTGTCGCTGTGCGCCAGTGCTATAGGTAAAATGTATGATCTAAGTAGTGGCTCAATATTTCGGTAGCGCTACGCTCGTAACCGTTATCGTGGATTTCCCGCTTTGCAGAAAACTCCGGCGACTAGAGCTTTTTTTGGCATTGAATGTGTTAAGTTCTGTGACTGTAGCAAGTTTTTGCAACAGAGCGGAAAACTACACAATCGGTTATACGCGTAGTGATTGTGATAATAGATCAAATAAGCGGTAATTCCAGTATATACGAAGTTTATCCCGCAATTAACTACTTTGACTGTGGTGGTGAACGGTTTATCGTTTTATAGGGTCACTAGCGTCTGGAACTCGTTTATATCGCAACTCCATACAAACTTTCATCCCCCCATTTCACCCCCTTAGGGGATGATTTCCGGGATAAAAACTATCCTATGTCCTTTCCCGGGACTCAAACTATCTCTATACCAAAATTCGACTAAATCGGTTCAGCGGTTTAAGCTCGAAGAGGTAACAGACACACACACTTCCGCATTTGTAATATTAGTATTAGTATGGATGGATGGTGCTTTTTTTTTTTTTTGTTATATTTGTCCACGCGTCATTGTCCACAAGGCGTCATTGTCACGCAGGAATGAATACTATACTGAATACTGACACGTAATACGATTTGACATGTAATACTGAATTATTATGAATAAATATGAATATGATTATTATTATAATGATTATACACAACTAGTTTCTGCCCGCGACTCCGTCCGCGTGGAACTCGTTTATATCGTAGCTCCATACAAACTTTCACCCCCACTTCATCCCCTTGGGGGATGATTTCCGGGATAAAAACTATCCTATGTCCTTTCCCAGGACTCAAACTATCTCTATACCAAATTTCATCCAAATCGGTTCAGCGGTTTAAGCGTGAAGAGGTAACAGACAGACAGACAGATACACTTTCGCATTTATAATATTAGTATGGAAGTATGGATGCGAACCACAGTGCAAATTACCTATCCGCGGACAGTGACGCTAACTGAATGGCTTCCATTTAGAAAAAATCTCCAACCAATTTGTATGAGCTTTAAAGTTGGAATAAAAGTGAATTGAACCAATAGGTACTCAGAGGAGAGTTTGAATGGGACGTGCGTAAAGAAGCTTGTCGAGAACTTTAGTTAAGTGCAAATGGATCAATCCGGCTTTGGTGAATCATCGCGTCCGGAATAGCGGTTTTGGCATTTACGAGTAGAAGCCGACAAAAGAAGTAGAAAGTTTAAAGTTCTGTGTGATTATGTATTAATTACTTATTGTACAAAGTGCGCAATCGACTCTGAGCTTAAGCTCAGCGCTAACGTTACGCGTTAACGTAACAAAACAAACTCGTATATATTTGTATGGAACTGGCAGGAAAAAGCTGGTCATCATATTATCACAGGTTATTTTCACAACTTTTAGTATTTTCTATCCAACTGAAAAATTCACTTCTTCGACGACTTACACAAATTATAGTCTCGCCAAACTATATTTTATTAACGTTGATTATGAACGATTCTAACATTACGGATTCAAACATTTCAATATGTATCGCGCGCCAAGAGAACGTATCAAAACGAAAATTAATACACAATCATTATCATCATCATTAGTATCTGACTGATGATTGTGGCAGCGCTTAGTAGCCTATGGATTGCCGCAGAATCCAGAGATTGAATCATAGGCTGAGTCTGTATTCACATATGTCTGCGTCTACGTCTGTAGGACTACATAGCCACCAACGTAGATGCGGCAATCCAATGGGGATGTTCTAAATTTATCTTCTTGTTCCTATTTGCCACCGTAAAATTAGGCGAGTGTGCACACAGAGTGTGTAGAGACAATGTATAATGTGATTAGAAATCAATTAAATGATTGCCTTGTTCCACATACAGCTCACATTTCAATTTAATAATGTACGCATATTGATCTGAGTGGCTGCGTGGCATTCGCAAGTACACGGCTATACTACACAATATTATCCATACTTTTTCACTAATCTATCTACACTTCTATACCAATTTTATAAAGAGGAAAATTCTGTGTGATTGTTGCTTTCTAAAGGTACTGGTACACATGCTGTTTAGCAGCATGCTTGTTTGAGCATGCTCAATTATTATATATTATGTAAATAACATGCTACTTACTAGCAACTTTACATTTACACATGCTATTTGCTCGAAACTAGCATGCTTTCGTGCTACTAAAGAGCATGTTTTTTTTTTTTTTATTTAACTTAACAACATAACATTTAGGAACTATCATTAATATCTGCCAAACTGCATAGCAGTTTGTCGGCAGAAAACCCAGTTTCCCTCCACCACGTAACATTAATATAGTACCAAAAAAAAAAAAACTTTAATTTTCATGGCTGAAATGTGCCACAAATTGTGGAATAGAAATTATAAAAAAATTGCAGGCCTAGGCCTCCAATTTTGTATGTCCGGTTGGACATAGGCTATATTTTATCCCGTGGGTTGCAGCTAGTAATATTATAAAGAGCAAAAGTATGTGAGGTTGAAAAGCATTATGTCTATTAATGTAATCTCCGGAACTACTCAGCCAATTTCAAAATAATCTTTCACTAGTTTATAGAACGAACCTTCAGAGTGGACAATGGTTATATTTTATCCCGCGACGCTGCCTCAGCCTTATCACACGATAAGTGACAGGATAGGGCGTCCGTCACTGGCTGACACCGTTGGGTAGAACGAGACGATGCTCTTATCTTGTCACTTATCGCGTGATAAGGCCGACCATGTACGATTCCCACCGACAGTCGGGCCGGAGCGCATTCTATTACATGCAAAGGAATTTGAACCGTCTATGCAGCAGATACGATTCATATTTGATAACAATCCCCACCGACCGCGTCGGTAGCTGCCGCCTCGCAGTGGATGCACCATTCATTCAAATATGAAATGTAACTACTGTTTATACGGTTTAATCGTACATAAAACGCGAGCGAACTTGTAAACAACCTCACAGACTTTTTCCTTTTATAATATTTGTAATAGATTAACTTTTATAATATTTGTAATAGATTCACTTTTATAATATTTGTAATAGATTAACTTTTATAATATTTGTAATAGATTAACTTTTTAGTACAACACCTGCTGATTGCGATTATGCAATGTTTTGTATGTAAGTACGTCAAGTAGATCTAAATGCCATTTTAGTATGGGAATACCATGTTAATGAGTAGTTAATTCGGGTCTTCGTTAATTTATTATTTCCATTTTTTTACTGGAAACTGGTAAAAATCGACCGCCAAATTCAATTATGTGGTTGCAGTTATTAGAATACAAGTAACGTTAATTTTAAAGTCTAAATTAAATCACAAACTGAAATAATTTTATTGCTTTTAAATTAATTTCATAACGATGTAGTCTTAAACGTTATATAGCTCGTAAAATCATAGAATTGCCTTGCATTGCCTCTGTAAAATATGCTTTCAATTTTAAGATTATTAGGACAAGGGAAAAACAGCAGATATGCTACCTTTCAAATGGTATAATTAAAATAGTTATCACTATTTGAATAAAAAACGTATACAGTATCGATGCAAAATTATTTCATTATATATTTAACACAATAACGTTCGCCAAAAATGTTATATAGTTGTCAAAAAAATATTGAATAACTACTTAATCAAAAACTCCACTACCGTAAAATGGGGTGAGTAGGGATCGTGAGGAGAGTTGGGTTATGAATGGGGAGAGAAGGGATGAAAGGGAGTGAGATGGAATTTTAAGGCTACTGCTACCTGAATAATGTATTCCAATTTAAAATGGAGCTATAAATAAAAAAAAATCTCTCCAACAATCTTCCAAAATCACCTTTGTATGAAAACCCATCTCACCCCAACTACGAAGCACCACGGGGTGAGGTGGGATTTCGTGTTTATCATTAAAGTTATGACATGGAACTACCCAAAACCATAAAAAATCTAAAATACAAACGTCCTGAACACTCAGTTTGCATATGTAAAAATAAAATGTTATCGAGGTTTGAATGTCAGTTTTGTTCCTACTCACCTCATTTTACGGTGTTCAGAAAAATTGGCCAGTCAGTTATCGCTAAAGATCACGTGCGGATTTTAGGTTCAAATAACTCTAGACGGAACATAATACGCGTGGGACAATTTCCCGAGGAAAAATGTAGGTATTTCACCCGTCTATCCAATATCTAGTTCAGTTCGGCTGTCTAGACACGGGTGACCTGTACCCAAAAAAAAAAAAAAACATCATTTGCAGAATACATTAATATTTTGTATTAAGTAGGTTTGGTGGTACAAGTGACTTAGCGTGTCAGAAACAACGCGCAAAATACATTGAAATTATATTGAAACAAGCTTTTGCCCGCGACTCCGTCCACGTGAAACACGTTTATATCGTAGCTAGCTGCATACAAACTTTCATCCCCCATTTCAGCCCCTAGGGGATGATTTCCTTGGCAAGAACTATCCTCGGTCCTTTTCCGGGACTCGCACTATCTCTATACCACATTTTTTCAAAATCGGTTCGGTGGTTTAAGCCCAACACACAAACTTTCGCATTTATAATATTAGTATGGATTTAAGAACACCTCCGACTGTACCTCAGTACAGTTAACGTGAGAATGTTAACGTACAAACTCGTCTAGGTTTCTTTATCTATATCATAGATTCTATGATATCAAAGGGAAATATTGTTTTACTTATTTCGATCATTCAGTCCTTTTCAAACATAGCATTCCTATTTTTTTGTGTATTCAACTTGGTTTTCCTTGAAGATTGACGCCCGATTTTTCTCTTGTGTGGAATAGGGTACCGTAAAATGGGGTGAGTAGGGTTCGCGGGGAGAGTTGGGTTATGAATGGAGAGAGAAGGGATGAAAGCGGGGTGAGATGGGATTTTAAGGCTACTGCTACAAAAATAATGTATTCCAATTTAAAATGGAGCTATAGTAATACTCATAATAAAAAAATATCGATCCAACAATCTTCCAAAATCACCTTTGTATGAAATCCCATCTCACCCCAATTAAGAGGGACTAAGGTATGAGGTGGGATTTCCTGTTTATCGTCAAAGTTATGAAATTGAACTACCCAAAATAAAATAAAAACTAAAATACAAACGTCCGGAACACTTATTATATACACCATTCAGTTTGCATACGTAAAAATAAAATGTTATCGAGGTTTGAATGTCAGTTTTGCCCCTACTCACCCCATTTTACGGTAATAGATCATATTAATGGAGATAGTTGTTCCGTTTCGCGAAGGCGAGCGGGCGCGTTCCGATTATTATGACGTTATTAAATACCTAGCAGAAGCCGAAACTGTTCATACTAATTGGCATAGAAGTATGACGTCACAGTTTACTATTTGTACTAATCGTTGTATGGACTCAAGTTAATTGCTGTTTTGGTCGCGTATTACTGCGTTTAGGTGCACAGTTGTCATACGATTTTGTTTTTATTAAAGCGGAAGGATCCTTTACTTGGTAACTTTAAATTTACTCTTATGTATGCAAATCTGTAATGTAATTTTTTTACCATGAAATAAATAATCTAATATAATCTAATAAAATGTTACGACGATTTTTATTTTTATTTTTTTATTTTATTTTTACAACGACTGATTACATTTTGAAATTTACACTTTATTTTATTTTATTTTTATTTTTGTTGCAATAATTTGATGGTTTAGCATATAGCAACACTACGCTATCAATTTTACCATGAGGAAACTACCCTATTCCAACGGACAGGGTCATTGAGGCCCATATCCATAGTAATAGAGCCTAATAGAGTTAGACTTGGTTTAATAGTGTCAGCGGCTAATCTCTAGAATCCAGGGCCCCCTGTTGACCCGAGATCTTATGTCATAACGACTAGATTGATGGAAACATCTGTATGGAAATTAAATTAAGTTCACATTCAGTTTCAAGAATATTTGAAGTTAATTGCTCATAAAGGAATTGGCAAATGGATGCCGTTGTAAATGTGGATGTTATGTCCAATCATAGTACAGTGTATTATTTCAAACTTTAATAACATGCACAGTGTGCTGTCAGTCCATCAACAAGCTTTTTTTCCTGACTTTATTCGCGCAGCACTGCTGGTCGATTGAGTTACCTAACGTATTTAAGTTCTGAGGGGCAGTCACGTAACGTTTTGAACGCTCGTTAGGTTAGGTTAGGTTAGATCCAACTGTCATTTTTCCATACAAAAATTGACATTTAGATCTACCTGACGCGCGTACAATGCGTTACGTGATCGACCTGCTGGTCAAAACATAATTTTTTGCATGCGAATTTGAGTTTTTCTCAAGCTCATTGGAAAAGTTACGCAACCCCTCTGGTATAATCGCACTCGAATTTAAAATAATATCTTCAACTTCACTCTTTTATTGAGTATTTTGGGATGAGTAAGGACATACCACATTTGATCTAAAATAGCGCTTTGTTTGAAATGTCAACAAACGAAGAGACAATTATTCTCATATTGCAAAATCATCCATAACGGCAAACAAAGGAATTTAGCAGTTTATGTATTTAATATCGCGGAATAGCATCTCAGATCCGCTACAGAAATAGGCTTTCTTCATCATCAAGTATTTTACCAGAATATCAATACAAATTTGCCGACCGTGTTAAAACTCTAACCATCTAGAAGTTTTACTCCAGAATGTTGGAAGGCTATTAAAAGTTGAATCAACAGCTCGCCGGTGAGACTCGCAACAAAAGCGCAGAAAGCGCTTCGCAGCCGTGAAGCCGCTGGCAAGGGGCGGAACTTGGGGGGGAGGGCGCCATTGACAGCGGGGACCGGGGACTTTTGTGGAAAAAAAATACCATGACGATGATGATGTATTCCTTTTATCCCTCATGAGGGTATGACCCTAAGGTGGAACCCTGGGCTAATTTTAATCATATAAAAAGAAAATAAAACATGATAAAAACTATGCTTAACAGAAGTTACAAAGTAAAAACTATTTAAAACTCTTGATATGAGAATTGAAAGCAGTTTTTCTTTTAAATGTAATGTAATGCCCGAGCCGGATTCCGTGGCTGTGAATGCCTGTGGTCGCCGGTTCTAATCCGGCTAGGAGCAATAAACAAATAAATAAATCCTTTTATTTCAATTTACTTACAGTTGAAATAAGTTGACAAGCCGAATGGCGAAGCGCCGCGCCAAAATCGTTTCATGAATGTCAAAATTGTAGCGTTTAAAGATAGTTGGCGCAGAATAGATTTATCAAACGGAGCGCGGCAGGCCAACGTGCGATCCGAATGGAATGGTCGTGAATGTCAAAATTCAACGTTAGAACATCAACGTCATACTCATACTCATACTCATTTATTTATAATGCACAAATACATTAAACGTCAAAACGTTATTATTAGATTAAATTTAATTAATTCTAATTTATTTATGTTGACAAAGCCAGTCAAAGAGTTAAATTATTTCAAAAATGTATACACATGTCAAATGAAAATAAAATTGGTAGTAAAGTCGTCTTAACCATAATGACGTGTGTGTAACCATTTATCACCGAGACAATTATTTCGCGCTAGTCAATGTCGAAGTATACACGACCACGACCAATATAATGCTACGTGGCGCGCCCATGAAAAAAAAAATACATCCATCTATTTGGCGCTAGGGAATGCCCAATTTAAGAGTAGGAAAAGACACAAAATATAAATCCTAGTAAAGGGTCGGTACGCAGCAAATCGTGACGGAAAGAAACAGAAACCCATCCGCTGCCACTCGGTCGCGCCCGCAATCCGCAACACAATTAACATTCCGTGGCAACACTTTAATGGAATAATAAAACACGTAGTTTTACGCCACGGAGCCCCGGCTTCAACCAGTGCTTCGATTGAGTTCTTTGTGTTTAGTTTCACTGGAAATGCTTTTAAAGCTTTTGTAGTTTGAGACAATGCAAAATGTTTGTTATTCGTTATTGGTGCGCGAAGGTTCTCTGAAGATCTATTCGTTATTGGTGCGCGAAGGCTCTCTGAAGATCTATTCGTTATTGGTGCGCGAAGGCTCTCTGAAGATCTTGTTGATATTTGTGTAGAGTGCTATAAGTCTTTATAATGCGGACATTTTTGGCCGTTTTTTTTCATTATTGTCTTTGGTTTCCGTTAATCTGTTATATTGATTCCTAAACGCAAGCATTTGTGAAATGCCATTATTAATTCTGGAAGACTGACGAACGGAATGATAATTGCAAAATAGATTCCTTTCATTCACTCTTCGCTTCTCATCCAACGGACCAAGCTCTATAATTAATCTAAGCTTCTTAAAATAATAACACTTTGAGAAGTATTTAACTATCCCCCATCAAAGTGTATTTTTAAAGTGTGTTTTAAGTGTACTTTTGCGGTAATTTTTTACGAGAGATATAGTTTTTTTCGCATCTTGTATAATCTACAAAAACATAGTTAAGTATGTTTTTGTAAACATCTTTGCAGTCAACATGTCTAATATCTGTTATGATAAATTTGGCGTCTGTCTCATATTATTGCCATGCAAATGTTAACTGACATCATCTCGACTCCGAGTAGACGCACGTCGGGCAGTAGCAGCATTGGCTCCCGACACGCGAGACGCGAGACGTGGGGAATCGCGAAGTAATTATTACAAGCTTTTATTTAGTTTCACCTGTCCCGTTGTCTGTCTGTCTGTCTGTCTGTAATCAAATCTTGCAAGTTAAATTTGACCCACTTCCCGGTGACCGATTGAGCTGAAATGTTGGGTATACTTACCATTGATCTGATCTGATGATGGAGACAGAAGGTGGTCATAGGAATTCAGTACTTAACCGACGTAACCCCGTTGAGTTTGAACTCGCTAGAATCGTCTCAATGAGTAGTTGATGATGGTATACAGAAAAGTACAGTCGGCAATAAAAGCTTGTTCCAAAAATGACATTTTTGTCAAAAGCTTGTTTTACTGGTAACCTTCATTTTGTATTCCTGGAGCCCCGTGTAACTTACACAGATACTACACGAGAAAGAATTGATTGATTGACCGAGCGAGCGAAGAGAGCGTGCCGCGGTAGCGGCCGGCGAAGCGCCAGAATCGAGCACTTTTTTACTATCTAATACTTACAACTACAATTTGCAAAGCGTTATGTTTGGTATATTTTCTTTTGGATGTTGTATGTTTTTTTAACCAGTACTTTTGTTTAGTCGGATTTGGTATTCGGAATTTTGTAAATCGTTATTCCAGTAATCGGAATTCGTATTTATGATATTTCGGATTATTAATCTATTATATTGTTTTGTATATTATACAATTTACACATTGATATACATCAAACGATAGTTAATATCGTAAACGGTATTATATCTAAAGTTCATTATAGATTATACAATTATGCATTCTGATATTATATGTTTCAAACGTTATATTTAACAAACGTAAACTACTAACCATATAACATTATACAAATTATAATTATCCCTAAAAATAATATTGAAGTCTAGCGCCTCTGCCGCTGAATTAATAAGGCCATCGCCCATCACAGACACTAATTTACCTTTTGTTTCAGGTTGACACCGACGTAGAACTCACAGAAGAAGAAAAACGAGAATGGCAGAGCCTGCACGGGGGCTGGGGCAAGCGCGGTTGGCAGGACCTCAACTCCGCCTGGGGCAAGCGAGCTTGGCAAGACCTCAACTCCGCTTGGGGTAAACGAGCTTGGCAAGACCTCAACTCCGCTTGGGGCAAGCGAGCTTGGCAAGATCTCAACTCCGCTTGGGGCAAACGAGCTTGGCAAGACCTCAACTCCGCTTGGGGCAAACGAGGCTGGCAGGACTTGAATTCCGCTTGGGGCAAACGCGCCTGGTCCGACATGAATCAGCCCTGGGGCAAGCGCGCCTGGCAGGACCTGAACTCCGCTTGGGGCAAGCGAGGCTGGCAAGACATGAGCTCGGCGTGGGGCAAAAGGGCACCGGTTAGTATATCTGTCTGCTTACTGTTCCTTCCCGTAAAGCTAGTGCCTACGCCTAGGCGTCGGGACTAGTCCTGGGATTATGTACCAAAGCGGACCCGTGACGAGGCTAGGAGGATAATGATGACTCTTCTTTCCCATTTAATTACCTTAAAGGTGCCCCTCTAAGATAGCTATATAGTGTATACTGCTCTACATTTCTGCAACGGTATCTTATTCAAGAATCACATTACCACTGTTTCACCGATAACACCCAGAAAAGTATAAAAACATGAGTTTGTCATAAACTCATCTCGCTATCTATGTGGAAATTAAGGGCAAAATACATGTTTTCAAGAAAAGACACGCAAACGCTACAATTATAATACTGGTAAATATGACCGAGAGTCTGTCGTATATGATGATGCGCTCTAATCGAGTCATATAAACTACATATACACGTATGGGATGTATGTATACCTACATATTGACACTGATGTAATTTGTGTTGTCAGGAAAAGTGGGCCAACTTCCACGGCTCGTGGGGCAAGCGCTCAGGACCCGAGACTGATTACGAGGACATTGACGTTGAGCAACTTGTACCGGTACAACAGGTGAGCTACAATAAGTTAGTTAAAAAAAAGTTTTCACCAACTACAGTTCAGTACTCCGCCAAGCCCACACAAGAACATTTTCACTTTAAGTACTACATAAACTGCTGTCCGAGAGCAAATAATAATAATAAATATTAGGAGACAATCTTACACAAGTCGACCTAGTCCCATAGTAAGCTCAATAAGGCTTGTGTTATGGGTACTAGACGACGATATATTTAATAGATAGAAATACTTAAATACATAGAAAACATCCATGACTCAGAAACAAATATTCATGCTCAATGCGTTGATTATTACAGAAAAACTCAAATCGCTGTATGTGGGCCTATAAAATTTTAAGAGTTTCCTCGTTTCCTCCATGATCCCATCATCAGATGACCTCATGGAGGAAACGAGGAAACTCTTCCCATCATCAGATGATCTCATGACCTTGGATTACCTGGCAAGGATTCCCTTTAAAACAAAGAAAAACACATGGGTCCAGGCTGGCTTAAATAAAACACACCCACGAATTGAGAACCTCTTCCTTTTTTGAAGTCGGTTAACAATGCTAAGAGAGAGCTTTTATAGCTAAACTATGGATTTTTTTCTGAATCCCACTAACGCAAAATAATTTATCTTGTTAACACCATGTCTTGGGTTTCTGGGCCAGCGTAAGGTCTACTGCCCATTCAGTCTCATCCATGAGAGGAGGCCTTTGCCCAGCAGCGGGACGTATATAGATGACGATGGTGATGGTATAAGTTTCTTAATTCCACACGTGTTAAGACACCAATAAAAAGTACGTTCAGATATTTGTGCTACTTCTAACGGGCCCACCGGTTTAAATCAAACGAACGAACAACGAACAACACTCGGACATTATTACAAAGCGAAAAATCATCCGTGGGTACAAGAATTATCTTTCATTCGTGCAGTTTGCGCCCGCCATAAGGTTCATCGGTCGGCTAAATAGTCCATTTCTTTGGCTGGTCAGGTGAAATTTAGGCAGGAGATAAGGTAAACCTCCGAGTGCTCGACGATGTACTACTAAATACAGCATGCACTCTATGCCAAAGCAATATGGGTTAAATTAGAACTAAGAGGACTTTTCTTCATTCGAATTTAAGCCATGTCATTTTGGCATAGAGTGCCCATGCCATATACTAGTACAGCGTCGATCACTTCCGAGTTTACCTTACGACGATAATCCACTCTTTATCTCTATTGTACGTGTTTAAAGAAACTCACAAACATGCAAACGCTTGTTGTAGATCGAAAGCAACGAACACACCATGGAAACCCCTGAGAAGAAAGCCTGGAACGCGTTACACGGCGCCTGGGGCAAGCGACCCGTCAAACAGCCGATCAACAGCGGTACGTCTCGCTTACTCGCTTGCTGTGTTACCTTGTAGAGTAGTGCAGCCAATTACGAAACGGAGGGAGACGGTTGCCGGGTCTGGTATGGACTGTAAAAGCTCAGCCACGAATTCCAGCAGCGGTGACAGCGGTGCGTCACGACGCAAGATGTCGCCCACTGATCTCTCGCGACATTTGGCGCATCTCTGCCGCTTGAAGTCGTGGCCGAGCCGAAAATGCGAATAGGTCAGCTATAGATTGCACCATGCAGCGCGCAAAAGTCAGCCCCTATAGTAGGCGACGAGCTGCTAACATTGATGTCGCTCGAATGTATAAACTGCCGCACGTCGCCAGTCCGCGGCCTAACAGTAGCAATACAAGCTACATAAATTTGCGTCTGTGCAGTTAGCTTCAAGTCGCCCCACCGCATACCCGTCGAACCCCTGTGACACCTCTGTCACATACCTACGTATGATGTCGCGCGTACTGTACCTAAGGCGGTCGTCACACTGCGACGCATCAACAGACGGAGGTGCGGAGCTGCATACATATTTCGCCGGACGGAGGTGCGTTGCAGTGTGTCGTACCACACGAAATTTATATACAAACTGAGGTACTTGCATGCAACGAGAAACGCACCCTCCTTCCGGAGATGCGTCGCAGTGTGACATCCACCTGAGTGGAATGAATTAGAATTCTATTCTTGCCTGACCTCTTCGCATTGCCAGTCCATACACTACATGACGTTGACATAAGCCTAGTGTCAAATATGATGCCAGTGATGGAACGACCGTTGCCAGAGCTATAACCACGAAAATCGAATCTCGAAGTTCGTATATCTCCGTCTCTGCCGCACTTATGGTTTATGGTATTCTAGCGACAGAGACAGAGGTATACGAACTTCGAGATTCGAATTTCGTGGTAGCGCCGCTGTTTCGTAACTATCCTTAGAGTGGACTTGGTCAAAAATGTTTCCACTTCTTTGCTTCATCTTTACTCCTTGTAAGGTCCATTCGGACCCGTTCCAGCATCCTAGTAAACCTATTAATCTAACCAATTTCTATAATAGGAGTTTCTATACCCCTGAAGTATTATACGAGTATGTAGTTCAGTCGCTTAGATAGATACATGCTCTATTCAACCTCCAATAGAAATAATTTGATTGTATGTGAGGCTTTTACACTATTTCTTTAGGGTACACTATATATTTCACTGCCAACTGAAGATTTGTTGGACTTCTTCTTGTGGATATGGATATGTTTAACGTAAATATTCATAAAACATTTTGTCCGAAAGTAGCTGCCTCCATTTTTTTGTATCGTTTTTGGGTTTTGGGTTCCATTAAACGTTTTTAAACTGAATTAGTTTTGTATTTGTCACGTAACTATTTAAAGACGTATGATGGTTGCCACTATATACATATCGCTGTTGATAAGGCTTCGGTCACTCTTGCACTCCTATACTTGTCAAATATATTTGTGCCGTGCGCAGCCAATTCTCAATCGATTTAGATTCAATACCCATACACCCCCTAACTTAGAATGGATTCAACGTCTATGTTTGAGATTATTTAAGTTGGCCAAATTACAAGCTTTAATTGCCAACTGTACTTTTCTGTATACCGTCATCAACTATTAATTGGAACGATTCTAACGAACCCAAACTCAACGGGGTTACGTCGGTTAAATACTGAATTCCCATGGCCACCTTCTGTCTCCATCATCAGATCAGCTCAATAGTACAATTATATTTACAGTACATATGGTGCTACTTTCCCGGACTAGTGCGGAAAAGAGCACTTTCCGTGCATATGTCGAAACTTTAAAGAGCCATATGTACAGTAAAACGTTGTACCTACGATACACGTGCGAATAGGTAATTTGCAACTCGTGTCGATTTAAAACACTCCCTTCGGTCGTGGTTTAATTTATCACCACTCGTTGCGAATTTCCTATTTTCGGCACTTGTATCGTAAATAACTATTTCATATCTCATGCTCTGAAAGTGGGTCGTTGTTGTTCTAAAAAGTGTGCAGAAAGTGATACGTTTCTGCTCTAGTGCAGAAAAGTGGTGGATTCCAATTAGTCCTCGCCTTATAAGCATTATGCCGGAACTAATTCTAATAAATATCAATACTTACCCCGCTACTGACAAAGGGAAATAATTTTATTCTTACTAGTTGTTCATGGAATTTATTTTATTAATTATAAAATAAAATAAGTTTATGTGGTAAATTCATTATACATTTTTATTTTAGCTAAAATAATCACTAGGGTCTATGAGGTGGTGACAAATGGAATACATCCATAAAGCTTTTTTTAACTTAAAGTTGTGTATGTGAGCTATGGCAAAAAACGCATACAGCCACTCTTCAACTAATACTAATAATAAATACAAATAGTATGAAAATATTTGAATAGGCTATTTTCGTCTATCACGATTAAATTATGAAAGTATGTTATTCATATAGTTTTGACTTTAGGAAATAAGAATATTTGGTTATAAAAACACTAGCAATATTTTTGATTTCAAAATTAAAATCGTAGTTTTATTATCTGTATGTCACGTGACCGAATTACACCATATAACCATAAGCGCGAGCGAGACAGATATTTGCCTCTTTCTTTAGGACAAGTGAGATGGGACTATTCTTTCGGCTCGGATGACGTCACGGTAATGGCGGCTGCCGTACATACATATTGTTTAATTTTCCGTCTGAGTTTTTTTTACTTTCCTTGTATTGTATTTTGACGACCGGTTAGCCTAGTGGGTAGTGACGCTGCCTACGAAGCTGAAGGTCCTGGGTTCGAATCTCGGTAAGGGCAAATATTTGTGTGATGAGCATGAATATTTGTTTCTGAGTCATGGAAGTTTTCTATGTATTTAAGTATTTATATCTATTATATATATCGTCGTCTAGTACCCATAACACAAGCCGTAATGAGCTTACTGTGGGACTAGGTCGATTTGTGTAAGATTGTCCCCTAATATTTATTTAATATTTATTTATTTATTTATTTATTTTATTTATTTATTCGATATGAAAAGTAGAGTGTTTAACTCGGGTGACTTTCAGCCCTTGGTTAACAATCTACTATTAATTGTCTTTCAAACTATACCTTTACCCAAAAATTTCAGCTCAATCGGTCACCGGGAAGTACCTAGGTTAAATGTAACTTGCAAGATTTGTCTAGGTTTGTTCTGCATGTGTTTGTTTTGTCAAACAAACGAACAGGTCAAGTAAAAAAAATGGTCTATTTTGTTTTTTCTTTTCTTAGCTTAGTAAGTATATTATTATTTTTTTGTCGACAAGTAAATATTTTTGCTTCCGGGTGGAAAGTTGTTGGATTCATGAATAAAGCATAGTTGACAAACAATAAAATAAAATAAAAGGTAAAAAGCAACTACCATGTAGGGTAAAAGACCGGCGGGGTTTTAAAGGCCGGCAACGCACTCACAACACCTCTGGTGTTGCAAGTGTCCATGGGCGGCGGTAATCGCTTACCATCAGGTGATCCGTCTGCTCGTTTGCCTCCTATTTCATAAAAAAAAAAAAGATTCAAATTCGAATGACATAAAATTCGGCAATTTTATATTCCTAAAAAGGGGCTAGAATTTATACCGTATCGTCATGTTTAAACTGCCATGCGAAGTTGTCGAACGGGCGAAAGCGCCAAGTTATAAAGATGTTGTACATGACTTCGACTGTACTTAATTTCTCCGGTTTCCGGTGACAGTTGGCGCGGTAAAATTTATCTGAAATGAAACGTTATACCACGTTTTCCACGAAATTGAAGGACATCAACATCATGTTCGTTTTCCTCCTCTCCCGTCACATCTTATGTTCCTCGACGTCTGTCCTGCCGTTCGATTTGCTTCAGATTGTATTAATTTGTAGTCTTCCGCTTCGCGTCTCCAGTCCAGTTCACTGCGCCTGGCTTCGGAGGTTGAAGCTTGTTTACAAACATTTCCTTGAATAGGTACTTAAGGCGCTCCCATACGCCAATGACCTTCGATCTAAATCCCTTAGTTTTCTAATGTTTTTTCTAGCTTATTACATTAACAACAACGGCTTTAAGCAATATAGTATCCCATATTTACTTCAAATTTAATTGTTTTCGAGATATTTGGCATCAAAGTTGAACAATTTTAGGCCAAAAAACTGGTTTTCTAGCCATAAGTTTTGTGTTAATTAATAAGATAAGATAAGAAGAAACGCATATCAAAATTATAGGTAAGTTAAGTATGTATGAGTAGGTATGAGTTTCGGGTGTATAAAAGTTTTAATGAGGATGAGGTGTCGGGTTTTGTATTTTTAGACCTTTCTTTCATTCATTCTGTATTAACATTTTTCAAGTTATTCAATATCAAAAATGTTAAACAGGAATCGAACTTTCCCATATCTGCACCTGGAAAGCTAGCTTCAATAAACCGAGGACGACTGTCGAAATGAAAACTACTAAATTTCGTTGATTTTCGACGGGAGCCCCTTCGTAATTACAATGGGATGTAATATAATATAATCAAATCTAAGACGAAATCTAACAAGTGTTATACCATTTTGGAAACCTGACTAAAAACGCCATATTTTGAAGCCACTTGCCAAATTAATATTGCACATTTTTTTCGGTATAGTCAGTCAATAAAGTTAGTTGATTTTACAAATTTAAAGTAGGTACAAAACTACAAACAACATGGTGAGGAAAAAGGTGTATTTTTTTAAACCGAGGCACTTGTGTTTTGAGTTTAGTATTTTATTAACACAAGAGAATGAATGAAGAAAGAGTCAAGATTTGTAGTCGTACTTTAAATATAATCACAGGGTGTCCATTTTTTCATCGTTTTTTAGGGTTCCGTAGTCAACAAGGAACCCTTACAGTTTCGCCATGTCCGTCCGACTGTCTGTCTGTCCGTCTCCGGCTTAGCTCAGTAACCATAACTCTTAGAAAACTGTAATTCAGCATGGGTATATAAATCTATTACGCCGACAAAACGGTACAATAAAATCTTGAAAAAAAAATGTTTTAGGGTACCTCCCCTACACCTAAAGCGGGGATATCATTTTTTTTCTCGTTAAACCCATAGTGTGGGATATCGTTGGATAGCTCATTTAAAAACATTATGGGTTTTCTAAAACCACTTTTCAAATCAATAATTCGTTTGCGAGAAATTGGGCTTTAAAGCCTTAATTTTTGTTCGAGTCATGTGTCCTCTCCCCCTGCCGGCTAAATGGCTACTACTGGGGATGTGAAAAAAATCGTGGTAGTAGTACATATAATGAAATTAAAAGGAAAACTATCACGGACAAGTAGGCAGAAGTAGTTACCGAGTAATAGTCGACCAACTTAATGTGTACTTGGAAAGGCCAATTTTCGTACAAATTCGGGAGACTCAACCGCACCGCACGTCGATGTAACGAAGATAGACAGGCAACTACGGAACCCTACACTGCGCGTGGTCCGACACGCACTTGGCCAGTTTTTAATACATGACTTGGATATTTTTCTCTATTTTTTTGATAACAATTATGACGTGGCCTGTCTCTCGTTTTCGGCTGGACGTTGACTGTCGGGAGGTCGGGACACGTTGTATAACGTACTTGTTTGCCTTTTATATTTTTCCATACTTAGATATTGATTTCATGAAATACCCATTAAACTGAACGATAGCTGGGTGATTAATACGATAAAATGCCAATTTATCCGGCGATACCTAAGTACGAGTAATAACAGTTATTTATGCTAATGAGTATATCGACAATGAGTAAACTAAATTAACCTGCATTGATAAAAAAATCGCGGATGTCGTATTTCGAAGTCTGTTATTATCAAATTATTTTAGACTTTTATTTTGACAATGCAACTAAACATTCTAAAACCGCTTAAGTATACAATTATATAATGTATTCTAGATATAAGTAGTCAGTTTCAAACATATTATTTCTTACATACACATTTATATTATGTATTTTCTACATATTATGCTAAGCTGTCAGAAATAAAATGATTTCAAGTTGTTCTATAATTAGCATGAAAAGTTTGACAAATGTATTTTTATAGGTACGTAGGTATCGAGCTTATATGTAGTCTCTTTTCTAAGTCGCACAGCATATCTGAAATGTCACCGGGTATTTAAATAAAAACTGAACTTGTGTTCAATCAAACCAACGAAAGACGAACTTGTGGTCGTCTTTCGTTGGTTCGATTGACTTTTTTAGGGTTCCCTAGTCAACAAGGAACCCTTATAGTTGCGCCATGTCCGTTTGTCCGTTCGTCTTCGACTTACCTCAGTAACCAACTAGAAAACTGTGATTCGGCATGGGTATATAAATCAATCACGCCAACAAAATAAAATCATGAATTTTTTTTTTTATAATATATTAAGAACAACGGCTTTAAGCAATATAGCATCCCATATTTACTGCAACGTTCATTGTTTTCGAGATATTTGGCATCGAAGTTGAACAATTTTAGGCCAAAAAACTGGTTTTCTGGCCATAACTTTTGTGTTAATTAGTTTAAAATGAAAACCCTAGACACGTTTTTAAAGACGTCAAAGACGAACCCAAATATGTAGATTTCGTATATGTTAGATTAAATTTGTCACGTCAATAGGGATACGAAATTAGTGTTTTTTTAGACAATGTTTAAAAAAATCATACAAAATTAAGTAGTCATTTCTTTCGAAATCCGGTAAATAAAATGGAGATAAAAGATTGAAGAACCGATAGCCGTTTGACTTATAATTATATCTGTAGTGCAAAAGTAGGAGATACGATTCAAAACTTGTCAAAAATCGTTGAAAACCGTAGCCCCTTAGGGGAGGGGTGCCGCGGGATCGCTTTCCGCATTCATACCGGGTAGTTCGGAAAACCCGCGCGGCAAGAAGATGTTGATACCCGCTCAAGCTAGTTGTCCCGTGAACATGGATGTTGTGACACATCCGAAACGTCGGGAGATCTCAGTGAGGTAAATAAATAAGTTAATAATACGCGATTAAGTCCCGTTAAGTAAAAATTATGAGTGAGAATCGTGAAAGTTTCAATCAATATTACGATTAGATACAATATTAAGATTTACTTGAAAAATTCAGAATAGTCAAAACAAGGTGAGTACTTAATAGATTGTACGTGAAACATAAGGTTTGCCCATTTCTGTTCTTGGAGTTTTTTAATGACAAGTATCCAACAACTGTAGTAGGTACTCGTACATCATTATAAAATGCTATATTTAAAATTGACTTTCTGATATGATTTTAGGTATATCAATATTTAATAAAAATCATCGATGATATATATGTCTTACTGTAGGGGGCGATGCTGCTCGAACGTGATTAAGACATGACTACTGGTTGTTCATGGTAAACAACTGCGTACTACTTACTATTAAATAAATGCTGAATTATTCCAAGTCAAAGCGTGAATTCCAAAAAGTACCATCAACTTCTTCCGTTGCAAATTTAATAAAAAAAGAACTCAGATTATGGGTTCGAAATCCATTCTTTGATCAGTCCAATCACTTTTTTTCTTGATTCTTTCACTTGTTTAGGTTCTCCACACTGATACAGTAGTATTCCGCAATGAGAGGATCCGTGGTCTATGATTACTGGCACGTCTGGTGCCAGATCCGTTTGAACCCCAAGCGGGCGCCAAGGATCCATGTCCCCGTGAGTGAACACCACCTTGCTCACATTCGGAGTCAACCCTCCATACATCTCATTTGTCTTCGCTATTGCTTCTTCAATTCCCTTCAGAATATCTCCTTTAACATAACCTTCGCACATTTTGACCGCATCCTCCAATGGATTCCAGTGTACGAAGGGTTGTTCTTCTGTTGATGTAGTTACAAAGTAACCGAATTCTGTGCAAATTTGATGTACCCACGGATCAGCAGTCCAATTCTCTGTTCTAAAGTCAAAATCTAAACAATTTGAACACCGTGATGTACGATTAGGATCAATTTGATGCAACTGTGGCGTCTTTTTGATGCCGGACGTAAATTTCATGCACTTCTGTTTAACATTTAGGGGTGAGCCGGATTGAGCTGTTTCCGACAAGTCGTTATATAAATCCAGAAAAAATGATTTTTTATTTTCTAATAAAGTCATATCGCTGATCGGGCAAATATTTAACTCCTTTTTTAATATTTTTGTTCCACTTGCGCTCTTCAATAATTCTTCGTACCTTACGAATGTATTTTGGATGTGGTACAGGCAGTTTGGAGTGCCATAAGTACCATAAGTATACCGGACGGCATCTAGAAACTCGTAAAAGTCTGTTTTGGCGAGGACGGGCGCGCTGCTAGCGATGGCTGCGTCTACCAGTTCAGGGTATACCAACCGCATCCAGGCGGCAAGGTTGCCCGAGTACGATCCTCCGATGACAACGACCTTCGACAATGTGTATTTAGGATCCGATTTCAACACTTGTATCAGATACGCGATGTCGGCCAGCGCTTGTCGAGAGCTCAGGAACCTATAGTATTGAATAATAACATCATGTGCAATGTCGGGAATGCTCTTACCGTAGTACCTGTGTTCCGTAGCAAAGAGACCACCTCTCGTTTCCCTCGCAATTTGAATCAGTAGCAACATATCAGTGTTCACAACATAAAGCGGCGATTGTTCGTCTTCTCCACCAATAAATATATAAATAGGCGCATTTGGTTGCCACAGCTCGAGATTCTCGAAGTATCTCATTTTGTACGTTCCTTTTTCACGTGGGTCAAAGTGATCTAACTCTTGTTCGATCCATTTTTCTTGCACGTTACTCACGTTAAGCGGATTCTGTTTCAATTTCAACAGTAAATGGTTTATACTGTTTGGAAATGCTGTAGTTACAGTAGATATAAATAAACTCACAAATAGGTAACGCATGGTCACGTCCACCTTTTATCCAAGCTTAAACTTCAATTGATAAAGTAATTTTATTGTCACCACTACTCCGTTTAAGTGTGATATGTGTGAACATTAAACTCTAAGTGTCAGTATCATTTGAAATTATTTTTGTTAATTAATCATTAATTTACATAGATATCGTTATCGCCGTCACAAAATCAAATATATTAAAGAACACATAATACTCGTATGACAGAATGTCTGTTTAGTAAAAAAAGGAATATGTATTATGCCTACACATTCTAAACTTCTAAGAAGTTCTTTATATGTTGCACGTTTTGAAACTGTGGCAACTTTCATAATAAGCCAGCAGTCCGTTTACATAAATATATCGTAACAGATGACCAGTTTTTCAAAATTTGCTACTAATGGCGTGCAAAAAATATCCATTCTAACTAACTTAATGATCGATCAACAACCATTTTTGTTATGGGTGCATTTAACACGGTAGAACTGATCCATCGTAGATCGATATATCGATGATTCAATTGTTATTTTGTTCTTCGTCAAGGATTCTTTTTTTTTTCAAAACCTATCAAATTCAGTGTTTTAATCCAGAACAATCTTTTAAATATATTTATAAACATAAATTGTTGGGGACAATCTTACACAACGATCGGCCTAGTGCCAAGTTAAGCAAAGCTTGTACTATGTGTACTAGACAGCGATGTATGTATAAATATATAAATGCATATTTAAAAAAAAACCTAATGCACACATACTCGTTCGTCACACAAATATTGGTCTCACCGGGATTTAGGTGGTCGTCGTATAGTCGATGTGTTCCATTCAAATTTCATATTTATGTATATAAGATTTGGGCGGTGATGGCCACAATTACAAATGTGTTGCAATAGATTTAAAAAAAACGGCCAAGTGCGAGTCGGACTCGCGCACAAAGGGTCCCATTATCCGTTGAGTGAAAGGTAAATTGCGGTTTACGATTTATGACGTATTAAAAAAAAACTACTTACTAGTTCTCGTTCAAACCAATTTTCGGTGGAAGTTTGCATGGATGCAATGTACGTCATATATTTTTTTTAGTTTTATCATTCTCTTAGTTACAGGGGGGGGGGGGGGGGGGGGGACACACATTTTACCACTTTGGAAGTGTCTCTTGCCCAAACTATTCAGTTTAGAAAAAAATGATATTAAAAACCTCAACATCATTTTTCAAGATCTATCCATAAACACGTTTGGGTTTGATGACATAAAAAAAATTGAGTTTCAGTTCTTAGTATGGGGAACCCCCAAAATTTATTGTTTATTTTTTATTTTTGTGTGACAATCTTAATGCGGTTCACACAATACATCTACTTACGAAGTTTTAACAGTATAGTTCAGTATAGTTTCGAAAAAAAGTGGCTGTGACATACGGACGGACAGACAGACAGACATGACGAATCCATACCTAAGGGTTCCGTTTTTTGCCATTTGGCTACGGAACCCTTTGGAAAATGAGTGAGGAAGTTTACGATAAGATTGCGTTTTAAGTACAAAAGAATAGGTATAAAAGGTTTCTCGGTACGATTCGAGTGTGACGTCTGTTATTGCCTATTTGACATAATCTTTCAGTACTTTCAAATCATTTTTGCGCCCGTGATAACGACGTCAATGTGTTAATACGAGTATAACCTGAGCAAGATACGGTTTTTTTTTAAATAATTCTATATCAGGCTAATTAATTAAATAAGCCTTTTTTATTATTAAAATCACTAAATCTATGGACCGGGAGTTAGGATTAATTTTTAACTCGCAAGCAAATATGGTATCAGTATTTTTATGATGAAAACATGTTTGAATGTACATACCTTGCTTGGTGTCACAGTATGCACTCCACACATATGCCCTTGTGGCACGGTAGACCGACTGCGTCACAACGGACTATGTTGTCAAATAAGTGCAGGCCGCTTTTCAAGACATGCAACTCTTAATGATAAACCTGCTGTACACACTGGGCCACCGTTGGCGCGGAGCAGAATGCAGCTATGCGTTAGTGGAATAGGGCTTTATTTCGTTCTCATGCATTTGCATAGCTGCATCCTGCTCACGCGCCAAAGTTGGCCCAATGTGAACAGCCGGCATAATAATCCGCCGGTCTCTTGCCACCATGAATATAAGTGCCTGCTCTTCTTGAGCCGCCTGGCATTGTCAGAGATGATGGCAAAATACCTGATAGTGTATCTGCGGTTCCGTGGAGTTTGGGACGCGTGACTTTTTTATTTTATATGTATTTTAGAGACATGACTATATGCTAAAATGTAATATTAAGGGATAATTACAAGAGCCTGAACTAGAATTCCCTGTGTTTCAGGCAAAAAAAAAGATACAATCAAAATGTTCAACATGTATCGCCATCGCTAACACAGTTAATTGACCATCCGTGCACGTTACGAGTATGTGTATGTGTATGTACTGTGTTCGCGTTTGTACTTGCAAACTATATTCATATATATTAATAAAGATCTAATCTTATCAACTACACTACAACTACAACTACTTACTAAATAAAATAATTTTGAGCCCTAGACGGTATATATATCAGAGTTGCTACATTTTCGAATCGATTTAACGTAGGTACGCATCGGCCCGATTAAGTCCTCCAGCTGGCAGTTAATTCGCTACAGCGATAAACTTTTTAAGTAGATTAACATGAAACCATAACTTGCCGCTGCCGACTCGTTCTGAATGGGGCGAGTTAAATTTGGCGTTAATAACAACATGGAGCCTAGCAGGGCTGCCTAGTGCCTACGAACTTGACATTGTAAACGTAGCGTCCATGGCATGTCAAAGGGACCTTATTACATTTCAATCTTTTAAACGCTTGTCTCTGATTACCTTCCGCGCCATTTTACTGTATTTCAAAGAATCAGAAAGGGTTTACCATTGAATTGCCGACAAACATTTAATCGAATATTACTTCAAAGACAACGTTTCAAGTATTTTCATTTCATCGACAAGTCATTGCGTCGAGGACTCGATCCTAGGTAATTTGAACCGAGGTCTTTTAATTGGTAGTTGACTTATTTCAATAAAATTCATGGCTTTTCATTTCGGGTTTTCTTAATTCTTTTTGTTTTTACATGTAATAATCTTTATTCCGCATAAAATTATTTCGGATCTATATCTGAATCCCTAACGTTTTTTAACCTATTTTTGCCGTGCAAGGAGTCGACGCCACCCCGCTACGCGGGGTGTCTATTTCTGTTCTGAGGGACACAAGTGAACCCTAACCTAACCGACCTAAAACAGAGTTCGCTTATGACAAGCAATTTTTATCCACCCTGATTTTTTTTTGTAATAAACGATTTACACCAATGATTCTTAGTTTTATTATACATACATATTATACATATTTGTATCTCACACAATTAACTACATAATTTGAATAATGTATAAATGTGCAGTAAGAACATAAAATTGTATATATAGAAATGAATTGCAATGGTTTGTAGTTGTGCCAATTAAGATAATTTGAAACAAATGAGCGATTAAGTAATATTCGTTGAATAGTATTTCTACGTAGTAAGATAAAATTAGATAAATAGTAGTTGAAATAAAATAACGCCAAACAACTAGTACTAAAGTTTCGATGAATCGTTGTGTCGATGAAATAATATTCGATGAAAAGGTTGTCGACAAAACCAGGGGTACTTACACCACTTGACAGGGATGTAACTAAGGTATGTTTTTTTCTTGTCTCTGTAATCTGGGCCAGTATTCCATCAGCGATATTTGTCAAATATCAACCAAAATAACGGAATCGCTCCCCAGGGGGGCAATCTGAGACAACCGTTTCGCGTTTGATTTAAGGCGTGTGTCACGTTGGAGTGTAACAAAATGACTGATTCTGAAGGCCCTGGACTCTAAAATTTACATACTAAATAAAGGAATAGATTCTAAACATTGCTTTTCTTGGTGTAATTGAGGAGTTCCTATGGCCACCTTCCGTTTCTATCATCACACCAGCTGTACCATCACAATATTGCTTGTCATCCGAACTACGAACGAACGTGTATGCAAAACTTCAGCTCAATCGGTTAAGGGTGATTCCTTACAATTTCAGTTGCAGTATTTGATCCAAATATACATGTTTACCTACATACATACATTGAGAGCTACGGTAGCCTAGTGGTTCAGGCATGCGGCTGTTAAGCGGCGGTCGTGGGTTCGAATCCCGGCTCGTACCAATGAGTTTTTCGGACCTAATGTACGGAATATTTACCGTTAGCTTTTCGGTGAAGGAAAACATCGTGAGGAAACCGGTCTAATCCCAATAAGGTCTAGTTTTTCCTCTGGTTTGGAAGGTCAGATGGCAGTCGCTTTTGTAAAACTAGTGCCTAGGTCAAATCTTAGGACTAGGAGACCCCGGCCTCCTTTAGGACACAACCGGGAATAACGCTAGGAGGATGATGGCCTACATACATATATTGCAAGTTGCATTCAAGTTTGTACAGTCAAGTGCAAAAATGTGTCAATTTAATCCTCTCATAAATATTTATAAATATTGCCGCTGACATGTGAGCGATGGGACATGAGTAAGTTGTATGCACCCATATTTTTACACTCGACTGTAAATAGTGTTATGGCACAGCCCTGTCCAGAGCTCTGGAATGGCGATTAATCTGGAATTAGGCGCAACGAGCACGCGACGCGACGCGACGGCTCGCAACTCGGCAGATACAGCGCGCACTGCGAATACTTGCTCGAGCTTGCGGGCAAAACCACCACATTATTCGACTAATGCTGGGTACACACTGGGCCAATGAACGGCTATCTCTCTCTAACAAATAGCTACCACATAAATGTTTCGCGTTTGTTGGTTTTTCGCTTGCTCAGTGTAACTTACTCCTTTAAAAATAAAACTAACGCAAATTTCTTACCAACATTAGTGCCGCGCAGTTCCATCCGCGTATTATAAAGAACGCAAGCGAAGACGCGAAAAAGAATATAGCATTTTTCCCTCTCATGTACTCAAAGGTTAACTGGAAGAGTTCTCTCCTATCCTATCCTGTATCCTGTTCGCCTTTGTACTTGAATTTCCTTTTGTACATTTTACTTTAGTATTGTGTACAATAAAGAGTATTACAACTACTACTACTGGTACGTCCATCTAGCAGTTGCATTATTTACACTGGTATTAGGGTTTTTATCTGATGATCAGTTCCCGAGATTACCGAGACTTATTATATAAACTGACAATACAACAACCTCACAGAATTTTCCTTTTCATGATATTAGTATAGAAACTTCTTCGTAATTTCTTTCTCCCTATCATACCTATCTATATGGTCATCGTCTGCTAGACGATTAGTTCCAGGAGACTAATTTTGCTCGTAACTTCGCATCGCAACGTGATTCATCGTGTTGCGCGCACTCTTGTCAGAAGTTCGACGTGAAACATATTGAAATCACTATAGGATGCGGATTGACGAACTATATTGCCCTCAAGTTTCGGTAACAATCGATTTTGTAGAAGTGGCTTTCTCCGTCGACTCCATTTGGAGTCCCTACCATGTAGCTTATTAATCCGCTTATTGTTAAATCTCATCCCGGCCCTGTTGAAACTCGACGGACGCTGTAAATAGCTACGTAATAGCGGAAAAGGGTAGGATTTTAAACTGAATATAGATAAAGGAGTTGTGGAACAGTTTAGGCATTTGAATCAATTGCAGTAACTGTGTAAAGTCAATATGTGAAAACGGATTCAAGAAAGCTAATGTTTATAACCTTCTTGATGCAATATATTTATATTTCTATCAATTTTGTTTAATTTTTCATGAGCACCACAATTAAATTTCAATTTTTGATACAGAAATCTAATATTAACTTTGACTTAGGTCGGAATCAAACCGAGGCGACGTCTCTAGATTGCCGTCCAATGTGGTTACATCTACACTACCGGAACACTTGTTGACCACAACTAATAATTCAAGAGCTTGTGACATTCGCCACTAGCAACATCTGTATTGTTTTGATGAATAGGTTATTTGCATATCTTTTAGCTAGCTCTGTTACCTTCCGATCCGGACTGCCATAAGAAAGAGAATTCTTATGGCATATGAAACAGGAGAAAACCTGGTATTCGATGGCAATTCTCCCGTAACTGTCCTGTCAGATGGACCTTGTCTTTATCAAGCGATAAACGAGTCCCCAGAAAGCCCGAAACCGTACTCCCGCTCGGCTCCCCATACAAATGTAGTTTATGTGCAGAAATAACATGAAACTTTGTTTACTAAAAGGGGCCCGCCATAACTAGGTCGGAAATTAGTTTCTGGTGCTGGAAATCACGTTAGAAAAAAAAATTTTTTTTATGAAAAACTTCTGTCTATACTTTTTTTAGGATAGCTTCTAGCAAAAGAAACTAATTTTCGACCTAGATATGGCGCGTTCCGTTGTGTGTACAAACAAAGTTTCATGTTATTGCAGCATGCCGTTTTAAAACGCGAACCGAGCTATGTTTGTATGGAGAGGCGAGCTTCCTGGGGACTCTTAAGCATGTGCTACACGGCATACAACCACAGTTTCTGCCACGTGACCTTGGTAGAGGCGAGGTAGAAGCTGTGCTGTCTACACGGCTTACAACGGCTCCAAACTTCAGTGTTTGAAATGCTTGTGCGAGGAAAACGTGCCTACTGAGACGCCATGGCACCTTCCTTGTCGAAACGAAATTCCAAAAGGTTGGAGGTCTCTATACAGTTAAATTAGTTCGGTAACCACCTCTCGTTCGTTCGCCGACGCCATTTTAAACCTAAACCTGCGCGACACGTCTAAATTTGGCATGCAACCACTGGCTACATGGCTAACAACGGCTGTTTTTTTACCAATGTCACGTGGCAGAAACTGGTTGTATGCCGTGTAGCACATGCTTAACATATGGCGTAACATATGGAGTTATACTCACCCTATGAAGTGTATGTATAGTCGAGGAATGTAAGGGTTTGCCACTTTGCGACTTTAAATCAATGCTGTTAAGGTCCAAAAGTGACGAACGTTTTCATTCCGCGACTGTACAGCCTGACTGGCGGCGCGTCTTGTGCCACTGCAACGCCTCCACAAACAAGGCCTTAGCATCCTGTGTAAGGTGATGATGTACCCACAGGGGCGTATTACTGGAAGCGCGAGCCCGGCTGGACGAACTTACGGGGGATGTGGGGCAAGCGCTCCTTCGACGCCGATGAGGACCATGGTAAAACTGGCGAGAGAACGAGACCGCACTGGTAACACAGTTGGTTGGAGCAAGAGCTTATTCTGTCTCGACGCACACGTCGGGTTCTCTGACCCGGGTCCTTGAAGCCGCATCACCACGCTCCAACGCCGCGGACGGCATGAACGGTACGAAGCTATAAGAAGCGAAATAGGGATATGAAAACGAGGTCATTCTGTTCCATATCTTGCTCTATCTTACAGCTTCGATCCGTAGGCCGTCCGTCGCGTTGGATCGTGAAGATGCGGCTTGATACGGTTTTCGGATCGAGGAGCCCGAAAGCGCGTAGCGTCGGTCGCATTTGAGTATTATTTTAAAACCGTTGATAGCGCTCAAATGCAACAGCGCTATTCGTGCTGTACGCTTGGCAATTAAGAACTAGCCCTGACATCTTTTATCTGTACCAACCAACTGTGTTACCATGGAACATGTTGTCTCTGCGTTCCTCGCGGTTCGGAACTAGCTTCTAGATCGGCTCCAGCACATTGTGGTATCCGTGTACTGTCTTCTAGAGTAGTTAGTGCTTCGTAGTCTTCCTTCCGGCTCCTTCTTGCTGTGCTGTTTCATCTTTCTGTCTCACTTCAACTAACTGGGTGTTAGATTACTATGATTTGGTACTGACATTGGTATTTAACTCTCATTTGTACAAAGTTGAAAATTAAGCTTGCGAAAGATCAAGTTGCGGGATCTATAAAATAATGACCTGTAAGTTGGTTGGAAGCAAATCGACTGTGCCGCAATTAATTAGGTTCATGGCGTATTTGGATTGCCTATGATTCTGTCGGAATCAGCAGGTCGAATTTGCTTCCAACAAGCCCTACACACAGTCATTCTTGCACTGATCCGGCAACTTACTTCGGTACGAAGCTACTCTGAAGTTTGCCTGGTAGTGCGAACTTCGCTTTAACATTCAGATCATTCAAGCGAAACAAGCTATCTTCGTTCAAATGAGAGTTATAGCACTGTAAATAACAAAATATGTATTCGTGTTGCACTCGCATCGTGGTCTCACCATGCACTCACTTACACACGAATCACGCTTATATCAGAGCACATTGAGCAAACATAACACTACATAAGATTACACCATAATATGTAAAAGTGTTCGCTTGTCGTGTATTCTAGCAGGTTTATCGCGACGTTTAGAGCGCGCGTTGGGATCAAATGGCTTTTCTTAAAAGTGAAAATAGCAGCTGATGTTACTGAATTATGCTGCATTATCCATTCGCATCTGCATACACTAAAGGGAGGGCTCGACTAACAGACTTACCGTGATCCAAAACTACAACTTGTAATGTGACATACCATTGAATGCCAAGCAACCTAATTGCGAATCATAGGTACAGGCGACCGGTTAGCCTAGTGGCTAGTGACGCTGCCTACGAAGCTGAAGGTACCCATAACACAAGCCTTACTGAGCTTACTATGGGACTAGGTCGATTTGTGTAAGATTGTCCCCTAATATATATTTATTTTTATTTATTTATTTATAGGTACAGACTGCCCTTGTAGTTCATTCATTTTGAAAAATCAATCCCAATGCCAGTTTATTTGATTAGAAAATGTCGCTATAAAAGAACATCCAACTTGAAAAATAGTAAAGCAAAAAGTTACTCGGGATGTGTACGCTGAGCGAAGATTATCACCATTTATGTAAGATTAATCCTTATTCTTTGACAAAGTACACAGTATGATTATGAAGAAAGAGCGATATCTAATTGCCAAGATCTAGGCAGACACTGACGGATGCGACACTTGAAACCCCTCATTTAACGCTGAATTAGGCTGTATTTCAGTAGTCAAGGAAATGTTAATGCTGTGTGCTAAATTAGCACCTAAATTGTATTGTGAAATTGATACATAAATGAATAGTAGGGGGAGATTAATAAACCTTGTTTGGATACTTGACCTTAGATATTGTAGGTACAGTCAGCATCAAAGGTAACTGCGCAATCGATGACGCCATAGCACCGACTGCGTCATAAGCCGTGTCGGCCGGGTCACTATCCACTGCAGGGTCATATACAACGGAAACATTTTTATTAAATACTGACACATGAATATACTGACCACCATGACGTTACCAACCTATTTTACTGGATTATTCCAGTAAAATAGGTGACAGATTTTCTGACCTTATGGTCAGAAAATCTGGAAATCGCCTACCCACATTATTGTATTTCCACAACATTAGCACAATTTCTATTGGAAACTGATTTGTTTAAAATAATCCATTACCCCCAAAATCAAAGCAAATGTAGCGAATCCGTGATGCCACCGTCAAAAGTGCGTGCGAAATAAACAAACCCACATACAATACAAAAGCTCAAAAATATTAATTTACTTGCAGCAGTAGCTTAAAAACAATAAACAGAGTCCATACTTATGTAGCTAAAGCCCCGTACAAGGCAACCACAGCCGCAGAACGGCTCACAGTCACGAGACAACTCGTTAAATTAAAACTTGCCTCGCGTAGAATTACTAAAGCCTAATGAAGCAGACTCGAGGCTTAAAAATTCCGAGGCAAACAGTATTACCGAGGCTGTTCACAACGCTACCTCAAACAACCAGAGTAATCAGGCCTCCGATTACCCGGCGTTATTACGAATTCCCGTGTCAAAATATAATAGGGTTTTGTGGTGAGGTGAGGTGAAACTAGTTGTGATAATAGAATCGGGAGTAACTCTGCCCTACTTGAAGTTTGTAAAGCGAAATTATACAGTACGAGTAGAGAAGAGAGTTTTAATCATAATACTGAACTGAATGTGTGCTGAAATTGATTCGGAACTTTACCCTCCACTATATTTTCTTTGGAAGGAAGAAACGCTGGCGATGTTATATGCATTCGAGGGATATACGAAATGAACACGGGTCCGGGTACGTTTCGAATAAGGATGTCCGGATCATCTGAAAATTAGACTACTGGCATCCTCCTCTGTTTTACAATACATCCAAGTGTGATACCCAATTAAAACGAAGACAACCAAAAAATTTATCAATGATATAATTTGAACACAGATTTAGATTCAGATTCATTTATTTCACAACATACAGCTTTTCCGCTTTGCCTTTTGGTTTGACTGGTAGAGAATGCCCATGGCATTAAGTCCGCCTTTTGTACGATAGGTTTTTATTTTGTGCAATAAAGTGTAAATAAAAGAAGTGCAAATTAATTATGTATTGTTCCCAGCTGGATGTGAACCAGCGACCTACAGGCATACGCGACAAGTATTATCAAAAAAATAATGTAGCCTTTATGTATCTAGTTACAGTAATTAATTACTTTCAAGATTAAATAGCTTTTGAGATTCTCCTTGCTCGTATAAATAGTTATAAAACGAACCGTTTATAAAAATAAATAAAAAATTCTCCATCGTATACGTAAGTAAATTACAGTCGCAAAATTTACGGTAAATTCTAATATGAAAAGTAATTAATTTTTCATTAATTACAATTAAACCGAATGTCCATAACACTAAGTTTGTTTATGAAATGATTAACAGTAATGCGATAAATTGTACCTGATAAACGGACAGCAAAAAAATTGGATTGCAGAATTCGAGGGTTTTTTTTAATTGAAGTCATTAAAAAGCAATTAATATTTGGCGGCGCGTCGGAGACGAATTTAATGCTCGTTAGGAATGCCTCGTGAAACGCGTTGGTGCGAGTACGCATACCTCGGGCTGAATTGTAACTGTTACAAACATTGTGCATTCGTTTTGACAACCGGTTAGCCTAATGGGTCGTGACACTGCCTACGAAGCTGAAAGTCATGCGTTCGAATCCCGGTAAGGGAAAATATTTGTGTGATGAGCATGAATATTTGTTTCTGATGCTTGGATGTTTTCTATGTATTTAAGCAAGTTAAACGTCCGAGTGTTCGACGCTGTACTAATGGCATGGGCACTTTTTGTCAAAGTGGCATGTCTTAAATTGGAATGAAGAAAAATCCTCTTAGTTCGAAGTTAACCCATATTGCTTTGATATAGTGTGCCCGTGCCACATACTAGTTAGTACAGCGTCAAGCACTTGGACGTTTACCTTATTTATATCTATTGAATATGACGTCGTCTAGTACCTATAATATAAGCCTTATTGAGCTATGGGGCTAGGTTAATTTGTGTAAGATTGTCCCCTAATATTTATTTATTTATTCGCTCGTCGTGAACGCTTTGTGCACTGACACAGTATTGGGCCGATATTTGATCCCCGATAATTTGGAAGAAGACTAACGGCGATTGGCACCAAACCGTCTGTTATCGTAAAAGGTTTTCGTTAAAAAACTTAATGTATGGAAAGTTTGTCAAGTTTCTATATAATGACAGCTGCCGGCGCCATATTTAAATTTATTTGTCGCAACCCGTCCTAAGTCTAAATCAAAATATTTATTCATGCATTCAAGTCACATCATCATTAGCTAGCTAGACAGCACTAGCCTTGTCCCACAGTTAGGTATAGGATCAGAAATGAGTCTCATCACAACATAACTTACAGCTAGCTAGAGTATTTTATTCATTTTAATTGTGTTTTTTTTATCACTCAATTTTATACCGTTATCCATTCTTGATTACCCACACAATGTGTAATACATCCACCACACCACAAATAGGCAAACAGATCAATTCACCCACACATCGAATGCCTGCTGTGATGTGTTTATTTTTGGAACATTATTGGAATTGTTGTGGTGTGATCATTTGGCACATTCATTTAATTACTTTACTTGCCATTTGGCTCGACTGTTTTATATTTTTGTCCGGAAATAAAACAGTTGGCTGTAAAAATATGCGGTTTTGGGGGTATTCTTTCCTGGTCACCGCAATTGTTATTACTAAATTAAATAAAAAGAAATATTAGATGTGCGTCTAGTACAGTCAGCAGCAAAAGTTGCTAATCGGGTCAAGTGCTCATTTACGTTTATTTTAGCGTGTGATTTTGCATAGCTACTTCTGCTGATGACTGTACAACCATTTATTGCGAGACAGACATGTCGTTCAGAACTACCATTTTTAAACCTACACATATACAACACAAACAACTATTTAAATGGAAATTTTATTCGTTTAAATCGTATCTGCAGGTAATAATACAAGAACGGTAAATTTTACCAACTTATTGTGTCATCTCTGTAACCTACATACTCATAAATGAATGTTCACATACACTTCAAAGCACGCCTTTAATTGTCATAAAGTGATTGTTAATTAGTTGCAGCTGTGTCCTTGCACATACCTCCTCGCTTTAACGAAGATATTCCATCGCCCCTTTCATGGTCGGCCTTATCACGCGATAAGTGACATGATAGAGCGTCCGTCACTGGCTGCCACCGTTCGATAGAACGAGACTGACGCTCTATCTTGTCACTTATCGCGTGATAAGGCCAACCATGATACGGGGCCAGGATTGTATTAAAGCAGTTAACATAAGTTAAAGCGTGAAGGTTTAAGTAATTGTAATAGTTGTGAACAATACACGGAAGGAACTTAGCACGTCACTGTGAATTTACCAAGCAGAAGCGCCTGCTAACGAAATTATAATTTTCAATCAGAGTGAAGCATTATTTGCCACAAGCGGGATTTGAAGAAACCTTAAGAGTCCTCGCACTCAAGCCGACTCTCTTGTATTAACATAATAGTTTAAACTGCGCTACCGCCGGCATCGCTTAAGAGTCCCCAAGAAGCTCGACTCTCTATACAAACATAGTTTGGTTCACATTTTAGAACGGCATACTGGTAACTTTTTATACACAATGGGATCTGCCATATGTAGGTGGGAAAGTAGTTTCAGTTGCTATAAAAAAAACATTAACGTTTAGACTTTATATGAAAAATATTCTTCTAGCTCGTTTTTTAGGGATCCGTACCCAAAGGGTAAAACGGTACATTACTAAGACTCTGCTGTCCGTCAGTCTGTCCGTCTGTTTGTCTGTCTGTCTGTCTGTTTGTCTGTCTGTCCGTCCGTCTGTCACCAAGCTGTATCTCATGAGCCGTGATAGTTAGACAGTTGAAATTTTCACACATGACGTATTTCTGTTGCCACTATAACAACAAATACTAACAAAACTGAAAAAAATATATATTTAAGGGGGCTCCCATACAACAAACGTGATTTTTTTGCCGTTTTTATAGATAATGGTACGGAGCCCTTCGTGGGCGAGTCCGTTTTTGGCATCTAAGATATGACGGATCGCATTATGTATAAGTATGTCGTTTTAAAATAAGAACCCATGTAACATAGACAGTAGACCCCCTGGCGACCCTCAACGTTCCCAGTTGGAGTTTGACTTTGATTGAGAATCAGCACGTCAGGCTGAGATTTATCAGTTTACCAGTGGGTACCTGTAGCATGATCACGTTCGCCATGAAGCATGCGTCCCTCTCGAACTTACAATGCTAGTGAAGGACGAATGCTTCACGTACGACACAAACGCTATCATGTTAGCTATCGCTGTAAATTGCGCACTTTTTGACGGGTCGTGAGTTTGAGACACTTTGGGATATTTAAAAAACCGTGTCATAACTTAGTTATCACATCGGTATGACAGCCAGGCCGTGAAAGTTATAGGCAAATGTTACAAAGGAAAATCCTGTGAGTAATCTCATTTTCCATCTAAAACGTTTTCTCTTTCCACAGAGAGCGGCGCGACGAGAGACGAGGCCTAGACGACAGTTCCACACATAACATAACAACTACGTCATATCCGTACGGTACATCTGTATGTCTAACTATACCTGTATATACGTTCCGTTTTCGCGGTACACGTGACATTTGTATTTCGAAAACTGTCTAAATTATTTAGTCTACGGTCAATTTGCTTCACTTCCAACCAGTGAAGGGAATTGATTCGGCAGTTCCTTTTACATATTGATATTTAATATTGCGTACAAATATAGCTCTCCAGGAAGTCATCTTCTACAATAAGGGTTATAGTGTAAGGTATATCTTTATTTTGGTCTCTAATTAAGGAGGTGTAACTGACATAGCATAGTTAGTTAATTAACTAATTGATTGTATTTTATTAGAGAAGTTGATGTAAATTATAACTGCCGCTCGGCGGCGTTTGTCCAATAAAAGTTCATTCGGAAGCTTTGTTTGTTTTATTCATTACTACCTACGTAAATAAAAACATTTTTTGTTAATAGGCCGCGTCTGTTTTCGTGGTTTTTAAACGTCAAACATGAGTTTCTAACAATATTTGTTTGCCGAAACTGACGGATAACATGTTCAATGTTTGAAAACATCGAAAACATTGGCGCAGTGGACCGCGGCTTTAGAGCCTTATCACACTTGCGATTTCCAAGCGTATTTTGTATGAAGGCGATCACGCAGCGTGTTCGCCGCGACTGATAATGGTATAGAAAACACGCTCGCAAATCGCAAGTGTGATAAGGCTCTTAGACTACCAAGTAGCTATACATGTGGTATACATAGTGAAACATTATTCCATTGGTGTGCAAATGATTTCTAAATATCTGCGTGCAAGATCATATATTTTGCTCAAAGCCGGGACGGGACTAGTCCGACGTAGTCGAATTCATAATTCCGAAAACCATGTTCCGTTGAAGGAATTGGATATTTTTTCCATTAAATCATCAGCGTCCATGTTTAGCGGAAATTGGCGTTCGGAATTTTGAAATTGCGGAATAATGAAGGTTTCGGACAAGATTTTTTCCTTGTTCCTTCTTCACTAGCTGCCCGTCCGGCTTAGAACGCTTTCAAAGAACCCACATGGCGTCGCGGAATAAGATTATATCCATCGAAGGGTTTATTATACATATATAGTTGAGACTTTTTGAAATCGGACGAGTAAGTAGCTCCCGAGATTAATCCCTACACGCAAACTTACAAAACTACATAATTTTTGTGAGTCTCACTTTTAGTAAAAACTACAGTAAGTTAGATTAGTTTACTTCAGCGAACGAAAAAACCATAGAATGCGAACACCTTACAAATGTCTACCCAAACACGTGCCTAAAACCCGGTATGCGCATATTCGAACTAAACGGCTGCCTGGCATTGTTTTGACAACTCGCCCCCAACCCGCATAACGGCAATGGCTCCCATTCTGTGGGGCTATTTTGCATGTCATGCTCCCTGGCAACCCCACTGTCTGTTTTGTGATTTATTAATACGTAACGCTGATGTACCAAATATGTACTCAAATTGTACCTAGTTAAAAAAAATTGTACCTCAACAGATCGCGAGTACAATTAACTGAATTTGGGGTTGCCGTAGAGCATCTCCCCAGCAACCCCATTTTTTTTTTGCTTATTTCACGTAAATACTTGCGTATTTCAGCTAATAAGAGGCCGAAAAAAATTGTACTGCGGTTTTTACCACCAAATGAGTTAGCATTGGCCATTAAAATTACAGATACAGATAATCTTTTCCCACGCTTCATGTTGATGAATGTACGAACAGCAAACTAAATAGTAACAAGTGAAATAAAAATCGAACTAACACAAACTGAGGGTAGTTTTACAATTAGTGATGGGTCGCTACCGGTAATATTACTAATTGTGTATGGGGAATGTTACTATTAGGGAATATTATAAGATCACTATGTATAAATTGAAGATGCCATGAATTGCAAATTCTCGACAATACTACAATTATATTTTTCCACATAAATAAACACCTATAACTATACCCGTGAAAAGACTAAAGAGCTTTGGCGTATTTATTGTTTGTTTATTATAAGTATAGTTATAGGTGTTTATTTATGTGGAAAAATATAACCTAACCTAACCTAACCTTAACTCACTCAATTAATTTTTCTATGAAAGTTTTCCGTTGTGACACGAAAATTAACCATACAATTCTATGGTTAATTTTTGTATTATAACGGAACTTTTTTCACTTCTTCGGTTTGTATGGCTGACTACCGACTTACCTTACGACTAACGGCCAAGAGTTTGAATAGCAAAAAGGATTAGGAGAACCACTTCAAAAATAAGGCTACCAAAGCAACAAAATAAGATTTATTTGGAATGGTAAGTATTGGTTATAAGTAAACCTCATCACGCAGCCGTGGCACTAGTATTGACAGGATGAAGAAATCAATCTGGTAGAGCTCTTGTTCATATCACCGAACAAGGCAAACTCGGTTCGTAAACTGCTGTGTGGACGGCAATGGGAAAACCATGTGGTGGTTTCACTTCTCACACTTCCACAAATTGGGGTAAAGGGATATTGTAGAATAAGGATGATATTAATATACACGCATGATGACGATCGCTAAACTTAAGTGGCAGTGGGTGGGGCACATGCACGTAGAACCGAAGGCCGTTGGGGCGAAAAGGTTCTCGAGTGGCGACCACGTACCGGAAGGCGCGGCGTGGGTAGGTGGACTGATGACCTGGTAAAGGTTGCTGGAGTCCGCTGGATGCGGGTGGCGCAGGACCGGTCACTTTGGCACTCTTTGGGGGAGGCCTGTGTCCAGCAGTGGACGTCTTTCGGCTGATATGATGGTGATGATGGTGACGACGATGATGGAACATAATATCAGCAAGGCGCTACACGTCAGCGAGACGTTCCAGAATCGCAGGAACGCCGCAACGCGTTACGCGTTATAGACGAAATTATAGAGATTTTACCGGTTGGTGATATGCCGTTCCCGGGAATTTTATGAGGGTATGAGAAATGTTTCCGGCTCGGTAATATTCCTCAATATTTCGTGTGATATCACCATAGACCGATATAGAGTACAACAGTAACTTTATAGTTTCCTGCAACATAGACGCATATTATTCAGAGCTTTGACGCGTAGTTGAGTGTCCATGAGGCAACCGGATGGCTCGCGGTATTTGAGCTCCCGTAGTGTTGTGGAACCGCCCCGTGCAACCCAGATTGAGCCAACTTGGACTGGGGCGGAAATATAACAAATGTATTAAAATATGTTTTTCATCACACTTGCTCGAAAAGGGCTTCATAATGCGCAGACATACAGAGCTGTAATAGCCTGTGTTACGCCCACGGGCGTAATGGTTTTTTTCTTAAATTGTATCTGTCACTCATGCGGCAGTTACAAAGCAAAGAGGTTTTATATCAAATACGATGGCTGAAAACGTATTTATAAATAAATTTAAAATCAAAAAACTACTTAACCCTTCAGCTGTGGTCATCCCTCTGTGGGCTTCATATTTTTTTGCCTGCAGGTTGGTGGAGCCCCCCTCGGAGGGGCGCATTGGCTGTGCTTACTTTCTTAGAAATAAAACCGCCATTCGTGTATTGATCTTGTTTTAATCCATTGAAACGTATAGCCAATGAAGCGAGACAGCTAACAAGCGACAATTTCAATAGCCATTGGAGGAAAAATTTGAATTTGATCGGTAGTCTAAAACTGCCACTGGCGCGTTAACCACGGTCGAGTTTCGCGAGTGAGTTTTAATGGTTTTAGTGCGAATTTTCGTTGCCAGATGGAGATATCTTGGATAAATGTAAATAATCCTTCGTTTTCTGTTAAAAAAATATAGTTTTTAGTTGATTAACGATAATAAACTTGTGGCTAACACACCATATCTACTCATGATCAAAATTTGCCTACAGGTTTTTTAGCGCTTTTTTACTAATTTAGAATTACTAACAGCTATTAATATTACCGCTATTTATCGTACATTTATTTAAAATGTAGGAAATGGACTAACAATCGCCCGAAAGTAGATAAATAGATCGAAATTGGTAACGGTCATAACAGAGCCCTCAGAGGGATGGGAACCGTCAAGGAACTTCCCTCCGAGGGATGGTCACATGAGACCTCGTGACGTCACTTACTCAGCGCACCAGCGCGATTTCATAATACGGATACGCCATGGATTGATTGTCTTGCAACGTTCGTAATTCGTATCTATTAACGGAAAAGTTGGATCTTGTGTTGTGCTCGCGATTTGTTGCTATTGTCTAGCTTTATGTCGGTGAACTAACATTAGATAAATACTTAGTGCTTGTGTTTGTGCCTAATGTGCTTATCAATATTAATATTAATAAATATTCAGGTGTGTCTTTAGTGCTCGTTCGGACTCTTCGGACTAATCAAGTGAGTGAGTGGCGCTTTCGATTGTAATGAATACGATGGTTCATGTGCTATCATAGTTTCAATAAGTGTTAACTGAGCTGTGTGCTGTGTTATTTAGGTGCTTGTACAATCTACGAAGAACCATCGTAAGTAAGAACTAATTTCTACACAGACAAGAGACCACTCAGAAATCACCACTATTCCTTCATGTTCATCAGGTTGTACCGCTACTACAAACTCATGGTGTGTGTAAGGGTATATCCATACTAAGCAAACCATTTTTTTTCGAAATGGTCTTGATTTTCATTGTTTTAATGTTCATGTTTTACGTGTTTTTTGTTTAACTGGTATTAATGTTGTAATTTTAATTGAAAGGATATTTAATCAAGATGCTTCCAACCAATTTTGGTTGGTTTAAAGCCCATGGTTGCTGTGATAATTACAGTCGTTTGGAAGAGGTTATTTTGTGTCAAAGTAGACATACTTTTTCATTTTACTCTCACATAAAACCTGCTGCACCTACAATAAAAAAAGCTTCGGTTACACCTAGTTGATGGCCCAAATGTATTGTTTAGGCATGAATTTGATTACATACAGTATAAAACACTTCAGATATAAACATGTAAATGGAAGCCCACACGAGCAACTTCTGAGTGTAGGCATTATATTGGTAGAATATTTCAAATGGTCTAGTGTAAAAAAAATACTCATGAGCCTCCCATTTTATGTTTTTCGAATAAGTATAACACTAATTTCTTCAAATTAAGCCCATTAAACACCCCAAATATCCAATTTATTATATTTAAAATGACCAAAATATGTCGTAAACTTCGGTGACCTGGTGACAAGGTCAGCTAGATAGCCTTAATACGACTTTAATGTAACGATGATATATCGTTGCAGTTAGATAATTTAATATAGATCGAGTTTCGTCCAAAATCCTGGCTGTTATTATGTAAAAAACTAAAGAAAAATTAATTTTACGACTTTACTAGAGAAAAATTAATTTTTTAAAGAGTATTTAAACAGTCTATCCAACCATTCGTTTCGGAAATTATAGCTCAGGGACTAAAGCGGAAATCTTATAACAAATATCATAACTATATTTAATCTCTACTATATAAAAATCGGCCCACTTACGCTCGATGCAAGCGTCCTATAAACCTTAATCCCTAATCTTTTATATTTGTTCGGTGAAATACCAACGACAGCTTTATCCACGAACGGGAGGGAAATCGGGCGTGATCACGTCAATTTGTGGATCTGCGTAACGCGACGTCGATGCCAGGCGTGAAGCGTCCTTCGTCGGGGATTATTAAATACAAATACAAATTCTTTATTTCATAAAATAGGCCGTTTCCACTTTTATGCACACTGTCATAGACGTGGAAGCCACTACCGTTTCAATACCGTGTGCGTAATTTTACGCTGTATACAGGATGATTCAGGAGACGTGAGCAGGATCAACCCTACACATACAGTTAATGTTAATGGATCTTTTACCATCGTAATTAAGTTAAACGCCCACAGTTTTTTTTTACATTTTGTGTAAAAGTTTCATTCACAATAAATCATGGTCACCCTACACAACTAAAAAAAAATTAACGTTAATCTTACCAATGCTGGTACGACTGAGTAGCTTATAAACTATTGAATCCGTAGGGTTGATCCTGCTCATGTCTCCTGAATCACCCTGTATAGAATTCTACTCTTTATTGATATAATCAATAAAAAAATGTGGGGACAATCTTACACAAGTCGACCTAATACAAACTAAGCAAAGCTTGTACTGTGGGTACCAGGCGAATATACATACTTAAATAGATAAATAAATACATAGAAAACATCCATGACTCCGGAATAAATATTCGTGCTCATCACACAAAAAAATGCCCTTACCGGGATTTGAACGCAGGACCTCCAGCTTCGAGGGCAGGTCACTACCCATCCACGGCTGTGACAGTGTGCACAAAAATGAGACAGGCCCAACTGAGTCATACAAATTGAGTCAAACAATCGTCGGCTTACCTGTAGTTAGAGCTTCATGTGCCTATAAAAAATGATTTATTGCATGAAATCTCGCCGAAAAAAAGTCGTTTCGCGTTTTTTAGTTGGTGTTTCTCATCCCTAGTGTTGCATGTTTAACAAATTTATTTTATTGATTATTTACTTATTATGTGTATACGTTTGTATCGGTAGTATGTTGTGTTGCGTTCCACGGGTCACGTACGGTGCTGTCTGAAAACCAGCGCCTGTAGGTGTCTGTCTGACACCTCGGCATAATGCTGAGACAGCGACCGATTCACTGCCGCGCAGACACACACAATATGTGTCAATTGTATTGTACGTCTACTGCCTTTGTCTTTGTGTCTTTTGTGTAGTGAACAAATGTCTTCTTTCTTTTTTTCTTTAAATCATATAGAGGAGACGCCGTTTATGCAGATTTAGGGTCACACCAGAAATTAGGCTTTACAGCCCTCAACTTTGGTAATGTCCACTGGAAAGACACGAGCTTAAATCTGTGCGTGACACTTGGTTTTACTAAAGATTATTACAGAAAAAAAAATGGGCAAAGAATTTTTTTTCGAATAAAATAATCATCACCATTTCTTTGTTACTCAAGTGAGCAAAGTTAATTAATGGCTTTAGCAGTAAGAATATAAAATACTGCGATATATAAAATTATTTGGAACTTAATATAAATAAATAAATAAATAAATAAACATTACTTACCTGATTTTATAAGAATGACCAGCGCCAATATATATGAAAGTAACAAATACGAATAAAGATTATAGATTTGTTAAGAGTAATGGATGGTATACTGTGTGACTTATCGAAAGCATTCGATGTTATAAATCACAAATTGCTCATGACAAAGGTAAGTCTTTATGGTATTGTCAATTCTGCCCACAAATTGTTAACATCATTCCTGTCTGATCGCAAACAGGTAGTGAAAATTTCTAGCAGCGGCAAAATGCTCACTTCTGATACTGTTCTATCACTTGGGTATTCCACAAGGATCAGCAATTGACAATACTTTATTTTTATTATTTGTTAATGATCTACCATCAGCAATCACGAGTGACCTTTCTGTATTATTCGCTGATGACACAACTATCGTAGTTAGCGCAAGGACTCATGAGCAGCTTGCTGAAAGGATCCACGAGGCATGTTGCCAACTGCAGACGTGGTTTTCCTCAAATGGCTTGCTTTTGAATCTCGCTAAATCGAATATCATGCTTTTCTCAGGTCGTAACTCCACAGCGCCCCTGTGCATTGCTGATAGTCCGATGCCATTATGTAACGAGTGAAAATTTCTGGGCTTTACACTTGATTCGAACCGTAACTGGAAGGGCTATGTCGACCAGCTGTGTGGTAGACTGAGCAGTGCTGTATTTGCTCTAAAAAAGCTAAAGCCGCTGATATCCAAAAAGTCGTTACGGTCCGTATACAGGGTGAATTCTAAATCGTGAATCGTAACCACGTTTACCGGTAAAGCTACTTAAGACTATTACAGAGCACTAGTGTTAATTACAATTAAGGACCCGCTTAATTAATTATGAACAAAACCAGAAAGTGCGTCCCCACTTTTCATCCGCCTTGGTCACCCTACACGAGTCACGTGTCTTGCAACGCAATGTTTACCTAAGTGCAAAGGTTATCTTATCAATATCATGCATTAAATGCATTGTGCAGTTTGTTATTTAAACACTCATAAAATTTTCCTTTAGTTTACTCACATAAAAAAGAAACAGTTTTGCACCATCCTCATAATTAAACTTTGTCCGGGTACCGGCGACTCAGGATACCTTCTTCCGCATAGTTCTTGCGTTTGACCAATTCTGCCAGTCTGAGCGTACCAAGATACCATATCAAACCTTTGTATGTTCGTGTACGGATACGGTGGAGGCATTTTTATACCATTAATCGTAATAAAACTGAATTATTTTATGAGTAAATACGATTTAAATACTTATGTTGACAATGTCGACGATGTTGACATTATTGACAATACATGCCAAAATTATATCCAGCCAACCTCAATATTAGGAGGTTGGATATCTCATGTTGAAATTTTCATGACAAGTGCGAAACATAAATGTAGGGTGACCACGAGATTTTAAAAATTAGGATAAATCAAATTAAAAGTGGACAAAATAAAAACGTACTTAATTTAGGTTTAAAAGCATTGTAAGTTATTGTTAACTATGTATAGACTTCAAAAAAAATATTACGATTCACGATTTAGAATTCACCCTGTATTTTTCACATTTCCACTCTTTAATATCATACGGTATAGTGATATGGGGCAATTCTATGGATGCGAAGCGAGTATTCATACTCCAAAAACGCGCTATTCGAATACTGGCTGGAGTAAAGCACAGGCATCCGTGTAAGAAACTTTTTGAAAGTAACGGCCTCATGACGCACTACTCACTGTACATATATGAAGTATTGATGTTCGTGAGAGAGAACTTGCCAATGTTCAAGCGTGTTGAGGTCACGGGCAAACAACTCCGATCAACAGGGAGACTCAGAACGGTCCCACGTAGTATGGCACTTTCATGTAGGAATCCTCCAGTGATAGGCCCAACCTATTACGAACGACTACCCGCCGAATTGCGAACAGTCATCTGACGAAACATTCGAACGTCAACTGAGAAACTTTTTATTGTAAAACGCATTATATTCAGTAAAGGAATTTATGGACATTAAACATTAATAATATCACTGTTTTTGACATTGTAAACTATATCTTTATTTGTTGTTTAGGATTTAGTAACCAGGCTTTTGTCGGGAGCTTAGAGTAGCCCATCACTGAAGGCTCCTTCGATGCCAAGCGAATCTCGCCCTTTCAGAAGAGCTCCGTCCCGAACATTCGGGGACCAGTAGGCAAATGGCTATCGTCGCGCGCGCATCCCTTACAGCCGCAGACTCACCACGGTGCTTTCGTGGCTACTTTCACTGCTTTCTATGTGCTCTACTTCAACCTGGGCTGAACCCAGATCTGCAGGCTGCTAAGACCTAAGCATAGCAGAAGAAGAACGGAGCTGGGCTTTCATCATAACACGAGCAGCTGCCATTGAGGTTCACAAGGTTAGTGGGTTGCTCATTTCTCTCGGTAATCGCCTTGGTTACTTTCTCTGGGGAATTTACGCTTTCCGACCCCCTTTTCGCTGTGCTATCGAAGAATCTGTAACATTTGTATTTTTTGAATTTTTCGTTTAAGTATAGTTTGTAATCTGACGATCTTTATCTGATATTATCTTAGTCATTTATTTACTTTTGCCTATTAATTAATTGTGACTATAATTTGAGCCAAATGTAACTTGACATTTTATTACAATTGTTATTCTCTTTGACGATCATAATATAAATGCATATAGATTAAGCTAGCTTTAATTTATATTGTAATTGTATATTGTGAAATAAATAAGTCTAAATCTAATCTAATCTAACAACTTGTTTTTTTTATATAAGACCAGAAAATACCCAACATATTTGTTGTGTATTTTCTGGTCTTACCAACTCTTAGATTATTATAATTGAGTATTTTAATCATTGTTGTGTTTTATTACACCTTTTGTAAATTTATATTTTATGTATGTGAAGTATTAGTCTGTAAGTACTGTATTTGTAAATATGGGCCTTGTTGCCTGACGGAAATAAATAAATAAATATTTCTACTAAATCTAGCGTCCATGAAATATTATATCTAAGGACACGTAATGTTTCAAACGCGCGTTAGGACAATTTAAGCTCACAAAAGTCACAAATCACCGTCACTCCGGCAAGGTTTAAAGCAATATGAGAACGGATTGCCAGTAATAGAGAAATAGTGTTAAGTTTGATTTATATCCCAGACTGTCGTTTGTCTTCGTCTAATGTCTGACTGAATCAATGCCTTGAGATATAGCTTTAGCATTCACGAACTTATATTTGATAGAGTGAATTAATCAGGCACAGATTAAACTAATATTATGAATTTATGAAGGTCTTCACTGGTGAGGCTAGGTGAGGTGGAGCGGGAAATTTTAAAGTAAGTATAAGTTATAAAATAGTTATTTATTTCAATGCCGATTGAATACAATTTCCTTTAAAAACAAATTTTTAACCGACTTCAATTTAGTACTCCGCAAAGCCACGAGAACATTTCCACATTTTCCAATTTACCACATGAACTGATTTGAAAAAAAACCCAATCGCTGTATGTGGCCCGATAATAGGATCACAAGGATCGCCTCTGGCACTTCATTAGTTACAATTTCAACGGAATCTTATCAGGATCTGTGACGTACTTTTGTAATTTAAGTACATAATTGAGGAATTCCATAAGTCATCGTCAAGTGGCCTTCATCATCAATTCCAGTACACCAAATTTATGATTTCCGGGTGTAGTAAACACACGAGATATAATAGAATTGTGCCTAATATAATTGAGGAGTTCCCTCAATTCCTCATGGATCCCATCATCCAACTGATTTTTTGAAAAAAAATGGGACCCACCTAGAAGGAAATACTTACAAACCAAAAAAACATTTTACGAATCGTCTCATCAATGACGGAGTTCTGAGGTAACAAACACTGAAAAAAAAAAAGTAAAAAAAAAAATGCGTAACTGCGTATACCGTATCTCCACCTAATCTGAGAGCGCCTTACACTTAGGTTTACTGACTAGGGGTCTCCACTCAAGATCACGTATATAGTATATACATGAACTATTGAAATTGAATAGCAGATAATACATTGATGGCCGGGTCATCAGGACAAGGCGGAAGGTTTGAGGGTCGCCTACCTTTAAAATAGGTAGCACAAAAGGTCGACAACCCTGTTACATGGCGAGATAGTGCCGCCAACAATTAGGCATTTCCGTACTAATATCCCCAAATAAATGATACAAAATGAACAAATAGAATACTTACTTGGTGGTTCAATTTCCATACAAAACGTCTATTGACATTCGCAGGCTAGCGGCGTCATATTTTAACAAAGCTTAATGTAACAAGCTTTCATAATTTGGTTTTCCATTGGCGCGAAATTCCCCCTTTTCCTAGAATAAACTTGTATAAGCTAGAATAATTTGAGAAAAATAGTTATCCCAAAGTATCACGTCCCAAACTAATAAAGGGGGAATTTAGCGCAAAAGGAAAGCCAATTTATGAAAGTTTGTTACAAGTTTCTTAAAATATAACTTTAGCCTACGTATGTCAAATGACCTTTTGTATGGAAATCGAAGTACCTTAAGTATTTCAGACAGCTAGTCATCCATAAAAGTTAGGTAGTTGCAATTAATAAAACTTCAATGTCTAGACATGTTGTCTTATGTCGCCCTACGAGTGATTAAGAGTATGATGGCGGCTAATGAAGAACTGACCACTCCCAACCTCCACTGCCAACCTCCACTGCCAACCTCCACTGCCAACCTCCACTGACCAGACAGACTGTCATGGTCCTCTTAAATTATGACGATGATACACAGTAGGTACTCATATTTAAGTGGGTAGGCAGCCTAATTAGGTGTCCACGTCACGATTGGCCCAGAATGTAGATTACGCAATAAATTTTAGGCCTTGTCTCAAGACATAACCGTGATTTATGTTAAAATGTCCGCACGTCGCCTAATGAACAGTATTGTTTTACACAGTATGATAATTAGCCACGAACCCTTATGATTTCGGTGGGACACCATATATTATCGGGATGTCTTGTTAGTGTATTCCGCATAGACTATAGATCAAGCCAGTTTCCTTGGTTTGGGAGAATTTATTATAATTGGTTTATAAGGTACAGGTCCCAGTAAAACTATATTTTTAACAATAAATGATTGGATTGAGTTGTAGAAGTATTTACATCGTCGTATAGTACCCATACTGGGTGTCTATCATTTTATCGAAATGTCTTACGTCGATTTTCATGTCGCCGAAAACTATTCAACGAATTGCATTACGTTATTTTTCCTAATCACATAATCATCAATACATTTTACCATATTTAATACAATACAATACTATACCAAAAGCTTTGCTTAGTTGGGCTCCAAACCTATTTGTGGAAGATATCTATTTAGTTTAATGGTAACATACTGTAACATTGCATATGCACACATATTAACAGCACAGAATATGCCAAACGAATGGAACCACATCAAAGAAATATGGAGTGGTAGAAAAAACGTTCCGAGTGTGTGTACACAAATAAAAAAATAAGCCTAGTTTTGGTAATAAAGTTAACATAATGTGTCGTAACATAATTACCTACTTAATTGTTTCTATCAAAAGCATAAACTCAGTTACACGTGTAGTGACGTATTTTTAATAGACTATTTTTAATGTCGCCGTGAAAAACGCTTTCATCGTGAAAATCGTGGGATTCTAAGGAACACAGTAATATCCGGTGCGACGCGAAACTGTCAACAACAATTATTAAGATTACTATTAAATAAGATTCTTTTTTTTATATAACATATGTTATGTCAGGTAGCCGAGAGAATGCGTCATATATCGATGTACGACATATGCATTCTATGTAATTTGATTTTATTTCAGTATGTGCGTAGAGGACTTTACTAGCAACGGCAGGGTAATCGGGTAACTATTCCAACGCGCGTTAGGATACAGCAACTGTCATTTATATATTTAAAAACCCTAGTACAAACGCTAACACAGTTAACTGACCATTCTGTATTTATTTAGAACCTTATTACAATCTGAAGCTGAAGCTCCTGGGTTCGAATCCCGGTAAGGGCAAATATTTGTGTGATGAGTATGAATATTTGTCTCTGAGTCATGGATGTTTTCTATGTATTTAAGTATTTCTATCTATTAAATATATCGTCGTCTAGTGCCCATAACACAAGGCTTATTGAGCTTACCATGGGACTAGGTCGATTTGTGTAAGATTGCCCCTAATATTTATTTATTTATTTATTTACAATGCACATAAACTGCGCGGATGGTCAGTTAGCTCCGTTGTCTCAAGTACAGCCTAAGTACTTACAGTTTAACGCCAATAAAAAACATGCGTGTCTGTTTTTCTCCAAGCGGACTCACCTTCAGCCATACTACCACTTACCAAAATACACCATTATCTGACCACCTAGAACTCGAGATAAATGCGAAAGTTTAGATGTTTGGATGTTCAGATGTTTGTTAGTTAATCACGCAAAAATGACTAAACGGAATAAGATGAACATTGGTATACATATAGTGTATAGCCTGGATTAAAATATAGAATACTTTTAATCCCGGAAATCATCCCATAAGGGGGTGAAATGGGGGGCGAAAATTTGTATGGAGCTACGTTATACACGAGTTCAACGCGTACGAAGTTAAGATTTTTGTTTAATAAATCATTATAATAATAGTTTACTTGACTTGAAGAGATAGGACACATCGTCGTAACTAGTAACTGTATGAATGGTATTCCCAGCGTGAAAATCCTCCCGACACATATGACCAATAACGCAAAAGGCCAATAAACGCCTTATTCGCGTAGTTCTAAATACGCAATATACCAAATACGTGAATTACCAAATCTTTATTACGCGCGTAATACCTAAGAATTTGGCCTTTTTCATTATTGGTCATATGCGTCGGGAGGGTGAAAATATAAGCCCATCTGTGTCAATCCCGCATTACCTTTAAAATTTAAACGCAGATTTAAAGTTTAAATTTGTTTGTTCGACCAGCGAGCGTTCACCCCGGAGGACCGGCCATTTCCCCCTGTTTTACAAAAAAAAATATTACCATTATTTTCATTGTACCCGGTACCTTAATTTATTACGCTGTATCTTATCTTGTCTTTTACTTCTTTTTGTTGTCGGATTGAACTGTATAGGGAAATGATGAATGTTTACAGAAAGTTGTAGTTAATTTGTATGGACTTTGTTATTGTTGTTGTATTGTGGGCCTTTATATGCCGCTTTGGTCAGCAAGTGTATGTATGGACTTACACAATTGTGTTGTGTAGAAAACAAAAAAAAACAATTGAAAGGAAGTACCAGAGGTTAGAAGGTCGAAGTGTAGTTATTTTAAGATTTTTTCTGCCAAGGAACCGCTGGGTGGTTCCGTCTCGTAGTCAGTACTAATTTACGCGCGTAATCCAACGAAAAACTTGACAGAGAAACTGTGAACACTTTCGCTTCCAGGAACCCGCCTAGTGGGAGCCTACGCCGTAGTTACTTTCCGCTACATACTAGAAAAACCACGGGATCGCCTACGAGCGTAGCGAGTAGCGATTCTGGGTAGTGGGTTGTGTGTATTATATTTTTCTGAAACATGCAATGTAATACTGACGTTCCTTATACCTAATAGGCAGCGAAGCATCGCGTTTCCGGTGTGGAGAGACGAGATACACATAATTAAATTTCATGCAAAATTGGAGGCCTCCAACATACAGGGTGAAATAGTATTCACCGTTCAAATTTTGGGAGATGATTCGGTGGGTCATCTTGATCAAAATTGGATAATAAGTTGTATCCAAATCGCAAAAAAAAAACAGCTGTTCCATACATTTTGGCGGCTGAGCTCACGCCGTTTGTATGGAACAGCTGTTTTTTTTTTCGCGATTCGGATACATTTTATTATCCAATTTTGATCGAGATGACCCACCGAATCACCTCCCAAAATTTGAACGGTGAATACTATTTCACCCTGTATATAGTACCACGACAATCTACTACATATACTCGTAGTATTGTCGTGGTCCTATTAGGTACTTGCCCACATACAACAAATAGGTGCATACATTATTTGCAAGTAAGCGAGTTTATACTATAATTATACTGTATAGGTTGAGTAGGCGTCTTAGTAAGTGTGAAGCCAGCGATTTGCAGCGATCAATTATGAAAGTTTCCCTCGTTGGCAATCATGTTATACCAATTTACTCACACTTATTGCAAAGCGCAGTTAATTTAATCATTATGGATTCAAACTATTCCATTAAGTATTTATAGCCCACGTTACATACCTACATTAAATCAGAAAGCACGAGCAAAATATGAGTACGAATAGTACGAACTAGTCACCCGCGTATTACAGAGAACCCAGGCAGAGACACAGGATAATATGTATCCTGTGGTCATCACGAAAATCCATACTATATACATAGTGGTGAAAGATTTTAAATGAGATGCGTAGTTTCGGGGATTACCTCCGACATAAAAACTTACAAATAAATGTGTAATGTGTTATTACCAATAAAGTATGTCTATGTTTATTTAAATACTATAAACTTCACAGATTCTTTATAAATACGATCAATTCTTAAATACCTAAATAAATATTAGGGGACAATCTTACACAAATCGACCTAGCGCCATAGTAAGCTCAATAAGGCTTGTGTTATGGGTACTAGACGACGATATATTTACTAGACCATAATCCTCCTAGGGTTATTCCCGGTTGTGCCCAAAAGGAGCCCGGGGTCCGCTTTGGCATGTATTTAATAGATATACGACATAGAAAACATCCGAGACTCAGAAACAAATATTAATGCTATCGTTTCATATGAAGGTGCGTTTTGCGGAAAAGGGCAGAACATACTCCCTTTTAAAACTTTGGACACATAACTTTGTGATTATTTAATCTGTTGCGTTGCTTTTTTCTCTATTTGACTACATTGTACTAGTTTTTCGAGAAAATACAACATTATTGATTATTCATTGAGTGTCTGTCTACCCCCATATTGCTTCATGGGTAATAAGATGTTCCCCATCAAACAACTAGGCGTGCTATGGGGTATTAAAATTTCTGATGGATCAACTATGTAGTTGAGCAGCGTAGTCGTGCCGTGGGTCAGGGAGGACTTTGTCACACTCGAAGAGTTTGTATAATTTATACTTCATAATTTTATTTATTTATACCACCAAATCCTCACAGAGGTGTGCGCAGACAAAAACAACGTTACTACACAATGGATCAAGGGACACAGTGGCTCAAGAGGAAACGATACAGCGGATGAACTGGCCAGAAAAGGCTCAGAAACAACGGCATACGGACCGGAGCCAATTATACCCCTGCCACAAAGCTACATATATAATCAACTGGACCTATACACCAAAGATAATGGGAGGTGATAGACACATGCAGACAGACTAAAGAGATTTTGTCGAAACGTGACAACAAACTCACAACCGCACTACTGAGGATACAGAGAAGCCAACTACGCAATATAGTTGGAATAATAACAGGACATAACACTCAGAACAGACACCTCTACAACTTAGGTATCACAGACAGCCCCATGTGCAGAGCGTGCATGGAAGCAGAGGAAACAACTAAACACATTCTACTGGACTGTAAGCAGGTACAAGTATACAGGAAAAAACACCTAGGGTCTCCGGACACACGCATGGACGCAGTCAGCAACACCAAGGCACTCACAAACTTTCTGGAGGAGCTGGGGTGGTTAGAGTAGCGCTACCCCATCGATTCACGCAAAATACGCACACTGGATGTGGACTTGCGGAAACGCCCAGTATCACTAACTTACTAAGTAACTAACTACTTCATAATTATTACATCAAACCTTACCCATTCATAACTATTACAGAATTGTGTAACATTTAGAACGAAATTAAATACTTCTACTTAACGGTCCTAAGTAAAACAATGCGGCCGCTTGGCGTCCGGTCTAATTAAAAGTTGCCATTGTTGTCCCCACTCCGCCGGCCCTTCCGGACCCGCCGTTCAACAAAACACTTCTTTACGGCCCGGCCGGCAAAAGTTTGGCAAGTGATCGTTTGTGAATGAATTATCGAGTTATAAAGATAGCCCGGTCGATACTGGAAAGATTGTTTGTTGATGGTGATGAACATAATGGCGTTGTATTTGATACTAAAAGTCATAAGGCTGTGTCAGTCGAAAAGTTAAGAATTCAGCTACATGTACAAGTAGGTAGGAAAGGCAAGCAAAACGAAATTTTTGGGTGGCGGTAGAAGCGAAAATGCGCTAATTATTAATTTATCATCATCATCATCATATCAGACTAAAGACGTCTACAGCTGTACATAGGCCTCCCCCAAAGAGTGCAAAAGTGACCGGTCCTGCGCCACCCGCGACATTTACCAGGTACTTGTGGGGAGGAAGGGGGGGCGGGGCGCCTGCTCGCGGTGCGTCTTTCGGTACGTAATCGACACTCGAGAACCTTTCCTCAATAGCCATCGGTTCTACGTTCAATGCGATCCCATTAAAAGCGATTCGATTTAATAAATAACAAAAGAAGAATAATAATAAATAAAAAGAACCACGGATCCGCTTCCTAATAAACATAATATTGTCTTTGACGTCGACAGCTTGATAACCTTTATTTTTGTGCCCGGTTTCCCTCAGCAGGTAAGGATGTAATCATATCATGTTTAACCATGTCATCCCGACACGCAACGTGGGAGGTTTCATCTATACTTGATATTATAACAGATACAATCTGTAAGTTTGGAGTTTTGTATGTAAGGGGTAATCTCCGGAACTTATCATCCGATTACTAAAATTATTTCACGAGTATACAGGGTGGCATCGGTGTCGTGATCCGGAATGACCAAATGCGAATAATCGATCGTATTGGACAAGAAATCGAAAAAAAAAAATAAGCCAATTTAGAGTTAACTTTGAGTTAATTGAGCATTAAGAGATGTTTATAAGGCTTTCCAATAAATAAATAAATAATGTATGGAGCAGATGTTTTCCTGCGATTTAGTAGTTGGTTTCATGTGAGATGTTGTTCAGTGTGACCATCTTATTTGTGTTTCGTAATTCCGGATGAAGACCCCGCAGGATAGAGATAATATTCGTGATGGGTAACGGTTGCAGTACTTTATCCTGTGGATCCGCCTGCGTTTGAGATAAAACAAGATTAGATAAAATGTATTGGTAGCAAATATGCACTCAAATATTAAAAATAAAATATTATGTAATGTTTTATATTAATTAAGCAGTCACTTAGCTTACTTTCAAAATGGTGATTCTCATGGCCGGTGACTGACTGACTGCTCTCCACCCAGCGGGTTCGTGAGGTGTAGTACCTGGCGGTCCGATGCGCATTGCTTCGAAGGCCGCAAGACCATACCCTTACGTTTAAATTTATTGATATTTTTTGTGGGTAAAGCTCGTGATTTGGAAGATTATATATTTGGAACAGAACAAAGAAAAAATCCGCAGAGTCATTTGTCCGAAATTTCAAAATACCTAACACTATTTCTCGCTAAACGGAGGAAGCAGATGGATATATGGAATGTATAAATAGGTTGTAGGTTAGTATTATATCCTGAATAATCAAAAATTTCTTCAGCGGAACATAGTTTTCGCAATTATGAAGTTGAGAAAACTTTCGGACAAATTACTCTTTGGAATTATGTAGTGGAACTGCACGGGCATTTATTTGAATATTACCCTTGCTTGCTTAGGAACGCGTAAGCTCTATTTGATATTGTATCATATTAATTATCAGAGTTGCCGAAAGTCATCTCGTTTATGAACAGGTCATAGCTTAGCTACTGAACTCGTGATTCGAAATTACAGATGTAGTGAATAATCATTTCCCATCGTATTTTCTCGGAAATGTTCGTATTCGTCTTACTATGTACTTCATTCATACTCAGTGCCCATCAAGACAACGTAGGGGACGGACGCATTGCGAGTCGGAGTATCGATATAGAGTGGTTAATACAACAGGATTTATTTACGTTAGTATTAAGTCCTTTTTAATAGGGTAATAGGTCCTTAGCTTAGAGAATCATTAGAAATAGCCATGATTCAAAAAAATCCGCCACCTCCATCCACCTTCCGGTTTGGATGTCAGAGCATCTTCCAAACCGGAAATTGGGGTTTTTATCAGTGCTCTTAGTGAAATAAAATATCCTCTGTAACTAGTTTGATTTTTGTTTACCTAACGAATTCTTTATATGATCGGATCGTGGTGGTTTTAACATCTCAGTGGGCGGGGTATTAACCTGCCCAACTTGCGCTCGTACCTTTGCAAAAAAAATAGGATATGCAAGCCACATGAGAGCGCACCAGAGAGTAGAACAACAACACTCAAGTCATATTGCTAATCGATGATATGAAGTCCAGATCACAGTCGCTGTGGCCGAAATCGGTCATGACAGCATCATCATCATCAACATCTCAGTATGATATACTTCAAACTGGAGGTTTGACATTTGACATTGATTTATTATTATTTATTTATTTATTTATTTCCAAAAACTTTGTTACATTGCACAAACATACAACTTCGCCAAACTGCAAGACAGTTTGTTGGCGAATAAAACACTCTTTAAAATATATGAACTTAATTTTAAGTGTGCTGGTAACAACATGCATATGTACATACGAGTACAGTGGTAACAGCCTTTATCAGCTTTATCACTGTATCCGTATTTTACGAGGATACTGACAATTTTATTCTAATACCTACATAAATGTGGGTAGACTATTTTGTTTACAATATATATATATAGGAAAGGTATGACGATCACATTTGTGTCTTTTATTGCGTATGCGCTTCTTCTAAAAAGGTACGTCCATCAGAATGTCTTTAACTTTTGATTTAAATATACGTATACTTTTGCAATCCTTTTCTAGAAAACTTATATTGTTGTAAATACGAGGTATCAGGTACCTTCTTGTCCTTTGTCCATAATAATTATTAGATCTTGGTTCAATGTACATTTTCCGTAAGGTCAACCTAAGGTTACGATTATGGGTTTTCACAATCTTATACACTTATGAATAAAGTACTCAATTTATTTGATACAAACACGTCACTTAATAATACAATAATTCATGGACACATCGGCACCATTCGGAAGTAGTCGTATGTGCCAGTTTTCAGGATGGGAAAGGATTATTCACTACATCTGTACTAGATGTATAAGGCTCACGGGCAAAAGCCTTGTTCTTTAAGAAACAACGTTTTTATGGCCAACTTTTCACATTTATCGATGCTTCTTTTCATCTTTATTTCCATACTTTTCATCGTAAAGTTAACGGCGCGTATTACCGATACGTGCCTTTTGATATGCGTAGACATAAATAAACACATTAATGAAAGTCAACTTGGTTCGTCATTCCGCATAGAATATCATATCATATGAATGTCTATCGCACACTCGATCAGAAACTTGTAGGTCAGCATCGTATAGATAGTAGCAGCCAAAGTAACCATATATTTTGGTACTTACACGCACAGATATATAGATCACGCAAATGCATGTACTTCGAGTGTCAGAATTCGGACTCCGAGTTGGCACTCCGACTTACATTCCGCGCGCGTCTGTTGTGGTAGCCGGTTGTCCGTGAATATTAAGAAAATACCTTATTGCAGAATCGATTTTCCGCGGACAACGGGGAATTCAGATCACTAATTCGCCCGTGTGACGTCAAAGTAGGTAGAAAAAAGTGAAACGGGCGGTTTTCATACAGATTGAGGTGTTTAAGTTATCTAGTGTATGTCTATTGTTAGCTTTTATATATTACAATATAACTTATTAATATGTAACTGTCTGATTGTAGTACTCATTCATGTATACCAACATAACTAAACGTTATTGCCGAACTTGTTCTTATTCCTTGTTAATTCGAATGGCTAAACGGGGTACCAACATTACCATATTATAAAATTAGTAGACAAGCGTCAGTAATGTCAAAGCCCGCTAAAACGCGCAATAGGGAATATTCATGACATTTTTTTATTTTTTTTATCTATTCTATAAGTAATTATATAACCGGAAAAAAATATAACACTTTCACAATATTATTAAATAAGCTAAAAAAAAATAATTAAAATTACTATCATTTTCGGACGATCAAAACGCCACCATTTTGGCGCGCTCATTTGTGACGTCACCGTGCAGCTTAGTGCACGGCGGTTCTTAAACAAATTAACAACTTTTAATAAATGTGAGTGATTAAAGCTTATAAGATCAACTTATTGTAATGGAAGAGCACACAAAAGCTTATTATAAATATTGTATTGTCCCTATGTGTGAAAATCACATTAAAACTGCAAATATTTTCATATGCCCAAAGGTGCAAATATAAGGATAAAGTGGTGTAAGGCGATGAGGAGAGATAATGTATCGTGCTTGAGTAGTTTATATTGTTGTGAAGATCATTTCGACGTGAGTATTAAATATGTATGTACCTAAAATCTTTTTTATTACGACTCGCGAACAATATAGGTAAACAATAACCTAACCTCAAAATTGTATTATATACTTATTCATAAAACTATTCTGATTCCCAATTTTTTTAGTTATTAATGTTACAAATATTATGATTTTTGTTGATCAACAGCTGACTACGAGTGTTGATTTTGATCAAGAAACGTTTTAGCTAAGTTTCTTTGTTTGCACTGTTGATCGAAGAAAGTTAAAAGAATTTAATCCTTTTTACTGAGTGACCTACACAAATTTGTTTTATTTATAAGCCTTGACGAAAACAACCTAGTTTGTTAAAGTTCATAAAGATGTTCTCAACATTTAACATTCCTAATAGGTACCTACATATCTTTGATTATATAATACTAGCTTCTGCCCGCGACTCCGTCCGCGTGGAACTCGTTTATACTATCTCTATACCAAATTTCATCCAAATCGGTTCAGCAGTTTAAGCGTGAAGAGGTAACAAACAGACAGACAGACACACTTTCGCATTTATAATTTATTATTAAGTAAGTATATATAAAATATATAATATAACTAGCTTCTGCCCGCGACTCCGTCCGCGTGGAACTCGTTTATATCGTAGCTCCCCCCATATCCCCCAAAGGGATGAAGTGGGGGTGAAAGTTTGTATGCAGCTACGATATAAATGAGTTCCACGCGGACGGAGTCGCGGGCAGAAGTTAGTATATATAATATATAAAGTTATAGTATAGTAAAATAGTATATAGTATGGATAAATATCTACTAGTTTTTTATTCCACTTATTTATTTAACAAAGACACCTATTTGAAGTAGTTTAAAAGTCTAGCTATTTGAATCGCCAAAATAGGTTATAATTATTTAATTGACCAATCTCACGAGTATAAAAACAAGGAATATGAAAATTTATTGAATATCTGTAACTTATTTACCTTGCAGCTTTTACTCCTCTTAGTTCAGCGGACGTAAAGTCACAAATATTTGCGAAGTACGTATTAAATATAGTCATCATGAACACATCAATTTTAGGCAGGATAATCTGTGACTGTGCCTTGAAAAAACCGCCTTCAGTTATTGTGGCGAGTCTTTTTTCACTTAATAATTACCAAAAAACACTGATTATTTATCATAAACAGCGGCCAAACAATGCGAATAACTTTCAATAATCATACTAACGACCTGCACGGTGACGTCACGTTTCGCTCCGCCAATAGCGTTGCGTTTTGGAAATTTGCGAGGGAATTCGAAAAATAGTACTTTTAAACAATTTATTTTATCAATAGAAACATGATAATTTGAAAAAATAATCATGTGTGTATATTTATTAAGCAATATAGATTACACGTGATTTTTTTTGTCCATTTCTAAATCACATGCATATTCCCTATTGGCGCGTTTTTGCTTCAATGTATTTAGTCTGTGGAAAGCGGGAAGGACCTTTTGAGCTAGCTGTCATTGTGATAGAGAACCAACTAACTTTGTATCTTTAAAAGTTATAATAAAAGTATGGAAAGTGCGCATTGTTTTAACTAAAAGACCATCCAAAGACCCCAAAGCGTTGGCTCGAAAGGCGAGCCAATACTATATCTGTGCTTACACGTCTTTATTACAGTAAGAGTAGGTAAGGATGTGTTACGATACATTTGGCTACTTTGGTTACTAGGGTAATTTCGCTGGTTACGCGACCACCTTCGGTTAGCGACCACCTGAAGGAGAAGGTTTTTTCTATTGAAGATAACATCAATTCTACACACCCTATTGAGACAATTACTTGTAAATGCATTTTTTTGTTGTTTTAGAATAGAAATCTACTAAAAAACCGAGAAAATATCCTTTCAGTTCACCAACTCAGCTTAAGTGGTCGCCCACCGGCACATGAAATTAGGTGGTCGCTAACCGGCGAAATGACCTAACTATACGATGCTGACTGTAGGTACCTAAATATATTCTTGAACCAAGAAATTATTTAGGAATGTGTAATGTTAAACCGGAAGCAGCGGCGTGGGTGGGGGGAATCATGTTCATTATAGGTGGTACAATAGGTGGTACAATAGGTGTTAATATAACAGTGGTGAAGCCCCTGTAAGGGTATTGCAAGTGTCTTACATACTAATATTACTAAGTCATTGAAAATAAATTAATTTAAATCTGGGGGCACGGCCGTACCATCCTTTTCTCGAAGCAGTTCAGGGCATTTTCGACCCCCCTATAACTTCGTTGTGGATAAAACTAGAAGCCTGAATTTTCAGTAACCAAGTAGGCATTGTATAAACACAATTTCATTCAATTTGAACCAGTAGTTTAAGAATTATAACTAGTCAAAGTTTCTTAATTTTGTCACTCACTCGCTCACTTACTGAACGACTGACCGATCATCAAAACGGCACTTCTAGCAGACCTATGTTGCCTATATTGCCAAGTTGCAGAATATTATTCAGCAAGCAAATAAAGATTAATAAGAATGCCGGAGACTTATTGGCTCTACGAAATATCTCACAACTTTTTACGGTGGAAGAGTTTCGAGACTTGGCCTCTTTTTTACATGGAATGTTTTTTATGGGCTTAACATAACAAATTAACACGGCCGCTCGAAATTACAATTTTTACCACTATAAACTATTAAACAAGCAATATTTGTATACTGGGTGGAACAGATCGATGGACTTTTAAGCAAATGGGATATAGATCAGGTTTAGTGCTTTACTTCTCACCTAGTAACCATATTAATATTTCTAACGGTTACCGAGATACAACTTGTTAAACTTTGGTGAAAAAAACTGTATGTTTCAACCCTATCCAGCAGATTCAATGAAGTCAGCAAGATTCTTGTGAATTGTGACATGTGTCAATTTCAAATGAAAATAATAACTTTGTATAGTATTAGGGTTGTCACTAAGATAAAATATTTCGATTTTTATGTTTTTTTTTTTCTTTTAAATCCAGCTTCACATTTATAATAGATCGTTTGTACGTCACTTATATAACACTGTCCTTTCAGCTTAGTCCAAGGAAATGTTCCTCCCTGTATATATTTGAAATCACGTTCTCGAAAACGGCTCTAACGATTTCAATTAAATTTGGAATATAGGGTTTTACGGGGGCGAACAATCGATCTAGCTGGGTCTCATGTCTGGGAAAATTCGTTCCGTATTTTCTCTGTATTCAGCCGAGCAGAGCTCGGTCATCCATATAATATTAATTACACCTAATTTATACATCAATACATCAAAAAGTCTTTACATGTCAATCTATATGCTAATAAATATAAATACTACTAAACGGCCCACGCCCTGATTTAAAGGAAGCCCTTCGCTTTCACACAAACTTATTTCACTAATAAATGCCCACTTGTTTGTGGTCAACAGTGACTTGTCTATTTCCAATCAGGGCGGATGTGGTCGCAGTTGATATATGTGCCAAGCCCGAAGGTATTTAACTTCATTCTTTTTTCAAACAATTATAGTGCTAATTGACAGCAGCTTACAGCCTAAAATGGCGTGGCATGCGCGTGTAGTAATGTCTATTTGGTAAAACAGGAATAAGTCAAGCTGAGTTCCTGCGGAGTTTCCAAAGTGGCTAACTTTTGCTTATCAAATATTGCTCGGGTTTATTTGCTTTATGTTATCTCTGATAGTTTTACCCACTTGGACACTTGGGTAGTGATTTCACTGGGATTGTGTGAAGTATAAATATTGTTATTTAGCAGACGCAATTGATTGTTTCATATTTATTTCTTTAGTTCTAGCCCCATACTCCACCGTGTCATCAGCCGTGGCGGAGTTAATCCAAATATCCTGCAGGATTCGAACCCGGGACCGTCAACTTCACGGCCGTCACTACCAACTAGACTTACCCGCCGTCAAATATTGTTTATAACATAAATTGAATATACATCAAGAATCACACAACAAACAAGCTAAGAACCTCGAAAAACATAACTTTCGAGTAAAAAAACCGCACTCCAGTCGGAAAATCCGTTTGGGAGCTACGATACCCCAGACAAACACACAGATACACATGTTAAACGTATCACACCCTTTGTTTGCGTCAGAGGTTAAAAACTGACACAAAAATAATATAAATAATAAAAATATACAGGCTGTATCAAAAATAGGGTGTTAACCGATCAAGGGTAGGTATGTTCGGTAGCGTATTGCGATTCCAAAAATGCATTTGTTTTTTTTTTGTTTACATTGAAGTGTTTGTTTTTGTTTACATCACACATCGTCATTCGACATCAAAAACGTAAAAGCTTCACCTGCGTGTCAAAAAAACATACACAAAACATTTGTTTCCATAACACAGCTGTGCACGCAGTGGTTGAAAATGAAATAAACCCTCCCACCCTTCACCTTCGCGGGGGAACGTTATCATACACAAGCCATGTCAACAAAAACAAAGACTATAATGTTAACAAAACCAAAAATATCGATGCAAACAAAAATAAACAGAAAATAAAACAAACAAACAAGTGCATATTTGGAATCGCAATGCGCTACCGAATACGCCCTTATACATTGGTTTCCCGCCTCACATACCTCAAAGTTCCTCTAAACTGTGTTATCAAATAGTTTAAAATATACGCTGATTTTATTTGCAGCATTTTACTCTGACTCCGAGATATCTTTTAATTTCAACATTTCCGAACGAGAAGCTCTAAGAATGCGGGCAGACGTACGAGCTAAGTTTGTTGCACATACATAGGTAAGCCGGTGGTCAGTCTCACTAGACAATTTGCATTCCAATAGGCAAATCCTCCTTTAGGGTCCTATCCTCCTTTACCACGCCTCTGTGCAGACACTTTTTTATTTCGGGAATGGCTTTTTTGGCCGTATTATAAATATATGTTTTGTTCATGTGGGATTGGTCCTGTTTGATGACTTCGTATGGTGCTGGCTGTTAGATGATGATAAGCAACGATCGAACGTGGTTTGAATAGTTTTAGAAAGGTGAATTCAGTTTGTAAGACGATCAGAACGAATAAAGACGTACACTTTATGTAAATAACTAAGATTATATATAGTCCTCGAATTTCCCTGCCTCCCATTCTACATTCATACTCATTTGTATCAATCTTTAGATGAGGACACACCGTCATTTTAACTTTATGGAGTCTTTTAATAATGTATTGTTTGACTGGCCTGAGGTATAAAGCTGAATACCTGTTTAAGATTCTGTCAAACAACGAAATAAAGATCATCTGAAAATTATTATTCAAACATTATTGGGGAATAACGAAAGCCCACCGTCTCCGCTGGCACAGTCACGTCGAAAGGATGGAGGAAGATCGGGGCGCCAAACGACCTATATCTGTGCCATCCAGTAGAGCGGGGCGGTGACCGTCGGGTGTCCCAGGTGTCGGTGGAACGATGTCGTCGAGCAAGACCTGCGCGATCTTCAAGTCATGAACTGGCGGGAAATGGCGCAAGATCGCGGCAAGTGGCGACAACTCGTGTACGAGGACAAGCCTCGCTTTGGGTCGGTGAGCAATTGTAGTTAGTTTAGTTATCGATTCGATTTTTCTTTCCTACTCCACACTATTACGTATACTATACACACATCAGCATATTGCAGTCCACCGCTTGACGTAGACGTTTCACGTAAATGCCTACCGTGTTAATAAGTCAGTGTGACTGCTCGCAACACATTGATATGAATATCATATTGGAGTGTGAGGTGTCGTGTCAGATAGGCCTCCAAAGTCGCCGTTTAGACGAATATTCGGGAGTTGCCATGCAACTCGGAAATTCGACAATGTTTGTAGGGTCTGGGACTTGAACTTCAATGGGGGTCGAAGTTGCACCACGTCTGTAGGAATTACCCACCGCTACCCTACACGTGACCCCTGGGTGGTGCTAAAAGTGCAACAACCTGGCAACCGTACTGTCTTTTCGAAGATCTCACGGTTCTAAATACACGTATTTGCCATACGATAAATAAATAAATAATATCCGTCCGAGTTTGAATAACGAATGTCCAACATTGTTGCATTCACAACTTCGTCGTCGTAAATAACATTGAACCGCACTACATTTTTTCACGCAGCTCCGCCCGCCTATAAATTGGTAAGTCTGGCCGACTTAAAGTGTCGCAAGTTGAAGAGCACAGCATATCGAGCTTATATTAACGACCGAACGAGACAACGTTTAAGGGATTTGAGTTGCCAGTTTAAACTCGTGGAAGGTACTAGTATAAACACGCACGCTGCTAACACGTGGGGGTTTCTCTCAGAACTTGTTTGATTGTGGCACCTTTTCCGGGCTGTTGCATGCTTTATTTGGTTGTTTTGAAACTTTACACATGAAGTAATCTTCATACTTCAGCCTACGCTTATTGACTTGTGTTTCAAGCTTTCAAGTTAGAGAAGAGGCCTAATTGTATAGGCAAATAATACGTACAATTAAGGCACGCTTAATGGGTAGGTAAATGAAATGTGAGACCCGTGATATCCAAATAGAAACTACGATTTTGCGGCGCGTGCTGTGTAAAAAAACATAACCTGCTAGAGGTGTATAGCTTCCCTTTTCTATGCTTCCTATTAGTTACCAATTTATTTTATTGTACTACAAAAAAATCAGTTATTTTCTTGTTTCGTTTTAATAAAGGATGTTTTTTCAATAGAAACTTGCGGGGGTTACCCTGCGAATGGGCGTTAGAAACTTAGGACATATCAACTGTCATTTTAACCATAAAAAATAACAGAAGGTATTTCGTAACCTTCGAAAAGTTACGCGATTGCTGTAGGACCTCCAACCGGTTTGTTTACACTACGACGGTGGCAAATAAGCCTATGGCCTGCCTGATGGTAAGCGGACACCATTACCTATGAATATTGGTGACTCCGCAAAAATAACAAACGCTATAAACCCTTTCTTTCTTCCCTTATATTAAGTATTTGAATGCGCCCTCAATATACGTATTCAACTGTCTGTCACTATGTGACTAAACAAGCATCTAATTTTAGCAAACTTTATCACGTATAAGTACTTTTACATGTCACACAAACTTTGGCTTACACTATCTAGGATGTCCTGGTACAAACTTGGACCGAGTCACGTTCCGCGCTCTGATTGGCTCCCGGTGGGCTCCTCGCCGCTGTGTCTACTGTCTATGCGAAATCAACCGAGTTATTAGAAAGAAAGATACATTTTATTTGGTATAAAACAATAGCACGTATGCATACAAATATTTCACAGCACGAATGCCACTCACCATAATGTCATGAAAATCACGTCGCTGATTTTCTGATCAACCAGGATGAAGCTGATTAGTAGAGCAACCACGACTTGCACTTGCACTATGGTGTAATGTCTATCGTGCCGGGCAAATATCTAGATACCACTATTAGTAGGGCATTTATATATTTTTGTCAATGACACCTAATGGACATCTTGGCGCAATGTGATTCAGGCTTGATTCAGGCTTTACTCTGTGATCTTTATCTTTGTTATAATTTTTGAACATTTCTATTGACACCATAATATTGTATTTCATTTTGCATCTGTGAGACCGTGTATATAGACAGGCGGCGTAAGCGGCGGCACGGAATCCGCGTCGGAACACGCGCACACACAGTCATATAATGGCGCCGCATAGGATGGTAAAATTGGTAATGCCCTCAGCGTTTCCATACTCGCCTGACAGCTCGCGTCTCACGCCGCCTCGCGTCCCGTTATTTCGTAAACGCCCCTTTATAACACCAAAGCACGTTAACAGTTACCGGACGTCTATTCTCATCAAATGTCATGTTACCATTTTCATCTCTCGACATAGGTATAATAATAATAAATCAGGCTATATAGGTCCCACTGCTGGGCACAGGCCTCCTCTCATGGATGAGAGGGAACGGGCAGTTGTCCCCACGCTGGCCCAATACGGGTTTATCGACATAGATATATTAACACCAAAATATTTTTGTTTGACATTTCATTTTGCATCCGCGATGCTGCTGAAGGGACGCCCACAGACCCGCCTGAAAATAGGCTATTCCCGTCCAAGGGACTGCACAGATTTCTTCACAAATATTCCTTTGATTTCCACGAAAATAGGACTGCAATAGCGAACTTTGATGAAAATGTAAAGTAGGTCAGTACGTAATCCAAGCGCTATACGTAGAATATTGTGTGTGTTTGCTAACGCAATATGTTTCCGTTAAAGAGATTCCATTGGCTTTCACGAGCTTCTAGGGATACAGAAAATAAACGATAAGTGACTTTGCCAACCGCAGGACGCAAAACGGCTTTCTTGTTACGTTAAACGGTTGGAAGGCTTCTACAAAAGAATATGCACTGCTGTAAAAAACTGAGTTCTAAAACTTTTGTTAACGCCTGACAGTTTACATGTAGTGGCATTCCAGGGGACCGATTTTTGACTTTCGAGCGCTCGAAAATCAAATAAAAGTAAATACGTTTGTAGTGTCAAAATGGCAGGCACTTACTTTCTACCAATAGAATTTAATACGAGTGGTCAATACCACTTGTTTTTAACTTTTCTATCGCTATTTCAAAATAGCATTTCATAATTTTTTACAGTTTTCGAGTGAAAGAGTCGAGCGCTCGAAAGTCAAAAATCGGTCCCCAGTATTTGCTAGTATAATTCTGAATTGGAAAACATTAACGTTTTGGCGAGCGACTATTACTGAATCTCAAAACTAAACTCTCAGCTCAGAAAAAAATATCAAGCAAGCATTACGAACAACCTAGTGAAGCCGGTTTATAACATAACTCAAGCACACATATACAAACTAAGGTAACTTAACAGTATATTATCAAGCTGGGGACCGATTTTTGACTTTCGAGCGCTCGAAATCAAAAGCGAGCGGTAGAAAATATTCGCACACGAAAATTAGTCACTCTTATTTTCGCATGAACCCAATAATAGCTATTTTTGAAATTATCACTAAGAAGGCTAGTGATTGGCTATCGATACTTTTGCGTTTCGTTGTATGCAAAAAGTAGATAATTACCGCTTTTTTTAATTTGAATTTTCAACATACCTAATATACAGAATAGTACTTTATTGGAAGTTGTGTATCTATAATATAGTCAATTTATTAATTTTAAATATATTATGCGTTTCATAACAGAAAAAAAAACAAAAGTAAGTATAGTGAGTTGTTAACGAAACGCTATTTGCTATTGTAAACGAAACGCTTATTTTCCCGCCAATAGACTAACGATCTTGGCTTTCAATTCAACCACGAAATACGGCAAGAAATAAAATATAATCGTAAACCAGCCAATTAGCATCGAATCAATATATTTTATTTAAATATATCTATCTTTTAAATTAATAGTCAGTCCAAAACTAAATAGGTACGTAAGTGAAGTGTAAACATTTTCTACCGATATAATTGAATACGAGTGGTCAATACCACTAGTTTTTCAATTTTCTATCGCTCGTATTTCAAAAATAGCATTTCATCGTTTTTGACCGTTTTCGAGTGAAAGAGTCGAGCGCTCGAAAGTCAAAAATCGGTCCGCTGGTCTATGCTGATACATTCAGATGTAATCTATGAGTAATGATTCCAAGCATAAAACATCCCTACACATACAAACTAAACCATGTACGTGTCGCAGCGCTGTCAAAATCGCACGTTTTGAGTTCTATAACTTATCCACGACGGAACGACAGGCAGGGGAAGGCCAAGAAGACACTATTTCGAACAAATAAAGGAGAAAGTTAAGGTCGGGTCATATCAGAAAGTAAAGGAAATGGAAGAGGACAGAAACGGTTGGCGATAGCTCCACCGACAAGAGTGCTACTCTTAAGTTACAGAAGAACCTATCCATAAACGGGGCATTGCGCAACAAATGTTTTGCAGTAATTAGTTGCCTGGCATATTTATCAACCTTGTGCCTATATTATTCTCACAATATACCGATTGAAAGGTGTCCACGAGCGGTGCCGGCTGCCGTCCGTTGTTCATGCTAATGAGCAAAACGCCGATATGACGAGCCGGCCCATCTGCACGCTCACACAAAAAATCTCTGTCGTCAGCGTCACGTATACATTCACCAAATGATAAAAAATAAACAACTTGGAAAAGATTTAACTCCCCCAACATTTTCATTTCAAAGTTCAATATTTCAAATCTATATTTAAGAACCATCTCGACCACGTCAGCTTTTGGGCAAAAAACCGCATTCAAATTGGTCCATTCGTTTTAAAGCTACGATACCACAAAGAGCCACGCAGATACACACACTTCAAACTTATAATAACACCCCTCTTTTTACGTCAGGGGTTACAAAGAGATACTTAAATACGTCATCATCATTACGTCCCCCCCCCACCAGTGCCAAAATGATCGGTCCTGCGCCACCCGCATCCAGCGGACTCCCGCGACTTTTATCATCATCAGGTCATCAGTCCAACTTGTCTACCCACGCTGCGTATTCCGGTACGTGGTCGCCACTCGAGAAACTTTCCGCCCCAACGGCCATCGGTTCTACGTGCAAAATACTTACCTTAGTTATATTAACTCGCAAATGCTTGAACATCCAAATTAAACAAATTTAAATACAAGCAAGTAAGCCTAGAGCTCTATTCGGCAAATAAGTTACAGTTCGGGAGCGCCCAGTTGTAATACAGTCACAGGCTTTAGACTCGGCCCGCGAAAGCTTGCTTCGACGTATTTAAATGTATTGAAATTACATAAACATCGACGTGCCGTTATTAGTTTCGGCTAGCGTTTGTTTATTTATACGACAGGTATGGTTGAAATTATTTTATACTTTGATAAAACTGTTATTGGATCTTGGGCGGTAGAAATGCTTAATGGACTACTTTGATTAAATTCCGCCAACTCAAATAATCTCAAACATACAGTCCAGTCCATTAATAAGTATCATTAATACGCTTATAATATGTACCGAAACCTTAATTCGCCGGCATTGAGAGACATGGTATACATTTTTGACTAAGTTGTATACGTCCATAATTTCTCCACATGGCTGTACAAATATATTTATTCATAAAAAAGTGAGAAAGGCTTTCTCTGTTAGTCTCTATGACATTGTCATAAGCTTGAATTTCCCCTGGCCTGTGGAAAAAGATACTGATACCTGTAGTGAAGTTAAAATCAGAAATCAACGGCGTAATATGTAGTTAACGATAGACAAGAGTTCCTTTCACATTTATAATACTAGTACTGAGTGGTTCAGGCATGCGGCTGTCAAGCGGCGGCCGTGGGTTCGAATCCTGGCTCGTAGCAATGAGTTTTTGGAGCTTATTTACGAAATATTAACGACTAGCTGTTGCCCGCGACTTCGTCTGCGTTGACCCGGGATAAAAAATATTTTAATCCAGGCTATAAAATATCTTCGTGCAAAATTTCATCCAAACATCTAAATATCCAAACTTTTGCATTTATAATATTATAATAGTTCAAAACGCGCTTAAAGGGCCTTTGACGCCTCACGACACCGTGGGTCTTAACTTCATAAGTTTACTACCCAAAAACTAGCCATTTAAATTACGTAATCCTAAATTGACAACAGTGATAACTTACTGAGTGTGCCGGCGTTTTCGCTTCAAGACGGGCCATTAACGGTCAAAAGTAGGGTCAAGTCAAATGTCGAGTACCAGTTCCATCGTCGAAGGCATCGTGGAGGCTTGCCGCCAGCCCGCCCGGCCACGTTGTAAGTGTTCACTCTTCGCTGGTCTCCAAACTCGATAGAATCTGACACTCGCGCCTAGCGCGGACAAATACTAATATCTGAACACTGGACTATAGCGTTTCCAAGCAGATTCCACTTATATTTTAAACAAACTAACATCAACCCGGCTCACAAAGTTAGGTTAAGCACCCAGCCGGCATGCTTTTTCTGTCCAACCATGAACCTATAATACTCTGGACAGGCTGTACGTGATGCCACAGTGAGGGACGGAAAGGCTGCTATGCAGCTAAATTAAGAACTGGTCTTAAACTGGCTGATGACTTGCCATAAATAACCTACTTAATTTGGACGGGTAATGGTTTATGTGCCACAACTTCATACTAAATGAGTTGTGGCAAATAAAAACAAGTGGAACTATGACAAGGACAATGAATGATGTTTCCCTTTCGGTCGCACTTATCGAGATTTGTATGCTACCAGCTGGCTCACACGTGGTATTATTATTACCATAGCCTGTCCAGAGTATTTTAGGTTCATGTGTCCAACTGACAGCCCAACTGTCACTTTTTACTTTTTTAATAATTCTGATTTTCAGATTCAGATTAATTTACTCACAATATAAGATTACATTATAAATTACATTACATGTCAAATTAAAAGAATCCCTATTGTGATATTTGTGATCGTCAACAACATACAATAACATTCAATAAAAGTAATTGGAAGAATAATAATTAATAACTAACAATTATAAGAATAAGAATAGTTTATTTACCAAAAATAAATTTAACAATTTACATGATTGGTGACTTCCACACTAGGCACAGCCTTTATCGTGGGAGTCGGGATCGCTTACGAGAGTTACAGGATATCATGCGGCGTTATACAACAATTACTTATTAATTATTGAAATATAACTATGTCCACTTAATTTAAATTTATGTCATATGTTATAGCATATTCCGCCGGTGTTGCCATGGGAATAATACTAGGGCCCTTCACACGGGCCCGAACAGTAATATTGGTAGGATTAGCTTTTCGGTGAAGGAAAACATCGTGAGGAGGTTCCGTAGTCAACAAGGAACCCTTATAGTTTCGTCATGTTCGTCTGTCTGTCCGTCTTCGGGTTGGCTCATTAACCGTTACTACTAGAAAACTGTGATTCGGCATGGGTATATAAATCAATCACGCCGACAAAACAGTAGGTATAATAAAATCTTAATTTTTTTTTCTCGTTAAACCCATGGTGTGGGGTATCGTTGGATAGCTCATTCAAAAACATTATGGGTTTTTTATAATCATTTTTCAAATCAGTAATTCGTTTGCGAGATATTGGGCTTTAAATTTAATGTTGTAATGAACCTCATTTTTGTTCGAGTCATGTGTTCCCCCCCCTGCCGGCTAAATAGCTACTACTGGGGATGTGAAAAAAATTGTGGTAGTAGTACATAATCTAATAAACTATCACGAACAAGTAGGCATAAGTATATAGTTACCAAGTAATAGTCGACCAACTTATTGTGTAGGTACATGGAAAGGCCAAGTTTCGTACAAATTCGGCCGACGCAACCTCACCGCACGTCGATGTAACTAAGACAGACAAGCAACTATACGGAACCCTACACTGCGCGTGGCCCGACACGCACTTGGCCGGTTTTTTTTTTTTGGTTTTTTTCAATAGGCATAAGAAAACTACATGATTAATGAACCTGGTCACAAAATCTCAAAAGAATCGGTTGAGAAATGCGACCTGTAGACGAGAACAGCCGGACAGACAGACATCATCGGACATACTAACGAAAGAATTATTGCCCAAGCTGAAACGGAGGACTTCGTTCGCTTCGCTCGCTCGTTCAGTTAGTATGGATTAATTTCCTATGACATTATTTATACTAAACTGGACTTAACGGGGTTTTCTGATTTCAATGGCTTCACGTGAAGCCGTTGAAATCAGAAAACATCGTAATTTCAACCGGGACGACGGTTTTAAGATTTCATCTTCGTGGGATCCTATCATAAGTAAATGCCAGCGTCAAAAAACATCGTCCGTTATATCACCGGATATTATTAGTGTTGTGTGTCGGCCGGGTGACAACCCTAGTGTACAAGTGGTTAATAAAGACCAAATGCGGGTAGTTCGGAAAACCCGCGCAGCAAGAATATTTTGATACCCGCTCAAGCCAGTTGTCCCGTGACCATGGATGTTGCAACACATCCGAAACGTCGGGAGACCTCAGTGAGGTAAATAAATAAGTTAATTATACGCGATTAAGTCCCGTTTAGTATAAATAATGTGTGAGAATCGTGAAAGTTTAAAAATCAATATAATTTCCTCAGACTAGGCCACTTCCGTATTTTTCTCATAAAAATCGTCTATTTACAAGTGTCTGTCAATAGAATCCGTTAGGAAGATGCGGCGGCGAGATAGACGAGGCGACCCTCGGTCGCCATTTACATGCGACCCTTCGATGAAATGCCGTCGTAGATGGGGGCAAGACTGCAAATATCATTATTAAAACAAACTCTAATATAAAAACATTTGTAAGTCACAATTTATATCGATAAGCACGGCCAGTGTGATTCAGGCGTAATCTTAAACATTATATCTTAAACATCCGAAATAATAATTAGTTTTCATACTATGATATTATTATCAAATTTCGCGAGTTGGTCCGTGTGCGCGCAAAGAGCACAGCATATCGAGCAAGCAGTAGCGAGTGAACGAGACAGCAGTTTTAGGTAGCTACTCCCCTGATAAAATAACAGTTGGCACGCGGTTCTTACAAAAACCTATTTTTTTTGCCGCGGTACAGTCCGACTTCCTCCGCAAAATTCATACAAATGCAAAAACTTATTCTAAGATAGATTAATTTAAAGTTTCAATATGTTCCTAAGTTTTGTTTTATTTCATAACAGACCCCGTATCATAGTCGGCCTTATCAAAGGATAAGTGATAAGATAGGAGCGTCGTCTCGTTCTATCGAACGGTGTCAGCCAGTCACGGACCCTCTATCCTGTCACTTATCGTGTGATAAGGAGAAGAAGCCGCTTAAAAAAAGCCAAATTACACTGACTTTACCATAGCCTATAGATTTCAAATTTTAATAATAATAAATCAGCCTATTACGTCCCACTGCTGGGCACAGGCCTCCTGTCATGGATGAGAGGGAACGGGTAGTACTCCCCACGCTTGCCCAGTGCGGGTTGGGGACATCACATACACCTTTGAATTTATTCGTGGATGTATGCAAGTTTCCTCACGATTCCTTCACCGAAAAGCTAACGGTAAGTATTAAAAAAGTTAAATAATCGAAACAAAGGAGCGCAGTCAAACTCTCTGTTAACTAATCTAATTTTGTTTTTTACATAGGTTTAGACGTAGAAAATATTTAGAGGACTACCGCGGCACGAAATGCAAGTTTTTGATGAAGCGCGCGCAGATGGGAAGACTACCTGAGGCTCTAGTATAAGTTTTACCGAAACAAAACTTTACGATCGCGTTTGCGTTTTACCCTCAATTTGCATGGGATTTGATAGCTGAACGCGGACGCGGTCGTAACGTTTTGTTTCGGTAAAACTTAATACTAGAGCCTCTGAGGGGTAAACACGTTTAGGGTAAGGACCAAACTATTGGCCAGTAGTTAGCCTGTTTAGTCGCTAGTTAGCCATACAAACCGAAGAAGTGAAAAAAGTTCTGTTGTCACACAAAAATAAACCATAGAATTGTTTGGTTAATTTTCGTGTCACAATGGAAAACGTTCTTGAAAATTTTATGGAGTGAGTTAAGCTGGCCAAGAATTTGGTCCTTACCCAAAGTTTCGAACGAGAGTTCGACTATTCAACTGCCATTTTCCTATACAAAAATGGCATTTAGATCTACCTCTACTTGACGCGCGTACAATGTACGTGATCGACTATCTGAGAGGTAATTACGTTACGTTCCGAACGCGCGTTAGGACAATTGAACTGTCATTTTTAGGGTTCCGTAGCCAAATGGCAAAAAACGGAACCCTTATAGATTCGATTGTTTCTCTTTTTAACTGCTTTGTTTGTGTGAGGTGTGCAATAAAGAGTATTTGTATTGTATTGTATTGTATTCGTCATGTCTGTCTGTCTGTCTGTCTGTCCGTCCGTATGTCACAGGCATTTTACTCGAAAACTATAAGGTGTATTTAAATAAAATTTTCAGGATAGGTGTATTTTGTTAACCGCTACATAATTATGTAACTAAATTACAAAAAAAAAATTTTTTAGGGGTGCACTCCATACATAAAACTGAAAGTCAAAAATTGTATTTTTCATTGCAAGCCCACGTGTGGTACATCAATCGATAGGCCTTTCAAAATAAATATAAGGTTTCTCAGCAATTTTTTTGATTAAGTGAATAGAGTCGGAGATAATCTCCTCGAAAGTCACTAAAATTGTGTCCCCCCCCCCTCTAATTTTTGAACCGTATATTTTAAAAATATGAAAAAAATCATGCTCATAGGGCTTGTTAAATTCTCTCAGCGAAAATTGTTTTGAACAAGATCGGATCAAAGGTTTTTGAGATATTTCTAAAAAACTGCCTTCCTTAAAGAAAAGGACGTAATAGTGCCATAAGATTTTAGTAACGATACAACCTTTTTAATAGGCACGCAACCCTCGTTGTGCGTGGTCCGACACGCACTTGGCCGCTTTTTCCATATAAAAAGTGACATTTAGATCAACCTGACGCGCGTACAATGCGTTACGTGATCGACCTGCTGGACTACCGTATCTAACGTTTCTCCTTTCGAGATCACGAGGTCCATATCTGTATCGAGTTAGCGCAGCAGGCAGCTGTCGTCAGGGAATTTATCAGTGATATTGCCATTTTTTAGGGTTCCGTAGACAGCAAGGAACCCTTATAGTTTCGCCATGTCCGTCTGGCCGTCCATCCGTCCATCCGTCCGTCCGTCCGTCTGTCCGTCCGTCTTCGGCTTAGGTCAGTACCCACTAGAAAACTGTAATTCGGCATGGGTATATAAATCAATCACGCCGACAAAACAGAAGAAAATAATCTTGAAATTTTTGGGGTACCTCCCCCTACATCTAAAAGTGGGTATGTATTTTTTTTTCTCGTTAAACCCACAGTGTGGTGTCCCGGGTAAATTGAAGTTCGATTTTCAAAGATTTCAATACGAAATTCATTTAATTGTGCCTAAAATTGCCGTTTTTTCTAAGCAATTCGTAACTCCATACAAAACAGCTTTCAGTTAAAAATATATAATAAAAAATCTATTCGCATTAGTTTATAAAAAAATCATGGCCATAATTTAGCATTGAAATATCCCTCACAATGGTATAATAGTAGATTACTGCAGAGGCCGTGAAGTAAGGGATTGCTGGACGAGATTAGGGTAGACGGCCGAGTCGTAGACGAGGCCGAATACAACGAGTCCAGCAATCCCTGTTCCGGCCGAGGATTGTATAGTACTTTTCTCAAACGATGTGAGGAAATATTAAAATGAAAATAAATACTAGATAATCAATTAAATAATAGGTAATTTGCGCCTTTTTTATTTTTTAAACATGCCATTTGAACAAGCCGTTCGAGCACCATGTTTAACCGCACATAAAGTATAGTACCATAGATTATTTTTATTTTTTTTATGAAGCAAGTATGCTTACAGTGTCTAGTGGTTGTTGGCAGTATGTAAATTTTCCTTTGTCAGTTTAATATTAGTAAGCAAATTTAAAAAGTTAGAGTAGCGGACAATAATGGTTTTACTTAGGGTTTTCATACATTACTTCTTGGCGTCAGGCCAAGAAGTAATGTAGGGAGCCATAAACAAGAAACTTCACGTCTTCATTTCGTGATATTAACGCGTACATTTCCGAGCATGTTTGAGAAAATTATATTGTAATCACATGAGTAGAGCCGGAGCAGCTAACAACTTTCGGAACAGTTCTCGTACACGAGCGGAGCCGCGCAAGTAGCTAGTTTAATAAATAGGCAGAAGGTGCCTTTGATAATATCCACTTGACTTACAAACAATCTTAAGTATTTGGAAAGGATAAGATCTGAACAGAGCAAAAGTTACTGAGGTGTAATTTTGGATATCAGCAGGTTTTGATCTACCTTTTGTTTGTTAATTAAGTTGAGTTAACTTTGAAAGTTTCTCGCCCAGAAAACTGATGAATGATCATCCAATCAATATATAAGTATAACTATATGTCCATTGAAATAGTACATTACTACAGAGGCCGGGAAGTAAGGTGTTGCCGGCCGAGTACATATAGACGGCCGAGCGTAGCGAGGTCGGATAGTTATGAGGCTGGCAACCCAACGGGTCTCTCGTCTCGCCGCGCCCGAAACGTGACACTTCGAAGCCCATTATGAAGAACACAACGTCAATATTTCATTGCATGTTTGAGAAAAGACTTTTCCTCTTCATGATATTAGTATAGTAGTATAGATAAGCCTAGGTATAGTATAACGACACACTTGAGTCAGATCGCTTACGGACGCTTTTCAATATTTATATTTAAACCCATTTTAGGCCCAAGTAACGCTACGTGTGCTACGCCGTAGCTTAAGCAGCCTTTTTTCGCTTCGTAGCGAAAATCGCTCGTAGAGGCACGACTAATGGGCTTTAAGGGTGAGGCCAGACAAGCGTAATTTGCGAGCTGTGAGTTGCGTAAATTCGGTTCGCCCATAGATGAACTTTTCGGTTTGCCCATATAAGAGCGGACCGAAATTACGCGACTCACAGCTCATAAATTACGCTCGTCTGGCCTCACCCTAAATCCCAAGTATTCCAAACTCACGACCCATCATAAATTGTGCAATTTTATACCTAAGAGTAGCTACGTTACGCATCGTAGCTTTGCTACGGGTGCTACGCGCTACGAGCCGCTACGGCGGCGGCGCGGCGATTCCTTTCTATACGCAAAGTGTGACGCGTCTACGAGCAGACAGCTTGAGAGATTGCAATCCGGAAATAATTTCTCAAATCCGGATTTTCGGATAATGGTTCGGCCAAAATCCGGACTTCGGATTAAATCCGGATTTTAGGGAGGTTTTTTCTCAATACTAGAAAAAATAAACAAACAACTGAAACAACCAAAAAAAGTTATCAGTCTTTTTAATAAACAAATAACGCAAATTTTGGAAACTGCACATACATAAATAAAAATTTTCTAAAAAACAATTAAAATAATTAAACACGTCTTTATACAGCGTGAAGTTTATTGACAATTTCCCAAAAAAAATGTTAAAAACATTAACGCGTCAAGTCTTGAGTCGTTCAACCGCATTCTTAAGGTTACATAGCATTATAGCTGCCGAAAATCTATTAGAATACTTATACAGTTTTAACACTAATATTATAAAAATCCGAAAATCCGGATTTAGGTTTAAAAGATTTTGAAACGGATCGTGAAATCCGTTGAAAATCCGGATTTTCGAACTTCGAATAATCCGGATTGCAATCCCTACTTGAGAGGCGTGTTCCTGGCAGTGAAAGTTTTAGGTGACTATGGCGGCGGCGGAAAACGCCATAGTCGCCTGATAGCTCGCGCGTCGTGTCGCGCAACATTACGCATAAGAGCCCGTTCACATGAATAGGCGAATAGTGACGAATCAAATTCATTATTCAAATTCTTTAGGAGGTAGGGCACAGCGAAATGTCATCCCGCTCGAATTTGGAGCAGCCCTACTGGGGAAGTACCTCCGCCTTGCGGAAGACCACAGCCATAATAACACTACTACTTGCTCTGTAGTAGTGTTGTGTTCCTGGAGGTGAGCAAGGTCGCCAGAGCTCCCGAGGATGCGTTGTGTTGAGAGCGAGGGAATTTGTTCCTTCAGCTGTCAACACGGCGAATCCTCAAACATGTCAAGGGTCAGCAATGCTCATGTTACTCCTTTGGAGTTGAATGCGTCTATAGGCTGCGGTGTCCGCTTACCACCAGGCGGGCCTTACGCTTGTTTGCCACCGTCGTTGTATAAAATAAAAAAAAGACCGGAAGGCACTCCGGGAGTGCCGGCAGAAGTGAAAACTCAATAACATTGTAACAGTTTTTCGATCAGGTCACGTGACATCTTACGGTGTCACCCTAAAAATGAATTTGACGCAAATTTATAAACAATTATCAATTTATTTATCGTATGGCGGTTACACACTGGTTATATATACAGATATACATTTACAATTAAGAATTAAAATTTACAATTTTGCAGAATTATTTAGGCGGACGGGCCGCGGGGGCGTTGGGTGCGAGGGGCCGCCGGATCGCCCGTCGGCGCGCCGACGGGCGGCGGCAAACACGATACCAATTTGTTTTTGCCATTGCCAAATATTTTTCAAAGCTTTATCTCTTTACGTCTAAATTCGAACTATTCGAATTTGCAAGAACGGCAGACGGCGGTGGCGACCAAAATATCAATTTGTTTTTGCCGTTGGTAAATATTTCTCTAAGCTTTATCTCTTTAGGAATAACGCCCAAATTCGAACTATTCGAATTTTCTCAATAGCAAAACGGTGAAGGACGCGTTGGTATTATTACAAATTTATTTGCAGAATATGCTACTGCAAAAAGTGTTTAACGGCTTTATACTCTTACTAATAGCGTTCAGTTTTGAATGAAGTCGAATCGGCTAGCAGCAAAAAGTGACCTCCTTCACATCTGACGTCACAAAACTCTGTCGCGTATTTAACAATTTTTCCCCATCCCAAAAAGTGCTCAGCGCCGCTAAAGAAGTTTTCACTTCAAAAACTTCCTCCTAGCGTTTTTCCCGGTAGTGCCCTCAACGAGAACGGGATCCACTTTGGCACCTAATCCCAAAATTCGGCGAAGGCACTAGTTTCACAAAAGCAACTGTCCATCAGACCTTCTAACCCAGAGGGAAATCTAGACCTTATTGGAATTAGACCGGTTTCCTCACGATTTTTTCCTTCACCGAATAGCCAGTGTCAAATATCAAATGATAGCAACACACATACGTACGTATTAACATACGTTTTGAAAAAAAACCTAGTAATACGAGCCGGGGTTCGAACCCACGACCTCCATTGAAAGTCGCCTTCCTTACCGCTCGGCTACTGTGACGAATCAAATTACCTCCATAATTAATACTATTCTGAATTACCATTTCTTCTTAAATACAATAGAGTTGTATTTAAGAAGAAATGGTAATTCAGAATAGTATTAATTATGGAGGTAAGGAGCGGTAAGGAAGGCGACTTTCAATATTTAACTTTTAAATATATTTTAAGATCTCAGAGTGGATTTTTAACAAAAACAAGGCAAAATAACAAATCACAACTATTTTATTCAATGTTCTAATAAATCTCACAAGGTCAAAGGAACAAATCTCACTTTCGAATAACGAATACACAATGAAAACAGCAGATAAGGAACGATACCAAAATTGCTCACGCGAACACGACGGCAGCCGAAGGCAAAATGTACAGAACAGCGGCTTGCACCGCTTTTTATGCACTACGCGGGGTGGGGTTGACTTGGTGTTGCCAACACGGCTTCTCCTGACTAGAGGTCGTCCACGACCTCTTGAGTAACATCGACGGAGCTTGCGGTGCCCGCAGTAGATGGCTGCGAGACTGGTACTTGGCTCGCGCAGAGTTCTGGTGGGCTGGTGGTGCTGTCCGACGCGTCCAAGGTCAAATGTTGAGGGGCAGCCGGCTCCGAGCAGCTCGTACCAGCTTCAGGTGCGAGTTCCGTCGGAGCTTCACCTGGGCAGTCACCAGTGTCATCAGCTGGAATTAGAGAGAGCAGTCGTTATAACACCGGCTTACATCCTATTTCAACCACATCAACCATGTACATTGTAATGTTTTATCAATAAATCTTTAGCTGGTTATGAAACATGTGTTTTGATTTCCTTTTTAAATCTCTTGACTAAATTAAGGCTTTTGGTACGTATGAGAAACATATAAGCACAACGCTTACGAATGCTTAATACATAAGAAATATACTGCCCTGTTACTGTTTTGTCTCTCTCCAAACCAACGTCAGTAAGTTCACATCGGTAGACTCGTTCAGAGCAGCATGCATCGGGTATGTGGCTCGATCGCAACGACGTAATTTAATTCACTCGCATTACACACAGTATCCGACGAACGGTTAAACTCGACCTACGAGTTGGACAGTGACGAACACGTAGCTACGACCATAGGTATGTATACGGTCGTCAGGTGACGAACACCTACACAGGACCGTTAGGCAAGACGATGAAGTATATCAGGTCTATACCCACCTGTGGTATGCCCGAATGCAGTAACAATGTATGCTTGTTAGGGTATTCCGACGAACGGATAGGCTCGACGTACGAGCTAGACCAGCGACGAACGCATGATCAGCAGGCGACGAACGCCTCTCAAAACAAGATAAGTTAGGTGATGACAAACATCATGTCTAAGCTTACCGCTGAAAAAGGCAGCGCATGTCTCGGGGCACCACTCGCCACGCCAAGGGACCATGTATTGTGACGCTGCTTGCGTCTTTTTCCCGCGGCTGCCGCTGAGTAGTCTCAGCCCGTAGCGTCCGCTTGGCAAGATGTCCACCACCTTGTAGGGCCCCCGCATTCCCGAGTCAAGTTTTCCTGTAGACTGAGAATGCTTTATCACAAAAACAAGATCATCAAGTTGGAACTCTCGTGGTGGTTGTCGCTGCTTATTAGCCCGTTCATCTTGTCTGACCTGGTTCTCGCTCAAGAGCTGGCGAGCTCTGTTTCTGGATACTTCACGCATGGCATCTCTGTTGGGGCTCCCGCTTTCGATAGCAACATCACGAATCAGGGCTCGAATCAAGGGCGTAGTTCCATCGGTTCCTATCAATAGATTAAGCGCCGACGCCTGAGTTGTCTTTTGCTTGGTTATATTCAAGACGAGTTGCAGCTTCCATAACGTACTGGACCAAGCCGCATTCCGATGATTAACTTCAATACGAATCATGTTTAAAACAGTGCGTACATACCGTTCGACCTGCCCATTTGCATGATGCATCTCAGGAGTTATATGATGCAAATCGCAGCCAAGATCGTTTATCAAGGTCACAAATTCCTTTGATTCGAACATGCGTCCTTTGTCAGTCACCATAAGTTTTGGCACTCCGAACAATGCCACGGCATTAGTGATTACTCGCTTTAACTCTGGCGTGTCCTGGCGTTGCATGGGATACAGCAAACAAAACTTGGTAAAGGCGTCCACCAATAGCAACACATACTTGGAACCTTCTGAGGCCGTTAGGGGTCCCAAGACATCAGCGTGCACGGTGTTAAAAGGCACTTCGGGCTTTCCCCACGAGGTTATGTTTTGCAGAGGTGCTCGTGGGACTCGTTTCTTTGAGATACATACCAGACAGTGCGAGATGTACTTTGTGACAAACTGTCGTAACCCCGGGAACCAGAAATGTTTCAGGATGAGATCCAGTACCTTGTTGACTCCGATGTGCTCATGTTCATCGTGAAACACCCGTAGAAGGCTCAGCCGGTGACCCTTGGGGATGTAACAAAGCAGTCTTGGTTCTTCACCCGGCGCAGTGTAGTTGTAGTACAAGAGGTCGTTTTTGGCTATGTATCGGCTAGAGTCAAGACTTCCCTCCTGTAGTTTTTGCAGAAGTTCCTGGGTTTCAGCGTCTGCAGATTGGGCCACCTGTGCCCAGTTCTGAGGCCTGGTGATATGGTTTACCTCCGTGACTGGCGGATTACGACTAAGGTAATCGGCATGGGGCATCAGAACTCCCTTTCTGTACTCGATGATAAAGTCGAAGTCTTGGAGGTAAATCCACCAACGTGCGACTCGGGGCAGTAGATCCTTCTTACGCTCAGTGGCTTTAAGGGCGTTGCAGTCCGTCACAATCACGAACTTGAGACCTATGAGATAGTGCCGGAAGTGTTGGAGAGCTTTTACCACGGCGAGTGTCTCGAGCTCGTAAGAGTGATACCTACTCTCAGCACCCTGTGTCGCCTTGCTGAAGTAAGCGATCACGTGCTTCTTACCATCACCATGAGTTTGTAGTAGCACTGCTCCATAGCCGGCGCTGCTCGCATCTGTGTGGGTCTCCGTGGGGAGTAGAGAGTCAAAAATCGCTAGGACGGGTTCGGTAGTAAGGTGTTGTATTACCTCTTGCCGTGCCTTTTCCTGCTGGGGCCCCCAGATGAACTTTGCACCCTTCTTGGTCAGCTGCGCGATGCAGGCAACTTTAGTTGAGTAACCCTCTATATACCTTCGAAAGTATCCAGCAAGGCCAAGAAACTGGCGCACTTGCTTTACGTTTTGCGGTGGCGAGGATTGAGCGAGGGCCTCTACTTTACGGGGACTCGGCCTAACCTGACCTTCACCTACTAACCTACCTAGGTATTCGACCTCTGTGACTAGGAATGAACACTTCCGCAGATTGATGGAAAAACCCGCTTCAGTAAGAGCCTTTAAGACGTTTCGTAGCAGATCTATACCTTCCGAGACAGAGTTGCTCAGAAGCAACACATCATCAATATAAACCAGTACGTTTCCGGCATCTATGAAGCTACGGAGGACGTCGTTGATAATCCGTTGGAATACGATCGGAGCATTGGCGAGTCCAAATGGCATTTTTAAGTATTCGAAGTGATTCTCCGGCGTCACGAATCCCGTGAGATGAATACAATCCTCCTTGATTGGGATCTGGTGAAAACCAGTGGCCATGTCGAGGCTGGAGAAGTATTTAAACTTCCCCAAGCGATCGACATGATCATCGATCAAGGGAAGAGGGTACCTCTCCTTCACAGTGACTTTGTTTAAAGCGCGATAGTCGACGCAAAGCCTATCTTTCCCACTGTCACGCTTTTTAACTAGTAGGATAGGGCTTGCATATGGTGATTTCGAGCGCCTAATCACACCTTTTTCCAATAGATCGTTAGTGATTTCGCGAACTTTTAGCTTTTCCTGATAGGACAGTTTATACGGCCTATAAACGACTGGAGTGGGGCTCGTGAGCTTGATTTCCATTTGGCCGGTTTTTACTGTTGACGCAGCAGTACCAGATATGAGAAATTCTGAGAATTCATTTATAACGTTCATCAGAGACTCCCGTTCACCACCTTCAAGAGGGGTTTTTATCTCGACGCTATTAACCGCTTCGACAGTTAGGACCGAGGTCGACGATTGGGGATCACGGGTTAAACATTGTTTACGCTTTGTCCTAACATACATAATGCCATCGCGATTAAGGACGTCCGTACCGACTATGACTGGGGTGCTCATATAACAAGAAGGCACGACTGCCAAATCAGCTTCTATAGAGATTTCGGGGAACTCTAAAGTGACAGTTACATAAGAGTCAGAGAGAATGTCCTCTTTGCTGAGACCTTTCAATGAGTAATGCCTACGCTTGGTCTGGCACGGAAGGTGTTTTAAGGCGGATGACGAAATGAGAGAGACATTTATCGCACCACTGTCAATGAGAACGTCCATTGGTATTCCCTGAACTACGGCCGTAATAATGTCGTTATTGGGAAGAGACCGCTCAGTACACAAGTTGACATTCTTGTGATTACGTAACTCAGATCGTGCTTTTGCGAAGCAATTACTTTCGACATGTCCGGGTTTCTTACAGAAAGCGCAATTACTTTTATTAGCTTGGCTATCTGGTTTTGAAGGTGGAGCAGAGTTTGAGGACTGTTTATTAGGCTTTTTAGGACAATTACGACTTAAATGTCCCCTTTGATGACAATTGTAGCATTTAGGCTCATTACGATTAGTGACATTCTGAGAAGGTCCTTTACTATTTGCAGCAGAAGAATTTTGAGGACGGTTGTTATTTTTGTTGCGACTAGGCTTAACATAAATTGAGAGAAATGACACTAATTTGTCTGCAGTTAAAGACGCATTCGCCGCCGCAGCTCGCAGCTGGGGGTTGTCTATTCCCCGGATTACGATATGCGTCCTTAACTCATCACTCAGACCCTGCACCACCTTTAGTCTTAGTAGCGTACGGCGCGCGTATTCAGCGTAAGTCGGGTATGAATCGGAAGTAGTTTTCATCGCGTCGAATAAAATATTTGCGAAGTCTAACTTAGTAGGGCACAGGGGTACGAATTCCGTCTTAAAATTAGACCACGTTCGGTCATTCGTTACCCACTCCGTTAGCCACACTTTAGCGTCACCTTTCAGACACCCAGCAACGCGAGACAAACACTCGTAATCACTCCAGTCGTTGGCTTCCCGGGCACGTTCTACTTCTTCGCACCAAGAATTAATATTATGAATCGTAGGATCAAAATAGGAAACGAAATATTTCCGTGATCTCACAGGTTGCACGGACTTAATCGCTTCTATCAGAGCTTGTGCGATTTGAGACGCGCCGAGTTGTACCGCACTTGAATCTTGTGTTGTATCGCGATCCGCTGTAATGCTAGGCTTTGGTACGTTAGCATTGTCGGGTGGTAGTGTAGGTGTAAACGACCGACCTGTATTAGAGCCATTTACTACCGAAGAAGCGTTGACAACATCACGAGTATGCGACTTTCTTGAAACGCGTTCCCGATAACGTCGCTGAGGTGATTTGCTTTCGAACCGTCTGCGCCTACGCGCACGAGCACTGCCGCCAGCGCGAGAACTACTGCGCAAACGTCTTAGAGGTATATTATGATCGCTTGGAGACCTACTACGTGAATACCGATAGGATGGCGACGTCCTTCTATGATGCGCACTACGAGACCGGTAACGCGACCGAACACGCGAGTAATCACGACGGTAACGCGATCTAGAACGCCTTATACGCGAATAATCGCGTTTCCGCGAGTCAGATTGCAATCGGTGCCGAGAACGAACGCGTGAGCCATTTCGGGAACTACTAATCGTACGAATACGCGATCTACTTCGCGACATCCCGTAACCTCCTCAACGTCGCAGGGATTTAACTTAATCACTTAATACGCAAACCACAAAACAATACGTGTCAGTCCAATGCCTCTGATCAACAATCAACTTAAATTAACACACTTTTAGGCCCGCACGTAAACGATATCTAAGACAACGGAACGACAATACTACGTTTGATAACGATTTGCCGAAATACAACACAAATTTAACACAATAAGCAATACGGTATAGCAAAATCGAACACTAAAAGCAATGCAAGGGAATGCTTTTTAAGGATTACCCGCACATAACCGGAATTTCATCGTAAACAGAAAATTAAATGACACGCGTATTAACTAACACACCGTAAAAGTAGTCTAAAATAAAATTTGTTCCTTTTTAATGTGGGCTGCAACGTTCTTTATCCCGCTACTGATTTAAGATCTCAGAGTGGATTTTTAACAAAAACAAGGCAAAATAACAAATCACAACTATTTTATTCAATGTTCTAATAAATCTCACAAGGTCAAAGGAACAAATCTCACTTTCGAATAACGAATACACAATGAAAACAGCAGATAAGGAACTATACCAAAATTGCTCACGCGAACACGACGGCAGCCGAAGGCAAAATGTACAGAACAGCGGCTTGCACCGCTTTTTATGCACTACGCGGGGTGGGGTTGACTTGGTGTTGCCAACAATATAACTTTCAATAGAAATCCTTTTAATCCGTTAATTTGACTTAAATTAACAACGTGTAGTTAAAGTCTTTTGGGGTTTTTGTTAACCAAAACCTACTTTATAAAGTTAACTGAAATTATAAGTAAGTATACAATGTAACAGACTCAGTTTCCCTACATTTGTAACGCAGTAACACAGTTATTCATTGAGTAACGTATGCATTATCAACTTATTACAATATAAACTCCAAATCCTTGCAATAAAGTTGAATTCACAACAACGTATGACAGTTTTAATTTATCCAATGATATGTGCCTCGGTTTAGGCAAACGCATTCAATTTAACTTTTGGAGCTCAGACATTTATGATAATTAAAGAGTTTTGCAAGCTCGCACACAATCATCACGCTATAATCAACCCTATCGCTTATAGTAATAAAGTCGATAATCGAGAGATTGGAGAGACGTTTTGCATAGCTCAAGCTACTTTAATATTCAATCTTAAGATTTGGGAATAAAGTTCACAATTGAGAGATACGCTTTGTACAGTATGTCTTGTGTGTTTGTATATGATGATTTGTAAATGGGCTAGAAACTTGGACAATAACTATCTGAATAGCGAAAGATGTCGGGTTATTTTTGCGTATGAATGTTTAATGTTGGATAATGTTCGCGGACAAAGCGGAAATTTATTATTTCTGGACCGGGGTGTGTTTTTAAAGGCTTTGTTACAATAAGCTGTAATATATCATGACATGTGAAAGAATAAAGGTTTATCTGTTTTACAAATATGTTTCTCGGACCACAAGCGTAAATGTTGTAATTTTCAACGGACTTCCGAAAAGCTCGCAAACTCAACGAATGCTCAAATCGATAAAGGGTCGGCAACGCGCTTGAATTTATCAGGCAGCCCGTATATTTGTTAGCCGCCGTGGTAGTATAAAAAGATATATACCCATATATATTTATTATTAGGTCTACCCAGACCTAGACTGTTTCCGATTGTTAATCAGTCCCGTTAGCTAGGAGACAACATAAAGGAGTTTGAAAATTGCCAACAAAATTGAGTTTTCACATTCTTAGAAGATTTCGTTTCCAATCCAAAAATCCAATTTTTTAGAATTTGTATTTTGTAATTTTTTGAAATCACAGTTTTAAAAAGTGACCCATGACAACTAAACAAATTGAATCACGCAAATAAAAATGAAGAATAGATAATTAGCAACATGCACCGTGGACGCGGAGTTCTTGGCAGATTTTTAACTGTGTATTTTGTTACCTGAAGAAATAAAATTCAAGTTTTATAAAAAGTTGATCTCCACGGTGTATAACAACACTACATGTAAGATCCGAAATACCCTTCTGCGTGTAGCATGTAAACAGGGGCATCGAATATACGAGTATGTTGTCATTCGCATATTTATGACGCGAACCATATTCGGCTTTGATCCGACGGCATGTTATTTCAGATATTCGCCCGGCTTGGCTTACTTCCATTTGTTGAGCCAAATAGAACCCTTATTTATTTATTTCAATATTAGCACTTACAGTTTAACCTTACGCTTACGTGCTAATTGGCATTACATGTCATTCATGTGATGCTTTATGTCGTATTAAAATCATATTGGTATACTATGTGCATAGGTGGGCGATAACTCGTTAATCCATTAATTAAGTTAACATTTTGAGTAACGGATTAACTTTTAAGTTAACTTAAAAATGGTTAACAGACTCATTAACTTCCGTTAATTATCCATAAATCCGATACTCGTTAATCAAGTACTATGCTGATAGCGCTGCGCCTCTTAAAACACGTTCTGACCCGTACTTTCAGAGGCTCTAATATAAGTTTTACCGAAACAAAACTTTACGATCGCGTTTGCGTTTAACCCTCAATTTGTATGGGATTTGACAGCTAAACGCAAACGCGGTCGTAACGTTTCGTTTCGGTAAAACTTATACTAGAGCCTCAGGCCGGTCGGGGGTAATCTGACGCAGGAGTAAGGCTAGGTTAACCGCTAAGACGGATGCAAGAAAACAAAGAAGTGTGTCATGTGTCGCGAGTTAAACGAAACTGTGTGACTGATGGACGCATGAGTGACTGATAAAACTGCGAAGAAATTTGTTTGATACCTATGATTCATCCGAGACTGCCGGCGGTGAAGTAGTGGTACATTTGATTATTGTGATTTCAATACGAAGGCCTTTTTACAACCTTTATAATAACTTGCCTTGTTAGTCAGTGTGGGTCAAATATTGCAGGTAATATTTGACCAACTACCTGAAGACCAATCGAGAGGAAATTTTGTAAAGTATGTAAGGCGGATGACAACGCAATTTTTCTCACAAGTTTCTCACGGCGAATCCTGAAACATATCAAGGGTCGGCAACGCCCATGTTACTCCTTTGGAGTTGCATGCGTCTATAGGCTGCGGTGTCCGCTTGTCATCAGGCGGGCCGTATGCGTGTTTGCCACCGTCGTTGTATAAAATAAAATAGAAAGTTAACGGTTAACGATTAACGTTCCAGCAACTCGAATTGTCGACAGCGACCATATTTCGGATCGGCTTGACCCCTTGGCGCTGCGTAGAGATGTGACCTCGCTCTGCATTTTCTATCGCATGTATAACGGGGAGTGCTCCGAGGAATTGTTCGGATTAATCCCTGCCGCTTCTTTTCGCCATCGTCCAACGCGACAACATTACCATCCTCACCACTTAGATGGTTGGCAGTCCTCAACTGTGCGCTTTTCCAGAAACTTCCTGCCTCGCACAGCTAAACTGTGGAATGGATTGTCGCCTGCGGTATTTCCGGACTGATACGACCTTCAAACCTTCAAGAAAAGAGCGTACTCCCATCTTAAAGGCACTCACAACTCTGGTGTTTCAAGTGTCCATGGGCGGCGGTAATCGCTTACCATCAGGTGATCCGTCTGCTCGTTTGCCTCCTATATCATAAAAAAAAACGTTAAGTTCCGCTTAATCTTAAAAACTGTAACGCTTTAACGATTAACGAAGTTAACGCTTTTATGTAGCGGTTAACGAAGTTAACTATTTGATTAACGGTGCCCAGCTCTGACTATGTGTTGCGAACGCTGGCTTCCACGTGCACTGATGCAGTCTTCCTCACACACGGAACACTTTGCGAAAGCCAATTGCAATGAGAATATTGTCTTTATTGTTGCTAGCCAAGATGCATACATATGAAATAAAGATTTGAATTGAATTGCAATGCGAATTGTCGAGTGCTTGAGAGAGAGCATGGGTGACACATTTTAAAATAATGCCGTATCATTAAATAGAGTCAGATAAACCTCTTGAGCGCAGAATGAGGGGTAGACAACATAATTCCGAAGAGGCAATTTTAGAAAGGAATCTAAGTATCTGAATTTAATTATTCCGAATAGAACGGAATAGGTTAGGTTAATATCAGAATACTTATTTGAATACTATATAAAGTTGGGACAACAGAACCCGACGAAGATTGGCTCGTGAACCTCAAGCAGAAAAGATTTCTGCGTGTTTTATAACGTCCTACAGAAGTACAATTCGTCTGCAATCGATGTGGCAAGAAATGCCGCGCTGCTAAATATAGGACTATACAGGATGTTAACGGGGTCATGATCCGGAATGACAAAAAGCGAATAAGATGATCATACTGAACAACCTTTCCCATGGGACCAACCACGAAATCGCAAAAAAAAAAACCAGGTATTCCATACATTAACTCTCAATTAAATCGCAGTTAACTCACAGTTAACTCTTAACTGGCTCTTTTTTTTTTGCGATTTCGTGGTTGGTCCCATGGGAAAGGTTGTTCAGTATGATCATCTTATTCGCTTTTTGTCATTCCGGATCATGACCCCGTTAACATCCTGTATACTCGTACCTAGCCACCAACGTAGATGAGGATGCCATAGGCTCCTAAGCGCTGCAGCTATCATCTGTCATAGATGCTGCGGCCAATGATGATTAGAAGACTTCAAAAAGCTTATTTAGGAAAAACACAAAAATGGAAACTTAACTTCTAATAGTATACTAGCAAGACCCACACACAGCGCAGGTTTCGTCATTCCACAGAAAAAAAGTATCCACCACAGGCTTCGTCGGTAAACAACAGATAAGTACAACAGATAATCTTCTTAAACGATATGATACAGAGAAATAATATAATGGAAAAATAAACCATCTTCGTCTGTAGCCCCCGACAGGATTCGAACCTGCGACCTTTCTATTAACGCTAGACTGCTCTACCAACTGAGCTACGAGGACCAGTGACGGAAGCTGTATATTTTTCCACTATATTCGCCATAAGACTAGCGCCCTCTCTGTATCGAGTTATAGAGTTGTTTCACAGTCTTGGCACCACTCTAATGGGCGAGCTATGCGCCCGCTCGATTCTAATCGAACCACATCAGGTAGTTTCGGACTTAGCGAGAGAGATGGCGCTGGTGTACATTATACCCTTTTCACGAAAATATACAGCTTCCGTCACTGTCCTCGTAGCTCAGTTGGTAGAGCAGTCTAGCGTTAGCTACAGACGAAGATGGTTTATTTTTCCATTATATTCTTTCTCTGTGTCATATCGTTTATAAAATGATCGGGGTAACTTCCTCGTTAAAATTAACACGAAACAAAAATATTTAATTCAATAATTTGTTTCGGGAAAAAGGCCATAATCTTCTTGTTTCATTGATTAGATTTTAATTGGCGACTACGAGTATTTACTTAAATTATTATCGCCCAGAGAATGTTTTCACGCAAAAATCAAATACCAAATTAAATTGTACAATGACAGACTCGGAAAACATGTTGTCCGCCGCGAATGCATAATGAAGTGTTTTTGCGAAACTCCGTGGTAATGAGGCGCTTAAAGTATTTGGAAATGTTACGAAATAAATGCAATCTACATATTTGATTCCAGCCACGTTAATGGCACGTTCAATGGGGCTGATGGTCGCCATATTATCACTGATCGTTGGGGATAAAACATCCATCACTCCACGTCTTATCGACAGTGACAAGTGATAAAATGACAAAAACATAATATGCGACTTTTATCGATTACGATTAAATTAAAATGTAGATATATAGGATACTTATGTTTCAATAAAGGAAATTGTATGACATCTATGTAGGGCTTAAAACCACCAAAACAGAAATGTAGTTAGGTACAAAACTTATCCATACAAGGGTTTAGTACGAATATAAAAGTGTGACGTCATAATGCTGTGTCAATTACTATGAGTCGTCTTTGCGATCGCTAGCGATATCGGATCCTGGCTTTTATGCCTTTTTATGCTCTTTGATCCTCCCTAAAATCTGGGACGAATGGCATCGTAAAAAATGGGAAAGTAGCCACTTCTAAACGTGACAGGTTCAAATAACGATTGGCAAGTAAGGTATTCCATATTTGTAATACAGAGGCAAACGAGTGCGTACCTGTACTTATTTGCCTACCCGCACATTTACAAATTTAATCACTTTTAAGTAATTCAGGTATAACTATGTAAGGACTGATGCTTTATCATGTCTGGCAATAAAGTGACAATACCGCTACGCATGCAAAAAATCCTTAAGTCTTTACAATATCGTAGGTACTCACCACGGGTGGCACCGAGAAAGCCTCCGATTGCAGTTTATATCCAATTCCCGTGCCTTCGGTTTGAGCGTTCAATTTTTGCATTTTTTGTTTTTCTGCTCTATGTGCCAGTCTTGAAAATAAACAAGAACATTTAACTTTGAACAACTAAGTATTTAAACATTAAACACATGTCAACTAACCACTTTCAGCACAAGTCTGGATTACCAGATTAAACACTAGATTTTAACTGGATACAACTTTTACTACTAATGTAAAACAGCTTGTATTAAATAATTTCATGTCATACATAATTTATCTACATTGCCTTAAGGTTGAGAGGTAGACTGCTTTACGCCGTTAAGTCCGCCTTTAGTACCATAATTTCTTGTTTTATTTAATAAAAATTAAGAAATTTATTTGAACTAGAATGCCGTTATAATTGGTTTGGCTTCATCTTCTTCTGTCACTTTTGACATATGTGTTCGTAAGAAAGGGACAAAATACATTTTATTTATGAGAGGTATTAAAGTTTTATGAATAAGGGGGCTAAATAAAGAATTAAACAAACATTAGTGTAGTAGATGTAATGGAAATTACAAAGTACCTAGTATTATTAGTAGTATCTTAATGTCTTTGTCAAAAATGATAACTGTAATCCTTTTTATATTTTAGGCACTATAATCGTTGTTATGTCAGTTTCGTTTCATTTCGCCTCTCTCATCAAATATGCATGGCTTTTACCGTAATGCGTACCGCGTCTAATGCGCTGTTAATTTGACAAATGAAGACCTAACTGCTGAATAAATAGCATAGTCGCTGGAGATCATTTAACTCACGAAAGAGTGAGAAGCTTTGGAAAGAGGTGGTATTCTCTGAATTCATGTCACAGAAAAAATAATTCTGCAGACCGAAAGCTCTTGGAAAAGTGGTCGGGTTCGGGTGAAATCGCTTATTTTGGCATAACAACGTGTAAGAGCAAGCTAGAGAGAAATATAGAGACCTGAGGGGTAATCACGCAACGTTTTGAACGCGTGTTAGGTAGATCCAACTGTAATTTTAGTTAGGGAGCTGGCGAGCATTTCGGTATATGATTTGCACACGTTTCACGTCGAGGTGGATTGCAGTTTAAATCATTACGAATTGATTTGGTCCTATCAATTAAGGTCCTATGTCGCTGCGTTTTCGCGTTACAGCGGATTGAAGATGCTTAAAAAAATCGGGGTATTAAATCATTTGCACATGTATGCCTCTGGAGTTCATGGTCACAATCATCTTGGAAACGAACAAAATCGAAGAGGCAGACATTCAGGACTGCATTATCATGGGACGGAGTTGTAATTTTTTTTAAAAAAAAGCTCTACTAAGTCATTTGCACACGGTTCTCATTGCGCCCATTCGATTCACTATGACTCCGTGGATTCGAAAAAAAATGTGGCAGACACTTTGCTCACTGATTTTAAAATAATAGTCTTCGTACTCGAACTTGTCAATGACATACTCCGGTAGTGCGTTTCAGAACGTTTTAAAAAAAAAACAAGAATGAAGGCGGGATGTGGTCTTGTCTGTAGCATTTTGATCAATTCAATTTATAACTGCTTGGTTTGGCGCGAGCGTCGGGTTAAAAAAAAAATCAAATGGTCTGCCTTTCGAATATCAGAGGCCTGAACGTCTGCCTCATCGATTTTCTTGGTTTTCATAAGGAACTCCAACATCAGTCCAAGAGGCAGACGTGTGCGCATAATATAGCACACCTTTTTTTTACATTTTTAGAGCACTGTCAATAGACAACGCAGAGGCAACATGTTAGCAGACTATTTTTCCGTGGTTCTTCTCATTGTTTTTGATTAAATTTGTGATGATGAGGTCGATTTATGTAAGATTGTCCCCAAATATTTATATTTTATAAATTTTTTCGTGGTCCCAATCTGATCTGACATTACAAAATAATTTTGAATGACGTGAAAGTGAAAATACAAACATTAGATAATGGATAAGTACCGGCTCAGATTCATTTTAAATTTGAAATATGTAAGTATTCCGAAATTAGATACTAAACTTTTTAAATGGATGGTCCCTTCCTATTTCACTGGGATAGGTTGCATAGGGCATCCAAGTAACGACTTGCAATAGTAATATATAATACCTCATCCATCCTCCTAGCGTTATTCCCGGTAGTGCCCCTAAAGGAGCCCGGGGTCCGCTTTGACACCTAAACCCAAGATTTGGCATAGGCACTAGTTTTACGAAAGCGACTGCCATCTGACCTTCCAACCCAGAGGGAAAACTAGACCTTATTGGGATTAGACCGGTTTCCTCACGATGTTTTCCTTCACCGAAAAGCTAACGGTAAATATTCCGTACATAAGTTCCGAAAAACTCATTGGTACGAGCCGGGATTCGAACCCACGACCGCCGCTTAGCAGCCACATGCCTGAACCACTAGGCTACCGTAGCTGTCAATATATAATACCTACTAATATAGTTTTTTTTAAAGACCTTTATTACTAACGAATTATGGAAACACTTCCGAAATAAATGATTTGATTTTAAATTGAAATTAGGTTCCATTTAAAAAAAGGCCCTCGAGAGTCGAGGCATTGTACCGAGACTTATTACTTACCAAATACCATTTAAGGTCCACATATAACTGTGTCAAAGTAAAATTGCCCTCAAACCTCGCATTACAAACATTCTTGTACTAACTTCCAGAATCTATGTAGGAAGGGTAGGAAGTGCAATTTTACTGTAAAGATATACTCCGCCGAGTGAACAGGAATTGAAGTGCAAATGGAACGGGGATGCGGTTTCAACTCGGTGCTAAAATAAATACAGTTTCACAAGGAACTGTTTGTCTGATTACTCGTATTGGAAGCTGTGCCAGGCCTGTGCCACTTTGCCTTCGGCTAAATTTAGCTATCGCAGCTCCGAGGTGAATATTCACCCGAATGCTGACAGAGACGTGACCAAGACTATCATTGTACCGCGGCTGGCGTTGTACAGTTAGCAGCAGAAGTCGCTACGCAAAATAACACGCTCAAAATTATCTAGACAGTCCGTATCCTCTTGACATTAGAGTCGCGTGTAGGTCATTTTGAGCACTTGATCCGCTCAGCTACTTTTGCTAGTGAGTATTAGTCACGACGATGATGGTTCAAGCTGCCTCGTGGGAAAACAGTTCCGTCATGCTTGTTTAAGTTTCTGACTGACATGAAGCGCTCATAGCCTGGCGGCCCCTGCGAGTCGCAAACGATAACGCAGGTTAAGCAAAGATGGCAGCGGTCAGTCTTTGGATGGGTGACCGCCTGATGTTTGAGTGGTTAATATAAATGAGCGTTTCCGTGCTTTGGAAGGCACGCTAAGCAGTTGATCCCGGTTGCTGTCTATGACAGTAGTCGTTAAGCCGAGTTAGAGGCCTTTGGGCGGCTTAAGAACTTCTAACAGTCGAGTTGCCCACTCACTTGACAAAGGGGGGACAACTGTTACTCGCGTCCGCAGGAGCTACCTACCACAACCCTGCACGTCTCCCCTGGGTGGTACTAAAGAGTGACCAACTTTAAAGGCCAAAACAATATATGCCGTACGATTAAAAAAAAAAAAAAAAAAACTGTCATTCAGATGTAGAGTACCAGCGAACGAAGAAACCATAGAAGTCTAAGTAGCGCCGCAAAATGGCCCCACAGAATGGGTGCCGTTGCCATTATGCGGGGTTGGGGGCGGGGTGTCAAAACGATGCCAGGCAGCCGTTTAGTTCCAACATGCGCATTCCGGGTTTTAGGCACGTGTTTGGGTAGAAATAAGTAAGGAGCTCGTTCTATGGTTCTTTTCGTTCGCTGTGGAGTACATAATTGCAACATACTGCACAACGATGACACGCAAGGGTATGTTCAACTGGGCTTGTTTCAAGTCCACGTAACAAGCGGGCGACCTCTGCCTCTCTAGTTGTCCGGTAGTGAAAGGGCTTTCTTCACGACATGGTCTTCGTCGCGTCTCATAACATGCCCGTACCACCATGCGAGATTCCTTGACCTTGTCGGCGATGGGAGCGACCTTGTAACTCCCTCTGATGTGTCCGTTACGCGCTTTATAGAGTCTCGTTACACCGGCCACCCATCTCAGCATCTTGATCTCATTGACATGGAGCTACATGGTCATGACCCTAACTAGACGAAAGAGCGCATGTTATGCGATAAAACGGGATGCCATTATTTGAGTTCTACTAGCTGTCAAATTTTAGATTGCGTCGTGGCAGTACGTACATATATTTGACGACTTATTAAAAGGTTTAGCTTAGTGGGTGACCCTGCCCGCGAAGCTGACGGTCCAGGGATCGAATCTCGATAAGGGCAAATATTTGTGTGAAGAGCATGAATATTTGTTTCAGAGTCTACGATGTTTGCTACGTATTTGAGTAATTATCCATGAAATATATCGTCGTACAGAATCCATGGAACAAGCCTTATGCAACTTACCTACTGGGGGGCGAGTATCGTAAATTCGTAACTGATTATGTAAGATTTTCCCCTAATGTTAGTAGATATTTTTTTATTTCAATACGTATGTCAAAAGTCAATGATTGATAGATTGATTGATTAATCCAACTGTGTGGGATACTACGTGGGAACCGATCATTAGCAAGAAAAAAAAAATGTTAGTTGCAAAATCGCAATGCAGTACTGCTAATACCGCAGTATATTACGAAAATGTATGTTAATCGATTACAGTGTATCCGCATCCCTAATCCGGCACGATAAATGCCTCGCTAACGCACTTCACATGAGCACTTTGACACGCCATTTTCAACCATAACCCACAGACAAACGGTCATATTGAGCGCATACATACCTTGCCACCGCATGACTACAGTCGAACACTCCTACACAGGATAATCATCCTTAACACACGGATATACGGGTGATATAGACCGCAGACAGAACGTGGTGGGCTGCCTCCACTAGTTTACTGACACCGCTCGCTGCACTTAATTGAATGAACGAAACCAACGAATTATGAGCGTAGCGAGGGCTATTTGGCGCGTTCTAGCTGAATGGCGTTTCCCGGCGGCTTTGTTGTGTGTTCAGTGTAGATGAAGTTGGGAAACGAATCAACGCGGTTATTGTGGCATTAGTAATGAACAATGTAGCCGTAATAGTGTTATGAGTTATGAAAAGGTAAGGTGAATAGTTACAGTATATGAGCTATTTGTATGACAAAACGGTCTATAAACATCTACACCCCATACTAACCGTTGTATGTAGCTTTTAATTTACTTTACGTTCTAACTATTTAACATATCTGCTCTCACATGTTTATCTGAGATATTTACTGAATATATATTAGTTTAAGTATATATAAAGGGAATCCTATAATCCAGCGCAGTGTCCGCTCGACTGCCTCGAAATACGCATTCATCTTCCGCAAAATACGCTCTTTTCAAAAGCCCTCACTAAAACCGCCTCACTGGGGATTCATCACAGTAAAGCAGCTGGTTACGCTTCAAATAAGCAAATTAATACACCATGCTGAGCCAAATACATCCGTAAGTCTCTTCTAATAAAGCCCAAAAAGTGCGAGCAAGTTTTGAGAAGCGCGCTGCTAATATCAAATGACTTTGAATGCAGTTTCCGTCAAATAAGTCCGATGAGTAACTTTGTAAGTTTCGGTGTCCTGGTGTTAAAAGGAGTTGATAATTATTTATACAAAACTCCGTTAAGCAATCTGAAATTAGTGCAAAATGTATTTAAACAAAATTAAAATTAAATATACCAGCCTCGATACCAGAACTTTGTTGCTTTTGGTGTCGAGACCCTTGGTTCGTGGGGCCCAGTCGCACATGAACTGTACCATGATTTGGCAAAACGGTTGGTGGACGTCACCGGGGATAGGAGAGCTGGCAGCTTCCTCGCTCAAAGCATTGCTATTCAGCGAGGAAATGCTGCCAGCGTGCTCGGTACCTTGCCACAGGGGCCTATTTTAGAACTCGATCAATATTTATTTTTTTAATATTAGCGGACAATCTTACACAAATCGACCTAGTCCTATAGTAAGCTCAATAAGGCTTGTGTTATGGGTACTAGAGGACGATATATTTAAAAGATAGAAATACTTAAATACATAGAAAACATCCATGACTCAGAAACAAATATTCATGCTCATCACACAAATATTTGCCCTTACCGGGATTCGAACCCAGGACCTTCAGCTTCGTAGGCAGCGTCACTACCCACTAGACTAACCGGTCGTCAAAAAAATATAAATGATTAAGTAGATGTGAGCATTTTGTTGCTGAAGAAACTATGAGACGAAATCGTTGAATCAGAGGGCAAATTGCGTAATTTTTCGAACAAATGTTAATTTAAATCTACCTAACATACATAGGTACGAATGACTAAAATGTTAACTGCTGACCACTACTTAATAAATGACTTCATTATTATAGAGGCCAGTGCCCGCTGCCACAGGCTAATGCTCCTTAACCATGTAGGAGTAAGAGTACTTGAAACTTGTTTACGAACGGTTGTTCGAGATAGATCGAAATGATATGCGAATTGATAAAATAACAATTCTGCGGATACGTAAAACATTAAACGATATGATACAGAGAAAGAATATAATGGAAAAATAAACCATCTTCGTCTGTAGCCCCCGACAGGATTTGAACCAGCGACCTTTCTATTAACGCCTAAACTTGCGCCCTCTCTGTATCGTAAATGATCGGGGTAACTTCCTCGTTAAAAATAACACGAAAACAAAAATATTTAATTAAATAATTTGTTTCGTGATGAGGGTATTTAACGTAAAACATTCATTTTAGTTAGGTAGGGGTGGGTCAAGCTTTTTTTAAACTTGCACTGTTCGTATGTAGTAAGTACCTACTGTAAATTATTCTACAAAATTTGCAAATCTTTTTTCAGTTACTAACGCAAAATATTCATGGTGCAACATTATGGCATCACCGAGCTACTCTGATGATGGAGACAGAAAATGTCTTAACAACTCCTTAACTAAACAAGATAAACCAATCGTGTTTGGGTTCATTAGAACCCTCTTGACGAGTAGTGACTATGCCAAAATGAAGTGCCTACAAATGAAAGCGTAGGGGTCGGTCGTACAGGCATCAGAAAACAAGCTCGTACCTAATGTGTTACGCGCGCCTAAATAAATCTAATTGGAATGAATGGCCGTAACGCTAGTACCAGATTGAGCGCTTGTTACTGAAAATTCTTATCCTCCTTTAACCTTCGAGGGCGATGGTCAAATTACAGGCCATTCAAACTTAACAAACCTCTGTGAAGAGTCAAAGTGCCAGAAACAGCCGAAAAACGTCCACTACTGGACATGGGCCTCCCTCAAAGAGTGCCACAATGACCGATCCTGCGCCACCCGCCGCCAGCGGACTCCCGCGACCTTTACCTTGTGGGGGTTCATCTCTATAGTAGCCTTAAATCACAACGTTCGATTAAGCCATTCAGCAGTGAAGAGGAAAGAGCGTCGGAATAAACATTAATGTGTAATGCTAAGTGTTCGGGCGACAATCGGCGCATTACGCAGGGCTGGAAGCAATCACAGCGGTCGCTCGTAAACTGGAGTGCCCCGGTCAAGATTACCCAAAACATAATCATGGTTTATTGACATTTGGCATAAACATTGTTCCATAGGTGTAGGTATGTTCATATCGCATTTTAGTTTTATTTCCCAGACGATTGATATAGCAAATTAATCTTTCACTTCCCACAGCGCACGTAATCCAGGTTGTATTTTAAAGGATGGGGATCCGTTTGCAATTGCTTCGTCCCAAGAGTATGTAAACTTGTATGAAAAAGAGTTGGAATTAGTGAAAAGTTCCTAATAAGATATCTGAAGAACTCGAAGAATTGGGTCAACTACTGCTGTTTTAGACAACAACTGGGATCAATAGTTTAAACTCCAGACCTCGACTAGGCCATGAACCCTCCAATATTACTACTTACCTTGATTGTGTGCCTAGAGTAAAATATGAGTAGAAGTACCTAGTTACTAATTCAGTACCAGTTCATGACATTTGCAATAGCTAAGTACCTATAGATTCCCTAACAACTTCTCGCTCCGATACTGAAACCGCGTTCGAAAGATCTAGTTTCCTTGCTAGAGCGGAAAGTGTCTTATTGTGCGCCACATTAAAGCTCAGAAGTGCATTAAGAATGTATCGCACTCGATGCACGATCTGAGTGCGTTTTGATGTCGTATAACTGTAAAGAAGTTCAAAAATCATTCGCCCTTCAGTGCCGCCAGTGCACAAAGTGTTCGGACCCCTTGGACACAGAATAAATAATAGTATTTACGTACAGAAGGTCTGCCCCACAAAACAACTGTTTGCCAGCTAGAAATTTCACATCATAACATCGCTCGTATTCGACACTTACTACATATGTCCTTTTTTAGGGTTCCGTACCTCAAAAGGAAAAAAACGGATCTTACAGGATCACTTTGTTGTCCGTCTGTCTGTCGCCGTTGGCCTAAAACTATGAAATTCGGCAAGTAATATCGTCTTATACTACAAATGCAGGGAAAAATCAGAAAACTATAGATTTGTAATTTTGTACGGAACCCTTTTAGTTTATGCCATTTTAGCTACGGTAGCCTAGTGGTTCAGGCATGCGGCTGTCAAGCGGCGGGGCGTGGGTTCGAATCCCGACTCGTACCAATGAGTTTATCGGAACTTATGCAGGTACGGAATATTTACCGTTAGCTTTTGCGGTGAAGGAAAACATTGTGAGGAAACCGGTTTAATCCCAATAAGGTCTAGTTTTCCCTCTGGGTTGGAAGGTCAAAAGGCAGTCACTTTCGTAAAACTAGTGCCTATCTTGGGATTAGGTGTCAAAGCGGACCCCGGGACCCTTTAGGGCACAACCGGGAATAACGCTAGGAGGATGTGGATGATGATCACTTTTTAACCGACTTCAAAAAAAGGAGGAGGTTCTCAATTCGGTTGTATTTTTTTTATCATTCATATTTTTGAAGTCCGTCATTTATTTTATTTATGCGTATTGTAGTGAACAAGTTTATAGGGCGTGCATGCATGCAAACTATTTAACAACAGCGAAAAACTTAAAGATATAGATTTATTTAACTGTTTTATGTAATAATTGTATACCGTTAGATATAAGTAGGTATGTACCTCAGTTTTATTGTGTTTATAATAATTGTATACCGTTAGATATAGTATGTAGGTACCTCAGTTTTACTGTGTTTATAATAATTGTATACCGTTAGATATAAGTATGTAGATACCTCAGTTTTATTGTGTTTATAATAATTGTATACCGTTAGATATAGTATGTAGGTACCTCAGTTTTACTGTGTTTATAATAATTGTATACCGTTAGATATAAGTATGTAGATACCTCAGTTTTATTGTGTTTATAATAATTGTATACCGTTAGATATAGTATGTAGGTACCTCAGTTTTACTGTGTTTATAATAATTGTATACCGTTAGATATAAGTATGTAGACACCTCAGTTTTATTGTGTTTATAATAATTGTATACCGTTAGATATAAGTATGTACCTCAGTTTTATTGTGTTTATATTGTTCTTTCGTAATTTCACTCTGCTTTTTCACTTTTTAAATACATTATTGAAACTCTAGGTCTAAATTTAAGGCACTATGTTTTTGTAAACGACTGTTTGTTTCTTAAATTAATTAATTAAAATATGATATGAAAGTGATACAAATTCGAATAAATAGGTAATTATTCTGCAAGAAGGCTTGAGGCACAGATAGATATACATAGATCACGCAAATGCATGTACTTCGCGTGTCAGAATTCCGAGTTGGCACTCCGACTTACATTCCGCGCGCGTCTGTTGTGGTAGCCGGTTGTCCGTGAATATTAAGAAAATACCTTATTGCAGAATAGATTTTCCGCGGACAACGGGGAATTCAGATCACTAATTCGCCCGTGTGACGTCAAACTAGGTAGAAAAAAGTGGCACGGTCGGTTTTCATACAGATTGAGGTGTTTAAGTGCTTGAATCTCGTTTAGTAAAATAATAGTGTGAAGGTAATGTAAGTACTTACATGGCAAATAGTTAGTCCGAACTCTAGCTTTAAATAAGCCATTAATGGCTTTAGCACAACATAAAACATGAAACTCTGCGATAAAATTATTTGGAACTTTAAATAAAAAAAAAATAAAAAAAAAAGTTATCTGTGGCTTGAGGGCTGCAATTATAAAATGAAATGTCAACGCTTGTTGGGAAACAAAACTAGTACAGTGGTGTACGGAGTTTGTGTAGGTATTATAGGTACTAGATCGGCCTTTTTCCCGGCGGCCGACCGCCTACAATAATACATTCCAAAAATTCTACCAAATTTAGACAGAAACTAAAGAAGTTTAAAGCCGTCGGGTTCACTGCACGGTTAACAGAAGACGGCGCGCGAGCCGTGTCGCGGCGAGTTATAGGTACTCGTATATGGTGGATATATTTTTTCCTCCTCTCGCAGTGCGGGACTCGAAAGGTGGTCAGTGATACTGGGCGACCTCCAGCGAGGCGCAGCGTTGCTTTATGATTTGCTTTGCAATAAGGCATATAATCTCGATATACTAGCGATACAATAAACCTGCCCACATGCCTCTAAGAGGTTGGAGATGCGAGTGCAATAAGGTAACGGGCCATAAGTTCGTGCTAGTACGTCATTTCGTTAGTTTTGTTTCTGAGGCTTATAATAAGCAACTGAAATATTTTTTATTTAATTTATACATTTGTAAAAAAACTTTATCATTAAACCTTTCCAAAAAATCAAATTCAACAATTTTAACGACTAAACTAATAGCAACACAACGGTCGAAAACTGTCAGTCGGCCGAAAACAGCTGTACGGTGTGCGCGAACTGCTTGTTGACGTAAGGTGCTCGCTCCGACTTCTTAAGGGAATTGAAAGAGAAAGGGAAGTCCGTTTGAAAAAAAACTTTCAACAGTGCTTTGTCTAGTTCCTTAACAATGGATTTAATAAGAAATAAGTGTATATTTTGGTATAGGTGTCCCTTAAAATTGCAATAAATGGACTCACGAACTAACGGTCATTATATTTTTCGTCTGGCTCCTATTTCGTGTTACTACCGAATCAAGGGCTTTCTTTATACATCCTTGTATCTTTTGTATTTAAATGATACTTAAGAAATTGTAAATGTTAATTTAAAAAACAGATATTGTATTTAATGACGTTTTCATTGACCTAAATTCGGTATATGTTTTATTCACTTGAATTCTCGTAAAACGAGGTTGAACGTGACCGAAATTTACAATTTGAAGGTGAATTCGCATATTTACGTGCAGCATAATTTTGTTTATTGCTCGATTCCTGTAATGTATTTTTATGTTTATTTATTACATATATAGGATACTTAATGGTTATTGAACATAATTTAAAGGTGATCTACATTATTGATTGCGGGAATATCCAAGAAATAGTAACACGAAACAAGGGACTACTACTTTTAATACTTTTCCTCAAGTTCGTGACAGAGAAATCTATAGTGGTAGGACTGGTAGGCAAACACACAGATCAAATGTGTACCCTCGTCTGTTATTTGATATTCTTCTTGAAGAGGTAACATGTGCATTGATATAATGCAATAGTGTTGCCTGGGTAAATCCCGGGAACCTATTATTTTTGCGGGATTATTATTATTAAATGAAAGTTTACTTTGTACCCTATTAAACAGTATAGAATTGCTCTTTCAAAAGTGTGTCGTGTGTCCCATACAACATTGTCTAGATTTTAATCTTAGGTTACCTAATCAATCGTAGAAATAGATAATCAATACATACTTATATCTAACTATACGTTTAAGGAATATTGACGAAAATGATTGAAGATATTTATTATTTTTAAGATTTGATATCCCGGGACTTGCTATTCCCGGGACTTTCTTTATTTTTAAGGGTTTTTTTTAAAGAAGTGAAAGGTATCTTTATACCCTATTAAACAGAATATCGTTTACAGATACCTACATGTCACGTCCAAAAGGTTTTGCCTAGATATTTATCTTATGTTAAACAGTTTTGGTTAATATACTCGTAGATAGGTAACCTATGTGAGACACATTTTTGAAAAGGTGACCCTGTACTAATGGATAAGTTATTTAACCTTACATTTCATAAAAAAATCCTGGAAAAAGAAAAAATGTCCCGGGATTTTAAATACCGAGTTTTATCCAGACCCCCTATTGGATTTTTCCAATAATCATGTTAATTACCTCGTCAATAATCTTGTTCAATATCAAATAACAAATGAGGGTTCACAAACAAAACGTTTCTCTTACTACCTGGCACTCGAAAACTTTATGCCGAAACAGGGGCCAAGAACTCACAAACTTAGGAGCAGAGCCAAATTTTATCACGAAATGGGGTTCAAATACGAGGTCTACAAATAAATTATAAAAAAATAGTTATTGAAACTAAAACTATATAATTCTTGCATTACATAATAGGCAAGATATCAATGTTCATCACACAAAAAAATTCAAACCGATGTCATGTTCTGTATTGTCTTAAAAAAAATACTAATTCGTAAGAGGCTTAACATGCCGAAACAGTGGACGTTTACCTTACCGATATTGCCTTTAAGCGCTACTCAACGATACAATAAGTTTTCTCTTACGGTTATAATAATAAATGCAATTGTGACCTAGACTTCATATTATGTGAATATAAATTATTTTAATCCAATCGATCCACCTCTGGTGTTGCAAGTGTCCATGGGCGGCGGTAATCGCTTACCATCAGGTGATCCGTCTGCTCGTTTGCCTCCTATATCATTAAAAAAAAAAAAAAAAAAAAAATGTTACCCACGCCCACGGTTGGGGGCGATTAAAGTTAGAATGAGGTAATTTGTGGTTTGAATGTTATAATATTGTAAATTGTATCTTAATTAAATAAATATCCATGTTTGTAATAAAACAATGTTTTTGCGTACTTAATAATTAAACCAGAGTGCAGAGTATACCTACACATCTATTTATTTAAAAAATCTCATGTTTGTTTCACTACGCAGCAATGAGTATAAATTTCGATTCATCAAGGTCGTTTCCCTCAAGCCTGAATCAGGCCTGAAACACACTGCCGCGGCCTGCGGTTGCGGTCAGTAATAATCTTGACTATTGACTCCACCGCAGGCCGCGCCAGTGTGATTTCTAAAAGGCTTAAACTCGGCTCTAACCAAGGATAAAGTTTTGTCCCCTGATTTCCGCACAGGTATCAAACAACACGTTTTTTAACATCCTTTATGGACAAAATTATAATAAAACAAGAAATATATAAAAACTATACCTACAAGTAGAAAGGAACGACGTTTCTTGAAATAGAACTCCGAACTCGGGCCCTAGGGCGGAGCAGTGCGCGGGAAAATTAAAAATCACTGCGGAAAAACTTTTTGCACGCTAAATATACAGCTAATGAAAACTGCTTTTCGGGCAAATGTATTATAATATTATGTATAATATTATTAGCTGTAAACAGCGCGCCTCACACCGCGGGCAATTCATTATTCATACAATTAAGCTTTTCCGCTATTATTTACGGCACCGTTCCACTCATTTGCATTATAATGGTAAATCTATGCGCGCAAACGCAGCGGTCGAGCTCCTGTTGGGGATAGACATGCTTCAATTAGAGATCGTGATTTGGACGGGTCTATAACGGATGGTATTATTTTTCATTGTTCTATTTTCTTGTCGCATATCAACTTTTCGCCTACAAGTGCCCAGTGCGGGCTGGGCATTTCACACCTTAGAATTTCTTCGCAGTCATGCAGGTTTCCTCATGATGTTTTTCCTTCACCGGTAAGTATCAAATTATATCCCGTAGGTACATAAGTTCCGAAAAACTCCGTACGAGCCGGGATTCGAACCCACGACCGCCGTTTGACAGCCGCATGCCTGAACCACTCGGCTACCGTAACTTCGACCGTATTGACTTGCCTTAGTTTAGTTTCACACTGCCTCTCGATGGAAAGGATGAAAGTAACTTCTCTTTTAGCCCCCCGTAGCTAGCCACCCCGTATGTCCGGTGTATTAGTGCACCGCCTTAGCCGCTATTCAGTCGCTTCAATATCGGCGCCGATTGCAACGCCACGGCTGAAAAGAGTTCATTTACTGCGGTATCACTTACACGCTGCTGGAAACTAGGTTCTATATTAACTTCTATAAAACTTTAATCAGCGTCGAATATAGCCCAAGATGGTGAAGATTTATTGTATTGAAAACACTAAAATACAGTTGGGTGAATCAACATTATTTTTCGCCGGCTGTACACATTGGGCCAACGTTGGCGCGTGAGCAGGATGCAGCTATGCAAACTAATGAGAACGAAATAAAGCCCTCTTCCTCTAACGCATAGCTGCATTCTGCTCAGCTCGCAGATATAAAAAAAACAACATCACATACTGTTTAGTGACAATGTACAAATTAGACTTAAGATTATACAGTACATAACAATGTGTGATGCTACAACCGGCCAATTGCGTGTCGGGCCACGCGCAGTGTAGGGTTCCGTAGTTGCCTGACTGTATTTGTTACATCGACACGCGCCAAGTAAATAGTGCGGTTGCGTCGGCCGAATTTATACGAAAGTTTGCCTTTTAAGTTGGTCGACTATTACTCGGTTACTAGTTATGCCTACTTAGCCGTGATAGTTTTCTTTTTAAATTCATTATAGGTACAGTCGAGTTCATAAATATATGTACACTTTTTTACCTAATCGAACGCGTTTGGATACTAATTGTTAGCGGCCGCATTCGAGTTGGTAAAAAAGTGTACATATATTGGAGAACTCGACTGTACTACTGCCACGATTTTTTTTCACATCCCCAGTAGTATTCAGCCTGCGTGCAGGCGTGCAAAACATTTTTGGGGAGTGTTAAAGTCCATAATAATAATTATAAAAAAATTGAATGTTAATGACTTGTAAATGACACAATATTTACCAATAAATAATACAATACTGTTTAGAATAGACAGTTTAATTGTTAATTCATATCGCCGCGCGCGATAAAAGGTACTCGGCTGCATTCGGGTGCAGTCGGACGCGCAAGCGGGATAGACCTGCGGCGCGGAAGCGAGATAGATGCGCCGAGCCGGGGCTGGCGCCGCGAGATACCGCGTGCAATACGAGAGGATATAACGAGCGTCGACGCGGTCGCACCCTCACAATTAATTAGATTATGCGCGCACGTGCAAAAAGTCGACACGAGACTGAACGACGCGATGAGGTGTGTTTCCGGCACAATAAAATCCACGCCGACCTACTGGTTGCCAGTGCTTAGCCACATAGCGCCGCCCCACTTACGTAGGAAACATGCGCTCCTGAGGGAAGCCGGAAAAATAACAGCCCGTCCGGACCTGCCGTGCCACCGCGAATTCACGGATCCACCACCGCAACGACTCAAATCGCGCCGCCCTTCGAGCGAAGCTGCAAGGAAGCTGTGCGCTGACGGGTTTCAACTTGAGGAAGCGTGGAAGAAAGAGTGGGTGGAATCGACTGGCGATCAGTGTTGCCTACGTACTGGAAACCCTACTCAGAAGCCGAAGGGCTTCTCGCTTAAGAGGAAATACTGGTGCCGCCTCAACAGAATCCGTACGGGTCACGGCAGGTGCAATTACATGTTGCACAAATGGGGATGGAGCAAAAGTCCGATGTGTGACTGTGGCCTTGAAGACCAAACCACTCAACACATTGTGGAGCGCTGCCCTAAGCGACGCTATAAACCACTCAACACATTGTGGAGCGCTGCCCTAAGCGACGCTATAAACCACTCAACACATTATGGAGCGCTGCCCTAAGCGACGCTATAAACCACTCAACACATTGTGGAGCGCTGCCCTAAGCGACGCTATAAACCACTCAACACATTGTGGAGCGCTGCCCTAAGCGACGCTATAAACCACTCAACACATTGTGGAGCGCTGCCCTAAGCGACGCTATAAACCACTCAACACATTATGGAGCGCTGCCCTAAGCGACGCTATAAACCACTCAACACATTGTGGAGCGCTGCCCTAAGCGACGCTATAAACCACTCAACACATTATGGAGCGCTGCCCTAAGCGACGCTATAAACCACTCAACACATTGTGGAGCGCTGCCCTAAGCGACGCTATAAACCACTCAACACATTGTGGAGCGCTGCCCTAAGCGACGCTATAAACCACTCAACACATTGTGGAGCGCTGCCCTAAGCGACGCTATAAACCACTCAACACATTGTGGAGCGCTGCCCTAAGCGACGCTATAAACCACTCAACACATTGTGGAGCGCTGCCCTAAGCGACGCTATAAAGGCGACCCGGAGGACCTCTACACTAACTTAACATCTGACGCGATCGACTGGCTGTGCGACCTGGATGTCGATTTATAATAGTATATAAGCCTACAGCGTATACGCCATACGATTAAATAATTAGATTATGGTTTAGATCTCCTACGGGAGCACTCACAGCGGAGAGGCGCCGAGATATTATTTATTATTTATTTATTTATTTAAGGACCACCAACGGATAACACATCTGAACCATTTAACAACATAACATAACATTTCATAACATTTGGCCTAAATACAAAAAATCTAGGTAAGATGCTTAGCCATTTATAGGTGACCACAGCTCGCACATGTGTAAAATCAAGAGTAACAAAAAAGAAAACATAAAATTACATGAATGAAGATCAAACAAATCAAATTAGTAAACATTGGAAAAAGCTTTAGGTACATTTAGAGAGCTGGAGTCCGCTGGATGCGGGTGGCGCAGGACCGGTCACTTTGCCACTCTTTGGGGGAGGCCTATGTCCAGCAGTGGACGTCTTTCGGCTGATATGATGATGATGACATTTAGAGATAGACATATAGTTTGGTTTGGAGCTCGTAGATTAAACCCGCGGAGGTTTCGAGCCTTAGCTTAGTGATATAGCTGTGTAGTGTACGGGAGTTTGTATGGACTTGGACAAGTGCCTTCGGACGACGAGCTGAACGGGAGGGGCGTACCAGTGGAGCCGGCTAGCCTCAGACCTCGCCGAGGCAAGGATAACACATACATACACACTACACAAAACATTAACACATTCTTGCCGTTCGGACGGAAAAGATCAAGAAAAGGTTAGTAGATATAAAACCATGGGATTAGCTACGAGCGTGGCGCGCAGCGATTCGTGGCAGAGGAAGTGTTAAGCTCCTTCATCAATAAAAGACGATATACATTCACAATTTTATTAATTATCAACTATAATATGTACAAAATACATCTATTAAATTAATCGAATCCGGCCGCAGCCGCCAGCGAATGTGTCAACCAATAACATCTAACCAACCAACCTGGCGAATTCAGGCGAGCGGCTGCGGCGCGGTGGGGCTCGAAAAGGGACCTTATTTCAACAATGTTAGACTCATTTTCAAACATGCTATCATAAATAATTTCATGACTATTAACCCATTTATCTGTTCGCCCGCTCTCAAGTCGTTACTAATACAAATTCATATCTCATTAGATCTTTGCAAGAATAGAGGCTAGCTTCATAAACGTTCAAAATACTTATTTTAGCTAAAATGCTGTTTAAATTCGTTTCTTTTTATCTGTTACTAGCTGCCCGCGTGTTGCAAAGAGCGCAGGCAATTCTGCGGGATAAAATATAGCCGATAAGCATCCTGATAATCCATTCTACACGCAGGTGAAAGAATTTTTGAAATCGGATTATCGGTTCCGGAGATTACCCATTACATCGTCATCATCATATCAGCCGAAAGACGTCCACTGCTGGACATGGGCCTCCCCCAAAGAGTGCCACAATGACCGGTCCTGCGCCACCCGCATCCAGCGGACCCATTACATACAAACTTACAAAGCTGCAATCTCACAGACTATTCCACTTTACAATATTGGTACAGAAGTATATATTATGACATTTCTGTTCGTAAGAAAGGGCCTAAAGCCATTTAATTTATCAGAGGCATTTTAAGAGTAAGGAGGTTTTTAAGGTCCGTTTTCGCGCGCACAAACCCTCGAGCCACGGGTCGAACACAATCGTACCAGTCATACACACGTACATACAAACCAGCTCGCTTACTAGCTATAGGCGCGCCCTGCGGTCCTAACTGTAAAACAACCATCTTCAGGCACTTGTCCCGCCGCCGGCGAGTAAGCGAGTGTTACTACGTGCTACTCGCTCAAGCGAGTAAGAATTACTATGAGAGTAGTCGCTACTCGCCGGCGGTGGGACAAGTGCCTAAGCCCTTGTACGCACTACGCGGCTAGCCGCGTGCGGTTGCGGCCAACCTTAGTGCGTAGAGGTTTTGCGTAAATGCAAATTTGCGCATATGTTTTGTCCAACCGCACGGTAAGCCCAGCTACCCGCTTAGTGCATACAAGGGCTAATGCCCTGATCACACGTACTCAGTAGAGTGGCGAGAGAGTGCTACTCGGCGTAAAAGCGGCGAGACAGTAGCTCGGCTTTCTATCTACTAGGCCGAGTACTGTCTCGCTTGTTTGCTCGGTACGTGTGATTGGGGTATTAGGGTGATCCACCGGCTCGGCTGACAGGACGGCCCGCGAGCTATGTCGCGGCGAGATAGACCGCTCGACTCTACTAACTATCCATCTCTTTCTAGATAGGCATCTAGAAAGAGATGGATAATTTGTCTTCGCGACATAGCTCGTCGGAACGCGATAGGCTCTGTGCGAGGTTGCTAGGCGGTGGGCGAGAAAAGGACAATAGCATTGCAGGACGCGCTCGGGCTTCACTTCTTATCGGCGGATTTTTTTCTCGCTTATCGCCTCGCAACCTCGCATAAAATCGCCGTCAATAGAAATTGCTATGTAAACAAACCGCCATAGTGAAAGACAATTTCAATATGGCGGTTTGTTTACATAGTTAGCAAATTCTATTGACGGCGACTTTAGCTCTGGTGGCTCACCCTTAGACTTGCCACATAAAGGCTGAATTCCGTCGCCGAATTCTGAAGGGCTGATTTCTTATAAAATCTATTGGCCAAACAGGCGGACAAATAAATTCAGCTTGCATCTGGCGAGCCTTGTAACGCTATTTCCGTGCGTCATTTCTTAAGACTAACGCTAAACAAGGTTTAGATAAATTGACATTTCCTTCGAAACAATTGATGGAACAGTAATGGTTAGGTGCCGTTTTGTATTATGAATATTATTATTGAACATTAATCACATAGGGCGGTAAATACAAACAAATAGAAACACAAGCCTGCTCGGTTTTAGTATTAAACAGAACTAAACTCTTTTAACCGACTTCAAAAAAGGTTCCCGTCAATTCGATTACACGAACACATTTTAAAGCAGGTCCATTTTAGAGAATATTTTTGTTGTTTGAAAGGGTATACTTCCCTGGTGGTCCCATAATCATCAGCTCAGGACCTGATGATGGGATCCTAAAGAAATCGAGGGAACTCTTCATATAAGGCGAAGTCCTGAATTGATATCGGTTAAAACGTTTTTAAAGATTCTTTTTTTATTGTTATAGTAGTTCTTATAAAAATATAATCAACAAGCACAGACCATGTTGAATACATAAAGTAAACACTTTTGTACGCAAGAACCAAATCGAGACAATTAGCAGTCAGAATTATAAAAAATTTAATTACTAGTGGTGTCACAATAATATTAATCATAATTCAAAATTTCATATGAAAACATATTTTTTGAGAAAACACAAAAATTCCGAAGACATTTATCCGAAAGCATAATTATTCCGAACGACATTTACCGCTTAACGAAAATTTGGACGCAGATTATTAAATGAAATACATAAATAGATTAGGTTAGGTTAGTATTATATCCTGAAAGATCAAAAAAATATCAGCGGAACATGGTTTTCGGAATAATTTAATTCGGAATAAATATGCTTTCGGACAAATGACTCTTCGGAGTTGTTAAACTAGACATCTAGCATATCCCACTAAACTTGACCAATCTATAATTCAACACAATTGTTGCAACACATAACGAAGATTCCATAGTCAAAACATATTTGTAATGTCATTTGTAAATTACAATTGTACGTTCTGTGATATAGGGCCCTGGCGTCCACAAAGATTATTAGTTACTTTCGGTCAGCGCACTAAAAAACCATAAATGCGAGCTCCTTACAAATTTCTACCCAAACACGTGCCTAAAACGCGGTATGATGTTCGAACCAAACGGCTGGCATCGTTTTGACCCCCCGCCCGCGCCTCCATCCCCGCATAATGGCAATGACACCCATTCTGTGGGGCCATTTTTCTTCGCTACTTAGACTTCTATGGTTTTTAACCCACTTCAAAAAAAGGAGGTTCTCAATTCGGGTGTATTTTTTTCTTTCACTGCTTTCGGTACTGTAAGTCGTGTGGTGCCCAAATTGGACTGTTTTTAACTAAAATAATAAAACGATAGCTGTGTACGTTTCGACATACTACTCGTACATAGTTTGAGGTAAAATCATTAAAAATATGCCACTGCGGCTTGTAAAACATAATACTATGTTAATGTATTGTGATGACTGCCTCAGCCTCCAATTTTTAACTAGAAATGCTATGCGTGACCTCATATTGTAGAGATCTATCTACTGCACACGACCTCGATCAGGTTCGTGTCGTAATTGCGTAATTGAATATGTTTCGCGAGCCGAGCGCGGGTGGAGGTAGGAGTCAGCGCGCGAAACATATTCAAATTTATTTGCTTTATACATACAACTTTTCAGATCTCAAAATAACTTGTGACAAAATGCCTACATCCCAGAATGCCTAATTTGTTTTCTGAAAACACTGGATTATTTTGAACGTACGGTGTTTTGGGATAGAAATGTTAAATTTGGTTATTAAAAGGCTAAAAAACATTTTATAATAATAACAAAATTATAATAATAAAATCATTTATTTCAGACTCATAGAATCATACACATAGTAAACAAAACAGGGTACTATTATTAAATTAAATAATATAATAATGTTATAATTCAGTCTGCGAGTTTTGAGAAAGAAACGGCTTACTGTAATTTAGGCATTGACAGTTATTTTGAAATCTAGAAGTATTTTGGAGTATTAAGCAAAATAAAATTACGTTGAAATGAAACGAAAGCATGTAATTGAGAACGAAAGCTACGAACAATAACAGGCCTCCAGTTCTTTGGCATGTCCCGTAAAGACCGCAAGCGCGACCAATAAAAATAGTATAGTTAATTCATTGCATCTCGCTTCTACATATCGCTATTATTTACAATAAGGTCTATGGCCCGAAGAACAGACCACACCAATAAAACCACATTTTCATCTCCCGTAAGCATTTCATATAAATAAAATACGAATTCTTTCATCAGAAAAATATTTCGTATTGAGATGAAAACGTAATTTTTCATACATTTCTTTACAATTGTAAAAAGAATTACCCACCGGGTAAACGGGTGCTAGACAAAGTGGCATAAATATATGAACAAAAACTTATTGTCCTTGTGTAGAAGCGTTCATTTATTTTTGCTACTTTGGCACCATACTTATGACTCATTTTTTCACACCAGCTAACATGATCGCATTTATGTCTGAGATAAAGTATGCGTCTCCCTCGTACTTACATAGTTAGAAAAGGACGGCTTTATATCCGAAAACGCGATCATCCTAGCTAGACAGATATGTATCCATTTGCTCACCTTATTAGATGGCAATCTTTAGCGCCTAATCCCAAGATTTAGACGAAAGTGAGTGCCATCTAATCTTCCTTGAAAACATGGACACATATATTTGTGGTACTGTCAACGTATCGGGGGTTACTCAAAACACTTCCAATTAAAAATAATGTGACGGTGGTGAGTGATGAAACATTGTGAACTTATAGCTAAATTATCACCCAACGGCCCAACGAAGCTACAATTTGAATGAAACGTAATGTCTATGAGTGACGGTGCGCGAGTGAACGTTTATATGGGTCTGCTGCGATTGTAAACGACTTTATATACTTGATTATTTGAGTTGGCCGGATTGCATCAAAGTAGGCCATTCTAAAAGCAACTCTACCGTCCAGGGTACAGGTTCCAATTTCAATGACAGTTTTATAATCAGTCGGCCTCGTTATGTAATCTTGTAAGCGCGATTCTCCATACAAACGTAGTCACTTTACAGACATGACCTCACGTCATTGTATATGCAAAGTTTCGTCACAGTCCAACACGTAGTTTTAAAATGAGAACGAAACTCCGTTTGTAGGGAAAGGTGAAAATCGGCCGCGCTTACTGCGGACTCTTAACTAGAAGTCCTGGTAACGTTTTAGAGGTAAAAGTAGTTGTGTAAGTCCATGTACAGTCTAATCGTTCTTACGCGTCCTGTCATGTAAAAAAACATGACGTCACTAGAGAGACACAGACAATGACTAGTGATTGGAAATGACTATAAAATATACATGAAGTGTGATTCGTTGACAATCTAGACATCGATTATTCAAGAATCTTATTAAGTGATATTTTTCAGCGGTTACTTGGTTGATATCAATACTTTGTGAGTTTCTTTAAGTATACAACATTTTAAGTTAATTTTTTATTAAGCAGTGACGCTGCTAACAAAATTATACATTTTTAAATAAAAAAAAATTGAAAAATTTAATGCTCCGAGCCGGACATCTACCAGAAGACTTACCAGAACTTAGACTTTTGGTGCCCGAACCGGATTGTTCCGATAGCTCAGTTGGTTAGTAGCGACGGGCCATGAATGCCTGGGTAAATTTTTTCAATTTTTCCTTTATTTAAAAATGTAACATTTTAAGTGATGATTATTGTATTACCGAGCGTTTGTTTACATGATAAGACACGTAACGATGAATAGACTTTAATAACCTGCCGTCAAGTGGGTTTCTACAATTGAGTAGGACAGTTAAACTAGGTTAACCTAGCTGTACAGAACCTTGGACACCTCTGGGACTGATAGAGAAAAAATACGCATACCAAAATTAATTAATTTTGCCGTTTTATCTTGCCTATATAATACTTAGCTATTTTTCAACGCATGGAACAAGTTCTGCCAGCGGCTCTCCAGCCTAATACAAACGTACGTTCTATAAACCAGTTTGAACCCCTTGCAGGCTTACACGGGCAATTTGTTGAGTAATTATTGCTTTTCAACATCATGTATATCATGGTGGGTCTTATCACGCGATAAGTGACAAGATAGAGCGTCCGTCACTGGCTAACACGGCATACGGGGTCTGCTTTCCTTTTTACTCTATTTGATAATATTTCTAATCCTTGAGAAATTTCATCATTATTGGTTATTTACTTGGGATCTACACCGGTATTGCCGGTGTAAGCCTTTAGAAACGGGTACCATACAGCTCATTTACCAAATTCTTGGCCAGTAGTTAGCCTGGTTAGTCCGTAGTTAGCCGTACAAACTGAAGAACTGAAAAAGTTCCGTTATGACACAAAAATTAACCATAGCCTTGTATGGTTAATTTTCGTGTCACAACGGAAACCTTTCATAGAAAATTTAATTAAGCGAGTTATTCTGGCCAATAATGCGGTCCTTGCCCCTAACCGACGACGAGACACCGATGCCGCTCCCTCGCGCATAGACAGTCATAGCACGTTCGTCACTCCCTATAAGTGCACGTGAGCAGAAAGAAATGATCTCCCTCCCCCATAGTCATCTTACTGAGGTACTTGGTGAACCCGGCGGAGCCCGCGTCGCAGTAGACGAGGCTGAGCGCGTTGCTGACCGGCGGCACCGACACCAGCGCCGCGTCGGGCTCCGCGTGCTCCGCGTGCTCCGGGTGCTCCTCGGGCGCCACGTACGTGGTGGCGCCGCCGCAGATGGGCCGCGAGGGCAGCCCGAGGTACAGGACGGCTTCGAGGCGGGGCTCCGCGTATTGGGAGCGCGGCGGGAGGAGCTGTGGATTGATCGGTGGTTACATTTTAAGATCCGTTGGTCACTGATGCTACTAAGGCTGGGTTGCACCAAACCGTCTGTAATCGTAAGCGGCGTTCGTTAGAATCTGAATCTATGAAAAGTTGGACAAGTTTCTATGCAATGACAGCAGCCGGCGCCATATTTAGCGTTGATCCGCCTATGCTCGTATGTTGGTGCAACCCACGCTAAAGGCGCTCCGGTTGTCCAAGATCTTTGTCCAATGTGCATTGCGTCTCACTCACTCTTTAAGCGAAATGTGAGACGCAAATACACATTCACAAAGATCTTGGACAAGTGGAATACCACCCTAAAGTATAAATGTGTCAATAAACTATTTCTTGTTGCTAATTTGTATTGTTGGCCAGAAGATAATATGAAAGTTTTTTGGAAAACATATTACAACATAGATATCTGACATAGTTAGATGGTCCACAAAATAGGGGTTAACTATGCCAACAAAACCCTACATTTAACACAAGATCCCTTGATATGCCGACACAGGTCAAACTTTAATTACTTAAATCATTACCTTGAAGTTATAGACTGAGGTTTCAAACCGTTCTGGACGGACCAGGAACAAGGCATACGAATGCTAAATGCTTAACCCTCCGCTCCAGGGAGACCACAAGGCAGTAGTCACGGTAAAGTAAAACATCATAAGGCGGATCCTCTAATCCCAACAGGTAGTCGTCATCATCATCATTATCAGCCTGTAATCGCCCACTGCTGAGCATACGCCTCTCTTCGAGTACGCCACTTATCCCAATCCGTGCTAGTCTCATCCAGAAATGACCTGCGGTGTTTATTATGTCAACTCATCGGGATGATATTCGCTTTCGAAAAACAAATGCCTATGGCAGACAAAGAATTAATTTTGGTAACGGCTACCTACAACCAAAGGAATTCTAGGTAATTTCGCTCGCGCTCTGCCATCGCGTGTGTGGAAATTATTGAGCCAGCTTTGGAGTGAGCATAAAGGAGGAGGAGGAATTGGAGAAAAGAACCCATGGTATAAAGTTAAAGATAAGTGCCTACACCAAAACTTGGGATTAGGGGCGAAATTGGACCTCAGGCTCCTTAGTCCTTCAGGCCTAGTTCGTCCTTTACACCAGTACGGCTATCATGCGGCGGCGCGCGAGCTGTGTGCTGGGGTCTTTGGACTTTTTGACTCAAGGGCAACACTGCACTTAATATAAATTCGTGCGGGCCAAGACTTTGGCTTCATGGCTGGTCATGACCTGCCATACTATCGCGGACCGGACTCTCCGCTTTTCTTTCCGCGTTCGGATTAGAAGGGCTCTTGGGCCGCGACCCCTGCTTCAGACTACAACTGGGAAAACGCTAGTAGTATTCCAACTCACGGTGAAGTCCCCCGGCGACCACTTGCACAGCTCGAGCCGCTGGTACCGCGTGAGCGGCAGGTCGGTGCAGTCGTGCAGCAGGCGGAACCACGCGGCGCCCGAGGCCAGCTTCAGACTACAACCGGGAAAACGCTAGTAGTATTCCAACTCACGGTGAAGTCCCCCGGCGACCACTTGCACAGCTCGAGTCGCTGGTACCGCGTGAGCGGCAGGTCGGTGCAGTCGTGCAGCAGCCGGAACCACGCGGCGCCCGAGGCCAGCTTCAGCAGCTGGCGCACCGGGTGCTCCGCGGGCAGCGCGTCCCCGTGCGCGGCCGGCAGCCGCAGGTAGCGCCGCTCGTTGCCCGGGCCCGCGCGCTCCCAGGGCACGTCTACAGATACAGGAAATACATCATCATCATCATCATATTGCCAGAAAAACCCACTAAACGTCCACTGCTGGACATAGGCCTCAACCAAAGAGTGTCACAATGACCGGTCCTGCGCCACCCGCAGCCAGCGGACCCGCGCGACCTTTCCCAGGTCGTCAAAAAAAATGAACGATCCGCCTCACAAACTTTCATGAGAACCGGTTGAGAAATGCTACCTGTGGAGGAGAACAGCGGGAAAGCGGGACATTCGGACATCTATACAAACGATTTTCGGCTGAAGCATAGAACTTCGATTACCAAAGTAACCTAAGATTCTGACAACATTCTAAGTAATACATAGTCCACTCTAGATCTGCATGTCCTATCTGACATCCACTGTAGTTTGCTGATCGTCACGCACCGGCATGCGACATCGGATCAACATTTCTCACAATACAGTAGTTTAATGTCGAGCACCGGCGCGCTAAATACATACTTTGTGCACGAAAATCGATTGTCACAAGCAATTTGTGCTCGAATACTTAATTACTTTGTGCCATGGATCGTCAGGAATGACAAACTTTGTAGAAGATGGTCATACAGATAGACGTCTCCAATGGGACCAAACACGAAATCGCAAAAAAACAAGAGATAACTATCAGTTTAGTTGAATAATGTGTAGTATAATACCTTCCTTTTTTTGCCTGACGGGAAAAGTTGTCTATTACAACCATCTTCTTCACATTCCTGATCATGATCCCTAAATCACCCAGTGTACGCGAAGAGAAGTACGGCCGACAAAGAACCCTCACTCGCTCACCTTCGGCTCGCAGCGCTTCCAGCAGCTCGGTGTAGAACTGTTTCTGCAGCAGGTCCCGGAGACAGACCTCGCTGCGGTGCTCCATCTGCGCCTGGATGGCGGCACGTGACCGGGGCGTCATGTATGTCGCTTCCAGCATCGACTGCATCACTACCTGCACAGCACAACAACTAGTTAACAAAGAATGACTTTATAATTTAGTGTGGGTAGCACCAGACCAGGAAGACCTGAAAGCCAGACGCAATATTGACGCACTCGAAATGTGGTGCTGGCGTCGACTGCTGCGAATTCCATGGACAGTGTTTCGGACCAATGGAAGAACTTAAGGGGCTCCCATACGCCAATGACCTTCGATCTGAATCCCTTAGTTTTCTAATAATAATAATAAATACTCTTTATTGCACCACGACAAGAGAAAAACATCTTACAAAAAATCTAATGTTTTTTGTAGCTTATTATATTAGCAACAACGGCTTTAAGCAATATAGTTTCCCATATTTACTTCAAAGTTCATTGTTTTCGAGAAATTTGGCATCAAAGTTGATCAATTTTAGACCAAAAAACTGGTTTTCTGACCATAACTTTTGTGTTAATTAGTAAGATTATAAAAACGCATATCAAAATTAAAGGTCGAGGGGAGCACTAAGAAAAGGTTTTTTAAAATTCGCCCCCTAAAGGGGTGAAATGGGGGTCCAAAGTTTGTATGGGGAAAACATTAGTTTTTGAACTAGAGACATGAAACTTTGTAGGAAGATTACTTATTAAGATAGAAAAAAGTAGTTTCGGCGTTTAAGAAAATTCCACCCCTAAGGGGGTTACAATAGGGGTGCAAAGTTTGTATCCGAAACTACTGGGACTAGAAACATGAAATTTACACCAGAACTTCCTTTTATGACGTAGGCAAGGGATAAGAAGGGATTTTTGGAATGAAGTGTCCGGTTTTGTATTTTTACAGACCTTTATTTATAAATGGATAATTAATTGTATATCTGCACCTGCAAAGCTAGCTTCAATAAACCGAGGACGAGTGTCGAAATGAAAACTACTAAATTTCGTTGATTTTTGACGGGAGCCCCTTAAAATGAAAGAGATTATCGTCGACTGTGCAAATACGAATACTCAAATACTTCGGGCATATCACTCAAAATAAAAATTGCATGGATAATTAATAATTGCATGCATAATTGTCCAGGGACGGGTACAGGGAAAGCGATCACGCGGTCGTTCTCCTACGCGTTGGACGGATTCAATAAAAGCTGCGACACAATCCACCATAGTCCAGGGTTCCCGTGATGCTGAGGACCGTAACAAGTGGAGGACCATCGCGAGGGCTGCTTTATCCATACATCATCATGACACCACAACCACTCTGTCAAGAGTGAACGACTGAAGAGAGAGAGCCCCACACCAGCGTGAGTAGCATGTAAAGTCCATCCATCTTATCTCAAACTGTCCACAGAATATCCATAAAATCATGTAAAGAATGTGTTCTCTATTCTTAATTTTACGATATTGTAATATGTAATTTTGTAATCGTGATATAGGGTTCAAGTCTCATTCCCGGAAATAATTGTTTTCTTCGCGTAATCACAGGAAACCTTTTATCTATTCATTACATCCTTGTTTTAACTATTGGGCCACTAAACCAGAGGTTGCGGTTTGAGATCTGTGATAGTTTTTTGCGGATTTATGGACGTTATGGCGCCATCATCTTCTGAACCATTCTTGACAAGTTTATATGCTGCTCTGTCATCAATAAAATATGAAAGACGCCGAGAAAAGCCTGATCAACATGTTGTACACGCAGTTACTGACTGAGAAAATTTTAATCGTATTGCATTATGTAAGTATGTTGAGAAAAATAGACGATGTTGTAAAAAAGGTCCCCAAATGAAGGATTGTATGGACCGATTGATTGATTGGCGACAAGCTACTCAGGACAGAGCACAGTGGCGTGACTTATTGTCGGAAGCCCAGATGCACTTCGGATCGCTGAGCCAGCGTAGTAACTAAGTAAGAATGTACTGGATCGCTGAGCCAGCATAGTAAGTAAGTAAGCATGTACCGGGTCCCTGAGCCAGCATAGTAAGTAAGTAAGCATGTACCGGGTCACTGAGCCAGCATAGTAAGTAAGTAATAATGTACCGGGTCGCTGAGCCGGCATAGTTAGTAAGTAAGTAATAATGTAACCGGTCGCTGAGCCATCGTAGTAAGTAAGCAAGTAAGAATGTACCGAGGCGCTGAGCCGGCGTAGTAAGTAAGTAATAATACTAATAATGTACAGTGGCGTGTTTATTGTCGGAAGCCAAGATGCACTTCGGGTCCCTGAGCCAGCGTAGTAAGTAAGTAAGAATGTACTGGATCGCTGAGCCAGCATATTAAGTAAGTAAGCATGTACCGGGTCCCTGAGCCAGCGTAGTAAGTAAGTAATAATGTACCGGGTCGCTGAGCCGCCATAGTAAGTAAGTAAGTAATAATGTAACCGGTCGCTGAGCCAGCGTAGTAAGTAAGCAAGTAAGAATATACCGAGGCGCTAGTAAGTAAGTAATAATACTAATAATATACCGGGTCACTGATCCCACGTAGTAAGTAAATAAGTAAGAATGTACCGGATGCCTGAGCCAGCATAGTAAGTAAGTAAGTAAGAATGTACTGGGTCCCTGAGCCAGCGTAGTAAGTAAGAATGTACCGGGTCGCTGAGCCAGCGTAGTAAGTAAGTAAGAACGTACCGGGTCGCTGTGCGGACGGTGCTGCTCGGGCGGCGCGGGCTCGGGCGGCGCGGGCGGCTCGTCGGGCGCGGGGCCGTGGAACCAGCCGTTGATGGACAGTCGAGGGAGCTCCAGCGATAACACCTCGCCCACCTGCACACAAGTTCAGTGTTGTGAGTTAGAGCGCAACTCAGCCTTAAACACCCGAGCTGTCATTAGCCCTGACAGCTCTGGTCTTCAAAGAATCTTCTCAGTACTGCATTACGCTAGTCTTAAAAGCTCGGCCGAGCGTTAATTCAACTCTAATTCAAAGTGGTTTAACCCAGTAAGCATCACTAGTGCTGTGAATCATTTTCGCTCCATATAGATTTTAAACTGATACCGAAAACGCTTGCACTTTGAAAGAGATTGGCGAGCAAAGCCGCTAGATCCCCAAAGCTAATATGGGAGATCATAAAAACAGGCGGACTGACGAGCTGATTTGTTGATTCCGAGATCACTGGCAAATTAATTACTCAACCGCTAAATCAATTATTTATGATTCATCATCATCAGCCGAAAGACGTCCACTGCTGGACATAGGCCTCCCCCAAAGAGTGCCAAAGTGACCTGTCCTGCGCCACCCGCATCCAGCGGACTCCAGCAACCTTTACCAGGGCATCAGTCCACCTTGCGGGGGGCCTGCCCACGCCGCGCCTTCCGGTACGTGGTCGCCACTCGAGAACCTTTCCGCCCCAACGGCCATCGGTTCTACGTGCTATGTGCCCCGCCCAGTGCCACTTAAGTTTAGCGATTCGGAGGGCTATATCTGTTACCTTGGTTCTACTGCGGATAGCCTCATTTCTGATGCAATCCCGCAGAGAAACTCCCAACATAGCCCTCTCCATAGCCCTTTGGGTGACTTTGAGGCTTCTTATGAGGCCCATAGTAAGCGACCACGTTTCAGTACCATATGTCATCACTGGCAACACACACTGGTCAAAGACTCTCGTCTTGAGACACTGCGGAATATTGGACGAAAAGATGTGCCGTAGCTTCCCGAACGCTGCCCAGCCGAGTCGGATTCGACGATTGACCTCTTTCTCGAAGTTGCCTACCTACCTACCTAACTGGATAGTTTGTCCTAGGTATACATAATCGTCTACAACTTCGAGCGTAAAGTGTCCGATTGTAATGGGAGTTGGTACTACATGGGCATTTGACATGATCTTCGTCTTATCCATGTTCATTCTTAGACCAACTCGCTCGGAAGCTTTACTGAGGTCATCGAGCATCATACTTAAGTCCTCCATGGTCTCAGCCAAGACTACTATATCGTCAGCAAACCGAAGGTGAGTGATGTACTCGCCGTTGATGTTGATGCCTAGCCTTCAACAGTCCAGAGTTTTGAAAACGTCCTCCAGTGCAGCGGTGAACAGTTTTGGAGAAATAACATCTTCTTGCCTGACTCCCCGCTGCAGCGGAATAGGCTTCGACTTCTGGTCCTGGAGTCGAACTGACATAGTGGCGTTCTCGTACAAACACTTCAGCACTTCGATATAGCGACATTCAACTTGGCACCGCTGGAGAGACTGTAGAACAGCCCAGGTTTCAATCGAATCGAAGGCTTTCTCGTAGTCCACGAACGCTAGGCAGAGGGGCAGGTTATACTCCTCGGTCTTCTGTATAACCTGACGGAGCGTGTGGATGTGGTCTACGGTACTAAAGCCTCTTCGGAAACCGGCTTGTTCGGGAGGCTGGAAGTCATCTAGCCTGCGTACGTGACGATTTGTAATGACCCTCGAAAACAGCTTATAGACATGGCTCAGAAGTGAGATGGGTCTGTAGTTCTTCAGCAGGGTGTCACCCTTTTTGAAGAACAGCACCACCACCCCTCCGTTCCATGCCTTTGGAGTTCTCCCTTCCAGTAGATATTTATGATTGGCGCAAGATAAAGATAAAAAAAATATCGAAGCCAGAAAACCACTTGTATAAAAGACGCACACAACGAATAACGTATTCCCATATTGTGCACTAGAATGCCACTAATTTTACATTGATGCTATTAAACTAATATACCTCTGTATGAGACAACTAGAAACACTTTTCCCCGCGATCAAAATGGGGGAAAAAATTGACGTAAACATCCAACATTGTTTAGTGTAGGAAAGTGTTGTTTACCTGGTGGAAGGTCTCAGGCCCGACTTGGAAGAAGGCGAACATATTGTTCGCGGGCGTGACCGACCGCGTCACCTCCGTAGGCTTCCCTTCCTCGTCGCGCGCGAGTAACTCTAGCGCCCCGCCCATGTGCGCGCTCCAACCCGTCTGCGAATCTAAGTCCTGGAAAGAACGGAATATTTAATAAAATCGTATTGTGCATTTGAATATTTAATTATGAATGAATGAATGAATGATTTATTTGAAAACCACAACCACAACATTACATACAAACTACTTAAAACTGAAAAAAATAATAAAAAGAAGTACAATGTTGAGGGTGGTCTCAAAAAGGAGTCCACTCAGCATTTTTCAGTGAATCCACTTTACACCAATAACAAATATAACATAACACAAATAACACAACACGAATAAGGGCAGATCTAAATAGAAAGTGCAGTGTAGATACAGCTTGATTTTAATAAACAGGATAAATACATAATGGTAAAAAATAAAAATAAAAATGAATAAGTAAGAGGTATAGAATATAATATATAAAAGTAGGTATATATTTCATCGGCTAGACAGAAGACATTTGTTCCTTTAGCAGGTGCAGTTTCAATTTGTTTTTAAAAGTGGCCAGTGAACTTGAATTTCTTATTGGCGGTGGAAGATTGTTCCAGCATCGCGTGGCAGCGTACTTGAAGCTACCACGGAAGCTAGCCGACGTGTGTCGCGGACTGATGAGGCGGGGGGCTGGTCTTACATGCCTACGGGAAAATATTAATCTTTCGTACAGGTACGAGGGTTGTTTACTCAGTATTATACCAAATAGCAAAGTAGCGAAATGTAGTTTCCTTCGAGCTTCCATTTTGAGAAGACTGCCATTGTTTAAGAACGGTGTAACATGAGCTCTGGGTGGAACTGGGAAACAGAACCTGGCACAGGCATTTTGAAGTCTTTGCAGTTGCGTTTTTGTCCGCGATAGCAGACACTCTCCAATGACCGTATCAGCATAGTTGAGCTTTGATAGGATTAGCGTCTCACAAAGCTTGATACGCATGTCTTTGCTCAAGTAGTCACGGATCCTATACAAAACTGTGAGGCGGTAAAAGCAATTACGGACACTTTCTAGAACGTGGTTTTCAAACTGCAGTCTTTCGTTCATAAGCACTCCTAGATTTCTTGCTTCGGTAACCCGAACAATGCTTTCGTCTAGAATGCGGACTTGTGGGTTATGAGATACAGTCTTCACTATTTGGTGTTTCGTTCCTAATACCATAAATTTGGATTTTAAGGGATTCAAAACTAGGCTGTTTTTCTTAGACCAGTTTGCTATCCGACTGAGATCATGATTTAATTCAGCGACGCCTGAATTAACGTGTTCAGGCTTAAACGAGATATGTAGTAATTAGGATTATGGGTCATACAACGATTTAGATTCGCGTCTTTCGTGTGAACATGGCCAAAGGTAAGGATTCGGCTGTGGAACGAACGAAAGATACATTTATTCACAAACACTCATGAAACAAGTGAATCTCTGCGCCAGTGAACGGTACATTTTGGCGTATAAACACTTCGAAAGTGTGCGAGAGCCGAGGCTACCAGCGGCAAGAGCAACATTCAACAACTTGTGGTCCCCGGCGTACTGCCGTCAGCTGGGTCACCTCATCGGTGCCATGTACCTTGTGGTCCTCGGCGCCGTTGTGGTGCCGGGGCGGCGCCCAGGGCGCGAGGTACAGGATGAAGGCGACGCGCCGCGAGCCGAGCAGGTCGTCGTGCACGAGCAGGTGGTCGCCGGGACCGTACAGCGAGCAGGACGCCGACACTGACGTCAGCTCCAGCCCCGTTACTGATGACACCTGGAGAGTGGAGATACAACAACACATGTCTAATTATTTTTTAAAATTTCGGGATTCCAGGGATTTCAAGACTTACTTTCGTCAAAATTGGGTACTATTTTTAGTATAGCCTAGAGGTTCTCTGGAGAGCCACTAGGTATCGATATCGACAGGTTAAAGCTGGAATAAACGTAATATCAATTGATTTACAAGGTATGGGACAAAGAAAGCTGGTGTCAACAGAACTGAAAGTTGAATTGGGATATGTCTAACTACGATGAATTTACGCACCACTTACTTATCTACATATACTTGTATAGCCTTCTGTCTCTATAATCATATCTACTTGATGGTATGACAACAAAACAAGAGAGCGGCAACTGCGATTGGGTAAGATGTCTGGTCGTAGTAACCAGAGAACGAACTAACAGTGGCAAGAGGAATCCATCTATCTGCATCAAGGACAACATACCAAACTTACGGTATGGTTACAGAGGAATTTTCTCCCGCCAACGCTTCGGCTGTGGAATCTGCTGAGGTTTTTCACAGGGACCACAGTGTGACCTCCTCAAAACAAGGGCATTTTTCAAACAGCACCAAGGAAAACTTGGTAACAAAATCTTACCCAAGTCATAACTTCAGTCTTCAGCAGCTCATGTATGCCTCTAATGCTGCGCTGCCACGTCAGACTGGCCAAGTCCGCCGTCTGATGGAATTCGTACAGGTCCATCTTCTTCCGCGACCAGTCCAGCGTGTTCATGTCATCCACTATGTTGTTGATGATCTCCGGGTTGGCCAGCAACCCGTGGAGGAGACCGAGTCGGAACGGCTCACAGGTTAGGGTCAATTCGGGGGTGGAGAGGTCTTTGCGCTCGTTCCAGTGGGTTTTTAATTTGTCTATTAGCTCTTGTGACTGAAATGAACAGAAATCAATGAGTTTTCCGGAACTTATGTACGAAACATGTCTTTGAATCAAAAATATTTACCGTTAGCTTTTCGGTGAAGGAAAACATCGTGAGGAAACCGGTCTAATCCGAATAAGGTCTAGTTCTACCTCTGGGTTGGAAGGTCAGATGGCAGACGCTTTCGTAAAACTAGTGCGTTTGCTAAATCTTGTGAAAGCGGACCCCGGGCTCCTTTAGGGCACAACCGGGAATAACGCTAGGAGGATGATGATACTGGTGAAAGATCAAGTTTTCTCCCAGTGACCCAGGCTTTTTGCAGCTAATTATACAGTAGATGGAGACTAACTATGATCAACGGCTAGTGTTGCGATTCAGTCGCGGGTTCGTGCAACGCGTGTGTGAAATTAACGACAATCGCGCACTGTAAATGAGAACGACAAATATGGGGGTCGCGGGCGAAACAAGAATATTGGTATTTGAGGAGAATCTAAGTGTTTGAGTATATTAAAATGAATAATAAAACAGTGGTTCGTCGGTCATACCTGGTCTGTTGGAGCTACTATTTCAACGACAGTTACAAAAAAGGGTTGTTCTCTGTTCGAGATTCGAAAGCTCACAGATTGATTAACAGTTAGGAGTGGGGGTAATGGTGTGACCAACACAACAGTTAAAATAACTTCTAATACTAGTGTGTTGCCACAATATAATTAAAATATACCCTAAAATTAAGAATGACAAAAAACAAACAGCGTGTTTTTATAGCTGCAAAAGGTCATGTTGTTTTGTGTTACTAATTGCACAGACTGTGATTCGCCACTGTGGGGCAGTGGCAGTCTCGACCCAGCAACAGGTCCGAATAATATGTAACTAGGTAGATCTATTTCTATATCATATTTCATGCTTATAAACATATATATTTTATACCTTAATCTTAAGGTTAAATGTAGGGTCATCCATCCTATTGGCTCTAGGGTAAAGCTGTGCGCACACCAGTCTGGTGGGCGGGGGCTCGCTCTCAATCAGCACCGAGTCGTCCTCGCACGCTGACTCGGAGTCTGAACTGTAGTCTGATGAGGATGAGGTTGAGGAGTACTCCTGGTCAGCTGGAATATGATGGTACATGGTTAGGTTTACGATTTAAACAGCTGGGTGCACACAGGTCAGCAACAAGGCAACCATATATTACGTCATTTCAAAATGGGGGAGCGGGTCCTGACCATCGGATGAAAGTAGTAATTTTAGTAATAATTTAATTAACAGGATGATGATAGTGGGGGGGGGGTCAACAATTGACAAATAACGATGACAAATATATGGACAAGCCCTTCTAGATTTAACAATGTAACATAACTGCTGCTGCTGAAACTCACGAGGTTCGATTTGAACGGGCGCTAGAGCTCCTTAGCCCATCCGTATCAAATTAGTAGATTCACATAAGTAGGTGTAATAATGTGGTGATGAGGATGTCTATTTATTCATTTATATAGGAAGGCCATCAGCTTCAATACTACAAAGTAGCTTAAAACTGAAGTGACAGTGAGCTAATAACAGATCCTCACACATAGTGTAATTAATTATATAAAAAATGATTGAGCAAAAGCCAAACAAAAACACAGCGCTTTTGCGTCTTGGTACTGCTACATTAAGTACTTATTTCTAAACTACCTTCCGCCCACGTCTTCGTTTGCGTGGACCCGGGATAAAAACTATCCTATGTCTTAATCCAGGCTATATACTATCTTCGTGCCAAATTTCATCCAAATTGGTTGACTCGTTCAAGCGTGGTTGAGTAACAAACATCCAAACTTTCGCATTTATATTAGTAGGATAGACTAATAAAAAGAGCTGTCTAAACTATTTCCCTACTTCCTGAAGGTACACTTGTGCTGAATAGGTCCAGGTCGTCAAACCTCTGAAATACCATTTAAGCTGTTGCTCCCTATTACTACTACTATCTTGCCTATAGTGGCGGCTTACGCCGAGCTCTCGAATGGATGTTCAATTTACGAAGTAAGGTGGCTGTCAATTTAATTAGATGTACTTAAGTTAAAGTAGATACACAAAAGATATTACAGAGTGGTGCCCAAGACAAAATAAAAGATAAAGAGGCAGACAATGTTGCAGATGGGAGGATGACATTGTTAGGGTAGGGGGTGCAACATGGATGAGAAAAGCACATGATCGCAAATTGTGGAAGTCTCTAGGGGAGGCCTATGATGTAAAGCAAGACCAAATGGACACAGACTAGAAAAAAAAAAAAAAAAAAAACATTGTAAAATATATATTATATTTAAGTTTGGTTGAATAAAGGCTATATTACTATTACTAAGTTAAAGTAGATAGGTAATATCAGCTATATTGGTGTCAAGTGGGAGAAGATGGAATTTTCTACACAGATCCAAATACTTATTTAAGTCATAGGGAATACCTAATTTGAAGCATACAAACTTTAAAAACTTCTTCCTAAAAATAAGTTTAGGATCATGTAAGATGCCCAGGTCCCGTATAGCAGCCTCGCCTTGCAAAGATTGACCCTTGAGTTGATAATATTATTGTTAAAGGCAATAATTCCTTTGCCATGATATAATGTACAAATATTTTTGAAGACACCAAAACAAATATATGTAATAGATATATTTGTCATTTTCATTTTAATTTATCATTTTCAATCAAGATTTTTAGTGTTGCATAGTTCCTCCAACAGAACACTAATAAGGGCGGGTTGCACCAACACAGACTGATCAACGTTAAAATATGGCTGGCAGCTGTCATTCCGTAGTAACTTTTCAAACATACCATACATTCAGATTTTAATGAATACTGTTGACATTTACAGACAGTTTGGTGAAGTATTCTTAGTCGATCATAGTGTATGCAAACTCGTTGAATAAATGTCTATTATTATCAGAGATCGGAAAAATTTGCGACATTGTTTGCAATTATGTGGACATGACTCCAAAATCAATCAAAATGTTATTCAGTTAATTAATTTTTTACTTGACATATAATTTGATTCCTAGTCAATAAATACAAAAGTTTGTTAAAGTATAGGTTTATTAAAAAAAAAAACAGTATTTTTTTCAAATTTTTTTCTAGTGTAAGTAATCGTGTCAGTTTAAAATCGTTATTTATTTATTATATATAAATATTTACGGAAACGATACCCATTTTAAATTCATATTATCTTTCAATGAATAATTAATTAACATTTTGATTAATTTTGGAGTCATGTCCACATAATTGCAAACAATGTCGCAAATTTTTCCGATCTCTGATTATTATTATTATTAAATACTGCACTTGCTTGAGAATAATAACAATATGACTGACTACTGAATAGTTAGGGAATACCATGTGAATTCATGGAATTAAATATGTAGTGATTATAAGTTCAAATCAAACCCTACATTGAATGAATCAAAAGATGAAAATAAAAATTGCTTTTAATGGTTCCAAGTTGCTACAACATTTCAAGTTTATTGAGTGAAGTACTTGCTGGGTTTCGATCCTAAAACTATTATACCTGGGTTACACTATGCTCACTTCTGTGGCAGTGGAGAGAGAAGTGGGCATGAAAGTGGGCAGAGTGAGTCATGTAAACACCAACTCGCGTTGCCCACTGCTCATGCCGCTGCCACTGCCCTACACTCTCTTTATTGGCGGTTTTTGTGGCGGAAGTCAAAAGCCTGGCAGCGGTAGCACAAGCGAGTGTTTACATACCGTTGTCACACTCACATGCACCGTCGTCGACTGTCGCCGCGTTAGGACATTTGGGTAGTTGTACTAGTTAATGTGACACAAATCTGATCATGCTGTTTCGATGGAATATTGATGAAACACTTCACTTTTTGGAGTAAAATAAATTAAATTTAGCTGACGTTACTGTAGTCCTCCACTGCCAGGCCCAACACAAAAGAAGTGTGGAGTGGCAATGTAAACAATCACTGCCCTTCCACGCTGCCACAGGAATATTTATGGCAGCAAACAGGGCAGCGTGAAGGGCAGTGGAAGTGGCATAATGCAATCCAGGTATTACACATAAATATTTTGCCGGACTATTTTCTATGTAACGGTAAACAAGACTTCACCTCAAATTGCACTCGTTACAGTTCTGCCAAGTTGCAATATTTAAATATCGAATACGAATGGATATATTGATAGCAAACACAATAATGCACAGTTCAAATTTCCCGCGCGAATAAGCGATACAAAATGCGGGCTCCGTCAACTCACCGCCGCGGATGCGCTTCACCTCGTCCGCCGTTGCCTGGTACGAGCTCACAGCACACACATCAGAGTCATCACTTTCTGTATCCGAGATCTCGATCACCGCAGTCGCCAACGGCCGCTTGGCGGGCGGCCGAGGGCCTTCCACTGAACCGCCATCATTGCAGCCTTCCTCGCTCGCCCCGTTGGGCACGGCCGCGGAACTTGACGAAGGCTCCTCGGTTTCCTTGCTCGGGGAACTCATTTTGGATTACTAACACTACATAATACGAGAAAAACAAATGGAAACCGCAATGACGCGACGCCTAACCTAAAACTTTTGTTTGACGTATTGAAGAGTGTTGCCAGCGCAAGCAACAGCAATTTGGTTTTGTTATTAATTTAAATATTTTAAATTCTCCAAGTTAAAGGTATGTTTGATCTCGGAAGCAGAAGGTAGGTCGGAAGGTATTTTACGGTGGCATTTCTAATGTTTCATTCGTGCAAATTGCGCAATTTTACTACTCCAACCACAGACCAACCTAGTAGATTTGACAATTCACAAATTATCAAATTAACGTTATTTTCATCAATCCTATTTCAACTGTCAAAAACATAACCATATAAGTCTGAACGAGAAACTTTGTAAACAAAGCGGTTCGCCTACGTGTTCGAGACCATTATCTGTGCGAATGTGATCTAGTCTAGCAGACGGTACTCTCGCTCGAACACTTATTTTTTCATTGTAACCGTATTGTCACTCCGTTGTATATCTTGCCCTTAGAAATTCCCCGTCCCGTTAACATAAAATTCCATCTCACTTTGGTTTATTCCCCCTTTGTATATGTGCTCTGTAAGTTTATTAAAATTAATAACCTGTTTGTGTAATAGGTAGTTTGGCTAACAATAAAAATGTTTGTTGTGTCTTGTGTCTTCTGTTCCGAGTGAACCTGGCAACCCCAAGTCACCGGTCAAATGCTTTTCCTTGACGTTGACGTTGGCGAAATCATCGACAATACCGATGGGGCCATAACATACAAAGATTGATTCAATATATAGAAAAGTACTCTGTGGATTGATTGAAGCGGTTCGCCATGTCTAGTGAAGGGATTACTGCTGGTACGAAGGCTTCAGTGCCGCAGTGCCGGTTCTTCGTGCAGCGCAAGAAGCGGCTCTGCCGTATGACCGTGAAGCCGGGCCGACAGTACTGCGGCGAGCACGAGCCGCAGCCGAAGACGGTAGCTGGCCAGGTCAGTCACGTCATCAGCTCTTGACACTCCCATCTGCTCCACCTCATAGAATATATACCTACCTTAATGTATATTGTCTGTTGCCTTCTCTTGTCCTATTATAAGCAAGCAGATCAGATCAAATTAAGACCAATTGTTCAAACTATTCCATATGGTGAATAAATTTACTGTGTCCCAATCTGAATTCAGTACTAAAAAACGACTATGAATTTAACAGTCCTATTACCATTTTTCTTCTCAACTCAGCGTTGTCCTGGGTGCCTAATAAGGGAGCCCGGATTGCTAATTCCATCATTATGGTTGCCTGCTTCTTTCAAACAATAAATACAATTGTTTTCAGACTGACAAGAGGATACCCTGTCCAAATGATCCTAAGCAGTAAGTAGAAGTTTTTGTTTGTATTATCAACTGACTTCCAACATGAATAAGATCCAAAATACTTGTTTTATTATTAATCATATAGGAAAATGTGTCTCATATTAAAATAAGTGGAATTGGATTGGTAAAAGTTGGGCCTTATTCTCTTGTTCACTGTAGGAAACAGGTACTATCCTAAGGTAGTTCATACTTCAGTGTTTCAATATAATAGTTGTTTTAACCTATAATATTATGAACAGAGCTCAAAAAGGGTGAGCTGTTTTGAGAGTTTGCATAACATGGATATACCTGTCATTTAATAGTATTTGTCCAATGTGTAATTGAATTATGTGCCTTACTTTATTGAATTCTATGTTTAAGTAAATATTAAACGCGAGAAGAAATACATTTCATAAATAATAAATAAATATTAGGGGACAAACTTACACAAATTGACCTAGTCCCAAACTAAGCAAAGCTTGTACTATGGATACTAGACGATGATAAACATACTTATATAGATAAATACCTACTTAAATACATAGATAACATCCATGACTCAGGAACGAATATTTATGCTCATCACACAAATAAATGCCCTTACCGGGATTCAAGCTCAGGACCTCTTGCTTTGTAGGCAGGGTTACTACCAACTAGGCTAAAGCAGTCGTCAAAAAATGTAAAAGATAGAATATAGATAAACCTGATAGTTCTTTTACAGTACATATGGTCCTACTTTCCCGCACTAGTGTGGAAAAGAGCACTTTTCGTGCATATGTCGAAACTTTAAAGAGCCATATGTACAGTAAAACGTTGTACAATCCACGTGTGAATAGGTAATTCGCAACTCCCTTCGGTCGTGTTTTAATTTATCACCACTTATTGCGAATTTCCTATTTTCGGCACTTGTATCGTAAATAACTAATATTACAATTACACAGAAACTTTACAATAAATAAGAAAGCTTAGTCAGTACCCTTTTTGCAATGCAATGTCATTATAGTTTAATCATAATAATGAATTAAAGTTTCATTTTGTTTTAATATTAAATTTCAGGGTATATCCATACTCATATCTACATAAGACACTAATGACATAAGAAAAGCTCACCCTTACCGAGCTCTGATGAATACCAAAGTACTGTTAATAGTTACTGTTACATACGCGTGCTGGCTTCCAGGATAGAACCGAACTGGGGGTACCCACAGATCTTCATAACTACCCACATACAGAGATACAGAGGGCGCTAGTCTTAGCGGGAATGTAATGCAAAAATACACAGCGTGAGTCACTGTCCTCGTAGCTCAGTTGGTAGAGCAGTCTAGCGTTAATAGAAAGGTCGCAGGTTCGAATCCTGTTCATTATATTCTTTCTCTGTATCATATCGATTAACTACCCACATGTTAATATATAACAGTTACTGTCTTGCACATCAGCACTTGCTATGCCAGCAAGCTACTGAAGCACCTCGCCATCTGCAACGCGCGACGCACAGAGCAGCCTCCATACATCATCAACAACATCAATGCCCCAGAGGCTGTGGAGACCTGCCCTCGGCTTCCCCTGAATTCATACCCGAAGGATGTACTTGCCAATGTCATTGACAAAGTCAACCATTTATATGCAAGTAAGTCAACATGTTTCCGTAATGTTATTTATTTATATGTGTAATATAAGTATTCCTACTAATTCCCTTAAAAAATCGCGATTCCTTACTAACAAAAGTGTCCCAATTCAATTGATTATTTAACATTTTGCATTGAATTTTTCTCCATTTGACTACATTTTTTATCCTTTCTCGAGAAAATAAATATGACATTATTGATTATTTTATTTAGTGTCTACGCCCCTATTGTATGTATGGGTCCTGTGACCCAGAAGTATTCAATCAATGAGATCATCAATCAGCAATGTCAGTAACTCAGTATTTTCTAATATGGATTTTTACTGGGCTAAAAGTGTGTTCCCATAGTGTGTAACACATAAACTTTTCTCCAGAACATGTGGAAGGCCACATCACCGTAGAACCACCATCAGCTATCCACCGAGCAGTACTTCCTGAGTTCAGCGAGACAGACCGCGCGGAGAGCTCCCTCCGCCACCTGCGGCAAGTGTCCGCGCTGCTGTGGTGCGCCGAGCGGGCTCCGCTGCCCGCCCCGCGCACCTGCTTCGTGGAGCTTGGCGCTGGGAAAGGTGAGTCACAGTGAGGCACAGTGAGTCAGAAGAAAGTGGTCTCTGGTGGAATGGTCTACAATCGGGCACTGCCTGAATCATTAAAGACTGTATGCTGAGCTCGCGGCGCCAGAAGTGAGTGATCATGTCATCATAATTTCAGCCGAAAGACGTCCATTGTTGGACATCGGCCTCCCCCAATGAGTTCTACAATGACAGGTTCTGCCCCGCAACCTTTATCAGGTCATCAGTCCACCTTGTGGGTAAACCCCGCTGCGCCTGTTCGTGGTCGTCATCATGGCAGCCGAACATTTCGACTGCCTGGTCCAAAATTGGACACAATAATCAGTCCCTCGCAATACGTCCAGCGAACTCACGCAACTTTTACTAGAATGTTTAAAGTTGTTCTGAGACAATCTGTGGAGATTTTTGGAATACCTTGACAGTCCCAATTCAGAATTGTAAAACCTAACACAGTTGCGATCAGAATTGTTCTACTCATATGTATTCATTCAGAATTATTCTATCTGCAGCTGTCCAATTATTGTTAAAAATTGTTTTGTGTTCTGTATAAAACAGTTGAAAGAGCTATGAGCTATGGCTGCTACTGTGTAGAGTCATGACAAGAGCAATATGAAGCATTCGGCCATTTCTTACATCGCTCGATAGAGAATGCAGTATAATTTGTTTTTTCGTCACTTTATTCCGTCATTTACAGGTCAGCTGTCTTACTACGCCGCACACGCATGGTGTGCGGGCACTGGCAGCCGCGTGCTAGCCGTAGATCGCGCGCCGCTCAGACACAAGCGAGACAACAAGCTGCGCTCCGCTCCTCCCACACTACCGACTGACAACACTCAACAATCTGGTCAGGACGTGAGTGATGCGAATAGAACTGAAGCAGTCAATGCGAATAGGAGCACTAATAACCAGAATTTGAATAATAATAATGACTATCCCCGACCACAGAGTGACAATAATGATCATAGTAATGAAAAAGTCAGTAATGCTGATGTGAATAATACGGATCAACGAAATACTCCAATTGACATTATTAATGGTGATACTTTGAGTGAAAGCAGAATCTCTAATAATCCTAGTGAAATTGACAGAATAAATGCCAGTAATGTGACCAATTCCGAAAATAATAGTGCTGGTGTGTCAACTGATAGCCCAAAAGGCATCACTGAAAACTCGGAAGTGTCGGATGAAGTAATGAAAGATGTTAATAACAAGAGCAAGAGTGACAATGGAGACAGTAGACCAAGTGCTAGTAAGATGGTCTCTTCGAAAGTCTCCCCGAGTGGGGTGCAGGCTGTCAGTGGTGGGGAGACTGAGACGGAGCGCTGTGTTAGTGAGAGTGGGGATGAGGTGGCGGTGCGGCTGCGAGCGGACCTGGCGCATCTGGCGTTGGAAGCGGTGCCTGTGGTGGCGGAGTCCGATGCTGTTGTGGGGCTGGCGAAGCATCTCTGCGGAGTTGCCACTGGTATGTAATGTATCAACATTTTGAACTAATCTCGTAACGTCTATATCGTTCAATCTATGAAAACTCGGTGCGCTCGAGCTTACGCTACAGATAAAACGCCAGCACGCAACAGGAAACAGTGGGGCGCTCCTTTGTGGATTGAACGATGATCTGATTTTCTATTAATTAAATACCAAAACGCACATATTTTATATACCATACCTTGTTAGAAAACGTTTTGCTTCGTTCAGAATTCGTTTAGGATTTATTTTTTATGGTACCTATTATAATGTCGTTTTCTGTGAGTGATACACTGAAGTCTCTTTCCTAGATACGCGGCCTGGAATCGAATCCGGTCATTTGACTTCATTAGACTTGTCAAAAAATTGGAGTTCGTTGTATTGCGGAAATTAATAGCGCTGGATGTTGGGAACAATTTGTACTATGGAACCCTGTATTTACGATAACAGATTTTCCGTCACTGAACCGTTAGAACAATAGATATATAGTCGTGGGTAGATAATTAAGATCACGATTTTTTCCCCCATACAACTGCATAGAAATATGTATGACTTTCTAATTTAATGATAATTAAAAATATGTTTGGCCAGTTTTATTTCTGATCATGGAGGTATCTGTGTATAAATTAGATTTAATTTAGTTTATACATATAAAACTTCTGTAAAAGTTGTGCTTAAAAAAATACGTATGGTCAAATGGACAGTTTTTACAAGTTCATACTGTAATTAGGGACAATGTATGCACTTATAAAAAGTGTTGATTTGGTCGCCTGTATTTTTTAAAGTCTTAATTTTACAGAAGCTGTATGTGCACTATATTAAAAACGGTTTAAACACGGTTACATCCATATAATCAGAAACAAGATTACTCAAACACATTATCAAATTTGAAAAGTAACAACTGTGTGCAACTGTATGGGAGAAAAATCGTGTTTTTAATTATCTGGCCACGACTGTACGTCTTGTATAATGTTGTTTATTGTGCAGATTACGCGCTACGCTGCATAGCGGCTCCGGGGGTGCTGGGAAAGAATAAAGGGCTCGTGCTAGCCACGTGCTGCCACCACCGCGTCGAGCGCGCGCCCTATGTCGCCAACCAACAACTTCAGGTACTCAAAATGTTTGTCGCAGTTCATTTTGAATCTAAAAAAAAAAAAAAAAAATTGTAAGAATACAGTTTCATACTATTGAATAATACGATAAAGTTCAATATACAATGAACATTTTACGTGGCTGTAAACTTATTTTTTTGTAAAATATGCCTCGCGCTTACCACCAACAATGGCCTGAAATATTCATGAAATCAGTTTAAAAAAATACAATAAATACAACTCAAGCCTGGCGACGCGTGCCACGCCGCGTGAAGCTATGAAAATTATTTTGTTGTGCAATGGTTATTCATTTAATCTTTATTGTACAAAAGAAGAAGTTATAGGCAAGGCGGACAAGTGAATATAATACGCCTTAATCTTTATCTCCAACTTTGGCATAATTAAAAAAAGGTTTATTAATTAATTTAATTACTGCGTTTTTAACAGTCTAGTACCTAATTATTGAATTAAGTAAGTATGTAATGTATTGTATTGAATTTCTTAGCTAAACATGCAAAACTATAAAGATAAAAAAATCAAATTATAAGATATGTTAGGTAGCGGGTAAAAACCTCCAAAAGCATAACTATTAGTGACAGGTTAAAGTTACGTTACAATTGTTATATAGTGAAAAATTAGGCATTGAATCTTTCACTTGCTATTCGAACATCAAAACGCAATAGACCCAAACCATTCACCTTCCAGGAGCTCGGCATTAACGCAGAAGAGTTCAACATAATGCTCGGCATCGTATCGTGGGCGACTTGCGGCGACGGACGCAGCCGCGAGCGACGCCTAGAAGACAACTCCAAAGAGGAGGGAGATAGCAGGAGAGAGGAGACCGGCAGGAGAGAGGAGACAGGGCGAAGGGCGAAGGCGTTGTTGGATTGGGGGCGGGTGTTGTGGCTGCGAGGTAAAGGGTTCGATGCGAGACTGTGTTACTATGTGCCGAGGGAGGTGTCGCTCGAGAATGTCGCCATCGTTGCTGTCAAACGGTGATTGTGGATGGACTGTTAACACGTTCGCAACCAAGAACCCGCCTGGTAGGCACTCCTAATGTTTGCTCAGATGCTGCCGCTAGGCGGGCAGTAGCTATAAAACTACACGCCTAGCGAGTTCTGTCGGTTTCTGGTGTATTGTTCCATTTTTAGTCCGGTTGCGAAAGTGTTAAATGTAGCAATAGCCTCCTGAGACCTAATTTCCTTTAGAAAGAACATAAATGGTTCAATGGAATGTAACATTTCAAATGAGCCGACTTTCATTTGTTTCTCTTGATTTTAGAACAAATATGAAAATGTATAACTATAATCTTAACAGGTTGGTTCAAATTCCATTGTTGTTTATCTCAGGAGGTTAACACTTTCGCAACCGGACTAAAAATGAAACAATACACCAGAAACCGACAGAACTCGCTAGGCGTGTAGGTTTATAGCTACTGCCCGCCTAGCGGGCTGAGCCGGCATCTGAGCAAACATTACGAGTGCCTACCAGGCGGGTTCTTGGTTACGAACGTGTTAAATAGGCGACCACTTTAGCCTAGTGGGTATCTTACGAAGCTCACGGTCCAAGATTCGAATCCCGGTAAGGGCAAATATTTGTATGAAGAGATATTTGTTTCAAAGCCGTGGATGTTTTCTGTGTGTAAGTATTTATATGTATTAGATATATCGTCGTCTAGTACCCATAACACAAGCCTTATTGAGCTATGTGGCGTGTGTAAGATAGTCCTGTAATACTTATTTATTATAAAGATAGGAATTCTTCATTACAGTAAAAGAGACTCAGGAGTTTTGGTCATATACATTTTTTGCCCTTAGGTCCGCCTTTGTCCGATCAACCGGATCACGATTTTTTTATTTTCTGCTGGTTTGATTGATCAAACTCTAAAGTTCTAGTAGTCCGATGATCGAATTAATGGGCCAATGCAGTACCTTGTATTCCCATCGATCGAATGATGAGGTGGGAGACGGGACTTTTTTAATTTTTTTATTCTGTTAATTAAAGCAATTCATGCAAAATTATTCCCTAACCATTACAAAATATCAAAAATGCACAACGTTAATATTCAAGTTTTCACTTCTGCCGGCACTCCCGGAGTGCAACCCGGTCTTTTTTTACATGATTTATGTGATGTAATTTTACAGAGTGTACCAAAAATGGGATGTAAACCTTCTTCCTTTTTCTTATCAGAACACGATACCTTGATGTTATGCCCTTAATCGGTTGACACCCCATTTTTGGTACACTCTATATGATTATGATAAAAAATATTGCAATATTAGGATAAGGATTTTTTGTTGTTTATTTTGAAGATGGTTATGTCAATATGAGTATGAATATAAAGTTTTTCTAGTCTATTCTATTCAACAGTAGACCAGCATAGCTATATAATATAACATGTGGTATAACCGTTTATTTTTAGTATTTATTAAGTATTTGTATCACATACCTACGTTATTTAAGGCAACTAAATAAAAACACGTTTGCAAATATAATTTTGTATATTTATATCAATAATCATTTTCTAAAAACAAAACTATGATTATCATTATTTTACACAATCTTTAATGCTCAACAAAATGCCAAACATGGTCTCTCACAGACTCGGGCAATTGCCTGGAAGAGATTGCCCGCCCGCCCCGCGTCTCTACTTATGTACATACATATGTATCAGTGCCTAAATAAAAAGAAAGAATAATAATATTACCCTACGTCACTCCCACAACAACACGAATCGACACCTGATAATACCAAAGGAGTTATTATATCTACTTACATACATATATTCTAAAAAACAATATCGTCCGTAGGCATTTAGGTCAACCTAAAAAGCAAAGGTTAAAAGCTGTCTTTCCACCAAACGCTAAAGCTTCATTCAAGTGACCAATAGCTTCGATTATGCGTTGGCAAAGCTTGACCGAATTGTATGAAATTTAATAAAGGGTAACTGGCTTGAGACTCCGGTGGAGACACAAAGGTCATTAGGCTACGGTCTGTTTACCAACATTCACGCCGTATGCTTGTTTGTCACCATTGTGATATTTTTTTATAAAAGTCTGTCCAGTGATTGACCCTAGTCCCACGTGATGGTAAGCGACGACAGAGCCTGAGGGTGCCAAGGTCAGGGTTGTCCAAGATCTTTGTCCAATGTGTATTTGAGTCTCACATTTCGCACAAAAACTGAGCGAGATGCAATGCACATTGAAGATTAAGATGAAGCTCACTGGTTCAATAATAGCCTATTCTCTCTTGTTTTGAAGGCACATAGATACGAGTAGTTCTCAGGAAATACAGATGAAGGGAGCGAATTCCATTCCTTAGCAGTTTCCATCAGGAAAGACGAGGCAAATCGCTTCGTGCGAATTAATAGTACGTTGACAACGTAAGGATGCAAAGAAAGACCAGTTTATTTCAGTTTTGGTGGAAAAAAGGCCTGCACCATGACACAGACTTGTTAAGTGGTAAGTCAGCTGCAGAGGAACTTGACCCCTCTGCATAGAAGTTTGTATACATGGGATCACGTTTCTCTACAGCCGACTGTACCTACAGCCAGCATGATATAGTTAGGTGGATGTCACACTGCGCCGCATCTCCGGACGGAGGTGCGTTTCTCGTTGTATGCAAGTACCTCATTTTGCATATAAATTCCGTGTGGTACGACACTGCAACGCAACTCCGTCCGGCGAAATTTGTATGCAGCTCCGCACCTCCGTTGATGAGGCGCAGTGTGACGACCGCCTTAGTAGCAGCCAAGCTCATTACTCCTTTCGTAATAAAGACGCTTTTTTTGGGACAGTTATGGCTACTTTGGCTGCTACTAACTATATACAACTACATTAATGTATACATCAAAAGTGGGTAAATCAAAACAACCAGGTAAGGTAAATTAGTAATAGTAATTAGTAATTTAAAATTACAAGCTATACTAACGGACAGATTAACTAATGATTTAATTGAAATAGTAACATAAAACTGCGTTCGAACAGTGAGTCAGTGACGTATGAAGTTGCCAAGAGCTGTTAACAGTGTCACAAATAGATGTCACTGACTACAAAATAGACGCTTTAAAGGTTGTCTTCACTAGAACCAAATCAATATGGCGTTTGTGTGTCGCCTATGCATAATCAATCATAGCTATGATGACCTGTTTATAAGTCGAATTTAAACTTTCGCGAGACATGTTGAAATTATGCTAATAATTAGACGGTTCAACTCACTATTAAATGTCACTACAGGCGACATGTTTCAAACTCTTCGGGAGTTCTTCTTCAGGATGAGTGCTTTCGCGGCGGTGTTGCTTGAATCACTAAAAATAATCCCGAAGAGTTCGAAACATGTCGCCCCTGGTGATATTTATTTAATTAGTGAGTGGAACCGTCTAATTATTAGCATTGTTTATAGGTAGTTCGGCAAATTCAGGTACAGGTATAATGATATGATCTCTGTAGACTATTAAATTCGCCTATAGACCCAATTTATGTAACTTATGTTACTGGGTCAGTCGGCTATTTCTTGATTTGTTTATTCAGCCCTGTAAACTGACAACATGACAGTTTAGAAAAATTACACAACTTCTACAACATACTTAGGGCCGAGTTTTCAATCTGTATATATGTAGTTAAAGTTATCCATCAGTTAAAATTATCACCATCTTTTTCTTAAGTCATATGAAAGAAAAGGACAGAGCTAACATTTATCTGACAGATAGTTTTACCTGGGAATTGAAAAATCAGCCCTTAGAAACGCCACAAAAAATGACAAGTAAACCCATAAAATTGCAGTTTCAAAGTGACCCAAGTAACAATGGCAATTAGTGACAGAAAAAGTTTATTCACCCTACTTATTTCAGACTAACTATTCAAAGACGCGAGGCGGGTCGACGTTGAACCATGCATACTATGTCATTGCACTTCTGCCATTCATATAAACTATTTAGTAATACAAAACGTACAGAGAAATAAACGCCCTGTATTTCAGAGTTATAAACCTATAGCTCCCGACAAACGAGTTTCAACCTTACGGATATGGTGACAGAGTGGTGTTGTGTGAGCTATGGAACATTTTTTTTTTAATTTTACAAACAATTAAATGCGAATATCAACCCTACGCTAACATACAGCTAAAATAGTCTACGGCGCGCCGTCTCACTCACACAGCTACAGTCTCCAACAATATCTAAACAAATAAAATTACCCTCCAATATGGCCCGGAAGTATGGACATCATTACTTTGATTTTCATATTGGAAAAGATGGATGTAATTTAACTCCGAACGAAATATGCCTTTTACCACTCTATTATAACTCTTATTTCTCTAGTAATAAAGTCCAAATATGTGTTAAGCGAGCGACACGCCTTCTATCACCAAATGATTGCGTTAAATAAATATAAAGCCATACCCTCCACGGCCGTTTACCGACTACTGCAAAGGGTTGTTACGTCACATTATAATAGTTCTAGTCGCACAAATGTTCATTACATTTAATGTGATGTCATGCTTTTGATATTTAAATTGCCAAACAAATGCACGGCCCGCCAGTTGACGCCCGCCGAGTCGAGGCCAAAGATATGTAGATGTGTTTCGCTTTATCGCAATAGTATAAGGTACAGAATTGTACCAGTCAGTTGGCCATACCAATTATTAATAGGTAACTTTTGTGCAATAGCCAGTCGTGTGCCGTGTGGAGCGGACGTTAATGAACATAATTAACCACACACTTTGTGCGTTTCACATAACTGAGTAATTCCCATTTGTTCCACTCCTGGAACATCAATGTCTACTAATAATGGAACGTTGATATTTTATACATTTGTTAATTTTGGCCAGGGCTCAATTTTAGAAGCAACTGACGCATTGATATAATATTTTAATGGTATTTATTGCACTCTGGCTTGTGGATATTTCGCTATGTGCTAGCAAAAGCTTATCCCAATCTAATCTAAATATTCCAGTAGCGTGTTCTACAATTGAGCCACTTTAGAACAAATGGGAATACTTCACATCAGGGAATGCAATCAACAGAGCCCGTAATTTTCATGCCGATGACATCAATTTGACGTCACGCTGCATATAGAATGATCCCAAATAGTTTTATTGTACCTAATTATTAATCATTAGTCGTCAATCATTTTAATCATATAAAAATTAATTCAAAAGTAATCTATTCACACGTGGAACAATTAATAGGTACCTACTTGATACGTGAAACGTAAATTAAACTATTTGTTTGGTTTTTATACATACATTTTATTAAACGGTATTGTTACCACATTTCAATAATTACGTAGAAAACAGAAATCCTTCAAGTGGGTACCTATTAATTATTCCACGTGTGAATAGATTACTAAGTAATTTGTACATGGTTAAAATGATTGACGACTAATAATTAATAATTACAATAAAACTATTTGGGATCATCATAAATGCAGCGTGTCGTCAAATTGATGTCATCGGCATGAAAATTACGGGCTCTGGGAATCAACAACATTATACAATAATGCCCAGTGGTAACGATTAGCCACAGACTACGCAACGGATTCAAAATGGTAGGCGACCTACGTGAACGATATGAACCACCAACCAGAAGCACTTTTAAGCATAAAATAGTACATTGTTTAACGAGGGGCGTAAGTGGAATATTGCGAACAAGAGTATCAGAAGCCCGACGCCGAAGGCGGAGGGCTTTTGATGACTCGAGTTTGCAATATTCTTACGCCCGTGTTATACACAATGTTATTCATCACATTTGCGAGGAAACAAATACATTTTGGATGAAATGAATACAAATCGTAATAAAAACTGCAACATGTCAGTCGTCCATTTTGTTGAATTTGACGTGAGGCGCGTATGGGAAAGACCCTTCGGTATACAGCCACGATTTGAAAACACTTAAAAACATTTTAAATAACTACACATTAAATCTGTAAATAATTCAGTTAAACATGTTTAAGTAGTTTTTTAAGTTTAAATTTATTTATAAATACGTTTTCAGACATCGTATTTGATATAAAACCTCTTTGCTTTGTAACTGCCGCATGAGTGACAGATACAATTTAAGAAAAAAACCATTACGCCCGTGGGCGTAACACAGGCTATGACAGGTCTGTATGTCTGCGCATTATGAAGCCCTTTTCGAGCAAGTGTGATGAAAACATATTATTCTCGAACATGCAATGAAATATTGACGTTGTGCTCTTCATAATGGGCTTCGAAGTGTCACGTTTCGGGCGCAGCGAGACGCTCTCGTCTCCGTAATGGCATTTCATACAAAATAGGAGGCCTAGGCTTGCAAGATAGTCTTTTTTAATTCCCATTCCACAATTTGTGGCACAGCATCACGGCGTTCAGTCATGAAAATTAAAGTTTGATTTCTTGGAGTTTTTTTAATTAAATTAATTGCACGTTTGAGAAAAGCACTATTCATACCTCGGCGTGAAAAGGGGTTGCCAGCCTCATAACATAACTATCCGGCCTCGCTACGCTTGGCCGTCTATATGTACTCGGCCGGCAACCCCTTACTTCCCGGCCTCTGTCGTAATGTACTATAATAATAGCTTAAAGGCTGAGTTGGGATATCCATATTCGGCAGTACTTTGAACAGTTATTTTTACACTTGACTGGTTGGTGGCTGTCTAACAGATGATATACAAAACGATATATTACAATATTTACAGTAATTCGTGATAGCTCCTTGGTAATCGACGGAGGCTAACAATTACGAGTTCTATCGGAATTTCGTGATTATTTCCTAGCTTGAAAGAGCCAAGGTGCCCAAATAATTGGGTGCCGTTCAACGTTTTAATGGATGCTTAACTCTTTCACTGCTGACGCCTAAAGCCGTCGCAGACACCCCTCGACAAGCAACTATAGTTCTCAATGCAACCTGCTTTCATGTAATGTTTATATTCACTATCTTGTAGCAAGATTGGCGAGTGACAACGCTTTGATTTTTTTAATTGGTCGTCATTCCAATTTAAATGTCCGTCGAATATAACGGTTTTAAATATCATAATATTCTGCAGTTATAACAATGTTATTATATAGAAAACCAAAGGCGGGCTGCACAAACATACGATTACAGACCGATCAACGTTAAATATGGCGTCGGCAGCTGTCACCCCATAGGAACTTGTCAAACTTTCCATATATTCAGATTATAACGAACACCGCTTTCGATTACAGACGGTTTGATGCACCCAATCCTAAGTCGGTTTAACTCAGTATAAGTTCATAAGGCCACACACTCACTAGCCATTCTGATAACTAAGAATGTTGCTAAGCAAGTGAGTATGTCGCCTAGCAATAGCCCGTGTCAATGTTAAGAAAATTATCTAAAGGTATACATAGTTGACATTATTGAATATGGCCGACTTCTTATTGAAATCTTTTGCATTGGCGGGTAGAGTTGCTTTTTGGCTGCACTACATTGAAGCAATTCGACCAACTCAAATGATCTCGATTATAAGGATAAGGTTAGTAAAAATGACAAAAGTCTGCAGCTTATTCGAAAGTATTGATATTTATTCACATGCTTGACAGTTAGAGGAGTCCAATTTATATATCAACACAGCTTCGCACATCTCTGGTGGATTTTCACCTTAACTCTTTTCTATTATATTAGTGTTGCCTGTTGCACTATGTTGATAATGGGTAAGGCAGTCAAAATTACGTTCTTTTTTTAACATTACCGGGAATAACGCTATGATGCTCATCCGATGATCTGCTTTTGTGTTACATTTTGTATTCCGTGTAACACACATTTTGTGTTGTGGATAACACAAAATAACATAAGTGTCAAACTCAATATATATCGTAGCACAAAAGTACACTTTGGTTCTAAAAAAAAATAATTTTGACTGCCTTACCCCGGCCAGTACAAGTGAAACAACTTTTACGAAACGATTTCTATAATGACGTTCACTTCAGGCGTAACTTTATTGACGGAGCCCCGCTCCGAGGGGCTCCTATACCTAAAACCTTATCATTTGAACATGTAACCTGAGGCGCGACACGGGCTAATCATACAATTATAACTCTGACATTGGTGCTAGTGTTGCCTGTTGAGCTAGAGCAGGAGGCTGGCCATATCAGTACCCGTACCGCTCCTGGATGGAGGACACGACGCCGTTGGCCAGCGAGGACAGGCGACCCGCCACGCGAGTCACGCCCGCGCGGACTGACTCCCGCACCTGGATATAAAAAAAACAATCAAAATCTATCTAAAGGCCCACCCAGCACACTAAGAAAAATTGGCAGCGTTTGAATCAAGTAGAATCGTAGATAGAGAATTGCATAGGTCCGAGCGAATCGCCCAAAGGGATGCAGGTTAATTAACCTGAATAAATAGGGGTGTAGACACCAAATAAAATAACCAATATTGTTTTCCCGAAAAATAATAAAAAACAATGTCATATGGAGAAAGAAGTAAAGCAGGGGATTAAATAATCACAAATTTATAAGTTTTCAAAGTCCCTTTTCCGCAAAACACACCTTCATATAAAACGATTGTCACTCACTATGACGCACGCAGATCGTCACGTCACGATCTGCGAGCGTTTTCTCTCTAAACGGTTGTAGCTTCGTAATTCTTTGATATATCTGAATGGGATTTTCGTCCTAGGCATATTTTTTCGCCTTCTTTCTTTTGGAGTGTTAATACATTTTGAGTCTACACCCGTATTGAGAAGTATCAGAACACTAAATACATCTTTGACATCTCATGTCCTATACTTAAGTAATGTTATATACATTACATGACGCCTAGCCAGCCATATCAGAGCTCACAATAGGGCAAATCCATAATTGCTAGGGTCGCCGTGATCGGAATCGATGAGGACTATATTTGTATGTATGTATTTCTCTATGAAGAGGAAATAGCATCGATGAGGATGTGTTGGTGGCACCTCGTCGAGCTGCGGCGCGGAGACGGCGAACGAGGGCTGCGGTTGGCGCTCGTTGCGGCCGAAGTACTCCGCCGAGCTGATGCTGCTGCTGCCCTGGAAGCGGGACAGGTTCGCGTCGCGCTCGAAACGGTTGTCCTGCGAATAATAGTACATTACTACAGAGGCCGGGAAGTAAGGGGTTGTCGGCCGAGTACATATAGACTAGATAGAGATAGTTATGAGGCGCTGGCAACCCCGTTTCACGCCGAGGTATGTATAGTGCTTGTGTACACTGTGTGCATGCTTATACTACTGACCTGTTCCCCGAAGAACTGCGCCGAGCTGATGGCCTTGGCTCCGCCGAACTTCTTGACGGCCGAGTCGTCCTCGACTGGCTCCGGGCGGCGCGAGGTCCGCGCGCGGCTCGGCGCGGGCGCTGCGGCCACGGGCGTGCGTTCTTCAGGCGAAAACATTGTGTGCACCTATACGCAATAATATAAACAGTAGTGAATTAAAGTTAGAAGAAAGTGTGCTCAGAAATCCACAAAATGATCATTCGATTGCCCTTAGTGCAAGGCCTGAGTGGACGAGCGGGGCGTGCAGCGTCCATATAAAACAAATGCCATTTATATGGACGCTCGACGCCCCGCTCTGAGCGGGGCGTCCACTCAGGCCTTGCACTTAGAGCTGCCGCACATTGAGCTACTAGTCGCGGACGAGTTCTTTCATACATTTTGTATAACATCAGCGCTCATCGGGCGTCTAGAGGCCGCGTCCGAGCCAAGAGCTGCGGGAGGACTAGTGGCCGAAATAGTGAACGGAATATTTGCATTTAGTAGCGGCCACTTAGGGCGGAACAGAGGGTGGTGGTGCTGTTCTTCAAAAAGGGTGACAACACTCTGCTGAAGAACTACAAACCCATCTCACTTCTGAGCCATGTCTATAAGCTGTTTTCGAGGGTCATTACAAATCGTCTCGTACGCAGGCTAGATGACTTCCAGCCTCCCGAACAAGCCGGTTTCCGAAGAGGCTTTAGTACCGTAGACCACATCCACACGCTTCGTCAGGTTATACAGAAGACCGAGGAGTATAACCTGCCTCTCTGCTTAGCGTTCGTGGACTGCGAGAAAGCCTTCGGTTCGATTGAAACCTGGGCTGTACTACAGTCTCTCCAGCGGTGCCAAGTTGACTATCGCTGTATCGAAATGCTGAAGTGTTTGTACGAGAACGCCACTATGTCAGTCCGACTCCAGGACCAGAACTCGAAACCTATTCCACTGCAGCGGGGAGTCAGACAAGGAGATGTTATTTCTTCAAAACTGTTCACCGCTGCACTGGAGGACGTTTTCAAGACTCTGGACTGGAGAAGGCTAGGCATCAACGTCAACGGCGAGTACATCACTCACCTTCGGTTTGCTGACGATATAGTAGTCTTGGCTGAGACCATGGAGGACTTAAGTACGATGCTCGATGACCTCAGTAAAGCTTCCGAGCGAGTTGGTCTAAGAATGAACATGGATAAGACGAAGATCATGTCAAATGCCCATGTAGTACCAACTCCCATTACAATCGGACACTTTACGCTCGAAGTTGTAGACGATTATGTATACCTAGGACAGACTATCCAGTTAGGTAGCTCCAACTTCGAGAGAGAGGTCAATCGTCGAATCCGACTCGGCTGGGCAGCGTTCGGGAAGCTACGGCAAATCTTTTCATCCAATATTCCGCAGTGTCTCAAGACGAGAGTCTTTGACCAGTGTGTGTTGCCAGTGATGACATATGGCACTGAAACGTGGTCGCTTACTATGGGCCTCATAAGAAGGCCCAAAGTCACCCAAAGGGCAATGGAGAGGACCATGTTGGGAGTTTCTCTGCGTGATCGCATCAGAAATGAGGCTGTCCGCAGCAGAACCAAGGTAACCGATGTGGCCCTCCGGATCGCTAAACTTAAGTGGCAGTGGGCGGGGCACATAGCACGTAGAACCGATGGCCGCTGGGGCGGAAAGGTTCTCGAGTGGCGACCACGTACCGGAAGGCGCGGCGTGGGTAGGCCCCCGACAAGGTGGACTGATGACCTGGTAAAGGTTGCGGGAGTCCGCTGGATGCGGGTGGCGCAGGACCGGTCGCTTTGGCACTCTTTGGGGGAGGCCTATGTCCAGCAGTGGACGTCTTTCGGCTGATATGATGATGATGACTTAGGGCGGGTTGCACCAAATCACCATTACAGACCGATCAACGTTAAATATGCCGCCGGCAGCTGTCACTCCATAGAAACTTGCCAAACTTTCCATACATTCAGATTTTAACGAACACCGCTTACGATTACAAAGGGTTTGGTGCAACCCAGCCTTACACCCGTTCACACTGCGTCCGTTTCCGTGTCCGGGAGGCATCCGTCTCTTTCGCACTCGGGCGAAACATCGCAAGCGAGAAAAAGAGGGATGCCTCCCGGACACGGAAACTGACGCAGTGTGAACGGGGTGTTAGTGGGTTAATGTGCGGGCGCTCTTATGCCGTTTAAGGGGCTATCCGAGGTTTTCATCGATTTTTGTCAATTTCTGAATCGTGTCTCCTACTTTTGCACTATAGTCAAATTATAAGTCAAACGGCTATCGGTTCTTCAATCTTTTATCTCTATTTTTGTCTACCAGATTTTGAAAGAAATGAATACGTAATTTTAAATGATTTTTTTAAACGTTGTCTAAAAAACACTTATTTCGTATCTCTATTGACGTGAAAGATCTAACATATACGAAATCTACATATTTGGGTTCGTCTATGACGTCTCTGAAAACGTGTCTAGGGTTTTCATTTTAAACTAATTAACGCAAATGTTATGGCCAGGTAACTAATTTTTTGGCCTAAAATTGTTCAACTATGATGCTAAATATCTCGAAAACAATTAACTTTGAAGTAAATATGGGATACTATATTGCTTAAAGCCGTAGTTGTTAATACGATAAGCTACAAAAAACATTAGAAAACTAAGGGGTTCAGATCGAAGGTTATTGGCGTATGGGAGTTGGGAGCCCTTTAATTGGCCCCATATTTCTTCACCCGTCATGTAACTTCGCCCACTTCATTATCGTCTCTCACAAATTATTTGACGTTGGCCTACCTCATCTTTTGCATCATCCAAGAAACCCACAAAACATCCTAGAAAATCTTAGACTTTTATTGGTACAATCTATACGCATGTTGGCTTTTTCAACTTGTACACACTGCGTCCTGCTCAACTCATTCTTCAAGTTGGAAACTTTGACGCCTGGGACTGGCAGACTTAGCTGTATTCTCTCTACGATTAAAGGGCTAAATGATGCCACATGTCTCGTACAGTTGTCACATGACGTAAATATACCTACCCATACAAATTTTGACCGGAAGTGAAAGATTTTCAAACTTTCGGCCAATTTTCATTTTTTTTTTCTTGCTCAGCACAACTTTTTCGACCTGCTGCCATGCATTTTATCATGTTGTCATGAGACGTAGGTGTATTGGGAGCGGGCCCACGGTCTATCCGTTCTTCTACGCAGTAAATGATCACTCTCAAATGTTAGATCACAACACAGGCCTAGTGTTACCGTGCGAGAAGGTTCCGGCTCGATGTTCTCCCAGGACGCGGACAGCGGCTTGGCGCGGCTGTGCGTGTCCCCGAGCATGGAGTCCAGCCCGCGCCCGGTGCCATATGGCTCGTTCCTGGAATTATTATTATTATCACTTTATTTTCAGACCAAGATCCATAGAATTAAAATTAAAATTACATATAATTACATCACAAAACACATTAGATTACAATGACAAAAACATTAAATATAAATACAAATTAAAAAAATAAAAATGTTAAGTACAGGTAGACGCCCTGTGCATTTTATCCCAATGCAGAAGGAAGGGTCGTCTAGGCGCGCTGCCACGTCTGTACTTCTGTAGGAGGCTATTCGGGCTGCCGCGCACGCGCCTCAACAAGGACGCCACGCGCTTGCGCATTATGGCCTGGAAGCCATCCGTGCGCCTCTCGGTAAACATCCCTGATGCACTGCAATGGCGCGGCAGCCCCAGCAGCATCCTAAAGCCGTTATTATATTGGACGCGTAGGGCGCCGACAGTTTTTTGAGTGAAGTTGATCCACAGGCTGCTTCTCTCGAGATAAGAGAGAACGAGACGCAAGACGGCGAGAAAGCAATCACATTCACGCTTCTCGGTTGTTTTCTCGGCGTGAGTCTGTTTTCAGCATGGTTTACAAGAAAAGCGCATGGAAAGCATAGGCTTTCCATACCACCATAGGGTTAACCATGAGGTACCCGGAAAATTGGCAATAAAATTTTAATCAACTCAAAATACGAATTAAGGACAATTCTACTGCTAACGGCACGCATCGCATCGGAACGGATTTTACAATCTTTGAACGATATTCAATTATGTACACAGTATTTAAAGTCTATGTTACCATACCACCACCAGCCCACAGTACCAGTCTATGGTACCATAATACCGAAGAGCAACGGCCCCAGAATTGACACAGGAACGGGTTTGAAATTCTTTAGAGATGAAGCATCCCTGCTGCAACCTACCATGATATATATATATATTTAGATATTTAGACATTGACGACCGCTTTAGCCTAGTTGGTAGTGACCCTGCCTACGAAGCAAGAGGTCCTGGGTTCGAATCCCGGTAAGGGCATTTATTAGTGTGATGAGCACGAACATTTGTTCCTGAGTCATGGATGTTTTCTATGTATGTATGTTTATCTAAGTACCCATAGTACAAACTTTGCTTAATTTGGGACTAGGTCGATTTGTGTAAGATTGTCCCTAAAATTTATTTATTTTTACTTTAAAGCTCTGCTCCAAACACGCCATCGCCCATAAACGCTATAATGTGACTCTGTCACATTTTAACGCATGCTGTGCACGCTGGAGTAAATGAAGATGCGTCAAATTAAAAAAAAAATAAAGCCGGAACTTGGGTCAGTCCATACATCCGCAACATGTTTGTTCAGTCGTCTCCTCGCCTCATTGCTTACTTTACCTGATCATGGTGAAGACCGAGTTGAAGTCGTCGAGGTCGTCGAGGGAGGCCCTCGCATTGGCCGCTGCGGCGCCTTCCTGCTCGATGACCGTCATGTCCGACATCGCCGAGTGCGACACGCCCCTGCAACACGGCACGATTAGCGACATGCCACAACTTCATTACTAGTGAACAATGTTTTTCAGCATTACTGTACTCTTGTAGGATAAATAGTAATATGTGTCTTGAGGGAGCCAAAATTATATATTTTAAGGCGAGGGCGGTACATTCTTGAGCGTGACGAGGGATTCATGTCTTCTCAAAAAATCTTTTAAAATTAAGATTAGTAGTTAAGACTGTAATTTAACCCCTATTTTTTATTGAAATAAACAGTTAGAATTATAATTATTATTATTTTTAAAGTGTTTACTCCCAGCTCCCAAGGCAGAAATAATTTTGTTACAGTACTCATGCTTTTCACTGGGATGACATGAGGGAACCTAAGAAACGTTATTTGAAGGCAACAATTCAGGGAAGAAAAGGGATCCTCGTTTTAGGGCAAATACAGGTTGTATCAAAAATGGGGTGTGGACCGATCAAGGGTTTTTTGGGTAGCGCATTGCGATTCCAAATATGCATTTATTTATGTTTTTTTTTATTTTATGTCTATTTTTGTTTGTCTTTACATTACAGTCTTTGTTTTTGTTGACATTGCTTGTGTATGAAAACATTGTCCCGCGAGGGTGAAGGGTGGGCGGGTTTATTTCATTTTCAAACGCCACGGGCACCGCTGTGTTATGAAAACAAATGTTTTGTGTATGTTTACTTGATACGCAGATGGCGGCTTTTACGTTTTTGTCGTCATACACAGCAATGGAAACAAAAACAAATGCTTTAATGAAAACATGAACAAACATTTCAATGTAAACGTGATCAAATCAAAAATAAACAAACGCATTTTTATAAAACGCAATACCCTACCTCACCCGGACCCTTGATGGGTTCACACCCCATTTTCGTTACACCCTGTATGACTATTTCCTGAATATCAGGTGTGATAGTAAATATACTGACTGTGCGGCGCCGCCGCGGTGGGAGGCCGCGATGCCGAGCCGCTCGGACTCCGCCTTGCCGCCCGCGTTGTACGCGAGCCGCAAGCTCGCCACCTCCTGCTCCACCTGGACAAGAGAGTTATGATAGATATGCGGGAACGGATGTCAAAACGATGCCAGGCAGCCATTTAGTTCGAACATGCGCATACCGGGTTTTAGGCACGTGTTTGGGTAGAAATTTGTAAGGAGCTCGCATTTATGGTTCCTTCGTTCGCTGACGGCAACCCTACCTCTGTAGCCTAGTTGGTAGTGATCCTGCCTGCGAAGCCGGAGGACGCGGGTTCGGGTCCAGGTAAGGGCATTCATTTGTGTGATGAGCATGAATGTTTGTTCCGAAGTCATGGAAGTTTTCTATGGATAAATATGTACATACGTTACCTACTTTTGTTTGTTCGAACACTGAGATTAGCTCTGAGGCTCTAGTAAGGTTTTACCGAAACAAAACGTTACGACCGCGTTTGCGTTTAGCTGTCAAATCCCATACAAATTGAGGGCAAAACGCAAACGCGATCGTAAAGTTTTGTTTCGGTAAAACCTTACACTAGAGCCTCTGGTAGCAGACGTCGACTGTGCGTCGTGCGTCGGAAGTTGTCGGAACAAAGATGAAAAGAGACGGGTTGCTTTAGAGTAAGATACTTTTATCATAGCATTATTGAATATTGACCGGTTAGCCTAGTGGGTAGTGACGCTGCCTACGAAGCTGAAGGTCCTGGGTTCGAATCCCGGTAAGGGCAAATATTTGTGTGATGAGCATGAATATTTGTTTCTGAGTCATGGAAGTTTTCTATGTATTTAAGTATTTATATCCATTATATATATCGTCGTCTAGTACCCATAACACAAGCCGTAATGAGCTTACTATGGGACTAGGTCGATTTGTGTAAGATTGTCCCCTAATATTTATTTATTTATTTTATTGAATCTGCACAACATGCGCAAACATTTGACATTATTTGCTTATTTCGTTTCTAGTTTTTTTTTTCACGGCGGGTGGTAAAACTCGAAGTGAATTTTTTGTTGACAGTTTAATGCAAGATTAATCCAGTATTTTTTCTTATTTTACATTAGTTTTTGACAAAATTACACTTGTGTCATCTCATCTTAATTAACTATATATTCATGACTTATGAAAATTAAAAAAAAAACTAACTTAGAGGGCTTTCTAAGTAAATGACGACACTAACAATGTAATAAAATGAGAAAAACTTAAATTTGCCAATAACTTGTAAACCGTGCAACTTTTACTGGGGTCATGTTAGCTTGGTTCGGGTCGTCTTAAGCAGACCTACCTTCGATGTCAATGTGACGTGCCATTTACGGGACACCCTTTGTGAACCTTAATACGGCGTACCTGTTCGATGCCGGCGGACGGTTGCGCCTGCGCTTCGACCTTGAGCTTCTCCGCCATCATCGCCTCTCGCTCCATGTCCTCGAAGTTGGCCGCTACCTTCGTCGCACCTAGACCACCCTTGCGCGCCCCCAACTGCAATAGACACGTAGTACATTATTGTCCGGTCCTTGTGGCAATCATTGGAGGCCTATGCCCAACAGTGGGCATCCTTCAGCTGATATGATGATAATACTGATGGCATGATCGTCGAGAAGGCTACTCCTAACAGTCGTAACTCTACTGGATAAACGTCGATCAAACCTGTTTTAGTTAGGATGCCGATAAAATTTGTTTGTTTTTATCTGTCCCTTTATGGCAAAGGTATGTACAACGCATTTTTGTTAAAGAATGTTTGATAAGTATTACGAATAATGTGGTTAATGTTTGTGTATCTTAATCTATCCTCTATACGCAAAATAAGCGCTATTATGAGTATTATGACGTCGAGTTGCAGAAACCCAGCCCGCGTGTTTCCTGAACTGGACTGATCTTCTTATCTTCAGAACAATTAGTATTCAAGTATAACAATACGGCTGTGTGGTCGGACGCGTGCCATTTTTTGCAAGAAAAAGGCTAGCGCCACATAAAATGTTCATTGTATAATGAACTCTATCATCTTATTCAATGGATTCAGAATGGACGAAAAGATAAAAAGCCCGCTCCCATCGAGCCAGGTACAAGGCGCTGTGTGTGGTATTTTATCTCGTAGCTAATTTGGAATCTATTGTAGAAGAAAATAGAGTTCATTATTCAATGAACATTTTACGTGGCGGTAACATTTTTTTACAAAGGAAAAAAGGCAAACAATGGCCATTCATGAGCTCAGTTCAAATAATTTAAACTATACACCTATATAACCTATCCTCTAGCCGCCCACGAAAGATAAATTGGTAATTTATGATATAGGGATTATAATATAGTACAGTTTGTTTTGTATAATATATATATATATATTTTATTTATTTATCTCACAAAATCTTATACGCTAGGTTAACAAATAAAGTTCCGCCAAACTGAGGACAGTTTGTTGGCGGATAATACGCTTGTTACTAAAATTGTTGGTTTTTATACGAACTACCTTAACCCTAATAAACTAAACAAGGAAAGCGTTTCTACAAATAACTCGTTAAGTAAGAATACCACGGTTATGCAACGCGTCATGCCATGCACTACCTAACACTTTTATCGAATAAATCTAATATTCTACTTTTAATCTTTTCTTAAATATTAGCTTACACTTCTCTAAGGAATGGTATCTATAAAAATAGTACAAAACGAAAGAAATTCAACTCCATTCCAATTCAAAATTCCATTGAAGAGGATGCCTTTTAATAGGTCTTTGGGCGGCTGATATAATGTTACAAGACAATGCCACAGAGTTCATGACTACAGAGTGGGGACACAATAAATCGCTTCATTATATGGCGGACGACCAGTTAGCCTAGTGGGTAGTGACGCTGCCTACGAAGCTGAAGGTCCTGGGTTCGAATCCAGGTAAGGGCAAATATTTGTGTGATGAGCGTGAAATTTGTGAGTCATGGATGTTTTCTATGTATTTAAGTATTTATATCTATTATATATATCGTCGTCTAGTACCCATAACACAAGCCTTACTGAGCTTACTATGGGACTAGGCCGATTTGTGTAAGATTGTCCCCTTATAAATGAAATAAATGAATTTTATTCGGCAAGTACGCCATAATCGAAACAAACTCAACAGTCAGTCAACAGCAGACAGATAGTTCTTAACCTACTTAAAATAAGTCAAACTGATTTTTTATTTATTATCACTACATAGTATAAAACAAATTCGCTTCCCGCTGTCTGTCCCTATGTATGCTTAAATCTTTAAAACTACGCAACGGAATTTGATGCGATTTTTTTAATAGATAGAGTGATTCAAGAGGAAGGTTTATATGTATAATATAGTACCCGTGCGAAGCCGGGGTGGGTCGCTAGTTTATTATAATGATTTACTGACCGTGGTGCGTTTCTGTTGCGGTTTGCGCGCGCCCTGCGCCGGCGCCGTGTCCCACAGCCGCTGCCCCGAGCTCAGCGCCTCCGGTTTATCCACCTGACACGAAAGATAACATTGTCGGTAATTTGTTTCATAATGGGTAGATTTTATTGGAACAAAACAAGAAATTTACAGCCACGGTTCCAGATTACACATATGACATCAATAGGGGTGTTGACACTAAATAAAATAATCAATAACGATGTATTTTCTTGAAAAACGATTAAGAATGTAATCAAATGGAGAAAAAAGCAACGCAAGAGGTTAAATAATCACAAAGTTATATGTCCAAAGTTTTAAGCCCTTCATACGCTTGAGGATCGTGACGTCACGATCTGCTAGTGTTTTCTCTCTCTTTCAAGCAACATTAAAATGGTTGTAGCTTCGTAATTTTTTGAGATATTTGAATGGCATTTTCGTCATTAGGCATATTTTTTTAGTAGTAAGTAATAATCATACATCGGGGTTTTCGGAGCGGGAACGTTTGACATTAGCCAAAGAGTAGGTATTTACTTAAAAACAGATCGTACCCTAGTAGGTTTCTACCGAATGAATAATTGATTGAAAAATAAATAAAGATTAATCATACATATAGGTACATATTTTATATTGGTCATTCATTATCAACCTCTTCAGTTAAGTCTATTCATTTATAAGAAAATGCTTCATAGATATCGAGCGTCAAGATTGACATTGTATTAGACACCTATTGTCAACCGTTACCCTTGCTTGTCTAGTAGATAAACTTATATGCAATTGTATTTTAAAAAACTGTAAACAATCAGTCAACACAAATATGCCTCCGAGAAAAAAAACTCGTTACGAGTTTATGCGTTCGTGGATAGAAAATAATCCAGAGATAGAGGTTCGAGATTCTTTATTATTTTGCACCAAGTGCAATGTGAGCAAATCTAGTGTAACGCGACATGTCGCATCTAATAAACATACAGGTATGAAATATGATTTCAATAGTGAGCTCTTGAAATTTGTTGTGGGCTGTAATATACCATGGACGCAGGTAAACAATCCGATATTTAAAGATTTTATCGAAAATTGTGTTACCGGTAAATTTGGAAAAACTGCAAAAGTTCCTTCGGAATGTCAACTGCGACGGGAATATTTAAATAAAGCTTACGATGAAAAAATGAATAAAATACGGAGCGAGCTAAAAATGAATATATATATGTGAGTGTTGACGAAACCACGGATGATTATGGTCGTCAAATAGCTAACGTAATAGTGGGAGCATTACGTGATGATCACATTGGCACTCAACACTTGATATCCAGTAAACGGTTAGACAGCACGAACAATGTATCAATATCCAATACGGTCACAAGTGCTCTTGATGAATTATGGGGTGCTAACCATAATAATCACAATAAAGTACTTTTACTTTTAACTGACGGTGTGGGCTACATGCTAAAGGCTGGAAGAAATTTAAAATGTATTTTTCCCAATCTTTTGCACGTCACATGTTTGGCTCATGGTTTAAATAGAGTGGCTGAACTAGTAAGAAAACTTTACCCAGATGTGAATGATTTAATCGCAAATGTTAAGAAGACATTTTTGAAATCTCCTAAAAGAATACAAAAGTTTAAAGAAATGCTCCCCGGAGTGCCTTTACCACCTCGACCAACAATTATTCGGTGGGGAACCTGGATAGAAGCTGCAACGTATTACAGCAAACATTACGATGAAGTGAAACGTGTTCTAAATACATTCAGTCCCACCGAAGCCCAGAGTATTAGAAAGGCAAAAAGAGCGTTTGGAAATGCAAATATAAAAAGCGACTTAAATTTCATAGCAAATCATTTGATGACTATCCCAAATGCTATTAAAAAACCATAGCGATAGTTTAAAAATAGTTCATGAAACCTATAGAGATGTTTCCAAATTAAACATGAGCGTAAAAGGAAAACAGATTTATGATAAACTGAAGTTGGTGTTAAAGAAGAATTCTGGCTATAGCACACTAAAAATTATAAATGAGTTGGTACAAGGCAAAGAAATAGAACTTCAATCTCAAACTTCTCGTGCATCAATTGATTCCTACAAAAAAATTAAATATGCACCTATTACAACTGTCGACGTGGAAAGATCATTTAGCTCCTTGAAATGGATATTTACAGCAAGACGCCGTAGATTAACTGTCCCAAATATAGAAAAAATATTAATAGTTTATTCTGAAAATCGTGTCAACTATTCAATTTACAGCAGGTAATTAATTAAAGTTATTTTAATTGTTACCTTATAAGTTATAAGACTTTTACGGAAATTAAAATAAAACTTTGTCACAGATTGTATACAACTCACAGAGAGGTAGTTATTCATTAGGCATAATAAGATATTTTCTTAGACTAACATATCTGTTTATCTCTACTCTTTCTCAAATCATTCCCGCTCCGAAAACCCCGATGTATGGTAATAATAAATGTTGAGTCTACACCCCTATTATAAATAAGTGCATTTGAAGATTTTTCAACAAATTCTTTTAATAATATTGCCTATAAATACCCTTATCACGAAACAAATTATTATACTTAATTAAATATTTTGTTTTTCGTGTTATTTTTAACGAGGAAGTTACCCCGATCATTGGAAAGTAGACGTCGAACACCCAATGACGGTCTGCTTCACGGATAGATCTAGAAGGGAATCAACAAAGTTGGCGGGAGCCGGTATAGTTATACCCAAACTGCGGGAGAAAGTATCTATCCCACTGGGGAGGTATGCCTGCGTTTTTCAAGCAGAGGTGTGCGCAATAATGAGGTGCGCACAGATAATAAAGGAGACAGCGCAGCAGACTGGAAGGGTAGTGATCTATACGGACAGTCAGGCAGCACTGAAGGCACTAGGAAAGGCAACGGTAACATCCGCCTTAGTAAGAGAATGTAAGAAGGAGCTAAACCAGATAGGAGCATACCCAGGCGTGACGGTAGCATGGGTGCCGGGACATCAGGGGATAGCGGGTAATGAGACCGCGGATGAACTGGCTAGGGAGGGCTCGGGTAGGGAATTCATAGGCCCAGAAACGGTCCTCCCTTTCTCGGCTCAAGTCACAAAGGGGGTCATAGAAAGGCTAAAAGAACAAGAAGGAGAGAGAGAATGGAGGGAAGCATCTGGATGTAGACAGACAAAGATGATGATAGGAGGTATGGATCACAGAAGAACCAGGTATCTGCTAAAACTGGGTAAGAACAATCTGAGGTTGCTAACCGGTATCATAACTGGTCACAATACTCTAAATAGACACTTAAAGGTGATAGGTATCAGCAGTGACGCTTCCTGTCCACACTGTGGGGAGGAAGAAACTAGTAAGCATGTATTAGCGGAATGTATTATGTACGCGGCACCGCGGTTTAATACATTCGGTAAAGATGTGTTAGAGGAGAGGGAATTGAGGGATGTCAGCCTTAAAGATGTCCTTCTGTTCTGCAGGAAAACGAGAAGAATGGAAGAGTTTGAAGTGGGAACGCCGCCGGGGCAGTAACCTGAGGCTCCAACCCTAGGGAATGGGGCTGAATGAACGCAAAAACCGATCGACAGCCCGACTGCTTCCGGCCAGGCGTCCCTTCACAACATCAACATACCCCTATCATTTTATAACACGATACAGAGGGCGCTAGTCTTAGCGGGAATGTAATGCAAAAATACACAGCGTAAGTCACTGTCCTCGTAGCTCAGTTGGTAGAGCAGTCTAGCGTTAATAGAAAGGTCGCAGGTTCAAATCCTGTGGGGGGCTACAGACGAAGATGGTTTATTTTTCCATTATATTCTTTCTCTGTATCATATCGATTAATATTGCCTATGTCATTTCCATGACTATGAGAAATTAAACACTTAACATATCAAATTAAAATCCATTGAGCCGTTTGGTAGCCTGTGAAATAGAATTACTCCAGTCCACATACGTACATACGGTCGAAAAATATAACCCTCCTACATCTGAGACAGTCGGGTAAAGACTCAGTCTCAGTTTGGTACAAGTTTTATTGCCATTTCATTTCTACTTCTTACTTTATTTTTTTTATATATTGATTAAAACAAAAAAACAAAGAAATACATGTTATAGTTACAATGCCCACCTAGGCAAAACCTTGGAGAGGTTTGTGTGCCGATGGGGCCTTCTTAATGTTCTACTGATCTAATTGAGAGAGGACAAGTTGAGAGGTATCTAATGACCCCAAACAGACCCCTGACCCCTTTTAGTTTAAGTAGTTGGCCACCTCCTCCATTCTCTCTTCTCTTCTCCATCAGACCAGATTTATGGTATTATATAATGCATTGTCACCTGACTGTACAAAAATCTTCACACATTTTTTTTTTTTTTTTTTTTTTTTTTTTTTTATTATCTGCAATCAGTCTCCAGACTATGATCAGATGAGTGGAATGAAGGATGGCGTGTCGTAGATTTAGAGGCCAATGCCTCGTTCACTACTTAGAGAATATGGTTACGTTTGAGTCTCTTAACCACATTGACATTATTGAGCAATCCAGAGGCCAATGGATTGGAGTGATGGGTAAGGCGAGCTATGTGTTGTTCCTTATAGCGGGCGACTTCGGATGCTACTGTTGGCATTTTTACATGCTCGTGAATTTCGTCGTTCCTCGCGAACCATGGAGCATTGGTGATGCATCTAAGAATGTTGTTTTGTACCCTTTGTAGGCAGGCTACATTACTCTTACTGGCTACTCCCCATATTGCGATGCCGTATGACCAGATGGGTTTCAGAATAGCTGTGTAAATTAAAAGCTTATTATCCAGTGAGAGCACTGAGTTTCTTGCCATCAGCCAATAAAGTTTTCTGAATTTGTAGTTCACTTGGTCTCTTTTTGCCTTTATGTGATTTTTCCAGGTCATGCGTCGGTCTAAGTGGAATCCGAGGTATTTTACGCAGCTCGTTTGGGGTAGGATGTTGTTTGCCAAGTATACCGGGGGACAGTTGTCTTTTCTCAGGGTAAAGGTAATGTGAGTTGACTTTTGGGCACTAGCTTGAATCCGCCACTTTTGAAGCCAGCCTGAGGTAGAGTCCAGCACTCGTTGTAGTTTGGCACTTGCCGCAATGGGATCGCTGTCTGCTGCCAGGTAGGCTATGTCGTCAGCATAAGTAGCGACGGTGACGTCGTGTTTGGTCGGTAAATCTGCTGTGTAGATGTTGTACAACACAGGTCCGAGGACGGAGCCTTGGGGTACTCCAGCTTTGATAGGGTACAATGAAGACCGTGCTTCTCCATGCTTGACTTGAAAGAGTCTATTGAAGAGGTAAGACTCTAGAATGTGGTACACAGAGTGAGGGAGGGTTTCCTTGATTTTGCAGAGCAGACCTTTGTGCCATACTCTGTCAAACGCTTGTTGCGCGTCCAAAAATGCAGCAGAGCAGTATTTTTTGCGTTCGAGGCATTGTCTGACAGAGTGATACACACGATGTACTTGTTCGACAGTGGAGTGCGCTTTACGGAATCCAAATTGATGATTGGGAATGATCTCGTTTTGCATCATAGCTTCAGATAGTCTTTTGAGAAATATTCTTTCCCACAGCTTCGAGAGTACAGGAGTCAAGCTTATAGGTCGATATGAAGAACAAGCATGTGGCGGTTTGCCATCTTTGTGAATCATTACGATCTGTGAGACCTTCCATGTATCCGGGAAGTAACAGACTCGAAATATGGCATTAAAAAGGCACGTTAAGAATGTGATGCACTTTTTAGGTAGTTCTTTTAGGATCTTCGGCGTTATCAGATCAAAGCCAGGTGCCTTTTTGATATCGAGCAGTTTGATCTCTCTCGCTACTTCCCTAGGTGACGTTGGCCTGAGAGGCAAGCACAGTTGAATGTCTCGGTCGAGAATGGCGTGCAGATCGGTCTCATCACAATGGCCTTCATTCGGTTGAAATACATGACTCAGATGCGCTGCGAATGCTTCAGCTTTCTCTTCATCGGTCTTTGCCCATAGATTTGACTGGCTTCTAATGGGTGGGAATGATTGTTGAGGTTTATTTAGGTGCTTAGTGGCCTTCCAAAGAGAGAATTCGCCTCGGCCTGTTGGTGACATACTTTCGAGAGTTTTCTGGAGGCTGTAGTTTCTGTGCTCCTCGAGTGCCGCTTTTAGATCCTTAATGGCTCTGTTGAATTTTGTTTTGTCGGCTTGATGTCGTGACTGCTGCCAGGTTCTTCTGAGTCGCCGTTTTTCAGCTATTTTCTTTTTTATTTCGATAGGTTGAATTATGTTGGTTCCCAAGTTTGTACAGGCCGGAGTATTGATCCATGCTGCTACCTGAATAGCGTTGGTGATATAGCTACAGGCTTCTTCAACATCTTCTTTTGTTTTAAGTGGAATCCTCAGATTGACGTTGTTATCCAGATATGAGCGGAAGCAGTCCCAGTCCGTTTTCACATTATGTAGCGATTCCGAACTCTCCCGTTGAATTACGGTAGAGCTCACGGTTAGGATCACTGGAGTGTGATCTGATGACCCATCAAGGTTGGATTCGATGCTGGTAAAGAGGTCGCTTATACCTTTCGTAATAAAGAAGTCTAGCAAGTCTGGCAGCTTCTTAGGGTCTGTGGGCCAATAGGTCGGATCTCCAGTCCACAGTGGATGGTAGGAATGGCGGTCCACGCATTTCTTTAGTTGACTTCCTCTTGTAACAGTTAATCTGGAGCCCCAAAAGGTGTGCTTGGCATTCCAGTCTCCGCCAGCGATAAACCTGTTACCCAGTGTATTGAAGTAGTCCGCGAACATCTCCTCAGTTATCTTGTATTTAGGGGGACAGTAGATCGCCGACAGGGTGATTGGTTCTGCACGATCCCCTAGTCTCACAGTAGTGGCCTGCAGATGGTTTGTCGAGTACGCTTCGAGAAGACAATGCTTGAGGCTTGATCTAATTACCAGTGCACACATTCGGACATTTGGACTTTAAAAGTTGGTCAAATTTAATTTGCAAGATTTACTTAAAGAAAGTAACATTATATGTGCACTGCAAGTTAAATAAAAGCTTGTGAAACGTTGGCGCTAGGCAGCAAATTATTGATCAAATTAACAGTATATCCATAGGTATTAGAAACAGACAAAATGCAGCTGATAAACAAGTGAAAAGAAAACTGTTACGCAACCATACAGGTTTTTAAGTATGCGTTTGCTAAATGAGTCTGACTCACAGTTATGTAGTTATCAATACTTTGTGTGTGGAAATGCGCAAATACATTAAGTTAGCACTGTGAAAAATCTGATTGACACACTTTCGAACACCATCATTAGATTAAACCACATTATTAGTATATCGCAATTAAATTCATTATTACTAATTGGTTACATTGTTTAAAAGGCTTACCTCAATTTCGTAACCAAAGCACTGTACAGAGATAAGATATATGGGCATATGATGTAACAGATAAGAGAAGCCTATAACTTATTTTAAGTCGAATATATTTTATTACAGGAGTTTCAAGACACGAAAATGGAACACTTAGCAATCAACACACTGATAGACATTTTTAAAAATTACTTTTTAAAGCCATTTTTGTAACGCAATCTGTTAAATATACTACAAAATTAGCATTCAATACATGAATTTAAAAACACAAAACAAAATCGTAATAGCTAGGAGCCTTGGTCACTAGTGAGGAATGTCCTTTCAAAACATCTTACTCAATCTATGAACTTCTCATTTAAATGGTATTTTATTTAAATACATAAACGGATGAGTCAACTTTTTTCTGTAACAACATTACATCTACTAGGTCACATTTTCAAACTGCGATTATACGGTTTTTATTAGCTATCAAATGTAGGGTTTTCCTTTCACATTGAATCTTGAATCTTACCATCATATTTATCGGAGCGGCCAAAGTGCTCACAAATATCTGAACACGTCCCTAACACCTCGACAATAGGGATGTGTTCAGACATTTGTGAGCACTTTGGCCGGTCCAATATATCTGATGGAGACTGTACTATCTTCTATGCACGTTAGAAGTCCATGTCGCAACATTTTTTAAAAAGAAACTCATATTGTCTACTGGCTAATAGGACAGCATAAAAGTTCAACAAGACAAAATTGATTTACCTATCCTATTGTATATAATAAGACTTCTTGGAAAGACACTCAAAAATATTAATATAATGAAAATGGCACTGCCACGAGTCAGAGTGGGCAGCGGGGTTACCTGCGGTGCATGCACGTTAGAGTTAGTGCTGAGTGTGGCGGCTGTGGTCTCCGCAAACCAATCCGACTCTACCTCCTTGGTTTCCTTCACTTCCACTGGAGCGGGGTCTAGGTGTAACTGTGGAAAAAATAATCCATTTTAATTAAGTTTTCGAACTTACTTTTGGACAAAATAAACATTTGTAAGTAGAAACTGTGGCATAGACTTGGAACTATTATTTTATTACTGCTCTGTAGTAAAGAAAACTTAAGTATGTACATTAAGGCCAAGGCTACACGGGCGGTTCTCCCGCCGCGGAAACCGCTTCTGCACTGGACACAATTTAATATGAAGTTGTATGCTGCATACTACACTGCGCGGTTTCCCGTCGCGGCTCACAGGCGGGAGAAACACGACCGCCGCATGCAGCGTCAAACCGCCGCTGATAACCGACGCTTAAACTACACGGACGGTTTCCCGCTATCCCGCCGTCATTCTGCGCGGGACCTTGGCACTCGCTCGTCGTCAAATATATGATAACAAATCTAGAGTGAATCCCATACAAGCCAATTCCCAACAGCTTGCCTAAAATTTATTTCATGCACCGCCAGTGGCCATTTTATATATTATATTTCGTAAAAAGACCTGCTCTACTTTATAGAGCTGACTGTACACTTTTAGAAAACTTCAGAACTAGTGTTGAATTTACAAAATAATTTACAGAATGCAAACAGAAAAAAATCTGGAAACAGAACTTATTGCGAATTTTCTCCCCAGCATTCATTTTAATGATTGTTTAGGAAATCTTTAGTTTCATAGCATCAGAACAGCAGACAATTAAGTATTATTGGAAATAACTTACTTCTGAAACTTACCCATCTCTAAAATAACACAAAATATGAATTACTTGTCAGTCCAGGCATAATTATAAGAAATTTTGTCCAGTGTTTTTCAACTATAAATCTGTGGAACCCTTCACCTATTGAAGTCACAACCTCAGGGGAGTAAAAGCTACTTTTAAAATTTTGTAAAGATAAAAATGTTAAAGTGAGGTGACCCAGAGGCATGCGTCCGGTGTAGACACGGCTATTATTGGTCAAATGCCTCTGGGTTTCCGATTTAGACCTTAAAGTTGTAACATGTAGCTTCGTAATATTGGCCACTGAACTTTGTGAGGCTTGCGAAAATTTTACAATAAGGGGGTTGCACCATGAGAAATGGTTGAAACACTGGTCTTGCCTGTCTATAGTTCATTCAAGACAATGGCATGTACCTTGGTCCCGTATGTCTTCATGGCCTGCTCGGACATGGTGCTGAGCTTGCCGCGGTACATCTCCGCCACGCGCGAGCTGTACTTCTGGCGCGCATCCTCAGTGTTCAGCCCGTTTGTGCGGAAGAACTGGCTCTACAAACATTTCATATATTTTCACTAGGTATCATAGATACAATATTAGAATGGTTATAATATAATTAAGTATTCGGTACATTTTTAAACGCATTATGTTTCATATTTGGTGTTCTATACAGGCATGAGTGAGATGACAGACAAACATAATGCGAAATAAACAGAAGGCTCTGTCACGTGTGTATGAGTCAGATTGATGCCAGTTTAAATTCTCAACCGTTTCACTTTTTTGGAATTCAAGTTCAAGTAAAGAATTAAAAAAAAAGGTAGAAATAGCTAGTCATTCTATGATCTAGACACAAGGGACATGATGACATACGGCGTTGGCATTCCCGCCCAGCTGCATGTTCCGCAGCTGCTTCCACGTCCAGTTGGTGTCGAGCTGCGTGGAGCGCACGAAGGTGAGGTGCACACCCAGGCTCCGGTGCACCGCAGAGCAGTCCAGGCAGATGAACACCCCGTACGTCACCGATGACCACGTAGGGTTCTTTGCGTTGCAGTCGAAACATACCTGCGCCAAGCACACCACGTCAAAACAATCACTCAAAACAGATGCCCACACGAATCACACAACCAATTATACCCACTTTATTAGCCTGAATTGACCGTAATCTTTGAAAAACTGCTTCAATATCGCTTTTACTTGGCCCCGAGTCAGCCATTTTCGACGTGTTGTCACGTAAATGTCAAATGTCAAAATTTCGTGGTTGTCACCACTTTATCCCCTCCCCTTTTTCATAGACAAGATTGTTTCGCCACCAAAATAAATCGCTTAACATTGAGAGTTTACTGTATGAAACTGTACGTCGACTGTGCATAAATTGAAGTAATAAAAACATTATTTATTTAAAAAAACAAACAAATTCTAACGTTTAATCGCCAGAAAAATCACCTATAGTATTTCTCTCTCTACTTTTGTCAAACTTTTGATATTTATTGTTAATCCATACTTCTAGCATAAGCGCTCTATCTTGTTCTTGTCTATTAGTTATGGTCGCGATCGCAAGTCAAATGGACGCATGTACTTTTTAAAAAAGATTTTGTTGATAAACTTAACAATAAAGTTATCGGTTACTTGCGAAAAGTAACTAAGGAGGACGGCTGTACGCGCGCGCGACGGATAATAGCTGGTGGCATGCACCGCTGAGGGATACAGCCGCATCCTCCGGAAGACTCAATCGGCCACATCTCGCAATCACATTAAGCGGTCATTGCTGCAGTCCGCGGGCCTGCGGGTGCTAGTGAAAGTGCGGGACGGCTGGAGCCGTGGTGAAAATGCGTTTAAAGTGAAATCGCTGGTGAAGTGAAGTGTTTTCGATGGAAAGCGTGAATTTCGAGACGAGCGGCGAGGACATCGAGCGAGCGCTCATGGACCTGGGTCCGCTGCTCGGGGTCGCCATCAAGGAGGAGGTGGCGGACGAGCTGGCAGCGCCCGCCGCGCCTCCCGCGCCCCCCAGCGTGAGTCCCCTCTCGTCACCTTGCTCCTCTAGCCAGACGACTTTGTTGCAAGTTACAACCTTGGCGTTTAGAAAGTCGGATGCGACTGCCACTTTCACGCCCTTGACTTCTTTTCCCAATTTGCGAAACGAGATTTCTAGTTTCGTTGTTTTACGGGTGACAGACAACAGCTGATTAGATGCATCTGACAGTAGGTAATTAATTAATTAGGAAAGTTCAATCACAACAATAACTTTAGTTTGTTATATTATAAGATAATGAGATAACAAAGCATCATGTTTATGAAATAAAGGTGACAAGGTATAGTTGGAGAACATAGGGCAAGTGTACAAAAACTAGCCATAATTGTAAATAATAATAAGATAATATTATTCTATACAAAAGTACAGTTCCTTGATAAATTTAATGATATTAACTTCATTCTTAAAAAAAAAATAGGACAAAGTATTCTAATATATGGACAGGACAAGCTATTAAATAAATAGTATTAAACAAATATTAGGAGACAATGTTAAACAAATCAATCTAGCCCCATTGTAAGGGCACATAGCCTCTCAGCCAGAGTACCTGAGACTTTGCCGTCTCGAGGGGTACTTTTGGAGTTTGTATACTTCCTTTTCAACTGTTTGTATGTTTTTACTGTTTAAGTTTTATCTTAATTGTTCTGTTAAACGATCATAGTGTGTGCAAACTTGTTGAATAAATGTCTATTATTATTATTCTCTTTATTAAATTTTCTTCTTAAGCTAGGTTTTTACAATAATTCTATAAAAAGTAAAATATAAAACTATACATACAAGACATAAAATCATTATAAAAACCTAACCTAGGGTACCGCCGGCAGAGAGGCGGGGCCTAAGCTGCCGGTGGTCAGGGCGACAGAGACAGGAACCTCCTGAATATCCGCGCAGTATCCAGGAGTACCGCCTTCTGTATGTGACCCTTGATCCAGCCATCTAGCGAGAGTCTTCGCTATTAAACTGTTATTATTACATATATAAATACTTAAGTACATAGAAAACATCCAAGACTCAGAAACAAATATTCATGCTCATCACATTAATATTTGCCCTTACCTGTATTTAGGTCTAGGACCTTCAGCTTTGTAGGCAGCAACTACTTACTAGGCTAACCAAATGTCCATCAAGAAATAGATCAAGGTTTTTAACAATGAATTATCAATGAAGCATTCCATTGCCAGGTACTGTTGAATGTAAAATAAATATTGATACATTATTTATTCAAATGTCCTATGTAGGATTTTAAATGAAAAGTATCATACATAAGGGAAAACTTAGGGCTCATTTACTTTTTCAAATGCTATACTTGTTTTTCTTTATGGTGAAAACTTTTATTACTAGAGGGTAATAACCGGAAATAATTATCCAATTTTAAATATTCTTTCATTTGTGTAAGTATAGACTTTCTGGATAGACAGGCTATATTTAATCCCCTGTGCTTTCCAAGACACAGTCGGAACCACAGATAGTTTATGCTAATATTATAAAGAGGAAGTTTTGGTGACATTGTTGCTTTTTAAGTTCACATGTTATGGGTAATTAAAACCGCTGATTAAAAAAAATTGTTCACCTGCATGTAGAATAGACTTTCTGGAGAGTTATAGGGTATAGGTTACCCCCGTTTTGCCTGTGTTTTTTGCAATATGCAGGCTAAGATGCAGGATGAAATATAACTTTTGTCCATCCCAAACGTCCATACACCTATTAACCAGTGAAGAAGAGGTATTCTATTAGCACACACAATGATTTCTGCTATGGAATGTGGAAAACCTATAGGTTATAGGTGTACGCGGGCTTGGTTTCCGCAACTCGACGTAATAATAGCGCCTATTTTTGAAAACCTATAGTTTAGTCCTGTAAACTAAGGTTCCATTAATTTGAGAGGTTTATTTTATTCAAGGTTACTTTGATCAAACCATTTATGTTGGCCTGACCTGTGGCAGTGAACAGGGGAGAGTGGGGCAAGATGGGGTGGCGCGTAAGACGGGATAGCGGCCTTATATGGCGACACAACTGACCAATCAGAATCTCGCTAGTGCGGGATGATGCACCGATATGATGTTAATAAGTTTCAAAAGGTGTCATTCATTATTTAATTGCAAAAAAGTGAAAAAGAATAGCATTTTTAGTTTTATTGGACTTGAAACGTATCCTTTATTTAAATAGCACTGCAGAACCAGAATTATTATTCTGGTTTTGATTAATGTATTCATTAATCAAAACCTGTACCAATAACCAATAACCTTTTTTCGAGACAACTGCGAAAATATCAGTCATAGTTTTGAAGCAGCTAGCTAGTTTTAAGTCAAAAACGGCTTATTTTCAAGTATAATTTTGATGAAGTCTTACTATAACTTCAAAGATTCTGATTAATAATGAAATCTACTCGCCTTAATTGTGGTTTCCCGTCGGGGCCCATTACTTCTTTCCACCCTGTGCGTCTGAGCGGACCATGTCGGGTGCATCTCTTTTTTTATTGTTCTATTATTTTTATGAACAATGAATGCACATTATGAATTTTATGTTTTACTTTACCTAAACGCTGGGGTCTGGATTCCAGCGGGCAGCGGGGCGACCAGCGTGCGTTCATAGACGCACCAACGACGAGCAACTCGAATTGTCGACAGCGAGCATATTTCGGATCGGCTTGACCCCTTGGCGCTGCGTAGAGATGTGGCCTCTCTCTGCATTTTCTATCGCATGTATAACGGGGAGTGCTCCGAGGAATTGTTCGGATTAATCCCTGCCGCTTCTTTTCGCCATCGTCCAACGCGACAACATTACCATCCTCACCACTTAGATGGTTGGCAGTCCTCAACTGTGCGCTTCTCCAGAAACTTCCTGCCTCGCACAGCTAAACTGTGGAATGGATTGTCGCCTGCGGTATTTCCGGACCGATACGACCTTCAAACCTTCAAGAAAAGAGCGTACTCCCATCTTAAAGGCCGGCAACGCACTCACAACACCTCTGGTGTTGCAAGTGTCCATGGGCGGCGGTAATCGCTTACCATCAGGTGATCCGTCTGCTCGTTTGCCTCCAATATCATAAAAAAAAAAAAAAATTGATTGAACTCGTTCAAATGTATGAACTGCCGCTGCAGGGTGACGCCGCCCGCTATCGTCCAGACCATGGCCTTACCCTGTTTTCTGTTGGATTTAAGTATAGTGTCTTGCGTTTTGCGTTACAATATAGACTACTAGCTTCCGCCCGCGACTTCGTCTGCGTGGACCCGGGATAAAAACTATCCTATATTTGAATCCAGGCTTCAAACTATCTTCATGCAAAATTTCATTCAAATCGGTTGAGCCGTTTAAGCGTGATTGAGTAACAAACATCCAATCATCTAAGCATCCAAACTTTCGGAATTATAATATTATATAGTAGGATAGGAAAGGATTACCAAATACCAAGTGGACACCAGATCTCTGCTTATCAATTCAGAAAATAGGCGTGGTTTTATGTCGGTATTGTGTACGTAATGTAGGTAGCTATAGGTACAAAGTTTACCGACAGCTGCAGCAGACGACGTGTCGCGGCGACACGGCTGGTTTCTATGGAATACCTTTCGTAGCTCACGAAACGTCGCCGTCATAGAAATACATAGTTATAGAACTTATAGAAACCAGTCTTGTCGCCGCCACACGTCAGCCTGCTGTTTGCGGTCGGGTTCCAAGTTGTACCTTAATGCGTATGCAGTAACGCGACGCGAAAATATCTCCCTCGTCTTTCTAATTATTACAGTGCGAAATAGCTAACAAACCTATTTACATATATACATTCCAAGGGAGATGAGAACCTGTCTGAGTCGCACGACTCGCAACTCGGATGCCAATTACCTGTACTAGCCCTCTGAGACTTTAGCCTCTCTGACTAAACTCTAAAGGCCCCAGAAGTTTGTCCACGCGTAACTGAATCCACGGAACGTTATGAACTATGTCAGACTGAGCTGTGCTGCGGCAGGCCCGCGTTCAATCTGCCCGCGCTCGATGTGACGTGGCTTACAACGTTCCGTGCATTCTGTTACGCCCGGGACGATGATGATGATGTGTAGGGACGCCTGGCCGGAAACAGGCGGGCTGTCGATCGTTTGTCGCGTTCATTCAGCCCCTTTCGCGCGCGGATCCTGCCCCGTCCCGCTTCCGCGACCGATCTTATTATGGAATCCTAATATCATCCATCACGCGTTGTCTCAGGTGGTAAGCGCGTGCGATGGCGCCGAAGGCGAGCGCTCCGGCGCGGACTCCGGCGACCGCGCGGACTCGCTCGCATCCCCGCGCGCCGGCGCCGCGCTCGGGTCCGCCCGCTGCGCGCTGTGCGGCTCCGCGCTGTCCCTGGCCCCCGGCACTCCCAAGCTGATGGAGTGCCTCCATTCGGCGTGCGAGCCCTGCATCAACGCCAAGATCGAGGAGAAGCAGGCTTCTAGAGACTTCTGCGGTAAGTGACATGAGCCTCTCACTGACGGCGCGGCCTGGCCGCTGCGGTAAATAATAAACTTGTCATTAGCTATCAAATCTACTATTGATCGCCACCGCAGGCCGCTCCGGTGTGAGTCGGGCATTAAGGCCGAAACGCACTGACAGCGGTGGCGGAGCGACGCGGCGCGGCGCGGAGGCGGTACCGGTTGTAATGATCGAACATTACAACAGGTACCGCCTCTGCGCCGCGCCGCTCCGCCACCGCTGTCCATGCGTTTCGGCCTTAAGTGCTATCGGATGCGCGGTAGCGTTGTATTGAAACAGCGGTGCCGGCGGGGCGCGAAGAGAGCGCGACGGCAGTCACACTGTCACGCTCGCAGCAAGTGTGCGCCCGTATCGCGCTCTCAGCACGGCTATCACAGGACGCCGGCGAGCTGTGTCGCGGCGGCATAAGTTATCCGTCTCTTTCTAAGTGTAAGGCCTGAGTGGACGCCCCGCTCAGAGCGGGGCGTCGAGCGTCCATATAAATTGCATTTGGTTTATATGGACGCTGCACGCCGCGCTCTGGGCGGGGCGTCCACTCAGGCCTTGCACTAAGTCTTCTAATCAGGAACAGACGGGTAGTCTATCTCGCCGCGACAGTGCTCGTGGGCCGTCCTGTGATGTGCAGCAAACTGAACCTTCAAGACTCCGTTACATCGGATCGGGCCTAAGGCGTTCTTACCTACCTGAAAACAGATTTATTTACGTAGCTCAATACAGGGTCGCTATAAAGGCTTCTTTTCAGTCTGGCTGACGAATTAAGTCATTTTGTGCGATAAGCTAGATCTATCTAGAGCCGAGTATACTCGTTTTAAATTTTTGTCACTAGATCCTGGATTAGGGCATCATTTCTGTAAACTTAATTAAATTAACTCGCCTACAGGACTGAGGAGCAGATATCATTTCGCTGAACATGACCCACGGCAATCCATCATACAAGGTGAAAGTTGTAGTGCCTTATCATACTTTGCGTCACCCGTGGCCGCAAAATGGCGATATTTAATAAAACCTCTAAGTGCAAGGCCTGAGTGGACGCCCCGCTCAGAGCGGGGCGTGCAGCGTCCATATAAAACAAATTAAATTTATATGGACGCTCGACGCCCCGCTCTGAGCGGGGCGTCCACTCAGGCCTTGCACTAAGAAATACATTTGTTTGTTTTGAACCAGCATCAACATGCTTTGTTAATTATATCTAATCTTTTCAATTACGCGATTACGTATTCCAATTAGATAACGTCACTCGTAAAATGATGAATTGCTTTTTGAACCGTTAAAATGTTCAATTTCACGTTAATTAAGATTTGCATATTCGTTACCTGCTGTCCGCCGGAGGGCTTAAAGTAACCAGATAACCGAGATTAAAACGAATAAGATTTACTAAATGATTATTTATGGTCCTGGCGCATCCTTACCTGAAATAAGACGCTCTACAGTTTATAAATACTGGTAGCCTTGTAAGTTGTAGAACACGCGAGGATGTCTTTTTTTTAGGTATATCATTTGAAAATTTTCATCGTTTAAAAAAAACTGTAGTTATTGAACTTACTCACAAAATTTCACGAGAATCGGTTCAGAAATGTGACATGTAGACGTGAACAGCTGGACAGCGGGACATCTGGACTGGACATCCGGACAAACGAAACAATTTTGGCCGAAGCGAAGCTGAAACAGAGAACTACAATCGCTTCGCTCGCTCGTTCAACGAAAGCGGGTTGTTTGTTACTCAGGCGTGCAATAAAGGAGTGAATCTATTTAAATTAAATCTTTAATTCACGAAGCTTGTAATCTAGATTGGGACGAGGTATGCCCTTTTGTGTTTTTGTTATTTGTGGTATTTGGGATTTCCATTTTCTATTGATCGAACGTAGCAAGCGTATCGAGTATAACCGTGTACAGTCGAGTTCATAAACATATGTACACTTTTTTACCTAATCGAACGCGTTGGCATACTAATTGTTAGCGGCCGCATTCGAGTTGGTAAAAAAGTGTACATATATTTATGAACTCGACTGTAACTAGCAAAACTACTTATCGTTACATTACACGATAACATCAATAACACAATACCGAGGGCTGACAAGTTAAACCCGATAAATCGAGATGTTTTCTTTTTGAAATAAGAACTCAACATTCGTTATGCATCGTTCTATTTTCACGTCTGGGATCTATGTTTTTGTTGTAAACGGGACTGCATTGTTTATAAATAACTTATTTATTTACCTTGAGGTTTACCGACGTTTCGGATGTGTTATAAGTCACAACATCCTTGGTCGCTTGACTCATCAAAAATCAAAGAGGTAAATAAACACGTTCATTATACGTGATTAAGTCCCGTTTAGTAAAAAATATGTATGAGAATAGTGCTAGTTTAAATTAATATACTTTATGTATATTCCTCCAGATATAGAATTTGTAGAGCGTGGCTGGTAGTGGTAGAGTTACGCCGTGTGGAGTAGGAAGCTTGGCGCTAATTGCGATTTGATATCTTTTTCACGCTGAAATCTGTATGAGCTATGGAGTCTTGGCATCACTTTACATGTAATGTTTTTGTTGGGATCTCATTCCTTTTTGTAAGGTAATTTCTAAAGAAGTGAATGGGAAAACCCATACAAACTTCCATCCCCTAATTTAAAGAGTGGGGGGTGATTTACTAAAAATCCTGAAATACGTATTTAATTATTTATAACAAGGAGTCCCTATATACATTTTCAGACCCCTAGCATCAAAATTTGCGGAAGTCTCATACAAAGTTCCATCCCCTACTTTAAGGGGTTAGGGGGTAGAAGTTCCAATTTTTTGAATTATTTTGTTGATTGTGTACTAATACTACCTTACATACCAAATTTCAGCTTTCTAGGACTTCAGGAAGTAGCCTAGAGGTTTTGATGATCAACATCAGTCAGTGAGTCAGTGACGAAATCGGCGTTTTTTAGATATCAATAAAATGTTAAGTATAAAAGCTATGTTACTGAAACTTTATATGTTTAATAAGTCCTCTATTGATATCATATCCCGAGAATTTTGTTTATCTGGTATAATCCAAACCCAAGTTGCGAGGGTTCAAAAAAACGACGAACCGCTTCGAGAAAAGGTAGGTAGTGCCCTTGCGTTGCGCTTCGTTTGGCTCGTCTTGGCGGGGGCACTACCGTGCCCCCAGATATGACCAACGAATTATTTGTTAAACAATAATTTTCCAAATAAAAATTTGATAACTGTAAAATTGTGATAAGTTGTTTTGACTAATGATTCTTTGCCAAATGATAATTCGAGAAAGATAGTTTGGGATGTGGTACTTTGGGAAAAGTTTTTTGCAGTAATCCAGTAGAATCAATCTGCGGCGTCTCTAAAGAAAAATGTTTACCACTACCTACGGCTGCGGATGGCGTGAAGTAAGAAAAGGCATTATAACTTTCACAATTTATAACAAGTCATCGTGACTCCGCGATACTTTCCGAGACTAGGGCTCGGTCTCAAACTGTCGGTAGTCGTAAGTTACGTCAGTTAAAATCTGTTTAAGTACAGGGAGTTTGACAGTTATCTATCAGCTGACAACTGGCGGCACCATATTTAACGTTTACGCTAACTTGTGGTCGAATCGAAGCAACCCGCCTTGAGCGGTGAGTACACATACAGAGTAGTGAGAAAAGACGGAATAAATAAACGATAAATTCAATTAAAAGTAAATTGTAATAGTTTATTTTTGTTTAATAGTAATGGTCAATTAGTTGTTAAATGACAATCCGTAATCGGAGATACTATTTCCATTTTCTGTATTGACATTTTGCATATATATATTTTTTTTTTTTCAATTATGGCTTTTGCTCCTTGCTGTTTTAGCAAGGTGGATTTGCCAATATCAGTTTTTTGACATATTTCCACACGAGGAGAATGTTCGGTTTAATTTTGACTTTTTTGGGGGAGGATCAGTCTGGAAACCTAAAACAAATAAAAACTATGGACATCACGACAATCACATGACATTTACAAACGTTATGAAAAAAGAGCGGGAAAGTGGATTATTTCTTATTATTGACGGTCGTGATTTTGACATTGTATGCTAATCTATATTTTAATTTTTATCTCGAAATAAATCAATCTAAATCTAAGAATCCACCAATAGCTAAACCAGGCGCGCTCGTGCATCGCTTCCGATTGGTGCATGTTTCGCATCGCACATGTCTGGTGGATATTCACCATAACAGTGATATAACCCTGTCATGTCGTGTCGTGGAGATCTATTCGACAGCCAAGGTAAAATTACTTTTAAATTATAAAACGTGGAAATTATACTTGGTTTGTCACAGAACGTGCTTCCTCGAGTGGCTTGCACGTTTGAAACGCGCAGTCTCGCACCAATCGTGCTGGTATGCTGTTCACGAGCTATCTAATGTAACCTTACCACTAAGGTTAGTTTGCACCAAACCGTCTGTCGTAAGCGGTGTTCGTTATAATCTGAATGTATGGAAAGTTTGACAAGTTCCTATGAGATGACAGCTGCCGATGCCATATTTAAGAGGAAACACAAGGGCCGTTTTTCCATACAAACGTAGTCCTCTGTTTTCTCCCTGGATAATGGCAGTAGAGCAATATTTTTTTTCCATAAATCTATAGCTACTATTGACATGTTCCTATGTTTTCCTTTCTTTTATAAATTTATTCTTAAAAGAGATATTAACCTTCAAAAACCCGGGAAAAAATGCCAGTTTTCCGCTGTGTTTAAACATCCAGAAAACAATTTTGACTTGATTATTAAAGAAAAGGAAAAAATAGGAACACGGCCAAAGCCTTTCTTTGATTTTAATTAAAAAAAAAAAGTTAACTAGGTCAAGTTTTGGATAAGAAATCAGGGGATAGGTATTTTCGGTCCAAGCTGCAGTTGTCTCTATCGCGCTCTACGGGGGAGGCTTGAGGTTGGCGCGACAGCAATACATTTTACAAATACCTATTTCTCAATTATCTCGCCCTTAGTGTTTCCTCTTAACGTTGATCGGTATGTACTGTAATCGTAACGTGGTGCGAAATAAACCCGAGATTCGCAAAGCCAATGTTTTTTGATTTAATCATCAGTTTCGGCAAATAAATATTGTCAGAAAAACACGTTTGACGCTTAAAACCCAGCGAAAACATGGCGCAGCAGACTCGATCGAAGAAAAACCTATGCCCAGCACGGGGCGGTATCAGTCTGAAAATGATGATGAAGACGCGTAATCGCAGATCACACATGTACACTGGTTTTTCTCAGTTGTCGGTAAACATTGTGATTAATGATATTGAGAGCGCGGGGCGACGCGCTCAACGGAACCCTTCCGTTTCCGCGCTACTTTCGCTCCCGACAGAGTAACGCGACCTCACACAAAACATGGCGACTTGTATGTGTGCGCGCCTTGGACGCTCCACTGGCTATTTCGCCACTCCAACCGAAGGCTTCAAGAAACATGAGGCTGTAATAACATAAGGCCATCACTACATAGTATAAAACAAAGACGCTTCCCGCTGTCTGTCCCTATGTATGCTTAGATCTATAAAACTACGCAACGGATTTTGATGCGGTTTTTTTAATAGATAGAGTGATTCAAGAGGAAGGTGCGAAGCCGGGGCGGGTCGCTAGTAAACAATAATTTACGAATACATAAATATTATTACAGAAATCGAACTAGGCCCTAAAGCCCCGAACCTAAGCTCAAAGGGTTGTGGTATGGCTACTAGACGACGATATACCTGAACGATATAAATACTTATATAGATATACATCCAAGACTCGGAAACAAATATTCACGCCCATCACTCAAATATTGGCCCTTACTGGACCTTCACCGATCATACAAAAGTTTTTTGACATTCGCAGATTAACGGCGTGATATTTTAAGAAACTTATGTAACACACTTTCATAAATTGGCTATTCAATTTATGCGAAATTGCCCCTTTCCCAGAATAAACTTGTATAAAGTATAATAAATTGAGAAATTAGTTTGTCACGTGATAGGTACTTTGGGAAAACGATTATTCTCAAATAATTCTAGTTTATACAAGTTTTTTCTAGGAAATGGGCAATTTCGCGCAAATGGAAAGCCAATATATGAAAGATTGTTACTTGTACATAAGTTTCTTAAAAGTGCTCTAACACGAGCGATAAAAATTGCCGAATTGCGGGAAATTCGGGGCAATTTTAACGTCACGGCCACTTCAAGTAATTCGAATATTGCTCAAAATTCAGAGATTATTGCTCCAGTATGGCGCCATTCTGGCCCCATAATTGCCGCAACTCGGGAAACTAGGCAATACGTTCGTTCATACACGAGAAATTCAGTGGAGCAAATTGTAGTTGGCGATATGGAGCAACACGGAATTAATGGAGCAATTCGAGAAATCATTTCCGAAATATTGCCGCAATTTCTATAAATTGCCCCATATTGCTCAATTAATTGCTCCATTAATTTCGGCAACGTGTCGCCGGGCAATAATTGCCCGAAAAATCGCCCGTGTAAGAGCGCCTTAACGACGCTACTCTGCGAATGTCAAAAAACGTTTTGTACGGTCGGCGAACCACCTGAGCTAGCAGCTCGCGACTGACAATAGGTACTTTTTATATGAAATTTCCATTTCGGGAGAAAACGTTTTCCACTAACTACATCTTCACAAATCACTTTGATTTTGATGTCGATCGCTTCAGCATAATACTATTAAGTTTATAGGTTTCGCTTTAAAAAATATTTTTTTAGGTGCCTATAAATTTAAATTTATTGCAAATTTTGATAAAATAAAAACCTATAAACCTACCCCCTTATTCATAAAACCTAAAATGCTTCCGCTAAATAAAAATGTGCTTTGTAACGAACACAAATGTCAAAGTGACAGATAAGGACAAACAAATTTTAACGCCATTTTAGTTAAAATAGACGTTTATGAATACGGTCGTTAGTCTTTCATTGTGTCAATAACGTACTAAAAAATCATTGAGATTGGAAAATATTTAGAAGTGGACAAACGGTTTCTCTTTTTGTATCGACGAGTACGTAGTATTCCAAAGGTATACTTCCCTCTTAATAACATGCTCTCAATCTCTGCTCCACGCGTCATATTATGTGATCTACGTATGGGGCTCCGGACCGGTTTGACACGAGCCAAGGAGAGCCGAACAAGGGCGACTCCATAGTACTCCATACCTACTTTTATTTCTGACCTCCGTACTACTGACCAACATGTTGACAGTAAATTAATAAAAAACTGATTAGTCAATGATCTAGGTATCCCGTCGTATATATTTGAATCAAAACGAAAGTTCAATTTTGTTGTTGTGCGTCGAATGCTATATTTTTCGGGGTCTCATTGGTAACAACTTTAGGTTGGTACAGTCACCGGCAATAGGGACTGACATTTCAAATTGTTCAAAACATCTGACACGCTAACGGTTCTACCATAGAGTTGCGTTAGACATTTATGAGTGTAGTAATTGCTACTAAGATTATATACATACATAGATTCACAGGTTCACGCCTTTATTCCCAAAAGGGGTAGGGCAGAGCACATGAAACTTATGTTCCAGTGCCACTTTTAGCTTAAATGAGGGTATGAAAGATCGACAAAATGTGATATCGCAGTGATAGGGTGCGTGCCCATCGCCCACAGCACTTACCCTACTCGACTTTTACGACACCCACCGGAAGAAAGGGGGTGGTGAAATTCTAACCCGACACCACACGGCGGAAGATTATATAATCGCTACTAATATTATATATTGGGTATGTAAGTAAATATACTTACATATATTTATTATAATCGTAACAGCGATTACTACATAAAGAAAGAAAGAAAGAAAGAAAGAAGACATTTATTCACTACGCAAAAGACACACAGAGACAAAGGGAGTACAAATACAATACAATTTACACATAATGTGTGTGTCTTCGCGGCAGTGAATCGGTCGCTGTCTCAGCATTATGCCGAGGTGTCAGACAGACACCTACAGCGCTGATTTTCAGACAGCACCGTACGTGACCCACGGAACGCAACACAACATACCGCCGATACAAACGTATACACAAAATACATAAATAATTAATATACTAGTAAAATAAGTAACACAAGCACAATGGGATGAGAGACATGTGAAAAACGCGAAACGGTTGGGATGTTTAATAAAACAAAATGGATACAAATTAAATAAAGTGCTGGATGGGTTAGGGTTGGGATTTTTGGAGCGTCAACAAATAGCCCTTAAGCTGGCGCCTAAAGGTATACCTGCTAGACGCTCCTTGGATAGGTGGGGGGAGATCATTCCAACACTTGACCTACATGACCTCCCCACCCAGTCAGTTACTACTAGTTAGCATAATCGCGTTTATAATAATAATAATAAAACTTTTTATTTCGGACGAAATCCATAGGTGTTAGTTACAGTTTATGTCGGACATGAAGGACGTGTCCCTTACTTAGCAAGTTAAATTCGAGCGGGACGACGTTGGCTGCACGTTTATATTACATTCGCATCGCGCGGCAGGAAGTAATGTCTGCCTTGGTACAGACCTTGCTCGCAGGGTCGCAGTCATTTTGATACGTTCAGGGTCGCGATTTTGACCCACTTATTTCAGGGTTCCTCTCGATTGTGACGCTTGGCAGATGTCTAGATAGAACGGTAGCCTAGTGGTTCAGGCATGCGGCTGCCAAACGGCGGTCGTGGGATCGAATCCCGGCTCGTACCAATGAGTTTTTCGATATTTTACAGTTGATCCAGAAATAAGAGCAGGTTTAAAGCAAAAATGCAATGGCACCTCTGATAGATGCGACCCGTAGTTTTTAGCTTTTCGGTGAAGTAAAAACATCGTGAGGAAACCTGCATACATTTGCGAAGTAATAAAGGTGAATGAGAAGTCCCCAACCCGCACTGGGCCAGCGTGGGGACCACTGCCCGTTCCCTCTCATGCATGAGAGGAGGCCTGTGCCCAGCAGTGGCACCTATATAGGCTGATTTATTTATTTTTATATGCGACTAATAACGATGACCGTGAAATGTAAAATTTGTAGCTTTGTAAGATTGTATATGTGGGTTAATCTGCGAAACCACTCGTCCAGTTTCTAAAATACTTTCACTTTTCTTTCTTTCCATCGCCAAGAAACTGCTTCACAGTTTGGTGCATCTTTAAACAACAAACAAACAAACAAAACAAATACTCTTTATTGCACCACGACAGGAGAGAAACATCTTACAAAAGAATTGCTTAATAAATAATGGTAACAACAGCCGGTCTTATCGCTTTAAAGCGATCTCTTCCAGACAACCTTTGTATAGCAGGAATCATTTAATTCGAAGTACTAACGTTAATTTTTTTTTTTTTTTTCCGCATGATTTTCAACATCTGCATCCGCATCCGCATCCGCAAAAATTGATGCGGAGTTTTTGCGGATGCGAATGTAGTACAGTTTGCGACCAGATAGGGGCCAATTGTTTCATTAGTCAATAATAATCTTTATTTCGTTTCTGTAATCTAACGATTCGCCGTATTCGCTATAGGTGATGCGATAGGTTTGCAACGATTGTAAATCAGTCGCAACTAGGGATTGCAATCCGCATTATCCGAAGTTCAAAAATCCGGATTTTCAAGGGATTTCACGATCCGTTTCAAAAACCGGATTTTTAAACCTAAATCCGGATTTTCGGATATTTGTAATATTGGTTGAAACTGTTAAAGTATTCTAATAGTTAGCATTTTTGGCAGCTGGGATGCTATGTAACCTTAAGAATGCGGTTGAAGGACAGAGGACTTGACGCGTTAATGTTTTTAGCATTTATTTTTTTGAGGAATTATCAATAAACTTCACGCTGTATAAAGAAGTGTTTAATTATTTTAATTGTTAGTTAGAAGTTTGTTATTTTTATATGTTTAGTTTCCAAAATTTGCGTAGAAGTGTACATAATTATTTGTTTATTAAAAAAGATATTACTTTTTGGGTTGTTTCAGTTGTTTGTTATTTTTTCTAGTACTGAGAAAAAAACCTCCCTAAAATCCGGATTTAATCCGAAGTCCGGATTTCGGCCGAACCATTATCCGAAAATCCGGATTTGAGAAAGTATTTCCGGATTTGCAATCCCTAGTCGCAACGTGTTCGTGTACTGCGTGACCCTAAAGACGTTGCTCCAAAATCCGCATCCGCTGATGTGAGCCTCGAAATATCTGCATGCATGATGTTAAAAAAGTCGCATCCGCGGCATCCCTGGAATGGACCTTCAGATAGACACAGCCTTAGATATTATATTCGATCTGCATGCCTGGGTTCTATGTAATCCGCATGCGGAGCGGCAGTTAATAGTCGTGTGTAGTAAATAGTGCCTCCCGTCTGGTTCTGCAAAAATAAACCTACCTACCGGTTTTCGTTTCGAGGCTGAAGCGGGGAACCACAAACATTACTGGAATAAAAAGTTTTTCAGTGCAGTTGTGTTGTGCTCGCAGTCGCACTCATCTACCCGCGAACGAGCTCTGCAAACTGGCAGCCATTTGCGTGGAAACTTGGCGTTAAAAAATGATAACAAAGGTGGGGTACAGTAACCGCAAGAATAACTATGCTAATAAAGTTTTTATTTTTATTTTTTTTTAGTTCTGTATCTCTGTCTGGGGTGCCCTGAAAACCAGCGCCATTAGCATGTATTGCTGGTGGCATATGCTGAGTGGCATCCATTTTGGTGCATTTCAATTGTAAGAACACATGTCATACATGTTGTCACACCTAATATAGTACATTGTTGTAAAGGCTAGAAAGTAGGCAATAGATGGACGAGTGGGTACGAGGTCCGAGCCGCTAGGTGAGGACCTCGAAGGAGACGAGTCCATCTATTGCACTTTTGGCCGAGACATTACATAGTGTTTTTCACGCCTACTGCGAGGAAATTGCAAATAATTATAATTTTCACACCACTGCTCGGAAATGTGGCAAAAGATGGTCAGAAAACTGGCTTCAAAGCTGGGGTTAGTTGGACATCGCACGAACAGGCCAACTATGAGTTCAAACTGTCCAACAATGTTATTGTTGGTTGTCCAACTAACCCCAGCTTTGAAGCCTGAATTCTGACCATCTTTTGCCACATTTCCGAGCAGTGGCGTGAAAAGGTAATAATGAATTGCTCCCTGTGTTAATATCAGTCAGAGTAAAACTGACTTAACATGTACTGACAGTGTAGCAAGTCTATCTAACGTAAATGCCATTATGTTAATTACGTAGCATTAGTGTTACGTCGTTAAAATGTCCGTCATGCCACTTCTGCTCTCGCATACCTAGGTACAAATGCACCCGAACGTGGCTGACACGACAGCGCCGGACAGTGACACTTAAGCCGCGTATCCAAATGGATCCAGTTCCAGATCAAATGAGCAGCCTCGACTTGGGGTAAACTGAGGCTGCTCTGAGGCAAGGCTTGAGGCACGTTGGGGATCAAGGTGAGGCATATCGCCTCTAGTTGATAAATAAGTTCGAGCCGGTTTAAAGCTAAAATGCATGGCCTCGTATGCGACTCGTGTAGTTTTTAGGGTTCCGCAGTCAACAGGGAACCCTTATAGTTTCGCCATGTCCGTCTGCGGCTTAGGTCAGTACCAGTATCGCCGAGAAAACTGTACAATAAAATCTTGTCATTTTTTTAAGGTACTATTGACAACACCGCTAACTGACCATCCGTGCACTTGATGTGCATTGTAATAAGGTTCAATATAAATACAGAATGGTCAGTTAACTGTGTTGGCGTTTATACCTCCCGTATTTCTTAAGTGAGGATGTACATTTTTTTCTCGTTATACCCATAGTGTGAGGTATCGTTGGATAGCGTGTTCAAAAATATTATTTGGTTTGTTAAATCCATTTTTCAACTCAGTGGTTTGTTAGCGAGCCGTAATTTTTGTCGTTGTCCGTTTCGAGATCGCCATAAAACCGACAAATCATGGCTCGGCCCGCGGCAACGAAGTAGCCTCAGCCGAAGCACTCGCTTGGCCCGAGGCTGCCTCTAGTGGATGTGGATGCGCGGCATATCGTTCTCCATAAACGTCCGTGGTCGATATCGTGACAAATGAAATGGGTCATCATATGTATAAGCGTTTTATTCGCCTCATCCATAAGCTAAGGCGTCTGCTAACCATCAGGGTGACCGTATGCTCGTCGTGGATTAAAAAAAAGACCGGGTTGCACTCCGGGAGTGCCGGTAGAAGTGAAAACTCAATAACATTGTAACAGTTTTTCGATCAGGTCACGTGACATCTTACGGTGTCACCCTAAAAATGAATTTGACGCAAATTTATAAACAATTATCAATTATTTAGGCGGACGGGCCGCGGGCGCGTTGGGTGCGACTTGCCCAACGCGCCGCCGCAGCGCAACGGTGCCGGGGTCCGGCGCGCCGACGGGCGGCGGCAAACACAATACCAATTTGTTTTTGCCATTGCCAAATATTTTTCAAAGCTTTATCTCTTTAGGAATAACGTCTAAATTCGAACTATTCGATTTTGCACAGCAGACGGCGGTGGCGACTAAAATATCAATTGTTTTTGCCGTTGGTAAATATTTTTCTAAGCTTTATCTCTTTAGGAATAACGTTTAAAATAAATTTTCTCAATAGCAAAACGGTGAAGGACGCGTTGGTATTATTACAAATTTATTTGCAGAATATGCTATTGCAAAAAGTGTTTAACGGCTTTATACTCTTACGAATAGCGTTCAGTTTTGAATGAAGTCGAATCGGCTAGCAGCAAAAAGTGACCTCCTTCACATCTGACGTCGCAAAACTCTGTCGCGTATTTAACAATTTTTCCCCATCCCAAAAAGTGCTCAGCGCCGCTAAAGAAGTTTTCACTTCAAAAAATGTTCCCGGACGTAGGTATTCTCACCCACCGGACGTGTGCACACCACGGGACCACCGTGCTCTTTTGTTTTTACTCGACACCTTATCGTTTGTCGTTGCCTCTCGCGAATTACGTGTGCGTGCTTTATCGATGCGCCGTTTATAAACTTGTATGTTTCACAGTGGCCTAATTGAACCAGTAAGAAAATATACTTAGACATAGACTTTAGTGTCGCCGCGACACAGTTCGCGGGCCGTCCCGTGACAGCCGTGCAGCGCGGGTACCGTAAAGCTGGGTCCACATTTTAGTCCAGGCAATGAACTGACAACTTGTATGGAAAAAATGTCAATTTTGGAAATAATTTATAATAGCTTATTTTTTATGTACAACGGATATATTATCAATTAAATAGTTACCCATCGACAAAATCCGACAAAATTTCAGACATCGAAAAAATGATAAGTTAACTGGCTTCTAAAGAGTCAGTAAAAATATTAATAAATGTTTTTGTCTTTATTTTGGTTCATTAGCATTTGCTCTATAATATTCAAGATAAATCGTACAAAAAAAGATAATGCATGCTACATTTAAATCTACATAATTACTTCCGGGTGGAAAGTTTGTCGGATTCTTGACTAAATCATCTTAGAATAACATTTTCAAATGAAATCAACAAAAAAAACGCTATTATAAATTAATGTTTTTCAAAACCGTATTTTGCCTGGAGTATTTGTATCATTTTGCCGATCACGATCACGCGTATAGTATCGAGCTCGCGTATCCTAAGTATGGACGCTCACTTTGGGCACCCCGTATCACTAGCATCGTCGCGTGAAAAAATGCGTCCATACTAACAGTAGCGTAGCAGCGTATCGTATCATAACCCCGTATCATTGAGTGTGGAGGCTCATCCGTATCCCCTTTGATGATCGGGTAAAATCGCGCGGGATATGCTAACCATCTCTTTCCATGTAGAATGCTTTCATAAACTAAACGTGTATTCCTAATTAGAAAGAAACGAATAGTTTCCTCTCGCGCCGTGAAGTGCTAGTTTTCACCAATCTATAAAAAAAAATGCATCATGACAGCCTAGTTTTGCCTTGGCAGCCATACTCTGGCTAATTTGGCTTATCGCTGCGAATGCATCTGCCAGACATGGCGAGTCTCTTTAGCTTAGCAGCCTTATCCACGATCTCTTAAATAACTACAACTTGGAAAACCCCCCGACATTTTCATTTCAAAGTTCAATATCTCAAAAACGGCTGAACAGATTTTCATGAAACATGGTTTAGAACACTCGGAATAAAATTACCTATGACACAAAAAAAACCGCATTCAAATCGATCAATCTGTTTGGGAACTACGGTACCACAGACAGATACACAGACACGTTAAACTTATAACACCCCTCTGTTTGCGTCGGGGGTTAAAAAATAGAATGGCTAGGTTAGGCTATTCATTATACAGTCGCGGAAGTGTGCGCAGGCGTTCCCGTGGCTCCGCCAAAGGGCAACGCGTTCGGTTTTAAACGCCACACCGTGGGGGTTTAACGGTTCCCGGGAGAACTTCATACACATATAAGCATTTCCCCACGAAAAAAAACGGCCGGAGCTCTTTTACTCGACTGCCGAAGGAGAGGAGGGTTATGTTTTTAGTATGTATGTCTTATTCTTTGGCACGCCCTGCAGCCTAAACCGTTTGACGGACTTTGACATATGATGGGTCGTTGGATTCCTCTTAATCGTAGAAGTGACATAGGCTATAATATTTGTAAGAAAGCAGTTGGGTTTTTCGAAAAATATTTTGATTTCACTTGTTAGATGACATGACTTTCACAGACAGACAGACAGACACGTGAGAACTGTGAAGGCTTCTTTTATGTCTGCGGGACCCTAAAAAAAGATGTTTTTAGTTTTATTACCTACTGGCGCGAATAAGATCGTTTTCGCAAAAGAACATAAAACACATAAAATTTACGAACATATGAAACAGTAATAAAAATATGCTAAAATCGAAACAGTTCGACTATAATCTTCTTGTAGATAGCGGATGTAGAGTTCATGAATATTAAATTAAACTTTCACCGTTTTACTCAACTAATCCAGACTTAATCGCCGAGGTATAATTTTACGTCATCTGGCGTCGTAAAGCGACAATAATCACCCACTACACCGGCCGAAAATCACACTTCCTGCTCAGAGACAAAACGTAGTATACAACACGGTAGATAGGTAGATACAGATGACCTCAGATAAAAAAATTCTCGTCCATTGCCGCGACACAGCGAACGAGTCGCGCGAGTTCCTTACACACGACACGGGCGACACACACCAGCCCCTATTAGACTAACCATGGTATAACACAGGCACTCTCTTCCGAGACTCGCGAACCACGTGACTGACACAAGCCCACGTCATCATGCTGTTAAATGCCGTTTGATGACGTAGGCTTGTGTCAGTCACGTGGTTCGCGAGTCTCGGAAGAGAGTACCTGTGTTGTTATACCATGAGACTAACTAACAACTGTCAATTCACTGTACATTGCTGGGTTTTCAAGTAAAGTATCGGGATCTACTGTAACAAGTATTGCTCGTACTTACTACCTTACTAGGAGGTCCCCACTTTTTCTTTTGTGAACACAATGATTGAGATAAATTAACGATTATAACTTTCTTTAATTTTCAAAGATGACTGCTAGGCTCGATTGTCTTACAAACCCACACACCCACAGTTATCGAGATCGACACAGAAATGAACGGCGAATTATCATTGTCAGTTGACAATTATCAAACCCCCTATTTTTGACAATTGTCAGATGACAATTATAATGACTGAAGAGGTGAAGACACTCTTTACTCCCCTATTTTTGACAATTGTCAGATGACAATTATAATGACTGAAGAGGTGAAGACACTCTTTACTCCCCTATTTTTGACAATTGTCAGATGACAATTATAATGGCTGAAGAGGTGAAGACACTCTTTACTCCCCTATTTTTGACAATTGTCAGATGACAATTATAATGACTGAAGAGGTGAAGACACTCTTTACTTCACCGCCTTTGATGAAATTTTCATATGAGTAATTACAACATTACGTACAGTGCCGTTTCAGACGCCCATGGTCTGTGGGAAAGGGCGTCCTTAGGGCGGCAGCAGTGCCCCATACGTGAGAGCGAGAGATTGGAGCACGGCTTCTCGTTCCCACTTATGGCGCACCGCTATTGCCACGCGTGTCTGGAAGTCGTGGCCGAACCTTTAGGGTCAATATCCACTATAATTATAGAGCTGTACGAGGTGGCGAGGCAGTGAGCGAATTAAGAAGAAGTCCATCAATAGCATTGTAGGCCTCGCTCGCGCATCGCTTCCTATTGGTTCATTTTCCCACGCTCACCGCCTTGCAACCTCGCACATTTCTGGTGAGTATCCACTGGTGGTGGATACTCACCCTTAGACGGTGATTGAATCCTAATTGACCATATTCACCGCCAACAGCAGGTCGCAGGATTTAGCGAAAATAATTATTAGGTACTCCAAAAGAAAGAAGGCGAAAAATATGCCTAGTGACGAAAATCCTATTCAGATATCTCAAAGAATTACGAAGCTACAACCGTTTTAATATTGTTTGTTAGAGAGAGAAAACGCAAACAGTGTACTGTGACGTCAAAATATGCGAGGCTGCCGCGTGACGCGTGCGGCAGTTCACGGCGGCAGTTCGCGGCGTTTCATATTAAGTTGCGTTTTACGAAAAAGGGACAGAACATACCCCTTTTTAAAACTTTGGACACTTATAACTTCGTGATTATTTAACCTATTGCGTTGATTTTTTCTCAATTTGACTACATTTTTAATCCTTTTACGAGAAAAATATGACATTATTGATTATTTTATTTAGTGTCTACACTCCAATCGTGTAGCGCTCGTAGCTTATAACATGCGAAAACCGCTTGAAGAGAAAATCGCCTAAGAGCAGAGCGTCCTAGCGGATTCCTGGCACTCGAGTGTTAAACTAAACTGATAATATTTGATTGCAGGTGGTGACCGCATCACGGTGCAGTGCCCGGTGTGCCGGCTCCAGTGCCAGCCCGCCAACATGATCGACCAGCGGTTCGTGCTCGAGAAGATGTGCCCAGACACGCCGCCCGCAGGTAACACAACGCGAATAATTAGTATATTACGTACCTAGGTGGTGAATTCGTGAATGGTCCAGTTCGCAGGTGTTTTTGGCCCGAACCGAAGGTGAGGGCCATAAATATGCGATCTGGGGCTTTACGAATTACCGCCCGTGGTTAGAACACAATTTTACGTCTTCACCTGGCCACAATGCGAGTTTTACCGTACGCGCAGCGTGCGTATAACCCGCATTATGGCCAGGTGTGACGTAAAAATATTTTTTACACTCGTCGACCTTAATGTTAGAATTAAGACTTCGTACACCAAACTTAAATCACATACTTTTTACTATGGAGCTCCCAACTCAACATTTCATAACTGTTGAGACAACTAAAATGAAATGGACCAATCACGTGGCGCCTTTACTGAACTTTAATGTATTTGACCAATAGGACGCCGTCATGAGAAAGTCAAAAGGTAATAGACATCAACGCACAAAAAAGAAAAAGCCGTTGGTTGCACTTCGTTTTCAATAGATACCAAGTTTGTTTATTTAGTTCAGTTTACTCGTAGAAAAAGTATTGTATACAATAGTTATATGATTAGCTTTTTAAGTCTCGTACCTTAGTTAGGCCACTCAGCAAGCTTCGTGGCCTAAACGTGGTACTCGACTGAAAAAGCATACATTATATAACGATTACATAAAATACTATTTGTTTATACTCGTCGACTTTAATGTTTGAATTAACACTTCGTACACCAAACTATAATCACATATAGTAGTACCACAAATATAAGTTACATGGGCAATATCCGTTTGAGGACACAGGTAGATATTGTCCATGTAACTTATATTTGTGGTACTACTATACTTTTTTCTATGGACCTCCCAACTCAGCTATAATAAATTATAATACAACTTTTTAGACAACTATAATGAATTTAACCAATCAAGTGGCACCTTTACTGAACTATAATGAATTGGACCAATAGAACGTCGCCTTGGTCATAGAACAAAAGACATCAACGAAACGCTAAGCCAGTGGGGTGCCCTTCGTTTCAGCAGGGCTTAGATTTTCAATAGATACCAAGTTGCAAACATGTAGTGGAATAATGTGTTGCAATTGCGAGATACATGCGTTCATTTTGCTTAAAGAAGTCACTACGCAGGAACGTTAGTTCGTTGATGCGGCAATTCGATTTGAAATGTATTCATCCAAGTTTTGCTTACGCTAATAGCTAGCCACTCTAGCTAGCCATCCGCTCAGTGATCGGAGCTAACTTAAGCCGCGTACGGATAGCCCGTAGCCTGCTACGCGTAGTCGGTTACGCGTGTGTTTACGCGTACATTGGATACCTGGACGGGCCGCCACGATCCACTGCCGGCGGCTCGTGCGCGAGCATGTTCGCGCGGCACGCGTTCCCCTAGAGTGTACGCGTAGCTGCAAGTACGGACATGGTGTTCCAGGACACGCGTAACCGACTACGCGTGCCAATGTACGCGCAATCCGTACGCAGCTTTAGATGATCGTACAGTTTACGGCTCATTTCTTCCTTGCGTGTCAAATTAAGTTTACTTTTGCTACAAGACAGCTTCGCGCGGTAAGGGTTCGTACGTCACTAACGACACTGCAATTTACGAGTAATACTAAGGAGTTTAAGGTCAAAGAAAACTTCGAGTCACATTAAAACTTTCTACTAATTAGAACTTTATTCAACTAGACTAGTCGAAACGCGGAAAACAACTGCGGCGCAACCACAAAAGTCGAGATTCGGAGTTCTCATATCATACAGTCGAGTTCGAAAATATATGCACGGACAAAGTGATCAAAACTATGTGAACACTACTTTATGAGCATGAATATTTGTTTCTGAGTCATGGAAGTTTTCTATGTATTTAAGTATTTATATCTATTATATATATCGTCATCTAGTACCCATAACACAAGCCTTAATGAGCTTACTATGGGACTAGGTCGATTTGTGTAAGATTGTCCCCTAATATTTATTTATTTATTTATTATTTATTTATTGTTAAGGCCATAAGGTTGCTCAGATAATTTTGAACCTTTGGGAATGTACAGTCAAGTGCAAAAATATGTGTCGATAACATCCTGTCATAAATAAGTACCAAAACCTTAATCCGCTGTGGGACATATTTATGAGTAAGTTTTATGCACCCATATTTTTACACTTGACTGTATTTATAAACTCAACTGTACCTAATACAAGCGTAATACAGATGGAGATATCCGAACTTCAAATTTCGATTTTCACCAGGGCTATAACCAGGAAAAACGAATTAAGTTCGGTGCATAACGTGACACACAACCCGTTCTATGGCAAAAGGCCGAAGCTACTCCATCTGGAGATAGCTAACGAAGTGTTGTTCCATTACAGCGGCGGCGGAGCGCGACCAGCCGTGCAGCAGCTGCGAGGAGCGGGAGCCGGCCACCAGCTACTGCACGGACTGCGCCGAGTTCATCTGTGATAACTGCGTGCAGGCCCACCAACGGTACGTTCCAAGTAGTATGAAGTAGTGGAGTATGTGCGCGTGAATACCGGATTCATCCTGAGGGTCGGGACGTGAGGTTGGAGTCTCGCCATGACGTGAATTTTAATTCCTTTGTGGTCAGAGTTCCAACATACCATTTAGGGTTCGAAAGGATAATTATCATGATAATTATCACGATAATAACAGATGGATAATTATCGATTGATCATAAGTTTCTGACAAAAATTTCATTTTTGGTACAAGCTTTTATTGGCGACTACTTTTCTGTATACCATCATCAACTACTCATTGAGACGATTCTAACGAGCCCAAACTCAACGGGGTTACGTCGGTTAAGTACAGAATTCCCATGGCCACCTTCTGTCTCCATCGTCAGATCAGCTCGGTGGTACCATAATATTGAATTGTACTCCAAACTATACCCGAAATTTCAGCTCATTCGGTCAGCGGAAAGTGGGTCAAATTTAACTTGCAAGATTTGTCCCATACATACATACTAACATACATACTATCAGGGCAAGTTAATATAAAGCTTGTAATAACGAAAAATAGCGCTCAATACTGAACTGTATTCGAAGTATTCGAACGTGTAATTCCACACTTCCGTCTATCCGAACGCACGAAGTGTCAACAGCCGTGGGTATTCCCCTTACAAGAAAAAATCAGTTCGGATTATGCAAAATTGAGCGAACTCGAGTGTACTGTAGTTATACTGGTGATAATTATCCGATATTTATCCGATAATTATCAAGTTACAGTTAAGTGATCTCGGGTGGAATTATTATTCAATAGAAAGTGTTAGAGATGCGCCCAATATGAGTTTCACCGAATATTCGGTCCAGCTTTTGCCGAACCGAGCATTTCGTCCGAATTATACGTAACACCTTCATCAGCCGTTTTAAAACTGATAGATTCAGCGGAAAAAATCCATATTATTTTAGAATCGTGCACGGTAAATTAAGTTTAATAACAATAATAATCCGTTTAAGTATAATGATTTAACAAGACAATTCTTGCAATCCGTAGAGAATTATGTGTAACATTATTCGGTAAATATTCGGCAGGTGAACCCAATAATTCGGCCGAATAATGAACACTCAATAATATGCCGAATACCGAATATTCGGCGCATCCCTAGAAAGTATAGAAACGTATAAATAATTATTAGGGGACAATCTTATATGTAGTATTAACAGAGGAGAGAATATTATAAAATCTAATGAGTCGCGTTAATGGTTCGCAAACCTCGACTGACAATGGAACATGGTCCTAACCACACTGTGGTGTGCGGCACTGTGCGGCACAAGCATTTTTGTACTGAATATGCTTGTGCCGCATAGTGCCGCACACCGGTGGAATCCCGCCTTAAGGTTCAAGGTAAGGTTTCAGGTCACGGTTCGAAACGAACATGTTCCCTCGTCAGATTACTACGTACTCGTACTATTACAACGAACTAGCCCCGTTGTAACTTCAATAAGGCTTGTGTTATATAGTTTTGTTATTCCGTAGCTTAGTTGAAACTCTTCATTGTTCAATGTATGTTTATGTAGCGGTAACCTTTTTTTGCAAAAAATGGCCTGCGTCCTCCACAAAAATGGTCATTCATTCAGCTCAGGTAAAAAGAATATCGAAGGTGGTATGATCTACGTCTACTGTGAAGATCAACACCAAACACACAACACAGAATTATTTTTAGGGAGGACATCCAAAGAACAACCTTCTCGGGTCGGGAGCACTCTGGCCAACTGCTTTCTCGTGCTTAATTCTACTAAATTGACACGAATAGCATCTAGACCAGTAAATGTTTCTCGAATCTTCTGACCACAACCTTCTTTTATTTGTTTGGCAGGTTAAAAATCACAAAAGATCACACGATCAAAAGCAAGGAGGAGGCATTAACAGAGCTCCAGGCCACACAACCCGTGGCCGCGCACGACATGTTCTGCTCAGAGCATCCCCAGGTAACCCTCATCATACCAGCCGAAAGACGTGACCCTCATATCGTCAGATAATTAATTACTTTGGTATCGGCTACCCACAACCAAAGGAATAGGGATGATGATTAAGTTTTTTTTACGATGTCATTCGAAGCAGTTTTTGGAGAGGAATAAATGTTTGTATGGGAGCAACTACAATTAAAGAACATAAATACCCAAAAATTTTAGACAAAGACTGACCTCGCTGGCGGCAGCGCAAAACGCTTCATGCTGATAGACGCACAAGTATGACGTCACATTTGCACATGTGTACTAATCGTTGTATGGAAATCAGGTAAATTGCGGTTTCGGTCGCGAAATACTGCGTTTAAGAACATAGTTATCATACAATTTTGTTTCTATAAAAGCGTAAGGATTCTATTGGTAGCTTTAAATTTACTCTTGGACAATAAAAAAAATGCTTTTTTTTTTCTATACTTTCAAGGTTCATATCTTTTTATGATTTTAATTATATTTTATAATTTATACTTTATTGCGATAATTTGGTGGTTTACTATCCATTTAGCAACACTACGTTATCAATTTGAACATGAGGCACCATGCCTATTCTAGGTACTCCCGCTGAGCTCTGTCATGGAGCAAGCTTTGGAGTGAAGAATTGCACTCCCACTGTATTGAAGGGCATCAGGGAGGGCTCGCACTCAGAACCATCATCATCATATCAGCCACTGCTGGACATAGGCCTACCAAAGAGTGTTACAATGACCGGTCCTGCGCTATCCGCATCCAGCGGACTCCCGCGACCTTTACCAGGTCATCAGTCCACCTTGTGGCGGGTCCACCCACGCTGCGCCTTCCGGTATGTGGGCGCCATTAACGCACCGCCCTAATGGCCATCAGTTCTACGTACAATTTGCAACTGCCACTCAAGTTGAGCGATTTAGAGGGCTATTTATTTCATCTATTCGCGGATTTTTATATCGTGTTAATTGCCATTTAATAGAGGTTTTTATGTTGCAGGAACGGCTAAGCTTGTTCTGCGAAACGTGCGACCGGCTGACGTGCCGCGACTGCCAACTGCATCACCACCGGGACCACAAGTACCAGTTCAGCACAGAGATGGCGCAGCAGGTACGTTGGTCCTACTTTTATCATCAACTATGTAAAGGGCACCAGAAGACGTTTTTCTCAAGCAGCTGCAGCAGCAGCAGCTCCATAATGGAATCTCGTAAGAAATTTAAGACATGTAATGTGACCTTCTTTTGTTTCAAGCGTCAGCATTTAACAATAACTCGAAGGTTGTTGTTATTTCACTGGCCATTGCGTGTTTGAGACAAGCACTATACATACCTCAGTGTGAAATGGGATTGCCAGCTTGGCGTTCCTGTTTGGAACCGCTACAGTGTTCTATGGCTAGCAATCCCTATTTTCCGAACCGCTGCAGTAATGTACTATATCTCCTTGCTTAAATATAATAGGTTCAGACCAATGCGAATGAGCATACCTGCACTCGTGATTTTTTAAATAGGTAGAACGTGTCTAGATCCACAGAAAGCCGCATTCCTGAGTGGCGACCTTTTCGGTACTTTACCTTGACCTTTTTGTTAGTTCTTAACGTGTATTAGGTAATGATGTGTTGTCGGAATAAATGGATGATGATGTGATGGAGTTATTGTTCACAGGCCCGGGCGCACATAGCAGCATTACTGTCCGAAGTGTCATACAAGCGAGTGTTGCTCGGCTCGGCCATGAAGGTTATCCGGGAGCGGCAACTGCTCATCGCAGAGAAGAAGAAGGCGCTGGTTCATGAGATCACACAGACTGTTGTCAAGTGAGTACCAGCTGTATGTAGCGCTGCTATGAAAGGAAACTTCGTTCTTACGTCTAACTCTTGCATATTTGAAAGCCAGACCTCCGGCAATCCTACTAATATTATAAACTAGCGACCCGCCCCGGCTTCACACGGGTACTATATTATACTCGTACATATAAACCTTCCTCTTGAATCACTATATCTATTAAAAAAAAACCGCATCAAAATCCGTTGCGTAGTTTTAAAGATCTAAGCATACATAGGGACAGACAGCGGGAAGCGTCTTTATTTTATACTATGTAGTGACGCAAAAGTTTGGATGTTTGTTACTCAATCACGCTTAAACGGCTCAACCGATTTGGATGACATTTTCAGGATGATAGTTAAGTAGTAAAAAAGTTGGATGAAAATATAGGCAAGATTTTATCCCGGGTCCACGCAGATGAAGTCGCGGCCGGAAGCTAGTCAATTATAATTATGTAATCGGTGTGCTCACATGTGCGAGGACCTTCACGAAGAAGGTTGGAAACATAAGTCACATGCGAGCACACGACCGGCGACAGCATACTAGAACGCAGTCGCTGTGGCCGAAATCGGCCGAGACTACATCGTCATAAATAATTTTTCATCACACTTGCTCGAAAAGGGCTTCATAATGCGCAGACATACAGAGCTGTAATAGCCTGTGTTACGCCCACGGGCGTAATGGTTTTTTCTTAAATTGTATCTGTCACTCATGCGGCAGTTACAAAGCAAAGAGGTTTTATATCAAATACGATGTCTGAAAACGTACTTATAAATAAATTTAAACTTAAAAAACTACTTAAACATGTTTAACTGAATTATTTACAGATTTAATATGTAGTAATGTAGTTATTTAGTGTCTATGTAAAATGTTTTCAAATCGTGGCTGTATACCGAAGGGTCTTTGCCATACGCGCCTCACGTCAAATTCAACAAAATGGACGACTGACATGTTGCAGTTCTTATTACGATTTGTATTCATTTCATCTAAAATGTATTTGTTTCCTCGCAAATGTGAAGAAAAACATTGTGTATAACACGGGCGTAAGAATATTCCACTTACACCCCTCGTTAAACAATGTACTATTCTGATTCTGATCATCATAAGGCCGAAACGCACTGACAGCCGTGGCGGAGGCGGTACCGGTTGTAATGTTCGAACTAATACGAAAAGGTCCGCACAGAATACCGACCGGGAAAAAAGCGTTCTGTGCGGATCCTTTCATATTAGCTCGAACATTACAACCGGTATCGCCTGCGCCGACGCTGTCAGTGCGTTTCGGCCTTTAAGCGACAGGGATATTGCGAACTTAGACTTTCGATTTACGTGCAGTTTCATGAGATTATGGCGCCGTATATAATTTCGTAGGTGCGTAGTTCAGGTTAGGTTAATGTAAGTGTGTTAAGTCAGCGATAAGTGATACGTCACTCCAGCGGCATCTGAGCCGACCAACAGGCCAAGAAAAGCTCACCAAGAAGAGCATGGGAGACATCCCATGCTTGGCGACCTTGGCTTGGCTTCGTTTTGACAGCACTGGCCCTAGTTTTCAATCCGTGTGGCGTGAGGTCGTCTTTAGGCGCCCTTTTATGCGCTTGTTTCTTTTTCCGCCTCGTCATTTTGGCGCCTTTTGCCTGCGGGCCTGCTCTGATGTTTGATGCCATTCGTTGCAGACTAACGAACGCGATCAACACGCGCGGCAAGCAGCTCGTGCTGCGCCTGAACGAGGTCTGCGACGGCAAGCAGCGCACGCTCAGCGAGAAGAAGGACGCGCTCGAGCAGCTCGCCAACATCACCGACCACTGCGTCGAATTCGTGGGCGCCGCGCTGCAGCAGGTACGAGTATGCCAGTGCCGAGCGGACGGACGATCAACATACGGCAAGCCGATTATTGGGCCGTACATTAACCGGACCCGTACGCACACACTAAGAAGTGGACTGGAGTGGAGAGACACTCTACGGACAATACGTAAAGGCAGGGCGTTTACAGCCACGCGACGTGAGCAGGACAATCGCGGGAACGCTGAAAATATCAAGCGTTTTCACTCAAAATTGGGGACATTGTTTTTCTCCATCATAATCAATAATCTACGTGATCCTGAGCTTTATTTGACTCTTGATCATGAGTACTTTAGATGTGTCCTATATCTTTTATATCTATCTTCTATCTAAATATATAAAAGAAGAAACTGACTGACATATCAACGCACAGCCCAAACCGCTGGTTTTAGAGATTCCAAATTTGGCACGTAGGTTCCTTATCTATCTAAATATATAAAAGAAGAACCTGACTGACATATCAACGCACAGCCCAAACCGCTGGTTCTAGAGATTCCAAATTTGGCACGTAGGTTCCCTATAAGGTCTAGGAGAGCACTAAGAAAGGATTTTCTAAAATTAAGGGGGTGCAATGGGGGTCCAAAGTTTGTATGGGGGAAACATTATTTTTTGAATTAGAGACTTGAAACTTTGTAGGAAGATTACTTATTAAGATACAAAGAAAGTACTTTCAGCGTTTTTGAAAATTCTACCCCTTAGTGGGTTAAATAGGGTTGCAAAGTTGACATATCAACGCACAGCCCAAACCGCTGGTTCTAGAGATTCCAAATTTGGCACGTAGGTTCCTTATAAGGTCTAAGGAAGCACTAACAAAGGATTTTCCAAAATTCACCCCCTAAGGGGGTGAAATGGGGGTCCGAAGTTTGTATGAGATAAACATTATTTTTTGAACTAGAGACTTGAAACTTTGTAGGAAGATTACTTATTACGATACAAAAAAAGTACTTTAGGCGTTTTAGGAAATTCTACCGCTAAGGGGGTTAAATAGGGGTGCAATGTTTGTATGCGGGAAACATTATTCTTTGAGCTAGAAACTTGAAACTTTGTAGAAAGATTACTTAATAATATACAAAAAAGTTCTACCCCTAAGGGGGTTAAATAGGCGTGCAAAGTTTGTATGAGGGAACTTTATTTTTTGAGCTAGAAACTTGAAACTGTAGAAAAGTTACTTATTAGAATACTAAAAAGAACTGTCAGCGTTTTAGAAAATTCCACCCCTAAGGGGGTTAAATAGGGGTGCAAAGTTTGTATCCGAAACTACTGGGACTAGAAACTTGAAATTTACACCAGAACTTCCTTTTATGACGTAGGCAAGAGATAAGACGGGATTTTTGGAAATTCCATCCCTAAGGGGGTTAAATAGGGGTCCAAAGTTTGTATGAGAAAACATTATTTTTTGAACTACAGACGTGAAACTTTGTAGGAAGATGACTTATTAAGATACAAAAAAGTGCTTTAGGCGTTTTAGAAAATATTACCCCTAAGGGGGTTAAATAGGGCTGCAAAGTTTGTATGGGGGAAACATTATTCTTTGAGCTAGAAACTTGAAACTTACTTAAAGAAGAAGAAGAATAAGATTACTTAATAAAATACAGAAAACTGTTTGTATGAGGGAACTTTATTTTTTGAGCTAGGAACTTGAATTGAAACCTTGTAGAAAAATTACTTTTTAGAATACAGAAAAGAAATGTCAGCGTTTTAGAAAGTTCGACCCCTAAGGGCGTTAAATAGGGGTGCAATAAAGTTTGTATGAGGGAACTTTATTTTTTCAGCCAGGAACTAGAAACTTTTTAGAAAAATTACTTTTTAGAATACAGAAAACAACTGTCAGCGTTTTAGAAAATTCGACCCCTAAGGGGGTTAAATAGGGGTGCAATAAAGTTTGTATGAGGGAACTTTATTTTTTCAGCTAGAAACTTGAAATTGACGCCAGAACTTCCTTTTATGACGTATGCAAAGGATAAGACGGGATTTTTGGATATGCCATCCCTAAGGGGGTTAAATAGGGTTGCAAAGTTTTTATGAGTAAAACACTATTTTTTTAACTAGAGATTTGAAACTTTGTAGGAAGATTACTTATTAAGATACAAAAAAGTACTTTAGTTAGTACAATTCACGCCTTTATTCCCAAAAGGGGTAGGCAGAGCACATGAAACTTATGTTCCAGCGCCACTTTAGCATAAATGTGGGTATATTGCAGTGATAGGTTGCTAGCCCATCGCCCACGACACACTTCAACCCTGCTCCCTTAGTCGACTTTTACGACACCCACGGGAAGAAAGGGGGTGGTGAAATTCTAACCCGACACCACACGGGCATAAAAATAATAGGAAATAAAAAATAATTTACCATAACGGGTTTTGACGAATGGTTATTCATAGGGGAAGTAAGTAGTAGGCCGTTTCCGGCGTAACAATTCAACAGTTATTGCAAAATTACACTTACTACGCGGGCGAAGCCGCGGGCAAAAGCTAGTATTTAGATATGTAAAGTACTCACGATCCAGAGTAAGAGTAAGAAAAACCCTTTCCGAATAAAAAAGTGTAAGGGTACCTACACATTTATGTGAAAACACTAGACTAACTAATGTGATGTCACTTAGATGGCGTGCTCTGATTGTTTCATTATAAAATCTTGCGAAGAAGTATGTGACGTTCTATGTCGTTCTTCTGAAACTTGAGAGTATTAATTATGCCCCTATTGTCAACAGGGCAGCGACACAGCAGTGCTGTACAGCAAGCGCGCCGTGTGTGCGCACCTCCAACGGATCAAGAGTCGGCGCGCTGACATTCCCAATCCGGAGATCCCCGTGCGAATCGCGCTCGCGTTGGATAAACTGCCCGACTTGGTCAAAGGTACTGTTTGTTGTCTGTGGTTAAATTAATGAATTCTTGGTATTTCTGATGTACGAATTAAGTTTACTGTTGGTCTCTTACACACTTATTCAGAAAAATGAAATAAAACTTAAGGACAATTGTTTGGCACAGACGTTGTATAAAAAAAAGTAAAATGCACTGTATTTCTGAAAACAGCAGGATTTACGAGAATTGTTCCATGAATGTTTCTAACAGCAAAAAAAATTGGAATGTGTTCTTGTTGTTTGATTTGTACTTTTAGATATTTCTAATAATAAACAAAGGAACTTCTTGACACAATTAATCGGCCAATGAAAGTAGTTTTTCTTATTGTATTACGTGATCGGCTGAGTGAGCAAGTTGCTCGGTTAGGATGTACCTTACATTGTTTATTAAAGTGCAGAGTATTCCCGCTGGTCTCATATACGGTCAGCTTGAATAGTAAATGTCGTCTGTCTCTGTCAGTGCTGTCATCAATCGGCGCCATCGTGGTGGACGGCAAGGTGGACGGCGGCGCGGGCGGGGGCGGGGGCGCGGGCGGCGCGCAGGGGCCCTACCACCCGCCGCCCTCGCCGCACCCCGCGCACCCCGCGCACCCCGCGCACCCCGCGCACCCCGTGCAGCCCGCGCAGCCCGTGCAACCCGTGCAACAGCCCGCGCTCAACGCGCTGCACCACGCCGCCGCCATGCAACAGGTACACAAGCACACACACACCACGATAAACATACCATACACCTTATCTCCATGCATAACTCACACTTGGTCGGTTAGCCCATTATATCGTAACACATCCTTACTCTTACAATAATATTTGGGAACTTTCGCTGCTGATACTGACTTTACTATATGATGCTGACTATACAGTCACACCAGCATTAATATCTGCCTCAACAAAGCGCGCTTAAAAACTTACCCGAGTCTTCTAAAGCCGTTAAAACATGTCAGTTTTTTTTTTTTTTTTTTTCAAAAAAGGATAGGTTGCATTTTTTACGTCTTTTAGTTCGCCAAACACAGTGTTTAGTTACACATTGTAAATTAATGTTTCACCCGCTTCGTTATGGCGATATTAATGCTAGCGACTGTACTGTCGATAAAACGCATGACTAACCCTACAAATCCACGCACCGTGCTGTTATTCTTTAAACGCGCTCATGCATCTCACTTCACCCGTCACGCCCAACAAAACTAAACCTCTACCTACGCTTAGTTGCTACGAATCGCGGCGTCTAGATACAATTGTGGGTGAACATTGAGGTGAACATAAAACAAGTTGCAGAATGGCGGGTCTGAACAATTCCAAAGCCATAATAAACGTACTAATGTGGTCTTACGATACTGAGTAATCACAAGTTTTTTTTAATGGCTACAATCTAACCTATCAAATAAACTATCAGTTATAAATATCTATCATATAACCACGCTCTGCTACCATATTGGAGAAGCCGGGATATTCATTAAGACACCTTCTCTGCTCTGTGAATTTATTGTGAATGCACTACGTGTGGCCCGAACTCTTAAAAGTAAACAAACAATGGTGACATCTGTCTTAGTATGTAAAAAGCTAAAACAGAAAGAGTTTAGATATATTGAGCCACATACCAACTCCATATGTGTTCCAACAATTCCTTGCGTTTGGGGTTACTAACGAGCTTGACTTGGATATCTCAAACACATTCTTCTTGTCCCGCGACTCAGTGATCAGTCTTAATTATTCCTCCATAGCATTTTAGTTATGGGTGTCCTAGTACAAGCGTTTTGACCCTATAATAGACTTAGTACACGAATCAATAAAGTACTGTTAAAATCACTAAGTTTTAGCTAAAACTACCACCCGAGACATCCACTCGTTCACACTTTCCATTTAAATCAGAAGTAACCTTTGATTCTTATTCAACTTACAAGAGATAATATAAAATAGAAGAAAACATATTTGAAGTCTACGTAAGGGTATTTTTTACTTAACAACATACAATTTAATAATATTGATACACATACACCAAACTCAATATTTGTCACTAATTAACTCACACTGGCTACAGAAATTGATTAAACCTCATTTGATTATTTACTAATTGATTAGAACTGATAATTAGTTATGAACGGAGCTGTAATGTTTCATGTCTCAGACATTGGCTCGATATCAGGTCAGTTTGGTGTTCCTGCAGTTGAACCCTGTACTAATTCAAGCAGCTGTAGAAACACCGTTGGAATCGTTCAATCCGCGAAGAAGCGCCCAATCCTACTTTTCGACTTACAATACAACTCAGAACCTTGTTCAATAACCCAGTTCAATAACTTTAGTAGGAGAGACCTTATTTCCTGGACCGTTCGAAAAGGCATTTGTTTTTACAAGCTTTTATTTCATTAATTAACTTGCAACTTATGTATTGTCCGGGTGGAATCTTGCAACTGAATTTTGAAGCAGATATAAATATTCAATATTATGATACCATCTACCTGATCTGATGATGGAGACAGAAGGTGGCCGTCGGAATTCAGTACTTAACCGTCGTAACCCCGTTGAGTTTGGGCTCCTTAGAATCGTCTCAATTAGTAGTTGATGACGGTATACAGAAAAGTACAGTCGGCAATAAAAGCTTGTATCAAAAATGATTTTTTTGTCAGAAACTTAATGTTACAAATTTTAAATCTGTTATGTCTATTCGAACACAACGTCTACCACAAAACGCTAATTTTGTTTGTTTGTGTATCTATATTTATGTCGCGCTTGCTCTATCGAGCGGCAGAGATGGAGATATGGAAACTTCGAATTTTGATTTTCATCCTTGACAATCATAGTATTAATGCTTAGAGACATTAAGGTGGTTCGCTTTCCATACAAAACGTTATTTGACATTCGCAGGCTAACAGCGTTATATTTTGAGAAACTTATGTAACAAACGTTCATAAATTGGCTTTCAATTTGCGCGATATTCCCCCTTTCCGAGAATAAACTTGTATACAGTAGAAAAAAATGTGAAAGGTAATTTTTCCTAAGTATCACGTCCCAAAGAATTTCACAAATTATTCTAGGTTATACAAGTTTTATCGCGCAAATGGAAAGGCAATTTATAAAAGTTTGTTACATAAGTTTCTGAAAATGTCACGCCGTTAGCCTGCAAATGTCAAATAACTTTTGTATGGAAAGCGAACCACCTTAATGTTCTTTATAAGGCAATGTAATATTATGAGATAAATAAATATCCATGTGGCCTTACTTAAGTGTTTTATCTGTAGTATAAATAGTACGAAATGAGGAGGCGTTTTCTCGTGGATTTAACGATGTGTAGTTGTCTCGATGTTAGTTAGCGTAGGAAGTAATGCATGCTTTACTGTGTTAACATACAGTCAGTAGCAGAAGAAACTGAGTGGGCGAGGGGCGCAAAGTTATCTTATTCCCTTGTAATAAAGACGTGTAGACAATTTTGACCTCTTCGTTGCTGACTGGGCGACGTTTAGTCACAATTCCCGAAGTTTTATTCAAAGTTTAGTCCTTCATTCTGATATTGTACTGTTCAGATTTTATTTAAGCAAATTCTTGTGATTGTTTAGCATGATTTTGATTTATTACTATTTTAGTTATATTATAAGATTAATCGTTAATGACTCAAGTTATAAATATCAATTATTTTAACTGTGTATACGTACATTGCACGATACTCTACTTTACGATCGGTTTTTATCTAGTATTAACTTTGTTTTTATTATCTTTTAGAAGTAAAAACTACTCTAGGATTCTATTAGAAATATTTTTGTATGTAGTAGTTGTCTTTACAAACATATCTTTAAATGTTGATAAAATGATCTAAATGAAATATTCAGTGATGTAGGTTTTTAACAGGGTTTCTAAAGTTCAGTGTTCTAATTTCTGGGCATGAATCCTACCATAAAAGTAGAAAGGGGTAGCTTCCCAGTGTCGTTTCGAAAGTGTACAGTACTGTTTCCGCAGCAATCGTACGGCGGCGCTACCATGAGCGTGGGCGGCGTGGGCGTGGGCGTGGGCGTGGGCGGCGTGGGCGGCTACATGTCGGCGTTGGCGTCGCTGCGCGGGCGCGCGCACCACGTGCCGCAGCACACGCCGCTGCGGCACGCGCACGTCACCTCCACCACCCACCCCCACCATTTACATGGTTAGTACGGATTTCGTTTCAAATATTAAAACACTAGCTTCCGCCCGCGACGGGGCGTGGCGCTGTCACGTAAGACTGCGCGCCGCGCCGTTTCCACGCCGTAAAATCTCACGCCGTCGTGTGTTTCCCGGCGCGGCGCGCGCCGTAGCAAACAAATCAACGGCGTCGTGTAAAGTCATATAATTGTACAATATTGTCCAAGCAAGGTAAGTAGGCAATTCCTGGCTGAGCATTTGGGAGTCCGTTTAATTTAATACGAAGCCAGCAATTGCCCTTTCGGATTCAATATCGTCCGAAAAAACAACTGACCACTATATGTAACAACTAAATATTTTTTGCATTGCGGCCTTTTTATTAATTTTTATAAAAAACTAGAATGTATTCTTCTCCCGAATACGCCATAAGTTATTTGAGACAATTAAAAAGTTTGTACCTCGACAAATAATGGAATTTGTATGCAACATTGTTGTCGAGCAAAATCGAGCCGGCAAGGTTTTTTAATTTTTAATTCTTGACTAACCATAAACTGTGCACTTCACGTCCCGATTTAGAAACATTAACGTCAACTTCGCCGGAAATTTTTCAATTTTTTTTTTATTTAGTAGAATATTGTATTGTGTCCAGGCATGACCGAGCTGAACCTGCGCGGGCTCCTGAACCAGGGCTCCGGGCGCGGCGCGCGCTCGCCGCTGCCGCACCCCGCCATGCACCACGCGTATCAACAGAGTGAGTTGTAACTACCACCTTTGTATACTTTTTCTGTGATTGTTCGAATCGCTGTTCAAACTGGACTACAAAAACATTGTTGGACAGTTTGAACTCATAGATGGCCTGTTCGTGCGACGTCCAACTAACCCCAGCTTTGAAGCCTGAATTCTAACCATCTTTTGCCACATTTCCGAGCAGTGGCGTGAAAACATTTTTTGTTGGTAGTGATGGGAGCATACGCGAACAGCGCGTACGCAGCGGCAGCGGCCGCGGGCAACGCCGGCGGACGACGGTCGGGGGGCCCGCACACCCCGCGCACGCCCTCCCCCGCGCCGCACACGCCGCCCGCGCAGCCCGCCGCCAAGTGGCACATCCCGCAACAGGGACTCGTCAACGGTCAGTGTTCATAGCTAGCCTTTTTTTTTATTTATTTAGAAGCGGCACTTTCACCAAATACATGTGATCTGCCTACCTCTTTTCGAAATACAGGCGTAAGTTTATATATGCACCTTAAAACAATGTTGTACGTTTGACAGGTGGGTTCGACATGTCAGCCCTGGTGGCCGGCGCGGGGTCGCCCGGCGCCGGCGCGGGCGCGGACTTCAAGATCACGCTCGGCCGCGCGCGCGCAGCCACCGCCGCGCCGCCCGCCGTCACCTCCACCAACCCCAAGACCCCTAGCCCCAGCCTCAACGTGAGTACTGTATCGGAGAATAGTGACGACGTTATTCCCCAGCGCAGACACTAGTGACCGTCACTAACCGCGACCACTCTGTCGCACATTCAAGCCACTTGTGGCCGCCAGTCTTTAGTCCGGTTGCGAAAGTGTTAACTCGCTCCTCTCTTGAAGAATCAATAACGAAATTGCTTTGATTCTCTAGGTAGAGTTATGGTGTAGTTTTGTTTTGTGATAATAACTCTCAAATGTGTGTATCAGGGCGGAGCCGGCGTTGAACTGGACAAAGTGTGCGCCGAATCGGTGCAAGACCTGATGGCGACCATCGCGAAGTTGGATTCCAACGGGGTGCAAGTGCTGCCCGAACAGCCGAGAGCCGAGCCCGCCGTGCATTCCTCCACCGACACCGCCGGTCAGTAGCCACAGCTGGAGAGTGTTGGTGTTGGTGTGCTAGGGCACCCCGGAGGTGCAAAGAGCCTTAGCTCGCGCCACGCCATCCTGTCTTCAGCTACGCCTCTGACCTCGTTCCAGCTTAGTGCAACGGCTCGCAGCTCACTCTCAACGGTTCGCCGCCACGTAACACAGGGCTTCCGGTGTAGCTAGATGGTAAAGTTGGTTAAATACTGGGCATTTTCCCCCGTATTCACCCACCCCAGTACACAGGAAGGTTGGCAAGAACTAGACAGTGTGCCAAATTGGTGCAAGACCTGATGGCGACCATAGCGAAGTTGTACTCCAACGGCCCTCAAGGTGGACTGATGACCTGGTAAAGGTCGCGGGAGGCCGCTGGATGAGGGTGGCGCAGGTCCGATCACTTTGGCACTCTTTGGGGGAGGTGTATGTCCAGCAGTGGACTTCTTTCGGCTGATATGATGATGATCATGATGTTCCCCGTATTCACCCACCTCTAGACTCTAGGGTTGGAAGAACTAGACAAAGTCAGGGGCGACATTTTTGTTCAGCGCAACATTTCAAAAACATCGATGCGATCACTGTCTGCTTTCTCGAGGGTATAAGTATATGGAGAAGACCAGAGTTCGAGTTCGAACTAAACTTCTCTTGGTGTTGATATTGAGTCTCTCCATATTTTGTCTAGCGACATGGCGCCCTTTGCCTTTGGAGCATTGGCTTTGCCATTGGATTTTGCAGCTCCAAATCCGTAGTACCGGCCCGCGTGTGTCATGATGTTTGCCGCAAGTGTCCAGCCTGAACCATACCCTATGTGCCCTGTAGGTGCAGCGCCGGCGACCGTAGCGGCGGCGCCGGAGCCCGCGGCCGCCAGCGGAGACCCCAACGAGGACTGGTGTGCTGTGTGCATGGACGGCGGCGAGCTCATGTGCTGCGACAAGTGCCCCAAGGTGTTCCACCAGTACTGCCACATACCCACCATCGAGAAGCTGCCCGAGTGAGTGAGACTGTATAAAATTGTCATTGGATTCTGAATCTTCTAGCTCGGACGTTAGAATCGGTTTTTGAGCGGATTAATTTGATAGAACTCAGCTAATTTTAAATATACCGAGCGTCGGCTCTGCGACATCTGTTTGTAATCTGCCTAGCTATATGGCTTTTGTCATACGGACACCGGACATAAGGGTGATCCACCAGGGCTATGCGAGGAAAAAATCCACCAATAGCAATAGCATTGCTAGCCTCGCTCGCGCATCTTTTCCTACTCCCTCGCATATTTCTGGGGTGGATTCTTCCCCGAAAAATCTGATCACTTACCAACAAGTGCTATACAAAACGTGGACCGACCAATCGCTATAGGTATACCACTACGTACTATTCTGTTACAGCAGTGGACAGTGTGGGATGAGAAAAATCTCAATATTTCGTTATTGACAAAGGAGTGCATACAACAGCCCCTTTTCTTCAATTTGTTCTTCAACAAACAACATGTGTTTAGAATAGACGGCTTAGTTATAAATTTATATCGCCGCGCGTGAGAAAAGGTATTCGGTTGCACTCGGGCGCATTCGGATGCGCAAGCGGGACAGACCTATGGCGCGAGAGCGAGATAGATTAGCCGCCTAGCGGGACAGACGCGTCTAGATTACGGTTTTTGATCTCGCACGTTGTGCTCATACGGTAAAGCACCGAGATATAGTGTTGGTTTGGACCTCGCAAGGTTAAGCCCGCGGAGGCTTCGAGCCATTAGCTATCCCGTACACTATACATAGCTGTGTAGTGTACGGGAATTTGTATGGACAAGGTGCCTGGACGACGAGTTGGGCGAAGGGCGTGCCAACTTACACAAAACACAAACTCATTCTTGCTGGCAGTTGTGCCGGAAAGGTTGAAGAAAGAAGGTTAGTAGTCGTTCTCGTCAGGAGACTGTTTGTATGGGAGGTCATTCTATTGGCCCGTGACACTCCCCGGGGTCCTGGCGAGAACAACATGATTGTTATATTATTCTAACTGGTTTGTCCTGTCCGCAGCGAAACGGAAACATGGCAGTGCCTCCTCTGCGTGAACTTCGCGGAGCTTCCGGAGGAACCGCGCGTCCCCGGCGAGAACATCTCCCCGCGCGAGCAGAAACTCATGGAGCGCGTCACCCTGGAGCTGTACTGCCAGTACGAGTCCAGCCTGCCCTTCCGGGAGCCTGTCAGCTCGCTCAACCATGACTACCACTCTAAGGTAACGTCACACTCATGGAGCGCGTCACCCTGGAGCTGTACTGCCAGTACGAGTCCAGCCTGCCCTTCCGGGAGCCTGTCAGCTCGCTCAACCACGACTACCACTCTAAGGTAACGTCACACTCATGGAGCGAGGCACCTCCCGTCCTCGGCGAGAACTCAAGGACCAGTCGCGTTGGAGCTGTACTGTACCCGTCTCTAATAGGCATCTCCACAAACTCTTCAAGTAATATAATCGGTGAATCTTGAGTCTCAATGTACTGTTTGTTTTTCCTATTTGGAAATCCTAGTCCCAATGTCTAATGTCATCAGCAAGACTCTCAATGTATGTCTTTGGTCACTCAGTCAGTGAGTAATCTGCCGTATATTGCAGATCTCCCGCCCGATGTGCCTGGACATGATCCGCATGAAGCTGCAGCCGCGCTCGCCGGCGCGCTACTCCAACATCGCGCACTTCGTGGCCGACGCGCGGCTCCTGTTCCGTAACGCGCGCCTCTACAACCCGGTCAGTATATATTGCAGATCTCCCGCCCGATGTGCCTGGACATGATCCGCATGAAGCTGCAGCCGCGCTCGCCGGCGCGCTACTCCAACATCGCGCACTTCGTGGCCGACGCGCGGCTCCTGTTCCGTAACGCGCGCCTCTACAACCCGGTCAGTATATATTGCAGATCTCCCGCCCGATGTGCCTGGACATGATCCGCATGAAGCTGCAGCCGCGCTCGCCGGCGCGCTTCTCCAACATCGCGCACTTCGTGGCCGACGCGCGGCTCCTGTTCCGTAACGCGCGCCTCTACAACCCGGTCAGTATATATTGCAGATCTCCCGCCCGATGTGCCTGGACATGATCCGCATGAAGCTGCAGCCGCGCTCGCCGGCGCGCTACTCCAATATCGCGCACTTCGTGGCCGACGCGCGGCTCCTGTTCCGTAACGCGCGCCTCTACAACCCGGTCAGTATATATTGCAGATCTCCCGCCCGATGTGCCTGGACATGATCCGCATGAAGCTGCAGCCGCGCTCGCCGGCGCGCTACTCCAACATCGCGCACTTCGTGGCCGACGCGCGGCTCCTGTTCCGTAACGCGCGCCTCTACAACCCGGTCAGTATATATTGCAGATCTCCCGCCCGATGTGCCTGGACACGATCCGCATGAAGCTGCAGCCGCGCTCGCCGGCGCGCTACTCCAACATCGCGCACTTCGTGGCCGACGCGCGGCTCCTGTTCCGTAACGCGCGCCTCTACAACCCGGTCAGTATATATTGCAGATCTCCCGCCCGATGTGCCTGGACATGATCCGCATGAAGCTGCAGCCGCGCTCGCCGGCGCGCTACTCCAACATCGCGCACTTCGTGGCCGACGCGCGGCTCCTGTTCCGTAACGCGCGCCTCTACAACCCGGTCAGTATATATTGCAGATCTCCCGCCCGATGTGCCTGGACATGATCCGCATGAAGCTGCAGCCGCGCTCGCCGGCGCGCTACTCCAACATCGCGCACTTCGTGGCCGACGCGCGGCTCCTGTTCCGTAACGCGCGCCTCTACAACCCGGTCAGTATATATTGCAGATCTCCCGCCCGATGTGCCTGGACATGATCCGCATGAAGCTGCAGCCGCGCTCGCCGGCGCGCTACTCCAACATCGCGCACTTCGTGGCCGACGCGCGGCTCCTGTTCCGTAACGCGCGCCTCTACAACCCGGTCAGTATATATTTTCCAAATTGCCGAGACATCCGACCGTCTCCACACTAGCTAGCGCTGGTCAGTTTTCTTTGTAAGGGATGGGTGGGTGTCGGAGGCGATCCGCTGAGGTGATGTCAAAAATGTAGCGAGTGCGAGATGTCCGAGTTGAGTTTTAAATTGCCTGAATGGTATTGTTGAAGAGACAGACATGACCCGTGTCTATTTTTCTTCACAATCGACGACATTTTACCGTTGTTCCATCTTTCTCTAAGACTTATGTGTGACTTCCAGCCGGAATCAACGTTCTACAAGGACGCGGTCCGCCTGGAGCAGTTCTTCGACGTGTCGCTGGAGAAGTGGCTGCCCGAGTTCGCGTACTGGAGCGGCGAGGGCGAGCCGCCCGCCAAGCGCGCGCGTATCGACTGACCCGCACCTGTGTCCGTGCTGTCTGTGCTGTCCGCGCCTGTGTCCGCGCTGTCCGTGCTGTCCGCGCCTCTCCCCGCTCGTCCCGCGCTCTACCCGCACCAGCCGCCCGACCCCTACCTGCCGCATTAAGCTGCATGCACCTCTTCATGTGCTACGCCGTAGTCTGTTACCAATATTACAGCACCAACCGTCTCGTAGCGATACGCTCGTAGCCGATAAAATGGGAGACGTGTGTAGAGGAAAGCTGTTAGCATATGAAACCATGCAGTGCTTCATGTGCTACGCCGTAGCCAACATTACCTATGTAGCGACAATCGCCTATAGGAGGATGTCCTACGTGCAATCGTCTGCTTTGAATTACACTGACTGCCAAGTCTTGAATCGGAGGCCTCAGTTCAGTTATGTGCTAATCAGATGTAAAAAAAAAAAAGCAGTTGAATAACAATCGTATTATGTCATCGATCTCTATATGTCAAAAAGGGCATACGTTAAAAATAAAACTAGCTTATAAACAAAATACGCGAAATGGACTCCTGGCCACAGGCTGTAGTCACAAATGAAGTTAACAAACTGCTGTGTGAAATAAAACCAACTCCTACGTACTTAGGTATGTTGAAACGTAAATTATAAAGCAATACAAATATAAACTGCAAACTACTAATTGTCAATATCTGTGCACCTAAGCGCTCGCTAGGTGCGGTTCACACCGGGCCCAGAGCGCCGGTGTGAAATCACGAAGCGAGGTGCACAAATATTGTGTCCGAATAGGAGGTCAAGATGTGTAATTCGTTAATGTTCTGTGAATATTTTTGTTCCTCTTGACGAACGGGGAATTCGAAATTTTGACATAACACAACACCAATAAATCTACGTAAAAATGTTTCGACACAACGCCAAATATTTACAGTATTTTCTGAAGAATCACACTAACGTTTTTAAGTATCCATTATGTCCGCAGCTGGCAACACTGGCGAGGTTTTGATAGCAGCTATCAACTCAACCAAAAACACTGGCCATAAAAAGACTTTACTTAGCGGAAAATCCCTCTTTCCGGTCAGAAGAGGACGCCAAATTTTGTACTCGCCATGGGTTATAATAAAGACAGCCTCAGATCGTTTGTTTATCTCTCTCGCCTACGTCTCAGGCGTCAAATACCTGCAATGGCATTCATTGTTTTCGCCCTAGGAGAGTAATGTTACTATATACCTTTTCACGAAACAAATTATTTAATTAAATATTCGCCCATTAGAGTGGTGCCAAGACTGTGAAACAAGTCTATAACTCGATAAAGAGAGGGCGCTAGTCTTAGCGGGAATATAGTGGAAAAATATACAACTTGCGTCACTGTCCTCGTAGCCCAGTTGGTAGAGCAGTCTAGCGTTAATAGAAAGGTCGCAGGTTCGAATCCTGCCGGGGGCTACAGACGAAGATGGTTTATTTTTTCCATTATATTCTGTCTCTGTGTCATATCGTTTAGTAATGTTACTATTAACCTCGCCAAAGTGCTGCCAGTGAAATGCATTCTGAAACCTATGTCGAAACAGTTTTACCCTTTATATTTATATATGAGTAAAAATACTTAAACCGAACTTAATGAATCTTAGTATTGGAGTAAGCTATTGGGGATAGACTATGTAGCTAATATAGTAGATTAAGAGATGTATGTTAATGTTAGCCGACTTAGTTGAATGTTATAGAACGGTGCGCCTCGCTCCTTCACTGGATTACTGCCTTTAGATGCACTTTACTGGTTACTAACATTGCTAGACAAGTCCGTAGACGGTGGGAATAAGTTAGGAAGATATTTCGATACACTTAATCTATTCTAAGTTATTTTTTCAAGCAACTGCCAAATTACGATAGACTAATATTAATATACCGGGTGTACAATCCAAATAAGTCAGTATGGAGAAGTCGGAAACTATGAGAGATAGCGAGATCTGTTCTTAGGAACCATGACGTCGGTTATAAGACATGCTAAATCTCAGAATTTGTATTTAACTTCAAAATAATAGGCATTTTGTGAAAGGGCTATACGAACGAAAATTCGTGACGCAATAAGTTTTAGAGAGCGGGTCTTTTTTAAACTATTGGTGCAGTACAATTCTAAATGATTCATTTGTATATCTGGCAAAAGCACAATTTATTTGTTACGATACGTTATGCCTATCTATTGACGCATGCACTCGTATCTGGTAAAGTGGAACGGAAAAGAAGGAACTTTTGATATTTAACAAAATATGACATAAAAAGACTAACCCGTTTTAACGTTATTACCCGACTGCCGAAGGAGGGTTATGTTTTTCGAGCGTATGTATGTATGTGACCTTATTCTTTGGGCCGCCCTGCAGCCTAAACCGTTTGACGGATTTCGACATATGAGGTGTCGTTGGATTCCTCTTAATCGTGAGAGTGACATAGTCTATAAAATTTGAAAAAAAGCAGTTGGGTTTTTTGAAAAATCTTTTAATTTCACTTGTTTTTGTATTACGTTTGAAGTCTCCCCGTATATTTATTTAATTGGACCAAGTAACTAATTTACCTGCTATACATAGAACAAACCACCTTCTCTATACCTCATATTACTTCACTGTCTATATTTTTATGACTCGAGTTTGCAATATTCTTACGCCCGTGTTATACTTACATAATGTTTTTCATTACATTTGCGACAAAATAATAACTACAAAAGACAGAAAAATCTATGGTATATTTTTTATATACAACGACGGTGGCAAACAAGCGTATGGCCTGATGGTAAGCGGACACCGCAGCCTATATACGCATGCAACGTTTGTTGTGTTTGTTATGTTTCATAAAACCGCGCAATCAGTGCGAGTGGAGCGCGCAGCTTCAATATTTCAACAAATCACAGAACAGTACAGTAGTGTTCTTGCGGCGCGCGGCCAACTAGATTTGCTTAAACCAATCAAATAACACACAAGCTCATAGCTCCCTAGAGAGTTATGAAAATCCATAACTCCCGTGGGAACAATTTAGGCCATTGTCCTTCTGTATACAGGCATGGAATAACACCATTTACGAGCAAGTGTCATGAAAAATATTTGAAAACTGCTTCCCATAACTTTGGTCAAAAGCTTAGTCTTATCAGGATGGTGACGACTATGATTTCAAAGACGCTTAAACGGCTCAACCGATTTGGATGAAATTTTGCACAAAGATAGTTTATAGCCTAGATTAAAATATAGGATAGCTTTATCCCGGGTCCACGCAAACGAAGTCGCGGGCGGAAGCTAGTATATTTATATCTAGTACTAGCTGCCCGGCCCGGCTTCACACGGATTACCCGTTTTCCCGTAGGAATGAAGCATTTTCCCGCGGTAAAAAGTAGCCTATGTTCATCAGGGATAATGTCAGCTTTTAATGGTAAAAGAATTTTTCAAATCGGTTCAGTAGTTTCGGAGCCTATTCAATACAAACAAACAATCAAATCTTTCCTCTTTATAATATTACTAGCTTCTGCCCGCGACTCCGTCCGCGTGGAACTCGTTTATAACGTAGCTCCATACAAACTTTCACCCCCATTTTAGGTAAGTGGGGGGGTTAGAAAGAGACAAAAAGTAGCCTATGTCACTTTCCATCCCTTCAACTGTCTCCACTTAAAAAATCACGTCAATCCGTCGCTCCGTTTTGCCGTGAAAGGCGGACAAACAAACACACACATACACTTTCCCATTTATAATATTAGTATGGATAAAGGAAAGTATACATGTCAATGAAAATACATTTAGTCAAATAACCCGCCCCGTGTCATTCCTGGCGCAAATGTGCCCATCAGACTCGCCGCGTTGAATCGCGATCGACAACCTTTGCACCAGGAATGACCCGGAACGGGAGTCATGCCCTCAGTCGCAAACGACGCCCCACGTATGGATTATGTATATATTTAGTATCACGTATCGCGAGGCGCACCTTACTCCCGTTACGTTGCCCCTCGGGCCTGTACATAGCGTTAGGATAGTTCATCTTTATATATTTATAACTACATTACATTACTGTTCACTTGTTGTGTCGATGAATGTGTTGTGTCGGTGGCCGTAGACTCGCACTTCTTGTGAAACGGGCTCACTCAACCCCCGATTGTGTAGTTTGTTTTAGTTATAGTTTACTTTAAAAACAAGGTTCAGTACCCAGATCGCTTCAAGTGTGCCTATACGATTTGAAGAGTTCCCTCGATGTCTAACACAACTTGCTGCTCTGTCGCTTCGCGCGCGACTAAGCGTCTCCTGTCTCACGCGCACCCTGCAAATTAGAAAGAGGATGGTAGATCTTTCTCGACTCGCGTCGCGGCGCGGCGTCAGTTTTGCTAGCCCCGCTGATGGGACTACCTGGGACGGATATTTTCTGACGGAAAACAAATTTTCCAAATCGGTCCAATTGTTTTCGTATAATCGGGGAGCAGACATATAAGTATTCCGACGAAGAACCTCCTCCTTTTTCAAAGTCGGTTAAAAATTACGAAAATTTACTTTACGTGGGATTTACAACTTTTGTTGCTAAATAAAATATGAAAGGAGAAGATGACAAAGGCACGTCAGAAAACTGACCGAAGCGCACGCGCATGTCTTGTGAATCTACCTGTTATTGTTAATGCGTTTACAACCCTACTTGAAGATAACAATTAAACAATAGATGTCGATAACGGTTGGTATTAAGTACTTTTCATCATCAATGATTCTATACTAAAACAAACTATGATCTACAATTGTTGGCTGACAATGGCAATGTGCAGTAGATTTCTGGCTTGGTAAGTACCAGTAGTACCGGCGACCATTTTTGCTTATGGGTACACAGAAATGTACTGTGTATTTTCATTGCCACGCCAGGGGTAGTACCATACTCATCCCGAAATTAATCTGGAACCTAATGTTTGGCTTTTAAATATGGCCTGTATGTACAGTTGGCTACAAATATCGATACGGCCAAAGTTACATAAAAGTGTATACATAAACGCAGGCAATAAAGTGTATACATACTATTGCAACTTTTGCCGTATCTCTTTGGAGTACGACTGTACGAAAATTGTGAATATAAATCCTAATTTATTAAAAAATGAATTGGTTATCATGTTCTTTGTTATTGTTAATTTCTCAAAATCAAACTTTCTTTTGCCAGTGCTTATGCGCTGCATAATAAAAAAAAATGTGGTCGCTGGATGCAAAACTATTTGTCTAATCAAAATTAACGTAAGTCGTGTGTATGATTCTGCGTTAGTTAAGTTTTGAGCGAGATTGGTAGAGCGAGTGAGCTTGATAGTTTTATCGTCGTTGTAAACGTCTCTCTCGCACGTGCTTGCTAGAAAGGGACAAATTCATGTGGGCGATAAACGATATCGAACTACTATTAGTACTATTATTGTACCTACTGGTAGCTTCAAACATATCTATGCTACCTAAGGCAATGTAACGTTATGGGGAATATTGAATTTTATGTAACGAAATTATGTCATAATGATATTATAGTGCGGATTCTTTTCCTAGACCGGATCTTGTCTTAAGACCCATCGGTCCAACAAAGCAATTGCTTAGCCACAATAGCCACGTGTCACAAACGCTTCGGAATTTTACTTCACCTAATAGCTACTCTATTGTTGAAGTAGTCTATTGTTTTATTTACAAAATTAGTATTTTTTAATATTGACCTCCGTTCCGGGTGGTATTCCACTTGTCCAATGTATATTTGCGTCTCACATTTTGCTTAAAGAGTGAATGATACGCAATGCACATTGGACAAGTAAAATACCACCCTTACACATCAAGCCATATTTTAGTTGAAAAATGTTTACTACGTTTATTCTACAGTAGCGGTTACTCTTAACAATCGAAGCGCTCATAGCCTAGCGGCGCCTGTGAGTCGGAAACGATAACGCAGGTTAAGCAAAGATGGCAGCGGTCAGTCTTTGGATGGGTGACCGCCTGATGTTTGAGTGGTTAATATAAATGAGCGCTTCCGTGCTTTGAAAGGCACGCTAAGCAGTTGATCCCGGCTGCTGTCTATGACAGTAGTTGTTAAGCCGAGTTAGAGGCCTTCGGGCGGCTTAAGAAGTCGAGTTGCCCACTCATTTGACAAAGGGGGGACAACTGTTACTCGCGTCCGCTGGAGCTACCTGCCACAACCCTGCACGTGTCCCCCGGTAGTAGAGAGAAAGAGTGACAAACTTTAAAAGGCCAAAATAATGTATGCCATACGATTAAAAAAAAACTATTAACAATAAAAGACAATCGCTTTGTTTACCACTTAACAATAAAAGACAATTGCTTTGTTTACTAGACACAAAGAGAAGTGAATTCGGTGTACAAAAAGAATCCGCATTATACATGTTTTCATAACTTTATAAAGGCCTGATCCATCCTAATAACGTAGATGTTTTTGCGGTTCGTCGTTCAGATTGTTATGCGAGAATACGTGTTGATTGAGATCCGTGTTGGCTGTAAATCTTGATTGATTCCGAATAGATAGCAGTATTTTTTCACAATTCATTTTAAGTTACGCTTAATTACATTATTTCTACTTACTTTTCATTCTATCAATATTTCGTCGAGAGATGTAGTCTATTTATTTCTTAGTTATAACTTCTTAAGTTACGTATACGGTATGTTATAATTTAATGCTAAGTTACATCATTGTGTGTATCACAAGGAGTTTTATTTTTTTTAATAAGGAATCCGAACGTGATATGTAAATCGGGGACACTGTATAATTCCGAAACGACATTTGTTCGAGAGAATAGCATCATTCTATATCAAAACTGTTTTACTTAAGTTTTTATTTTATACTGTTTTTTTTTTATCTGTAACTGGGCCAGTTTAACCAAGCTGTGCCCAGTTTTTCGAAGATACAAGGTACCTACAATTTGACAATTCTAAACATAGGGCCAACCGCGAAACGAAAACTATCTTCGTTCGTGTATCTCCGTTTCTGTCGCACTTGCTAGTTCGAGGAGATACACGTTTTCGTTTCGCGGTAGCCCCTCAGGCAATACACTTCAAATGGCCAGTCAGTGCGTAGTCAGCTAATTGTATGATTATTGACTAGATTACTTAGATATTTTCTCCGAAGTTTCGGAAATATCCTTTCAAACAAATGACTTCGGAATGTATGGGTGTTGCCATGTAAAACGCTCTCTTTGAGAAATCGTTTGTAGCTGCGGCTGTGTCGAGTTGTGAGCCTCACGACCTAGGTTGGAGTAGTGGGAATAACATCAGAGAGTGTGTCTCTCCGCATTTTAATAATCTCTTTATCGGCGTATAAACTTTATTGAATTAGAAATAAATACCATTATTGGATACTTACGTGTTTTTTTTATCCCAATCCCATCCTATCTTCCCATTAGCACATGCCATAAGATCTTGGATAGGTAACTACTCCGTGTCCAACAAATTGTGGTCGAATTTAACTGGGAAGAATGTATGTTAGTTGAATACATTCACAATCCTTTAAACTCTGGGTAACCCTAACCAAAACTAAGTTCTTCAGTGTGAATTGGGTATTGTTTCGTACGATGTCTACGTTACATCCTTGTTTTTTTTTCTAACATAATTTTTGGCAAACAATTATTGTATAAAAAGTTATCGCATCGGATTTTTTAGTCTAAATATTAAATTAAAAACTTAGGTAATTGTTTAAAGTAGCTTTATTCTAACATCGAACTAAATATTAAAATGGCACTAAAAGAGGAAACCGTAATTATACTCATGTTGTATAAACTAAACCCACCTATAAATAAATACAAAACGCAAAATAACAAACCCTAACGTCAGCTAACACCGTAAAATTTAACCATATATAGCACTATTCAGCTGTTTGAATTAGCGCTTTTTAAAATTCAGAGTTGGTAACACTGATTGCGATTATGCTGCGACTTGCAATATATTATGTCACTGTCACAATCAGTGACAGTTGGCTTGGCGACGTTATCACTAGCTACGCCCACAAACAGCGTTAGTTATTTGTTATTGTAACTGTAGTTCACTTTGTTTAGTTCCCAGAATCGAAGAGACATTAGTGGTTAAATCAATCGCAGCTACAGTGTTATAGAGTTCAGTAGCTCGAAGCCGGCGCGGAACGTCTGACGTGGAGGTGAGTGACCCCGTTTAGGTTATTGACCTGCCGAAAACATTTATTTCCCTAAACTTGTCATTGATAACCTGTACTCCAGGCAAAATACGGTTTTGAAAAACATTAATTTATAATAGCGTTTGGTTGTAATTATGTAGATTTAAATGAAGCATGCATTATCTTTTTTTGTACGATTTATCTTGAATATTATAGAGCAAATGTAAATGAACCAAAATAAAGACAAAAACATTTATTAATATTTTTACTGACTTTTCAGAAGCCAGTTAACATCATTTTTTCGATGTCTGAAATTTTGTCGCTGGGTAACTATTTAATTGAAAATATATCCGTTACACATAAGAAATAAGCTATTATAAATTATTTCCAAAATTGTCATTTTTTCCATACAAGTTGTCAGTTCATTGCCTGGACTACTGTATGCGAAGTTCATGTGCAGATTATGTGAAACTTGTGTAGGCGTTATTGTTTTATTTATACGTACATATTTGATATCTTTTTCTCATTAGAATCTGTCTGCGGTTGTGGTTATCATTATTATTTAACTAATGGTTTTACAGTCGATTGTTTTGCATGTAATTTACGAGTTATAAAACAGTTGATTTCATTATATTAAATATACTTACTCAGGTATTACTCTTGGAATTTGAGGTTTATAGGTATATAATATATCTATAGATACGTACTTATCATAATTATAAAAACAAGTTATATCTTACGTGCCATGCCAACATGGTAGTTATAGGAACGCACTTCGTTCAAGTCCTGTCCTGACCTACAACCGGATTGTTTAATGTTTAATAAAATCCCTTCCTGATACCCTGGGCTACCGAATTCTTAGAGTATATACCTACAGAGGCGACGTAATTAGTGTCGCCACAATGAGGGACGGCAACAAAGTAGATGATTCCCGTGGGGTGGCCATGTAACTAAAAATCACCCCATCGCTTCCATATGTTTATTTTAAATAATGCGCTTTTATTGTAAGTAGTTTTTACTGAAGCTTTACACACATTCACTGCCTAGCAGGCGCTCTGTTCGCAACCACTAGTAATATTCAGCTTAATAACATGAAATATGATTCTAGTAACAGAACATGACATGTAGGTAATTAATAGTCCTTGTGCAAGCGGCTTACCTGGTAGTTTCTTATCAGCACAGTTATGACAGGACGCCCGCGAGCTGTGTTGCGGCGAGGTAGACTATCCGTCTCTTTCTAATCGTTCTAACTAGAAAGAGACGGACAGTCTACCTCGCCGCGACACAGCTCGCGGGGCGTCCTCTGATAGCCGTGCTGATCTACTTAATTATTATAAAGCCTGAATCACACTGGCGCGGCCTGCGGTGGCGGTTCATAGTAAACTTGACAGTTTGTGTCAAATTTACTATTGACCGCCACCGAGAGAGAGAGAGAGAGAGAGAGGCTTAAAGTCTCTCACAGACTGGCGCGGCCTGGCCGCGGCGATCAATGGTAAACTTGTCATTAGCTGTAAAATTTACTATTGACCGCGATGCAGGCTTAAGGCGGGAAAAATAATGACACTAAATACCGAAATGAGACACAACCATATTAAAAAACATTTACTATTCAAATATTCAAATTATTACAGATTAATGATAAAGAGCTCTGCTCGGGTAAAAATATGCTGAGAACGATTTTTCCCAGATATGAGACCTAGCTAGATCGATTTTTTTTATGAGGCACAGCGTGGGAGGCCCCCTACAAGGTTGACTGATGACCTGGCAAAGGTCGCGGGAGTCCGCTGGATGCGGATGGCGCAGGACCGGCCATTTCGGCTGATATGATGATGAGATAGATTTTTCGCCCCCATAAACCCCTATACTGCAAATGCTATCAAAATCGTAAGAACTGTTTTCGAGAATGCGATCACAAATATATATATGTAGCCTTAACCCAAATACTACGCGCACGCGCATCCTCATTTAGTGGAAACCTAGAAAAAAAAAACATATTATTTTACATAAAATTTTTCAAGCAAAGGGCTTTTAGAAAATTATGATTCATTCTAAACCGTCGATCGTCTTTACTTATTACTAGCTGTCCACGCGTCTCCTCTCCACCCGCGTAGTAGAAAGAACACAAGCGGAGGCGCAGATGCAGGATTAAATAAAGCCAGATGAAAGAATTTTTGAAATCGGATGAACAGTCCGAGATTACTCGCTACATAAAAGCTTATCTTTACTATGAGTACAGAGTAAATATACGTATATAAGAATATATCCCATCCATTATATACGAATGTTATGTAATAACAAGTACGAGAATTTTGTTAGAGTATAAATTACCCTAGAAATCGGGTATTTATAAGTTGTATTGGCTGGTATCCCTAAAATGATTGCAAAGAAGCTAAATCGAGAAGACATTCTAACACCTCTCGCAGCTTACCATAAACAATCTACGTAATTTGGGCGGATAATTTGTCAAGAAATATTTTCTTGTACAATGTAAACAATGATGTTATTTCTATTGTAATCGTCAAATTTTACAAGATTTTGAGCGTAATGTAATTTTACCATGCTATTTTTACGTATTGCGTATACAGAAAAGTGAAAGATGTTCTACTTACGTGTGAAAGGTTATATTTTCATCACATTGTTCCGACCGGCTTTTACAGCCAAGCACGCAACAATTAACCATTCTCTTGGCACAGACGGAACACGAGATACCTTATCGTGCGTAAATTACTTTTAGGACACTATTTTATTCACAATAATATTAAATATTTCGGATTCGTATGCAGCCACGCGCGAGCATTGACAGCATTGTATGCCACAACTGTTGTGCCAAATAGAAAAAAAGTGGAACTATGACAAGGATAACGAATGATATATCTCTGTCTGTCACACTTATCGAGATTTGTATGCTACCAGCTCGCTCGCACGTGGTATTATTATTACCATAGCCTGTCCATACTAAATTATAGGTTCATGACCGAATTCGGTTCGATTGTACCGCTAGCTAAACCAGTACAAGAAGTGGCGGGATGTCGAATATCAGCCCGACTCAAACAGGTTTTTTTGAGACCTACCTAGGTAGGTAATGAAACTTTCGAGGTAAAATTCGTATTTTCCCTTCAATATCTCTGCAAGGTACTGGTGAATTAGCGCAACTTATTGCAATTCCCGTCTCATTCCAACTGCAAATTAGAAAGACAGATTTTTTCGTCTCGCGTCACGAAAGTCGAAACTCGAAGTTCGTATGCATGCATCCCTGTCACTCGAGTATTGCGAATGCGATAGAGATGGAAATACCCGAACTTCGAAGTTATAGCTATCAGAGTTGTGCTAGCCACTGTCTGATAAAATGTTACCTACTAAAAATGGTTACCTAAGTATATCTAGGTATTGACAAATGGTCACATACCGCAGATACCGCTGTCGCAATGCAGCCACTTATAATCATTATCACTGTTGTTTTTATTGCTCCGATTTGGGGCATTGACTCCTTATCAGTGGGTATTTATTGACCGCTTAATGATTTCGTAAGACGCGGACTTCTCGCGCTCGTCTCCCTGTGGTGATAAGTTTAGGCCCAATAATCTTTCTCTCTATGCGCCTCTTACTTAGATTTACCTACTTGCTTAAATAATACATTACATTTACAGCTATAGTATACAAAGCCAAGACAAACAATGCGGCTGATAATCCTAGAAGATGCCAGCGTAGTGGCGGACTGGGCGGCGCGGTTCGTGCTCCAACGCATCTCCGAGTTCAAGCCGGGCCCGGGACGCCACTTCGTGCTGGGGCTGCCCACGGGCGGCACGCCGCTGGGCATGTACCGCCGGCTCATCGACTTCTACAAGGAGGGCCGGCTGTCCTTCAAATACGTTACTACGTTCAACATGGACGAGTATGTGGGTCAGTATCCAGTGGTAAAGAAACCTCGTCTAGAATCTATCAGCATCAGACAGGCGTATTATTTTCAATCCACTATATAATGCTGTCTTATAGCATGAGCATGCCATGGTGCCATAGGTACCTACACATAAATAGTTTATCCGCTATGGTGGTCAACCGAAGTATAAGGCGGTCCTACATGGCGAATTCCCACTCCGGCACATTTTCTGACAAAAACCCCTTAGTCATATTCATTGTTTCTGAGGCAGGGAGCCGATCGTCCATCGGATACTGCAGTATCACTCTGCTATTTCTATCTCGCTTTTTCTCCGCAAAGATTTTGAATTAGAGTGTGTTATCTCTATGTGTTACACGCCTTGACCGCTTTGGCGCTAGAATGGCGCAGAAAAGAGAAAGGTGTTGTTCGCTTGTATCGGAAGCCAAGCTCTATTGCCCCAGAGCCAATTAGTATAAGCATCTCCGCTCATTTTAGACCAGACACAAAGAGAGACAGAGAGGTATCGAGACGCGGGTTACTTGGCTGTACAGTGTACATTATATCTATGGACCCCTATTTTCTTTCTGCATAAGCAACGATAGCAGGAATATATGACCACAGGCTGTTTAGGATAGACCGATTAAAACCACACCCAATCAACAGCCCAGCCAACTCTTAGATGATGTTTCTTGCAGGGCTCCCGCGCGACCACCCTGAGTCCTACCACTACTACATGTGGAACGAGTTCTTCAAGCACGTGGACATCGAGCCGGGGAACGCGCACGTGCTCGACGGGAACGCGCCAGACCTGGCCGTAGAGTGTAACCGCTTCGAGGAGCTCATCGCGAAGGCAGGCGGCGTGCATCTCTTCGTCGGAGGTACACCACTTAACTTCAATGCCTCACCAACCCAAAGCGAGTCTGGGCCTCCGACACGAGTGGTCGCCACTTGTGCCATTACCCGCCTCAGTCCATGAATTGAAGATCGCGCAGGTCATTGCCCGTTTGGCACCCCGACCTTAGCAGTTGATTTTACGAGCCGATTTATAGCGTTCCATATATAATCCTGATAAACATAGGTAGTTGACAAAGACCCAATCCCCGGATGACGAGGAGGAAAACCCTTCTTGCAGTCAAAACTTGTAGGCGACAATCCCGCAGTCCTTCGCACTTGCAGTTTTAGAGGTAGAGATGAAAATATCTGAACTTTTGTGATAGCCGGAGCAAAATGGTAGTTCATCGGACTCTATCAACTTGATCTTCTTTCGCCTTTTAATCTTAACCCGCCTAGAAGACGAACAAGAATTGTAGGTACCTCTTCAAACACTCTCATGGGGTAAAAGTGGGGGTTTATATTCTTTGTATCTGAAGCTACATTTATGTGAGTACAGGCATCGGCCCAGACGGCCACATCGCCTTCAACGAGCCGGGCTCCTCGCTGGTGTCGCGCACGCGCGTGAAGACGCTCGCCTACGACACGCTGGAAGCCAACAAGCGGTTCTTCGGCGGCGACATCAGCCAGGTGCCGCGGCAGGCGCTCACCGTCGGCGTCGGCACGGTCATGGACGCTAAGGAGGTCAGTGTTACCTACCACCATACCTGGTCGCTTACAGCTCTCAACAGTTGTCAGTTATTCCTAACAGTTCCCAACAGGGTCAATGAGCCTAGTCCCGTAGGTCAGAATGAGGATCGAACGGAACCAGTTCCTTTTCACGATTCAAATCGGTCTTCAGTATTTTGGTTCCATAGATTATGATGAGCATTTGAGGTGATCGGAGCGAGTGATCGAGAAATCAGGCGAACGAGTCAAATAGCAGTGAACAAAAGGACCAGAAGAGTCCCCAGGAGGCTCGTTATTCTGAACGAGATCGGGATCGACACGCTGGAGGCCAACAAGCGGTTCTTGGGCGGCCACATCAAACAGGTGCCGCGGCCACCATACCTGGTCGAGTGGTCGCTTAATATGGGACTAGGCTCAAAGCCACCTAAAAAGCAATGGAGAGGGCTATGCTGGTCGAGGGAAAATTCTACAAATACCACCTGGTTCAAACAGAACCAGTTCCTTTTGTCTACTACTATTACTAAAGGCAAATGAAACATTGAATATACTTCTATCTCCCTTGTCATATCCTCATGGCTGAGAGACGTGACGGTTGTGGGCGCTCTTCACCATCTCCAAGCTGCTCGGTCCTGGGCTTGATGCATGCTGGCCTGAAGTGCGGCTCTAGCCACAGATGTTACCGTGTCCGCCCAACGCATAGGCATCCGTCTTCTGCTCATCTTCCTTCCTCGGCCAGCGATAATCAGCTTTCCCACACCTTTTATACATCTGCTCATTTGTCGTCACAGGTGATGATCCTAATAACGGGCGTCCACAAAGCGCTGGCGCTGTCCCGCGCCGTGGAAGAAGGCGTGAACCACATGTGGACGGTGTCCGCGTTCCAACAGCACCCGCAGACGCTGCTGGTCGCTGATGAAGACGCCACACTGGAGCTGCGCGTCAAAACCGTCAAGTACTTCAAGGTAAAAGTTCTAACGAAGTGCCTCATTCCTGCAAAGTTTGTGTTTCTGAGTCTGACCAGCGAGTCGTGCCACAGCAAAAAGCGGCATATTTGAATAATGGAACATGAAATGCATATTGTAATCCTTATAATTGACAGCCATGAACCAATAATACTCTGGACAGGCTATGGTAATAATAATACCACGTGCGAGCGAGCTGGCAGCATACAAATCTCGATAAGTGTGACAGAACGGGAAATATCATTCATTGTCCTTGTCATAGTTCCACTTTTCTTTATTTGCCACAACTGATTTAGTATGAAGTTGTGACACATAAACCATTACCCGTCCAAATTAAGTAGGTTGTTTGTGGCAAGTCATCAGCCATTTTGTACAGCCTGTACAGAGTATTATAGGTCCCTCCTGTTGACAGCTTATAGGTTAGTGACGTTAGTGTTGCCATGTAAAGAATTAGAAAAAGTGCATGTGATACCACTAGCTGGTCTCTAGTGGCTACACATTCTACACAATGCTAACATTGATAAGGAAAGGAGTGGGGCGCTTTCTCATGGATTAGGACCTTACCTACTAATGCTGCATGCATTATTGTATTGTGGGTTTAAATTACGAACGAGCATTCTTGCACTTTCGAATATAAGAATGAGTGTTTGTTTGTTCGTTAGGTCAACCCGCCAATACGCAGTACGTACTGCTAGCTGCTAGCTATTTGTAGAATTCGGTGGTGGACGGCGACTAACAAATAAATTCTAATTAAGTGCTTGCATTTTCTCCCTCTACTTTCGTGATTTCAAGCATGGCGTGGCTTAACTTGTGTATGACGAGGGATGCATGGGGTACACTCAGACTTAACCTTCGAAGCTTTCGGGTAAATATATTAACACGTTCGCAACCAAGAACCCGCCTGGTAGGCACTCGTAATGTTTACTCAGATGCCGGCTCAGCCCGCCTACCTATAAACCTACACGCCTAGCGAGTTCTGTCGGTTTCTGGTGTATTGTTCCATTTTTAGTCCGGTTGCGAAAGTGTTAATATAATTTAACTTCAGTTACAAATGCCCCTATGGTATGTGCGACACAAATTTATTCACCTACATATTCAATTTACGAGGTTAAAGGATTATGGTGTCCTTATTGTCAATACACGTTTTTGCAGAGATGTTACATTCTAATTTCAATCAAGTCGCCCACTCTCTTTGCGATCCCAACATGACATAGTTTCCACTCTGGGCTAGGACAGATGGTTGTACAGATAACTAGACATAGTTGGGCATTTAACTTTATCTTTTTAATTTATAATTGATATGCATATATACACGTTATTTAAATGCGAAACAAGTTAATTTTCACATAATTTTTATGCTTCATTTTCGTCACAAAACTGACACCGAGTTAATCTTTGTTTAACAACTCATGCTAATTGGGTACACGAATTATTAAAAATGCCCAGTTAACAGTTAATCACAGTTGTTTGATAAAATGACGGGACTCGGATAGGGCGATTATCAGGAATTGATGTTGTGATTACCGCTCCGCCGAGCCTTGAAGACTCAAGTCGTTGAAGCTAATACTAGCCGCACTGAGAAGACTCGCGTTAGCCCGCAGTAAGCTCGATTCACCATACAAACGTAGTTACGCTCTCATTTTAAAACTACGTGTTGGATTTTAACGAAACTTTGCATATACAATGACATGAGGTATATCTATGTCTGTAATTAGTTTATGTAGCTTCAGATACCATAGTAAAACAAATACAGCTAATTTAAGTTTCACATACAAAACTTGTTTTTGCTGTATTTCGTTGGTTTATAAACTGGAACCATATAAACTAATCACAGACATAGATATAGATAGTTGTATCGGAAGGTGAAATTCGGCCGAGCTTACTGCGGACTCCGAACGGGACACCACGATCCTTTCTAAGTTTGTGTTGTACGTTGTACTAATGCGGGTGGCTGAGTGTACATGTGTGTGTGTGTGTGTGTGTAGGCGCTGAGCGAGGAGCATCAGAAGATGATCGCGCAGGTGCCCGTCGCGCAGCAACACCTGCTGCACTAGCGACGCTCCGCGCTAGTTCACGGGAATCTGCGCGGAGACTAGCGTCGATGGACACGACATTGCTCACTCGGAAACCTACGCAAGATATCATAAAGAACAGATACTTACTTACTTATACTTTGATATTATTTTAAAAACAGGTTAATAGATAGATAGTTACATTTATTTTTCACACCTTTCATTCGGAAAAGTGAGTTGCTCCACGACGAGAGCGATCAAAATGCTACTTTTCTGTTCAAGCTACTTTTTAATTTATTCACTGGCATGTAGCATTCAAGCAATGTCCCAATTGAGCACAGATCTTCATAAAATAATCGATTGTAATTTCATCATAATCGGTTAAAAACGAACATTAACTTTAACAACGTTATAGCTATGAAAATTTATAATATTTAAAAATTGGTAATTAAAATTAAGAAAATTTGAAAAAAATTATACCCTTGTCACGAAACAAATTATTTAATGAAATATTTTTGTTTCGTGTTATTTTTAACGAGTTGTCGGGGGCTACAGACGAAGATGGTTTATTTTTCCATTATATTATTTATCTGTATCATATCGTTTGTTAAAAATTGTTAAGTAATTTTAACAGCATCTTTTTTTAATTTCTTGATAGTGGGTGTGAAAAATAGTATGTGTAACTCTGTAGCAAAATTATCTTCGTCTCGGGCGTTAACACTTGTATCCCTCACCTACGCTCAGGATTCATAGACCACCCTCGCCGTAAATACATATACTATTTTGCTCCCTTGTGACACAAATAACTATTTCAATCTGTTCCATAGAACATACCAAAATGTTTATCCGTAAACATTTTGGTATGTTCTATGGAACAGTGTAGCGACGGGACAAATACGGGAGCATGCGATTGGGTCAGTCCCAGTTCAGCACGTGCCAATTTTCCATCTGCTTTTTATGACATCTGCCATACATACATATAGCATAAATCAACTTACTAATTAATGTTTAAGATATTTTATACAAAAATATATTTACAGAGTTTTCACTATTTATAATATTATTAGTGCTGGAATGGAACTCGAATTTAAAATGAATCTTCACTGTCTAGTCTCACTTCCTAAGGCCTACTAAAAGGACTCAAAGGAATTGAAACCATTTTCAATTGGAATAGAGTTGCATTTGTTTTGTATCTGTAGTTTTTTAACAAATGAGATTCAATTTTAGTTTCTAATAGACTATTTGATTCATATTTCAAATGTTCAATGCCATTTTACTTAGGAGGTATTATGGGAACATAATGAGTGTCATAAATGAGATGTGGTTTCAGAGCCTGATGGACGTCCACAACAAAATCATCGAAAGCACATACAAATAACGCTGGCAACGCGCATGAGACACCACTAGCGGCCATAGGTTACGGTGTCTCGTACCAGCGGTCTGTACGTCTGTTTGCCACCAACGTGGTGTAATAGGTATGGATGGTGAAGCTGGCAGGCATTGCAAATTAGGTTTTTATAATTTTTTACAACTGTTATTAACAATATTGTATACTAGAATAAGCTATCAGTAATAAATATGTATATTTCGATGTTTTGTTATAATTTATATCTAAAAATATCTGTCTCGACCCTACCTAGAGCCATTAGTGTCGTCATCGTCGTCAAAGCCAGGTGATTGTACACTGTACCAACATACAGATATACATAAACTGACGCCTGTATTCTCAAAAGGGTAGGCAGATCACATGAAATTCGATTTTCAGTGTCACTTAGATGGAGAAATGGTTTATTGCAGTTATAGACTAACAAATGTTCAAAGCTATTTGGATGGTAGCTATAGTTATGGGCAGTTATAAATTCGCAGGCAAAAAAACGTGATTTTAAAGTACATCTAATAATAAAGCTTCACATATAAAGAAAGTAGGTAATAGCCGTGTCCACACCGGACGAACGGCTCGCCCGAACACCGCTCGCCCGGTGTGGACGTGATTCGGGCGAGCGGCAGCAACATTTCGGAAATGAATTCTCGAATTGCTCCATTCATTTCCGTGTTGCTCCATATTGCCGACTACAATTGCAATTCAAGGCAATTTTTATTTCCATCCCGTACGCACATATATGCATGTCCCATTCTTTTTCTAGTAGGGCGAGCGCGGTCCGGGCGTAGGGGGAGGGGAAACGGTGCGATCGCAGTCAGAGTTTAGTTTGGCCCCAATTTATTCAAAAGTAATTCAAAATCTCTTCGGGACATCCTTGTGAAGTTTTTGAATAAGACGTCTAATTCCTTATACTTACATCATAATTGGTTTTCTTCTTCCAAGATATGAACGCATCCATACTCGTCTATTTCTCTTTTTCTTCTTTTTGTAGTCATTATTATAAATGCACTGCAAGCTGCCGCAGCTAGAATTACCTCTTCCGTAGTTCAGACAGAGTCAGAGATTAGGTATGATCAGGGCGTCTAATCTTAGTACTACCAGCGCGGTAATGACAGAACTGTAAGCTTACTAAATAAAGAAGGACATTAAGTATAGGGACCCCCTATGGATATTTTATTCCCTATGGTGATTTCGAATTTAGTCACATCATAATTCAAAGATGTCAACTTCAGATAGTAGATGGAAGCAATGCGTCACCTATAAAAAATCTGAAAATTATTAATTGTACTAATAATATCGAAAATTAATTTAAAAACTTAAATTCTTGTGTAATTTATCAATTTCTTTTAACTATATTATTCTTCTCGAGTATTTGAATGCTTATTTTTCATAGCAACATTAAATATCTTTATGGCATGACATTTCTGTCTGTCAAGCGCGAAAATATTTTCATTTTAAATTTGTTCAAAGTTCTTGTTGCCTTGTTATTATAACAATTTGTATAACGTTTTCGGCATGAAATCTATTGAGTAGAGATTTTCTCCTCCGGATTGATGAGTTTGTGGTAAGACAGGACTTTTTAAGTGTCCCCGTCATGTCCGACAAAAAATGTTGTGTTCCAGGATGTGCATCTACTCAAGGTATGTAACTTTTACTTCGATGTTATAAGCCCTAATACGTACAATCAAGTGATAACAAACTATGACCAGACAAATTGTCGAAAATGGCAATTGCGCCTGACCGCCAGCGGCGGACATTTAGACCGCCGCGTAAAGCGTTTCCTATGTTTCTTACTCACAGTCATTACGAAGGCAGAATAATTACTAAGTAAAGGAATAAATTCTAATTTTATTCGTATTATCTACGAGTCTACAGATGTATGAACTTTTTCACATTCTTGCATTACAATTGGGAACAAAAAAAATATCCTCTTTGTAGTACCTAAGTACATAAACATAGCCAGCATGATCGCGTTTACATAAAGCATTAACCCTTGCTAGCTTAACAATTCATCCATACAAGATTGGTATTAGGGCGTTTTTCAAAAAAAGTGTACATGAACTTTTTTTTCAGAATTCGTATTTTTTTTGTTTTTCTTACGTACTCAGAATCCAAAATATGCATCCGCGGATGTGAGCTTCATAATATCGTCATCTGCATCCGCATCCGCGGATGTCTAAATAATCGCATCCGCAACATCGCTGAATATCAAGAGTATGGATATAGTAATAGTAGGTAGTATAATGAGGTTCCACATCCACACATATTATACGAAACTTTCCTGCCTCTGAAAGCTTTATTTCTTTGCAACATTATTCTTGCTCAGGAATAAGTAAAGCTGTCCAACTGGGGATGCGCCTCACAGAAGACTGAAGATTGCAGCCATAATAACACCACTAGTTGCTCTCTAGGTACCGAGTAGCATCACGCAGGTCGAGTGTTTTTTGCCACCTAAATACAACAAATTTAATTTTTCAGATAAGGGCATTCTTCAGGCAGAGAGCAAGGATACGGCTGATCTATTGCTATTCATGGATAGTCTTTTCGACTCGGTAAATGGAAGCGCAACAAAAAATATCCACGCCAAACCCTTGCTAGGGCCGGCCACTCCAAATTCTTTACATGCAAAACTCTGGCGAGTAAGTAAACGGGTTTTAGCTTCGATGCAATTTATCACTGCAACCGGAAAAAAAAAATCCGTTCCCACCATTCATAATTGGATATGGACAATAGAAGGGATGGAATTGTTACTGAAAAATTTGCGAAATAAATATGGTGTCACATCAGTGTGGTTGCGGCATTTGAACCAAGACCCCCTAGAAAATTACTTTGGGGCAATTAGGAGCCATGGAGGCCGCAACGTAAATCCGACCTGCGACCAATTTGAATCGGCGTACGTGGCACTTCTAATAAATAATTTATCGACCGTCCACAGCCATGGCAAAAACTGCAAGGAAGATTTTACCCGCGCTTTACACGCCCTCGTAATTGACAACAATTCAGAACCGAGGCCGCCCTGCACAATAGAAATAGGAGACATAATTGACATAAATTTGACACCGTTGGCTGAAAAAGAAGCTATTGCTAGCGTGATTGCGCCGTTGCAGTATGTCAGTGGATATATGTAAAAAAAAAAACGAAATCCAAAATTTTTCAAAATTGCTCTGTCTGCAAGGAAGACTTCATTAATACAGATACTGATGCGGACGATGTAGAGTACATAAAATACAGAGAATACTCAGGACAACGTTGGCTACACTATCCTAGTCGGAAATTCTTAGTATTCATGTCAAATATACAAGACATAACAAATCACGTTTTGACAGGACAGTTCAATATCAAGAACCTGAAAGAAACAATAAAAACTGCAATGTACACGTGGCCCGATTTTAACTGGATCCATTGTGAATCTCACAAAATTAGAGTCATTGAATATATGACAAATTTTTCTCTCTGTAAAAATATTAATAAAATCTTATATGGAAGAGGACAAGTCGAAGATGATCAAGATGTCTTTCAACAAAAAGAATCCGAATCCGTGCGTGGCTGCATGCCTTGCCTTCCCCTCAACTCGGCATTCTGCTCGGCAACGACTCCCTGAGGATAGCAGTTGCTTTAAGGCTTGGGAGCAAGGTAGGTATGCGAAGCGCACCGATGCGTTTGTGGGACAATGGTGGAGGAGAATGGCCACCACGGGCTAAGCTGCAAAAGATGTGCGGGTCGGTTCCCTAGACACCATTCTATCAATGAGATCGTGCGGCAGGCTATGGTGTCGGCCAACGTACCGTGCATCCTGGAGCCCCCTGGAAAAGACCGGACGGGTTGACGTTGGTTCCTTGGCAGAGAGGGCCGTGCCTTCTATGGGATGCCACTTGTGTTAGCAGTTAGCACATTTGCAGCGTCCCATCTAAGGCACACAATTAAGTCAGCTGGTTCGGCGGCTGAAAATGCCGCCAAGATAGATAGATTTATTTATTACACGATAAAAATTACAATATAAATCAACAAGCTCAAACACACAAAGTACTCTGCCTTGGAACCAACTTATGATTTCGTTCCGGTTGCTGTGGAGACAGCTGGGCCTTGGGGCAGTGAGGCTCTCGGGCTGTGCAAGGAGTTAGGCAGACGTTTAAGGGAGAGGGGTATTGACCCCCGCTCTGGGTCATGGCTCGTCCAACAGGTCTCAACTGCTGTTCAGCGAGGCGATGCCGCAAGCATTTTGGGGACTTTTGGTTCGGGCTTGATGCAAAGCGGGATGTACTCGTAGTTTTACTTTTTCTTCTCTTCTATTAGGTAGTTTAGAGCTTATACGTATTTTAATTTAATCATTCTTTACACTATTGAATTCTGACTTGTTTTGTAATTCCTATACCTACCTTTTATTAAATAAAATATATTACTTTGATTGCTTTTTTTTTCAATAACATTATTGTCAAAAGAATATTAAATTTATTATTCAAAATATTTTCAAAACAATCAAACTACACTTTTCACCCTTATTTTGGAAATAACTTAAATATGCCGAAAACTTGGGCGCTTAAGTGAAGTCAGCATTTTTTTTAGAAAAATACGTGTCCGCTTTAGGGTGATATTTGGCTTGTCCAAGATCTTTGTCCAATGTGCATTTGCGTCTCACATTTTGCTTTAAAAATGTGAGACGCAATGCAGATTGGGCAAAGATCTTGGACAAGTGGAATACCATATACCACAGTTATCTATGTATGCGTATATGCACACATACGCCTGTATATCTACACAACACGCACACATGCATACATTTTGCATTCAATAGTGTAGTAGTTTCAACTTCTGATAATAGATGGCGCACCAAATGTCATCAATTACAGGGTTACCGTTTTTAGGCCCAGAGATTGTTCTCTATTTCAGTATATAACAAAGTACTTTGTGGGTATGATTTTGGGGCGAGTGCGGTGCTGTCTGGGCGCAAGGGGAGGGGAAACGGCGCGATCGCATCGCAGTCAGAGTTGTTGCTCCACTGAATTTCTCGTGTATGAACGTATTGCCTAGTTTCCAGAGTTGCGGCAATATGGGGCCAGAATGGCGCCATACTGGAGCAATAATCGCTCCATTTTGAGCAATATTCGAATTGCTTGAAATGGCCGTGACGTCAAAATTGCCCCGAATTTCCTGCAATAATTCGGCAATTGTTATCGCCCGTGCAAGAGCACCTTTATAAGACTTATACAAAAATCAATTCGTACCGGCCAGAGGTCATTATCGCAGGGAAAATCTCTATAGCGCGATTCAGGAATCGACCCGAACGGTACACCGCCATCTAGCGGTCAACTCGACGAAACTTATGTATAATGACACAAGGCTGAACAAACATTGGTGAAAAAATAAATTTACAAAATGTTATTATTACCTTAGGTACTCATGTATTTTGTGTTCCAATTAGTACAAGTTTTAAAATATATTATTTGTAAATTACAAAAGTCACGCGGGAATCGGCCGGCACATCGACCACAACTCTAGGCGTGATGACCATTACTCTCCACCATGGTGCCGCAGATGCATATATGACGTTCACAAACATGGCAACCCAGGCGGAGAGCCACAGCCACCCGCATCGAATCATCGTCGAGAAAAGTGCCCAGGTACGGAGAGGGCAGCGCCCCCGTAACCACGCTCCGGCTTCTGGTCTCGCCACCGCCAGCATGGCCCTGTCCACACCCAACGCCCTCTCCACCAAGCCCTCAAACACCCTCTTGTATCCCACGTCATCCGGTTCGGTCTCTCAGGATATTTTGCCTGAGAAACCGAACCGGATTATAATATAAAAGATAGTTAGGTTACTTACTTAGAAGTACAAAGAGTTCAATAGAAACCTATATGTCGCCTTCATAGATTACAGCAAGGCATTTGATAGCATCAATCACAGCTCAATCTGGAATGCATTGAAACAGCTTAATGTGGACCAAAAATACATTAATATTATAAAGAATATATACGCGAAAAGCACTAGCCGAGTCAAGCTGGAGATAAGAGGAAAACAAATAAGGATAGAGAGGAGATCCTTATCACCCAAGATCTTTATTGCTGTCCTGGAAATCATATTTCGAAATCTCAAATGGGAATCAAAAGGCATTAACCTGGAGGGTCAGATCATAAACCATTTGAGATTTGCAGACAACATAGTCATAGTAGCCGAAACTGCAACAGAACTAAGAGGGCTTATAAAACAACTAGACGAAGAAAGCACCAAAGCAGGCTTACAAATGAACACAAATAAAACCAAAATAATGACAAACAGCAAGCAAATACACATAAATATCAACGGCAACAACATAGACTATGTAGAACAATATATATATCTAGGAAAGCAACTGTCCTTCACAAAAACAAACAACGAAGAACAGGTAGAAAGGAGAGCCAACATAACGTGAGGAAATTCTGGTCACTACAAGAATGCCTAAAAGGCAAATACAGCTTAAACCTAAAAAAGATAGTGGCAGATACATGCCTTCTACCGAGCCTGCTCTATGGTGTCAAACATGGACTTTTACAGATAAAATAAAGAGAAAGATACGAAGCACCCAAAGAGCCATGGAAAGGAGCATGCTCAACATAAGAAAGATACAGAAAATGAAGAGTATATCTATAAGAGAAAAAACAAAGATGCAAGACGCACTGACTCAAGCCCTCAAATTAAAATGGCGATGGGCAGGACATATCGCAAGGTATATGGACAATATTGGAACGAAATGGAGAGGCCCTATTGGCAAAAGGAAAGTGGGAAAGATATAAACGATGGCTAGACGATATAAAAGAAACTGCAGGGAAAGACTGGCTAAACAAAGCGAAAGACAGGCAAAAATGGAGAGAGTTGGAGGAGGCCTACACTGGAAGAGGGGTCCAAATTAAATAAATAAATAAAAAATAAGATACAAAAACATAACACTAACTAGTCTAACTACTAACTATAAGGAACTTACTAATCAATACGGAAAAAAACTTGTAATGTAAAAATGGGAAATTTGGAAATAAGGCTTTTTTATTTATTTTATCTTTAGGTCATCATCACAAATTTAAGAGTTAGACTCTTGTCGGTGTAGCTCCCTCCACCTGACTCTGTCCTAGGTACTTACTCAATAATTAATGTAAACGTAATAAAAAAATAATGCACAAGTCGTGACTCCGAACGTGTTAGTGGAATTTTTTGATTGACACTAACTTAGTGTCAGTCAAAATAACTGAAACGCGCGCGGTAATCGTTCTTTCTTGTCGTGAATTGCACTAAATCCGCATTCGCAAAAACTCCGCATCGATTTTGGGGGATGCGGATGCGAATGTCTGCAACATCCCTGATGTATAGTCCCAATCATGGCATCGGAGCCAAGCGGCAGGAGGGAAACTCGCGCTTTACAGATACACTTATTGAAACGGGCCGTAAAATTGGCTCCCTCAAGCACTGTGACGTCACCAGTCCGTGGCCCCGCCCCCTGCTACGCGGCACATGCGCGCCAGCAGCCCCGCGAGCTGCAGCGGCGCGCCCAGCCCGTCGGCCACGCGCATGTGCGTCAGGCCGACCTCCCGGATGAACGCGAGCCGCAGCTCCTCGCTCGTGTCGAGAGTCTTGCACACGCGGAAGATGTTGGACACGATGTCTTCGGACGCGTAGCCGAGCTTGCATAGCTTCGCGATCACCTGGGGACAAGGAAATTATCAAGATAGGCGTTTTACATCTGCAGTGGCGGATTAACCCATAAGCAAACTAAGCAATTGCTTAGGGCATCACGTCTTGGGGGGGCACCAGAAACAGGAAACAGCACCAAACAAAAATTGCACCGATATTAAACTGCTCATGGAAGGAGGGGGGGCACCACAGGCGTGGATTGCTTAGGGCTTCAAATGGTCTTAATCCGACACTGTACATCTACAAGGTGTTTTTCCTTGGGACCTGTCAAGAGAAATGATGGTATGTAACTCCCATGTTCCATAGGAAAAATGACAAGATTGAGCAGTTGGTGGCTGTGTCAAACATTATAAGATAAGCTTTATTTCCTTTTACAGAGTTTGTAAATATATTTTATACACTTATTTACCGAATAAAGTTTATATATTGATTGTTTTTTCTTATTTCCCTATTATAATAATATTTAAATTCACTGTTTATTAAACTATTACTCTTCTTCTTCTGTATAAGGACCGCCTATAGCGTTGAAAGCCTCCTCCAAAGCTTGCCAGGTTTCCCTGTTTTCTTCCCCAATAGCATCCCGCTGTCTTTTTGATATCATCATTCCATCTTGAGAGTGGTCTTCCTTTTCTTCGTGTGCTGTCCATGGGGTACCATTCCGTTACGACCTTTGTCCACCCTTTGTCTGTCGTTCTTTGTGTGTGCCCTGCCCACTTCCATTTGAGTCGTAGTGCTTGTTTGACTGCGTCTGTGGCTTTGGTTACTTTTCTGGTTGACTTGTTTTTTACACTATCTCTAAGTTTCAGTCCCAGATAGCTTCTCTCCATTCCTCTCTGACATGCTTTAAGTTTTGACAGCGTTTTTAGGGTTCCGTAGCCAAATGGCAAAAAACGGAACCCTTATAGATTCGTCATGTCTGTCTGTCTGTCTGTCCGTCCGTATATCACAGGCATTTTACTCGAAAACTATAAGGTGTATTTAAATCAAATTTTGAGCCGCTTCTTTTGTTAGCCGCTTCATAGTTTTGTAATTAAATTATTAAAAAAAAAATTTTTAGGGGTGCACTCCTTACATAGAACTGAGTCAATTTTTTTTTTTCATTGCAAGCTCACGTGTGGCACATCAATCGATAGGCCTTTCAAAATAAATATAAGGTTTTTCAGCATTTTTTCTGATTAAGTGAATAGAATCGGAGATAATCGCCCCGAAAGTCACTAAAGTTGTGTCCCCCCCCCCCCCCCCCCTCTAAGTTTTGAACCGTGTATTTTAAAAATATGAAAAAAATCATGAACAATAAAAAAAAAATAGGGCGCTGCGGCTGTGGCTGGGCTGCGGTATTTCCGGACCGATACGACCTTCAAACCTTCAAGAAAAGAGCGTACTCCCATCTTAAAGGCCGGCAACGCACTCACAACACCTCTGGTGTTGCAAGTGTCCATGGGCGGTGGTAATCGCTTACCATCAGGTGATCCGTCTGCTCGTTTGCCTCCTATATCATAAAAAAAAAAAAATCTTTCAGCTAAAATTGTTTTGAACAAGATCGGTTCAAAGGTTGTCGAGATATTTCTAAAAACTGTCTTCCTTAAGAAAAGGACGTAAGTGCCGTAAGATTTCAGTAACGATACGACCTTTTTAATAGGCACGGAACCCTTCGTTGTGCGAGGTCCGACACGCACTTGGCCGCTTTTATTTTGGTTAGGGGTCATATTTGGCATGCATAAGTGAGACATGGGAGTAGGCAGATGTTCATGGCTTTCGGTTTCAATTTAGTAGACATTTTACTTTTGAAAATTTCCTTCAGGGACCAATACTTACCAACATTATAGGCGAAACGAAATGCCTTAGTCTTCAATGGTTCGTCATCTACTTTGAATGATAGGATCGAGCAGTCAGAGAATGTAGTTGGGTCGACAATGGAGTATTTATATTTATTTATTTATATTTGGAGAACCAACAGCTACTGAAACACATTGGTTATATAGATAAAACACAAAAACCCAATTACAAGATCCCACAGATAGCATCAAAGAAGTAAACATTTGTAAGATCACTATTATGACATTGCATTACTGAGTAAAAGAGTTCATGTTATAAGACTTATAAGAACGATATCCCTTTGCTATTCCGCTAAATAATGTTTACCTACTTTCGTATTTTTGCACGCAGCACAAAGAAATACAACAAAACACTGCCAATTTAACAATTACTTAACACATGTGTTTAGTTGCGTCATCATCATATCATCCGAAAGACGTCCACTACTGGACACGGGCCTCCCCTAAAGAGTGCCAAAGTGACCGGTCCTGCGCCACCCGCATCCAGCGGACTCCCGCAACCTTTACCAGGTCATCAGTCCACCTTGTGAGGGGTTTACCCACGCCGCGCCTTCCGGTACGTGGTCGCCACTCGAGAACCTTTCCGCCCCAACGGCCATCGGTTCTCCGTGCTATGTGCCCCGCCTGCCGCACTGCCACTTAAGTTTAGCGATTCGGAGACCCATATCAGTTACCTTGGTTTAGTTGTTTGATGATGCCTTATTCCACCTCCCATCGCCTCTAAAAGCAACGTTCCCCTGCTACACATTGACCGGACTGACCTTGTAGGCCTCGTGAATGTCCTGCCGCGTGCAGGCCTCCAGCATCCCGCGCACGAGCATGGGGTGCGGCTCGTCGCACACCTTGAACACGTTCTCGGGCGACACGTGCTTGAAGCCCTGCGCGGTCGCCTGCAGGTTGTTGAGCGCCGCGCGGAGGTCGCCCTGCGCTGTGAACACGACCGCGCTCACGCCTTCTTCTGTGTACGAGAGCTGCTCTTTCTCGCATATTTCTATCACCTGGAGACAGATATTCAACGCTATATTATTTTTAGTATTTATATCTATTATATATATCGATGTCTAGTACCCATAACACAAGCCTTACTGAGCTTACTATGGGACTAGGTCGATTTGTGTAAGATTGTCCCTTAAGAGGCTCCCATACGCCAATGACCTTCGATCTGAATCCCTTAGTTTTCTAATGTTTTTTGTAGCTTATTATATTAACAACAACGGCTTTAAGCAATATAGTATCCCATATTTACTTCAAACTTCATTGTTTTCGAGATATTTGGCATCAAAGTTGAACAATTTTAGGCCAAAAAACTGGTTTTCTGGCCATAACTTTTGTGTTAATTGGTTTAAAATTAAAACCCTCTGCCAGTTTTTAGAGACGTCATAGACGAACCCAAATTTGTAGATTTTGTATATGTTAGATCTTTCACGTCAATAGAGATGCGAAATAAGTGCTTTTTTAGACAATGTTTAAAAAAATCATACATAATTAAGTATTAATTTGTTTCAAAATCCGGTCTGTCAAAATGGAGATAAAAGATTGAAGAACCGATAGCCGTTTGATTTATGATTCTATCTGTAGTGCAAAAGTAGTAGATACGATTCAAAACTTGTCAAAAATCGATGAAAACCTCGGGTAGCCCCTTAATATTTATATTTATTCATTTATTTTATTTTTTACATTCTTGTTTGGCCTGCTGAGCGGCCAGCAACAGATAGATTGAGGGTATTTTATGCTAGTAGTAAAACAGTCATCAACAGCTAAGGTCTAGCTCCCTTCTGGGCAGTGATGTCTCTAGCCCATGTGGCGCCAGTGTGCAGTCGCGGCGTGTGGCGCTCGGCGCCCCCTAAAACCACTGCGCCCGTGTGTTCGAAGATCAGGTGCCAGTGGCCATGTCGGCGGCCGGAAACTATTTTACGATGTGCCCTGTATATAGGGCATGCAAACCGAGATCCCGGGATCCCGAAATCCCGACATGATTTTTCCGATATTTCAATATCAATATTGCAAAGGACCAATATCGAAATATCGGAATTCCGGGATTCATATGTAATGTTCTGATAATACGGAATAAATAGTATTACACAAATAGATTTTGATAAAATCAGTACTTATGTCGTGAAGAGAGATGTCAAGATGATAATTGTCATATTTGTGTCCCAGTGCTGGGCAAAGGCCTCTCCCCTAGACTTCCAAATATCCCGACTCATTTCCAATTCTGGCCAGTCACTTTGAAAGACGTCCGGTTCATCCCGTCTTCGGCCGACCACGGCGCCGATGCCCATCGTGCACTCACTCTGTAGCTATTTTAGCCCACTTCTGTGGGTGCATACGGCAAACGTGACCAGACCAGTCCCATTTGAGTCTAGCAGTCTTAACTCCAACGTCGACAATGCCCGTTTTCGAGCGCAGAGTACTGTTTTGGATCCGATCTATCCTTTTCACTCCAAGTATGCTGCGCTCCATGGCCCTCTGACAAAACTTCAGTTTCTTCTTTTGTAACTCTGTCAGCGACCAGGTTTCGGAACCGTAAGTTAGGATAGGCAGTATACACACGTCAACGAGCCTCCGTTTGAGGGCCAATGGGAGATCACCCTTCAATAGCCCCTTCATAGACCAATAGCGGTTCCAAGCGTCTTGGATCCGCCTTTCGACTTTCCTGTCTAATTAACATTAACTAAAAATTAAAACTAAGTTCTTTTAATCTAAAAAAGGCCTTCGAGGCATTGTACCGATGATGCTGGCGGCATTTCTTCGCTGAATTGCAATGCTGATGGGTTGCGCGAGAAAGCCGCCAGCTCTTCGGTCACCAGACGTTTCGCGTTTTCCGCAAATAACGTTTGCGCACTGGGCCCCACGGACCGAGGGTCTCGACGCCAAATGGTACTAAGTTGTACTCTCTGCCGAGGCCTATTAGGCCCGAGGATATTTAATGCGTTTCAGATTTTCGGCTTAGTTGTGGTTAATTTTCGCCATTTTAAGGTTATTGCTACTACTTATTGGATCACTTAGAGAAATTGGGCATTTCTCTTTATGACGATATTGTCAGTTGCACTAGCACCATGAAAATGGGTCATGGGGACATTACTTTTATTTGAAAGGAAATTCTGTTGTTTATGAACATATGTGATGGGGCCTACCCTATATGAAAAACTACCGAAGGGATTGAAAGACGTGCTCTGTGTATCGGAATTCCAGTCCCAATAAAAAAAAATACTTTTGGATAATACAATCTAATATTGGACGAATTCATGAAGCCGTGAGAGGCTGAGAAGTTATGCAGTGTTATTTGTATTTTTTATTTTTTTATTATCAATTCTATTATCAACCCTTGACGATCATAGTATTAATTCCTATAGATTTACATTAATGTGATTTATAATGCAATGTAATATTATGAAATAAATAAATATCAATATCAATATCATATTTTCCAGAGAAAAGTGTTTTTTTAGGGTTCCGAACCCTTATAGTTTCGCCATGTCCGTCCGTCTGTCTGTCCGTCCGTCTTCGGCTTAGCTAAGTAACCATTACTACTAGAAAACTGTAATTCGGCATGGGTATATAAATCAATCACGCCGACAAAACAGTACAATAAAATCTTGAAAAAAATATTTTTTTAGGGTACCTCCCCTACACCTCAAGCGGGGATGCAATTTTTTTTTGTCGTTAAACCCATAGTGTGGGGTATCGTTGGATAGCTCGTTAAAAACGATTATGGGTTTCCTAAATTCATTTTTCAAATCAGTGATTCGTTTGCGAGATGTTGAGCTTCAAAGCCCTAATTTTTGTTCGAGGCATGTGTCCCCCCCCCCCCCCCCCTTCCGGCTAAATGGCTACTACTGGGGATATGAAAAAATTCGTGGTAGTAGAACATATAATGAATTTAAAAGAAAAACTATCACGGACAAGTAGGCATAAGTAGTTACCGAGTAATAGTCGACCAACTTAATGTGTACTTGGAAAGACCAATTTTCGTACAAATTCGGCCGACGCAACCGCACCGCACGTCGATGTAACTAAGACAGACAAGCAACTACGGAACCCTTCACTGCGCGTGGCCCAACACGCACTTGGCCGGTTTTTTAATGACAAATCTTCAAAACTGACCTTAATATCGAAATACCGATATTATTGATATTGATGTATTTTATAATTGATTGACATTTTCGTATATTATTATTTATATTTTACAATAAACTGTACTTTGACGATCCTGATTAGGTGATATGAAATAATTAAATTGGTGATCATTGTATTTATAATTTTTAATATTGTTATTTTGCGACGATTGTGATGTAAATTCTTATAATTTTGACTAAGCCAACTTTGTACTGTAATTAATGTCATGAAATAAATTAATCTAATCTAATATCGAAATCCCGGGATTCAAATCTAATGTCGGATTTCACTCCCGGGATTGAGAATGCTCCGATATTGCATGCTCTACCTGTATAGAGCTAGGAATATCGACGAATGCGTTGCTCTAATCGATCTGCCGTATAGTTTATCAGGCACATCATGATAAGCCTGGCCAACTCTTAGGCATATCATGAAATGGCGGAGTTTCACGATATGCCTAGGAATTTCGTGATCTGGCGGATTGGCCGCCGACAGCCACAATAGTGCCTATGCCAATTGGTGGGATTAAAAAATTGAGCTAATCCTCAGCTTCATCAGAATGCAACCATAACATCCTTATAGCGCTAAGATGACGAGAGCAGAGAGCAACACCGTATCCTGATACTTATTCAAATCATAAAAATAAAACCATAAATGTTTTGTATAAACAAGAATTTCTGAAAAACAGAATGCTAGAAACTCATATCAAAATCATCTCAAGTGACTAGGTTTAGTTGAGTGACATAGCAGTTGGCTGACAGTATTTCTAATGAATATTGAACATTCTAATTTTATATTTGGTTTTTTACCTTTGCAAGTATCTGAGCATCTGTGAGCTTGGAGTATCTGAGCACGGCGCAGCGAGACTGGATGGGCTCAATGATCTTCTCGGAGGTGTTGGCAGCAAGTGCGAAGCGAGTCGTGGATGAGTACAGCTCCATGGTGCGCCGGAGGGCCTGCTGCGCCCCCTCCGTCATGCTGTCTGCCTCGTCCAGGATCACTATCTTGTGCCGGCCTGGTGGCAAAGTAACCTGTAGCCAAAACAATAAAATAATATGACAAACAAGTGAAATCTTTTTTTTTTTTCAAAAAACTCAATTGTTTTGTTCTGATATCCTATCACTCGCGAACTTGAGAAATGCAACTTTTTGGACTGTGGCCTGTGTAATAGAATTTCTTGTCCACATACATCCATATGCTTGAAAAACATAACCCTCCTTCTGGGGCAGTTGGGTAAATAGCATAAAAATAGATGGCATTAGTCAATCTCTGTGATTTTGACATAGACTCCATAGAAACTTTCTGCAAGTGCACTGGGCCCTACAATTGATCTAAGCTGTATGACCATATTAGCAGAATCTGAAGCCCCAATATTCTAAAGTGAAGTGAAGTTACCTTCTGTTGCGCAAACATCTTGATCTTGTTACGCACAACATCAATCCCGCGGTCGTTGGAAGCGTTCAGCTCAAGCACGGCATCCCGGAACGAGGTACCGAGCAACGCACGAGCGAGACACAAGATTGTAGTAGTCTTGCCAACTCCCGGCGGGCCCGCGATGATGATGTTGGGCGCGTTGCCCGTGCGCGCGAACACCGCCAGCCTCGCCACCGTGTCCTCATTCCCCACGATGTCTGTAAACGCGTGCGGCCGGTATTTTTCGATCCATGGCAGGTGCCCAGCCGGCTTACTCGAGGTCGTGCTCGCGCTCGGTTTAGACGTCTTTGGCTCCGACTCGTCCACCTCCATTATAGTCACGTCTTCGTCACTCATTGTGCTGGTGTTTTACAAAAGCAATAGTTGAAATGCGTAAGTTCTTCGAAATAATGCAAACACGTAAATTAAATACGCGTATAACGCGCGAGTTTTGTTGTCAAACTTGACATTGACAGGAGACCATAGACTATTATTTTTTTTTATCGTCCGTTGAGTGCTGTTTGAGCTACATTTATAAAAACTGTACTACACTTTTGTACATGTTTATACACCACAGCAGTAGCAGTTAATTCCATATACGGGAACGGTTTTACATGACAAAAGAAGTCAAAAATGACAGATGGTTGACTGCATCAATCAAAGGAATCCCTTTTTTGGGTAAACAATTTTGTTTCTCAAACAAAATCTGAACTCGGTTAATCGATCTGCACCCAAAAATCTTAGTAATTTTTATACTTACAATCGTTCTAGTGAGATCAGGTTTCAAGTGCATCGAATGCCGAAGAACGAGCGGTGAATCATCACATCACATCACCTACTGTATTTACTCATAGACAGGTAAACATATCTCCAAATACAATTTAGGACACGGATATGGTCCAAATGAACCATTAAGCCAAACAAAAAGGCGTTTTAAAGATAGCGTCAGCTAAAGTAGAACACTTGCTGTTAAGAACCCGGTAGTCGCGTTCTCTATTCGTAAGCCATTTTCGCTACCAAGCAGAAAAACACACGCGTACTATAACAGGTGTTACAGATAGCCCCATGTGAAGAGCATGCAGAGACATGACGCATATTTCTCTATTCACCTAGGGTACACCTTACTTAGGCAGCAGACAATGTATTAATAATGAGTTTCATAGTGGACCTGAACTTGCCTCTTATCTTGTCTTAGCTAGTTGACCTTTTAGATACACTACAACCCAGTGGGATCTTTTGTGCAAATGCAAGCAACCCAAGCTTGCCCTATCATTAGCGGGAGCAACTTGAATTAATTTGGTAGTGGATAGATAGATAGGTATATTCCCATAGTGATTAATTCTTTGTCTGGTAAGGGCATGATTCACACAGTAAGTGTTCCATAGTCTCATCCTCCTCACCACACGCACTACAGTCCAAACTGTCCGATAGTCCCATCTTGGTCAAGAGATCCTTGACCCGTGAAGTGACCTGTGAACACAACACTCCTGATATGGCAACTCAGAATTATATCATAATTATATACACTGCTGGATTTCCAGAGATTTTTGCTCCAGCCCGAGTCCACTCCTTCTATGAAGAGCTTAGAGTGCTTCAAGCCAGCCTTATTCCTCCACTCATATTGGCGTTTGGCTGTGGTGTAGGCTTTTTACGCCGATGTTAGACTGGTTCTGGACCGTCTTGCCTCATATTATAATTTAGTTTTCCAGCTTAAGAGTTCCAATTGAACAATAATTATAACTTGACTGTTTTTATAGTATTAAAGAATTTTTAGACTTTAATAATATGACAAATAAATAGTGTGGAATTAACGACAATAGCGGACTGTAAGCGAGAACGGGAAATATGGGGGTCGCGGGCGAAACAAGAATATTGGTATTTTTGGAGAATCTAGGTGTTTCAAGTATATTTAAAATGAATAATACAACAGTGGTTCGTCGGTCATACCTGGCCTGTTGGAGCTGTAGAACACAGGATCTTTGGCGTCGCAAGCAGAGCACCGTCGGTTGAAGTCTCCAGTTCACCTGGACCAAGCTTACTCTTAACTCTTACCTCCGGTGTCAGCTACTTAGCCTCAGATCACGTCCAAAAGCCTGCGGCAGCCTCCAAACTCACTTCACTGATACTAAACACAAATCTACTAATACTACAGCTAGTGGTGACCTTAATTTTACTATTTCTCAACGACAGCTACAAAAAAGGGTGTTTTCTGTTCGGGATTCGAAAGCTAACCGTTAGGAGTGGGGGTAAATGGTGTGACCAACACAACAGTTAAAATAACTTCTAAGGCTAGTGTGTTGCCACATTATAATTAAAATATATCCTAAAATTAAGAATGGCGAAACTGAACATTCCGCCCACCAAAATACACTAGCATTTTGCCTAGACGAAACGAACGAAAGTACACAAAACAAAAAAGGGACGACATAACAACGATAAATTATTGAACGGGCAGAGGAGAGTTTTGATAATTGTTTTTTTTTGTGCTATTGAAATACATTGACATTACTATTCAATTATTTTTAAATGATTAAATCATATTGGTTAAGACGTTGTATTATATGATAATTATTTTAGTCCTGTATAATTTTTGCATTCACCGACTGAATACTGTACAGCTGTACGTCAACGCCCTGTACAACGTTTATAAGTATTCTGACAAATAAAATTATTCTATTCCACTCTATTCTTGAGTACAGGGTGACAAGCAACAGTAGCCATGGAGTGGCTGTTTGGACACCGCATGTCGCCCGAGGAGATGTTGCGCAAGAACCAGCGCGCGCTCAACAAGGCCGTGCGCGACCTGGAGCGGGAGCGCATGAAGATGGAGCAGCAGGAGAAAAAGCTTATTAATGACATTAAGAAGCTCGCTAAGGAGGGACAGATGGTACTGTCACAACATTCTTTTTTTTATTGATTTCAATTTCTAATTAAAGGCATATATTTAAAAATTTGTTCCTACCAGCCTCACAGACAACAAATCTTTCAATAAATTCATAATGTGTTAGACAAGCATGTAGCGACATCTAGGGGGCTTCTTTTAATACACCAACTTGCTTGACTTCTTTATTTATTTGGGAGTTTTTGTTAACTTTACAAAGCCAGCTCCAGCAGGCCTCTACATACATACATATATTAAATAGAAATACAAAGAACAAACTACAAAACTTGAATAATTATTTGCAAATATTCCTGTGAATTTAAAGATTCTGATTAAAGTTCCGCCAAAATTACCTGGAAATGTTCAGATTCAATTAGCTGAATAGTTATTTGGATTAGGCAACTAGGCCTATAAATACAAAAACCGAAAACCTTACATGCTTACTTACTATAACTATGACAAAAATAGGTTATACAAAACCTAAGTTACACGTTATGAGTCCGCAGTAAGCTCGGCGACGCACGGCAACCTAACGAAATTGTTGTGAAATAAGCATACTGAATTGAGAATTGAATATTGTTTCCAGGACGCTGTAAAGATAATGGCGAAGGACCTGGTGCGCACGCGGCGATACGTGCGCAAATTCATGCTGATGAAAGCGAACATACAGGCCGTGGGGCTGAAGATACAGACCCTCAAGTCGCAGAGCACCATGGCGCAGGCGATGAAGGGCGTCACGCGCGCCATGGCGACCATGAACCGGCAGCTCAACATGCCGCAGATACAGAAGATCCTGCAGGTCTGTTGCCCCCACATACCGTGGAAGGGAACAGTCGCCCCTATCCACACGACTGTCCCTCCGAACGGTATTGGAGGAGCCTTTAAAAAATCAAACCACAATATATTAACTAACTCCACACCAGTGCACTTTCACGTTCAACAAGGCATGCGTCATATTGCTGTCACACTTATTCCTACTTAGAGACTGAGTAAGACAGCTCTATGACGCATGCCTTGTAGAACGTGAAAATGCACTGGTGTGGACTTAGCTATTGGGTTTCCTAGCTAACATAGTTCTAAACATTTGGACAAACTTTGCCTTTGTATTGGCACAGTTTCAGTTGCAGATGGCTGTCTGGCATGGACCGCTATTCATGTAAAATTAAATATTGTTCACAATTTGTGATATTTTTGTAGTATTCCAAAATTGTAACCAGATAATGCTGCTGAACTATAAAATTAGATACCAGTATACGATTTCTGGATTTGGTGGCTAAATATTTCTCTATCAGTGATTTTGGAACATTTCAGTTGTGGATGTCCTATAAAGTTCATAGCCAAAATAAATAGATTTCGTCAAAGAACACCTCAATACATTGAATGTGGCATTATGGTTGCAGGAGTTTGAGAAGCAGTCCGAGATCATGGACATGAAGGAGGAGATGATGAACGACTCCATCGACGAGGCCATGGAGGGCGACGAGGATGAGGAGGAGAGGTACTTTATACACTTTTGTTTTTATGATACACGCTACGCTTTTGTCTTGCCGCTTGCTTGAGTCATCTACGACGGGCGTTCAATAAGTTCTCGGTATCGGCATCAAAACAGAAGTTATTCGTATCGTATCATTTTTAATGATTAAATACACTAGCTCTTTCTTGTTTTACGTGCAAATATAATGTATTTAAATTAATTTCATTTTACATCATTAAAAAATAAAAACTTTTGTTTGACGAAATGAGGCTCATTTTTTAAATCAACGCAATTGCACAGATTTCATTGTGGATTTTTAGAAACAAAGAACAAGAAATAAAAGTATATGAGTTGTCTAGGTGACAGGGTAGATATTTAATTGTATAGATTTTACGTCTCTAAATAGCATCCCTGGTAATCTGCAATCTCCTCCAAACAGAAACGTCATAAAAAAAAATCTTATCTTGTATGACTCTTCCTTGGTATTTACATCCATATATTTTTCATTTATACTGGCCCAATTTCTAGAAATAAAAAAAATGTTGATGGCCTTTAAAACCCACCTTTAACTTTGTCAATGGAGCTGTAGTTAAAAATATGATTAAGGAGATATTTTTTTTAATTTCCTTGCTTCTAAATAGATATATATCTCACTTTTAAATCAATATTCTGGATTACAACACCAGAATTTCACCAAAATCGCCCCTAAAATAAAAAATCCTTCAATAATTGAAGGATTTTTTATTTTATTTTTAGTATTCATGAAGTGATAGGTATAGTATGAAAAATAATCAGAAATTAAGATACATAATCATGCCGATTCCGAGAACTTATTGAACGCCCCTGGTGTATACCATATTTCATCTAAAACGGTTCAGTGCTACGGCAGACAGAGATAGATATTTTCGCATTTATAATATTTTAGGTACATAAGTATGGAAGAACTCTTCATCCGGTCTCGAGCATATCTGAATAATATTATGCACTCTAATGCACTGACATAAGACTTGTGGTGAAGTATTTGCGAGTAACTGGGGGGCTAGCACAACTGATGCAGCCCCGCGACGGGAGTCGAGAAAGATCTACCCTCCTCCTTCTAATTTGCATGGTGCGAGTGAGACAGGACTCAGGAGGCGCTCAGTCGCGCGCGAAGCGACTTTTCAGCAAGTTGTGCTAGACGTACTGGTTCGCTCTGATATAATTGAATGGCGACTGTAGTTGATTGCCCCGGGGACTAGAGTCATGGATGTTCTGTTGTACAGCGACGCGGTGGTGGGCCAGATCCTGGACGAGCTGGGGCTGCAGCTCAACGACACGCTGTCCGGGCTGCCGCAGGCCACCGGCTCCCTCTCCATCTCCGGTAAGTGGCAGAATCACCTCATCCTTTATATAAAACTAGCTGATGCCCGCGGCTTCGCCCGCGTGGTTATAGGAAAAGGTAACATATTGAATTTTCCCGTGGGAATTACATGTTTTCCCGCTGGAAAAAGTAGCTTGTGTCTCCAGCTTCTAAACTATCTCCATACAAAAAATCACATCAATACGACGCTCCGTTGCGACGTGAAAGAAGGACAAACACACACTCGCATTTATAACATTAGAATTTACGTCAATCTGGGCGGTAGATTTACCGCCCACGGGCGCAGCGGTAACACACCCAGGAAAACGTAAAATTATGTACGCACCACGGTCGGTAATTGGTAAAGCCCCAGATCGCATATTTGTGGACGGAACCGAAGGTGAGGGCTACAAACACCTGCGATCTGGAACATTCATGAATTCACCGCCCTGAGTACGTAATATACTATTTCTCAAAAATGCTCGGAAATGTACGCGTTAATATCACGAAATGAAGACGTGAAGTTTCTTGTTTATGGCTCTCTACATTACTTCTTGGCCTTACGCCAAGAAGTAATGTATGAAAACCCTAAGTAAAACCATTATTGTCCGCTACTCTTAACTTTTTAAATTTGCTTACTAATATTAAACTGAAAAAGGAAAATTTACATACTGCCAACCACCACTAGACACTGTAAGCATACTTGCTTGATAAAAAAAATAAAAATAATCTATGGTACTATACTTTATGTGTGGTTAAACATGGTGCTCGAAAGGCTTGTTCAGATGGCGTGTTTAAAAAATAAAAAAGGCGCAAATTACCTATGATTTAATTGATTACCTAGTATTTGTTTTAATTTTAATATTTCCTCACATCGTTTGAGAAAAGTACTATACAATCCTCGGCCGGAACAGGGATTGCTGGACACGTTGTATTCGGCCTCGTCTACGACTCGGCCGTCTACCCCAATCTCGTCCAGCAATCCCTTACTTCACGGCCTCTGCAGTAATCTACTATTTTGTCAAACGTGCAATGAAATGTCGTCATTAGTTGCGTTCAAAGTTTCACGTTTCGGGCGGCACAATTCGAGATAGCTGTGGGAATTTCATAGAAAGTTAAAGGCCTAGGCCAGGAAGTAATTTATTTTTTAATTTATTTGTGGCACGTGTATTACAGCGTTCGGCCATGAAAATTTATTTCTTGGAGTTTTTTTTATTTATTACGATAAACATACATCACACAATTAAATGCCCTTACCGGGATTGGAACCGGGACCTCTAGTTTCGTAGGCACGGTAACTACCAACTAGGCTAAACCGGTCGTCAAAATCATCTATTTTTTGTAAGGAACTACCAAGTACCAACAAACTATCCTGCAGTTTGGCAGAAGAAAATATTGTAAAACCAAGAGTTTTATATGTGTTTTTTTGAAGTGAAAACTTCTTTAGCGGCGCTGAGCAGTTTTTGGGATGGGGAAAAATTGTTAAATACGCGACAGTTTTGTGATGTCAGATGTGAAGGAGGTCACTTTTTGCTGCTAGCCGATTCGTAAGAGTATAAAGCCGTTAAACACTTTTTGCAATAGCATATTCTGCAAATAAATTTGTAATAAAATAATACCAACGCGTCCTTCACCGTTCGTTTTGCTATTGAGAAAATTCGAATAGTTCGAATTTGGGCGTTATTCCTAAAGAGATAAAGCTTAGGAAAATATTTACCAACGGCAAAAACAAATTGATATTTTGGTCGCCACCGCCGTCTGCCGTCCTTGCAAATTCGAATAGTTCGAATTTAGACGTTATTCCTAAAGAGATAAAGCTTTGAAAAATATTTGGCAATGGCAAAAACAAATTGGCCCGTCGCACCCAACGCGCCCGCGGCCCGCCCGCCTAAATAATTGATATTTTTTTATAAATTTGCGTCACATTCATTTTTAGGGTGACACCGTAAGACGTCACGTGACCTGATCGAAAAACTGTGACAATGTTATTGAGTTTTCACTTCTGCCGGCACTCCCGGAGCGCAACCCGGTTTTTTTTTTTATTAATCCCTGACGCAAAGAGAGGGGGTGGTATAAGTTTAACGTGTCTGTCTGTGTATCTGTCTGTGGTATCGTAGCTCCCAAATGGATGGACCGATTTGAATGCGGTTTTTTTTGTTTCATAGATAATTTTATCCCGAGTGTTCTTAGCCACGTTTCACGTTTGTGAAAAGTTAAGCCGTTTTTGAGATATTGGACTTTGAAATGCAAATGTCGGAGGTTTTTCAACTTTTCTAAGTTGTAGTTATTATCTGATAGACCTGTCGGATGTAAAATTTTTGTGTTGCGTTGCAGCGAAGACGCCGGCGTCCCCTACGGCGGTGGCCGGCGGCTCCGGCGGGGGCGGGGGCGGGGGCGGCGGCGGGAGCGGGGGCGGAGGCGGGGGCGGCGTGAGCGACGCCGACGCCGAGCTGCAGGCGCGACTCGACAACCTGCGCCGCGAGTAGCACCCGGCAGGACAGTAGTAGTAGTAGCCCGCGCCGGTACTAGCGACAACACAGCTAACTGACCATCCGTGCACTTTATGTACTATCGGACCAACTGAATCATGACCCACCTCTAACCTTGTTACAATAGGCATGGTGCCTCATGATCAAATTGATAACGTAGTTATGCTAAATGGATAGTAAAATATCGTAATAAAGTATAATTTATAAAATATAATTACAATCGTAAAAAGATATGACTTGAAAGTTTAGAAAAACTATGCATTATTTTTATTGTCCAAGAGTAAATTTAAAGTTACCAATAGAATCCTTACGCTTTTATAGAAACAAAACTGTATGACAACTATGTACTTAAGGCGATGCCTTGATTTGAGTCGAACACGCCCCCTAGACAGAGACACGCTGATGCCTTCCGCGCACGAGGAAAAGAGATGTAACACTCCGACAAATTTCGATAAATACCTAACTTAGAGACGTTTTATTTAAATTTCATAAAGTGAGATTTTAGAAGAAATAAAATACTATAGTATTAAGTTAATTGTGTCGTAAAATAATATATCGTTTGAGTTTGGATTTCTTTTCTATCGAGGAAATTTTACGCAATCATGTATCGATAAAATCAGATAAACAATCATATAGTCAAGAATCATATATCTGAAAATCAGACCTTATTGTTTCTTAATCTAGTCAGAACCGCGTTTCAAAGCACGCGATAATTTCCAATGCACAGCCTTAAACGCAGTATTTCGCGACCTAAACAACAATTTACCTGATTTTCCATTAAACGATACATGTACTTTGTACTAACAAATGTCGTTGTGAAGTATATTAGTATTTATGTTCGTTAATTGTAGTTGCTCCCATACAAACATTTGTTCCTCTCCAAAAACTGGTTCGAAAGACATCTTAAAAGCTATGACAGCTATCTGTCAATCAGTATGAAGCGTTTTGCGCTGCCGCCAGCGAGGTCAATCTTTATCTCAATTTTTTTGGGTATTTATGTTCGTTAATTGTAGTTGCTCCCATACAAACATTTGTTCCTCTCCAAAAACTGGTTCGAAAGACATCTTAAAAAAAATTTAGTCACCATGCCTATGTTCGTTAGAACATGCGTACGATCATCACGTTAATATGTCAGTTAATTGTAACAAGGTTCCATGGTGGGTCAGGATCCAATTTTGTCGATAGTACATCACGCCTTTATTCTTAAAAGGGGTAGGCGCACATGAAACTTGTGTTCAAGTACCCCTTTTAGCATGAATGTGGGTATAAAAGATGGAGCAATTGTGATATCACAGTGACAGGTTGCTAGCCCATCGCCCACAACACACTTCAACCCTGTTCCCTTAGTCGAATCTTACGACACCCACGGGAGGAAAGGGGATGGTGCTATTCTAACCCGACACCGAACATGCACTATACAGGATGTTAACGGGGTCATGATCCGGAATGACAAAAACCGAATAAGATGATCATACTGAACAACCTTTCCCATGGCACCAACCACGAAATCGCAAAAAAAAAGAGCCAATTAAGAGTTAACTGTGAGTTAACTGCGATTTAATTGAGAGTTAATGTATGGAATACCTGGTTTTTTTTTGCGATTTCGTGGTTGGTCCCATGGGAAAGGTTGTTCAGTATGATCATCTTATTCGCTTTTTGTCATTCCGGATCATGACCCCGTTAACATCCTGTATGTGCATTGTAATAAGTTCTATATAAATACGAGATGGTTAGTTAACTGTGTTGTCGTTTGTGCACACGATCAAACCTGTTTCGGGTCATTCCCATCCGTTTCAAGTTACAAAGCTACTAATCAAAATTTTACGAGTTCAAAAAGGCTACACAGGGCAAATGGAATTACGAAGTTCGAATATCTCCCTCTATCGCACTTATGGTGTGTGGTACTAGAATGACAGAGACAGAACTTCGAGATTCGATTTTCGTGGTAGCGCCGCAGTCGTTATTGGTCAAAAGCTTCAGTGTTGCCAATTTTGACTTGTAGAATTCTTCTGTCATAACCTAATGGCTCTATCTCAAAATAAAATGTCATTGGAACATGTAATTTAAAATGTACGTCAAATGAAATAACTTACAATTACATTATCATTTTGGGATAGCGCCATTTAGCTTATTAAGGCAAGGCTTCGTGAATACTCTTTGCGTGTAGTCTGCATTTTGTGCATTATACGCTGAAAGGAACGCAACTATTATGGATCTGGAAAACGGCAGTCTACTAAAATTAATCGTCCTACAAAAAATATAAAAAACAAAACGGTTTTGAAAAACATTAATTTATAATAGCATCTGTTTATTTCATTTTAAACCGTTATTCGAAGATACTTTATTCAAGAATCCAACAAACTTTCCACCTGGAAGTAATTATATATGTCGGCGGCAGATCGTTAAATACGCCAGATCACGAAATTCCTAGGCATATCGTGAAACGGCGCCATTTCATGATATGCCTAAAAGTCGGCTAGGCTTATCACGATGTGCCTGATAAACAATACGGCAGATCGATTAGAGCAACGCATTCGTCGATATTCCTAGCTCTATACCGGGCACATCGTATAATAGTTTCTTTCTTGGCCACTGGTGGCGCTGCACATGCGATGGCGGCCGTTTTTGTTGGGGGCTAATAATCAGGGCGGACAAAAATGGTTTGTCATAAGCGAACTCTGTCTTAGGTCGGTTAGGTTAGGGTTCACTTGTGTCCCTCAGACCAGAAATAGACACCCCGCGCAGCGGGGTGGCGTCGACTCGCTGGAGATTATCAGTCCGCACTTTTTTTTTCCTTATTTTTTTTAATTTACCTAATTCAATTTTGGACACCCTACTTACGTATAACGGTGAGTATTGAACGATATGCCGGCGTTTCATGATATGCCTAGGAATTTCATGATCAGCCTAAACGTCATTAGACAAATCGTTAAACGTTAAGTTTTGAACGATATGGCGGATGTCCTTTAGCCAAATCATTAAATGGCGGCGTTTCACGATATGCCTAGGAATTTCGGGATCTGGCGGATTTTACGATCGGCCGCCGACATATACATTAAAATGAAGCATGCATTGTCTTTTTTATATGATTTATTTTGAATATTGTAGAGCAAATGTAAACAAAGAAAAATAAAGATACAAACATTAATTTATATATTTTCTAAATTTTCAGAAGCTAGGTTATATTTTTTTGATGTGTGAAATTTTGTTGGATTTTGTATTTAGGTAACTATTTCATTGATATAATAAATATCCATTACATGGATAAAACAGCTATAATAAAGATTTCCAAAATAGATTTTTTTTCCATACAAGTTGTCAGTTCATTGGCTGGACGCATTAGAAAGTAAGTAGGTATGCGTAAAGATATATTTTCATATATTGGAGGTCTGATATGCTTGACAGCTGGGTCTCAAACATCTGACATAATATTATATTCACCCTAATTGATAAAGATGTCTAGCGTAAGTTTTATATGTCGTTAACTCGCAATAACTTTGCTGACAATAACTATGACATCTCAGTTAAAGTTCAAATAACAGAATTTGTTATTCATTTCGAAGTTTAATAACAGAATCCCTCGTTCTTCGATATCTCAAAGCATCATTTTCCATACAGAATATTGGTTAATGACCCATGTATAGATATGGTTAGGTAAAGCTAGATTGCTGTCTGACTTAAGGCGCCGTAGGTTCATGGTCTTCTCTCCCTCTCACTGAGCATAAGCGTGAGCGAGATGGAAGTGCGTGCTCGGAAGCGCGGATATCATGTTTTTTAATTTTAATTTTTTGGCCGTTTAATTAAATAAAAATGTAAACACTGATTTCCCTCAAACATGATATTGCCGATTTTTAGAAGCAATTTTAATATTTATAGCTTTTGTGCATCATTTGTTACGAATATTTTAAGTGTATTTTTGTGTGTTTTAGACCTATGTTCGGGATTTTTTTCTATCGAGCGAAATTTGCTTAATCATGTTTCGAAGCACTGATTTCCCTGCAGAAAAGCCTCAAGATTACTATTCGTATTTTTTTGAAACCATATTATTATAAACGGACGCATTATATTGTTTCAAAAACTCTGTTCGCTCAACATCGCTGAACCTACGGCGCCTTAAAGTCAATCTACATTGAGTTGCGATGTTTATAATCATTCTTCGTCATCTGTCCCACTCCCACTGCTGGACACAGGCCTCCACGGATGAGAGGGAACCCACTGTAAATGATTATTATAGAGATAGCATATTAGGCGCGGGCGTATACCACTCTTGAATTTAGTTGCACACGTGTGACTCTAGAAATTATATTTATAAAGTTTGCTTAGCTTTATTACTCGTCCCGACAATACATTTGTAGTAGACGTTTTAACTCGTGTACATACAAGACCGAAAGAGTTACGTCGGATTTTTAACTCCAATGTATTGTATTACTAGACCCTGATTTAACAGAATACTGTGTACATAATATGTATGGTATGTCATGCCTATGACCTGGGCTTTAAATGCAAGATTAGATTCTGCTCGTCAAACTGAACCGATTTTGTTTTGCAACTTTGTAAAATAACGATTATTTCTATCATTTATTAGTGTTTGAACTTTAACCGTACAGTCAGAATCATATAGTTGGTAGCAGCCAAAGTGCATCGTAACACAACCTTACTTTTCCAGTAATAAAGACGTGTACAGAAATATTTGGCTGCTACTAACAGTACTAACTATATGACGCTAACTGTACCATCAATTGCAAACAAGGCCTCATTATTTGACATCCATACAGTGACTAGTATGGTAAGGTCGGGGAAATTGAATGTTTAGCACTTTTGGACGTTAATGTCATTCAAATAGAGTTGACATGTGCCAAACATTCATTTTCCTCGACCATACATTAAACATTTAATGAAATAGTGAATATGTAATAAGAACATATTTATGAACAAAAGCAGTTCCGTGTTAGGAGCATAATCCATATTTGCATTTGAAGCCCCAGCTCAGAGGCACCCAGTATGTATGTTTGGCATACAGCTTGTAAAAAAAATAGGGAATGCATTCTAGGGAACTGGTTGTTTTCTTAAAAAAAACCTTATTTATCGATTTAAATCTCTTCATTATAGTCCCATAGTATGAGTACAACCTTTGCTTGGTTTGGACTAAAGTATGTCGACTTATGTATATTGGCCCCAAATAATTATTTTGTTTTTATTTAAATAAACGGTTCTCTAGGTTAACCAGGATAGTCACAATCAATGGATTCACAAAGAGCTATGTTGACAAATTATGATGGGTTGTGGATTACTTTTTAACCTTTGGTATGCCGCGGCTGCTGGAGTTACAATATGGTTGTGTGCCGACGCGGATCCGCGTTCTTTTCTCGACGCTATTCCTATAAAAACTATAGAAAAGCGAAACAAATCTCGCGGGGTCGTTTGAGCGCGGATCCGCGTTCCGGCAGTATAACGGGATTCCGTGGATCCACATTCCGGCACACCAAAGGGAAAAGCGAAACAAATCTCGCGGGGTCGTTTGAGCGCGGATCCGCGTTCCGGCAGTATAACGGGATTCCGTGGATCCACATTCCGGCACACCAAAGGTTAAGATTCAGCAGTGATAACTCGAATTCGGGCGAGGCTGTTTGTTATAATCGACCAATGTGTCCAACATTAACACGTTCGCAAGCAAGAACCCGCCTAGCGGGCACTCGTGATGTTTGCTCAGATGCCGACTGAGCCCGCCAGGCGGGCAGTAGTATGAACTTACACGCCTAGCGAATTCTGTCGGTTTCTGGTGAAATGTTCCATTTTTAGTCCGGTTGCGAAAGTGTTAACTGGTTAATTAACCTCTACTCAACATCACTGTTGAACCCGCAAAGTATAGCAGAACCCCGACCCATCATATAATGGTCATAGTGACGAGAATCACCCGACCCGCACCGCACCGCCCGCGGCGCGGCTTAAGTAAGAAACGCAATGTTGTTATTATTGTAATAATTAAGTTTATCTACATTTTAATAAATATTTTTATAGCAAGAAAGTGTTTTCATCTTCGTGTGTACCGTAGCACATAGATGGTGGTAGTTCATCAGGGACGTGAGAAGAGACGAGACGAGACATTTCGTAGGGCTATAAAATGGTAATCTATTGCTACAAATAAACACTTTTGATTTGATTTGAGCCGGATTCGAACCAGCGACCTTCTCTAACCAAGTTTAATTTTTACCCTTAAATCTGTAATTTAGTTAGCAAATGCTACTGCAACAATTCGTGGCCACGGCTGTAGCGCGTAGCAGCGTGTTTCCGCTCTGTAGCGGAAATCGCACTTAGATGCATGACTCGTATATATGTGAGTAATTCGTTGGCCATGTATTGGGTTAATACCACAGAATAATTAATAGTACCTAAGGGTATAGAAGGTCCACTGACTAAAGTGATGACGTTAGCTGTCATTTTTTTGCAATAGACAATTATAGAGTGAGATAGGGTTGACGTACCACATAACTGAACATCCAAAATGATAACTATTTTCGTTCGAAATGATCAATGATAATAAAATAATACAACAGCCGGGAAGCCAGGGTTAATTAAAAAATACGAATACAGGTTAAGTTTTTACAAAACAGTTCATATTTTCAATGGGATTACTTCTTTCGTCATGTTAGCAAGATGTTGTAAAATTGAAATTCGTATAACGGTGTGCGATCAATGAAATTACGTTGTTACTACGTAAAACGGAATGTACATATGAAACGTCATTATGTGCCGTACGTTGTTCAGCCCTTACTAGATCTCCACAGGAGGTTACCATAGACAAACGTCGTTTCGCGCCAAATTGGCAGTCCTATCCCACTGTCAATTTGCCGCGAAACGACCTGTTAAATATATTATTTTCTAGCCGTTCTCGCATTGCCTCGTCACTCCTCGTTGGTGGAAAACTTGCTTGAACGACCCTGTCTGCCTCCCAATCCCAATGATTAGGGTGGGGTAAGTAAGGACTAGTCAGTAAAGTAACCACAATACAAACTTGCTGACAGTGCCACGCGCCCAGTGTGTACCCGGCTTTTGACTATGCAATGAAACTCTTTGTAACCTCCATTTATTTACTCATATGTATAACAACATACAGATAACATTATAATAAAATATTATTTGCTTAAACAATGTTCTAAAAATTGCACATCCCCTATTCTACGCTTACTACGTAAGGAATTCGCTTACAATATAAATATTACATACACTGACCACATAGTACATATGTCCATTAACACGTTCGCAACCAAGAACCCGCCTGGTAGGCACTCGTAATGTTTTCTCAGATGCCGACTCAGCCCGCTAGGCGGGCAGTAGTATAAACCTACACGCCTAGCGAGTTCTGTCGGTTTCTGGTGTATTGTTCCATTTTTAGTTCGGTTGCGAAAGTGTTAACCGGAAACAAAAAGATGTCGCCACTCGCGGCCGAGTTTATTCTTATTATGTTATATATTATTATATTATGTTTCCTTGGTTCGGTAACGGATGTGTTGCTGACTGTACTTAACAGATATGCTCTATCCGAAACTTAGGAGTAAATTCTGTCAAACAAACTCGAGCAAAAAACGACTTTGTGTTCTAAATATGAGGTCGTTTTTTGCTTGCGGTTTTTTCATAGGAATTACTCTTAAAGTATCGGACGTACTATACCTGTATATAGGTACAGTCAAGGAATTTAATTTCCGACCCAGCTAAGGCTCAATATTGTATAGCAAACTGTCACCATAAGAGCTAGCTAGAGCACGACGTTCCTTTGACATATGCATGCATTGTTATATGTTAGTAACTAGGCAACCAGATTAACTACGTTGACATGGTGAACTGAAATTTTAAACGTGTTATCTCCTCAATCCCCACTTCCTGGTGTAACTCTGCTATTTCTAGCTCTTAATAGATCACGGTTAGCGGCAGGTATTTTATTTATCAAATTAATAACGTAATTGAAAATTATTTTTCAGATTTCTCGATTGACACTGACACATGTTCGTAATTAGAAAAGCAAATGATAACTTTTCGCAAAGAGGTTATCTGTAATGTGAAGTGACAAATAAATATGTATTGACAATTTGACATTTCAATACTATTACTGAAATAGAAGTTTCGACCTTAATGCATTGCGAATGTCTAACGACATTTCAACGAAATGGGTAGGTATTTAAATTCCTTGACTGTACCTACTCTAAAATGTGTATATTAAATTGATTGAATATTGAATATACATGATATATCTAACAATTTTGCAACTGTTTGTTTTCCAAATAAAATAAAAAATGCGCCCTCATTAGGAGAACCATTTCCATTAGTATATGCGGAATATCTTCGCAATTAATGCCAATGACGCATTCAACATATTATATTAGTCATTACATCCCATACAGTATGTCTCTTATCTCACAGATCAAACTCGGCCGCGAGCCACGATAACATCGATATAATATAATATAACGGTAAAAACACCAACACAGTTAACTGACCGTTCGTGACCTTTATTACAATGCACATAAAGTGCACGGACGGTCAAACTGTGGCGGTGGTAGTCAGCGTCATATAGTTAGTAGCAGCCAAGGTAGCCAATTTCGGTACACGTCTTTATTACTGTAAGAATAAGGGTGTATTTGGCTACTCTGGCTGCTACTAACTAGGTATATGATGCTGGCTGAACAACAGCCTACTCCGAACTACTGGATACTTGAAAACGTGACTGAAAAACCTACGCCTCTACTGTGATAAAATACAATTCCAGATATGTTTGTTTAGTTTCGCAGATCCACATGTGAGATTAAGTAGGTATGTTAACAGTCTAGGTCTAGACCGATAACGGTAAATACGTAAAATACATGGACGGATAAATCAAGAGGACGGCCAACGTTGGTACAAAAAGCGTACGCCGTGCTTTATTTTCGTACGGAAATCCGACTTAAATACTATACTGAACATGACTCTGTGAACATTCTAAATGACATTTAATGTGAATTCAAACCATTTTTAATGTTTTCGATAAATTAAACTACCTATGGGAAATTTTTGACGTTACATTTACAGCATTTGTGCGAATGAGTCACAAATCTGCCTACAATCAAACAGGCCAGCTGTGCCTCCATTTTTATGAAAAAAAAAAATACAACCTAGAACCTCCTCCTTTTTTTGAAGTCGGTTAAAAAGTGGGTAACCAATAGAAGTTAGCCTCGTCACGAGTACATCCGGCGCCCCCTAGGACAGCCGCGCCCGTGTGCAACGCACAATCTGCACCATAGGTATAGCCGCCCCTGTAGGCTTTCATTTCAAAGAATAGCGACTTTCCCAGCCATTGGTGATCCTCTTGATTTATCCGTCCATGATAAAAGGTTACAATTAAGACTAAAAGGCGGTGTCTGCTAGCTTTGGCCGCGCCGCCGCGCTTGGAAGGGTGCGCCGGCGCCACACTTTACGATACACACGAAATATTACTAAATACATGTCGGGCAACGATTGGTCGGGGACTGACCCGGCCGAGGTTCGGTAACGTCCGGTTTTCGACCATAAAACGACATACATTCTTTAATTATTATTTCTATGCTAAACTAATATCATTAACTTCTTGTTAATGCTGATACATAGCGTATATCCAATTTAATACCTAATATTTTGCAATTTTGTTTTGTTTTCATTTAGTTTGTTAACCGTTTATATCGGTCCTTAGTCGGCAAATTTTAAATGATTATTGTGTATTTTTTTATTGTTGAAGATTATTATTATTCTATTTTAAATACCGTTTGACTATTTGCTGAATAAATCATTGATTTTGATGATTTACAACGGTAAATAAATTATTCAGAATAAACAAATCTTTCAAGAATAATCGGAAAAAAATCGAGTTACAACTTATTTTTGCTAGTTTAAAAAGGTAAACAAAAATCAAAAAGTGGACGTTGTTCCACCATACAAAATTCTGACGTCACTGGTCTGTATTTCCCTACACAACTCGTATTAAAATAAGAGACAGAGTGCATTAACATTTTATATAAAGTCCCTGATTTATGTTTTGTAAACCATAACGAAAACCTCTCGTAATTATGTAATTAGACATCAACACAAATACGCCACGGTTGTCGCCGACCATATCGCCCGACATTGTTAGGAGCACACGTGACCGGCCAGGCACATGGGATATCCGTTCTGAGTTAGGCGTGAAATATACAGACGGCGTCAAACGATTGTAGACCTTAATACAATGGAATAAGGTCCAACGATGAGCTTAAGAGGCTGACAAGACCTAATTGGTAAAATTGATGTTATTTAAGAAAAACTGTTTGTTCTAGCACATCAAATAAAATATATGTTAATATTCACCATATTTCAAAGACCGTGGACGGGCTCGATACATATTGGACGAAATCGGCTCGATAGAAAATAATTGCAAAGATTGGTTTTAAAATCACATTAAACGGTTCTATGTCTTTATTTTTTTGACGTATGGGTCTGCAATTAAAAACATGAAGTCAACATATTCATAACTAAACCGCTAAAGAGTCATATTTCACAAATAATCCACCCTTTTTTTATTTTTATATTTATGTAATATTATCTTCAAAAACCGGGCCGCCCAGTAACACTCGCTCTCGTTTACTCCGATACAAATAGACAGTGTGCGCGCTATCCAAAATCCTCAAGGGCATTTTGGTGTTGACAGCGTCTTAAGCTGCGCATTGTCTGCGGCGCGCAGATTCAGTGTAATTCACGTCGCACGTCACCTACGTATATTTTGTATGAAAACGTTACGAAGCGGCAACATGCCTGCGCCTGCGCCGCGCATTCACCTTACACCGTCGCTGTATAATTCACACCTTAGGTACTGGTAGCACTGTTTTTTGGTTCACAATAGGTCCCAATTAACAATAGCAGAACCCAAAATACTCCCTATGTGCGCCTGGTATCCCTTCAACCATGAAACCACAAGGAACATTCCCGTTCGCTCTTTGTGCTATTCTCGGCAGTGTAGTTTAAAATCCAATGGTGAACATCTAAATGTGACCAAAATTCGCACAAGGTGTGTTACTGAAACAATTGGATTCTGAGAATTTTAGAAAGTGTTAGAGATTTGGATATATTTTTTTTTGTAACGAACGGGAACCCGGGGACTAAGATGCGGGCGGCCAAACAGCCGCGCACGTTATACCGGGGCATTTTCAATAATTCGTGTACCCAATTAGCGTGAGTTGTTAAATAAAAATTAACTCAGTGTCCGTTTTGTGACGAAAGTTAAACATACAAATGACGTGAAACTGTACTGGTTTCACATTTGAATAACGTGTATATGCATATCATTAATTAATTGAAAAGAAAAAGTTATTTTTTATACAAACTGAATGCTTAATTGTCGTCACAAAACTGACACCGAGTTAAATTGTATTTAACAACTCGCGCTAATTGGGTACACGAATTATTAAAAATGCCCACCTACACCAAATTCTACCTACATCTAAGGGTTGTAAAACATCTAAGAGCCGAGCACATATCACAGAACGATCGTCCTCAGGGCCGAGGCAGGACTGCAGCATGAAGGTTGACGCACACTTATTGCCTCATCACCGGATCGCCTCTGAAACTCCCCACACATCCGCCATTCACGAGATACCCCCTGTATTCAATTCCATTTATTGTGTTGTACTGTATGGAGTTTCACACAAGGTGGCGGTAACCTTGATGGTCCTCCCTCGACCCTCACTCCCGGAGAACCAACTCACTCAAGGAAGAAGTCTAGTTTGTCGGCAACAGCGCGCTAAGCGCCAGCCCCAACTGACCCAAGTAATACGTAGACATGACCAGCGCCCGCCGGTGAGGCAACGGCCCCCCGAACAGCGAGTAGCCTAGCAGCGCGTCTGACACTACAAACAGCAACGCGCCAGTCGGTGCCGCTATGGAACGCGCACACGGCTGCGGCGGCAGCGTGCGAAGCGCGCGCCAAGCCATAGTCACCAGCAACACTGAATAGATCGGCACAGCGACCGCCAGCGCTGCCGGGGGACTTATAGTCGTGCAGTACGCCCCCGCTCCGAGGTACAGCAGCAAGCCGGCGGTGCGGCGCGCAGCGAGCGGCCGGAACGCGCACATGTAGGCCACGTGGGCAAGCGCGAACGCGGCCATGCCGGCGACGAAGTGCTGCTCCCAGACTAGCAGGGCGTCGCCCAGGGCTGAGAGTGCGAGCCCCAGGGCGATGCGCCGCGCGTAGCGCCGCCTGCAAATAAAGATGTCGTACAGTACGAGGGAAGGCATCATCTAATGATCTGTATAGTCGGCATCAAAGATCATAAAGACAACTTGCAAAATGTAGACAGTTTGGCGTCCACTGTACGAATAGGTAACCGTACAAAGTCATCCATGTTCAGCAATAAATACTTTCATTGCAGCGAACGAAAAAACCTTAGAAGTCTAAGTACCGCCGCAAAATGGCCGCCCAGAATGGGTGCCATGGGTGTCAAAACGATGCCAGGCAGCCGTTTAGTTCGAAGGTTCGAACATGCGCATACCCGGTTCAAGACACGTGTTTGGGTATATCAATTTGTAAGGAGCTCGCATTCCATGGTTTTTTCGATCGCTGTGTCATTGCATTTTAAGGCGATGCTCGTTCTAAAGTCGTACTCGTACCCCGAGATACTTCAAGATACTGGGGGTCGGAGCCTCGTCATAATTTGAATTATTCTATAATAGTTAAGAATACTAACTGAACGTCTTAAACCCGGTTTTATAAAGACATATGAATTAAACCGAATGTCTGATTAAAGGGGTTTGGATGTGTTGTATTTTTTTTTAGATGAGCGGCCACTCGTAAAAGTTGTAGATTAACATAGATCTATTAAAAAAAAAAAAAAATGTACTCTAAAATGCATCGGAGCCGAGATACTTATGTGCAATAATATACAGCGTGGAAATCTAATACGAGCAAATCTTTAAATGGTGGTTAGTACAGGACGTAAGAAGTTTATTTAGATACCTTTTGTCTAAAATTACAACGAAAAAATTAACCATACAAAATAATTCAGCCCGCAATGTAACGCAAAATATTCAAGTTAAGGCTCGTTGACAGTTACTTGTCAAGTATTTGGACAGCTACGTTTGCGTTACATTGCTGCTCGGTAATTTTTGAAAAATTAATTACAGGCTTTCTATTAAGTGTATCTTAAAAAGTCCCAGTAATGAATGATTACGGTATTAAACCCTATGTCTGGTTTAATTCTTTGCTCGTATTAGATTTCCAGGCTGTATATTTCCGGAGGTCATATTGAATAACATAGTTATAAACAAAACTTAAATATCTCGGCTCCGATATTGTTTAACGCGTTAATTTCTTTATATCTATGCGTATTAAGGGCTCCTCTACACAACTATTAAAAAAACATCCTTAGCCGCTGCAAAAAATAAAAACGACAATTTTTCTCATACAAGGTTGCCCAATGCCCTTTAAGTAATTCAGTACATTTTTGAGATTACTGGCACAAAGTTAACGGATTTTAATAAAACCGAAAAGGAAGAATTTTGGCCGAACGTACGAATAGCAACGAAACCGAGTCTTAGGTTCGATGTAGTAACTGAAAAGTTGAAATTTTAGGTACATGTATTTAAATACAATCCTCCATAATAATGCGCCATTGTAAAACTAAATGAGAAAACGCTATTATATAACAGCCGTATCTTAACAATGCTACTAGTATGTGTGCTTTTCACTCAACCCATAAATAATGCGCAAATCGGTTACGTTACATAAGCGACACGACCTTTCTAGAATCTTATTAACACCAACAGCTCACGCCACTAAGAATACTCGCAGAATGTGCCTACTCATATAAGCAACGGGTAAGTAATGCGTCAGCAAAAAAAATATAAAAAACCGGCCAAGTGCGAGTCGGACTCGCGCACGAAGGGTTCCGTACCATTATCTATAAAAACAGCAAAAAAAAAAAAACGCGTTTGTTGTATGGGAGCCCTTAAATATTTATTTTATTTTGCTTTTAATATTTGTTGTTATAACGGCAACCGAAATACATCATATCTGTGAAAATTTCAACTCTAGCTATCGCGGTTCTTGAGATACAGCCTGGCGACAGACAAAACGGCAAAAAAAAAACCCTTTGTTGCATGGGAGCCCCCCTTAAATATTAGTTTTATTTTGTTTTTAGTATTTGTTGTTAATATAGCGGCAACAGAAATACATAATCTGTGAAAATTTCAACTGTCTAGCTATCACGGTTATTGAGATACAGCCTGGTGACAGACAGACGGACGGACAGCGAAGTCTTAGTAATAGGGTCCCGTTTTTACCCTTTGGGTAAGGAACCCTAAAAAAAGGAAAAATAGAAGGGACAAGGAAAAGGGGAAGGTCGTATTCTAACAAACAATTTTATTAAGCCTCGAACGAGCGGCGCTACCACGAACTTCGAAAGTCGAAGTTCGTAATACATGCATCCCTGTCACTCGAGTAAGGCAGTGCGATAGAGATGGAAATACCCGAACTTCGACTTTCGAAGTTCGTGGTAGCGCCGCAGGTTGTAATTGGTTTCCGTCAACGAATTGATTCCCAAACTTTGTATGTAAACAATCCGTACTATCTATAATCTAAGGCCGACGATCGACGAGTATAATGACCCACAAACAAAATCGCTATCTCTTTATCGCAAGATACGAATGAACTTGACACTGTCTTTTATGTATTCTAACTTGTTAATTGTTGTTAACCTAGGACAAGACATCCTTGTACAAAGACAGGTTGCTGCCCTTATTGTTTTTAAGGTATTTACGTTGAAGCAAAGAGATGACATGACAAAACAAACGGTTGTCGATAACTTCAGGCTGGAATCCGGGAGATAAGCATCGACTGCGCAATAGCTATGAGTGTCCGGCGCAATAGTTTCTAGCCATAAATCTACTTCACCAGAGTTAAGCCAACCCTCAAATTTGGTGCATAACCCTAAGGTTATAATCAGAGATCGGAAAAATTTGCGACATTGTTTGCAATTATGTGGACATGACTCCAAAATCAATCAACATGTTATTCAGTTAATTAATTTTTTACTTGACATATAATTTGATTCCTAGTCAATAAATAAGAAAGTTTGTTAAAGTATAGGTTTATTAAAAAAATATATCAGTATTTTTTTTCAAATTTTTTTCTAGTGTAAGTAATCGTGTCAGTTTAAAATCGTTATTTATTTATTATATATAAATATTTACGGAAACGATACCCATTTTAAATACGAACCTTTTGCTAATAATTATTTATGTAATTCATCGTCGTCGTAACGTCATTTTTTTAAGTTATTATAGTATATACGTGCTTATAAGCACTTTATAAATAAACTATTATCTCCAATAATTCAAATTATCTTTCAATGAATAATTAATTAACATTTTGATTAATTTTGGAGTCATGTCCACATAATTGCAAACAATGTCGCAAATTTTTCCGATCTCTGGTTATAATCCTCGCTCAGTAGCTATGCGCTGTTGTGTTCCTGGTAATGAGTAAAATTGCCCGAGCTCCCGAGGATGTATTTGTCTATCATCATCATCATCATATCAGCCGAAAGACGTCCACTGCTGGACATAAGCCTCTCCCAAAGAGTGCCACAATGACCGGTCCTGCGCCACCCGCATACAGCGGACTCCCGCGACCTTTACCAGGTCATCAGTCCACCTTGCGGGGGGCCTACCCACGCTGCGCCTTCCGGTACGTGAGAACCTTTCCGCCCAGGAGAACTTTTAACACTGCTTCAACGAAATTCACAAACTTGTATGCAAAATAGCCATGGAAATTGTTAACAAGAGTGCGTAGCTACGCGATTACGTACCAGACAACCCATGGAGGCCATGAGCACAGATATAGATATACATAGATCACGCAAATGCATGTACTTCGCGTGTCAGAATTCTGATTCCGAGTTGGCACTCCGACTTACATTCCGCGCGCGTCTGTTGTGGTAGCCGGTTGTCCGTGAATATTAAGAAATTATTACCTTATTGCAGAATAGATTTTCCGCGGACAACGGGGAATTCAGATCACTATTCGCCCGTGTGACGTCAAAGTAGGTAGAAAAAAGTGACACGGTCGGTTTTCATACAGATTGAGGTGTTTAAGTTATCTAGTGTATATCTTATATCTGTGGCCATGAGCTACTCCGCGCATAACCCTATAGGCCTAAAGTGGCGGCGCGTATAAAAATGTTCGATGGGTAACCCGGAACAAAACGTTATGAAAGAGTTTAGAGTACCTACATAACAAGCTTGCCTAAAATACATATTAGGCAAGCCGGTGGAAATCGGCTTTATGCCCCCCCTGGGGCATATAGTAGTAAACAGTTTGTGATTCATTAAATACAAATCTGAAATATACTGTGTTTTCTTTTCATATCTTGCGTGACTTTTGGGACACCGTTCGTCTTTTGTCACTACCGTGGGTGTGAGAGCTTCTTCGTCATTTTAGCCGACTATAAAATAACCTACCCTATTGCCGGGTGTTCATGTTCAGAGTCACGCACGCTAATCTATTTTCAGTAAGTAAACCCCTTTATTGGCTTACGTAAGCCTCTAAGGCTGTTACCGAAAGGCTTAACTTGCAAGACGCCGATCAAGATATGCTATGAGCTAAACAGCCGAAGTTAGAGGTCGGCCTGATTTCATGCTGATTAGGTATTTGACGTCAATCCATGACCTACGCCTATATTTAACTTTTAATACTATTTTATTAGAGTGCCCTACTTTGTAACATTGTAAGGTAGGAAGTAACACCCTTTCCAACTCTAAATTCTCGTACGAAAAGACGAATGCTAGTGACAGACACGCTCAGCACGGCTAGCACGCGACGGCGCGCGAGCTCTCTCGATTTTTCTCGCACTATCCGTCTCTCTCTTATTAGAACACTTAGAACAAGAGGTATAGTGCGATAAAAATCGAGAGTATGTCGCGGCCGTCGTGTGCTGGACTTGCTGACGTAATCTAATGCCTTATAATTATCACCGAGCATGTATTGGTGACTACACAACACTTGTGCCACTGTCCCCGGGCCGTACCGTGCCGTCGCTTTCGTAAAACTAGTGCTTATGCCAAAACTTGGGATTGGGTGCCAAAGCGGACCCCGGGCTCGTTTAGGGCACAACCGGGAATAAACGCTTGGAGGGTATATTGTGACTAAGAAGGAGAAGTTGCAACAAGAATATTTGGCGAAGTGAGTTGGCGCTGCAACGAGTTCAGATCGCAAACATTGGATTTGCAAGTTGAGTGAGTTCAGATCGCAAACATTGGATTTGCACGCGCAAGCGCCAAGTTGAGTAATTGCCTTAATGGCATTAAATTAAAGAGCGTGTCAGAACATGTCGCTACAGAATCTGAGTGAATCTTGAGGTCGCCAATTCTGTCTCTAGAAGAGTTACTACATACCTCTCCAAGTGCTCGGGGCTGCACAGCAGCACGGCGGCGAGCAGGCACAGCACGGGCGCGCACTTGGCGGCGGCGGCGCCGGCGCTCGGCGCGCCGCTGGCCGCCAGGAAGTACACGCAGACGCACTTGAAGAACGGGACGAGCCCGCCCCCGACGCCCACGCGCTTCATCTGCAATGGTGGACACGTTACTTTAGTCCCATTTATACCAGGATTGAAGCACGAAGGAAAAGTGTAACGCGCATCTTCTTAGTCGTTTTTCTTCATTGCTGAAAGTTCATGGCCGTCTTGAGAGGTGTTCGCTATGTTCTTGTCTTGATTATGGACTTCGATCCTGTCTTGGAAACGCCCATACTACCGTGGCAGACCGAGAATCGAACTCGGTGTGTTTGGATTACCGTTCCATTGCGTACCTCTACGCCACAGCTGACTACCTACTTCATCGTTCTGCTAGCAGACCACAACCGGGCAATAACGCTAGCGTTATTCCGGGTTGTGCTCTATATGAGCCTGGAGTCCGCTTTGAAACTTAATCCCAAGATTTGACATAGGCATGGGCACTGTTCTACGAAAGCGACTGCCATCTGATCTTCCAAGCCAGAAGGAAAACTAGACCTTATTGGGATTAGACCGGTTGACTCACTTACGACTGCTGACTAACTACTTATGCTACTGAATTTATCCTTGTGCTTCTTGTCAATCGATCTTTGTACCTGTCTTTGTTTGAAAGGCTTATTATCTTTAGCTTCTTTGTTCTTTGATCCTTGTATAAACGGTACCTCAGGGGGCTTGTGTACACGTCCCGCTACTGGGGACTGGGGCAACTAGAGGCTGCCTGGACCCCTAAGCCTAGGCAAAAATCCAGCTGAGCTACTACTTCTAAATAGATCCAGCAATCGAAGATGTGCCCCAATCCTACCTATACTATAGTATGGAAAAAACACCCGCTAGTATGAAATGAGAAAGACGCGCGGCTTTGTGGGTAAGTATCTGCATCATGTTATATAGGTAGAATTTCGCAGCTGTGAATAATTTCAGCTTTTTACTCTTTTACTCCCAAAAGTTTGAAAACGCCAATCTAATAAACTCTAACAACGCAGATTCGTATGAAAGGTAGATATATATGTATAGGGAGTCGTATTGATAAATATATGTGTTTTGAAATGTATGTCTGGGGAATAAGATTTAAAATTGTTTGCATTTCCGTTCTACAATGACGTAAAGTGTGACTGACGAACAATTAGAGTGGCTATAAGAACAAGTTGATTAGGAACTGCTAGTAAAGATGAGTATCAATAAATTATAGATGAAATGTGAAGCAACAAACATAAAAGACCTTGTGTATATATTATTAATAGCAGGCACAGGGCTATCAATCAATTGACTCAGTGGACATGCAGAGACAATTCAATTGAAATTGACTGATAGACCCCCGAGACTGCAGTAATACTCCTGAACTATGATGTATGCAGTGCTTCATTATTACTTATTCATTAATCCAACAACATTATTCAACTTTTAGCAAAAGCCCTGTGAACTGTTTTAGATAGTTTAAGACTTAAAACAAGATTATCTTTACAATTACATGTAGGTAACTATTTAATTCTAAGGCAGTGTATATAATATATACTTTTTGTATTATGTTTATGTGTGCATATATTTTATTTATATTAAATTGTAACCAAGTCGAAACCAAGTATGAAACAACAAAGTATTAAATTTTTTTTACAAAGAAGTGGGTAGTATTTTTATTATGTTACTGCAATATAAAACAAAGCTTTTCTGAATATTGAATAGTCAATATTTCATCAACCAATATCAAAAGAAATCACAACACATTTTTTTTTAATCAAATATTTTAAACTTTTATGAATGAAAGAAGCCTAGGCACATTTATGTGACCCTTTTCTTACAATAATAGCTGCTGACTATGCAACCAGATATTGTAGATCTCAAACTTTCTCCAATACTGTTGACCTACTTAAGACTGTATGCCATATAACTTTAATAAACAGTGAAATAAACTCAATTTAAATACGATAATCATACTTAAGTGGAGTTACAGTAAGTTAAAAAGAGATGCGGTCGCGGAGAGCAGTGGTGCGGAGCGCGCGCCAGTTCCAAGATCGCAATACGGGCTTCTAACCCTTCCGTAATATACACTGCATATATAAGTTTACACATCGTTCATTATTAAAGGCCAACGGCTAAGTTTGAAGAGCTGCACGATCAATAGTAGTGCTTATATACTTAGTTGCGACTGTTGCGACTCACCAAGTCAGAGGGCGAAAACATGGCTCGTGCCGCGACTAACTCGTTTATAAATGTAGCGGAACTGCGCACTGCCGGCGTCGTAGCAAGCCGTCCGCTGGTTAGCGAATAGCGCCTCCCCGCGAACTCCGCGAAGCGCCGCAACTAAAAATAACAATGTTTGTTTTGATTGATTCTTCCGTTGACAGTCCCTCGGTGAGGTGCGCGAACGTAGAACAACAAAGGCTGTCCTACTACGTTGAAAACGCCGTTTGTTATTCGGGTTTCGTTTGTTGCAAGAGTCTTTTGAAATTGGTAGCCAAACTCGAACACGTTCTGAGATTAGTCATACAAATGATCAAATTCTACACAACCACTTGAATTTTTATAACACATCCATTTAATTTTTAAAAACGTTTTTATTTTATGAAAACGTACCTTATAATTATTAACAGCAATTTTGATAAAAACACCTCCATTTAATATAAGCTTGTAGCATAACATAAAAGTAGGCACAAATGAAATTTTTATGAACGAGAGAAGTCAGAGGGGCAACCGCGAAACGAAAACGAACTTCGTTCGTGTATCTCCCTCTCTATCGCTCGAGCTAGCAAGTGCGACAGAGACGGAGATACACAAACGAAGTTCGTTTTCACTTCGCGGTAGCCCCTCAGAAGATGTTTGAACGTTTCTATCAACGTTCGGGTTTACGATGGTTATCCAAATTCAACCTGAACTCCGAAGTTTTGTGATATTTTGTTTCAATGAATAAATATAATTCACAAGAATAATTTAAATTAACGTTAGCTAGTTTTAAATATTTACAAACTTGCTCCATCATTTCCGTTTTTTTTCACAACACGTTTCGGTTTACGCGTCCTTACTTGACACTTAGTCATCTGTCCACTCTTGTCTACCGTCCTGTCAAAAGAAAAGTGTCAAACGAGGGAAAGGAAAGGAAAGCCGTCGCCGTCGACACCTCTTATTTTTTTATACTTCCGTGTGTCGGCAGGCAAGTAGCCATGCCGAAAAAGAAGACAGGACAGCGCAAGAAGGCGGAGAAACGGAAACAGCGGCAGAAGGACATCCGAAACGCGCGCGACCACGTCGACCTGGCCGCGCACCCATGTAACGTGCCTATGGAGTGCGACAAGTGCCAGAAGTGAGTCTGGCTGGTGGACCTTTCTTAAACTTTTTCCTTCTCCTGTCCCTGAACGGCTACCACGACGTTCTACTTGCCGCCTTACACACTTCAGTCGTTCATGCATCTCTATCGCACTTGACATTCAAGCGACAGAGAACGACGTAGGTTTATTGGTTAGCCACTGCTTCATTACTTTGTTAATATTATTGTGTTACTTATGGTTACGTTTCTGTATTGATGAAGGCTTCATTCACTTATCAATCTTATCATGCTTCTGGTTATTGTCTCACTAGAATTATAATTGGTATTTAAATGAGTTTTTAATGTCCCTGTATTTATAAATATAGATACATAGATTTCAAGGTTTGGTAGATAGTACATTTTGCCGCTGCCAGTCCTTTGACTTCCCCCACAAAAACCGCCAACAAAGGGAGTGTAGGGCACAGCGGCATGTGCAGTGGGCAACGCGAGTTGGTGTTTACATCACTCACGCTGCCCACTTCTCTCTCCACTGCCACGGAAGTGAGCATAGTGTAACCCAGGTATTAAAATTGACTGTAATATTAAGTGCAGCTGTATGTTGTGAAATAAATGAATCTGAATCTGAATAAATTACTAAAAAACTGCTACCAAGCACCTTACATAATGTTTATGTGTCTTGTATGTAAAGTTGAATATATGTAGCTCATTTTATAAGGCTTCAGGTCATAGAGGAGGTCTTTTTTTGTTCATTAAGAATATGAATTGCGGGAGTTTGCTGGATGCGGGTGGTGCAGGACTGGTCGTTGTGACACTCTTTGGGGGAGGGCTACGTCCAGCAGTGGACGTCTTTCGGCTGATTCGGATGATGATGATGAATATGAATTGTGTTTGAATTACTTACAAAGAAAACTAACCTAACATTTGAAAAATACAGTTGATATAAATTGCTAAGTCAAACAAGAATAAACATTTTACGACACATTGATATTTTTGGTCATATTTTATACATATGACCAAAAATATCAAGGAATAGCAAGAAACTACTTTTAACATAAAAAGTCAAAGAAACTATCATGTAGTCATAAGAACCCCCAACCCACCCTTCAACCCCTATAAGTGTGATCAAGGAACAAATAGAGGCTACTGGTAACGCTGTTGCAGGAGAAATAATTAATGCTAGGTATGGCCCAGAGAAAAAACTTTTTTTTTTTTTTCGTGGGGAAATGCCTTTACGCATCCGGTCTGGTTGGGGAACCAGAACGGTATGACGGACTCCGGGGAACCGCCCGGACTACACCTCAACCTTTGTGAATTTATTGCCAGGACCAAATAATAAACAAATTAAATATCTGAGATATATCTATCATCAATCGGTGGTAATAGAAGACCCAAGGAAGAAAAAAAACAATTGTACAATGCCAAAGGTGCAATACCATGCATTTTATCTGCTTTGCCTTAAGGTTGACGGTAGAGAATGCTTTATAGCATTAAGTCCGCCTTTTGTACCATAAGATATTATTTTGTGCAATAAAGATTTAATCATATAAACTACTGCTTGCGTCCTCCCTGTTGTGTCAAATGTGGCCAGAAACACCTTTCATCACAATGTAAAAACGACCGTAACACCCCTGATGAATGTGGCTTACGTGGCGGCGACCACCCTGCCAACCATAAGGGCTGCGAGGTTTATAGAGAATTACTAGCTAGAAGAACTAGCCACCATCAACATGCTCGTAAGGAAACCACCACCATTGCCGCAGAAACCAGAGGCTCCAATACTGAAAGCAAAAATAGCAATGCGACATATGTGGAAGCCGCGCAGCAAAACACCTTCAATGCACAAAGTATGCCTGCAACTTGGGGTCAAACCACTCCTCAAATAGTCCAGGCAATGAACTGACAACTTGTATGGAAAAAATGACAATATTGGAAATAATTTATAATAGCTTATTTTTTATGTATAACGGATATATTATCAACTAGCTTCTGCCCGCGACTACGTCCGCGTAGAAATCGTTTATATCGCAGCTCCATACAAACTTCAACCCCCCATTTCATCCCCTTAGGGGGTGAATTCCAGGATGAAAACTATCCTATGTCCTTCCCCGGGATTCAAACTATCTCCATACCAAATTTCATCGCAATCGGTTCAGCGGTTTAAGCGTGAAGAGGTAACAGACAGACAGACAGACAGAAACAGACACACTTTCGCATTTATAATATTAGTATGGATTAAATAGTTACCCAGCGACAAAATCCGACAAAATTTCAGACATCGAAAAAATGATAAGTTAACTGGCTTCTAAAAAGTCAGTAAAAATATTAATAAATGTTTTATTTTGGTGTAAATGAACCAATATTCAAGATAAATCGTACAAAAAAAGATAATGCATGCTTCATTTAAATCTACATAATTACTTCCGGGTGGAAAGTTTGTCGGATTCTTGACTAAATCATCTTAGAATAACATTTTCAAATGAAATCAACAATAAAAACGCTATTATAAATTAATGTTTTTTAAAACCGTATTTTGCCTGGAGTAAAATATAATGAGAGACTTGATCGCATCCTTCAACTAATTAGTGCCTTCATGGCGGCCAGGCAGCCGTTTAGTTCGAACACGCGCATACCGGGTTTTAGGCACGTGTTTAGGGTAGAAATTTGTAAGGAGGTCGCATTCTATGATTTTTCCGTTCGCTGTCTTATATTATATCGAATGTTTTTTTTTTTTTTTTTTTAAGAAGGTACATAAGTTATGTAACATAACACATATAAAATGTCAAATTGACTCGCCAAACTGACGGAACAGTTTGTTGGCGAGACCGCGCTCATTCTTACAGGTATTATAATGCACCTAAGTTACTTACTACTTAAACACAAATATAAATCTGACCTAAACATACTAGAAACTATAACAATAAAAAATTTAAATAATTTTTCTAATAAAGTCTGTTTTAGCTTGCTTTTCACTACATTTAAACTATATTTTTTATCTTCTCTTAACCAATTAAATTCGTTATAAATGAACTTATTTGTTCGTCTGCCATAATAATTGTTAAAATAATTTTGTACATATTTCCCTAGTCTAATATTTCTCGTTTTATATTTACTTTGCTTTAGCACCTTAAACTCATCATTAAAATAATTTTCTACACCTATCAGATAATTTATCTAATGGATAATATTTTGCAATGTTGTTTTGTTCATTTAGGGACATTTAGTTGGTTAGTATGGATTTTGATTTTGATATTATGACTGACCAGGAAGCAGAAAAGCCGCGCGTTCTGCTACTTCTGCGCGGCGGTGCAGCGGCTGCCGGTGTGCGCGCACTGCGGGAAGGGCAAGTGCATGGCCAAGACCGGCGACTGCGTCGTACGCCACCCCGGGGTGTACGTCACCGGGCTGGCTATGGTGGTCAGTACATGTTCGTCTATGTTGTTGACCTAAGATTTATTTACGATGACATTCGAACCAGTTTTTGGAGAGGAACAAATGTTTATATGGGAGCAACTACCGCAGCCGAAACGCCTTATGCTGATTGACGTAAAAGTATAACGTCACACTTTGCAATTTGTACTAATCGTATGGACAATCAAGTATATTGCTGTTTCGGCCGCGAAATACTGCGTTTAGGTCCATAGTTGTCATACAATTTTGTTTCTACATAAGCTGTGGACATTTTAACGGCAAGTACAGTCAACAGCAAATATAGATGATCACTTTACTCGTAGTACTTTGGCGCACTTAACGTAACAATACTGCGACAGTCGGGATGCGTCAAAGTAGTGAAAGTGACAAGGTACTAAAATGATCATCTACTTTTGCTGTTGACTATACAACCGAATTTCATAAAATCATATTATAATTACTAAAGTTATCGTCACACAAACATTCCAAGCATTAACATCTCCTCTAGTTGACTGACCCTTATTGAATTTTTCAAAATTCGCTTCGCTTGGTTGATAATGTAAATATGACAATACAACATTCGTTAGGCAGTAGACTAGATTGCTAATGGGGGTCGCACCAAACCGTCTGTAATTATAAGTTGGTGCAACGCCCCTAGCCTCATCATCCATTAGCCGTGTTTACACCGGACGCATGCTCGCGCCGCCCGAGCGTGCGCGCTCAGCGCACACGTGCCTCGGCAAGCCACGCCTGCGGCCGGGCATCCGCATGCCTCGGCAGTGCAGGCCTCGCCCTAGCCTGCGCGCTCAGTGCGGCCGAGCATGCGTCACATAGATACGGCTATTAAAGGAGCGACCACACCGCTGCTCAAAATACGCTAACGCACCATAAACGCAGTATAATAATACCTGACGCATTCGACACGTCAAAGCGTATACGCAGCGTTACGCACCGGTGTGGTCGCTCCTTAAGGTGTTAATGGTCATTACTCTCGGTGTTGTAAGTTTTGAGTGAGCCCTTGCAGACCTCTGCAGTGAATTAACAAATTGATGTTCTGACTAATTTATGGTTATTACAAAATGTATATAAATATGTATGTTTGTGTGTCAGGGCGCGATCTGCGACTTCTGCGAGGCGTGGGTGTGCCACGGGCGCAAGTGCCTCACCGCGCACGCGTGCACCTGCCCGCTGACCGACGCCGTGTGTCTCGAGTGCGAGCGAGGTAAATATACACCTTTAAGGGATAATTACAAGGCTTATAGCACAGAACGAACAATAATACTTACATACAGATGTTGTGGGCTGATCTGGAGCGAGGCTAAAGGTTTCATCGAGGACAGGAAGGCGTGGTGCGAGCTTATAAAGGCCCTAGGCACCTCTGGGGTGGACAGGGTAACAGCAACAACGTATAGAAGTTCCCCGTCTAACAAAGCCAATGTATGACAGTTAGAAAACTCAAATCATACCATCCTGCTCTACAGCATAGCACGTGCTCTTTCGTCCAGTTAAGGTAGTCGCGTTTTGTGTAATCCTAACAATGCCAGCCGCGCGACTATGTGCTACCTCTGAGGTGTGCGGGAGCCGAGTTTAGCCGTAGTGGCAATGTCGAAGACTCCCACCCTACTCCCATTATTATGGACAAAACACTAACTAGTAAAATCACTAATATCTGCCACAACTCTATTTCTTAACCCTTAAATGCATAATGACGTATATCTGCATCGTATATTTGATGGCCCGTGGCTCAATATGCAGCTATCCAAAATCACGGTTTTTACTTTTTTTAATAAATGTGACATTTACGTGTTAGATTCTGAACGCATCCATAAACTTTTGATACTATTTTTTTCTGTAGTGTCGAACGATTAGAAGTGAAAAATATGGTAGATGAATTATTACAGTATAACATAATCAGACCATCAACGTCACCATACGCTAGCCCGATAATCGTCGTAAAAAAGAAAACAGGCGATAAAAGGTTGTGTTGGTTACCGAACGTTAAATAAAAAATCAGTTAAACAACACTATCCACTTCCCAGAATAGAAAATCAAATTGATCGACTAGCAGGTATTTTTTTTTTCTCGGCATTATATTTAGCATCTGGGTATTACCAGATACCTCTTGCAGAGGATGCAAAGCCATAGACTTCGTTTGTAACACCTGACGGTCAATTTGAATTTAACCGAATGCCTTTCGGTTTGGCAAACGCTCCTGCAGTATTTCAACGGACAATTAATCAAATATTGTGAAACGCATGGTTTGATTCCGCACTGGCATATATGGACGATATACTAATACCATCAGCAAGTTTCGAAAAAGGCATAGAAAGATTAAGATTAGTATTTGAGAAACAACGATCAGCTAATGTAACACTAAAACCTCATAAAAAATTTTTTTTGCAAAAACAAGTTGATTATTTAGGATACGAAATTTCAGAAGAAGGAATGAGGCCTGGTTTGAGAAAATCAGAAGCTGTATCTAATTTTCCTACCCCTAAAGATGTTCATAACGTTGATTGACGCTAATGCATAGTGATGTATATCTGCATCAAGCCTTTTTTTGGAAATAATACAGGGTGTATCGTAAATGGCACGTCACATTGATACCGAAAGTAGACCAGCTTAAGAGGACCCGAAGCAACCTAACATGACCTCAGTAAAAGTTGCACGGTTTTCGAGTTTTTGCCAAATTTAAGTTTTTCCCATTTTTTTACATTGTTAGTGTCGTCATTTCCTTGGAAAACCCTCTAAGCTAGTTTTTTATTTATTTTTCAAAGTCATGAACGGTTAATTAAGATGACACAAGTGTAATTTTGTCGACAAATAATGTAAAATAAGAAAAAATACTAGATTAATCTTCGTCTAAAGTCGTTAGGACATGTCAGACATTTTTGCCCGCTTTGTCATGACAGAGCAGATATTAATCGTGATTGCCTACACAATGTAGCGCGTTTTTATTTATTTCATGATCTATAAAAGATTGTTGTGGTGATAAAATAATATCTGTATGTTATTTATTTATTTTATTTATTCATTATTTAATTAGTTTACACGGCCTTACAGCGAACCAATACGCCGAGAAACCAGATTACTTAATTATGTACAGTAAAACAACTTCCAACTGAAAACCTGGATAGCACTACATGTTCTTTTCCAGATGCTCCATCCCACAGGGCGGGGTCGGTGTATAGGAGCATTGAACGCAAGGTGCATGACGGGGACCTGAGAGGTGCGGTCCGCCTTCTTCTATCTGACTCGTCGCTAGCACCGGCGAATGACGAGACTATAGCGTCACTACAGGAGAAGCATCCGTCACCCTCAAGGCCGCTTGTGTTTCCACCGCCGTCAGATATCTCGACCCCTTCCTTATCAGTGTCACCGGCTGCGGTGGGGGAGGCGTTAGGCACTTTTTATAACGGGTCTGCTTCGGGTCTAGATGGGCTGCGTCCACAGCATCTCAAGGAGCTAACATCTGCTACAGCTGGTAGCAATGGCCCCCGGTTGCTTGAACCCTTGACGAAGCTGTGCAATTTTTTGTTGGGAGGATCGATAAACCCCGCAATATGCCCTTATTTGTACGGAGCTTCCCTTTGCGCCCTTACTAAAAAGGACGGCGTTATTAGGCCGATAGCTGTAGGCTGCACATTACGTCGGCTTACGGCTAAACTGTGTTGTAGGGCTGTCAGGGAGCCGATGGCAGATTATCTTCAACCGGTCCAAATAGGCTTTGGCACCCCGCAGGGGTGTGAGGTGGCTATTCATGCCACTCGTGCTTTTGCGCTTGCTAGTGAAGGGACCGATACTGTCATTCTGAAGATAGATATCAAGAATGCGTTCAATACTGTTGAGAGGGACACAATCCTTGGTGAAGTTTTGGACAAGGTACCGTCGATATATCCATTTCTCCATCAATGTTACTCCACAGATAGCCATTTACTATTTAATGACACTCCGATTTCTTCACGGGTAGGCGCCTAGCAGGGTGACCCGTCGGGGCCTTTGATTTTTTGTTTAGCCGTTCAGGACATTATTGCGTCGGTAGGGTCCCCTTTAAACGTGTGGTACCTGGATGATGGTACTATTGGGGGTCACCCACGAACGGTCCTGGAGGACTTGACTTGGACACAAACCTTGGCTTTGAAATCCATCGGATTAGAGATAAACGCCACGAAGTGCGAGCTCTTTTGCTGCGGCAATGTTGACGCCGGGTTGGTGTCGAGCTTCGAGTCGGTGTTACCTGGGGTGCGGTGCCTTCAAAAATCATCTTTGTCTCTCCTGGGTGCTCCTATCTTCCCAGAAAGAGTCAGTTCAGCGTTGGAAGAGAAACGTTTGGCGTTTGTGAGGGCTTCGGAGCGCTTGAGTACTTTATCTGGAGTCCTTATTAAACGTTGGTTTGGGTGAAACGCAGTTGTGTCAGGCGGCTCTTCCAGTCCGTCACGGTGGGCTGGGAGTACGTCGTTGTCAGGATGTCGAATTGGTGGCCTTCCTTGCCTCGGCGCATGGGACTTTGGGTCTTGTCACTCGGATTTTACCAATTGATGGTGGCAATACCCAGGTACCATTTGTCGCCGAGGCACTGTCTAAATGGTCTACCATTTGTCAAGGGGATGAACGGCCTAAAAGTCTTGGTGTACAGAGAGGTTGGGACGACATTCTGTGCAAAATAATTTTGGCGGTGTTATTAGGGGGGGCAGTAGGGGTTAATATAGCGCGTCTCAAGGCTGCATCTACCCTCGAGTCGGGAGCATGGTTGCACGCACTACCCTCCCCTCACATAGGCACGCTGTTGGATGACGATTCCCTTAGAATCGCGGTTGCGGTTGGGGTGTAAGGTCTGTGAGGCGCACCGTTGCATTTGTGGGGTGGTAGTTGAGGAAAACGGGCACCATGGTTTGAGCTGTCAGAGGTGTGCGGGGCGTTTTCCGAGGCACCACGCCATAAATGACTTGGTTCGTCGGGCTTTAGTTTCGGCCAACGTGCCTTGTGTCCTGGAGCCTCCGGGGTTGTGCCGTACGGATGGGAAAAGGCCGGATGGTCTAACATTGGTTCCATGACAGAATAGTCCAGGCAATTAACTGACAACTACGCACCCACTGGCCGCTCGGTTATCATCCCTACTATTAACTCCATATTCATTACTCAAGTAACAGAACGCGAAGTTAAAAACGTAATGCAACAATTAAAAAATAAAGTAAGCTACGGCATAGACGAGATCCCACCGAAACTAATAAAAATATGTATATTGGAACTAATTACACCGTTAACGCTTTTAATAAATCAGTCTCTTAGAGAAGGAGTATTTCCAGATTTGCTAAAAATATCGAAAATAATACCGATCCTTAAACCTGGAGGTGACAGTAAAAATCCGTGCCAATACAGACCCATAGCCCTCTTGCCAAGTATATCTAAAATATTTGAAAAGGTAATGTCGAACCGTGTTTATAATTTCCTGGAAAAGTACTCAATACTCGATAGTAACCAATATGGGTTTAGAACCAATCGCTCCACTGTATATGCAATATTTAGTTACATACATGAAACCCTAAACTACATAAATGATAAAAAGTACGGGGTGGGGCTAATGCTAGATATGACTAAAGCCTACGACCGCGTATCCCACGAAATCTTGCTAAAAAAACTATACGGCATGGGAATCCGCGGAGTCGCGCATAAGTGGTTTAAATCATATCTGGAAAACCGCAGACAATATGTACAGCTCGATCATGTTGATAACAGTACTGGAGAAACGCATATAATCACTTCGCAAATGCGGCATACCTCATGCTCCATACCTCAGGGGAGTGTGATCGGCTGTCTGTTGTTTTTAGCATACATCAACGACCTACCTAAAATTATTAACACGAAGTGCGTTATGTTTGCAGACGACGTTTCTATATTATTGAGATGTGCTGATAGTGCGGAATGCAACACGCGCCTGCTAGAAATCATTAACATGGTCACCACCTGGCTACATGAACACAATTTAGACATTAACCTAACAAAAACAAAAGTAATTCAGTTTAAACCTACTCAGAAGAGACCGTTGCACTTGCACTTAGATATCAACGATAGTCCAATCGAAGAAGTCAGTGAGTTTAATTTACTAGGCATAAAATTGGACTCCGGTATAAACTGGAAATCGCACATCCAAAATATTAAATCAAAACTTGCAAAGTTTGTATATGCACTTAGTGTATTAAAAGTAAATACCAATTTGGAATCTGCTATGACGGCTTATTAGTTATTATGCATACGCGCACGCCTGGCTAAGTTACGGCGTAGTCCTGTGGGGTGAGAGCACCGATGCTCACCAACTATTTGTTATGCAGAAAAAGTGTGTTCGCATTATGACCAATACACGTATCCCAAATAGTTGTCGACAGCATTTTAAAGATCTTAAAATATTAACATTACCCTCTATGTATATAATAGAGGCAGCAGTATTTGTCAAGAGCCACCCATATTTATTTAACGGAACGGAAATATTCAAACCTGAGAGTAGACGAAAAAAGCAAATTGTCCTACCGCCTAGCAAGCTTGCCATAGTTAAAAATGGTCCCTTCTATCGATGTGTCCAAATAATGAATAAAATCCCCGAAACTGTTAAACAATTAAGTGACATTAAATTATTTAAAAATAAATTAAGGAAGATACTTATCGAGACATGTTATTATACCGTAGATGAATTTTTTGAGGACCAATCTTTAGCTAACATGACATAATATACTGAATTATAATGAATTTATTAATAATTATTTGACATCAAGTAACTATGTTAACATGACCAAACAACCTTTTAAATTGCTCTTGTATTTAAATTTAGTTAACCTAGTGCTGCATGATAATTATTGTACTTAATTGTAATTTTTATTTAGTTATTAAGTAGTATAATATGTCCTATATTGTATGCCCTAGCAGGGTATCATGTACCTACTATGACTAAAATGTAAGACCAATGTGCTGATGAACATGATAACAATGGATTAAATGAATATGAATATGAATATGAACTTGTATGGAAAAAATGTCAATTTTCGAAATAATTTATAATAGCTTATTTTTTATGTATAACGGATATATTATCAATTAAATAGTTACCCAGCGACAAAATCCGACAAAATTTCAGACATCGAAAAAATGATAAGTTAACTGGTTTCTAAAAAGTCAGTAAAAATATTAATAAATGTTTTTGTCTTTATTTTGGTTCATTTACATTTGCTCTATAATATTCAAGATCAATCGTACAAAAAAAGATAATGCATGCTTCATTTAAATCTACATAACTACTTCCGGGTGGAAAGTTTGTCAGATTCTTGACTAAATCATCTTAGAATAACATTGTCAAGTGAAATCAACAAAAAAAACGCTATTATAAATTAATGTTTTTCAAAACCGTATTTTGCCTGGAGTAAGAAGGGGCGGTGCCTCTTATGGGACGCTACATCTGTAAGCACATTTTCCCCGTCCCATTTGAGCCACACCATCAGATCCGCGGCGGCGGCCGCCGAGACGGCAGCTCGGATGAAACATGCGAAGTACTCAGCCATGGACCCAATGTACGACTTTGTGCCAGTGGCGGTGGAGACTGCGGGACCTTGGGCTACGGAGGCCAAATATGTTATACGGGATTTGGGTCGGCGGCTTAGGGATAGGGGCTGTGATCCTCGTTCCGGATCGTTCCTGGCTCAACAGATTTCCTTGGCCATTCAGCGTGGCAACGCCGCCAGCGTCATGGGAACTTTCGGGCCACCAACGATCCGGGGCGGTTCTTTTTCTTAGTTTAAGTTATATAACGTGTTATTGACGAAGCCTGTTGCGGATTCTATCATTGTACCTAGGGGATGTTTGTTTGTACGCAATTGACGAAGCCTGCGTTGCGGATACTTTTTAAGGACCTAATCATTTTTATTTATTAAATAAAATTTTCTTTCAGTTACAACTAACAAATGTAATGTTATACATATATATTTATGTTGCAGGCGTCTGGGAGCACGGCGGGCGCGTGTTCCGCTGCTGCTTCTGCGAGGGCTTTCTGTGCGAGGACGACCAGTTCGAACACCAAGCCTCCTGCCAGGTGCTCGAGGCTGAGACCTACAAGTGTGAGTACACACACACCTCACACTCACAACGTTTTTGGCGTATTCTGTGGCATAGCTAACGTGGGCATGGGTGCCACCCGGGCGAAGATCGCGTGGGTGACACCCGGGAACCGTTTCCCTTCTAGCTACGCGAATGCGCTCATTTCAAATCCCCGCACCTCCACCATGTGAGAGGAACGCACCTCACACAAACAATTTTTTTTCGCACATTCTGTGGCATAGCTAGCGTGGGCATGGGTGCCACCCGGGCGGAGATCGTGTGGGTGACACCCGGGCGGAGATCGTGTGGGTGACACCCGGCCGGAGATCTTGTGGGTGACACCCGGGCGGAGATCGTGTGGGTGACACCCGGGCGGAGATCGTGTGGGTGACACCCGGCCGGAGATCGTGTGGGTGACACCTGGGGCGGACCGTTTCCCTTCTAGCTACGCCAATGCGCTCATTTAAAATCCCCGCATCTCCACCATGTAAGAGAAATCCGCTATGGATGGTAAAGAAAATGCTCGTATACTTTGCGTTGTATTTATTATACGAATTGTATCTGCCTCAATACGTCTTGCTTGTGTGAAGCATATAATATGTGAAGCCTCCGCCAAACAGAGGCAGTTACATATTCAAAATTTTAACTTAATACATGTACCAGTATCTGTTTTGCAAGGAGACCTGTTATAGGTTTATACAACCTTTTCAATATCTACTAACTGGAGTCTAGAGCGAGTCGGGTCGCGGGGGCATAGCTTTTTATCAAGTTCTTTATAAGGCAACATTTTTACCAATGAAATAAACTGTCAGTATTTTTATTTATTTATTTAAATCAGGCAACAAATATCTTAAAGACTAACTTACATATCAATATAAACTTATTAATAACCACAAAAATACACAATTACTGCGACGTGTTGCGCAATTTCGTGGTGTCAGGTAACCGACCGCAAAACGTCGGAACTTGACTCCCTTCGGCCAAAAATTTTCCTTAGTGAAGGTCGAGTTATAAGTACCTATTACGCTGCCATACATTTCGTGTTATACAACATGCTTTTTTTTTAATTTGCCGCCATTTTCCAAGGACGCTACTCGCATGACAGACTATAGTACGGAAACGTCGACTTTTTCTTTGTACGCAGGCCAATCGTGCAACCGTCTCGGGCAATACTCGTGCCTCCGCTGCAAGACGTGCTTCTGCGACGAGCACGTGCGCCGGCGCGGCGCCGTCACCAAGCGCGGGCTCCCGCCGTGCCCCAAGTGCGCCTACCCCACCCAGCTCACGGCCGACCTCAGCATGTCCAGTGAGTACAGGGCGCACAATACTCGTGCCTCCGCTGCAAGACGTGCTTCTGCGACGAGCACGTGCGCCGGCGCGGCGCCGTCACCAAGCGCGGGCTCCCGCCGTGCCCCAAGTGCGCCTACCCCACCCAGCTCACGGCCGACCTCAGCATGTCCAGTGAGTACAGGGCGCACAATACTCGTGCCTCCGCTGCAACACGTGCTTCTGCGACGAGCACGTGCGCCGGCGCGGCGCCGTCACCAAGCGCGGGCTCCCGCCGTGCCCCAAGTGCGCCTACCCCACCCAGCTCACGGCCGACCTCAGCATGTCCAGTGAGTACAGGGCGCACAATACTCGTGCCTCCGCTGCAACACGTGCTTCTGCGACGAGCAAGTGCGCCGGCGCGGCGCCGTCACCAAGCGCGGGCTCCCGCCGTGCCCCAAGTGCGCCTACCCCACCCAGCTCACGGCCGACCTCAGCATGTCCAGTGAGTACAGGGCGCACAATACTCGTGCCTCCGCTGCAACACGTGCTTCTGCGACGAGCACGTGCGCCGGCGCGGCGCCGTCACCAAGCGCGGGCTCCCGCCGTGCCCCAAGTGCGCCTACCCCACCCAGCTCACGGCCGACCTCAGCATGTCCAGTGAGTACAGGGCGCACAATACTCGTGCCTCCGCTGCAACACGTGCTTCTGCGACGAGCACGTGCGCCGGCGCGGCGCCGACACCAAGCGCGGGCTCCCGCCGTGCCCCAAGTGCGCCTACCCCACCCAGCTCACGGCCGACCTCAGCATGTCCAGTGAGTACAGGGCGCACAATACTCGTGCCTCCGCTGCAAGACGTGCTTCTGCGACGAGCACGTGCGCCGGCGCGGCGCCGTCACCAAGCGTGGGCTCCCGCCGTGCCCCAAGTGCGCCTACCCCACCCAGCTCACGGCCGACCTCAGCATGTCCAGTGAGTACAGGGCGCACAATACTCGTGCCTCCGCTGCAACACGTGCTTCGGCGACGAGCACGTGCGCCGGCGCGGCGCCGTCACCAAGCGCGGGCTCCCGCCGTGCCCCAAGTGCGCCTACCCCACCCAGCTCACGGCCGACCTCAGCATGTCCAGTGAGTACAGGGCGCACAATACTCGTGCCTCCGCTGCAACACGTGCTTCTGCGACGAGCACGGGTTCAGTCTCTGTCAATCACGCTGAGTCTACGTCTAACTTCTGTACAACGCTATGGTCCATTACGAGGGGCGTCTGAAAAGTTCTAAGCCTAAGATAGAAAAAAACAATTTACAAAAATGAACTCGTGTTTATTTTTCAATATAGTCTCCTCCTAAATCAATGCATTTTTTACATTTTTTATACAGTGCTTTTAGGCCATTAAAAAAATAATCTTTATTTTGCCCTTCAAAATGCTCCTGTACAGCCGCCTTCATCTCTTCGTCACTTCTAAATCGCTTTCCCCTCAACTCTTTCTTCAAATTATTGAATAGAAAATAATCGCTTGGGGCTAGATCTGGGCTGTAGGGTGGGTGGTCAATTTCCTCAACACCAACTTCCTTCAGAGCACGCCTCGCAACATTAGCGGTGTGAATGGGTGCGTTGTCTTGCAAAAACAAAATGCTTTTCCTTAGTTTACCCCGCCTTTTCTCAACTATGGCTTGTCGCACCTGTCTTATTAGATTTGCATAATAAGTTCCGTTTATCGTAGAGCCTTTTTCTAAATAATCGATTAAAAGAATGCCATCACAGTCCCAAAATACCGTAGCCATTAACTTAGAGGCCGACCTTTGCACTTTAAATTTCTTCGGCGGCCTTTCACCCTTTTCAATCCACTGCATCGACTCAGACTTACACTCCGGATCATACTGTCTGATCCATGTTTCATCAACAGTTACTATTCGGGAACAAACTTCATCTAAAACATCTTCGCACAATTCTAAAAACGCCCGAGAAGTTTCCACACGACGCACTTTATCGAAGGCCGTTAGCATTTTCGGTACCCAACGAGCACTGACTTTACTCATGTACAAATGTTCATGTAAAATTTCTCCGACTCTTTCTTTACTAATACCTAAGACCTCAGCTATTTGCCAAACCTTCATTCTTCTATCTTCTAATACCAGCTTTTTGACTTTTGCTACGTTTTCTTCGGTCACTACCGATATTGGCCGCCCTGAGCGGGGGTCGTCTTCGATCGATTCCCGTCCGAGTTTAAATAAGCGACTCCACTTTTTGACTGTGGCATAAGAAGGCCCAGAATCACCGTAAATAATAGCCATTTCCTCAAAAATACACTGCGGTGATTTGTCACTTTTTGTAAGGAATTCAATTACAGCACGGTGCTCAATTTTCGTAATATTCGTTGGTAATTCACACATGATGTACTTTTCCGTTGAATATCTCGAAACAGAATAATAAAAACGTGACATGTTATTTTTTAATAATATGTTTTTAAATGGCCTTTCTAGTGGCCAGTATCATAAACGCATATATAACCTCGAAATACCTTAGGCTTAGAACTTTTCAGACGCCCCTCGTATATTGATGATATGATAATTTGGAGACGTCAGAAACCTCTGGTGTTCCGCTGGGTATAAATAAGAGTAATTCTTTTGTTTGTGTTTTGATATTAACACACACTTCGCAATAAGTTAAAGTGTTAAATGTGTAGTTTCTTTTCTGTTTTTTTTCTTTTGGCCGTGACCTAATTACTTTTCGTGTAAATTCATATATATTACGTCATGTGTCACTGTCACTTAGCTTAAGGTAATCATAGATAGTTTAATTTTTTATTTTATTTTTTATGTTCGAGCGACCCTGATTCGCGTTTTTCAAGCCATGAGGCGTTTTTCTTGGTGTGTACGTTTCGTCACTGTGCCGTGACATCACCAAATGGTCGCAACGGAAGACCAGCGCTGGCTCCGCCAGCATTACGCTGAGTTGCGACCATTTCGTGGCAAATTACGTTATTGTCAATGTATGTAAATTGCCTTGTGTTTGTCACGAATAAATTTATCTTTCTTTTTCTTTCTTCATTTACCTAACGTGTTTTATGTCACAGCGCGGTCTCACCGCTACGGCCGGCAGGGCACGGCGGCGACGGAGGGCGAGGACGACACCGGCTATTCCGGCTACAGCTACGGCCAGGGCGCAGGTAATGGTCGTTGTAACTACGGTTCAGTAATGCCAGGTACTTCCGGCGAGGTGTTGCAGTCTCTGGAGCCATGTTTCAGAGGTCCCTCGCACTCACTCAATACGAACATGTCTCGAAGTGTGACGAATAAGCGGTCTTTTGTGACTTAATATTTATAAAATGGGCCCCCAGAACTATAGCCACGAAAATGGGATGTTGATTCTCTATTCCTACCTACCTTCTTAAAATATTTAACTTTGAAAACCGATATTCGTGGTACCGCTGCTGGTGATGAGTAAGGTCTTCCGAGCTTCCGAATAACTGCTGCGTTGAGCATGAGGGACCTGAATTTGTTTCTAGCTGTGGACACAACGAGTCCTCTTGGCCATAGGGCACGGGATCCTTTTGTTTTGGGTTCGCCTCTGACATCTTATAAAAAAAACCGGTAATTGCGAGTCGGACTCGCCCACCGAGGGTTCCGTACAAAATTACAAATGTAATGTTTTCAGATTTTTATTTGATGTATTACTTGCCAAGTTTCATAGTTCTAGGGCAACGGAAAGTACCCTATAAATTTTGATTCCCTTGAGATTGTCGAACGGGCGTATCTTTTTTTTACGCCTACTTAAAGTTTGATTTTTTCACAGCTTCAAGGGACTGTTGACCTGAGTATAATTATATGGTTTTAATTTCAACTCGATACCTTCCCGAGATTAAGGGTCCCGAGCTTAAGGGATCGCGTTCCCGGGATTAAGGGTCTTGACAGACAGACTGACGGACAACAAAGTGATCCTATAATATAAGGGTTAAGATTTTTCCTTTTGAAGTACGGAACCCTAAAAATGTATTATAATTCCAGGTGGCTATGGCGGCGGCGAGGGCGAGGACTACGATGATTCTGATTCGGAATCGGACGACGATTCGGATGACGACGACGATGAGTCGGAGGAGGAATCGGAGGAGGAGGCTGCGGCCGCCCCTAAATAAATGCCAATCGCAATAAATATACTTATTTTATGCAATATTACACAAGTTATTTAATTTATTTTGCCTTCTCCCGATTGTATTATTTCACTCGTCTAAACTGGCAACTCTGACTCGCATCGACCAATGATGATATGAAGTAGAAACGTACCGAATAAAGACTTGGCTTAAAAGACTTGAATCCAGGCCATAAAAATTAAAAAAATTAAACCAATGATGATTCCTAGGCATTGGCTAGGCACTTGTTTGGCACTTGTGACTTGTCCCACCGCCGGCGAGTAGTGAGTACTCTCATAGTAATTCTTACTCGTTTGAGCGAGTAGCACGTAGTAACACTCGCTTACTCGTCGGCGGTGGGACAAGTGCCTAAAGTAGACGGCAATTGCCTTCTACAGCCCAAAGGCGCATTCAAAGCGATCACTCGTCTATGAACTCGACGTTGGCCTTTGGAACGTCACATGGACCTATAATACTTAGGACAAGCTATGGTAATAAATGTAATAATAATACCAAGTCCGAGCGAGATGGTAGCATACAAATCTGTCATTCGTTGTCCTTTTTCTTATTTCCTGCAACAAGTCTGGCAAACAAAAGCGTGACCTGAGAAAACGCGGCAAATTCAAAAAAAATTACATATGGTATTACTAATTATACTAGGTCTTTTTTTTATATATTCTTTTAGCAGTTCTGGAGCGCCTCCTCCATTGACTACTGGTTGACGCCGGGGTGTCTACCAGAGGGGACACCCCGGGGGGTTTATACTAGGAATATTTTTTTACAGATTCCTTGAATATTTTCAGGATTATCTGTAAACTTAAGAAACAGTATCATCATTATCGTCAATATTATTATAACAACCTAAAAAATCCGACATTGCATCTAAACATTGTTGTTTGAAACAACTTCTTTCCCCTCTTGTTTTTGCTTGAACTTACTGATCAATTGATCATAGTACGAGTATGTAGCAGCTTTCGCACATTACTTTTTATTATTTTACCCATATTACGGCAATTATAAATGCAAAATAATTGAGTTCACAAAATACTAACTAGACTTTGACGTGCCTTTGACAAATTAATAATGTTGCCACTTTTAAAAAAGTCCAGGTCATACTTTCATTTGCCAGACTAGTAAGAGTGTGCGGCAAATATACTATTACCCGCCCAAAGTAAGTAAGTTGTTTAGGGTAAGCCATTAGACATTTTAAAACTAGTTCTTAATTTTGCTGCATCCTTTCCTTCCCTCATTGTGGCTACACGTATAGCTTGTCCTGAGTATTATAGGTACATGTGAACGTCACCAGCACGTCTAGCACACGACGGCCGCGACATACTCTCGATTTTGACGATTTTTATCGCACTATACCTCTTGTTCTAAGTGGTCTAATAAGTGAGAGACGGATAGTGCGAGAAAAATCGAGAGAGCTCGCGCGCCGTCGCGTGCTAGCCGTGCAGTTCTCAGGCGCTGAGAAAGAAGAAGAAGGGGACATGAACACTTCGACCTACTAGCAAGTATGTAATAAAGTTCTAGAGGGACGAATGCTTTATGTTATGTCGGACGTAAACGCGGTCATGTTATCAGTGCTGAAGGTAATGATCTATTTTGCTTTACCTTCAGAGGCGTAGCTAGGTAACCAAAGGCAAACGCAAAGAGAATATAACCACTACGGGCAAACTTGCAAACCTGGTGCAAAAAAAAAAATTCCACCAAACTGTTTACCAAAGAGAATATAACCACTACGTTCTACTGTTTACTTTCCGAATGTGGGAGAACTTTTCACTAGATCAATTTGAGGCTAACCGGGTCAAAGGGAAAATATGTCAAAATACAACAGTTGTTGTATGGCTTAGTGGAAGAATTGTATAGATAGAAAACCTCATCAAAATCAGGATAATCCTATTGGATTTTTCACATCACTTCCTTTCCTCCATGCTTCTTAATTTTGAAAGTTAGTTATGAAAACAACGTTGGCTTGAAACGGAACGTTTTAAGGCTGACAAATGTGTTGCCATGCGAGTCACTTAATTCCCACATTGTAATTTGATGACATCGATGTTTTGTTCTCAAATGAGTGAATGCATTGAAGCTATTTTATGAATTGTCATTTTTTGTTCATAACTTTTGAGATATAACATAACATACATAGAATACAGAAATAAGAATTCATTAATATTATTCGTAGTAGAACTTAGTAGTTTTTTTTTGGACTGGCAGCAGTAGTATTCACTGGTTAGTTTGGCAACACCATCAAAGTCCATTTGACAGATACGCAGCTATTTATCGAAAAATATTGTCCCTGAATTTATATCAATTTTGATAACGTATATTGTAGTGTTCGTGTTAGTGCCGTCGTCATATCGAAGTGATTCCGTCCTAGTGTTTGTGTTGAAGCTCGCGATGTCGGTAGTCGCGGGCGCGCGGTGAAAGTGCTGTGAGACGAGGGTGTTGTAGTTGGCATTATGGGTGTGGGGCTGGTGCCTCTTGAGTTCACGGAGTGCTTGGCTGACAGCCCGCACTTCCGGGAGAACCTGCTGCGGCACGAGAAGGAGCTCGACCGGACCTCGCAGCAAGTGAAGCGGCTCATCAAGGAGGTCAAGGACGTCGTTCATGCTGCCAAACGTGAGTACCCCAGTCCAAACATTAAAAAAAAAGTTTAAAAAGTTACCGTATCAGTTTGCGCGCTAACACATTTAAATCAAAAAAGCGTTATGCACACGTCAGATACCAGGATCCCTGATACGCTTTGGGTCTTCAGTCGCGTAACGCTTATCGTCGTATTCGAGTGCCGTCAACAGTTTTCGAATCAACACTCGTGTGACAAAAGCGCTATATGCCGCTTTCCGTCACCCTTATCCCAATACCATGTCTTAGAACAAGATTCGACCAAGACTTCAGATAACTTAATTTTTATTACAATAAACCTGATATCTGCAAGTGCAACTAAGGGTTCCTCAAAGTTATTCGGGTATTTTGTATTGTACTCTAAACTTACCATCATATCATGCATAGCATAGCTTATCAGTCTGACAATAAGATTAGTTGTTGACACTGGAAAATTTATTAAACAGCACACACAAAATGGGCAGTGTTTGAATTGTGGTAGTCTAGTTAACATGAATTTGAAACAGTTAGTGGAAAAATGTCTTTCAGTTCAAAGAAAATCTAAATTCTACTAGTCCTGATCAATGGCTCTGAAATCTTCTAAACAGTCAAAATATAAAAAAGTTGGGCAACCATATCTTTGGCTCGTTTATATTTGTGTTTATGTTATGCAATAAATATAATGTTTTGTATGTGTTTGTGTTTGAATTACAATGTGAAACACAATTATCTTGTAGAGATATTTTAGTTTAAATGTGACTGCTTAATTAATTTCAATAATCTGCTTAATAAAGTAGGTCTCTTCCTGATAAACATAACTTTGAACTGATAATTTTTAACAAATGTAATCTGAACTTTGCACATACTCAATTTCTAAGCCGTAAAGGAATAGGTTTTGGGAAAAACACGAAATTTCCTGTTTCATTTACATGCATGTTCATGTTTCTCAATATAAATGAACACACAGTCAAGCTTGACTAGAAATACCTGGTTGCATTAAGGTTAAATAATTATTAGCAAATACCTATGCTTCACACCCACAAATATACAAAACATATTCAGGATTTGAGATAACACTCATTTTCCTCATCTACATATTACAAAAATATATAATTTCATGAGTTATGTTGGTCATTTCCTGTGTTACATACATATTAGACAACATTATGTTTTTATCATTTTCATTGCAGCATTCAATTTCATTCAATTGTGATATGGAATTGGTAAAGAAAATCTTAGTCAAAATCATTAATATAAGTTTAAAAAAAATAACACATACATATTAGACAACATTATGTTTTTATCATTTTCATTGCAGCATTCAATTTCATTCAATTGTGATATGGAATTGGTAAAGAAAATCTTAGTCAAAATTATTAATATAAGTTTTAAAAAAATAACAAATTCTTTAAACTAATCCCATTTTACTGTAAGTGTCCGATTATCCAAAAAGTCGCCAAAATAAAATATCTCGGGATATTTGTGGATCAGCGGCTATCTTGGTACCCGCACCTTGAATATGTCTCCTCACGAATTAGAAAATTAATCTGGATCTTTAAAACTTTAAGACATGTGGTGCCAAGGGGAGTGGCTGGGTCTACAGATTCTGCCAAAGATCTACTAAAAGAGATATATATTGCTTTAGTACAGTCTGTCATAATTTACTGCATATCTATCTGGGGTGGTGCGGCCAAAACACGGTTCTTACAACTAGAACGGGCGCAACGCAGCCTACTGAAGGTCATGCATTTTAAGAAGATAAGATTTCCTACTGAAATGCTATATAGTATGACAAATCTTCTTTCAATAAGAAGATTGTTTATTCTTCATATAGTTCTAAAAAAACAAAGAATATTACCATATGATGACACTTGTACACAAAGAAGACGAACATATAAAGTTGCTACTGTACCTCAAAATAAAACTAAATTTGCAAAACGGCATTACGAAACACTTTCTGCGCAATTATATAACTTTCTAAATAAAGAACTAACTATATACCATAAACCGTTGTATGAGTGCAAAAATATCATACCAGCTTGGCTTAAAACGAAATCATATGAGGAAACTGAGGAAATACTTACTCGACTAAGCTATCCAGCATAAAATACACAGACACGCAAACACACACACACACACACACACACACACACACACACACACACACACACACACACACACACACACACACAGACACACACACACTTATGTCCTATGTTATAATTTAACTCTGTAGTTTTATTTTCTTTTTGTATACCGTTTGCATGCTATATACTCGTACATACTACTACCCTTTTATTATTTATATTGTAACTTTTAAAGTAACTGTAAAATAAAATTTAGCACCTACTACTATAATTTACCGAACATAAATGTAGCACAATTTTGTTAGCAATCATTTAGCTAATGGAAGAGCGGTACCTCCTGGCACAGGCTGTATTAAAGCTTAAAAGGAAGTACCAACCACTATGTTTAAGATGATTATTGTGATATTAATTAAACATTTTTCATTTTTTTCATTTTTTCATTTACTGAAAAAGCTTAGTGATGAGTATTTGATTGAAAAAAGTAATAGTTTTTTCTATTAAACATTGAAAACACTTTGTTAATAATGAAGTATGTAAGGAAATACAGACTAGTGACGTCATTGTTTTTTATCATCAAACAGCACCTTTTTATTGGTATTTAGCAAAAAATTGTTGGAGTTTCATATTTTCTTAGTATATAACTTAGCGTGGGTTGCACCAAACTGTCTGTAAAAGATGTGTCTGTTAAAATCTGAATGTCCGGAACATTTGGCAAGTTTCTATGGAATGACAGCTGCAAGCGACCTATTTAATGTTGATCGGCCTGTACTTATTTATTTTGGGGAAATGACCACCAGAAAATACTTTGATACCCTCAAGCTTTCTTACCAAAAAAATGTACTGAACACCAAAAAAAGAATTCTACCATTACAATGGTACTACCTGTTTTAGTAACGACTGCACAATTAAATTGTATTCAAAGATCAAATTTAGTAAATGATTACCAAATTTAGTAACTGAGCACCTAATCTTAGCGAATAAATTATTACAATATGTCTACCTAAATAAGTCACTATGATTGCCATAAAATGTATGCATATTACCAAATAAAGTAGTACTTGCCGCTCAACTCCGTCGCCCCGCCCGCGCCGCGAATTTAGGGAATATGAAGAGGTATCAGGTTAGTAAACATTTTCTAGTAACTTAAATGATTCCTTGTTTATAGCGATCGAAAGGTAAAAATAGCTACCAAAACCCGAATCAGCGTACCCCACTTCCACGTGGTCTTGTCTGTCTTACCCCTAGAGTGTATATAAAAGCCCGCGGAGACAGAAGCAAGTTTCTGGCGGGAGCCCGGGCGGAGGGCGGGAGACTGAGTTAGTTTTGGGTTAGCAATGATTAGTTGGGAGACATTTTCTTTAATAGGATAGTAAGATGTTATAATTTGGTTATCAATTAACATAAAAATGGTGATTAAATCTTGGCCCTCATTAACTATTTTTGGGCTAGCAATGATTAGTTGGGATACATTTTCTTTAATAGGATAGTAAGATGTTATAATTTGGTTATCAATTAACATAAAAATGGTGATTAAATCTTGGCCCTCATTAACTATTTTTGGGCTAGCAATGATTAGTTGGGATACATTTTCTTTAATAGGATAGTAAGATGTTATAATTTGGTTATCAATTAACATAAAAATGGTGGTAACATTTTGGTGATCATTTACTATTTATGTGTTAGCAATGATTAATTAGGAGACATTTTCTTTAAATAGGATAGTAAGATGTTATTATTTCACATTAAAATGGTGAAAAAAATTAGGTGCTCAGTTACTATTTTTGGTCGTCAAAAGTTTTTTTTTTGTGTTCATATTTTAGTATATCTGGTGGTCCGTTAAACATATGCCTTTATTTTATTTGATTTATTAGGAGAACCAACAGAGTTAAATGTACAGAATACTTAAGATTAATAAACCACATAACGAGCATGCATTTAGCTCCTCAACAGTCCTCACTATAATCGTAAGTTGCACAACTCACCGTTAATGTAATAATAATTACATTTATTGTTCCCAAATACCATATCTACCATGTCCGTTGATCAATGACATGGTCGACTCCCACATGGCTGTGTATTGATAGCGTTCATGCTTCACCGGGCATGCTCTGTGTCAGGGTTGCCCTTGGCTCTGCTCTGCTGGCCACAAGCCATGTCTGCTGAACGAAAACATTATTGATTTTGCTACTAATATGAATATTATAAGCAGGTAAATAAACTAGGGCAACCCTGACACAGCATGCCGGCTGTAGGAAGGTAATTTTCGGAACTAATCATCCTATTAATAATTATTTCAATAGTGGATATAAATGACCTTTGGGATGGATATAGGCATTTTTCCGCGGGTCTACCTGCATTCTTTGTAATATGCCTTTTTTACATATTCTTGTAGTACACAATTGTGTAGAATCTATAAAAAAATAAGATATAGTTTCTATAAGTCAAAGTGTATGGTGTATGAATACTTTTATACTTTACACATATTACTAGCTTCTGCCCGCGATTCCGTCCGCGTGGAACTCGTTTATATCGCAGCTCCATACAAACGTTTACCCCCCCATTTCACCCCCTTAGGGATTATTACGGGGATAAAAACTACCCTACGTTACTCTCCATCCCTTCAACTATCTTCACTTCAATTCGTCGCTCCGTTTTGCCGTGAAAGACGGACAAACAAACAAACAAACACACACATACACTTTCGCATTTATAATATTAGTATGGATTATTTTTATGCAAACACAATAAAATTTCGTTGTTCTAGCTAGACTTCTACATCGAAATTGCTGTAAAGATTTGATTACACCATTGTAATATAATAACTAAGGGCTGACGCGGCGTCGACGCAACGCACAATTTTGTATGAGAACGTTCACAAGACGTATGGGGCGTATGGGACGTATGGGACGTAAGACAAGTAGTATGGGGGGGGCCTTATTAGTATATTACTGACTATATTAACATTCTTAAAGTTTTTCAACTCAAAAGACATTGCTTTAGAAGAAGGTCTAGTAGATTTTGGACCCGTAACCGTACATTACCCTTTCTTTGCAGAAAAAAAACCATTTCTTTCTAGTTTAGTTAAGTAATATGTGAGTCTATGTGTGTAACAGAAAGTAACTGTAAATGAACCATGTTGAATTTTCTGTCATGAACAACACTTAGCAGGATTCCCCAAGATCAAATTGTGTTAAACACTAATAATTGTGTAATTATGTCCGCCTAGGCACGCCAGTCGTGTCTGGCATGTCCCAATTACTTGTGCAAGTGTCCACTTTCGTAAAGGCGCATTTTCATTGGTCGTTAGTGCCCGCATGCGGTGTGGGAGATTTCCAAAACGCATGCCATAGCGTTCGCATGCGGGGCGCCGTTTTCACTATATTCGGTAGTGGTGGGCGAGTGTTCTCTTACATAACGCGCCACATTAGTTTGCGTCTGTGATGTTAGCTACTAGTAGGGACCCAGATATGTCAGAGGGGCTCGAGGGGTGTACCTACGGGAGGCGACATGACGCCAACTTCAGAGACGCAAACTTATGTGGCGCGCATTGTAGGTGTATGTTCAAGCATACCTTCCACTCCACCTCCCGAGCTGCCCCCCTCGCATGCTTTTATCGACCGATGTATTTCACTGGTCGTTATATCGCATGCGTGAAATACCCCGTAAAACGACTGTGAGATTGACTGATAACTTTTATTAGTCGTAATCCCGTCTGCAGGAAGCACCCGCATGCGGTATATCGACCGACTTACAAATCTCACAATACGCGCCGCATACGTTTGCGTCCCTGACGTTAGGCTCAAGTCGCTTCCCGCACACCCGTCGAACCCTTCTGACACTTCGACGGTACTAGTAGCTAACATCAAAGACGCAAACTTAAGCGCCTGCTAGACGGTCGCCAACAAGCCCCTCCGACAGAGCGACCTTGGCCCGGACGGACAGTGTAGACAATTGTTACCAGCAAAATTTCGTTGGCCTTCGGACGTCCTTGGTCGTCGAGCGTGCACTAGCGACCGCGAGGAGTGTAGCGTGGTCGGCCGACCGTCTAGCTAGAAAACCCACGACGGGCCACCGACGAAGGTCGCGCCGTCGGAGGTTTTTTGGCGATTGTCTAGCAGGCGCTTTATGTGGCGCGTTCTGTAACGACCAACGTTAATGCGCCTTAATGATACAGCCGCACCCGGCCGTGACATACAGTTTGACAAAAGCTGCTATTACAGACGCAACTGTACTTTATTAGCTTTCTGCCCGAGAATGTTTACCAACATTTTCCGCGTTTATCCACAACACCCAATTACACGTACCCACTCGGTAGATAATTGCATAATTGAAGTTGATAATACTTATCAATTGTAGTTGCAATCTTTGCTATCTGTACTTGGAATATTTCAATGTAGGTTTTCAGGTGTTTCTGTGAATAGTTTTATGTAGGTATGTAATGTTATAATAGAGGTGTAAATTTTGCCATATATTAGTCATTCATACCAATACACAGTACCCTTTACACGATTTGAATCGATTGTAGGGGGTTTCATACGTCAACCTAAAGCTGCAAACGCACAGAGAGCGGCGCGGCGCGGTGCGGTGCGGAGGCGGTTTTGCGGTAAAGCGAATGCGGGGCGGAGGACGTCGCACCAAAATCCCGCCCGGTATTCGCGCGTGATAGCGGCGCGGAGGCGGCGTGTGTGACATATCAAGCGGTAATCGACAGTTGACAGATTCGGAAAGATCAAAAATGTTATCCTCAGATTCAGATAGCGATGACGAGACGTTCCTAAACAAAAAGAAGACTAAAGGGACATCCGGATCCATGAAATAAATAAAAAAAGAGGAATTTTCATAATATAATATAATAAATAAGTATACAAGGTGTAATCGTTAAAGCTGCAAACGCACAGAGAGCGGTGGCGGGGCGGCGCGGTGCGGCGCGGAGGCGGTACCGGTTGTAATGTTCGAGCTAATATGAAAGGATCCGCACAGAAAACCGCGCCGCGCCGCGCCGCTCTGTGCGGATCCTTTCATATTAGCTCGAACATTACAACCGGTACCGCCTCCGCGCCGCACCGCGCCGCTCCGCCACCGCTGTCAGTGCGTTTCGGCCTTAAGTGTAGCCAGGCGATTATTCCGTAAATATAAGAGATATTAGAAAATATCAAACTGATATCGAAAGTGCCCAATGAGTAAAATTGCATTAATAACTTTTTTGAAATAAAAGCATTAATGATAAAAATATTAAGTTTAAACGCTCCCATACAGTTAAGTACCTGTATATATTTTCCGCTTTGCCTTAAGGTTTGACTGGTAGAGAATGCCATATGGCATTAAGTCCGCCTTTTGTACGATAAGTTTTCTTTTGTGCAATAAAGTTTAAGTACTTAAATAAATATTTGGAGAGTTCCATCATTTATGCCAAGAGCTGACTTCTTATGAAGATCGTTTTTACACTTATTTTCACATGAGTAAAAACAGTCTTGAAGAATTACACGACATCTTAAAACCAAGGATTGTTAAGCACGGTACCAAGTTTCACCAGGGAAATAAATTTTACAGTTGTACTCATTGTTAAAATTAATAAAATCTGAACTGAAGTTGTAAAAAAATACAACTTGTTGCACCGCTCTCAGCACGCCTCCGCGCCGCGCCGCGCCGCCACCGCCAGTGCGCGCCGGTGCATTGACAACTGCGTAATACAACTTCCCGCCGCAAAACCGCCCCGCGCCGCCTCCGCGCCGCGCACGCCTATCTGTGCACGCGTTTCGCCGCCTCCGCGCCGCTACCGCCTCCGCGCCGCCTCCGCCACGCTTTTTCCCCGGCCGGTTTTCTGTGCGGACCCTTTCATATTAGCTCGAACATTACAACCGGTACCGCCTCCGCGCCGCACCGCGCCGCTCCGCCACCGCTGTCAGTGCGTTTCGGCCTTAAGTGTCATAAAAGTTAATTTTGATTTAGCACAATCGCGATTTCTCGGTTGTAAAGGGATACTAATTCCCAAACCTATCCATACTAATCCATACTAATATTATAAATGCGAAAGTGTGTCTGTCTTTCTGTCTGTCTGTCTGTCTATTACCTCGTCACGCTGAAACCGCTGAACCGATAAAAATGAAATTTGGTATAGAGATAGTTTGAATCCCGGGGAAGGACATATGATAGTTTTTATTCCGGAAATCAACCCCTAAGGGGATGAAATGGGACGTGAAAGTTTGTATGGAGATACGATATAAACGAGTTCCACGCGGACGGAGTCGCGGGCAGAAGCTAGTAGTCCTATAACGGTCTAAGGCCCTGTTTCACAATCGCCGGATAAAGTTATCTGCCAGTTAGAATTATTGCTATCCTTTTCTCCCGTCATATAAAAGAAAAGTGACAGCCAACATATCCGTCAGATATGACGGATATGTTTTAACTGGAGATTGTGAAACAGGCCCTAAAAATACGACTAGACTGTTTTATATATTTTCTGCTTAGTTACTTCAGCAACATCACATCTACATTTTAAACCTAGAAGTTACACTTTAAATTAGATTTCATGTCTTATCTCTACTGCTTTTGGGAATACCGGCGCTTTATTACACGTATATATTTTATGCAAGTCATTTTACTTAATTTGTTTCTGTTTATTCCGGACGGACGGACGTCAGTTCTTTGCATTGTACGACTATGTAATCCGTAAAATATTCTATGGGACAGAACAAAGTGCTAATAAAATATCTGACACACTCAATTAGAGCTGTGTTACCTATAAGCGTTCGTCTCTAACTATCTCTCTCTACTAGGGTGACGGAACCAATCATGGACATGTTAAGCGCACTAAATTAGAATTTCGTTTAAAAATGGGATGTTTTTTGACGATACAAAAATGGTGATTTTTTTTTTCGGTACTCAAATACATGAGGAACACTTAATCAAAACCAAAAATCCTGTATGTTTAATATATAATTAATAAAAAATATATAAATTGAAATTTACGAAATCACCATTGATGGACATCACAAATTCAGTAATGGACACCCAGTCATGGACATGGACCCAATTATGAACATCCATTAATGGACACTTTTGTATTGAACACATAAATGAAACAAATGACGTCACTAATCAACTTTTATTAACGCTATTTGAACTTTCAACATGATCAGTCTTAGATTTCCACGTTATACTATCAGATTTTCAATCAACCATCTGGTTTTCAGTCATTTATTAAACGTTAATGGAGGCTTCGCCTCTTTGCCAGCAGCTGCAGCTTAGAATTGGTTACATAATAATCAACTGAGATCTATCAGGTAAGAAATTAGAATCTTAGCAATACAACAATCATAAAGCACAATATAAAATATATAATATAAAAAAAAACGATCAAAAAAGTTTACTTTTTCTCCTAGTATAAGTTTAACTAAAAAAAGCATTTATTCTTCAATGAAGAAAGATTATATAAGTACCAAAATTATAAATATAAATAATAAATAATTACGTTGTTTATAAAAGTCAGTTATTTAGCTTAATATCTTGTTGGGTATTCCATTGTACCTACGGAAGTTTGACAATATAATCAAAAGTAAGATATAGTATCACATTTTCACAATTATATCTATAATCAATATTATCAATATATCTATCCAGTGGGAAAGTGCTTTCACTCATTGCGATCAACCATTTTACCAGAATGTCCTCTTCCTGTGCCGATGCCGTGAGGATAGTTTGAGGCCCCATAGCACCAACTGCAGGACTTTTGCCTGTCACCTTGTTGTGCAAGGTTATTCGAGGAACCCCAAACCGGAGGGAAGCTGTGCTTATTTTTTCTCCCATCCTTACAGCATCCAATGCTCTCCCCATTTGTTCGGGGGTGTAATTTTTCTTTGGTGCCATCTAAGACAAAACAAAGAACCCAATTATGGACAACTAAAAATAACCAGTTATGGACATCGTCCATTATTGGAAAATAAAGAGCAATCACAAAATCAACTCAACCCAAATGTTTAGTGCAACAAATTAAATAACTTAATACAATAAACTAAAAAAGTAATAAAAAACTTAAGCATGGACACTTGTCCATTACTGATTTTCATAAAATATCGAATCCAGTAATGAACAAACCCCACAAAAAACTTATTGCTGTGATTGGACATATTCAACTTAGCTCAATTTACTTGCAATATAGTATTATTCAGTAAAAATAACATCAAATCTTATTACAACACAACACAAGATAACACCATGCACAAATATGTACTCACCTCCTTAACGATTTCAACAATAAAAACGGATTTTTATGACCACCGCGCGCAACGAGATTTCACTTCGAAGCCATCTTAGAACAAAATGGCCGATTTTGGTGACGTGTGTCAAAATGACAGCTCAAACGTCTATTGGTTATGCTTTAGTGTTGCCAGTTGAAAAATGTTGGGACAGTTGCTTAATAAATTCGATTAACGAAAAAAATGTCCATAATTGGGACCGTGTCCATTACTGGTGCCGTCACCCTAGTAATAATAGGAAATAACTCACACCTGTAAACAATTATATAGAATATATGTAATTTGAGCGCGACGCGCCAACAAACTGGTCACTCCAGTTTGGCGCATTTATTGTACTGTTTTGTAATTGTTTATATGAATAAATTATTAAATAAAAATAAAAAAAAATCGACACAATGAATCCTCATATCCATAAACAGTCGGCAACGCGCTTGTGATTCTTCTGGGATCGCAACCGTCCGCAGGCTACGGTGTCTGCTTACTATCAGGCAGACAGTATGCTTTTTTGCCACCGTGGTAGTATGTATGATGTCCAGCCCAGCTATAGCACGATACTCGATAGGTTTTATCGTCAAATGTACTGAAACGTTACGTAAAACGTGACGATAAAACCTACCGTGCTCGCTATCGCCACATACCTACATTCCGCCGCGGAATATGTCCGCTGCTCTATGGTAGGGCCATTGAATTTGTATAGAGCAGCTGTGGTAGGAATCCGCCCAGTGGAATTCGATCGCAGAATTCAGCCTATATGCCACGAGCAAACAGTTAATTAAGTGCCCACTAAAAAAATATTCTTCTTTTACATTTCCATTCTTCAAGACATTGAGTATAAAGCATTAAACCAAACACTTTTGTGGAGGATCCATTGTGTGATGCAGGCGATGAGTAATGGGCAGCCATTTAGCAGGTTTTTGTTATATCCCTGTCTCTAAGGCCGGGGCCGCACTGGTAGAGCGATTAGCGACGCGACGGCGATCTTCATACATCAAGTCGCCTCAAGTCGCCCAAGTTGTACTGAAATCGCCGTCGCGTCGCCAATCGCCTTAACCAGTGCGGCCCCGGCCTAAAGGTGCTCTTACACGGGCTATTTTTCGGGCAATTATGGCCCGGCGACACGTTTCCGAAATGAATGGAGCAATTAATTGAGCAATATGGGGCAATTTATAGAAATTGCGGCAATATTTCGGAAATATTTCTCGAATTGCTCCATTAATTTCCGTGTTGCTCCATATCGCCGACTACAATTTGCTCCACTGAATTTCTCGTGTATGAACGTATTGCCTAGTTTCCCGAGTTGCGGCAATTATGGGGCCAGAATGCAATAATCGCTCCATTTTGAGCAATATTCGATTTGCTGGAAGTGGCTGTGACGTCATAATTGCCCCGAATTTCCGGCAATTCGGCAATTTTTATCGCTCGTGTAAGAGGACCTTAAGTGTTCTCATTGGAAAGAGACAGGTAGACGAGACGCGCGGCGTGGGCAAGTTGAGGCTGAGTCAGCGCGTTATCGGCGCGGGCGAAGCGGCACTTGCAGGCTGGATGGTCTAGAATCTAGGCTCGAGTCGGCCTCGAACAAAAACTCAAGGCCAAGCAAGGCTACACGGGCGGTTCTCCCGCCGCGGAAAACCGCTTCTGAACCGCACTGGACACAATTTAATATGAAGTTGTATGCTGCATACTACACTGCGCGGTTTCCCGTCGCGGCTCACAGGCGGGAGAAATACGACCGCTGCATGCAGCGTTAAACCGCCGCTGATAACCGACGCTTAAACTACACGGACGGTTTCCCGCTATCCCGCCGTCATTCTGCGCGGGACCTTGGCAAAAGAAAAGGCAAAAACAAAACAAAAGGCAGCGATAAACCGCGTCCCGTGTAGTTTGATGGTCTGCGGCAGCTTTGTCGAGCGGTTTCCCGCGGCGGGAGAACCGCCCGTGTAGCCTTGGCCTAAAAAATAACATCTTCATGCTAGTTGTACGCTAATATAGCCTGGGGTCCGCTTTGGCACCTAATCCCAATTTGGAATAAGCACTTGTTTTACGAAAGCGAGGGCCATTTGATCTTCTAAACTGGAGGGAATACTACTGTGACGACCGGTTAGTCTAGTGGGTAGTGACGCTGCCTACGAAGCTGAAGGTCCAGGGTTCGAATCCCGGTAAGGGCAAATATTTGTGTGATGAGCATGAATATCTGTTTCTGAGTCATGGATGTTTTCTATGTATTTAAGTATTTCTATCTATTAAATATATCGTCGTCTAGTACCCATAACATAAGCCTTATTGAGCTTACTATGGGACTAGGTCGATTTGTGTAAGATTGTTCCCTAATATTTATTTATTTATTATTTATTATACTAGACCTTGTTGACGGAACGCGCGGTGAGCGCGTCCGACGCGCACTTGACCGTTCTTTTACTCTTGAGCACGTTATCAAACGATTATTATGACTATTGTGTTGGTTTCGCGTTTCTCCGCCGGCCGCCGCGTTTTTCCGATGAGTAGGCAATTGGCGCGCGTGCTAATTGCGATTTCGCGAATCGAGATGTTTAGCTTTTTGTTGCATCGTGAATGGAATTCCATAACACTTATTAACCCATTCGAAGCCGTAGAAAAAAATGACCCCCACGCCCCGCAAGTGGTGGTGGCGGGGGTGGGTGGCAACGGTGAAAAACTTGAGTTCAAGTCAGTGGCGGCGAATGGGTTAACTAATTTCGTAGCGCTACTCTCATAGCCGATAACATGGGCATCCCTGTATGAGAGGAAAACGCTTATCAACGGAGCGCCCATGCACCTAGCACTGAAACTGTTACACTTTTCATACAGACCTTTTTCGACTACATTCCTGTTTGTACCCGACTGCCGTAGGAGGGTTATGTTTTGCGAGCGTCATCAGAGGACCTCCTCCACTTAGTTCTAGAGTGTAAACTCAACGAACAACCTAGGTTGGATCTCTTACAAGAAACTGGGTGCTCTGCGGGGGATCTCCTCTTCTTCTTCCATCAAATCTTAAGTTCAGGGTTCACTACCGAACATAGTGGTACATTTTTAAGTTTCATTATACACTCACTGAACCTAAGATTTGAATATTATAAAAATACTCCTTAAGTATCAATCCAATGTTTAAAGTAACACCTAAAGTAACATTGTAATTATTTTTAAGCCGACTTAATCATAAGATGTATGGCTTATAAAATAAATGAGAATAAAAAAAATAAAAAAAAATCATGTGTACGTATAAATAAATAAATCATAAATCAATCATTTATTCGTGACAACACACTAATAAATTCACGGGCTGCAGTCCAAACGGCTTTATGGATTTTGACATAATGAGGTGTCGTTGGATTTCTCATAATCGTAACATCCATACTAATATTATAAATGCGTAAGTGTGTCTGTCTGTCTGTCTGTTACCTCTTCACGCTTAAACCGCTGAACCGATTGAGATGAAATTTTGTATGGAGATAGATCGAATCTCAAGGAAGGACATAGGACAGTTTATATCCCGAAAATCATCCCCTGAGGGGGTAAAATGGGGGATGAAAGTTTGTGTGGAGCTACGATATAAACGAGTTCCACGCGGACGGAGTCGCGGGCAGAAGCTCGTAGGCTATAATATTTGAAGTAACTGCAACATGGAAAAGTTGAAAAACCCCGACATTTTCATTTCAAAGTCCAATATCTGAAAAACGGCTGCACAGATTTTCATGAAACATGGCTAAAAACACTCGGGATAAAATTATCTATGACACAAAAATCGCATTGAAATCGGTCCATCCGTTTGGGAGCTACAATACCACAGACAGATACACGACACGTTAAGCTTATAACACCCCTCTCTTTGCGTCGGGGGTTAAAAAGCAATTGGGTTTTTTGATAAATCTTTTCGTTTCACTTGTTTTATTGGCTACGTATTCTCAAGAACATGTGGACCCGAAGATGCGGCATGTTGAGAGTGACTGCAGTAAAAGGTCGCCAACGCGCCTGTGAATCCTGTGATTCTTCGTCGCTGCCGTCCATGAGCAACGGTGACTGCTTACTATCAGACAGGCCACGTATGCGTGTTTGCCACCGTTGTAGAATAATTGATAAATACCTGTACAAATGATTTATATTCTACTAGCTTCTGCCCCGACTCTGTCCGCGTGGAACTCGTTTTAGCTCCATACAAACTTTCACCCCCCACTTCATTCCCTTTGGGGATGATTTCCGGGATAAAAACTATCCCATGTCCTTCCCCAGGACTCAAACTATCTCTATACCAAATTTCATACAAATAGGTTCAGCGTTTTAAGCGTGAAGAGGTAACAGACAGACAGATGGATATTAGTATGGATAGAAAATCGCCATCGTTACCATGCCCGTGTGCTAAGTTGAGCTCAGTTGCGATAGTTCCGTATCAAACGAATCTCATTCAACAGCTTCAACAGCACCAGCTGTCACTCGAACGTGACGATTCTAGGAATCTGTAGAATCGTCACGTTCGAGTGACAGCTGGTCGGAACTCTATTGTATAATTATTCTTTGTTCTAACATGGTTAACTATACGTTCAATTTACTTTGATGTACAGTCATCGGCATCAATATCTGCCGTAACAAAGCCGGCAAAAATATCTGACACATCCTTATGGCATTAGACATAGAGTCGTGTCAGATATTTGTGCGTGCTATGTTGTGGCAGATGTTATTGCTGGTGACTGTACTTTACAGACGGTTTTTGGCATGCCTGCTTTCTTATTTCTACCTTGTTCCCCAATTAAACTAGGGAGCTGTAGAAGTCGCGAGCATATACATTTATTATTCAAAACACTGAATAGAAAATAAAATCTGTATAATTATTGAACCGAGCTCACAAAATTTCACGAGAATCGGTTGAGAAACGCGTTCTTCGTTTGCTTCGGTCACTCGTCCAATAATGAGTCAATTGTTTGTGATATGTAAGTTTGTAGGTTTGTAACTTTGTATACACAAAAATATTTATCCGCTTTCAAAAATTCTTCCATCAATAGGTTCATCCATATGTCATATTTATATATCATCCTTAATACAAATATAATTGAATTTCGTGATGAAAATAGGCATATATTTTATACTAGCTTCTGCCCGCGACTCCGTCCGCGTGGAACTCGTTTATATCGCAGCTCCATACAAACTTTAACCCCCCCTTCATACCCTTGGGGGGTGATTTCCGGGATAAAAACTATCCTATGTCCTTCCCCAGGGCTCAAACTATGCCTATACCAAATTTCATCCAAATCGGTTCAGCGGTTTAAGCGTGAAGAGGTAACAGACAGACAGACAGACAGACACACTTTCGCATTTATCATATTAGTATGGATAGTATGGATTTAGCTGAGTTAGTTGCTTTCTTTATTTCGGGCGGAGCCGCGCGGGCAGCTAGTCTTCTATCAATACTAATATAATAAACAGGCAATGTCTGTCGAATTTCAGTTAGTATCTTCGTATAAAATGTATATGCTTGTTTGCCACCGTCTTTAACAAGCATAAACAGTTCAGAGAACTATACGGAAAAGTAACGCCAATTTTTTTTTCATACAAAAGGTATTCATGTCACCCATTGCATAATTTCGAATCGATTGCCACTTCATTTATCAAAATCGGTTCAGTATCTTAAACCCTACGGTGGAGTGGAACACACTTAAATACAAACAGACTGCTAACAACTTAGAAAAGTTGAAAAACTCCCGACATTTTCATTTCAAAGTCCAATATCTCAAAAACGGCTGAACAGATTTTCATGAAACATGGCTAAGAACACTCAGGATAAGATTCTATGACACAAAAAAACCGCATTCAAATCGGTCCATCCGTTTGGGAACTACGATACCACAGACAGATACACAGACACATTAAACTTATAACACCCCTCTCTTTGCGTCGGGGGGTTAAAAACATGTCCCTTCCTTTCGGCTCTGCCGTAGTAGGACAAAAAAGGCAGGTTATGAGTCGCAGCCGCCTCGACAGTTGAGTTGACTCACCGTTACCATAATTGATGCACTCAACAAATCGCCTGCACCTTGTTGACGTTCGCGTAACGTTGGTGGGACGAACTGACGTCATTCACACTTAGTTAGCAATTACTAATGGCTACCATGCATTGAGGTTTCAATCAGATGATACGGGCCTCCTGCCTACGCTATGATATGCATAATATGTTATTTTTACGAATGTTAAAGATGGAAATCATATATTTTCTGTAAAATAACTACAACTTGGAAAAGTTGAGAAACCCCCGACATTTTCAATTCAAAGTCCAATATCTCAAAAACGGCTGAACAGATTTTCATGAAACATGGCTAAGAAAGAACACTCGGGATAAAATTATCTGACACAAAAAAAACACCAAAATCGGTTCATCCATTTGCTGGGAGCCACGATACCACAGACAGATACACAGATACACAGACAGACACGTTAAACTTATAACACCGCTCTCCTTGCGTCGGGGGTTAAAAATATATAAACCAGCCTGTATGCCTCCCACTGCGGGGCACAGGCCTCCTCTCATGGATGAGGGGGAACGGACAGTAGGTAGTCCCCCCCCACGGCCCAGTGCGGGACTTCACATACACCTTTTAATTTCTTCAAGGAGAAATTAATCGTACTAGCGTTCGCTCGCGAATTTGTCTGCTTGGACCCGAGATAAAAAATATCCTATATTTTAATCCAGGGTATAAACTATCTTCTTGCAAAATTTCATCCAATTCGGTTGAGCCGTTAAGGCGTGATTGAGTAACAAACATCCAAACTTCGCCAAATTTCGCCGGACGGAGGTGCGGTGCAGTGTGCCGTACCATACGGAATTTATATACAAACTGAGGTACTTGCATACAACGAGAAATGCACCTCCGCCCGGAGATGCGGCGCAGTGTCCACCACATCCACCTTACAGAGTTGGCCGAATTGCATCACAAAAGTCCATTCAAAAAGCTACTTTGCCGTCCAAGGTAGAAGGTTTCAATTCCAATGTCAGTTTTATAATAAGTCTGCCACATTTATTAATCTCAACCGTACCTTGCTGCTATACAGTGGCTTTTTCCACATAAATGTACATACATGGATAACATGAGTTATGTAATACGCTTACATAAATGTTTTTTAATTGATGCGGGCTGAGAATCAGAATGACGAGGATATTCAAGTCTTTTAAAACTGTAGGTAATGTCTGTGGTGAAATCAGCACGACAATTTGAGAGAGACAAACATTACCTCATTAGCTGTATAAGGAGAACCGATGTCTCCCGTGGGCCGGGGTCACTGACCAGACTGGATTAATTCAAAACGAGGACTTCCGAATATGTCGACGAGAACAAACTAAACTGTAGAATAGATTAGGTTTATGATTGTCTGTGATCCTGTCGGATCAGTGACGTGCTGCGACGTGACCCTGTTGAGACTAGAATAAATGGTTCAGTCCATAAAGATAGCGTAGATTATAGTTAAGTTTCGTTATACATGAAACTTAACAAACCTCTGTTTAGTAAAATGTTTTTAGTATAATTTAACGTCATTTTAGCTAAGACAGGATTAATGGCCGTTTATGAATAAGGACAATAGTGTTTTAATTATATTCTTGCAATCAATTGTTCTGTTTTCAGCCTAAACAATCTCATTCTCAACCTTGTTGAGTCAGTAAGACGGACTTGTCGTTGAAGCGGAGAAGTCGTGACTAGTTTGCTCCGAGCTGTCACGTTGCCGTCGCCGGAAATGCATTATTCGCGGGCTAAAGCTGCTTTTCCACCGGCGATTAAAACAATCTGCGATAAAAGAATGACGACAATATAATATTAAGGAGCGACCACACCGGTGCGTAACGCTGCGTATACGCGTTGACGTGTCGTATGCGTCACGTATTCTTCATACATTTTGCTGCGTTTACGGTGCGTTAGCGTATTTTGAGCAGCGGTGTGGTCGTTCCTTTATAGTAAAAATACCGTACTTAAAAATTTAAATGAATTAATTGTTAATGTCAAAGTCAAATGTCAAAATCCTATCAAATCTGACACTTATACACTTCGGGTCTAAGTTGCATTTCTGAGTTCCATCATCATCATCGTCATATCCACCGAAAGACGTCCACTACTGGCATTGACTTATTATCACTCTAAGAAATCCTAAGACTAAGACTGCTGGACAACGGCCTCCCCCAAAGAGTGCCACTACGACCGGTCCTGCGCGACCCGCATCCAAGGGACTCCCGTGAACCTTAGCCGATTCCGAGTTTGTGCGATAGAAAAACATTACACACTACTTAATTAATGTATATGTTTATTTTGTGACAGGTCTGGGCGCGGCGCAGCTCGCGCTGGCGGGCAGTATGGAACAGTTCGAGTTCGCCTGCATCGGAGCCTCCATGACTGAAGACGAGCGGGTCATCTCAGACTCGCTGCACCACTTCGCCAAGCTCATGAGGACCATAGAGGATGAGCGGGATCGCATGGTTAGTACATGGTTGGTTTTAGTGCTTAAGGGGCTACTAGCTCCCACAATAACCTTCGATCTGTAACTGTCAGTTTTGTATGGCTTATCGTATTAACAACAACGTGATTTACCGAAATAGTATCCCATATTTACATCAACACTCACAGTTTTCGGGATACATGGCACCAAACGTTTTTTGGACGTAACTTTTGTGAAAATGAGTTGAAAATAAAAATCTCTCGTGGGTTTTTAGAGACGTCAATAAGGAACAGTTATATGTAGATTTCATATATAAAAGTGCATAAACAACACATTAATATCGAAAACAGAGCTTTTTTGGACCATGTTTGAATAAATCATAAAAAAATAAATATTAATTATTTTCCAAAAAACTCTCGTGCAAATGTAGATAAAGGATTGAAGAAGCGATAAGTGTTTGTGCCATAAATATATCTATAGTTTTGACGGGGAAATATCAACTCAAAACTCGTCTAAAGTAACCAAAAAGTGCGTGGAGCCCCTTAAAGGGGCGGGCGGCCGGGAACGACCGCCAGAGGTGGTGCTCACGAGGACCACTGAGAATGAGCGGGATCGCATGATAAATACACTACATAAGACCTTAAAGATCTATCACCATCACGGCCGGCTTTACTACTTTAGGGGACGATCGGTTATATCATTATTAAATCACGCATCGTAAACTATGCAGGTTTGTATTTAACGGGCCCTTTCTTTTTCATTTGCGACGTAGAATAGTACTGTTGTCACAATAATTCACAGGATCCATTTCCGCACATAGAAATCTCAAAACATTCCCATTTCAGTCGGTGTAGACATGTGAACAATAGGTGATAAGCCAACACCGAATGTGTACGGTATTTCTGCATTTGGTCACAGCAACGATCTATTCTACTCGGTCCAGTAGGTCACCGTTTTCCCTTTCTCGCGACGATGTGTCGCGCGTTATGAGCTTATGAGCGTGTAGACTGGGGAGTAAACACCGGAGATTGCTACCGCCGTTACTGAGAAACAAGGGCGCGGCGAGTCACATCGTTAATACTATGTACTCGGAATACCAATAATTACACGGTTCAACTCACGTATTAAATGTCACTACGGGCGACATGTTTCGCACTCTTCGGAAGTTCTCCTTCAGGATGAGTGTTTTCAGGATTCATGTGTGTGGCGTTCGGAACGGGCGCGGGCAGTGATTCAAGCACTACAATTCAATTGTAATTATTAGTATTATTTCAACGTGTCTCACGAAAGTTTAAATTCGATATGTACTCGTATTTTTAAATGGCGTATAACACAACAGAGGGCATTTGTTTACCTTATATCTATGGATCCGGGATACTTGGCTAGTTTTGATAGTGATATAACCCTGGTTGTCATATCGGCTGTATACATTAACTGGTTATTTAACCAGTTGATGCGACAGCCACGCCAATCCTAATGCTATACCGAAGGTAAACTCTATACAATATGTGCCCATCCCATGACTGGTGTTGTCAATATGATGTTTTCACTTGTGCAGTATTACTGGCGACGCTCAAGCGAACCAGTCTATAATGTCTCCCATTATTCAATACGCATTATCTGTTACGAATCAAGGTGTTATACTTACATTAAAGGGCAATGCGTTTTGTGTATAGCCTGAATAGCCGGTGTGGCCTAAGTAAAGTCAGCTCTAAAAGTTGCTGCGCGGACCAAGTGCTCAAAAAAGTAAACACGACTCTAATTTTATTCATTTTATTTATTTATTAGGTACACTTTACAGACATCATACATTATGAATTGATGAGATACAATGGTTCTTTATGAATAGCTTATAGACTAGCATGACATCCAAGGCAAGTGCACACAGCATGATCAGCAAGTTAGCGCGTATGCAAGCAACAGCGACGAATCTGCATTGAATATTAATATCATACGCAGTAAGTATAAATCACAAAAACAAGTCCAAAATGTTAAAAACGTCTGAAACGAACTTAAGCAAATCTAAAACAAAAGTTAGAATAACAACTTAGTATTATTCAGGGTGAGTAGAGAAGAGGACGTCCGTTAAGGACTTTATGAATTTAGTAATGCGTGGATCAAATATATCAATTAGGTCTGTATTATTATTAGCAGCCAAGTCGTTGTACTGACGACACATCCTTGTGACTGGATTATAGAAAGATGTGTTGTTTCTGTATACTCTCAGGGAAAAAACTTTGCAAGCGCGACCTCTGAAACGGGGCGTGTTAAAGGTTAAGGCTGAAAGCAGACTAGTTGAATCGATGTTAGAATGCAAAATTTTATGTAAGTATAAAAAGTCGTACATTTTGCGGCGGGCTTCCAGTGTAGGAATACCAAATTTTTTCAGCCTACTAAAGTATGACTTATATGTTCGTCCGAGGTTATACCTGAGTACTAGAATCTTCAAGAAATATTTCTGTACTCGTTCTATACTGTTGGTCTAATGTCAAGAGAATAGGGACTCTAGATCATTTAGAACATGTTATTTTGCGCGGCTTCTATTGCTGCCGACTGTACACACTTGCTTGGCCATTGGTGAGTGGAATTCCGTGAGGCTTGCGCGCGCGCACGTAGCCAGTTGGAATAGAAATGCATTGTGTCGCGTCCTCGTGTCAAGGCCGCGCCGCGCCTGCGCGCCGGGAACACAGATCGCGATCTAAGAGCCTTACCACACTTGCGATTTCCAAGCGTATTTTGTATGAAGGCGATCACGCAGCGTGTTCGCCGCGTCTGATAATTGTATAGAAAACACGCTCGCAAATCGCAAGTGTGATAAGGCTCTTAGGGCTTATTTACTTTGGTCGTTATATCTTTCATCCCGCGTGCGGGGAGATCGTGTCATTATCTTTTTTCCCCTTTCACAAAAACAGTATGCGAGATGCGGGCTCTAAATACCAGTGCAAATAAGGACCTATTTACATTTTGATTAGAGATTTGTGCGCTTCGATACAATTTCTACTCGCTTTTGCAAGTTTCTGAACAAATTGGGCTTATTGCACACGTCAGCCACCTGAATCAGGCTTCCTGACATTGTTTTGGGATTCGTTTAATTTACTCGAAAGCGGCATTAAGTGCCTGTTGTCGAATACTCATATTTGTGATTCCTTGTCGTTTACACATTGCTCGAATATGACAATAAGTGCTAACACCAAAAAGAAATTGACGTTAGAACCTGGCGGCGGTTCATCATTATTTTCCATACAAATATATTTTACTATCGTATTGGCGTTATTACAAGACAGTGTAATATTTGTTACTAGCTTAACACCCCGTGATAAAAAGTATTCTATATTTTAATCCATGTTATAAACTATCTTCGTGCAAAATTTCATCCAAATCGGTTGAGCCGTTTAAGCGTCATTGAGTAACAAACATCTAAACATCCAAACTTTCGCATTTATAATATTAGTAGGTATATATATATAATATTGCTCGATTTAAACATGTTACTGAATTGCAAGTGAGCACCAAACTACGTAGGTCTGGAGATTAGAGTTCTGTTTAACTTCCTATAGGGACTTCTAAATATGGATGATAATCGCAAGTTCACTAATGAGTCTAATGACCACGTGATGTCAACCTAGATAGATAACGATGTTTACACCTGCATACTCCAAAACACGGCCTAGATAAAGTATCTACTCAGCACTGGCTCCAGTACGGTTTCCTTAACGAGCGATTGGACAGCTCACGAAATTAACACTATCGGAAATATCGGAATGGCCCACATGCGAACGGCGACAGTTTACCTATATATTTTCCGCACCTTAATCTTTTGTAATAGGACGAAATATAAATGCAGTTTGTCGTCGAATGTACAAAGGATCTTGCCCAGTAGTAGACTTTACGCCATTAACATAGGGGTTAGGAATATCTTTCGTCTCCAACTCTATCGCACTGGTATCGAGCGACAGAGACATGCAAACTGCGACGGCGCGCGAGCTCTCTCGATTTTTCTCGCACTATCCGTCTCTCACTTATTAGACCACTTAGAACAAGAGGTATAGTGCGATAAAAATCGAGAGTATGTCGGGGCCGTCGTGTGCTAGACGTGCAGGCAGGTTCGGGCGTTCGCGGTAGTAGCAATAGTCCCTGAAAACCGTAACTGACTTCGATGGTACCACTAACACACTTAACTGACCACCTGTCTACCTTATTCACATGGCTATAAGGTTGACAGATGGTCAGTTACGTGTGTCTTCGATGGTACTTATTACGTCAGAACGGGAACTCAATTTACAATTTGCCGTTCATAGCACGGTCTGCAAGCAATGTCACTGCTGTAGCTATCATGTATTCCTACATATGTATAATTTTACTTGGTTATCATATATGTATATCTCCTGCGATAACTATGTGTCTTTGTTGTATGTGAACGTGATTATTATATCGCATGTGCGACTCATTGGCCACAATGAGAATATTAGTAATAAAGAGTTTCATAATCCTGTATTTTAACTCTTAACTGAAAAGGCACAAAATAATATTGATTCAAATCGTTCTTAGTCTCCTTAGGAATAAATTGTGCCTTAAAAGTTGAGCTGTCAAGTCTAAGGGTGAATCTTTAGCTTTGTTGGCGCCGATGCCGGTGGTAATGTAGCTCGACTCGACGACTTTTAAATAAAACTTCGATGAAAAGTTGACTGTATTATAATTTCCCAAAAGTCTATGGTGGATACAAAAATAGTTTGACCGAAAGACACATGTACAGAAGTGGTGTTATATGGTATCGTATATGAAAGGTAAGTGACTAGCAAGATTTGATTTACTTGAGTTAACGAATTTAGATAGGGATAAAACTTGGGTATGTGTATCGCTTCTATTGGTGCTTTCAAAAGCCCCTCTCATGCTGACCGTGCCCGACGGGCGCGTTTTGTTACTGCATTATGAAGTATTACTTAAGGGGCTCCCATACGCCAATGACCTTCGATCTGAATCCCTTAGTTTTCTAATGTTTTTTGTAGCTTATTATATTAACAACAACGGCTTTAAGCAATATAGTATCCCATATTTACTTCAAACTTCATTGTTTTCGAGATATTTGGCATCAAAGTTGAACAATTTTAGGCCAAAAAACTGGTTTTCTGGCCATAACTTTTGTGTTAATTGGTTTAAAATTAAAACCCTCTGCCAGTTTTTAGAGACGTCATAGACGAACCCAAATTTGTAGATTTCGTATATGTTAGATCTTTCACGTCAATAGAGATGCGAAATAAGTGTTTTTTTAGACAATGTTTAAAAAAATCATACAAAATTAAGTATTAATTTGTTTCAAAATCCGGTCTGTCAAAATGGAGATAAAAGATTGAAGAACCGATAGCCGTTTGATTTATGATTCTATCTGTAGTGCAAAAGTAGTGGATACGATTCAAAACTTGTCAAAAATCGATGAAAACCTCGGGTAGCCCCTTAAGTATACAATAAAAACGGTTGCGTTCGCAACAAGCTTGCATATGCATTTTGAAGGTTCCACAGCCTTATATATAGCAGGTTTGCCCTCTTGCCGCTTCGATTAAACTCAGCTCTCGCACACCTCCGAGGTGCAACTCATCCCCATACATATCGCACTATCGACAACACAGCTATCTGACCATCCGTGCACTTTAGGTGCATTGTAATAAGGTTCTATATAAATACAGGATGGTCAGTTAACTGTGTTGGCGTTTGTACCACCACGGCCGGCGTTGTACCACGACGAGTACAAGACACGTAAACATGACCATCCAAACCAGACCAAAAAACTCGTGCCATAAATGCGGTAGAACGGACACCGCCCGGAGAATAATTGGTTATGTGAGACAGAGGACCTTTTATTACTATTCTTTATTCTGTGCTTACGGCTCGGATTAGCTTTAGACCAAACAAAAGATTTAATATTTTTCCGATATATTGATACTCCTTGGGGTTCCCTCGCTAGACGGATGATTCAACACTGATTATTGTAATGAGTGCGTTATCAACCGGTCGCCATAACGTAATCGCCGCGGACCACTCTCACTTTCCGTACGAGCGGTCAGCGACCACCGGCCCGCCGCGACCCCACTAACATAACACACGCTAGTCCCGCTACCCGGGGTAATTCGGACTATTATGAGATAGGTACTAGCTTCCGCCCGCGGCTTCGTCTGAGTGGACCCGGGATAAAAACACACGCAACGCTTTTTGTAACAGCTTCTGTACTCGCACAATTTGACAATAAATGATTTCTGATCCTGTATTTTATAATCCAAGCTATAAACTATCTTTGTGCAAAATTTCATCCAAATCGGTTTAGCCGTTTAAGCGTGATTAAGTAAGAAGAGTGTGGGCAGGGCACATTGCACGTAGAACCGATGGCCGTTGGGTCGGAAAGGTTCTCGAGTGGCGACCACGTACCGGAAGGCGCTGCAAGGTGGACTGATGACCTGGTAAAGGTCGCGGGAGTCCGCTGGATGCAGGTGGCGCAGGACTGGTCATTGTAGCACTCTTTGGGGGAGGCCTATGTCCAGCAGTGGACGTCTTTCGGCTGATATGATGATGATGATGATGATGAAGGTTTCTTACTTCATCATCATCCATACATCTAAACATTAAAACATCCAAACTTTCGCATTTATAATATTAGTAGAATTGTAATAATAATGTGTATATCACGTTAAACTTCGTCTCCAAAGGTCCTCTACGTGTTGGATCTATATCCCCTCGCACGCCTTCCAAATGACCGGGCTTTGTCCCGTGAATTTAAACCGGATATAATTAGTAGGAATGAAATTTCACTCAGTAGTTTAGATTCTGATTTAATGCGAGATTCGTAGATAGTGTAGATATAAGAGAGTAGGACACAGCGGAATATCAATTCGCTCATATTTGGAGCGGCCCAACTTGAGTTCCTGGTGGTGAGGTGGGTGAGTAGAGTCACCAGAGTTCCCGAGTGTGTCCCGATATGCGCTGGTTTGAGTTGAGAGTGAGCGACACCTGCATTTGTCTCAAACTGTCAATACAACGAATCCTGAAATCATTAAAGGGTGCCGAGCCTTGTGATTCTCCCGGACTTGCAAACGTATATACGGTGTGTTTCATGAGGCAGGACAAGGCTGTGTGCAACCGTTGTAGTCTGTAAAATCAACGTTTACGCCTGGTTTTTTAGGAGAACATATATATTCTCAGCACAGTACATCCTCGGGAGCTCCGGCGTTGCACATCACATAGCTACAGAGCAAGTACCTATTATAGTGAAATTGTAATGTGAAGTGCTAGTGTCAGATTGACCTCCAGTTTATTGTGTTTACCTTCGAGTCCGGAAGCGAAGCAGCGGTCCCGTTACAAGGATGTGGTCTGCCCACTCCTTACGTCACATGTGCCCGTGTCGCGCGTTGCGTAATCAACGAAAGTTATTGCGTTTATTACGAACGTGTGCGGTTTTGTTTTAAACGTTTAAAAGGCTACCTCATTTACACTGGTCGATAACTGGGTCGGTAAACTTTGTAAAATGCTACGTTACTGTATGGAATTGATCGATATGCTAATATAGGTATTTGCAGTCTATCAAGCTGCTAAGTCGTTCTCGTTATGCGCAGGGGAGTCCCCTGCACGCGTATGATATTTATAAAACTACATAATTGGTCGTACGATGCGTTGGCATTCGAGACGAGAACCTCTTGCAGTTTACAGTCGTTCTATTTCTTCTAAAGTAAACGTTTCCCTAAATGCGGGGTGATGCGGCCTTCTTAAGAAAACTGTGGCTCTCTGAATGAATTACCAATATTTTATCGAAAGAACCGTGAATATACCAGTAGCGGTATTAGAAGCAGTAGCAACCACCGCCTCATTTAAGAGCCTTAGCGTTTTAAAAACGATCATCTGGCGTATCCCCTTAACTTAACTAGCGTTATAAATCTGCCGCGCCCCGCGAGCGGGCGCACATTCGACCAATTTAAATGCATTATTAATGATCCTCCCACAAAAATGCTTTTTTTGGGCGTGATAATAATACATATACGTTATAGTCCGAATGAACGAGCTTCTTGTTCTTCGCCGGGTCCGTGCCCGATGCGCTAATGTTTTCGTTCTAACATCTAATTTGTTCTTGTTATCCATCCGTCAAGGAAAACAAATGTCGTTAGAACAGGTCTCAGGTTTCACAAAACATGGTCTTTGCCCCATACAATTTGACAATAGATATTTGTCTAAAGTGGATCATACCAGAAATACCAGAATGCTTTGTTTGCAGTTAACGCCGCGGCAGAGGCCAGGCGATAGCCTGGACAATAATTTGTTATGACTGATGCGTACGAGGGGCGGCTGAAAAGTAATCTCCTTGGTTAAAAACATATGCGAAAATGATACTGGCTGAAATGCATTCTTGTTCTTTGGTTATTCTTTTTTTGAATTATTTGACGTTCATTTGTTTTTTCCGTTCCATTTTTCTACAATTCTCGAATGTTTGCGACATATCGGTTGAAAAAATGAATATCGCTAAAATTGAACATCGTGCAGTGATTAAATTTCTAACAAAAGAAGGAAATACTCCCTCACAGATCCGAGAACGTATGATGTGTGTGTTCGGTAGTTCGTGCCCTTCCGAATTTACTATAAAGTTTTGGTCTAAACAATTTAAACTCGGTCGTGAGAGCTTGGAAGATGACGCTCGTAGTGGAAGGCCGGTTTCTGCCGTTACAAACGAAAATGTAGCCAAAGTTAAAAAAATAATTTTAGAAGACCGACGAGTGAAGCAGTGGGAGATTGCTAGAGATGTGGGCATCAGTAAAGAAAGAGTCAATGAGATAATTCATGTGCATCTGAATATGTCCAAGGTGAGTGCACGTTGGGTCCCCAGAATGTTAACGGCGTTTGACAAGGACCGACGTGTCAAATGTTGTGAGGAGTTTTTGGAAATGAGTCGAGGTAATGAGGAAGAAATTGTTTCTAAAATGGTGACGTGTGATGAGACCTGGATTCGACAGTGGGACCCCGAAAGCAAACAAGAGTCTTTGCAGTGGAAATTCAAGGATGAGAAGCCTCCTCGGAAGTTTAAGGTCAGGCCGTCGGCAGGCAAACTTATGGCTACCGTATTTTGGATACAGAAGGAATTTTACTAATAGATTATTTACCAAAAAAAAGGACAATGAATGCTGAATATTATTCCAGCTTACTGCATCAGTTACGAGACGCGATAAAAGAAAAGAGGAGGGGTAAACTTAGCAAAGGGATCCTGATTTTACACGATAATGCACCTGTGCATACCGCCCGCACAACAATGCTTACCATGAAGGAATTAGGGTTCGATGCCGTTAACCATCCACCTTACAGTCCAGACCTAGCCCCATGCGACTATTTTTTATTTAGACACCTCAAAAAAGATCTCCGAGGAAGACGATTTCTGACCGATGACGAAATGAAGGCTGCAGTTAGTGACTTTTTTGACGAGAAACCGAAAGATTTTTTTTTTCATGGGTTAATGTCAATATTTGACAAATGTAATAAGTGTATTTCACTAGCAGGGGACTATATTGAAAAATAAAAAAAATACATACATGACAGTCTTTTGTTTCATACTTAGGTAGATTTCTTTTCAGCCGTCCCTCGTAGCTTAGAGACTAAAGCAATGTTTTCTTATGTTACTATTTATCCCAAAGAAACATCTCTCTCTTTTCGTATGTTTTTAATTACTATAATCAAAATTTAGGAAGAGCGCCAGTATCTTGTGAGAATGGAACAAAAATCATCTTAAGATAATTCTCTAGAACCAAGAGAAAAAATCTTGACTCTAAATGATTTGATTGCGCTATTCTTATTGATCTCTGATATTTACCTCGAATCAAATAAGCTTTTTTTTCTGTCTAGCTTTGTTTAGGGGCGTTTCTTCGTGTATTGACTGATCTATACTCTCAACAGTAAAATATGTACATCTATACGTGAGCAGAGTACTCGACAGGGTATAATGACAATGACGTCCGTTACGGTATTGTCCGTCGGTGACCGCACATGGCCGCGATGCGTCAGCGGCGCCGGCGCCGATAGTGAGCTATCAACGGGCACCGGTCAACCATGCCATCCGATCACATTCTAATGTTACTTTTTATAGTTTGCCCAACAATGTCTTAGTAGGTAAGTAATATCCTTTAACATTGGACATTGTGACTAGCGCGATCCCCTGGAATTATGAGCTCAAGCTCAACTCAACCCAACTCTCCCGGGGTACAGCAAGGGGAGTAGATACTTTGGCATCTAGGTGATCCCAAGATTTGGCGTTGGCACTAGTTTTACGAAACCGACTGCCATCTGATCTTCATACCCTGAGGGAAAACTACACCTTATTAGGGTAAGACCGGTTTCCTTACGATGCTTTCCTTCACCGAAAAGCCACTCTTAAATATAAAATTTAATGTTTTTTCGTATACTTGTAAAGTTTTTTTTTAAATCCCAGTGGTGCGAGCCGGGGTTTGAACCATCGAGCTCTAGATTGAAAGTAACTTAAGGCTGCGTTGACGTGCTCACTAGCGCCACTGGTAAATAATTGTGATTATATAAATTTAACGATAGATATTAAAAAAGGAGGCCGCTACACACTGTATTTTGTATTTAAGTACCTTGTGAATACATCAAACTAGTTTTTATGTTGCTGGATTCGTCAATCTATGCGTCCAAAGTTAAAACGGCCGTTTTTCTTTTGAGTTCATAGATCGACGAATCCAGCAACATAAAAACTAGTTTGATGTATTCACAAGGTACTTAAATACAAAATACAGTGTGTAGCGGCCTCCTTTTTTAATATCTATCGTTAAATTTATATAATCACAATTATTTACCAGTGGCGCTAGTGAGCACGTCAACGCAGCCTTAATTGTCTTACCGCTCGGCTACAGTAGTTTCAACTGGACACAACTATACTACCCGGTTACAATATCTGTGGACCTGGCGTCGATGACGTCACTTCGGCGCTCTGGTACGGTGCGGGGCGAGCGCGGGTAGGTAAAAGAGAAGGGGGAGGGGCTTCACATTCCAGTGAGGTCCACAGATATTGTAACCGAGTTTTAACTATCTAGATAATAATGTATGTTGCATCAACATGTCCTATAGATATTTCATCTCAGGAGACAATTTGTTAAATTTAAACCTTGATGGTTGATTCTGGTGCTTGCTTCCATATCACCCCGCGTAAATCTCGCTTTAGTCGGCCGTCGAAATGATTTCCTGTAGTATGGAGTATCTGTTTAGTGTGTATATCGGCCTACAAACTATCTCGGCCTCATATCCATAGACCATGGATCAACTGGAACCATTTCAGCACTAAATTGAGAAACTATTCGGCGAGTGTGGTTACTATTACTCGCGTTTGTTTACCCGACTTGTTTACGGAGCGCAGAAAGCTCTCAGACCTATGTAGGTCGTATCGTCGTATGTCCGTGAGCACCATAGACACATTTAGCTCTTTTAGAAGCAGTGAATGTAGGAACTAGATTAACTTTGATATACGCACGAGCTCGCTAAATACCTCGTTTAGTCGCCGTAAACAGCTCCGCTTTGCCAAGTACTGTTTATTGTTTACGTTCACCTTCGGAGCGGATATTCTTTACCTACTTTATACTAGGTATAATTTGTAGAAAAAGGCCAGAATTATCTGCAGATGACGTATGTCCAGCAAGTATCTTGTTGGGTCTTGGATGTAGATAGGTTTAGTGACGCAGGGCACACCGGAATGTCATCTCTCTCATATCTACCTCCACCTTACAGAAGAGTGCAGCCATGGTAACTATGCCTACACTACTTGCTCAGAGCGTGAGCGCGAGCAAAACCATAACCCTGCTTCTACCGCAGTCGGGTAAAAATATGCTAACCCTTTCTCCGGCCCGGTCGGTGGGAAACGTGGCTTTCCGTAGAGGGCCGCCCCAACGCACAATTCTCAAGCCACCTGCACCCAATTCTTAAAATTAATGGATTCGTCTCACATTGTCTCAGTGGGACAACAATTTATAACAATAGCGCGTTATCTAACCAGGGCTCGTGTTCACAATGCTCACCAACCCACCAGTATAAGTCAGACCTACGATTACGCACAGTTGTGTTGCCCTCCCCCGCAACCCTGCAATGCAATAAAACTCGCATGCGAGTCGTTGCACCGTGTAAATGGCCTTTTAAACTGGTCGCTTGAGATGAGGTGAAGCGTTGTTGTGAACAACCCCGGCTCGCACCTGAGCAAACCTTGTGTAGCCTTCATTGTCATTTCATTAACAACCTCAGACTAACCAGACTCCTCTCACTACCGAGCGCGATGGTATACAAATCGCAATACGTGTGACAAAGACAACAAGGCTACATAGCTTTGTTGTCGTTTACAAAGTTCCACCTTTTTGTTTGCCATAATTGGGTTAGTATGAGGTTATGGAAAACAGACCCTTACCCACCCAAATCCGTTCACATGCACAACGTCTAATGTCTATACACTTTACCTACGACTTTATTGAGGTATGTCACGTGAACAACTTAAGTAGATTGTTTATGATAAGCCGTCAGTCCAGTTCCTTTACGCGTGCCATGCGTATAGCGTGTCTAGGAACCCTTGATTTAAGTTAAGATTTAAAAGGATATTAAATTTCTGTACGCCTCCAAAGCACTTTCAATCTACCTGTTACTGTTATCGGACTAGTCTAAAAACCTTCAAATTTAAGCAAAAGAAGGCATAATTGTTTGCACAGTCAACAGAAAGCATCATAGGTATCGTAACGGCTATCACGCTATAAAGGACAAGATATCATCAACAAGATATTATTGAACCAGTGAGCTACGTCTTTGGCCTTGTCGTCACATAAGTACGCGGTAAACACCGTAGGTTGCCGAGCCTTAATGAATATGAGGATTCGTTGTGTCAACAACTAGCAACAAATGGAATGCAGGTCCATCACTATCAACACAGAGCATCGTCTGAAGCAGTGGCGACCTTTCTCACTACCAGGAACACAACACCACATCAACATTCTATCCTGTATTCTACCGCTGATGCAAGTTTAAGCCAGTCTGGTAGAGGATGACTTAAACGGCTTGTCGAATGGCAAGTGAGGTGTCGTTACCTAGATTCCTCTTACACGTGGGAGTGACGTTTTAGTATAGATAAGTAGACTCTTTAAATTCCTTTGGCGTTCAGTGAAATACGCTAAGGCATGCTCGGAGGGAATCGTAATAGCGGCAAGCGAACGCAACCTGTCTACCTTTCCTTCCATTCATAAACCATCTTGTACTCAGACAGCCCAATGCAGTATAACCAGGCCCTTAGCGTCGTAACAACTGCCTAATCGCAGTGAAAACTTATAGTGGTCCTAGAGTACTGTTTAGCGATCGACTTTGTTATTAGCCAAGGGCTCGGCCCACTACGCGCTCAATTATCTCAATCGCATTCATTTGACTAGATTACGAGGCCGATGTAAATGATTAAGTTGTGGGCGATCCTTTCTGCTTGCCCCATTTCGTACGAGAGGCGTTTACGCTGAAAGATTAGTTACTGATACTTTATTGAATGAGCGAACGAAGCGTACGCAGTTCTCCGTTTCAGCTCGGGAAAAAAATCATAAAAATGATTTCATATGTCCGGTGTATGTGCGCTTTTCCCACTACACTACATGACACATTTCTCAACAGCTTCACATGCAATTTGGTGAGCAGGTTTTATAATCAAAATTATATAGAATTTATTTGCCGATACAGTTTTTCGTAATTTAATTTAACTGTTTAATTCTACTGCTTGTACCCACTAGTTGTAATGACATCAAATGGTAAACGTATGGTATACTACAGACGGCTTGTCTTTAGATATGTTTAAGAGATGCGTTGCCATACTTTGAACCGTAATTGTTATGGTGATAACTGATAACGCATTTGGTGCAACGTTAAGTGGAAATGATTACGGTTATAGTATCTTATTGTTTATGTATCTAGTACGTTATAAATAATAGAGTTTTAATAATGAAGTCGTGGTGCAGCTAGACAAAACCTACCCATTGTAGTCACGTGCAGCCTTTATCAAGCTTATAGTGGTAACAATCCCGTTCCTAGAACCTTAGGTGTCGATGGGTCACTGAGAGTCGATCATAAGTCGCCTTTCCTGTGGCCAATTTAAGGGCGTACATACATACATTTAATGTTTTAATATCACTTGAAATGATGTAAGAAGAGACACCAAAATTCTGTTATCTGCGCTACGAAAAAGTTAACTGATTGAACTTTTATATTTTGGGCGCAGATTACTGGGTTTATTGTATAGGTAGGTAATTAATTGTATATACCCAAGGTTCAGAAATGGTCAGAATCTTAAACATACATTCCACACATACAAATAATCACGCCATTTCCCGAAGCGGTAGGCAGGGATCATGTCATTCTTCATATATGCTCGTCGTCTTAGTGACCTGACCTTTCCTTAGGACCTATGTAGTACCTAATTAATCATGTGTCTGTTTATTGACAGCTGGGGCGTGCGCACGAGCAAATCATATCGCCACTGGAGAAATTCCGGAAGGACCACATTGGAGCTGTCAAGGTGAGAACCGCACATATACCTGATATACCGCATTCTTCTTCGTCACACTCTTGATCGAGTCGGTCGTGGTCACATCTGGTCGGTTAGCACAAGACGGCGCGCGAGCTGTCTCGCAGCGAGATAGACTAATCCGTCTCTATTAAATTAGAACACTTAGAAAGGGACGGATAGTATTTCAACGTGCTGCGATGGTGGCAAGTTTCTTAATTCGTCACCACTCCTCCCGTACTGTAGCGTCTTGTACATTCGTGGAGATGACCATTGAATGCAGTTTTAACTTGGTCGGTCATATGGTGACCTGACGCGCCCTCAGCTTTTGCCTCATATACGATAGAGCAATGGCACAGCAGAATGTCATTTCACTCACATGAGTGTGTATATGTGAAGGCAGCCTAACTGGGAAACTACCTCCGTCCTACAGAAGGCCGCAACCATAACACTAAAACTTGCTTTGGTATGCGATGCTCCATGCAGTGTTGCGATCCTCGTGAGTAAGTTCGACAGAGCTCGCGAATATGCGCTGCGGTGAGAGTGATACCTAGATTTTTCTTGACAACACAGTGACACATCGAATCAATAAAGAGTGTGCGACTGGCATGTGAGTCCTCAGGAACTGCAATATCCTTGCAGGGAAGCCGTACGCTTGTTAACTATCATCTTGTTATTATTTATAATAAGTTATAATAAGCGACAAACGACACGCGACCAGCGACACGCGACATGCCCTCACGTGCACATTTCTGGTTTAATGATTGTTATGCGATATTATCGCAAATATGTGTTCAGTCGCGTGAGATAAACTCCGACACGGCAAGCGCAACTCGTGTTTTATAACGTCGACCTGTAAAATGGTCTAGAACGAAATGCACATATCTACGAGCCTATTGTACTATCATCATCATCACATCAGCCGAAAGACGTCCACAGCTGGACATGGGCCTCCCCCAAAGGCACTGTAATATAATGTTGTATAATATACTTTAAAAAACTAAGTTTAAACCGACTTCAATTCAGTATTTCGCCTAGGAACATATATAAACATGTCCTTTCCACTTTGCCGCATGAACTGCTTTCCGAAAGCAAATACGTTGATTGTTGCAGAAAGAACCCAGTTCGCTATATATGTAGGCCGATAATATGTGAGGAGTTCCGTCGATTCCTCAAGGGTCTCATAATCACCTTTGGCACTTCATTCGTTGCTATTTAAACGGAATCATATCAGAATTTGTGACGTACTTTACAGCATTGAGGAGTTCCATTAGTCATCTGTGGTCTTCATTAGAGTTTTAATAGACAATAACGAAATCACTACACGCGTGTCACATAAAACTGAGGAGTTCCCTCACATCCTCTTGGATCCCATCACGCAACGGCATTTTGAAAACAATGTGACCAATCTGGGAGCATCTTCAATAATCGCTTTCAAATAAATAAAGAATTGTACGAATCGGTTCATAAATGACGGAGTTCTCCTTTTTTTTAAGTCGGTTAAAAAGGGCTATTTTCTACGTATAGGTAATAGCATCCAAACGCTCCGTCTACGTTACAGGCCGTCGCTACTGTCAATAAATACAATTATTGACGCATGAAATTATATGACCGAAAGCAAAGTTTAAGGATTTTTGATCTCTATTTCGATTGGGCAAAGGTTGAAGACGGACCAACCCCTTTTCACGACTGCACGGTCAATGCAAAAAATATCCAAATCGTTACGTGACATACAAAGTACGTGGCGGTACAAACAGTAACACGTTGCTTTGGACATTAATTAGGCGTTATCTCGTTGTCGTAAGGTCCACGATTGAACAGTTACTTGTGTCGTTGCATATGCGCAGACGTCGCTACATGCTACATGCGTAAGCGCATCTGCGTCCGCCCGAGACGTGCGCGCGCATACCGGCTTGATTAGGACACGCTAGTGCCGGAAGCACTGAACAGATGATAATATTGTGTCAATAAAAGTTGCGTGGGTAATAATAAGTGACGACTTAAGGCATATCTGCAATAGGTAACAATAAAGAGGTAAAGTTTGCTTTGTGACCTTTTATCAATTGGGGCGGAAAGGTTCTCGAGTGGCGACCACCTACCGGAAGGCGCAACGTGGGAGGACCGGACCTGGTAAAGGTCGCGGGAGTCCGCTGGATGCGGGTGGCGCAGGACTGGTCAATATGACACTCTTTGGGGGCGGCCTATGTCCAGCATCCTCTTTCGCCTGATATGATTAGATTAGATTAGATTAGATTATTTATTTCATGATAAAAAATTACATTACAGATTTGCATACATGTCAAAAAAATAAGAATTATTATCATGATCGTCAAAAACAGAGAAATATTAATTGAATGTCAACAAATGTAAGAACACAATAACAAGGAAATAGAAGAAACAAACAAAAGCAAAGAACACAAATATATCAACCTCTAGGTATCGTCATTTTTTACAATATTTAAATACGTGACACAATACATTTAAAGTCAAATCATAATCATACAAATTTAAATAGGTCATAATAATAATTTTACATGTCAAGTCCAGACTCATATACTCATATATCACACACTACTCGTATATGATGATGATGATAGATTCTAACCTTCGGGATGGACATAGCCTATATTTTACCCCGCGGTTTCGGTTATGGTTCGGCTTTAGTCAGCTAGTTTACAATGAATGTTCCAGAAAAAGGCGCTTAACAATATCTGAGCGTTCTGATCTGACACATTGTATAATATTATGTGGTCGCTAAAGCTGGGTCGATATGTATTTTAGAGAACTCTATCGGATATTAAAGCAGATGACTTGCAACGAATATATTTACAGGATGGTCCAAGCAGTGTGGTCAATAAATATTTTTTGGATTCTTCCCAACCCTATGTGGAAAATACCCGAAAATAAGAATGTTGCAACAATTTTGATTAAAAGTGAATCAATTACGTTTCATCGAGCTAGAGTTCAATTTTCAGCTTGCAGTAATGATAGGAAGTTAATTGCTGTGCTTGTGAAAGAGCAATTTATGAAGATTTTTTCAGTAAAACAAAACACAAAAAACACATCAGTTTTTTTTTAGGCCATACTACCGAAATTTCCTATGAAATTATAAAAAAATCACAACTTGAAAACTACAATAAATCGCGGAACATACATGGGGTATTTTCGAGTATCCCTGGGTGGGCGGAATCCAAAAAATATTTATTGACGTCGCTCTCTGGACCACCCAGTATCTATACAAAGTTACGGCTTATGTATGTGTAAATCGTTTTATTTAGCTCTACTCTTACAGGAAGATGCTGAAACTCTATCTAGTTTTTAAGACCTCGTGGAGATAGTATAGGTACAAATGAAATGCATTGAAATTGAAAAGAAATATGAAGCTATCTGTATTGGAAAGGTATATGTGTTGAACTTGAGCTTTATTTCAAAGCAGTCCCCTACGCCTGCGACATCAGCCTCCAGAGGATATTCGGTTATAAATAGGTCGGAGACAGCATCCGTTTATTTATTTATTTATTTATTTATTAGGTACACTTTACAGATATCATACATTATGAGATACAATGGTTCTTTATGAATAGCTTATAGACTAGCATGACATCCAAGGCAAGTGCACACAGCATGATCAGCAAGTTAGCGCGTATGCAAGCAACAGCGACGAATCTGCATTGAATATTAATATCATATGCAGTAAGTATAAATCACAAAAACAAGTCCAAAATGTTAAAAACGTCTGTAACGAACTTAAGCAAATCTAAAACAAAAGTTAGAGTAACAACTTAGTATTATTCAGGGTGAGTAGAGAAGAGGACGTCCGTTAAGGACTTTTTGAATTTAGTAATGCGTGGATCAAATATATCAATTAGGTCAGTATTATTATTAGCAGCCAAGTCGTTGTACTGACGACACATCCTTGTGACTGGATTATAGAAAGATGTGTTGTTTCTGTATACTCTCAGGGAAAAAACTTTGCAAGCGCGACCTCTGAAACGGGGCGTGTTAAGAGGGGGCGTATCGCCAGGGAAAAATCAGAAATCACCCGCGCGCCCCGTACCTGCCGCGCTGATGCGTCTATTGCTGCCCCGCTCCTTCTCGCATAGTATATGCCCCGACAGTCAGATGAAACATGATGAATACCTATAGATAATTATAATAAGTGGAAAGAAAGACAAAATCTGTAAGTACCTATATTTGAAGATATAATTTTCGCTAGTAGCTAAGTCAGTTTCGAGAGCTATAACTGAAATATGACCTTCCGTTTTTTTACTAAATCACGTAAGGGTTGTAATTTAGCATAATAATGTCTCGTAAAAGGCTAAAGCAAAAAAACAGCTATAATCGAATTTAAACTTTTGTGAGACATCTAAAATACTACTAATAAATCCACGGTTAAAAAAATAACGTAAATGTCACGGCAGGCGACATGTTTCGAACTCTTCGGGAGTTCTTCTTCAAAAAAAACATCGAAAACACTAATCCTGAAGAAGAACTCCAGAAGAGTTCGAAACATGTCGCCTGTCGCGTCATTTAATACGTGAATTTATTAATAGCATTAAAAAAAAACTGTAATTTATTATGAAAACTTCGATCATGTTTATGAAAGCCAGATTTTCAGGCCACTGTGTGGCGGCCAAATTTTTCAATTCTGACCCCGTGTCATGGTCGGCCTTATCACGCGATAAGTGACAGGATAGAGCGTCCGTCACTGGCTGACACCGTTTGATAGAACGAGACGATGCCCCTATCTTGTCACTTATCGAGTGATAAGGCCGACCATGATACGGGGTCTGATCTCGGATTCGTACTTGGAGACAATGGAGACGCTTTGGCCCTTTAGTTATCAATTTTGAACTACTCGTATTAAAGAAAAACTGCAAAATTGTGTTCACTTTTTTTAATATAAAAATGTCCAACTTCGCAGGCAATAATTCGGGTGCAGACTCGAAAATTATTATTACTCCAAAAGAAAGAAGGCAAAAAAATATGCATAGTGATGAAAATCCCATTCAGATATCTCAAAGAATTACGAAGCTACAACCGTTTTAATATTGCTTGTTAGAGAGAGAAAACGCAAACGGTGTGTGACGTCACATTACAGGATGCTGCCGGCAGGCCGCGTCGACGGCGTCGCCGACCACGATGCACGCGGCACGTTGCCGTCTTCTGTGACGTCACATTCTTCCAGCGTCATCGTTTCATATGAAGTTGCGTTTTGCGAAAAAGGGACAGAACACATCCCTTCTTAAAACTTTGGACACTTATAACTCCGTGATTATTTAACCTGTTGCGTTGATTTTTTCTCCATTTGACAATTTTTTTTATCCTTCTTCGAGAAAATATCACATTATTTTATTTAGTGTCTACGCCCCTATTGTTGGAATCTAAAAGCGTCACCCGTGATGACTTTAAAGAAAAAAAATGTCAATAATTACACGGTTCACTCACGTATTAAACGTCACTACGGGCGACATGTTTCGAACTCTTCGGGAGTTCTTATTCAGGATTGAGTGTTTTCGCGGCGGTGTCGCTTGAATCACGACAAGATTCAAGCGACACCGCCGCGAAAACACTCACTTTATAGAGTACAAATTACTTTAATTACCCAAGGAATACCACTACCTACATTTTGTTGCTTAAAAAACCACCGGAGCTATAACTGAAATATGGCCTTCCGTTTTTTTACTAAATCACGTAAGGGTTGTGAGCTAGCATAATAATGGCTAGTAAAAGCCTAAAGCAAAAAAAAGCTATAATCGAATTTAAACTTTTGTGAGACATGTCTAAAATACTACTAATAAATCCACGGTTAAATTCACGCATTAAATGTCACAACAGGCGGCATGTTTCGAACTTTTCGGGAGTTCTTCTTCAAAACAAACATCGAAAACACTCATCCTGAAGAAGAACTCCCGAAGTGTTCAAAACATGTCGCCTGTCGTGTCGTTTAATACGTGAATTTAACCGTGAATTTATTAGTAGCATTAAAAAAAAACTATAATATATTATGAAAACTTCGATCATGTCTATGAAAGTCAGATTTTCAGGCCACTACTGTGTGGCGGCCAAATTTTTCAATTCTGATCTCGGATTCGTACTTGGAGACAATGGAGACGCTTTGGCCCTTTAGTTATCAATTTTGAACATATTAAAGAAAAAGTGCATAATTATGTTCACTTTTTTAATATCAAAATGTCCAAGTTCGCAGGCAATAATTGTTGGAATCTGCACTCTCGATAACCCTAAAAGCGACACCCGTGATGACTTTAAAGAAAAACAATGTCAATAATGTCACTACGGGCGACATGTTCCGAACTCTTCGGAAGTTCTTCTTCAGGATGAGTGTTTTCGCGGCGGTGTCGCTTGAATCACGACAAGATTCAAGCGACACCGCCGCGAAAACTCTCATCCTTAAGAAGAATTCCCGAAGAGTTCGAAACATGTCGCCCGTAGTGACATTTAATACGTGAGTTGAACCTTGTAATTATTAGTACTGTTTCAACACGTCTCACGAAAGTTTAAATTCGAAAAGCAATGTCCGCCATCTTGGAATTCAAAATGGACATAATTTCTAGAATCTTCACCCTCGAGAAGCCTGCCAATGTATGTTGTTCTTTAAAAAAACGCGCATATTATTATTAATTTACAACGAATGTTTCAAAAATTTTAAATAATGCGACCACTTTTTGAAATATTTCTGACTATGAATTCGTATTTAGACCTCTCAGACATCGATTTTGACCATAACCGGATTTATTCTCAACTAGCGATCCGCTCCGGCTTCGCACGGATACTATATTATACATATAAACCTTCTTCTTGAATCACTCTATCTATTAAAAAAAACCGCATCAAAATCCGTTGCGTAGTTTTAAAGATCTAAGCATACATAGGGACAGACAGCGGGAAGCGACTTTGTTTTATACTATGTAGTGATAGTGATAGTGATAATCTTTCATAAAGTAAATACATGATCGACAGAAAAATGTTCGTCTAGTTTTGCATGTACTGCACAAATTATTCTAAGAAGCCGGTCACCCGCCGATCGCTGCGTAATCTTATAGTTGTATTTTGAACTTTAAGATCTATATGTTAAGGTCGACTTTTAAATATATTATTTCAAAATGTAGCAAAATATCTACTGGAATGTAATGATACGTTCATTCACTGGACGAATATACTGGGTCACAATATTATTGAAATAATTATGTTCATCGTGCTGTCGTGAGAGCACAGAACGTAGTCCTCTCGTCTCAGCGGAGCGATTACGACTGACTCCGCCCGCGAACGGCAACAAAAGATATACAGAACCGCACGAAACACGCGACGGGAGAAAGGGTATCGCGCTAAATAAAAAAGGCCTATACGCCAAATACGTTTCACCTCAATAAGTCTGAAAAGGGACTACATAAAAATACCCCGCTAGTACTTTCATTAGGTAATGTGAAAAGCTATTATACACTCAACTTTTACTTAATTTATATGCACGGGAACCTCACACTATTGAAATTGAGTAAAAATAAGACATGTTTTGGCGGTTCTTTTCTATCGAGGCAATTTTGGTTTTGTATGGTTTTGTTCAGACGATTCAATTGCAAATATGATGTAGTTTTAGTATGTTCTTTTTCCTGGCATTCGCTTTAGTTTGTCATAGGTAAATATTCAATCTAAGAACCCCGATTTCGCGGAGCGCCCATCGATGTTAGAATGCAAAATTTTATGTAAGTATAAAAAGTCGTACATTTTGCGGCGGGCTTCCAGTGTAGGAATACCAAATTTTTTCAGCCTACTAAAGTATGACTTATATGTTCGTCCGAGGTTATACCTGAGTACTAGAATCTTCAAGAAATATTTCTGTACTCGTTTCTGTTGGTGTGTACCGAGTAGTACGTTTCAAAACGATAGGATGTGCGACGGTTAAATTACCTTTTAGCGTGGTTGAGCTACTCGGATATACCCGCAGTGAAGCGAAACGTTTTCTGCTCAGTCGGACATCGTCGTTCGTCAATACTTTGTGATCTGTCGACAATATTATAATATAAGTTTTAAGTTCTCTTTGCGCGTCGCGGTAAAGAATGTCTATGTATATTTATTTATTGTTTATTTATTAACAATATATTTACACGGCATTACAGACAAGCCAATACACTGAGAAATTAAACATTGCAAAATAACAGTATGCTCGTACAAAAACACATTAAATATGGACAAAATCTAGGTGACGTCAAACAAAAGTACTGGACATGCCTATCATCCATCGACTCACAAAACCTTAAGACATTCACGGCACACAGTCGCCCATCTCCACGCAAACAAGTCACATTCAGCGGCGCTACCACGAACTTCGAAAGTCGAAGTTCGGGAATTTCCATCTCTATTACTCGAGTGACAGGGATGCATGTATTGCGAACTTCGACTTTCGAAGTTCGTGGTAGCGCCGCAGGTGCCGATGTCAGGAGCGCATTGAGCAGAGTGAGCGCGCGAGGGACACTAACACGGAGGGTCTATAACTCGGTCAATGAACAATGGAGCTTGGTTGCTACGTTTCCCGGAAGTTTATTGAAGTATCTTAAGTACTTCAATAAACTTCCGGGAAACGTAACTGAGTTATCTATTAATAAATTCAAGAACTATGTGAAGCGTAAACTTATTTCGAAACCTTATTATAGCACACAAGACTACATGAATGATAAAACTCCATGGAACTAATTGCGAGTATTGCGACTGAATTTTTTATCTATTATTCTCGTTATATTTTGTTTTTTGACATTAGATTGTTTTTCTAGAAACATTCTACTAGTATTTTCTAAACAATTTTTACTTCATATAATTTATATGTATAATTTTTATGTTCAATTATACACTTTAAAAAAATAACTGATGATTTGAAAGTGCTTGTTGCTAAGCCTACTTGAATAAAGATCATTTTGAGTTTGAGTTGAGTTCGTGATACTCGTTCAAGGCTATCACATAGATTGGTTTTCCATTTGAGGTATTCATTCGACGTGACCACTGTTAGGGCGGGTTGCATCGACTAAACTTTACAGGCCGGTAGACGTTGCATATATGCCACCGACAGCTGCCAACTCCTGATACATAGATTTTAACGGATGATACTTACGATTACCGACGGTTTTAAACAATTACCCTTAAGGTGGTTTGCACAGAACCGTTTGTAATCGTAACAGGTATTCTTTAAAATCGGAAGGTTTGGAAAGTTTGACAAGTTTCTGTGGATGGAGTAACAGCTGCCGTCGCTATATTTAACTGTAAAGTGCGTAAGGCTCAGAGGCCAACTGACCAAGGTCTTCTTCAATTGCCAAAACATTCCCTTTTTGACGAGTTAGTGTCCGAGACAGATTGTTCCGATAGCTTAGTTGGTTAGCAGGTAGCGACGGGCCATGTATGCCTGTGGTCGCCTTCGAATCCGGTTCGGAACATTATATTTTTATTTATTTATTTAGAATTTATTGCACAAAACAAATTACAAAAGGCGGACTTAATGCCTCACATTCATCTCATCGTGGCATTCTCTACTAGTCAACCATAGGGCCAAACAGAGACTTTCAAACGGTGGGTGCAAGAGAAATACTAACAAAACAAGAATAACAATTACATTTTTCAATTTTCTTTTAATTTGAAATTTATCAAGTGGCGATCTTACCATTCATACATTTCAAGAAAACGAAATCGCAACGTGCAAGACTGCGAGACCGCAGTAGCGTGCCATAAAAGCAATTCAATATCGGCAGCTAACTCTCGCTGTAACTGCGTGCGCCGCCTTTAATTCTATTAGTAATAGTGCGGCTCCCCGCAAGGTCGCGGCTAAGGCTACGCTTAGGGTAAAGCAGCCTTAATGGAAAACATCACGCTTGTGCATAAACACTCCTCAGTCGTTTAACTCTGCAGAGTTTCGTGTCGCAACTGCTATCATGGCGAAGACGTTGCTCGCCACTAATTCTCGCGTTTTGTTGCCATTCTGGTGGTCTGCTGTCGGGGGACGACCACGACATGCTATCTGATTAGGACATAGCTTGGGCCTAATAATAAAATAGATATTTTCCTCTCAATCCCTCGAATAGTCCACTCCTAGAGTCCAACGCAAGCGGATCCACAGGATCAATTACGCGGCAACAGGAACGGTAGGTTTCACCAGACCGTAAGCGGTGTTCGTTAAAATTTGAATGGATGAAGATATTGACAAGTTTCTATGGAATGATAGCTGCGGGGGGCATTTTTAACGTTGATTGGCCTAATCGTAAGTTGGTGCAACGCGCACTAAAATTATACCAATACATTTTGACCGGTGATGCCGCGTGATTGATTCTAGTGGCTTCAACTTGCGTTAGCAAGATTGCAACGCACTGTCGTAAAGCAAGTAATGTTTGTCAAGATCGTACCAAGTGGAAATCCGTGATCTCTGCCTACCCCGCTGGGAAATAGGCGTGATTACATGTATGCATGTATGCAACTCGATGTGTTTGTATTTGCTCGCAGCGCCTAACGCTCCGCTTGTACATAAATGCAACCTAAGCGACGACGGAAGCGTGAATTGACACTAGGTGCAGTTTTTGCACGCCAGTAATGTGATCTGTATCTGCATGCCGTTGCAGCCTTCATCGACATCAAGGCTCTGTGTGCGTTCTGCTTCCGCAGTTCAATTAAGAAAGCTATTGTCTGTCTGGCAGTTTAATCTTATTATTTTATCATATCATTAGGTCCGGCTTACTATAGACAGCGTTTACTTCAATCGAGTTTGATTAAAAATTTTTGAACGTTCTTATAACTTTGTCATGATGCTCCTAAGTTTTGTTTCCCATACAATATATATATATGTATTTTTTTTGAAGTCCTGAAAAGTTAACGGAATCATGGTCATGAAAATTATGCGATAAATTGTTCGTCCATATGAACGGCTACCATATCAACTACTAAAAAAAATATTAGGGGACAATCTTACAGAAATCGACCTAGTCCCAAACTAAGCAAAGCTTGTACTATGGGTACTAGACGACGATAAACATACATATATATATATAAAATAAATACTTAAATACATAGAAAACACCCATGAGCCCATGACTCAGTAACAAATATTGGTGCTCATCACACAAATAAATGCCCTTACCGGGATTTGAACCCAGGACCTCTTGCTTCGTAGGCAGGGTCACTACCAACTAGGCTAAAGCGGTCGTCATGAAAAAGAAGAAGAATCTTGATGGATCTCCTTCGAAAGTAATAATGTTATCGCACACCTGATAATGGTTTCTAGCAATTACTTAGAATCTTATGTTATCCACTAACCCGATTTTACTAAAAAAAGGGAACTTATATCATCATCATATCTGCCGTAAGACGTCCACTGCTGGACATAGCCCTCCCACAATGAATGCCAAAGTGATCGGTTCTGCGCCATCCGCATCCAGCGGACTCCAGCAACCTTTACCTGATATAGTTAATTTCTATTAAAGCAGCAACGCTGTGTTTCAGGAGGGCAAAAAGAAGTTCGACAAGAAGACTGCCAAGTTCTGCCAGAGCCAGGAGCGGACGCTCTCGCTCTCCACCAAGAAGCAGGATAACGTGTTCCAGGAGGTTGGTACCATCAGCTCCCATTCCACGACAGAATGTACCTCATGTAAAGGACATAAATAAAGTCTAATACCTCGTTTACATTCATCTCACTTCCATGGCAGTGAGCAGGGAAGCTGGGAAGACGACGTGAGTGGTAGGACGGTACTAGTGTGTAAATACAGACCTCTCGATCCTGCGGTTGGCAGCTCGAGCAACATTGCCGGCAGCGAGGTGTAGTAGAAGTGGCTGAATGTAAACGGGGTATAAAGTTACTTGACTGCTGGTGCTGACTAGGTCAGTCGAGCTATCTGTCTATTTCTAAGTAAAACACTTGTTTGCAAGGCAAGAAATGTCTTGTGTCTCTTCGCCTTCTCTCCAAAACCTTCATAATTGCAAGGCTATAAAATAAATCGCGATTTATGGCGGCCTTTGGGATTATTGCGCCAATGGGGTTAGGTTTAGACCAAGCCACCGAACACGCTTACTCGCATCATGTTACTTTTTACGAAAATGCTCGTTCGTTATTTGTTTTAATTCGTCAATTATAACTTACTGAGTTAATGAACATAACTTACAATGAAATAATGATCAGAAATAATGTTTTCTCAAACATGCGATCAAATATTGACTTTCTTTATAATCGGCTTCGAAGTATAACGTTTCTAGAGCCACGAGACGAGCGATCCGTAATGGAATTTCATACAAAATTGGAGGCCTGCAAAGCGACCTGGCAAAGTAACCCTGTTGGGTTAGGTTAGGCAAAAGTCAGAGTATTTTTATTATTTCACTAACTTCCGCTTGCGACTTCGTGTGCGTGGACCCGGGATAAAACTATCCTATATTTTAATCAAGGCTATTAACTATCTTCGTGCTAAATTTCATCGAAATGATGAACGTGTCAACAATCCAAGTGATGATGAACGAGTCAGTGACAAACATCCAAACTTTCGCATTTATAATATTACTAGCTGATGCCCGCGCACAGTGTGTCCTTGGACCTCGTTTTGAGACAGGCTAACTTTATTGGATGATTCAATAGAGAAAGAGGTCACGAACAAAGGACAAAAACTCCCGCGCGGCTCACTATCATAGTTTTGAAATGAATGCAATCTAAACTTTAAGTCCCGGGATCTTAAGATAATCTTTATCTTTAAAAAACAAAAGAAACAACGTATATAAACCTTGATTTTGCACTGCGATGAAAAGGCTTAGTATAAGGCTAAATTATGAACCATTTGTGGCCAGGCTAGGACTTCTCAGTTTCAAGATAATCGTGAAAATGACAAAATCGTATTTCTTTTTTTGTGAGTCTTTAGTATTCGCAGTTTATTTTGGCTTTATAACGTAGCCACAATTATGGACTACCACCACAAAAAAAACCGACTGCATATATGGCGGACTTCAGCAGATATAACAACTTTTAAAAAAAGCCCGGTTTCCGAGATTTTGATAAAATATCAGTGTTACTTTTTAATTGGTTACCTATCGTCTTCTATAATAAATGTGTCATTTTCGTTTGTAAGAATAGACGTAAATTCACTTTCATCAGTTTCTGTACACGCTACGCTCTCATTGTCGTTTTCCCCGTCATTATCGTTATTTAATTGGTAAGGCATTAACATTTCGATGACTGGAGGGGGTAAAGGCATACGTTTTATGCTACTTTGACGTCTACTCAGCCTTGTATGAGACACGACCGGATCGGATGATTCTAATGCTCTATGAATTAAGTCTTCCATTGTGTTTTTTCTATTACGAGTATCTTTTCGGCTGTGGTGTTCGCGGTCGTATCGCCAAAATTTATTCCTCGACTCTCCAGCCTGTTCTGAAAGAGCTCCTATGGGCAATGCTGCCTAGCTGAGATGTGCGTCTTCTAATTAAGGTGTTAAGTATCAAATAAAGTCATACAAGTGCAAATCACTTTGACCGAAGAACATCACATGAGAAATACATGACATGACATAAAAAATAAGAATAGAATAGAATAGAATAGAATAGAAATAGTTTATTGCCACAATAAAAGAAAAAAAATAACATAATTAAAACTTAAACTTAATACGTAAGTACTTCATAATTTCTAGATGTATACAAAATAATACCACATGCCAGCTATATACGAGGTACTTAATAATATCGCCAATAAATAACACTGAGATGTTATCAAAATCCCGGAAACCGGGATTTTTTAAAAAGTTATTATCTCCTGAAGTCCGCGATATATGCAATCGGTTTTTTTTGTGGTGGTAGTCCATAATTGTGGCTACGTCATAAAGCCAAAATAAACTGCGAATACTAAAGACATTAATCACAAAAAAAGAAATACGATTTTGTCATTTTCACGATTATCTTGAAACTGAGAAGTCCTAGCCTGGCCACAAATGGTTCATAATTTAGCCTTATACTAAGCCTTTTTATCGCAGTGCAAAATCAAGGTTTATATACGTTGTTTCTTTTGTTTTTTAAAGATAAAGATTATCTTAAGATTCCGGGACTTAAAGTTTAGATTGCATTCATTTCAAAACTATGATAGTGAGCCGCGCGGGAGTTTTTGTTCTTTGTTCGTGACCTCTTTCTCTATTGAATCATCCAATAAAGTTAGCCTGTCTCAAAACGAGGTCCAAGGACACACTGTGCCGCGGCTTCGCCCGCGTGCTTATAGGAAAATGTAACATATTGAATTTTCCCGTGGGAATTAGAGGTTTTTCCCGCTGGAAAAAGTAGCCTATGTCACTCTCCAGCTTCTAAACTATCTCCATACAAAAAATCAGATCAATACGACGCTCCGTTGCGACGTGAAAGAAGGACAAACATACAAACACACACACTTTCGCATTTATAATATTAGTAAGGATAAGGATTGCATGTTTGAGAAAAGCCCTATACATATACATACCTCGGCGCGAAAAAGGATTGCCAACATCGTATCCCTATTGGTTTATATCTACTTCGCCGGCAATCTCAATTTCCCGGCCTACTGCTGGTTTGAACTATTTTACTAACGGCAGTCTCAACTCAACATGCACTTTTAGTCCTATAATACATGTTCCACACCATCTTTTCTACATCTTCAATGCCAACGTCTCCACGTCTAATGTCTAATAATAACAGATTAAACGTTCTATTTCTCGCCTCCGAGCGGGGCGGGTTTAAAATCAATAAACAACAATAAGCGATAATAGAAATGCATTTGTGGGCTTTCACTCCGGACGATATCAGTAGTATAAATAAATAGTAACTATAACTTTCATCAACAATATATATTGTGGCACCCGAGTGCGCAATGCTGATTATAATTTTAATTGTAAGTTACACAAGGCATCGATTTGTATTCTATGCGTGAAGTTACTGATGGTGTTTTGAAACCCTCTACTTGTATTCAGAAACTTAGGTAACAGTAACAGTCCTTTAAGTTTCGTTGCAATTCATGGCTCAAGTCATCCTTCGACAGCATTATGATGCTGGGTACCAATCTCGGTAAGATTTAATATATCTGTGATGAGCATGACTCATGTTTGATTTATATGCATTTAAGCATACATATTTATGAAACATGTTCGTCTGACTACCTAATCTACCAATAACAAAAACCTTACGGCTCGGCCACGACGTCGAGCTTGCGCTATACGAGTGTGCGAGAGATCGGAGCGCGACTTCTCGCTCCCACGTATGTTGCGCCGCTACCGCCGCTGCTGGAAGTCAAGTCAAGACAGTCTGCTATTGGTCCGTAAGCCCACTCCCAATACACCTACGTCTCATGCCAACATGATAATATGCATGCCAGCAGGTCGAGAAAGTTCAGCAGAGCAAGAGAAAATTTAAAAAAAATGGCCGAAACTTTGAAAATCCTTCACTTCCGGTAAAAAATTGTATGAGTAGGTATATTTACGTCATGTGACAACAATACTAGACATGTGGCATCTTTAGCCCTTTAATCGTAGACAGAGTAACTGGCAACTTTGGCACCGTCTGCCAAGTACTTCCGGCCATTTCAGGACTGACCGGAAGTGAAGGATTTGCTCATCACAACTTTCTCGACCTGCTTCCATGCATTTTATCATGTTAAATTGTTGTGAGACGTAGGTGTATTGGGAGTGGGCTGCGGACTATAGGGTGGTCGGATCAGCTAGTCCACCTCGACAACAAAGGGCGTCCTGGACCTGGAACTCTTCTGTTATTCGATTTGTGCAAGATATTTTATTATTATTACACAGGCTGACGCCGCAATGGACATGGCTGAGCGTGACTTCTGCCAAGCGTCCCTCGAGTACGTCTTCCAGTTGCAAGCCGTCCGCGAGCGAGAGAAGTTCGAACTGGTGGAGACGCTGCTCGGCTTCGTGTTCTCGTGGTGGACCTTCCACCACACGGCGCACGACGTGCACCAGGACGCGGCGCCGCTCGTGCGGGACCTGCAGCTGCGGATACAGAGGGTGAGTAGCAGTGACGTCACACAGCGTGTGTTCTCGTGGTGGACCTTCCACCACACGGCGCACGACGTGCACTCTCACGGGCGCCGTCCATGACTACGGACGGGTGGTTGGGGTGGTCGAGACGCCCTTCAAGTCCGGTGGGGTCATCTGACGAGGTCGAGCCCTGCCGGGTGAGACTCCCTTAGGAGAGGCCCAGCGAGCGACCTATGAGCTACGAGAAGGCTGCGCCGAGACCACCGGCCCGGTACAGACTACTGTAGAGATCGGATTACTAACCAGAAATATAAGTTACATCGGCAATCTTCGTCCACGCCGACGAGTGCTGACAAGTACCGAATGAAATCGAACGTGTGACCATTTCAATAAAGACCTTGTTGTACTATATTTAAGGTACAATATGCAATGGCAGGTGAACTCGTGCTTTCCTGCTCATGGCGCCAGACAAAATGGCGGGCGCCGGAGCTGCCGGCGTCGCGCGCAAAATTTCGGCCAATGGGCGTTGAAGATAGCGCAAACGCGCTGCCTTATGATTGGTTAAAATGTTTTCAAAAAATGCTTTCTGCGCAAGTACATCGTAACTTATATTTGTGGTACTAGTGTACCGAGCGATGGCAGTAGTCCTTCGCACGAACTACGCCCAATGAAACAAAGCGGCTTCGAACATGGTGATCGTATATGCTGAAATGTTTGAGCCATCCTTCGAAAGAAACACGGTAGGGAATTGGATTGCTCTGTCCCAACGTTACAGCTGAGCCCGCGAACATCGTACCACCATACAATGTACAAAATGTGCCTACATGACAGATTCAAAATATTCTGCTATTGAGAGCGGTGACAAATCCAACCAATCAAACATCATAATAAACGGTCCCGCCGTTCTTGAGTTATTAATGGTGTAACTTACACGACTTTGTTTTATATAGGCGTGGTTAACGAAGTACCTCCCGTAAAAAAAAAAAAAAGTATTTTCAAGTAATAGATGTTTGTGACATATAGGTGACAGACCTGCTGCAGCCGGCAATGGACATCGTCAAGCCAAGCATAGTCGTCAAGCATAGGTCTCTGCGTGTGGCGTTTGCCTGCATTTAGCGTTCAAGGCTTCATATGACTATGTTTTTAAAAAGTTGACTGTGAAAATTAAAATTGGCAAGCTATATTATCTAACCGCGATCAGCAAGGGGTTGGACACAGTTTTCACCTCATAAATAGTTAAATACGTTAAAGCTTTTATGAACTGTTAGCTATTTCAATCCCAACCTCATCGCGGTAGAATAATACTAATCGATAATTTGTCCGCCAGAAGGGGATAGAATTCTTTCACGTTGTTTGCCCTTAAGACTTTTGTCTAAACCCTTGATATTGACTGTGTGTTTTGACGATTTCCTAATTTCTAACGCCATCATCAAACATTCACCGCGATTCACCCGGCTTCATAACTGCTCGCTCACATTCCGTTTTGCTGTCTTACACTGATAAAACTTGCAAGGAATAAATTTACTTAAATTATTGGTCAGGTCCAAAAAAACTGAATTCAATAGCTTTCGTGTGATCATCAAATAATCGCGATTATTGAATGTACAAACACAAGATAAGCATTCGCCTCTTTCTAACACTATTTGGTTGAAAGAAACTGAAAGAGAAAGAAATTCAAGATATTGAAACCATTATACCCTTTTCACGTAACACATTATTTAATTAAATATTTTTGTTTCGTGTTATTTTTAACAAGGAAGTTACCCCGATCATTTTATAAACGATATGATACAGAGAAAGAATATAATGGAAAAATAAACCATCTTCGTCTGTAGCCCCCGACAGGATTCGAACCTGCGACCTTTCTATTAACGCTAGACTGCTCTACCAACTGAGCTACGAGGACAGTGACGCAAGTTGTATATTTTTCCACTATATTCCCGCTAAGACTAGCCGCCCTCTCTGTATCGAGTTATAGACTTGTTTCACAGTCTTGGCACCACTCTAATGGGCGAGCTATGCGCTCGCTCCATTCTAATCGAACCACATCAGGTAGTTTCGGACTTAGCGAGAGAGATGGCGCTGGTGTACATTATACCCTTTTCACGAAACAAATTATTTAATTAAATATTTTTGTTTCGTGTTATTTTTAACGAGGAAGTTACCCCGATCATTTTACTTAACTTGCGTCACTGTCCTCGTAGCTCAATTGGTAGAGCAGTCTAGCGTTAATAGAAAGGTCGCAGGTTCGAATCCTGTCGGGGGCTACAGACGAAGATGGTTTATTTTTCCATTATATTCTTTCTCCTTATCATATCGTTTATATTGAAACCATTTCTCATACCTCGAATTTGTCCTATTTTATGGACATAGCGACCCGTGTACGAGTAGCTTCCGCCTTTTTATACCATAAAATAAATCCTATGATTAGGACCAGAAACTTAGTTTTTTTGTAAAAATCCTTGGCCAAGTTTTGTCAGTGTCGGGACTTGTGTGAGTGACGTGCACTGACCGGCATGCGTGTGTGCGTGCATGCGAGTGTGTGTGCAGACACGTCACTTGTGTATGTGTCTTGCAGACGCGGACCAACTTCGAGGAGACCAGCAAACAGACAGAATCGCTCATGAAGAAGATGATGGAGGTGCGACAGATGGTGAGTAGTTTCGCTAGACCATACAAAACTAACTTATATGTGTAATGCATGCATAATTTTACGCCTGTGGTCCTAAGAGGCAGGGCACTTTAAATTAAATCTGATTTGCCATTTCTTAAAAAAATTGGTAGTAATTGACGTAAACCTTTTACTGCCAAGATTGGCTGGTCAGATTTTTTGTCCTTTTTAACCCCCGACGTAAAGAGAGGGTTGTTATAAGTTTAACGTGTCTGTGTATCTGTGTAAATGTGTGTCTGTGTATCTGTCTGTGGTATCGTAGTTCCAAACGGATGGACCGATTTGAATGCGGTTTTTTTTGTGTCATAGATAATTCTATCCCGAGTGTTCTTAGCCATGTTTTGTGATATCTGTTCATCCGTTTTTGAGATATTGGACTTTGAAATTATAATGTCGGGGGTTTTTCAACTTTTCTAAGTTGTAGTTATTATGATGAGTGACCTGATGGTAAGCTGATACCGTAGTCTACGGAAATTGGCGAGCAAGTATTGGTGTTATTACAGCTGCGGTCTTCTGTAAGGTCCACCACCTTTACCACCACCCTACTTGCCACCGCTGCTTGTCACCGCTACCTTGGTTACAAATATGAGCGAGAGGACATTCCGCTGATCCCTACCTAGTTTAGTGAGGACATGTTTGTGTTCGCAGAACAAAGAAGTAGAGGCGGAAGATAACGGGGAGACGGGGGAGGCGCCAGGCGGCATCTCGCGCGCCGGATACCTTTACCTTATGGAGAAGAGTGAGTACTGTCACGTCGTGTTGGCAGGGTCGCCATGTACGGCGAAATGGCAATTGGACGCTCACGTGATTATCGAATCACTGAACAAATCGAATTTACTTTATTGACCGATTTCGTAACTTTACTAAACTGACCAAGGGAGTTGACCAAATCACTGGAATTTTGGAACTATAACTTCCTGCGTGAATTGAGTTTTCTTTCAATTTCTGACATTACTATCTCTAGTCTCTCTATATAATTTATCTTGTCGTTTAGCCTGTGGTAATTGCGACTAAGGCTGTTTTTGACGCCTCAAACCTAGTAATAGTTCGTTTATGATGTCACGAAACTGATTAGCTAAATCTGGTTGTATGTCACAGAGGCGTTTGGGACAGCGTGGAGCAAGCATTACTGCTCGTACGAGAAAAACTCGCGCACGCTCCGGCTGCTGCCATACTCACAGATTAACCCCAAAACCGTGAGTATCTGCTTACATCTGTATTCAAAAACTGCATAGCATTTAAGTTACATTTTTAGTATGATTATTTATTTGACTACAGGTGTAAAAGTAGGCACTTGGTCGTTTCTTTACGGTTGAGAAATAGCGTCTTAACCGTGGTCGAATAATACGGTAATTGAGAATAATATAAAAGAGCATAGTTAATATAAATTGCGAGCTTTTGCCCGCGGTTTCCTACGCCTGATAATAATCTCTCCCATAGAAACTTCCACTCCCTTTTCACCCCTTTAATGCATGAATTAAATAAAACCTATCCTGTTTTTCCTATGGTCTCAAACTATCTCCATACCAAATTACTTCTAAATCGGTTCAGGGTTTAGGTACAGATTAAAATAGTTCTACTAACAGATACTCAAGTCTGAATAAAAAAGGGTAATAATACCTACCGTTTTCACGCCTACAAAATTTAACAATAGAGTAACCTTGAACGCGCGGGACTTTGCCCATTCTTGTCGGCCAATCGACGCTAGGTTGACACCACTTAGAAATGATCTTATAATTAATCGTTGAGTGAAATAAAAAACAGTTTATTTTGGGAAACAAGTTTAAAAAATAATTTTTATTATGATGTGATGTGTCTACAATTGCTTTATCTTAATGTAGTAGTAGTGATGATTGATTTTTTCTGTCTTTAAATGTTCGGTTATTAAATTGAAGAGTAGTGAAAATTCTGAATCTTATGAATAATTTTAGTAAGTATTCGAACAGTAAGAATTCACGACGAAGTATTTTTTTTTATAATTGGTCGTAAGCAGCGTCCAACCGCGAGCGCGTGTGCCAACCAACTGGCTGAATCGCCGCTAGCGGCGCGCAAAGTGTAGGTATAATTCTCAGTTCCCACGGTGCAGCTAGGTAGCACTGGTTTAAGCATGAAAAAGTAGCCGACAGTTGGAAAAACAGTTACTTTCGCACTTATAATATTAGTATGGATTTTAAAATTGACAACAAACAAAACAGGAAAATTTGTGATTGTATTGTATTGATTTGTACGTGTGTCCGCAGACGGCGCCAGCGGAAAGCGTATGCGTCTGCGGCGCGCGGCGAGCGGCCGACAACGAGCGGCGGTTCTGCTGGGACGCGCTGCCCGCCGACCGCGAGCGCGCCGCGCTGACGCTGCAAGCGTTGTCGGAGCGGGACCGCAACGGGTGGCTACGTGCGCTCAGTCCGCAGGTAGCGTATGCGTGTGCGGCCGACAGCGAGCGGTGGTTCTGCTGGGACGCGCTGCCCGCCGTCCGCGAGCGCGCCGCGCTGACGCCGCAAGCGTTGTCGGAGCGGGACCGCAACGGGTGGCTACGTGCGCTCAGTCCGCAGGTAGCGTATGCGTGTGCGGCCGACAGCGAGCGGCGGTTCTGCTGGGACGCGCTGCCCGCCGACCGCGAGCGCGCCGCGCTGACGCTGCAAGCGTTGTCGGAGCGGGACCGCAACGGGTGGCTACGTGCGCTCAGTCCGCAGGTAGCGTATGCGTGTGCGGCCGACAACGAGCGGCGGTTCTGCTGGGACGCGCTGCCCGCCGACCGCGAGCGCGCCGCGCTGACGCTGCAAGCGTTGTCGGAGCGGGACCGCAACGGGTGGCTACGTGCGCTCAGTCCGCAGGTAGCGTATGCGTGTGCGGCCGACGGCGAGCGGCGTTTATTTAGATACATCCCCCTAACGGAGCCGTCTCTGTGCATTTGTTTGGAATGCTCGCAGCTCATCACGGTCGCTGCCGCTTTTCGCGTAAGTCCCGGATTGCAAGGGTTTTTGCTTACCCACGATTTCCAGCGATATAACTGTAGCCAGAGACCGCGCTTCAATCTCCCTTTGACATATAGCGCACTGCTATCGCTCGAAGTCTTGGCCTCGCCTTATACCTGGCACACACTCGTCAAGTGGCTTGAGAAATAGGGAGTAAAGGAGGCAGGGACAGAGTGGGGCAAAGTTACTTTTCATGCCGCTCATCTTGCTCCTCGTCATGCCCACCGCTCCCTGTTTTGTCAGTTTTTTGGGCGCGAGTCAAAGAAGCGGCAATAAGGGCAAGCAACCGTCGTGCGGAGCGTCGCGATTAATCGCGTGAGTCGAGCAATATGTGGCCAGAGAGGGCGTTGTCGTGGCAGCGAGCATAGAGTGGCTAAGTCTCGTGTTGCAGAATGGCGGAGCGGAGCTGGGCGCGGGTGCGGTGCGGGGAGCGGGCGCGGGCGAGGCGGGCGCGGCGCTGGACGACGCGGGCTTCGCCTTCGTGCGGAGACTCGTGCAGGTGCTCGAGGAGCGGGGGCTCGAGGAACAAGGACTCTACAGGTATGTACTTGCATGCATGTATGGAGCTAGACTACATACATCTTCTAACCTATCCGCTATCCGGGACTGTCCTTTGAACCCAAATATCTCGGTAAATATCGATCTGAGAGAAAAGGTTTATAGAATAAAACATGCTTATTTTTACGCATTTTTTACGATAGCCATCTATGTTTGCAGACTAGAACCACTAGATGGCTTATATAGGTCAAATCCATACGGATCCTATCATAGGAAACTACGTACGTAGTTTAGGATGTAGTCGACAGAGGTCGTTATAATTAATCTGCTTTGTGACCCGCTTTCGTTTCTGGGAGTCAGTCTCCCGCCCTCCGCCCGGGCTCCCGCCAGAAACTCGCTTCGTCGGCCCTTCGTGTCACGTGCGCACTCGACTTCGCACTTGACTTCGCACTTCTGTCTCCGGGGGCTTTTATTATACACTCTAAGGGTAAGACAGATAAGACCATGTGGAAGTGGGGTGCGCTGATTCGGGTTTTGGTAGCTATGTTTCATAATATCACCCATTTCACACAATAATTTGGTATTTTACATACATATAGTATGGCTTTCGGAAGGTATGACAAATGATTTTATCGCATATGAATATTATGGATTATAAAGTTTCTGGCAAATGATATTCTGGCATACGATATTATGGAAAATAACAATTCTGTCTTATGAATATTATGGTGAATAATAGTTATGGCACATGAAATTATGGTAAACAAAATTATGGCCTGTGAATATGATGGCAAATGAAATTCGGGCAAACGAAGGAGTACCGGCATTGGGAATTCAGTACTTAACCGACGTAACCCCGTTGAGTTTAGGCTCGTTAGAATCGTCTTAATGAGTAGTTGATGGCGATATACAGAAAAGTACAGTCGGCAATAAAAGCTTGTATCAAAAATGAAATTTTTGACAGAAACTTATTTATATTGAATCTATCTTTTATTTGTATACAGGATAGCTGGCGTAGCCTCCAAAGTGTCCCGGCTAGTAGCCTGCGCGACCACCGCGCGGCTCCCCGCCAGCCTCAACGACCCGCTCGAATGGGAGAGCAAGACCCTCACCTCCGCCCTCAAAAGCTACCTCCGAGCACTGCCAGAGCCCCTCGCGACGCACGCGCTTCACACGCGGTTCCTCGCCGCCGCGAAACAGGAGTCGCGCGCGGAACGCGTCGCGGCGGTGGCGGCGCTGGTCGCCCAACTACCGCCGCGGAATAAGGATATGCTGCGACTAGTTGTTGAACATCTCAGGTAATAAAAATGATTCTTCAGCTTTAGAAAACTTATAGAAACAGCTTTCATTGCTGAGAGGGAATGGACTGGGCTACACTCGCAAGTTCAGTGCGGGTTGGAGAATTCACATACTCCTTTGAAGCCAGGATTAGAACCCAAGACCTTTAAAAATGCAATGCTAAATGGGAAATCACCTTCACCTCGGCTACATGTGTCATGTAAGATAACGGAAGCATTAAGGTTTGTTTCGATCATAATGTTACTCTCCAAACTGAGTTTGAGCGCCATCTAGCGTCAGGGCTGGGCGCTGCGTAGGTGTTATCCAGTCTGGATCTCTGTCGGTTTATTCTCAAAATCCAACAGATGCGCCTCTGTCGCCCCAAACTCATAAGTTTTACCTTTTTTGTGCGAATTGCAAATCCGTGACCTCTGCCCATTTCTTTGAGAAATATGTTTTTATAATCCTATACTATTAACAAGCAATGTTTGTATATACAAGCCAAACAAGGTGTTACAAGATTAAATAACGCAAGACCGCTTCAGGGCACAACAGGTATCGTGTTCTGATAAGAAAAAACTACGGGATTTTTTTTTGACGCGTTTTTTTTTTACATTTGTATGGAGCGTTGGCCGACTAGGGCGACCTGCTCCATACAAAAGTAAAAAAAAATCGCGTCAAAAAAAAAATCTCTTACTTTTTCCTTATCAGAACACGATATCAGTTATGCACTCCTGTTGGACGCCGAGACCGGGAATTCGTGGCAAAAATGGCACCCATCTGAGTTCCCAAAAAATTCGTGGCAAAAAAACTTGCACCTATCGGTCCCCGCTGCCATGAATTCGCGGTTCGGTTCCCACAATTGAAAAAGGACTTTAATGCAAAGATTATACAGTTCCTATTCTATTGGGCGATTTTCTAATTTAACGCGATGAAGTTAGCAACACATTGGTACCAACCGAAGCTTGACTGTCAATACTGACGCCAAGTTGTGACGAGTTGAAAAACCGTTACTATGTATTCACGGTTTTCTAAGACGAATAAAACGATATTTTTACGGGTATTTATCAAGTAATTTCCAATTATTTATTTATTTATTTATTTATTTATTTATAAAAACATTTTATGACATTACAGTTATAAACCTATGCATCACAAAACTTAAATTAACAATAAAAGGTTCACAATAAAAGATAAACAAACAGCTTAATTTGGAACAGTAGAGCACCTAGTATCCATCGCCTCACAGAATCTCAGGCATTCACTACACACTGCCGCCCATCGCCACGCAAACAAGTCACACTCGGGTGTCGATGTCAGGAGCGCATTGAGAAGTGAGAGGGCGCGGGGCAACGGCGAATTCCTGAGCGACACGGTCCTCGACGACGGCAATTATAGACAGCATGTATCTTTGAGACCCAGACTAAGTAAAAAATGTTATAGTTATAATTCAATATCTTTATTTTCTTAGGTTTTGCGTTATTTTTGTAACACGTTGTATATATTTGCAATCACGTTCTCGGAAACTGCTCGAATGATGTCGATGAAATTTAGATTGGGAATTGAGATTTACGGGGGCGACAAATCGATCTAGCTAGGTCTCATGTCCGGGAAACTCCGCTTTTGTCTGTATTTTTTTATATTTTCATCCGGTCAGAGCTCGGTCGCCCAGGGACTGCATATTGCTGAATATTGAGGCGTTTTGTCCTCAGACGGGTGGCGGGCCGCGCGGACCGCAACCTGATGACGCCGTCCAACCTGGCGGTGTGCTTCGGGCCCACGCTGCTGCGCGCGCCGCGCGAGTCGGTGGCGGCCATCTTGGACCTCAAGTTCTACAACGTGCTCGTGGAGACGTTGCTGGACCACGCCGACCAGATCTTCTCGCCGTCCGCCGCGCCGCACCAGAACGGACTCAGGTCAGTGCACATACAGTAGTACCACAGATATAAGTTACATAGCCAATCTTCGTCCACGCCGACGAGTGCTGACAAGTGCCGAATGAAATCTAACGTATGACCATTTCAATAAAGACCTTGTTGCACTATACGTAAGGTACAATATGCAATGACAGGTGAACTCGTGCTATCCCGCTCATGGCGCCAGACAAAATGGCGAGTGCCGGAGCAGCCGGCGTCGCGCGCAAAGTTTTGGCCAATGGGCGTTGAAGATTTTACCCGCGCAAACGCGCTGCCTTATGATTGGTTAAAATGTTTTCAAAAAATGCTTTCAGCGCCGATACGTCGTAAAGTAAAAAGTAAAAAATATTTATTTACCAAAACATTAATTTATATACTTTTAACAGTTTTTATCGGCGACTCCCACACTAGGCTAAGTCTGTATCGTGGGAATCAGAGACATTTAGGGTTACCATAAACATAGCGGCTTAAGAACAAATGTACATGCATAACTATAAAATATTATACTAACGGTTTACAATTAAAAACCTACGCAATAACATGTCAGTTTCTTACAAATAAATGTTAGAACAGGTGTTCATTAAAAAGTATATTTCACTGCCTGTAAGTGTGTGTAAATGATTTGGTGTGGAGTGTGGTGTGTGGGAGTGTTATGCTGTGAATGTGGGACATGTGGGTGTAGAAGTGATAGTAGACAATGGACAAATTTGGCCTGGCGAGAAGTCACTTTTAGGAGAGCTACTTAGGAAACAAAGCTTCGACCACGATTCTAGGACAGCATATCCTCAGATCGTCGCTTCCCTCACGTCGTTGTAACTTATATTTGTGAGCAGGGCGCGTACTCTATTGCATGGATAAAAAGTACAAATGGCGGACTTAACGCCTTAAGGCATTCTCTACCAGTTTTCATTTGTTTTTCATGTTTTTTTTTTACTTAATGCTGACTTTCCGGCTTTCGTATATTTTTATTATCATATCATATTATTATTTCCAAAGTGGATGATTATTTAGATAACAAACATAGATATTAAAGTAAGTATTATTTTGGATGTTCAGTTATGTGGTACGTCGGCAACCTTATGCCACTCTATGGTTGTCTATTGCCAAATAATTACAGCTAACATCATCACTTAAGCAGTGGACCGTCTGTACATTTAGGTACTATTAATTATTCTGTGGTATATTCTGTAGCAGTTATATATGGAGGTCTGCAATAATGAGTAATTGTATTGTAGGTATGTCTGCTTACCATCAGGTAGTACGCTTGAGCATCATAATATAACAAACAAAGCATAAAAACACACGTGGACGCTCATCCGGAATCGTTTCACCTATTTAAATCCGCGCCCTTTGATAACCCACAAAGCGCAGGAAATAGAATATAATCGAGGACAACACTACCCCTTGCGTCACGCTCTACTTCCTGCTGTCCCTTTCACAATCGGTTTCACCTCACCTCTCCTCACCTCACAGCTTACCCCCAGTGTACCTTAGATTCGTATAACTTGCTCAATTAATCTTGTTTGTTCAAAGACATATTGGCTACGGAAAGAAGCTACGGTAGCCTAGTGGTTCAGGCGCTGTCAAACGGCGGTTGTGGGTTCGAATCCCGGCTCGTACCAATAAGTTTTTCGGAACTGAATATTTACCGTTACCTACATTTGTGTTCGTAACGAAGGGACAAATACATTTTTCTCAAACATGCAATGAAATATTTACGTTGTGTTCTTCATAATGGGCTTCAAAGTGGCACGTTTCGGGCGGAGCGGGACGAGAGATCCGTAATTCTTCTTCTCTCCTTCCTAAAATTCGTGGCACAGGATCACGGCGTTCAGCCATGAAAATTAAAGTTTGATTTCTTGGAGTTTTATTTATTTATTTTATTGCATGTTTTAGAAAAGCACTATACATACCTCGGCGTGAAAAGGGGTTGCCAGCCTCATAACTATCCGTACTCGGCCGGCGACCCCTTGCTTCCCGGCCCCTGTTGTAATGTACTATTATGTAACAGAGAGGCATTTTAAGTTTTATGAATAAGGGGATTACACTATACAATTGGAGGTCTAGAGACTACAGTTTTCGCCGTTGTCTGTAAGAATGAACAGTGTTATATGATGGGGCGCGGATTTGGAACACTTTGGGAGGTTGAACAGTCGTTTAACCTTGTCACTGACTGATTAATTAACCAGTTAGGGGAAAAAGTAGCAATAGGAAGAGATGCGTGAGGAAGATTAGCATGTATGTATATGTCTTTATTTCTATTTTTGTATATGGTTTTATTTTGCGCACATAGCACGTAGAACCGATAGCCATTGGGACGGAAAGGTTCTCGAGTGGCGACCACGTACCGGAAGGCGCGGCGCGGGTAGGCCCCCCGCAAGGTGGACTGATGACCTGGTAAAGGTTGCTGGAGTCCGCTGGATGCGGGTGGCGCAGGACCGGTCACTTTGGCACTCGTTGGGGGAGGCCTACATATGTGTGCTTCGGCTGATATGATGATGATGATATGTCTTTATTTGTATGAATCATACACAGTCAATTACATAAAGCGATTAATTTAAATAAATAACGACATGCTATTGAAGTACTGTTCCCTGGCAAACCGCTCCGCTACCTTGCGCTTTCGATGTGTAATATATCACAGTATGGATCATTACACCTTGCAATTTGTCACAAGAATGATTGCTGTCTCTTTCCAACTATAGCTGCGTTACTGTCAGTCGTTGTGACAAATTGCAAGGTGTGTAAGGGTCAATCAACTATTTCTTGTAGTTATTCTGTCCCAGCCAGGAGAAAAAATTACAGTATTTCTTAGAAAAATGTTACAATACGGACTTCTAACGTGCCTTGAAGATGGTCCATACAAAAAGGGGTCGAACTTGACAAAAAAAAAACCCACATTAGGTGATTTAAAACCCGTAAATCGCAGTTTAAAAGTGATTCAGCGGTCGTAACTCGTAACCATGGCAACTAGTGACAGAAAAAGTTGATCTACCCATAAAGCCTTCTAACCTACGAACCATCATAAATAGGGGTGTAGACTCGAAAATTATTATTACCCCAAAAGAAAGAAAGCAAAAAATATGCCTAGTGAAGACAATTCCATTCGGATATCTCAAAGCTAGCTAGCTTCGTAATTAGCTACAACCGTTTTAATATTGCTGGTTAGAGAGACAAAAAAGTTCGTGACGTAGCGGATAAGCTCCAGGAATGTCGCCTTCGTTGGTTCGGTCACGTCTCTCGCAGGCCATCTGACTACGTAGGGAACAAATGCCTTGACCTAGTCCTCGACGGCCCTCGACCCCGCGGCAGACCTAAGAAGCGATGGCTGGATGTCGTGAAGGCCGACATGAGCGAAAACGGGCTCACAGAAGAAGACGCCCAGGATCGTGCAAAGTGGAGGAAAGCGAGTAGGAAAGCGGACCCTGGCAAAGGCCGGGATAACGCTAGGTAGAAGGAAGGAAAGAGAGACAAAACGCAAACAGTGTACGACGTCACGTTACGTGAGGCTGACGGGGGGCCGCGTCGACGGCGGCGCCGAACACGACGGGGCGCGGCACGTTGCCGTCTATTAGTGACGTCACCATCTACAAGCGTCATCGTTTCATATGAAGTTGTGTTTTGCGAAAAAGGGACAAAACAAAAATTCTTAAAACTTTGGACACTTCTAACTTCGTGATTATTTAACCTCTTGCGTTGATTTTTTCTCCATTTGACGAAGTACATTTTTAATCCTTTTTCGAGAAAATATGACATTATTGATTATTTTATTTAGTGTACACACTATTGTACAAATTATAATAACTTGCACTGGTCTGATGTTGTCTCGTTGTGAATGCCCCTTGGCAGATAGTGCGGGCCGCGCGGGGGCGGGGAGCGGCCACCTGCGCGCCAGGTGCGCGTGCTGTATGCGCCCGCGCCCACTTGCGCCAACCTTGCACTATGGGGCTTGGGGCAAACATACTGTAGGCTGTTGGACAATTCCATTTGTGACCTGTTTTTACTTCGATAGTGCTTCCATACAATTGGTATTCGCACTTACACCAAATGTAATGTCCATGTAACAGTCTGTTACATTCTTTTCATTCATTCAGCCGACAAGATTACAAAGCAATACGTGTATTGATAATATAATATATAATGTACGAGGTGGGAAAACCGAGGTAATCGATTTTGCCATCTCAGATCATACGGCACTAATGAAATGTCCAGTGAAGAAAACCTGTCTTTTATCACACTGGTATGTAAAAAGAAGGGACTTGTGTGTAGAAAATGTAAAAAAGTTTGAAGAATGTTTACAGAATTTAAGTTTTAATTCCGTTTATATGGCAAATAATGGTAACGAAGCCTATGATAATTTTACCGACCTTTTCCAATTGTTTTATGACCTGTGTTTTCCTTTCATCGGATTAAAAATAACCGCAATTAAAAAGCCAAAGTGGATCACTAAAGGTATAAGACAATGTTGCAAGAAAAAGCGAGATTTTCTATGGAAATATAGAGCATCTCCGAGTGAAGATAACAAAAAACGCTTTAAACAATATTCAAAACGCCTAAAGAAAATCGTGTTGCTAACACAAAAATCGCAAAATGACCACTATATTAAAAAATCGGCTAATAAATCTAAAGCAACATGGAATATTGTTAACAATCCTAAAACAGTACATCCTAAGGAAAATATCACACAAATTACTCATAACGATAATATAATAAAGGACCCCAAATTAATAGCACAAAAATTCAATAATTACTTCATAGACCAAATCCAATCTAGTCAAAATTCAAATAATAATACAAATGATAATAATAATGTTCTTCCCAATAATAATTCTCGAATATATAATACATTGACATATAGATCATCTAGATCCTTATTTATGTAGCCAACTAATCCCAATGACATTCTTAATATTATTAATACCCTAAATAATACAAATAGTACCGGATATGACGGAATATGTACGAAAGTTGTTAAAAGAGTAGCACCTTTAATAGCATCGCATATGAGCTACATTATAAACTTGTGTATAGAGCAGGGCGTTTATCCTGAAAAATTAAAGTTAGCTATTGTGCGACCACTTTTTAAAAAGGGCGACAAGGAAAATATGGATAACTTTAGGCCAATTGCACTTTTAAATGTTTTTTCCAAAATAATTGAAAAAGTTATCTATAACAGTATAAACCAATATTTTGAATCAAATAACTTATTTGCACAAGAGCAAAAAGGATTCCGTAAGAATAAATCGATAAACATGGCTATCTTTGACTTGCTACAAGAAATAATGACTAACATAGACAGAAAACACTCTGTATGCGCCCTATATATGGATTTAACTAAGGCCTTTGATTTCGTTGACCACAACATTTTAATGCGTAAACTACATAATTACGGGATACGCGGCAATATTTACGACCTTTTAAAGTCATACTTAACTGGTAGGAAACAAATGGTTCAAATTAATCAGATATGTTTAAAAACAAAATGCGAAAAAACCCTTTCATCGGAGTTCAGAGAAACATGTTATGGAGTGCCACAAGGGAGCATACTGGGACCTCTTTTGTTTTTGATCTATATCAATGATCTGCCCCAGACCATTGACCACCCCATGGTTCTTTTTGCGGATGACAGCACGGTCATATTAACTGGAGAAAATCCACAAATATGCCAAGCAAATATAAATAACTCGTTAGAACTAATAATTGACTGGCTTAACCACAACAACTTACATATAAATTTAGGCAAAACTAAAGTAATGAATTTTTATCAGAGGATTAATAACTTGACTAATTTAATGGTGACATACAAGAATCATACACTTGAGGAAACGGAATGTACAAAATTCTTAGGTTTAAGCTTAGATCATAAGTTAACATGGAAGAACCAAATTGACATTATATGTAAAAAATTAAATAAGTATTCTTATGCACTATATAATTTGAATAAAGTAGTGAATCGGCCTGCAGTACTCACCGCCTACCACGCCTATGTAACCTCTACACTTACGGCATCATATTCTGGGGCAATTCCACTGACCGAGAATTGGTGTTTAGGGCTCAGAAGAAGTGCTTGAGATCTGTTTGTGGGCTACAGCCAACGGATTCTTCCAAGCCTTACTTTATCCAATTTAAGATATTGACCATGCCATGTTTATATATTTTCGAGTTAGTTAGTATATAAAGTGCAACATCAAGCAATTTCCTGCTTTTAAAAGTATACGCCAGCGGCATAAAATTAATTCTAGGCCTTTGAAAACAGCTTTACTAGCAAAAAGTGCTTTCGGCATGGCACCGAAATTATACAATAAGTTACCAGAATTTATAAGAGAAACTGACCTGCCCCATTTTAAATCGAAATTATTTAAATTCTTAACAGATAAAGCTTTTTATTCAGTAAATGAGTACTTAAACTGTAGCGAAATATAATTATAATTAAGACTAATATATATATGTATAAGCATGAAATGCATGCTGCTCGCAAATTTGTATGCCTAACGGCCAAACATAGTGATACACATATTACCATTGTACCATCTTTGTTACCTATGTTTCACAAATAAACTTTACTTTACTTTACTCTTTACAGTACATATGTTGCTACTTTCCCGCACTAGTGCGGAAAAGAGCACTTTTCGTGCATATGTCGAAACTTTAAAGAGCCATATGTACTGTAAAACGTTGTACGATACTCTTCTCCTCTTCTCTCTCTCCCTTCGGTCGTGTTTTAATTTATCACCACTCGTTGCGAATTTCCTATTTTCGGCACTTGTATCGTAAATAACTATTACGTCACACCTGGCCATAAAGTAGCATTTTGTAATGATTCAAGAAATTATATAGATTACCACGTCTCTGTCTCTCTGTCTCTGTGTTTTTCACATAAGTTGAATTTGACCTGCCAATGATTCGCAAGTTGCAGTACCTTTAAGACTAAGTTCGGGTTGCACCAACAATTACATTACATTAAACATTGCGCCGGCAGCTGTCATCCCATATAAACATGTCCAACTTTCCATAGGTACTATCAGATTTTAACGAACACCGCTTACGATTTTACCGACAGTTTGGCGCAACCTACCCTAAGGGCAGTCCTACCTACATTCTGATTCCATATATTAAGTCATAGTTTTTTGACCCCTGTATCCCCCGTATAATAAAATGACTACCGTCATCCAATAGTCAGACCCCCCCCCCCCCCCCCCCCCTCCTATTTTGAAATGACGCAATATATGGACAGCCCCTTAACACGTTCACTGCGTTACGGGGGCTTTTGAACCCCGTACGCTGCCGTCATTCAGTGCGGGGCAGAAAACTACCGTCTACCCGCTGGTGCGGAACCTGTAACTTCGGTATTTTTACGCCTACAATAGACACAAATATATCTTTATAATTCGGTTTTAAAATCTAATCAGATGGCATTTAAAAAATGAACGGGGTCTTATGAGCCCCGTACAAAGCAAAAATTACCTTCTAGTGCGGTACGGGGTCCAAAGAACCCGTATCATGATTCACTATCCCGTACGGGGTGCTTACGCTTAGTGCCTCTAGTGCAGTCATTAGTGCAATACGTTGTTATCGGTAATTAGTAATTAAGTGCAACCAATTCAAGTGCAATGAAGCGATCACGACGCATGTTAGAATGGTCGTATTCCAAAAACGATGAAGAAATACCTACGTCGACATCAAGATCACCCCGCAGGCAGTCAACATCGTCGCCTTTGTTTCGCAAGATTTTTCAGCGACAAAATAGCGAGAATTACGAAAATGTTGTCACTAGCCCCAAACAGGGCAAACGTATCAAGAATTACAAACAGTGAATCTGAGGAGTGGAATATATTGTTCAAAAAATGATTTATCTCTTAATACTAATACCAAGAGTTTAGTTTATTTTATTTTTAGTGTTTATTTACACAATCAAATTAAATATGTTTGAAAATATATTTCTATTAAAATATCGTTTGTTTTCTTTCACATCACTATTAATCTATCGACACAAATACGGCGTGTGCGTTACGGGGTTCGATAAACCCCCTGTTTCCTTTAACTCTAGTGCGACACGGGGTTAAAGCCACCCCGTATTTTTCTTTTTTCAATAACTTGATAAGTTTTCATCTGATCCCGATACGGAGGCAGAGTAACACAGCAACATTTGTAATCTTTCAATTGGAATAAAAAAATATGACAAAAAATATTTTTTCGGGACTTTATAATCCTAAATGAAGGTAGGTGTACGGGGCATATTGAAACCCGTAACGCAACATAGTGAAACCCACTACGGGGTATATTAGGCTTCGCAACGCACTGAAATTTAGGACAGGGTTTTGGGTTGCCGCAGCGAACGTGTTAATAGTCGAGCACAAAGAAAATACGTATGCCAAACAAGGTATATGAAAAACAACGTAAGAGGCATCAGGCCGCGGTAGGCTCGCCACCTGCCCGCAGGTCATCACTCCTTAAGGCTTGAACGTGCCAGTACTTGTTCAATACGTTCACTGGAATCTAAACTTTTTTTATACTCGTCGACTTTAATGTTTGAGTTAAGACTTCTTACAACAAACTAAAATCACAACACACACACACTCAACATTTTACAACTGTTTAGACAACTAAAATGAATTCGACCAATCACGTGGCGCCTTTACTGAACTATAATGAATTTGACCAATAGAACGTCGTCTTGGCTACAGAGGAAAAGACATCAACGAATACTAAGTCGTTGGTTGAGCTTCGTTTCAGGGCTTAGATTTTCAATAGATGCCAAGTTTGTTTAATTAGTTCAGTTGACTCGTAGAAAAAGTATTGTATACAATAGTTATATAATTAGCTTTTCTCAAACATGCAATGAAATATTGACGTTGTGTTCTTCATGATGGGCTTCGAAGTGTCACGTTTCGGGCGGAGCGAGACGAGAGATCCGTAATGGCATTTCATACAAAATTGGATTTGATTTCTTGGAGTTTTTTAAATTTATTTCATTGCATGTTTGAGAAAACCACTATACATACCTCGGCGTGAAAAGGGGGGCAACCCCTTAGTTCCCGCCCTCTGTAGTAATGTACTATTTTAGGCTCGTACCTTAATTAGGCCACTCAGTAAGCTTCGTGGCTTAAACGTGCTACTCTACTGAAAAAGCATACATTATATAACGATTGCATAAAATACCATTTTAATTCCGTCTGTTATTGGCTCGCTGTCCTAAAAAATGATAAATGTGTCAAATCTGGCTGTCAATTATTGGCTACGATGTTTGACACCCTGTATACGACTTCGTTACCATTGTGGCGGTGACCGTTGCTCGCGTGTCGGGCGCGCCGCAGCCGCCGCCACGTGCTCGGGACCACTTTTTGTCGGAGATACGCGCGCGCCGCGTGCGCGTTGAGAGCGGATTTTAATATTTTATCTTTTATAATATCAGTTGCCCACTCAATCAACAATGATGACTAATACGGGTGTAGGCTCAAAATGTTTTAATAGGTACTCCAAAAGAAAGAAGGCAAAAAAATATGCCTAGTGACGAAAATCCCACTCAGATATCTCAAAGAATCACGAAGCTACAACCGTTTTAATATTGCTTGTTAGAGAGAGTAAACGCTATCAGATGGTGACGTCACGATCTGCGAGCGTCATAGTGAATGAGAAATTGACAATCGTTTCATTTGGTGCGTTTTGCGGAAAAGCGACTATACCCCCTCATAAAACTTTAGACAATTATAACTTTGTGATTATTTAATCCCCTGCTTTACTTTTTTCTCCATTTGACAATATGTTTAATCCTTTTTCGGGAAAATTCAACATTATTGATTATTTTATTTGGTGTCTACACTCCTATTGTCCGCGCGGCTCCGCAGAACGCAGAACCTGGGTGGAGCCGCGGGGTAAAATATCGCGAATAAACTTCACTTCAACAACAGCAAATGCCAAATAATGACATTTACTTGACGCCAACATCCTACTAAATATAACTATACAATGGACGGTCAGAGTTTGAGCCATGTAGTTTCTGTAAAAGACCTCGGAGTGAAGTTTGATCGCGAGCTGACATTCCGCGAGCATATTACCAGCCTTGCCAAAGAGTCGTATCGGTTAGGCTTCGTGTTGAGAAACGTTAGGGACTTCAACAAATCCGGCGTCATCAAGCTTCTCTTTACGGGTCTTACGAAGTAAACTAGAGTCACAGGCATGTGTTCGGAGTCCCAGCGAGGCCAAGTACAATCTTATGTTGGAAAAGGTCCAAAAAGCATTTCTCCGCTTATACTATAAAAAAACTGTATGGATACTATGCATACATGTACCCGACAAAGTTTTTGCTTGCGTCTTGGGCTTCAACTCCCTAGAAGTACGAAGAAGCAACGTGAGGATGGTTACAGCGTGTAAGGTGCTCCGTAATAAAATCAATAGCACCGAACTTCACAATACCCTTAACTGCGTGCCCCTAAATAAGTCATATTACGAGTAGAATAATATTACTGCCCTGCTTGCTCAATTTGAATGCTGTTGCACACCTGTTATTGAGATACAGGCAGACTGTTCTTCTATTCATCTCTCTGTGTAAATGTGTAATTTTGTTGGTGTGTCAAATACGTAAATAAGTGCAATTGGTATCAACCGTTCTTGTGAAATAATTAAATAAATAGCTTGTCCATCTAGCTGGAAGGTCCGCTATTTTCAGGTGAAAGAATTGAAATCCTTTGAGTAGTTCAGGAGATTACCCTCTACATACAAACATATCTTTCTTATATAAGTGGATACCCTTCGGATCTTTTGTGCAAGTCCCTCCTTTATGCCTACTCCCAAGCTCGCTCCGTCATTTCTGGAAACCCAACCTCATACCTTGAATTCCTTTGGTTAAGTAGGTGCAAAGTTCAATAGTAGGTGCAAGAAAGTAGTTGAAAAGAACGAAACAATCAAATACATACTCAATTGCAATTCCCATAATTCCCTTCAGTTCTGGGACAAAAGAGATAAGCCGGATTCGTGTTAAAGAACAATAGCATTAGTTATCGTTAGATAAGACTTGTGGCAGATAAAATGCAACCACGTAGCTGGTTGCGACCATTGAGGACCCTATATCTCCGTCGCTTTCTAACCCGTGCATAAAAACAGAGAAAGATACGTGGACGCGATTATTTGGTCATACATTAACCGGATCCAGGCAGAAAGCCCTGGCATTGTCCGCGCCTCTAATAACCCCGCTCATTAGAAACAACTCTTTGTTCCGTTCGGGGAAGCCCTTGGTCGGACCACCAACAGCGTTTATTGCAGTGTCATTAGTCATGTCGATGCTTCTTTAGATTTACCTCGCTGATGGACACTACTCCAGGTACAATAGAATTACGCCTATTAAGGCCTCTACTTTCCATCAATGTTTTATATCTTGGGTGCATTCTGCATGCAACTATAGGAGCACTCTTCTAAAGTTTAGTGTTTAGTCTTTACAAATTACGGTGACATTCATGTAATAAATAAGTGTCTGGCCAAAAAAAACTTTGGTTCAGACTTTTATTGCCGATCGTTTATAAATAAATAAATAAAATAAATATTTTGGGGACAATATTACACAAATCGACCTAGTCCCAAACTAAGCAAAGTTTGTACTATAGGAACTAGACGACGATATACATACTTATATAGATAATCATAATCATTTTATTGCAACCATGGTATTAAAAAGATCTTACATACACAATATAGTTCCACATGGGCCCTGTTAGGGCATGGCAATGACAATATTATATTAAATTAATAATTTAATTCAATTAAGTTAATTTATTATTTTTACCACTAACCTAACATAACATGCAGTAATTTGTGTGCTAAAATATAAAAATGAAAATATCAGAGTGTAGGGTAGTCTTGATACATTTTCATAGTTATTATTTTTCAATAAGATTATGATACACTATATTATTATACATTTATATTTATTAATACAATAAACTTAAGTAAAGTATGCTCCTTTGGGCTCGGGGTATATTTTCGTTCCGTTTGCGGTGGAAACGGCGGGCTGCTGGGGTGCTGACGCTAAACAATTTGTGCGTGACATAGGCCGTCGACTAAGGCAAAAGGGAGAGGACCCCCGTCCCGAATCGTTTCTGGTGCAGAGGCTGTCCATGGCCATCCAGCGTGGTAATGCTGTGAGCGTTATGGGCACTTGTGCACCGGGAGCGATAACGAACGGGGTTGACTAAACTGACTGGCTTACAGTACTCATGTAATATTTGGACTTTTATATTTATTATCAAGTGAATGTTCAATGTCAGATATTTATTAAAATATGATTCTTAATTTAATTAATATTTAATGTCAGTTATTTACAAATATATGATTCTCAATTAAATTAATATTATTAAAACAGAAAAGCGAAATTTTATAATTTTAGGTATTCAGATCATATGTCATAAATTCTTGGTGTGAATAAAATGTGTTGTCTATGAGCCAGTCTTTGAGTTTACTTCGGAATGTATTGTCGGTATAGTTGGTAAATGCACATTCACCCTCACATGAATGATTACTGAATAAACAGTCTTGAAGTACATCTCGAGTATCATTGACGCATACCCTGACATGGCGCAGCCGGTATTTAATTGAATAGTGAAATTATAGTGTGTTAGTTAATTATAGTGTGTATACTTGTCCTCTTTTTTTATAAATTCCGGGATTTTATTATAAATTTTTATACATTGGTAATACGGTCCGTTTCTATACATCATCCTCCTAGCGTTATTCCCGGTTGTGCCCCTAAAGGAGCCCGGGGTCCGCTTTGACACCTAAACCCAAGATTTGGCATAGGCACTAGTTTTACGAAAGCGACTGCCATCTGACCTTCCAACCCAGAGGGAAAACTAGACCTTATTGGGATTAGACCGGTTTCCTCACGATGTTTTCCTTCACCGAAAAGCTAACGGTAAATATTCCGTACATAAGTTCCGAAAAACTCATTGGTACGAGCCGGGATTCGAACCCACGACCGCCGCTTAGCAGCCGCATGCCTGAACCACTAGGCTACCGTAGCTGTTCCGTTTGGTCCGTTTCTATACATTGGTAATAAATAGATACTTAGTAAAGTTAAATACATAGAAAAAATCCATGAGTCAGGAACAAGTATTCATGCTCATCACACAAATAAATGCCCTTACCGGGATTCGAACCCGGGACCTCCAGGCAGGGTCACTACCAATTAGGCTACAGAGAGCTAAGAGGTTTATCAATCATCGACTACTCTTTGAGAGGGTTCCAATGAGCCCAAACATGAGCGGTTTATCTAGTATCATTTTTTATCTCTCTATTTACTTGCAACAGACCCCTTGAAGCCCACTTGCAGAGTAAATATTTTACAAAATGGCATCTATGCACAGCCGAGCTAAAGTGATGGTCCACTTAGTAGGTACGACCGTCTTAAATCGCCAATACCATCCTCTTTCAAAACTTTGTAACAAATGGGGAACTAAAATTTTATAACAATTTGAATAAAAGCCAAAAAGTAAAGCCGTGAAGCTCGCAGCTGTCGCTTGTTTTTGTGTCGCGTGCAGTCTGCCTCGTCCGCCTAATTGCGGCCAGGTAGGCCTCCGGGCAATCACTCCACCATCTGTACCATGTCAGGGGAAAAGAGACCTTAATGCTGTAGGCGGTTACTTAGCACAACGTCGTATTTTATATAAAATAATTGTTGGTAATGGCGTGAGCGCCTGTGATGCTAAAGTCTATTTTCCCGTGCATATTCCAGTCATTTTTGAATCACGATGCAACATCGGATTTCAATAACGGTCTCTCAACAGTCTCAATACGTACCGTAAAAGTTTTATTGCCTTTTGGGACATTCGCAAAACCAATACGTTCTAAATTGCAGAGCGATCTTTTGTGTTCTAACATATTTTTTTGCCAGAACGGTGATTGTCCTTTTTTGTGTTTCCAAATGAAAATGTAAGTAAGCAAGACTATTGACCATTGAACCGTCCGCAATTTGAAACGGACGAGACCCTTAAAAACCTACAAAAAGACAAGACAATAGACACCCAACAAAAATAAACATTCGCTCAATGCATCTCCGATAGGTAGTTTAGGGTATTGTTAGGCGGTATTGAGAGATAACGAAGATAAGATTTTACAGGCCGTTCCTGGTTTTGGGTAGTTGGGTAATGTCCCTTGAACAAAGCCCGTAGTCGCGGCAGACATCGGTACGCTATCTCCTGCTGCGCTGAATTGTTGACAATTGACGTGTTGAAAATTTTCTTTAATGATGACAATTGGAACCAATTTTAGTCAGGATCATGTCTAGGGATCTACTGCAATCAGATGACTACAAAAGGCTAAAATGGGAGTCAAATTCGGATAGGAAACGATGAAAACGCTCCATATAGGTCCGAGCTCATCACAGTGTCACAGCCCTTACAATTTAAAAACAAAGGAAAATAGTGAATCGACATTTTGATCGTGAAATGTTTATTTGAAACAATCATCCTGTATTTTCAGGTTTCCTAATGTCCTATGCTCTTAATATTAATACAAAGACATCGTGTTAAAAATAATCACTTTTCGTCAACATACTCGTACATTGTCGCGGTGCAGTAATGTGCATATGGTGCACCCAATACTACAATGTGTACATTAAACCCAGCAGACCCTGACTTGTCACGTACAAGCGGCCCTTTGTCCCTGCCGACTGCGACCTTGCCGCCGTCGCGAACCATATTTAATTATCTTTTTAATATCTCACAAGACTCGATTATATGTTCCATGCCGCCTTTAATAACTGCAGTTAAATGTGGTACTTTTAAATAGCTTTTTTTTTGTACTTATTCGCGGATTCTTATTATTGAAGGAACATTCGTGAATTACACACTTACACCGTTTACATTTCTAGTTTCCATTAAATAAGGTTGTAAAATATATGACACAATAACTGTTAGATCAAGTGTCAAAAAGTCGAGTCATTGTTCGCTAAAATTTATAAATCCTGCCGAAATAATTCTAGTACAGTACCTACCTTATTCTACAGTCCACACAATAACAGGTTAGAACATGTGATATAAGATTAAAGAACAATGGCGAACTGATCCCTTTAAGGGAAGTGCCCATCCTACGAAGCTGAATGAACCAGGATTCGAATCCCGGGTTGTTCTCAAAGGTTGTTTCTGAGTCTTGGATGTTTTTTATGTATTTAAATATATTAAATATATCGACGTCTAGTATTCCATAACACAAGCCAGCACGGCTATCACAAGACGGCGCGCGAGCTCTCTCGATTTTTCACGCACTATCTGTCTCTCTCTTATGAGAAAACTTAGAAAGAGAGGTATAGTGCGAGAAAAATCCTCCTGTCTTGTGATAGCCGTGCTGATTGAGTTTGCTATGAGGCTGTCCGATTTGCGGTCTCCTTATCATTATTTATAGTAGGGTAGGGTTAGTGGGTAGAGGGAGGGCCCTCTTCTCTTTAAATAGAGTTGTCTGGAGGGTGAGAGCCCCACATACCCCCATTATAGCTTCCCTAGGCTGGGGGGATGCGTAAGTGCGTTCACACCGTCAATAAAGGCATTTTACAGTCAGCACCAACATTAATATCTGCCATAACAAGGCGGACTAAATTGTGACAGGGACGTGCTAGAAATAGAGTCGCGTCAGATATTTATGCGCGCTGTGTTATGGCAGATATTAAGGCGGCGCATTGGAAATTATCGCGTGCTTTGAAACGCCGTTCTGACTAACTCAGGCCTTGCACTAACGAAACACCTCTACATACGCTTAGTTACTACTACGAATCGCGGCGTTAAGACTCAAGATATTTATATTTGTGGATGAGCGTTGAGGTGAACTTAAACCAGGTTACAGAATAGTGAGGCTGGTCATACCGTTCCGATGGCCAGTATCTCGCGCAAATTGCCTCCGCGAGTGCTTAATGAAAGGGCGAAGCCTTACGAGATAAGAATGTGCGGCAGCTGCGCACACGGAATGCGCACCTGCCGCGCATCTGCCGCGCGCCGACTCTTGCGCCGGTCTCGTGCGTTTCGGAGATCAGTTATACATTTAAGACACGTTGGTGTAAATAAAAAAATCAATTAGTATTGCGGTGCAGCGTTCAATTTCAAAATAAGTACGTTTTTGAAGGTTTTTGCCAGACTTTCTACATTTGCAGCCTGTGCGTTAGCTACACGCAGAAGGCTGTCATTGCTCTAAGAGTATAGTACAACAATGGTTTCAGGGCTTTCTCGCTTCGTTTAGGGATGTTCGCATGTTGATGGTTTTGCCGCTTGCTTTGCGCAAAAGGGTAGCGTCCCTGGTGCCTAGAATTCGGGGCAGCCGAAACACTTGTCTGATTGTTGACAGAATACTCGTAGTACAGTCGACAACACAGCTAAGTGACCATCGGAAATCTAATCTGACCTTAAGTGCATTGTAATAAGGTTCTAGGTTTTCACGGTATGGTTAGTTAGGTGTGTTGCTGTGTGTACAACAGACCAGTGCAAGTCTGACCTCCGATTATGCGTCGTTATTATAGTTTGTACAATTAGGGGTGTAGACACTAAATAAAATAATCATTAATGTCATATTTTCTCGAAAAAGGATTAAAAATGTAGTCATATGGAGAAAAAAACAACGCAATAGGTTAAATAATCACGAAGTTATAAGTATCCAAAGTTTTAAGAAGGGGTATGTTCTGTCCCTTTTTCGCAAAACGCAACTTCATATGAAACGATGACGCTTGAAGATTGTGACGTCACTAATAGAACGTAAATGCCGTGCCCCATCGTGTTCGGCGCCGCCATCGACGCAGCCCGCCGCGCGTGCGACTCACTCTGCGGCAGCCCCGCGTATTGTGACGTCACACACTGTTTGCGTTTTCTCTCTCTTACAAGCAATATTAAAAACGGTTGTAGCTTCGTAATTCTTTGAGATATCTGAATGGGATTTTCGTCACTAGGCATATTTTTTGCCTTCTTTCCTTTGGAGTAATAATAATTTTCGAGTCTCTGTATCCAGAAGCATTGGAACGATATTCATTGTTGGTTCTAATAATGTGTTAATGTTTATATCTTATGCATTACCCACTAACACCCGTGTGCCGACAAGGCATATTCTATAGTAGCGATTAGATGTTGTATAAAACGTGTTAGGATAAGCCATAGATTAAGTTAAGTAGTACGTACGAGATGTATGAATGATTAATTGATTATACATGTAGCTACTCGTTTATATACCGTGTGAGTTGATGAATAAATGACAACTTCATAGATAGACAGTGCTTCAGAGTCTCTCTCTGAGTGTGGACTTCCATAAACCCCACTGGGGTCAAGTCTACCCTCACCTGATTATTGGCTGGCAAGTGGACCCCCCCAACCACCAACCGCTGCCTGGCAAAACTAGGATTAACACTCACTGCCAGAAACCCGCCCAGCGGGCTCCTACGCCGTAGGCCGTAAACCACGGGATCGATTCTTGGCAGTGAATGTGTTAAGTTTTTCATATGTTTTTTACTAACAAGTTTGGACATGTTTTCGAAATAAATTATTTTAATTGGAAAAATCACCTGGGGAAACAATGTTGTACAGTCAGCAGCAGAGGTAGCTAACTTAGCGGACGAGAAATTAAAAATCTAGTCACGTGTTTATTATAAGGCAATAAATAAATAAATATTAGGGGACAATCTTACACAAATCGACCTAGTCCCAAACTAAGCAAAGCTTGTACTATGAGTACTAGACGACGATAAACATACTTATATAGATAAGTAAATACTTAAATACATAGAAAACATCCATGACTCAGGAACAAATATTCGTGCTCATCACACAAATAAATGCCCTTACCGGGAATCGAACCCAGGACCTCTTGCTTCGTAGGCAGGTTCACTACCAACTAGGCTAAAGCGGTCGTCATAGAGAAGTCGTCATAAGAGTAGATAATTTTGAGCCCGAGCCCGCTTTGCTACATATGAGCACTATGTGAATGTTATCGCTCACATAAATGAGAGAAATACAAGTATAAACTTATACATTTTATCCTGTTGTGTGATCCTAGTTGGTCGATGATTATTATTATTATAAAAGCCTTGTCTCTAAAAGCTAATCGAAATGTGAAGTGGATTTACCAATTACTCTAGCTTGGTACCGTTTATCACCGAAGTAATGCATTCATCTCTACCGAGCGTGTCGTGGTCGAGAGAGATAAATATCAGAGATCAAAGGTTTAGAAACAAACCCTTGCCGAAAAAAAATGTTACCAACAAATTACTGATTCCTTATTTGTGACATTCAATTCGATTGCATTGGTATAATTGAACGTTTCACTGCCAAGAATGTGCTCGTAGCCGATCCCGATGGGTTTCCCGGTATGTATTGGAAAGCGCCTACGGCGTAGGCGCCCGCTAGACAGTTTCCTGGCAGTGAAAGTGTTCCAGAAAGACGCGTTGATTCTTCTTTGAGATTTTTCTTGACCCATTAGTACCTACCCTACCTACTTAAGCGTATTGCCGTGTGCAAGGTGACCTCATATTAACGAAACCTATAAGTATTCGTTTTTCGCATAGAGGCTTCTTTGACAAAGGACGGAACAGACGTTTCTCATTGACTGATATGACTCAACATAACAACTCAATATTGCTTTAGCATTTCTGAGCATCAATATGATAAGATTAAGATTACCCAAGTACTTATACCGTAGCGCGATAAAAACATACGGATCACCGAATCTTGTTCACTTCAGAAGCTCGCCTACTCGAAGCGTTCAGACGATTCTGAGCCGTTAACACCGGAACAGTTGTCTAAAAGGAGATGTTAGGGAAAAAATATCTTTTGTCAATTAAAAGCAAGGCGGAGGGGCACACAAGACGAGTTTTTGCGCTGTCACCTGGACCGAAACGCGTCAATCGATTGTAACCCTTACGTGTTTAACTACTAGGCTCGTTATCCTTTGCGTGTAGATGCAAGCTGCTGATTGTTATTTTTATCTGCCACTTTCCAGAATCGCTTTGACTGTGTACGGTTACGGGCATATGTCTTCTGATGGCTATTGGACCCTCCAACTCGATTTATAAGGAGATAATAATTTATTGAAGGCTTAAGGTGATTTGCTTTGTGCTGTTTTTGAAACTGATTTCAAAAAAGGAGGATGTCATCAATTCGGATATTTATTTTGGATTTGTTAGCTTGAACTCCTCAATTGTTCCAATTCCTGTCAGAATTGACATTGGAAGGTGTATTTCGGAATTTTGGTTGCGGTTATCATGGCATAAGCGGCAAGATGAGGCGGTCATCACACTGCCGCCGTATACCGCTGCGGCATGCGGAGCCGCGTATTAACTTCGCCCGACGGCGGTGGTACTGCGTGAAGTACCGTGCGGAATGTAGGAGTAGGAGGTACTGGCCTACAACGTTGCGAACCGTCGCTCCGCACGCCGCAGCGGGATGTGGCGGCAGTGTGAAGCATTTGTCATTTGTATCAAACGACATACATATTGAAAGAAGCGATGATTTGCCAATATGAAGCATTTTAAGTTTCAATTAGATTCGACTTTTACTCTCTTTTTGGCGTTTCTGATGGTCCGCTGAATTGAATTACGAAAAATCCAACTTAATGACAGCTGCCCGCGCTATAATTAAAGTTGATCAGTCTGTAATCAAAATTACAGCCACCCTAAGGGTGAGTTGCACCAAACTGTCTGTAATCCTAAGCGTATTCGTTCATTAAAATCTATCTATATGGAAAGTTTGTCAAGTTTCTATAGCTTGACAGCTGCCGGCTCCATATTTAACGTTGACATGTAAGTCGGTGCATGCCGCCCTTAGTCTGCAAGATAACTCGACAAGCAGGCTATCTGCACACGATACTGAGCATGTAATTAGTCGATATTTTGAGATCGTACTTACAAGAATAAGAACAAACGCTAGCCGCTTCACATTTTCCAAGCGTTTGTAGACTTTATCTCGTTGCGACAAGGTTCACATTATGTGCGACACTGTGACAATTACAACAAACATGCAACGGGAGTTCTGATTCCGATTCCTCGTAATTACCTAATTGCCAGGTCGTTAACTGCGTGAGAATAAGTTTCAAGGATGGTCAGTTTTGTTTACTGATTTTGTCAATGTAAATCTTGCTTTTCGTTGAAAGAAAACGTGGGTCCAATCCTAGTGTCCAATACCAAAAAAGTCTACTCTCCCCTCTGGGTTGGAAGGTCAGACGGCAGTCGCTTTCGAAATAATAGTGCCTTCACTAAATATTGGAGGCCAAAGCGGACCCCGGGCTCCTTTAGGGTACAACCGGGAAAACTCTAGGAGGGGTGAACCCATCGTTTAATATAAATGAGACATTGCAAATTCTATGACTTCATGGGATGCTATCTATATGCTTTGTATGTTTAGAATATACAAAATAAAAGATTACATCATGTTTAAATTCGATCGTGATAAATTTGCCCTTAAAATTTTGACGACCGGTTAGTCTAGTGGGTAGTGACGCTGCCTACGAAGCTGAAGGTCCTGGGTTCGAATCCCGGTAAGGACAAATATTTGTGTGATGAGCATGAATATTTGTTTCTATCTATTAAATATATCGTCGTCTAGTACCCATAACATAAGCCTTATTGAGCTTACTATGGGACTAGGTCGATTTGTGGAAGATTGTCGCCTAATATTTATTTATTTATTTATTTATTAAAATTAGTTTTTAGGGCACAACGCTAGAAGGATGGTGACGAGTACAATCCTATTGAAGCAGCTATCATATTAATTTATCCGTGCTTTCTCCCCCCCCCCCCTCTCTCTCTCCCTCTCTCTCTCTCTCTCTCTCTCTCTCTCCCTATCTACTGGTCAACCCACACGAGATAGTCTATCCGTGTCTTTCTAAATAGACCACTTAGGAACTGATCTATCTTGTACTAGCTGCTCAATTAAATTAGTGAACATCAAAACATCTGCCGCAGTCGTAACTCCCAATATAAAAATATACCTACTCATCCCTGAATGCTAACTGAATACCTGAAGCTTGTCCGCGAAGCCCTGCGGGCAGGTGGCAGGTGCCGCGCGGGCCCCACCCGGCCGGCGCACCGGGCCCCGCGCGCCAATCACGGCTCATCCCGGCCCGTATATACCGCGCGGAGCGCCCGGGAGCGCCAGTGCTCCAAGCCATCTCGACCAGTACCCCTGACTTGAGTTACCGTATCTCGTGCTATTAAGTGTACTGAGTGACAGTATCTTGTGTGAAGCATTGTGTTGTGTAGTGTCCAGTGTAACAATGATTATCTGTCTGTCTGGATTCGTGATTGCTGGGTAGGTATCGTAATACTAATAAGTGTTGTTCGGTACGGTGTAAACATAGATCAGCTGTGCCGAGTGACGTTCAGTGTTACGCCAATGCTAAGCATGTTTGTTTTCATATGTTAATAGACGTTACGTTTATGATGATAATTATATGATGTTTTTAGTTGATTTCAAATAATTCGTTCGTCTCATTGCAATGCAATGGAAGATGGTGAGGAAGCATAAAGATTTTCGTTTCTCATCTGTAAAGCGTATACAGATTTTGTACAGTTGGCTATACTATATCTATTTATCTGCCTATTTTAGCCTCTGGAGAGGGCTTGAGTTAAGTGATCTAAAACTGCATACTTTCGCTTAATATAAAATTCGTTCGTTAAAGTATTCAGTGCATTTGTTTTTTTTATTCTGGCCAACCCATTTGCGAAAGTTTCTTGATACGCTAAATTCGATAGAAAACCTTTTTCCCCATTAAATAGATTGGTGAAGGTCGCGCCTATCTATATTCGCATCTCCTAATAAGTGTGATGGAGACGAAGATATCTATATACAGGGTGTTAACGGGGTCATGATCCGGAATGACAAAAAGCGAATAAGATGATCATACTGAACAACCTTTCCCATGGGACCAACCACGAAATCGCAAAAAAAAAGAGCCAATTAAGAGTTAACTGTGAGTTAACTGCGATTTAATTGAGAGTTATGTATGGAATACCTGGTTTTTTTTTGCGATTTCGTGGTTGGTCCCATGGGAAAGGTTGTTCAGTATGATCATCTTATTCGCTTTTTGTCATTCCGGATCATGACCCCGTTAACACCCTGTATATAACTCTGATCCATAAAAAAATGTAAGTATGTGTGAATTGACTCGTGACTAACGTGTTTGCGCTGTTGTTGCAGGGCTTCCCCCGCGCCGATGTCCTCTGCCCTTCTCCGTGCTGCTGACTGCGTAAGTACCCTTTTACTGATACCTATCTCTGATTATCCACATTTTACAGATGTTTTGCTTTTTTTGGGCTACGGCCACATGGTCCCGTCTGTAACTGGCCAGTTACGCCTTGGCCACGACTTTGGTGTTAAGCGACCTGTGGCAGCGTTTTATCTGTTCATTGCGTGGTCGAGACGCGCAACGCACTGTGGTTAGTTGGGATCGCGCGCAATGAATTAGAAAAACCGCTGCCGCAGGTCGCTTAAGACCAAAGTCGTGGTCAAGGCGTTACAGATATACTTTGGGACTATGTGGCCGTAAGCGCCGACGCAGGGGTAACATTTAGAGATAGGGGGCACACAGTGGAATGTCATCTCGCTTGTCATAATTCTCTATGGCGCACTGAGGACTCGCCAGTGGCCCGTTTGGCCAAGCCACAATTTTCCTAGTGTAAACAGGCAACACGGATCAAATGACCGATCGTAATAATACGAGCGCCTCTGTGTTGTATATTTAGACTTAAAATAGTTACTTATAGTGTCGTGAAAGCTTAGGCTACCTACAGTGTTTGCTGCCAGTTCTGTTATCATTAGGCAGACCGTATGCCTGTTTACCACCGTCGTGGTATAGAGAAATGCTGCTTTACGTTATTGTAGACAATATTGTCTTGTCAGAATATTGTCCCTTTATGGCGACTCATAAGTCGCATTCGAGTTGGTGTAAGCTCCATGAAATAACACCAATACTATGTTGTCCCGCAGAGTACGTCCGTCCCTGCGATGTCGCACTTGTCCCTGTCCTCGCTCCCCGCGGCCCCCGCCCCCGCCCCCGCCCCCGCGGGTCCGGGCGCGCGGTACTCCCCGCACCACCAGCAGCTGCTGCAGCACTTCGCGCCGCCCGCGCTACTCGCGCTCAGAGGTAACCAACACAGCTTGCTTCTCGACCTCGACACACGACAAGATACAAGACACAACACACACACAACACACAACAACAAGACACACACACAACACACTAAAACAAGACACACAACAACAAGACACACGCACAACACTCAACAACAATACACACGACACAGACACGGCACAACACACAACAACAACAAGACACACAACACACAACACGGCACAAAACACAACAACAAGACACACTACACACAACACACGGCACGGCACGGCACGGTGACAAGATAGAGCGTCCGTCACTGGCTGACACCGTTCGATAGAACACGAGACGGACGCTCTGTCTTGTCACTGATCGCGTGATGAGGCCGACCATGATACGGGGCTGTTGGGCGCTCCCATAGTGGCGTCCGCCTACATAACGGCTATTGGAGTGAATCAGCAAAAAGAACATGCTTGTTCGCGTTCACCTTATTATTCAATTTATTATCTGGTATTTATGTCGATATACTAAGGCTGGGTTGTACCAAACTGTCTGTAACCGTAAGCGATGTTGGTTAAAATCTCAATGCATGGAAAGTTTGTCAAGTTTCTATGGAATGACAGCTGCCGGCGCCATATTTAAAGAAAGAAAGATACATTTATTCGTGACAAACACAAGGCAATTTACATACATTGACAATTAACAAAGAAAAACGTAATTTGCCACGAAATGGTCGCAACTCAGCGTAATGCTGGCGGTGCCAGCGCTGGTCTTCCGTTGCGACCATTTGGTGATGTCACGGCACAGTGACGAAACGTACACATACAACCAAGAAAAACGCCTCATGGCTTAAAAAACGCGAATCAGGGTCGCTCGAACATAAAAAATAAAATAAAAAATTAAACTATCTATGATTATCTTAAGCTAAGTGACAGTGACACATGACGTAATATATATGAATTTACACGAAAAGTAATTAGGTCACGGCCAAAAGAAAAAAAAACAGAAAAGAAACTATTATACAATAAATACACATTTAACACTTGACGTTGATCGGTCGGTTGTCGTAAGTTGGTGCAATCCGCCGGTGTGTTAAAGATCAGTACAACCCACAGAGTATATAACGGTCCATTTGATGAAGCCACAATATGCCAAGTCCAAGTAGACAATACAGGTCAAATGACACAAAGAATCTTCGTGAAGAAAATTGTAAATGTGCTGCGAACTAAGCTTAAGTCCTTTTCTATAGATGACCGTTAGCCTAGTGGGTAGTGACGCTGCCTACGAAGCTGAAGGTCCTGGGTTCGAATCCCGGTAGGGACAAATATTTGTGTGATGAGCATGAATATCTGTTTCTGAATCTTGGATGTTGTCTGTATTTAAGTATTTCTGTCTATTAAATATGTTGTTGTTTACCTGGGCATTTTTAAAAATTTGTGTACCCAATTAGCGTGAGTTGTTAAATAAAAGTTCAGTGTCAGTTTTGTGACGACAATTAAGTATAGTTTGTATAAAAAAAATTCCTTTTCTTTTCAATTTATAAATGCTATGCATATACACGTTATTTAAATGTGAAACAAGTTCAATTTCACATAATTTGTATGCTTAATTTTCATCACAAAACTGACTGAGTTAATTTTTATTTAACAACTCACGCTAATTGAGTACACGAATTTAAAAAAATGCCCACCTATAACACAAGCCTTATTGAGCTTACTATGGGACTAGGTCGATTTGTGTAAGATTGCCCCATATTTATTTGTTATTAATCTATGCATAATTTTTCACCGACCAGGTGACACGCCAATGAATGAATTTGTTGTTAATATGCTATTGTGTCTGTCCCCCAGGCGCGCGCTCTAGCAGCAGTTCGACCGAGTCCGTGTCAAGCAACAGCGCGTCGCCGCCGCCCGCGGCCCTCGGGGCCCCCGGGGCTCCCGTGGCCCCCGGGGCTCCCGGCGCCCCCGGGGCCCTCGGGGCTCCGCCGCCGCCGCCGCACTCGCTGGGGCTCGCGCCGCTGCACGCGCGCCTCTACACGCACCCTTACAGGTAACACACGTTCATCATCATATCAGTGCAAGCACAGTGTAACGTTTAGCAATAAGGTTTTACTCAAAAATGGCCCGCAAAGTGAACGCTACATATTGGAAGTTTAAGGTCAGATCTATGTAAGTAAAATAATAAAAAACATTGCAGGCCGCCTGGAATGTTATATATAAATTCCTTTATTTGTCGAGTACCAAATTTTATAAAAAGTAGAAACTGGCATTTATAAGACGGCACAGCTCGTATTTTTCTGTTGCAAACACGACGTTTTTGTATGTGTCTCAAATAGTTTGCGTTTTTTTGGTGGAAATTTTTCCCACTACACACTAACACTTGCGATTCTGTTTAAAAAAAAACGGCGGGAAATCGTAAATATTTTCACGTGGTGCACGTGCTTTTCGGTGAAATAAAAAAATTGTAAGGAAAAATCCCAACTAAGTCTAGTATTCCCTCTGGATTGGAAGGACAGGTGGCAGTCGCTTTCGTAAAACTAGTGTCTACAACTCTACACACCACTCAACAAGCCATTTAACAACCGTTCTAACACTAAAATGTAACCAAAGCCCAATATTTTCAGAGATTTAAGAGGAAACACAAGGGCCGTTTTTCCATAGAAACGTAGTCTCTTACTTTCTCCCTGGATAATGGCAGTAGAGCAAATTTTTTTTTCCATAAACCTATGGCTACTATTGACATGTTCCTGTGTTTTCCTTTTTTTAATAAATTTATTGTTAAGAGATAGTAATTAACCTTCAAAAACCTACAAAAAATGCCAGATTTTCCGCTGTGTTCAAACATCCAGAAAACAATTTTGACTAGATTATTTAAAAAAAGGTAAACATAGGAACACGGCCAAAGGTTTCAGGAAATTAGGAATACATGCAGAAACATTTTAAAAGAGCTTAAAATGCTTCATGACAAACAGGAATTACATAAAAATAAGCAGGACCCAAAATCTACATGGAAATCTATTAAAAGCATATGTAACCTAAATAAACAAACTAAACCTCCTGATGAACTTCTTCACTCTCATTGCTCCCAACAGGAATCTATCAATAATGTTAATAACTTTTTTGTCGATATTGGAGCAAAACTGGCACAAAACTCACTGCTAAAACAAAATCTAGCTGAGCAAGATCTTGCTGCTAACGTAAAGGATATCCCGTACCATCCAAAGTCTATGGTTTTACTTTCCACTGATAATCACGAAGTCTCGATTTGTATCAACTATCTAAAATCTGAATGCGCTATGGGATGGGACGGTATATCCACATATTTCATTAAAAAGACAAAGAACTTTATAATCACACCACTAACGCATATAATGAATTTAAGCCTATCGACGGGTATATTTCCAAACGCTTTCAAACAAGCTGTCATATCTCCTATACACAAAAATGGCAACAGAGATGATGTAAATAACTATAGGCCGATCTCTATACTTCCAGCTCTCTCCAAACTTTTGGAGCGACTGCTTAACACACGCCTAGTAAATTTTTTGGAGAGTAATAACTTAATTTTAATAAAAAAAAAAGTTAAATAGGTCACGTTGACTATGTAATTTTAATAGGTATTTTCGGTCCAAGCTACAGTTGTCTCTATCGCGCTCTGCGGGGGGAGGCTTGATGTTGGCGCGACAGCAATATATTTTACAAATACCCATTTCTCAATTAAATCTCTCCCTAAGTGTTTCTTCTTAAGCGCCGTTTAAAAAACTAGCTTACTGCGCGCCCATTCTACAATTTTGATGAGTACATAATGAACAAAGAGTTCATATAAATAAATTATTTATGACTTATGTTAGTTACACTTGGATTATTTTATTTTTATTAATATTTGTTATTATTATTGTGATACTTTATGTAGGTATAATTGAAATTCTAAATTATTTTTTTGACATGTAAATTGGCTTTATATAAAACTAGCTTCGCCCGCGACCTGGAATAAAAACTATCCTAAACTATCCAGGCTACAAATTGTCGTCGTGCAAATATTTCATCCAAATCGGTTGAGCCGTTTAAGCGTGATTGAGTAACAAACATCCATACATCTAAACTTCCAAACATCCAAACTTTCGCATTTATAATACTAGTAGGAAGTAAGATAAATGACTATGACTATGATTATGACACTTACTTCAATTTCCTTGTCCGCAGACGCGTGCGCACCCTATACGCCTGCCTCGGCGAGAGCGAGGGCGAGCTCTCCTTCGAGCCCAACCAGATCATCACCAACGTGTCCGCCAGCGCCGAGCCCGGCTGGCTGCGCGGCACCCTCAACGGCAAGAGCGGACTCGTGCCCGAGAACTACGTGGAGCCGCTCCCGTGAGCGAACCTTGCTCGTGCCCGAGAACTACGTGGAGCCGCTCCCGTGAGCGAACCTTGCTCGTGCCCGAGAACTACGTGGAGCCGCTCCCGTGAGCGAACCTTGCTCGTGCCCGAGAACTACGTGGAGCCGCTCCCGCGAGCGAACCTTGCTCGTGCCCGAGAACTACGTGGAGCCGCTCCCGTGAGCGAACCTTGCTCGTGCCCGAGAACTACGTGGAGCCGCTCCCGTGAGCGAACCTTGCTCGTGCCCGAGAACTACGTGGAGCCGCTCCCGTGAGCGAACCTTGCTCGTGCCCGAGAACTACGTGGAGCCGCTCCCGTGAGCGAACCTTGCTCGTGCCCGAGAACTACGTGGAGCCGCTCCCGTGAGCGAACCTTGCTCGTGCCCGAGAACTACGTGGAGCCGCTCCCGTGAGCGAATCTTGCCGGACACTGCCTATGTAACCGAATGTCGTCCATCGTCGCTCAATATTAACGTGGATTATTGCTTTTAACGGCCTAATGTGATTGAATATCGAGGCTGATCTTAGCTGGATGTAGTGTAGCGCTACCTAATGTGTATCATCGCTTTACGTTGCCCAACGTCTTTTGGCGCTTCGTGATGCACGTCGGATAACCCCGTCGTTAATATTGCCGAACGTTATAGAACTTCACTTGACGTCGCTTAAAGTTGCCGAACGTTATAGAACGTCACTTGACGTCGCCTAAAGTTGCCGAACGTTATAGAATGTCCGTTGACGTTGGTAAATATTGCCGAACGTTATAGGACTTCATCAGACGTCGCCGAACGTTGCCGGACGCGCCCGAGCGCCATACGTACCATATCCCCGTACCTACTATATGTTAAGTTGTTGATTCTTTTATACTTCTGTATATTTTGTATATTGTAAATAAGCGTTTGTTGATATTTTAACTATTTATATTATGTTGTGGATATTTTTACCAAATATACTATTGTACGATGTCCGTTTGTGGATGTATTATACAGATTAATATATATTCTTGTGTTTTATTCCTGTCTGACCTCTATCGCTGCAAAGGATATCAATTCAAATATTTACGGTTTTATTCATAAACGTCCATCAAACCTGTCACTTTGATATTTGAGTGTGGGAATTGCCCCTTTCCCAGACATTATAGTTAGCAGAGGTTTGCTGTATAAGGGGGCAAGTCTGCAAGTAGGCTTCAACGGCTCTTTTACATGTCAGAGTTTATAGGCGTAGTGATTTAAGCCAAGAAAATGGTCTAGCACTTTTGAGACTTAACTTGAGAATTGTTTTACAGGAATTTAAGTGTATTTGATATGTATTAGTAAGACAATTTGTTCATAATTTCAAAATGTTATAATTAAAATTATAAGGAACTAGCTTCTGCCCGCGACTCCGTCGGCGTGGAACTCGTTTATATCGTATAGCTCCATACAAACTTTCACCCCCCACTTCATCCCCTTGAGGGATGATTTCCGGGATAAAAACTATCCTATGTCCTTCCCCAGGACTCAAACTATCTCTATACCAAATTTCATCCAAATCGGTTTAGCGGTTTAAGCGTGAAGAGGTAACAGACAGACAGACAGACAGACACACTTTCGCATTTATAATATTAGTATGGAAGTATGGATTTAATCTAGTTTATCTTTATGAGCATCAACCTATTTATTTATACAAATAAGGAAGTAAAAGTAAACAAAAATAAAGTTTGAAAAATATTTAATTAAGATAATTTGTTCAAGAATGTACATAATACGAAAAGGTAATAATAAAAGAATCAGGGGTAAAGAGTAACAGATTAGGAATAAGGAAATGGGGGGGGGGGGGAAATAATAGAAGCATACTAGCAAATCACAAACCAAAGTCGGTAGAAAAAATGAGTGAAGGAGATGGAGAGTACAGCAGTGGTAGAGCTGTTGATTCAAAAGGGTCAATTAAGGGTGTATTCAACAGGGAGAGACTGTCGGAATTCATATTGGGAGGTGAAGAAATATATGGTTGTGTATTGCTGCTGCAAGGAGAGACAGGAGCGGGCAGGATCTAGAAAAGAAATTAAAATATTAAATTAAGTTGAACCTTAAAACACTGTAAAACTGAGATGGGTAAAAGGAAGTACAGTAGAATTATTTGGGGTTTACCACTGACAGATAGTTTGCCTTCATTTAATTTTCTACTTTAACCTCATACAAATTAAGTAGTTATTTCGGGTGTGTAATGATTGGTAAAACAACTTTTGATATATTTTCACTGGATATAACAACATTTAATATAATTTCATTGGATATAATCTCTCAAGGGACATAATACACTTTTGGTATAACAACAATCAGTATAATTTCATGGCGTATAATGTTCAAATAGTATAATACAACGTTGAATGGACATAATGTATATTGGATATAAGTATTAGTGGTATACTGTTTTGTAAGTTATTTTTTTTTCACACACGTTCTTTATTTTAATAGGTTAGGTTAGGCTTCGCGGGATGCCTATTTCCGCTCTAAGGGACACAAGCTAACCCTAACCTAACCTACAAATAATACCATTGTTACAATTATTTGTGGTTTTTTTACTGCGGGGGGATCATGCCAATAGTACATTATACCAACTGAGTTTTATATCGAACAAAGTTATATCCCATGTATGTTATACACTATGACTGTTAGATTAATAGTTGTTATATTACAAGTTCATTATATCTGTTGATAATTATATTACATGAGAGTATATAAAATGTTGTTATATCAAAAGTGCATTATTTCCTATAATCGTTATATCCAGTGAAAATATATCAAAAGTTTTTATATCGATCGTTACGCACCCAGTAATATTTCTAAATCGGTAGACGTGGGTAACAGTATTCTGAAAATTGCTTTATTTGTATGACATTAAAGTTGAAAATTAAATGAAGGCAAACTATCTGTCAGTGGTTAACTAACAGTAATCGTACTGCACCTGAATGTGGGAGGAATCCTTGGCTGGAGTGGAGGATCTTGGTTAACCTGGAAAGAGGTTTTATTTTATGCATCATTTTAGGCATGATAAAAACAAAAGGGAAGAGTTCATTTTTCTGCTTTTGTATGGTGCGGAGTCTTTATCTAGACCGAATTAACTTATTTTTGTGTCTAGTAAACAATGCGATTGTTTTCATTGTGATTGTCTTTAACCGATGCCTTGAAACTATTAGATATGGAAAGAAGTTGCACACAAAAAATACTAGTTAGTAATCTTGACCATTTTGTATTTAAAACAATATACTACTTTAACAATAAAGGCGTTATTCGAGTACCTAAATTAGGTATTGTGTGCGGCACGTGGCTATTGTGGCTTTATTGGACCGCTTGGTGTTAAGATAAGATCCGGTCTAGTAAAGGAATCCGAACTATACAGGCGAGAGCGTTTCCATACTTGCTGTCCAGCCCGCGTCCCGCGTCGCTGAACGCTCTGCTTAACTCTGTTATTTTACCGAAATTATTTTAAACTTGGGCCCGATATGGCCGCTAGCCGGTGGTCTGGCTGGCCACATGGCCCAAATAAACATATAAAGGCGAATATAACTCTGAAAGTAAAAAAAATATTGTAAAATTTAGTTTTATACAACGACGGTGGCAAACAAGCACACGGCCCGCCTGATTGTAAGCGGACACCGCAGCCTATCCCGGTCCACTCGGGAGCTCTGGCGACCTTGCTCACCTCCAGGAACACAACACTACTACAGAGCAAGTAGTAGTGCTATTATAGCTGCGGTCTTGTGCAAGGCGGAGGTACCTGATTTTCCATACAACTATTATACAAATGTCAGTTGTGACTTCACATGTGTGTCCAGTATGAAGCGTTTTGCGGTGCCGCCAGCGAGGTCAATCTTTGTCTCAATTTTTTTTGTTTTTAATTTATGTTTATTAATATCAGATTTTTTTATGATGTTGTAGGTATAGAGAAGATTGACGTGTGGTTTGTCTCAGCAAGAAACGGAGACACGTGATTGACCTCACGAAACAGCTGTTCTGATAAGAACAGCTGATTGCTCTGACAAGAGCAGTTTTCGATTGTCCCGAGAAGGACATTTTATAATTGTGAAGACGCCGGCAATGCAGCATCACTATCGTCGAGGTTCTTCAGCTTCGATCTTCGAGCACGGAGCGACAGGGCAGCGATGTGTTCGTCTCGACGGCCGGCGCAGAAAAGGATCGGAATTTGCGCGCCAAAATCTTTTATAGGCGAGCGAGCCGCGCGCGTTGCCACGCGCCGCCTACCTCCCTCTCGCTCGTGCGCATCCGTCCCGCTCTAATCATGTTATTGTTGCGGCTTAAAACTGTCACTAGTTGTAAGCTTTTTTATTGTATATAGTTAGCCGTATTTGTAAATAAAATCATTCCGGTTACGGCAGCGGTCGAGTGAGGTCGTGCTTATCAGTGCGCTCTTGCCCTATTGTTGTTGTAGCCCGAATATCATCTCCGACTACCTGCTCGCTCTTATCGCTCCCCCGCGAGGTGATTATCGCAATTACCACGTGGAAGCATCGGGTGTGCTAGTTAAGACTTTCTTAAGTCTCCAGTCGACCCGCGTGTCTCTGCCCCTCTGGAAATCCACGCTCGTAGTGGTCGCAGTCTTTCGAGGCTGTGGGCTAGACACCATCAGTGGCTACCCGTTAGTTAAGACTTTCTCAAGTCAGACCCGGGTCTCAGTCCCTTAGAAAGACCACGCTCGCAGTGGCTGCACAGTGACGGATCCTAACGGTGCCAACGAAGTCGCTGCGTGGGGTGGATACCACCACGAAGCCCAGTAATACGTTCAGTCCGACTCTCTCCCTTCGTGCTAGGATACACACATAGCTGACACTGACACGGCGGACAAGTGGACAAGACTCGACACCGACATCAGGACAGCCCTTCGGTTCACATTAGGCGTAGGAAAAAATATAGCGGCGACCGACCTAGTAGGATGGAGCTGCAAGACAGGATCGCGAGGATGGAGGAAGTCATGCGGGCAATGCAGGCCGAAATCGACCGCCTTGCCGCTGAGAATCAACAGCTCAAGTTGACTCTCAACGGCAAGGAACTAGACTCGGCCCAGGCGGCTCCCATGCGACCTCCCACCCCAGCAATCGCTGACTCGCATCGCCAGGCCCATACGGCCACTCCGGCGGCCACTCTGACCGCCCAGGCCCCTAAGGCCACCATGGGACCGCCACCGCCGCCGCCGCCGGCGGCAGTTGCGATCCCCTTGTCCCCGTCCCAGGCCCCTAAGGCCAAACCGCCCAAAATGGGCAAAAATAAGGCAGTAGAGGCAGCCGCGTCTGCCCCAGTTACTCCTCCGGCCCATCAGGCCCTCCCCGCAGCGGAATCAGACGTGAGGCAATCGCGTTCTCGCTCCCTTGGGGGGCGTCCCTTCTCGCAAGAGGAACGCGCTGTCCCACGCCACCGCTCTCCCCGCCCCCGCTGCCCCTCCAGAGACATACTGACCGACAAAGAGACCCTTGAACTCCTGTATTCTGACCACGAAGACATGGACACGTCAGAATGGATACCCGTAGGCAGCAGCCGTAAGGGAAAACGTGCGCTGCCGAAGTCTCCGAAGGCTGATTCGCCGGCGAAGAAAGCCCTTCGGACTCCCGCCGCCCCTGCGCCTTCTGCGCAGGCCCCTCAGGCCAGTAGTGCCGCTTTGGCAACGGACGGCGGGTCTTCGGCCCCCAGCTCGACTCCGATAGGTAACCCGGACAAGCCGGACTCATGTGTCCTGATCGACACACATAGGTACCACACTGCCATGGCCATAGCCAGCCAGCGTGGCATCCGTGTGGTCGGTTCGGAGATTATGAAGCCGCCCTTGGCAGGGATGCGCATCACGGTCCAGGGACCCGAAGACTACCGAGCTCTGACCCGTCTCTTCGACGAGCTGTCGATGGCCTACAACCGGAGGCTGACCGTCGAAGAGAAAGGTTATAGGGCCGTCCTCCGGGGCATCCACAAGGACATCCCGGAGGACGAGGTAGCTGCGGATCTCAAACGCAAGGGGATCGCCGTCAGGGAGGTTCATCGCCTCTACAATAAGCAAAAAGGGAAGTACGATATCGTACTAGTAGTCACCGACCCGGACCAGCGCAAAGCAATCCACTCCCTTAAGGAGGTCCTCAAAATGGCTGTGAGGGCGGAGACTCCTAACAAGAGGACCCACCTCTCACAGTGCCACAACTGCCAGAGGTTCGGCCACGGCGCTCGTGGCTGCCACTCTCCCGCCCGTTGCGTCAAGTGCGCTGGGGATCACGCGACTCGCGATTGCGAGCGCCCAAAGGGTAGTAAGGACCCGAACGGCATACGGTGCTGCAACTGTTTGGTTCGCAAGCTCCCCCATGGGCATACTGCCAACTATGGGGGATGCCCTTGCCGCCCAAAAAGTCGCAACACCGAAGCAAAGTCGAAGTCCTCACCTCCCTCAGGGCGCAAGCAAAACGCGGGCTGGGCTGCTCCCCAGAACACTCCGCAAACCTATCCCGCCCTTCCGGCCGTAGGTCTAGGTGCTCCTAGGAACCCGCCGCCTTCTGCGGCCGTAGGTCCCTGTCCGGCGCCTTCTGCACCCCAATCTCAGGCGAGCCCCTCTGCATGGGGGCCTGCCGCCAGTCAAGCGGGCCGGCCCGCTATAGATCCCCTCTATGCGCTTATGCAGGTAATTCAGGTACTCCCACCGGAGGTGGCGAGCGGCCTGACTGCCCGCATATTCGCAACAGCGACACAGTATCTCGCCGCACCAAGCGGCAGCCAGGTTCACGGTGCCTAATAGTATGGATAGTACGTCCCAGAAGCTTAAACCTGCTTCGATTACCATTGGCATTTACAATGCCAATGGACTGAGAGGTATGAAGGACGAGGTGATGAACTTCCTTCGCGATCACTCAGTAGATTTACTCCTGGTCCAAGAGACCTTTTATCGTCCCAGCATTAGAGCTTTTCGCGTCCCTGGATACGTTCAGATCAGAGATGATAGGCAAGATGGTAGGCCATTCGGGGGCACGCTCATTTTCTACAAACGTAACTTACATTGCATAAGACTCAATCCCCCGCCCCTGACTAATATGGAAGTGTCGGTCTGTCGCATCTCGATGGAGGGTCACCCCCCGATATCGATTGCTTCAACCTACCTTTCACCTCAACGAGACTTACTTTTGACTGACCTCAACTCTTTAGCCTCCCTAGGCCCTTCGGTCATCGTGGCCGGGGACCTAAATAGTAAGCATATTAGCTGGGGTTGCGTAGCAACCAATCCCAACGGCAATCGGCTTCATCACCTTTTGATCGATAGCCTCCCTTTCGATCTCCTCGCTCCCTTAGAACCGACTCACTTCCCTCATAACGTAGATCACCGACCTGACATACTCGACATAGCACTACTAAAGAACGTAGCTTTAACTCTGCGTTCTATAGAAGTGTTACACGAACTAGACTCGGACCATAGGCCAGTCCTTTTGAGACTAGGTCCTCACCCCAATAGTACTCCCCGAACCAGGACACTCGTGGACTGGGATAAGGTGCAGTCAGGTCTCTTACAGACGGATCCCCCCCTGCTTAGAGACATCCCAGACAATATAACTACAACCGAACAGACAGACCAAGCGATCGATTCTTTCACCAACTACCTCAACGCTGTACGAAGCGAGGCCTCAAGGGAGGTGTCGGCGGAGGACATCCAAAACCGACCCCTACCTAGGGAACTGAGAGAGTTAGTGACAAGGAAAAATCGCGCCATCCGCACCTACTCAAATCACCCTTCTGCCGAAAATCGACAAATCCTGAGAGACTTGTCTAACGAGTCTAAACAGAGAATTGCCGAATTTCGGGAGAACTCGTTCAGGGATCTGATGGGGGAGATAACGCCTAGTCATCTGGCTTACTGGAAACTAGCGAGATCTCTCAAATCCGATGCCTGTTGGACCATCCCTCCCTTGGATCGACCGGATCACTCAACCCCCGCGTTCGAGGACAGTGAGAAAGCCGATTGCCTTGCGAGTAGCCTAGAGTCCCAATGTTCGCCCAATCTCCTCCACACCGACGAAGCCCATATTAGCAGGGTCGATTCCGAGGTGGACAGGAGATCGCGTCTCCCCGTAACTTCACCCATTTTACCGGTGTCGGTTAAGGAAGTCAGTGACCATGTCAGGCGTCTCCGTATTAGGAAGGCTCCGGGTGCGGATGGTTTATCCAATCGCATCCTGAGACTTCTCCCCGAAACCCTTCTCCTCCTTTTGGTTGGCATCTTCAATGCCGCGCTGACCAATGCTCACTTTCCAGCCGCGTGGAAATGTGCAACGGTCATAGGGATAGCGAAGCCCGGTAAACCCCGGACCTCGCCTGCCTCTTATAGGCCGATCAGCTTACTTAGCTCCCTTGGAAAGCTATATGAGCGGATCCTACTCACGAGAATTCTCAGATTTACGGCTGAGAATAACCTCCTCATCGATGAGCAGTTCGGCTTTAGATCCGGACACTCATGCGTCCAACAGGTGCACCGCGTCACGGAGCATGTGTTGGACGGTTTCTCTCGATTCCAGGGGCTCAAGACCGGTGCGATCTTTCTCGACGTAGCGAAAGCCTTCGATAAGGTCTGGCATAACGGACTGGTATACAAGTTATACCAGCTCGGTATACCGGACAGACTCGTACTCACCATACGAGATTTTCTCAGTGATCGCAGCTTTCGATACCGACTGGAGGGAACTTTCTCGGACCCACACCCCATCCGGGCCGGAGTCCCGCAAGGCTCCGTGCTCTCTCCCACTCTCTACTCGTTGTTCACGAACGACATTCCCAGGCACCCTAAGGTGCATCTGGGGTTGTTTGCGGACGACACCGCGCTCTTTACGACCCATTGTAAGTACGCTACTATCCGGCGATACCTCCAAGAGGCAACCACCGACCTAGGCCGTTGGTTTAATCTTTGGCGTATCGAAGTCAACCCGGAAAAAAGCACTGCAATAGTCTTCCACCCGTCTGACTGCATTAGCACAGAAAGGCGGGTGGCCCCGATCCAGATGTTTGACCGACCCATCCCCTGGGTCAATGAGGCCAAATATCTTGGAGTGACCCTCGACAGGAAACTGACCTTCCGTAGCCACATCCGTAGGGTACGCAACCGCGCGTTGTTCGTTCTAGGAAGGCTTGGGCCGATGATCAACAAGTTTAGTAAAATGTCACTTAGAAATAAGCTGACACTCTACAAGACTTGTATTCGTCCAATCATGACATATGCAAGTGTAGTATTTGCTCACGTGCCTATGTCATCGCTCAAGCCGCTTCAGGTCATTCAAAATCGCTTCCTCCGTAGGGCGACTGGTGCCCCGTGGTACCAATCGAACCTCAGCCTGCACCACGACATGGGGATTAGCACCATGTATGGTTTCTTTAAGCAGGCTGCCAGACGTTATTTTGACAACGCTCCCCACCATAGGAATCCGTTAGTTAGGAAGGCTGCTGATTACGCTCCCATCCCTCCCCCCTCAGTCGTTACTCGGCGCTCACTGATTAGGGGCCGCACGGTCCGGCGTCCTAGGCACACACTCACGGACCCGGACGACGAAATCACAGCGTCCATCGAAAGGTGGAACGCTGCGCTTTCGGCGTCCATCACATCGCGTACACTTCGGCGTTCCCGCCGGCGGGGACGTCCACCGCGAGATCGCGACAACACAGACACATACAGTCCCTATTCGTCCCGGTACCGCCGCATACCGGGTAGAGTCAGTCCGACCCAGGTCGGGCCTAGCTGAGTTTCTTGCTGGACTCTTCTCAGCTAGGCTAGGTTTTAGCGAACCAGCGATAAAACTCCCAGTAGTTCGACACCACTCACACCCCAGATTCGGTTGATACCGTTCAACCAATCTCACTGGAGCGCAAACTCGTAGAGTATTCCAGTGCATAAACTTTCCCGCGTGGTCGTGCCGGAGGCTCCCCCTGGATTTTCCCCAGGCTACCCTCCAACCATGCAATTCGACCGCTATATTGGGTCCGTCCTATTATAGCCACAGTCAGGTTCAAAAAAAAAAAAAAAAAAAAATCATTCCAGTTTCCAGTATCCTACAATTAACAACAGAGTTTCACTAAACTACCTACAAGTCTCCAGCCAAGTCTCCCTGCACAAACCTCTGTTAAAGTGGTGACCTGCCGACTCAAGAGCACAGAAGAAACCAGCATCAAGATTTCAAGCATGGCCGGAGAAAATGGAGCCAACCCGGGAGCTATACCCGTTCCGCAACCCAACGCTGGCGATCAACATGAAGCTCAACATTTAGCAGCAAGCCACGACGTGTCCGCGATATCTCTCTCACTCCGTGTACCACCGTTTTGGCGCGACCAGCCGCTGTTATGGTTCTGCAGTTTCGAAGCCGCCACCGCCGATCTGAAAAGAAGCCAAGCACAGCTCGCGCAAATGGTCATCGCACAGCTCGAGAAGCAAGACATCCAGAATATCGCAGATCTCATCTACTCGCCGCCGGAACAAAATTACTACCAGGCCATCAAGGATCGTCTCATCTCGCTGTACGAGGAATCAAACAGCGCCCAGGCAAAGAAACTGCTGTCACAGGTCGAGCTCGGCGAACAGAAACCTAGCCAGTTACTTCGCAAGATGCAGAATCTTAACCGCGAGAAGTTCCCCGAGAGCACAATGCAAATGATGTGGCTCGATCATTTACCGCCACACGTCAGATCCGTACTCACCGTCAGCGAAGCATTCAAAATCAAGACTACGCTCGACGACCTCGCTCTCCTCGCCGACAAAATAATGGAGCACACGCCGTCATCCCACGTCGCCGCCATTTCGTCGCCCATTCCGATTCCGTCAACATCAACTCAGCCGCCACCGCTGCTACCTCCGTCACAAGCTACCTACCAGCAACATCCGCATCTCGACACACAATATCTCATCGGCGAGATAAGAAGATTGTCGCTCGAAGTCGCCGAACTACGATCAAGGCCGCGTGAAAACAACGATCGTCGCAACAGCCGATTTCACCGCCGTTTCCCGTCACGTTCCCGTCCTCGCAGCGCATCGCAATCGCAAGACCGAAGCCGCAACAACTCGCCCATGCCATATTGCTACTACCACCGTCGCTTCGGCATGGACGCGAATAAATGCACGCCACCGTGCAATTTCAAGCCGATCAACTCGCCGTCGGAAAACTAAAAGTAACGCTGGCAGCGGCGGAAACCGGCGTTACCGAAACATCTCACCGCCTCTTCGTGACCGACAAGACATCAAAACTTACCTTCCTGGTCGACACTGGAGCGAACATATCCGTGCTGCCACGAAGAAAAGGCACGCAAGAGCAGCCCCTCCCGTTTCAACTTTACGCCGCTAACAACACCGTCATACCTACCTACGGTGAAAAAACGCTCGAACTCGATCTCAACCTACGACGAGCATTCAAGTGGAAATTCATCATCGCAGCCGTATCGAAGCCTATCCTGGGAGCCGACTTTCTCAAGTTCCACCACATCATTGTGGACATCAAGAATCGACGACTGATCGACGGAAAGACGCTACTCACGACTAACGCTCAACTCTGTGCCGCTAACATACCTACCGTGCGCAGCATAGACGTGCAGCAGTCGTATCACGATATACTAGCCGATTACCCTGGAACTACGCGACTTACATCTATGAAGCTTAGCCCGAAGCATAACGTCGAACACTTCATAGAAACAACTGGCCCGCCCCTTCACTGCAGGCCACGCCCCATCGCACCACATCGATACGAGCTCGTGAAGAAAGAATTTGCCAACATGATGGAGCAAGGCTTATGTCGTCCCAGCAAGAGTCCATGGTCCTCACCGTTACACGTAGTACCTAAGAAGAATGGAGACCTGCGTGTATGTGGCGATTACCGAAGACTCAATGCCATCACCAAGCCCGATCGCTATCCCATACCACGGATACGCGATTTTACCTACCAACTCGCCGACAAGAAATTTTTTTCGACACTCGATTTGAACCGTGCTTATCAGCAATTACCCATCAGCGAGCAAGACATCGAAAAATCAGCGATAATAACTCCCTTCGGATTATACGAATTCCCGCGTATGTGTCCTGGACTGAAGAATGCCGGTCAAACATTCCAACGATTCATCCACGAAGTACTAAGAGGCCTGGACTACGTATTTCCATTCGTCGACGACTTACTAGTCGCATCAACAACCGAAGAAGAGCACCGAAGACATCTGCACACCATCTTCCAACGACTCGACGAGTATGGCATCACAATAAACCCCGCCAAATGTGTCTTCGGCCAGCCATCGGTGAAGTTTCTCGGCTACGAAGTAAACCAAGACGGAATCCAGCCGCTTAAGGAAAAAGTTGAAGCAATCGTCGATTACCCTAAACCGCAAACAATAGATGAGTTACGACGATTTCTCGGAATGATAAACTTTTACCGCGAAAATATCAAGAACGCCGCAATACTTCAAGCTCCACTCTGTAAATACCTACACAACGCGCGGAAGAAGGACAAGACACCAATCAGCTGGAACGACGAAGCAACGCTCGCATTCGACGCGTGCAAGGACAGCATCAAAAACGCCGCCTTACTCGCTCATCCATGTCACCAGTCGACGCTCGCGATATTCTCGGACGCTAGTGACAAGGCCGCAGGCGCATCGCTAAATCAGTTTGTAAACAACGCTTGGCAACCACTCGGCTACTTTTCGAAGAAATTCTCCGACGCACAGACTCGCTACAGTGTTTACGATCGAGAGCTACTCGCATTGTACATGAGTACCAAACACTTCCGCAAGATGTTCGAGGGACGAGAACTCATCTTATTCACCGATCACAAGCCCTTGACCTTCGCGTTCACCAAAACGAGCACCAACAACGAGTCGCCGCGCCGCACCCGTCAGCTGTTGTATATCAGTGAATTTACAACCGATATACGTCACGTTAGTGGGTCACAAAACGCCGCCGCCGACGCGCTATCCCGCATAGAAACGATATCCTGCCCGTCGCCGATTGACTACAAAGAACTAGCCGACGCGCAAGAACGAGACAGCAACACCATTCGAACACTCGCACAGCAAACCAACCTATCTATGAAGCAAGTCGCTATTCCCGGAACCAACGTCAAATTGTACTGCGAAACAACGACAGACAATTTACGCCCTTATGTACCCGAACAATACCGCCGTGCCGCATTCGACTCCGTACATAACATCAGTCATCCTGGAATTCGAACAACAAGAAAACTAGTCGCTCAACGCTACTTTTGGCCTTCGTTAAATACCGACGTAGGTACATGGTCAAAAGTATGCGTACACTGCCAACGCGCGAAGATTCAACGCCACACCGCAAGTCCGATATCAAGTTTCCCGCCAACTCAACGATTCGATCACATCCACATCGACATCGTTGGACCTCTACCTACCGCCGCAAGTGGACATCGATACCTACTCACAATGATCGACAGAGCAACACGATGGCCCGAAGCAATCCCACTCACCGAGATCACCGCCGAAGAAGTCGCCAAGACTGTTTACGACGGTTGGATTTCCCGCTTCGGCTGCCCCGCTACTATCACTACGGACCAAGGACGGCAATTCGAGAGTCGAGTATTTGCATCTCTCACACGCTTACTCGGCATCGAAAGAACCCGTACAACACCGTACCATCCGATCGCTAATGGGATTCTGGAGAGATGGCATCGAAGTCTCAAGGCCGCACTCAAGGCAAGACTACAAACAACAACATCGTGGATCGAGCAAATACCTACTGTCCTACTTGGTCTACGCGCCGCACTAAGAAGTGACACCGATGTAAGTGCAGCCCAACTCACTTACGGCTGCAGTGTACGATTACCCGGTGATTTCTTATCAGCTGTACCTACGAACGATGACGTCATTATGGACTCCGCTTTCGTCGATCAGCTGAGAGACACAATACGACGCTTGAAACCTACACCGAGCCAGCCGCATAGCAACACGAGACCGATATTCGTACATCGTGACCTCATGACCTGCGAACAAGTGTTTGTACGAGTCGACGCCGTAAGAAAGCCGCTACAAGCACCTTACGACGGACCATACCGCGTGCTGAAAAGAGACGACAAAGTTTTCACACTGCAACTACCTAACCGTCAAACGAACGTCTCAATCGACCGACTCAAGCCTGCCTACACGATCATCGAGGAAGACATACCTACAACTACGAGTATACCTACAACTACGTGCACACCTGTAACTACAACACCGAGTTCATCGAGTACAACATTGCAACAAGACAACCAGAAAAAAAAACAATAGCCAGAGCCAGAAACAAACGACAACGGACAACCTGAAACAAAATGGACCACACACGACCAACAATCAAATACCTACAGCTGGGAACCAAACTCGCCGAGGCCGCACTATCCGCCTGCCGGTACGTTTCACTTGAAGGGGAGCCCTGTAGGTATAGAGAAGATTGACGTGTGGTTTGTCTCAGCAAGAAACGGAGACACGTGATTGACCTCACGAAACAGCTGTTCTGATAAGAACAGCTGATTGCTCTGACAAGAGCAGTTTTCGATTGTCCCGAGAAGGACATTTTATAATTGTGAAGACGCCGGCAATGCAGCATCACTATCGTCGAGGTTCTTCAGCTTCGATCTTCGAGCACGGAGCGACAGGGCAGCGATGTGTTCGTCTCGACGGCCGGCGCAGAAAAGGATCGGAATTTTTTTTTTTTTTTTTTTTTTTTTTTTTTTTTGAACCTGACTGTGGCTATAATAGGACGGACCCAATATAGCGGTCGAATTGCATGGTTGGAGGGTAGCCTGGGGAAAATCCAGGGGGAGCCTCCGGCACGACCACGCGGGAAAGTTTGTACACTGGAATACTCTACGAGTTTGCGCTCCAGTGAGATTGGTTGAACGGTATCAACCGAATCTGGGGTGTGAGTGGTGTCGAACTACTGGGAGTTTTATCGCTGGTTCGCTAAAACCTAGCCTAGCTGAGAAGAGTCCAGCAAGAAACTCAGCTAGGCCCGACCTGGGTCGGACTGACTCTACCCGGTATGCGGCGGTACCGGGACGAATAGGGGCTGTATGTGTCTGTGTTGTCGTGAATTTGCGGTGGACGTCCCCGCCGGCGGGAACGCCGAAGTGTACGCGATGGGATGGACGCCGAAAGCGCAGGGGGGGGGGGAATTTGCGCGCCAAAATCTTTTATAGGCGAGCGAGCCGCGCGCGTTGCCACGCGCCGCCTACCTCCCTCTCGCTCGTGCGCATCCGTCCCGCTCTAATCATGTTATTGTTGCGGCTTAAAACTGTCACTAGTTGTAAGCTTTTTTATTGTATATAGTTAGCCGTATTTGTAAATAAAATCATTCCAGTTTCCAGTATCCTACAATTAACAACAGAGTTTCACTAAACTACCTACAAGTCTCCAGCCAAGTCTCCCTGCACAAACCTCTGTTAAAATGTCATTCGAACCAGTTTTTTAAAGATAAAGATAAACATAATTTATTTGTCCAAACATGAGTAAATGTACATACAGCTGTCATTGTTAAAATTATGTCCTTCATGTTTTGCCTTTCGGCGTACAAATTATTTTATATAGCTACACTATGAGAACAATAAAAGATAAAATTAAAAACTAAGGATGTCAAAATTATAAATTGATGATTAAAATGTTTTGAATAAAATTACAATCATAGTAATCTATAATTATTTAAACCTACATTCATGTCATGCATACAGTCACATTAAAATAGTAATAATAATTTATCATTCGTTCAATCTATATCTGTACGGGGTAGGTGTGTACACCTTGATTAATTGAAACTGCAATGATTACCGAAATACTGATTTATTATAAAACTGAATAGAATGCACTCCGCGGCGGTCGGATATGCACTGGCGCGGACCGCGGTTTACGTAATGTATGAATTATGAAATGATGAGTACGCGTTTGTCGCTTTGTGCGGTTCGAGACCGTACATGCTCCCGGACGCGAGAAAGAGTTGATGAAATGATTAGATTGATTATGGTTTTTTTTTGATTTTGATGATACAAGATGATAAACAATTTTGCTTATTACTAAAATGATTATACAAAGATGATACCGACATCTTATTCGTGATTAATTTTGTTAAAACTACCTCTAGTAAATATTGGGGAGGATGCTGTGTTAACTGAGTACACACTTGCACTTTTACCGGGCTTTAGTTTTTTACTAGAACACTGAACTTCACTTTGCTCTGCTTTTACACTATCACATTGATCACTAACACTAACTTCTGGCGCGGGTGCCGGCGACAGCGCCCGACGGCGGCGGCGAGCCGCGGCGCGGCGCGCATGCAGAAACGCGTACGCAGCACACGCGAGTCCTCCTGCCGCTATAATGTAGATGGCTGCATAATGATGGACATCATGGAATGAAATCTGATCGTCTTCGTCAAGGTTCTCTGAGGTCTCCTTGGCTTGATTGATTTGTTTTGATATCGCCATAAACGATTCATTAAAGTTTGATACCTCAATTTTACTGGTAGGTATTGATAAGTTGATGAGATAATTGACTGGGGGAATCTCTATTGCCACTATCTCCGGCTGCGTGTAGATTTCATTTGTATGTTGCGAGTGAGACGTAATAGTAAATGATTCGCCCTTGATGACGCAATCGTTTCCCATCGCTATCATGCTGACTCCGCTTAATTTCTCTGTAGCTATTTGATGCGCACATATCATTCTCAGGGTGCACTGACCGCAACAGGTGAGCATGAATGTGTTTACATGAATCAGCTCCGCCCAGTTATGTTGGCACGTACTGTATGTAGTTTTACATTTATTTTCACGTTGATCTTTGACACAAAGGTCGTTATCTGATTCCCTCTGATACACTGGCTTCTGATAGTCGCATACCTTTGTGTTTGTGCCGATATTAATGCATTTGTTTAATTCGTTTTCTGAGAGAGTCATGTAGGTATCTTTCTTGATGTCCATAGCAAGATAACTTGCTATAGGTATAATGTTGACCATTGAGTTTCCCTCTTGGCGTGAAATTGCTAATAACTTGTAAATATCGTAACTGTCTCTGTTGATTAGTGGAATTTGAACTTCGAAGATAAAGTACTTGGTAGTCATACGAGCTTTTACCTTGAGTAATTGATATATTTTGGACAAATCTGTTTGAACGTTGTCCACTGATAATGATAAGTCTTTTGATAACTGGCCTGATATAACGCTTAATTCATCTCGGAGCTGTGTCGGCGTCAAAAGATGAATATTGAAGTGCTGAGCGCTAGTGATGGTGTCAATAAGACTGTTTTGTATCGATTTTAAATTCATAAGAATGTTGTTTGCGATGATGCTTGATAATGTGAATTCATTCATAACTTCGATGGTTTGGACTTCGTTGTTAAGAGTATTTGCCGACTTCTCTAAATTAATTATATGCTGATTGAATATTTTGTGTTGCTTCTCAATCGAGCCCTCAATTCTTTTCAGAAGGTTATTTTCAGCTTCTACAATTGATGTTTGATTTTTCCAGAAGTGTGCTAAGTGTTTTTGGTTGGATCTTATCAATGTTATGTCCTTCTGGTACTGCTCGGCGAAACGTTCGTCTAATACGCCAAATAATGAGTTGGCGATGTATCCAACTCCGTCAATGAGGCCGCGTCGCGTGCGCGCGCGCTCGCGAAACTGCTGATGTTGTAGCATTTGGTCGTAGTGTTCTAATTCCACGAATCCGTGTTGTAATTGTAGTAATATGATGTCACAATGGGATCTCTGTGATATTTTTGGACACATATTTTCTAAATGGTCATAGTAATTTTTAAGTACTTTTTTTGCTTGCCAGTAGGGTTCCAGATTGTAGTACATTACTAGTTTCCAATTGTCTTGTACAAGACGCATGCTTGATGTCTTGTCAAAATAAAGGCCATTGTTACTCTGTAGCGCTGTTATGTTGTAGGCATTGTGTGCTACTGATGTGGCGACTAACATAAATAACAAGAAAATAGTTGTCATGAAATTGATACATGTGGTTTTTATTGTTTTGCATTTCTTCGACTTATTTTTTGTCGGACTTCCATCGTTTTGCTCCTGTTGCGTTGTGTCATGTTGATTATCGGTGGGTAGGATTGTTAGCTTTACAACTGGCCGTCTGATAATGCCGTTTTTTGTTTTTAAGCTTACGACTCTAACGAGTCCGTCCTTCCCGGGGTGTAGATCTACTACCCGTCCTGAGCTCCATTTGCCTGCTGGTAGATTCGCATCGTTAATGATAACGATGTCATCTAATTTGATATTTGGACGAGTCGTGCGCCATTTGCTCCTTGCTGATAATTGGCTCAAATTTTCTACACGCCATCTTTTCCATAGGTCATGGAATATTTTCTGAGTCATCTGCCACCTGGTTCTTTCATCTCGCTCTGTCTCAATGATAGTCAATGTTGGGCCGCTTGCCAAAAAGTGAGATGGAGTTAGGTAATTTATGTCGTCAGGATCTTCACTTATGGCGCAGAGCGGCCGAGTGTTGAGGCATGCTTCAATCTGCGCCAGCAACGTCGTGTATTCTTCAAATGTCAGTTTTTGATCACCGACCACTCTACGCAGATGATGCTTCAGGCTTTTTACGGCGGCTTCCCATAGTCCTCCGGCGTTTGGCCAAGAGGGAGCATTAAAATGCCAAGTGATTCCCATCTCGCTTGTTTCGGCGAAGAATTCTTTGGTACATATTGATTTCAAGTCCAAATATTCGTTTTGCAGTTTTGTATTCGCTCCTATGAAGTTAGTACCCTGGTCACTGTACAAGTGAGCCGGGGCTCGCAGAGCGGCGAGGAACACTGATGCCGTTAGATCGGACACTAATTCGAGGTGCACAGCTTTTGTTACCATGCACACGAAAACTGCCACGTATCCCTTTGTTGATTTGACTCCTCGACCTTTGCTTGATTTGACGTCAACGTAACCTGTGTAGTCAACGCCTGTATGAAAATACGGCTTTGTTGGATTCGTTCTTGATTCTGGTAAATCACCCATCAACTGATAAAGCTTAGTTGCTTTGTGTCTTTTGCATATGACACAGCGTTGGAGTCTGTTTTTTACTGAGCGGTTGCCACCCACAATCCAGTACTGTGCTCTAAGTCTAGACGTTGTTGTACGTGCTGTTCCGTGAAATGTTTTTTGATGTGCTTGATCGATCAGCAGATGAGTTAAGGGACCGCTACGGGGAATGATCAGGGGATACTTCATATCATTGCTAATTGATGCGTTTCGCAGTCTGCCCTTGACTCGTAACAAACCTCCTTCATCCAGAAATGGATTTAAACTCAAGATGTTGCTATTTGATTTTACGCAGCCACGTTCTCTTATATTGATTATATCGTCCGAGTACTCTTGATATTGTATGTGTTTAATAATTTGTAATTTTGCTGACCGTAATTCTTCAGCTGTCAAGTAAGGCAGCTTCCGTCGATCCCGTGATATTGCGCGGAGTATCCACGCTAGTACTCTATATGCCTTAGAGAATGCGCTGTGTTTGTTTATTAATTGTTGAATGATATCGTCTTTCAACGGCTCGGTTCTAGTTGCTACATTTGATTGTTTGATTTTTCTTGTTTCTAGGTCCGTTTTAAAGACTGATTTTTCTTGATATTGTTGTTTTTCGAAAGTTGATAACATAGATGGCCCATTCCACCACAGTGAGTGTTGTTGTAATTGCTCTACTGATAAGCCACGGCTCGCACAGTCAGCTGGATTTTGCTTTGTTTTGATATAGTGCCAACAGGCGGGCGGCATTGTTTCTGTGATCGTCTGCACTCTGTTGGCGACGAATGGCTTCCAGCGGCTAGGTTCACCGTGAAGCCAGCCTAATACTGCGGTTGAATCACTCCATCCGAAAACTTCAATGTTGTGATCTTGGAGGCTGGACTTCACCTTGACCATTAATTTTGATAGCAGGTATGCTCCACACAGCTCCAGGCGAGGCAATGAGACCTCCGGATTTGACTGTTTGGTTGGCACTATCTTTGTTTTTGCTGCTGTAGGGAACTTGTGTCGTTCATCTTCAGCCAGTTGCTTAAGTGTCATCATGGCCAAAAAGGGAGCACTTTTCGTGCCATAAGTGACGGTTGATAGCGCGTAATCTTGTAATTGTTCATCAGCTGTTGGCCTCCAAACAATTTTTTGATATATTTGATCATCTTGATGAACCAAAATCTGCCTAAACATCTTTTCTATGTCAGCAGTCATGGCGTATTGATATGTTCTCCATTTGAGAACTAATGATACGAGATCCTGTTGTAAGTTAGGACCTCTGTACATGAGGTCATTCAAACTGACCCCTGTTGATGTGAGGCCCGAGCCATTGAAGAGTACCCTCAAGGACGTCGTGGTGGACTCCAGGCGTTGGATACAGTGATGACCCATGTAGTAACCTGGCGTTGTTTTGCTGTTTGTTCGGTGCATGTGTCCTAAATTGATATATTCGTCTATGAATGCTCTATAGCCCTCTGCAACGTTTGGTTGTTTGTGGAACTTTCTCTCCAATTGATGAATTTGGGCAATTGCCTTTGGTTTTGATTGACCCAGCTTTTCGTCTATGTCCGGATGTAGCGGTAAGCGCACTACATAGGTTCCATTTGATTGTCTCTCTGTCGTTGATTTATAAAACTCCAAGCAATGATGATCTTCAGTGCTCAAATTATTATTGTCGGAAATGTCCTCGATAATCCAGAATCTTTGAAGGTCGAGGTCATCGACCATGATAACGTTGCATTGGAAGGACTCCGTGGCATTGGCATTTCCACATAAAATCCAACCAATCCTTGTTTGTTGCGCAATCGGTGAAGTATTATTTTCTCTTATAATACCGCTTAAAATTATACGTGAGTATATATCTGCCCCGAGTAACAGATCTACGCGACGGCTCACATAAAACTCAGGGTCTGCTAATTGAATGTTTTCTATGAAAGGCCAAGATGGTTTTTCAAAAGACCTGTTCGGTAGTTGATTGATCAGTTGTTTCATTATAAACACGTCGGTTTCAAATGTATAATCATTGTGAATGGATCTAATTGTTACTGATGCTAGTCCCTTGCAGTTACTTTCTTTCGCTCCTACTCCAAAGATAACACCTTTGCATCGCTTTCTTTGTAGGCCCAAAATTTGGGCTGCATTTTCGCTGATTAGGCAAGTTTGGCTGCCTTGATCTATCAAAGCTCGCATCATTTGAAAAGTACCGTCTGCTGACTGTACTCTTATCATTGCTGTTGCTAACAAAACTTCGCCTGCTTCTTTTTGTAATACATAATTTTTATGTTGTAATTGCGGCATTTTAGTGTCACCGTTAGACGGCTTTGATATTTTACCGAACACGTCGTGCAATAATGTATTATGATCCTCGTTGCATACGCGGCATTTTTTCAACGAGCGGCATTCTTTTCCATTGTGGTTATAAAGACAATTTCTGCATAATGATAATTTCGTAATGGTTTGCTGTTTCATGTTAGGCTGTAATTCAAGAAATATGTTACAATGAAATATTCCATGATCTTTTTTGCAGACCGGGCAACCTTGTAGAGTGTTTTTACACGTGTCTGGAGTTGCGAAATGACTTGGTGAATGATTTTGACGACTTGTAAATGCTTTATAATAATGTGATTTTTTCACATTACTGTGTGTTGTTTCCTGGGTATAATGCTTTTTCTCCGTTTCTGGTCTGCGTTTTGATGATTCCAGGGAAGTAAACTTGCTCTCAAGAAATTGAAGCAGCTCCTGTAGCGAAGGCAAATCTCTCGGGCTTTTCAGGGATTCCACGTAGTCGTTATGCGTGTCTGTGTCCAGCTTGTTAGTGATAATGTAAACGATTAGTGGATCCCAAGAGTCTGTTTGAACTCCGAGTGACTTAATTGCATTAAGACACTCATTCGTGACATCATGCATCCTTTTGATACCTATTGCAGTTTGTTGCTGTAATGTTGGTAAATTCATGAGAATACTAAGATGAGAATTAAATATCAACTTAGTATTGTTGAAACGATGGTTCAGAATTTCCCATGCAACTTCATAATTTTCGGAAGTGATATTTAAATGCTGAATTAATTTTTCGGCTTCTCCCTTAAGCTTGCTTTTAAGAAATTGCATTTTTTGCGCCTTTGACAATGATCTGTTGGAATGAATAGCCTCGACAAACAAATCCTTGAAAGACACCCACTGATGATAATTTCCGCTGAAAATTGGGATGTCCATTTGAGGTGTTGCCTTTTCGCGACTAAACTGTGACCACATTTTGCTGTTGATAAATTTTTTGATATCGTGATAACGTTGTTCATACTTGCTAAATGCTTGTTCATACTCTTCGTTAGGTTCGAATAGCTCGCTGTCTATTTCCCAATGAAGACTATCTATGACATACCAACGTGATTGTACTGATTTCAATATATCCTCGAATTCCCACTTTTCAGAGACAGTTTCAAGGTTGATGATATTTATAGTTCTCTCAAATGCTTTGAAATTGCTGTTTTGTTTCCTCAACATCTCTTCTAATTTACTGCTTGTGCCTCTGTCGAGAGGATTCCTGACTGTTGAAGATTGTTGAGGTGTCTGGGGCATGGTCCCAGTACGTTCTGGGGCTACCTGTTGCTGTTGCTGATAATTCCCTTGATGTACCGAAGCGGTTGTCGGAGTGACAAGTGACAACTGATTCATGATATATGTTCGCGCATTTTGATACAACTCCGATGTACGCTGGTAATCGTGAATGAAATACTCGTGCGATGTATCTTCGTAATCGCACAATTTGATATGATTGCATTGAAAATCTTGCCAATACGCTTCTAAGGTGCTCAAGCGTTTTTTGATATGTGTTGGGGTCTTGCGATCAGCTCCATCCTTTTTGAAATTGCTAAGAAGTTGCTCCATCGCTAAGACCAGTTGATTCTGATTTGCTATGATATCTTCCATGTTGATAGCTTAGATGTAAGCAGTGATAGTAAATTGCTGACTCACCGAAGTATCCTGGTTCACTTACTTGACCGCGTCCACGTGTCACAGGAGTGCTGTTATTTCACTTGTACGCGGTGTAAGTCCCACCTTCGGAGGTTCGAAGGACCAAAAAGATGTACGGGGTAGGTGTGTACACCTTGATTAATTGAAACTGCAATGATTACCGAAATACTGATTTATTATAAAACTGAATAGAATGCACTCCGCGGCGGTCGGATATGCACTGGCGCGGACCGCGGTTTACGTAATGTATGAATTATGAAATGATGAGTACGCGTTTGTCGCTTTGTGCGGTTCGAGACCGTACAATATCCTTGTCTCAAATATCACATAGAATTATTTAGTAAAATGTCGTTGAAAAAATCATTTAAGCTATAATAACATTTACCTACTAATAGCGTCAACAACTTACGCTTAAAGATTGTAATTGGGCTGTCCCTAATTGCTTTGGGTATCTTGTTATAAATTCTAGGGGCTAAACCAAATACACTTTTCTTTAGTAAGGCAGTGTTGGCGAATAGGCATCTTATTTTACTGTTGTCACGTGGTCTTAGAGCACTACTGGCGCCATTTCCCCGCTGAAATAAATCAGGATTGCTGCGAACAAAAAAAAATTGCATTTTGGATTATACGGGAGCAACTACAATTAAAGAACATAATATACCCAAAAATTTGAGACAGAGATTGACGTCGCTGGCGGCAGCGCAAAACGCTTCATACTGATAGACACACAAGTATGACGTCACAATTGTACACAGTAGTTGTATCGTTGTATGGAAAATCCGGTAAATTGATGTTTCGGTCGCGAAATACTGCGTTTAAGTGCATAGCTGTCATACAATTTTGTTTCTATAAAAGCGTAAGGATTCTATTGGTAGCTTTAAATTTACTCTTGGGCAATAAAAAAAAAAGCATATTTTTTCTAAACTTTCAAGGTTCATATCTTTTTATGTTTTTAATTATATTTTATACTTTATTATGATAATTTCATGGTTTACTATCCATTTAGCAACACTACGTTATCAATTTGAACATGAGGCATCATGCCTATTGTAGTTGCTGCCATACAAACATTTTTCCTCTTCAAAAACAGGTTCGAATGGCGTCGTGAAAAAAGTGGCATAGTCATCATCCCTATTGCAGGCAGCCCGATCCACCTGCGCCGTTCGCGCCGCAGCCTGTGCCGTTCGCGCCACCGGGTGTGCCGTTCGCGCCGCCAACCGGACCGCCCCGCGCCCGCTCTACGTCGGACTGCCTAAAATTTTGTCTGTGAATACCATAGACCATTTCTGACATCATTGCATCATTATATTTCCCTATTCATCCCCATCATTCTATTTTTCCCTATTTTCATTATTTTATCCCTTACAGGGATAAGTTCGCCTTTGTACCGATTTAACTTTTTTTTTGTCTGTATTTTTACCTGTCTTGTGTACAATAAAGTATTTACATACATTAGGTACTACATACATACATATTTTTCTGTAGGTATCGGTAAACTTACTGATTTGGTTGCTCTACTTATTTCTAATGTAACTATACCTACTTACATACGATTACTTTATAAAATAGATAGTTGGTGAGGTAGGTAGGGCACAGCGAAATGTAAAAAAAACCGCATCAAAATCCGTTGCGTAGTTCTAAAGATCTAAGCATATGTAAGGACAGACAGCGGGAAGCGACTTTGTTTTATACTATGTAGTGATTCATTTATTTCAGACCAGCACCAGCACGGCTATCACGCGACGGCGCGCGAGCTTTCTCGATTTTTCTCGCACTATCCGTCTCTTTCTTATTAGAACACTTAGAACTAGATATATAGTGCGAGTAAAATCGACAGTATGTCGCGGCCGTCGCATGATAGACGTGCTGGTCCATAAAATATGTTAGAAAATAAAATATGAAGACAGTGAACGCGTCAAAATCCGCCAATCAAACTCAGGATGTTTGAATATGATTAGTGGATATTGACTTTTTTTTCTGAGAAACCCCCCCCCAGTTGTTCGCTGATCCAGATAGGATAGATTTAGCCTTAGGGCATTCAGGAATGGCAGAGTAAATACTGAAGGGCTTAAAATTACCAAGTGGGAGCTAAATAAAATAGAAATTGCTTTATTACAATATAATATTTAAACAGTTAACCAAATAAACATTTTAATGAAATGGGGATACATCTTAGAAATAAAAGCATGCATCGTGCCGCCGCGAGGGCAGCCCGGGTCAGCGACACAAACGAATAGTTAAACCAATGACGCGCAGTTTCAGTGGCTGAGAGGCAACCGGATGGCTCGCGGAATTTGAGGTCCCGAAGCGTCGTGGAACTTGGTTGCACAGGGCGGTTCCACAACACTTCGGGAGCTCAAATACGGCGAGCCATCCGGTTGCCTCTCGGCCCCTGAAACTGCGCGTCATTGCTCTGAATAGAAGAAGCACATTGCGACGTTATATACACGAACAGCTGAACACTCAGGCCTGTACATAAAGGTGCTCTTACGCATATTTTTGAGCAATGGAGTTGTTGAATCAAATTTTATTCTCCATTTGACTATATTTTTTATCTTTTTTCGAGAAAATTATTTCGTGTCAACATCCCTAACCCGTCAGGCGTCCTTCTCTAGCTTGTGAGTTAGAGCGAGAAAACCGTACCACGATATATTAATAGCGACAAGCAGTAAAACAACTCCGTACAAACGTCCGATGTGCACTCACACACACGATGCAGTAAACTAAAATGCAAGTCGGGGAGTTGACGGTACATCAGTCTGCGCATGTGTCCCGTAGGACCGGGTTTAAATAGAGCGCAGGTGTAGATAGGCCTTAAGTGACTCTAGTTGGGTTGCCCTTATTTCACCGACAAACGTTTCACCGAATTTTCGTTTCATCGAATTTCTGTTGCTCAGAAACCGTTAACTTTTTAGGTACAGTTAAAAGGTAATTCTGTAGAACCCATTAGGTTAGGTTTAATTAATAACATTCCTGAAAAATTTACTAATTCTGAAAAAAAGGGGTTTTGATGAAATGAAAACTCTGCGAAACATACATTCGACGGAACCATTGTCGGTAAAACAAGGTACAACCCTAGTTGACGTATATACTGTGACCGTACTGTTGCAGTCGAAAAATAGCTCATGAAACAGCACCTCAAACACCATGCAAACGCCTTTCGGCGCGGCGCCCAGTATCAGCACGGCATGGCATTGGATCCTTCAGGCAGTACAAGTGATTGCCGAGGCGCCCTTAGGCATGCTTAGGCATGTGGATTTTATATGCGGGATCCCTTCCCTTGGCATGCCATGCCAGGCTTTACGCACGCTCGGATTAAGTCCATCACAGGAAGAAACAGTATGAGAGCAGGGGCCGGCGCGCCCTCGGCGTCGCGCGTTAACTGTCGCGCGGCTCGTCCTCCTCCAGCAGGCGCCGCACGCGGCTGCAGGCCGCCAGCGACACCGCCGCGCCCGCCGGCGCCGCCTGCGGCGACGCGCGCACCGCCTCGCCCGCCAGCCGCGCCAGCTGCCGCACCGAGCCCGCGCGCGTCACGCGCAGCAGGCACTGGTACTTGTCCTGCAGCGCCGCCAAGCGCGCCGCGCCCTGTTCGGCGGCGGTGCGCGCGGAGCGCTTCAGCTCCGCTATCACTGCGTCGCGGCCCGACACCGCGCACTCTAGCTCCGCGGCGCGCGCTGTGGCTGCATCCGCGCGGGCCGTCGCCGTCTCCGCTTCCGCTCGCGCCGCCGCTAGCCGCTCGGCCGCGGCGCGGGCGGCCTTCTCGTCGCCGGCGCCCGCGTGCGCTTGCTGGTTGCGTATAGCGGCCTGGGCGGCGGCCTTGAGCCGCGCCTCGCGCTCCGACAGCACTAGCAGCTCGCGGCGGAGACGGCGAACGTGCTCCGCGCGGCGTTCGGCGGCGAGCGCGCCTCGAGCGAGCGCTTCGACGTGCCTCGCCGCCTCGAATGCCTCGCCGCGCGCGCGCTGCAGCTCCGCGTGGTCGTGCGCTCGAGCGGCCTCCGCCTCGCGGAAGGCGGCCTCGGCGCGCGCGCGGGCGGCCCGCTCCTCGGCCAGCGCGGCCTCGAGGCGCGCCTCGTGCTCGGGCCGGGCCTGCGGCGGCGCGGGCGGCGGCTCGCGCTGCAGCCGGGCGCGCAGCGCGTCGCGCTCGCGCTGCGCGGCGCGCGCGTGCTCGCGCAACGCCTGGTTGTGTAGCTCGAGCTCGCGAACCTGTCCACAGATGATACTAGTTAGTTATGCCACAGTTACCGGCACTTCCCTTACTTCCGGGCACCGTTCACGACGTTCTCGGAGAAGATTATTATGACGGGCAAAATGGAGGGGCAGACCACCCGCTAGATGGAGCACAGCAATCACTGCACCTTTGCAATTGCATTTGCAGGAGGCCATACATAAGGCGAGAGATAGGAGCCTAATATGGAGAGAAGTCTGGTCAGCGAATAGGACATGATGTGACGATTTATAGCATTGAGGGAACGACTGCTGATGTTGATAATGGCCGACACTCCAACACGCATTGACGTGTTAATGATAACTGTATCTTAATCTACAGCTCGCTCATTGTACAATTTGTACAGTCAGACAAGGACGACGACTACCAAGTGATATTACCGCACGCGCGTATTATTATTATTATTTTATTATTTATTAGTGCGAGTGGAGTGAACTGCCACGCGTTTCGCGGGTCATATAAGCCAGTGGATTGGCTACAAAACATGTTCAACTCACCTGATTCCGGGAGGCGCGATGTTCGCTTCAACTCCGGTTAGTATCTGTCAAGGTTCAGTCAACTGTCAGGTCAAGTCAAGTTCAATCAAGAGGGTCTCCAGGGCTGAAGAAGCAGCCGTGGTGTTCCGGGGCAGTCTCGCCAACAATCCGCGGCGTCAAATCACCAACTGTTCTGATATCACCTGGATATCCACACAAAACACTCGGACACCCGTGTGTCTTCAAAGCGAGCGATATTACACAAAACAAGGAAAATGCGTTTCCAAATTACCCAAAAAACACTCGTCCCTTTTCGGGTCTGCAAAAACGAGGTTATATTTTTTTTCGTCCGCCTTGACAAGAAGTGTCACTGTCAAAACCATAGACTCAAGAGGTGTACACACGTGAGGAGTTTAAGGGGGCGGGCAGACGGTCGGCCCGAACAATCACCCGCCTCGGAACGGCCTCTAAGCCGGTCCGCTATACTAGGGGAAGTCGCGATAGGGTGTAACAACTATTTTTGTTGTTTTAAAGAATTCTGTTTAGTTGTTATTGTAGATCGATAAGTGCATCCTACCGCCATCTGGTAGTTATCTCGCGCGTTATTTCTCATCATTAGCAGCCTACGTCGATAATTCAATACTCTCACACATTAAACAGAACATACGTCACATGTGACGTTAGTTCAGATTTTAAACACGACATGGGCAAGTACGAGTGCGCTGGTGTCTCTCTTTGACCGCAGCTCCCAAAGCGAACGGTCGCACCCACTCTGATTTAGCTAAAGCTCGCAGCGAAGCTTCTAGAAAGATGGCGAAGATCGCAAAGTTTAATAAATTTAAATAATGAGTTTTAAGGCTCACATGCCGCCATAATTTTAATAAAACTTATTTAAAATAATGGCAATTTAAAAGTTAATTATTGAGTGAAGAAAATCCCGATAATGTGAGTATTAACGTTATTCGCTTTTGTTGTATTTAACTGTTTGTCAAAACCTAATCTCGGAACCACGTTTAACCTAGGTGTAATTTTGTTATTAGGGGTCCTTAGTTTACGGTACATCCGGCGCTTACACTAAATTCCCTGGTCTTCGGTGGTGCAAGACAGTTGCACATGTCCAGAGCTTACGTGGCATTCATGATTTGAGCTTCTCACCTTGAAGCCCCCAAGGACATCGGCTTCCTTACTGCAGCTGAAGAATCAGTGATATAGTGTTTGTATAAAACTGTTTGGACAAGGTTAGTGTACCTAAGGCGTATCCATTTCTTGTAACATTTAACGTGTGTTAAATAAATAAATAATTTGTTACATTGCATATGTGTGTTTCTTTTGAATAGTAACCGGTAGCAAGGCGCCCTGAGGTAATTTTTATATTTAATTAGAGTCTTATGCCAACCGATCTGGGTGGCTGGTGGTAACCCCAAAATAAGAGGTTACAAAGTGTCTCCCAACGTTTGGCCTTTAGCTACTGGTCTATTTCAAATGAAATACATTTAACTTAAACTGTAAAACATTAATCTTCATTGTTAAAATAGTTAACTTTTGCTTCGTATGTATGAAGAGGGTAGATGTAAGTTGAACTTTGAACAAAGAACTCGTGGACCGCTAACGGTATTTTTCTAGAAAGCACGTGTTCGTATGTACCTTTGATGCAGTTTAAGATTAATTTGTTTAGTTTTTACGCTTAATTAGCTTAAAATAACGCATAGTGAAATTTATTGTGCTTAAACTTAAACTTAAAAAATAAATTTCCAATATGTCGATCCAAAAATATGTAGACTGTATGCATAAGGATGAAATCATTTATGAACTTGATTTACTTGATATATCCACAGATGTTAACGCCACCACGGATGCAGTAAGGAAGCAGATTCGCCAAGTCTTCAAACTAATGCGCCGTGGAAGCATCAAGTGTGGGCAGCTCAAATCACCCGTGACCACCACAGAAATTGAGATTTGCACCCCGAAGGTTGAACTTCTAGAAAACCAGCTGCGCTCGGGTAACGTTGATGATGCTAATCTTGTTCGCAAAATTACTCGTCGTGCCAATTATTTGATTGATAGGTTTGCTCGTATTTCTGAGCCTAGTGCTCAACTGTCAGACCTGCGTAGTCGTTTGGTTAGGATTTTGAGTGAGATAGACAATGGACAAGGTGACTCAAATAGTGAATACGAGGAATCCCAGGCACCACCATCTGTGGAAAAGGAAGAGAGTAAAGTGATTTTCATTAAAGACAAACCTGTCAACTTAAACTCCTTAAATTTGAAATTCGATGGAACCACGTGTGTTCGCGTCTTTATTGAGCGTCTAGAGGAGCTCAGACAAGCGCGCAATATTTCAGAAGAGCACATACTCTCAGCTTTTTCAGACTTGCTGGAAAGTTCTGCTTTGCATTGGTTTAGATCCAACAAACGCAGTATTTTCACATATAAACAGTTACTTAAAAACTTGAAAGATGACTTCGATATCCCGGACTTGGATTATAAACTGCTAGGCGAGATAAGACAACGTACCCAAGCAAAAAAAGAAACCATAGTTGTGTATTTATCCACTATGCAAGGTATGTTTTCGCGTCTCACCTATTCATTATCAGAAAGGGAGCAGCTAGAGATCTTAATGCACAATATTAGGCCAGAGTACATGAAGGAATTAGCGCTTCATGATATAAATACAATTGATAGACTTAAATTCTATTGTAAACAACTTGAACTGGCGCGCTCACGCGCTGACCATTTTATTGAACCTGCTTTCAATAACTTTAAAATTACCTCTGATTTACACCACAAGTCATCATCAAAATCAGTAGGTAAACAAATATCGGCATTAAATGAGCCTAGCTCTTCGAGACTGATGGATAGGAAATGCTTTAGGTGTAATACAAACACTCATTTTACTAACCAGTGCAAGTCAAGGGAGTTAGTGTGCTTTAAATGTGGCATGAAAGGGGTTAAGCGATCTAATTGTACAAACTGTACAGAGTCAAAAAACTAGAGAGCCCAGAACTATCCCAGTCATCTCAGTTAATTAAGTCTCCTTCTGTTAATAAGGGGGTAGTTCTGTTTAAAAAAAATATTAATGACATTCGACCGCACTTGAAAATTAAAGTACTGGACTTGGAGGCGTTCGGACTGCTTGATACTGGTGCATCTTGCTGTATCCTTGGCCGAAATGCTCACTTAATCTTTCTCAGTCACGGCTTTAAACTTAATGAATATTGTAGCCATACTTGCGTGACGTCAGCGGATGGTACATCTTTGCGCTGCTTAGGTTATATTAATTTGCCAATAGAATTTAATAATACTCTTAAGGTTTTAACTTTTCGAGTTGTGCCCCAAATAACCACACCTGTCATTTTTGGTGTTGATTTCTGGCAACAATTTAATCTAGACAGTGGACTTGCTTCCAGTACTTGTTCGGAGTTGCCTAGGGATGTGTCATCCGTAGGATGCATTCAACCCGTTAATATTCCTAGTGGAGGTATAGAAGACTATGAGGCTTTGTCAGCTGATCAAAAAGCTGTTATCAATGACGTAATTCAACAGTATGACTTAATTAATACGTCAAAGGTAGGTTTAGGTAGAACGAACGCTGCGAGTCATACTATAAATACCGGGGATAGTAAACCTATTAAACAGAGATATTATCCACTTTCACCAGTTAAACAACAGGCACTCGAGAAAGAGTTAGACAGAATGTTAAGTTTAGGGGTAGTTTCACCGTCTCAATCTGCATGGAACTCACCGGTTGTTATGGTACAGAAACCTAATGGAGACCTAAGATTATGCTTAGATTCTAGAAAATTAAACTCAGTTTCCAAACCGGATGCGTATCCGCTTCCCTACATTAGCAATATTCTAGACCAGCTCCGCGACGCTAAATACCTATCATCGATTGATTTATCGGCTGCGTATTGGCAGATACCGTTTGATAGTTTAGACTCGGCAGAAAAAAGTGCTTTCACCGTTAATAAAAGGGGTCTATTTCACTTTAACGTAATGTGTTTTGGATTGGTAGGAGCTTCAGCTAGCATGCAAAGATTAATGGACAGATTATTTGGTGCAGAATTTGATAATAAAGTATTTTGTTTCCAAGACGACATTATTATAATTTCAAGTACCTTCGACGAACATGTCAGACTGCTACGCAAGGTGTACGACAAGTTGGAAGGTGCGAACTTAACAATTAACAGAGAAAAATCGGTATTTTGCCGTAAAGAACTTAAATACCTAGGCTACCTAGTAGACAAGCACGGACTTAGGACAGACCCTGGTAAGGTCGAAACTATTCTTAATTATCCGACCCCCACTACTGCTAAAGAAGTTAAAAGATTTTTAGGTATGTGTGGTTGGTATAGGAGATTTGTACGTGATTTCTCAACAATTAGCAAACCATTGTGTAAATTAACTAGTAAGAAAGTTAACTTCATATGGACTCAAGAGACGGAGGACGCCTTTAACCTTTTAAAAACCGCCTTAGTCTCAGCACCTATTCTTAAATGTCCCGATTTTGACCGGCAGTTCACTCTTCATTGCGACGCGTCATCGGTGGCAGTAGGTGCAGTCTTGACTCAAATGTATGACGATGTCGAACATCCAATCGCGTACTGTAGCCGTACACTAAATAAGTGTGAGATTAATTACTCAACCTCGGAACGTGAATTAATTGCGATTATTTACGCCCTTGAACAGTTTCGAGCATATGTTGAAGGACAAAGGTGTAAGATTGTCACCGATCATGCGTCACTACTTTGGTTTTATAAACTTAACAACCCTTCAGGACGGTTAGCCCGTTGGAGTATGAGATTGAGTCAATTTGATTTTGAAATTGAGCACCGTAAAGGTAAGAGTAACGTCATACCCGATGCTCTTAGTCGCATACAAATAAACGCCATATCCTCAATAACCACTAATGACCCTTGGTACATAAAAATTTACGATTCTTGCATTTCCAACCCCCGCCGTTACCCTAACTACATGATTAAAGACGGAAGATTGTTTAGGTACTCACGTAACAAATATCAATTAACAAGCGAGTTCGATTGGAAACTGGTGGTACCCTCAGAAGATCGGTTAGGTATATTGCAAAAGTGTCACGATGAACCTACCAGTGCCCACTTAGGTATATTTAAAACGCACAAGCGAATTAGTCTTCACTACTTTTGGCCGAACATGTATAACGACGTAACTAAATACATCAAGAAGTGTGAAATATGTAAACAATACAAATCGGTTAACGTAGCCAGACCCGGCCTAATGGGCAATCCCAAGGAAGTCACTAAGCCGTGGGCATCGATATGTTGCGATTTATTAGGACCGTTTCCAGCTTCGAGAAATAGGAATGTATACTTAATAGTCTGTACCGACTACTTTAGCAAGTACGTCGTGTTGCATCCTATACGGATTGCAACAGGCGCAGCGGTAGCTAAATTTATTGAAGAAAAAATATTCCTAGTTCACGGCGTCTGTAAGTCTATTTACATCGATAATGGTGCCCAATTCATAAGCAGTCAATTTAAGCAACTTATGCATAAATATAACGTTCCGAATATTTATTATAATCCACGTTACCATCCCCAAGTGAACGCAGCGGAAAGAGCGATTAAAAACGTAGCCATCGGTATAGCTTGCTATGTAGGCTCCGAACACAAAAAATGGGACGAAAACATTATAAAATTACAATGTGCACTTAATTCGTCCATAAATGAAACTACAAAATATAGCCCCTTTTTCCTTGTACACGGCCGTGAATTCATAATGGATGGAATGTTACATAACTTAAATTCGGATCAGCCAGTGCAAAGATCTCAAGTGACCATTAGTGATCCACAAACATATAGCAACAAGATACTTGAACTTAATACAATATTTAAGAAAGTGCAGAAGCACATAAAAAGTGCTCACGATAGGAATGTGAGGTACTATAACTTAAGAAAACGAAATGTTGAATTTAAAGTTGGACAGATAGTGTACAAACGCACTCACTATTTATCTAATGCTTCGAAAAAATTTACTTCGAAGTTAGCCCCAAAATTTCAGAAATGTGTAATTACAGCGAAGTTATCACCTTTAGTATATACCTTAACTAGTATGGATGGAAAACTATTAGGTAACTTCCACATAAAAGACATTCTTAAACTGGATGAGTAATGGAGATTCGCGTATGTTTGTAGATGAAGTATGAAAGGAGAAAGTATGTATGTTGTTAGTATATTTTTTCAAAATTGTGCACAAGTGTTCTTTCTGGTATAAATAAGCTATGTATGAGAGGAGATGAATGCAAGTGATGAGTACCTATAACCTCAACCTATTTAAACTTGCACACCTGGACACGTTACTTAGATAACAGACTTGTTTACAACGGCGTTCGGATTAACTCATTAAGGAATAAACGACCTTAGGCAATGATGAGTAGATTCATTTTAGTACCGCATTAGTTGTTCGAGTACCTACGTGAACTTGAACTTGAAGCCACCCATAGGAAGTTATGTGCCTATTTCTTAATAAAACTACTTACTTAAATGTTTTTAATTAGTAGAGGCCACTACTAAATAAAATATTAACTTAAACATAAAAACTTAATACCTACTTAATGCTTGATATTTATCGAATGAATACCTACCAGTAGTTAGTATCATTTAAAAACTTTGTCATGCCTGATAGTGCAGGCTTAATACGCACTTTACATGTAGATATCTTATTAGGTATCACGCATGCATACGGCCCGCCGGTAGGTGAGCGGTCACCGTAGCCTATGCACATCTGCAATTAGTATTAGTCAATAGTCAAACCCGAGTTTGTAAATAGTTGTAGACTTTCGTAGTTTTCTATGTCATCGTAATTAAATAGTTTCTATTTACGTAACAGATGACCGTTCATCTGATTCGACCCTAGTGTTAGTTTTTTTTTTGTGATCACGGTAAGTAGAAATTAGTAAAATATTCCGTATAGTATGTAGTACTTATATTTAGGTAAACAAAACGTTGCATTCATGATCATGTCATGAACGATTAGTTGATAGGTATATAGTAAATTCGTAGTTTTACATAAGCACTAACCAAACTAGGTTACTCCAAGTAGTTATCCAGTTATTATACAATGATACCTACTACTTATTGTCAGTGACATTATCATCTTTTCCAGGATAACAATTACCTACTTACAACTTAATATTACTTGAAATCAGAATGGTGATGCCTGGGATTATCTATTGTCACTGTTTGAATCCTTTCAAATTTTTATAGAATCTAGGTTTGTTTTGAAGTGTCTTCTGTTTGCACTTACAAGTGTATTCTCAGATTTATTATTGTTGTTGTTTTTTTAGTCATTAGGTTCGAAAAAGTATCTTCGGTATGAAGAACTTTTTAATCCAAGGAAAGGAAATGTGTAACAACTATTTTTGTTGTTTTAAAGAATTCTGTTTAGTTGTTATTGTAGATCGATAAGTGCATCCTACCGCCATCTGGTAGTTATCTCGCGCGTTATTTCTCATCATTAGCAGCCTACGTCGATAATTCAATACTCTCACACATTAAACAGAACATACGTCACATGTGACGTTAGTTCAGATTTTAAACACGACATGGGCAAGTACGAGTGCGCTGGTGTCTCTCTTTGACCGCAGCTCCCAAAGCGAACGGTCGCACCCACTCTGATTTAGCTAAAGCTCGCAGCGAAGCTTCTAGAAAGATGGCGAAGATCGCAAAGTTTAATAAATTTAAATAATGAGTTTTAAGGCTCACATGCCGCCATAATTTTAATAAAACTTATTTAAAATAATGGCAATTTAAAAGTTAATTATTGAGTGAAGAAAATCCCGATAATGTGAGTATTAACGTTATTCGCTTTTGTTGTATTTAACTGTTTGTCAAAACCTAATCTCGGAACCACGTTTAACCTAGGTGTAATTTTGTTATTAGGGGTCCTTAGTTTACGGTACATCCGGCGCTTACACTAAATTCCCTGGTCTTCGGTGGTGCAAGACAGTTGCACATGTCCAGAGCTTACGTGGCATTCATGATTTGAGCTTCTCACCTTGAAGCCCCCAAGGACATCGGCTTCCTTACTGCAGCTGAAGAATCAGTGATATAGTGTTTGTATAAAACTGTTTGGACAAGGTTAGTGTACCTAAGGCGTATCCATTTCTTGTAACATTTAACGTGTGTTAAATAAATAAATAATTTGTTACATTGCATATGTGTGTTTCTTTTGAATAGTAACCGGTAGCAAGGCGCCCTGAGGTAATTTTTATATTTAATTAGAGTCTTATGCCAACCGATCTGGGTGGCTGGTGGTAACCCCAAAATAAGAGGTTACAAGGGTTGCTACCGCTCGCTTCAGAACCGAGTCCCCAACCATGACCTCGGCAAACCGAGGGGTCCCGTCCTTACCGGGAAACAAATTAACGATGCGCCCCCGGCGCCATCGCAGTGGCGGAAGGTTAGCATCCTTAACTAGCACAAGGTCTCCAACTCTGGGGGGACTGGTTTTGTCAGTCCACTTGAGGCGCTGCTGCAAAACATGCAAATACTCTAATGACCATCTGGTCCAAAAGTTCTGAGCCATTTGTTGCAGCATCTGGTAGCGCGACAAACGACCGGAGGGTACGTCCCGGAGGGGGTGCTCCGGCAACGCTGCAAGTGGCTGGCCAATCAAGAAATGGCCTGGAGAGAGCGCTTCCAGGTCATTTGGGTCGGAGCTGAGCGGACACAACGGACGGGAATTGAGGACGGCCTCAATTCTACAAAACAACGTCGCGAGTTCCTCAAAAGTCAATACAGTTTGACCTACTACCCGATACATATGGGCTTTTGCTTGCTTCACGCAAGCCTCCCAGATTCCACCCCAGTGGGGGCAGCCTGGCGGATCGAACGTCCAGGTGATACCCCGACGGGAGAGGTCTGTTCCAATATCAATCTTATTTTCAAATAAAAATTTTACAACATCTTGTAAATAACGGTCGGCACCCTTGTAATTGGTTCCACAATCTGACCGGATCAGAGATGGGAGTCCCCTACGGGATACAAATCTATCCAATGCCGCAATAAAAGCCTCCGTCGTAAGATCACCAACAAGTTCAAGATGAGCAGCCTTGGTCGACAGGCATACGAAAACGCACAAATACGCTTTTACAACCTTCGCATTTCGAAGTCGCGACGTTTTCACTAAAAAAGGTCCCGCATAATCGGTCCCCACCCTAGAGAAGGTCCTAGCCTCGTTGACCCGATCAGGAGGAAGGTCCCCCATCTGGGGCTGCATCGTGGCTGCCTTGAGCCGAAAGCAAGGCAAGCACCGAAACACGATGCTCCGAATAACCCGTCGGCTGTTCAATATCCAAAAGTCTCGCTGCAAAATGCCCAAGAGTGCATTGCAGCTGGCATGCGAGTTCTTTATGTGGCGGTCAATCACCAACAATTCCACCAGATGCCCCTTCTTACGAGGGACGGCTGAAAAGAAATCTACCTAAGTATGAAACAAAAGACTGTCATGTATGTATTTTTTTTATTTTTCAATATAGTCCCCTGCTGGTGAAATACACTTATTACATTTGTCAAATATTGACATTAACCCATGAAAAAAAAAATCTTTCGGTTTCTCGTCAAAAAAGTCACTAACTGCAGCCTTCATTTCGTCATCGGTCAGAAATCGTCTTCCTCGGAGATCTTTTTTGAGGTGTCTAAATAAAAAATAGTCGCATGGGGCTAGGTCTGGACTGTAAGGTGGATGGTTAACGGCATCGAACCCTAATTCCTTCATGGTAAGCATTGTTGTGCGGGCGGTATGCACAGGTGCATTATCGTGTAAAATCAGGATCCCTTTGCTAAGTTTACCCCTCCTCTTTTCTTTTATCGCGTCTCGTAACTGATGCAGTAAGCTGGAATAATATTCAGCATTCATTGACCTTTTTTTTGGTAAATAATCTATTAGTAAAATTCCTTCTGTATCCCAAAATACGGTAGCCATAAGTTTGCCTGCCGACGGCCTGACCTTAAACTTCCGAGGAGGCTTCTCATCCTTGAATTTCCACTGCAAAGACTCTTGTTTGCTTTCGGGGTCCCACTGTCGAATCCAGGTCTCATCACACGTCACCATTTTAGAAACAATTTCTTCCTCATTACCTCGACTCATTTCCAAAAACTCCTCACAACATTTGACACGTCGGTCCTTGTCAAACGCCGTTAACATTCTGGGGACCCAACGTGCACTCACCTTGGACATATTCAGATGCACATGAATTATCTCATTGACTCTTTCTTTACTGATGCCCACATCTCTAGCAATCTCCCACTGCTTCACTCGTCGGTCTTCTAAAATTATTTTTTTAACTTTGGCTACATTTTCGTTTGTAACGGCAGAAACCGGCCTTCCACTACGAGCGTCATCTTCCAAGCTCTCACGACCGAGTTTAAATTGTTTAGACCAAAACTTTATAGTAAATTCGGAAGGGCACGAACTACCGAACACACACATCATACGTTCTCGGATCTGTGAGGGAGTATTTCCTTCTTTTGTTAGAAATTTAATCACTGCACGATGTTCAATTTTAGCGATATTCATTTTTTCAACCGATATGTCGCAAACATTCGAGAATTGTAGAAAAATGGAACGGAAAAAACAAATGAACGTCAAATAATTCAAAAAAAGAATAACCAAAGAACAAGAATGCATTTCAGCCAGTATCATTTTCGCATATTTTTTTAACCAAGGAGATTACTTTTCAGCCGCCCCTCGTAGGCAGCAAAATGGGGTGGCGCACCGAGTACGGCAAGCTAGCGTTGCGGAGCCGTCCTCCAACCCGGAGTGTACCCGACTCGTCAATGAACGGGTTGAGGCGTGCTATCGCCTTCGGTAGCTTAGGACGTCCCTGCCGCAGGGGCTTCAATACGTCCCCAAAGTGTTCTTCCTGCACAACCCTAATCCAATGATGTAGGGCGGCATTCCGCTCTTCTGTGGCGAGAACTCTAACGCGTGACCGGTTGTCAGGGTGGCGACAATTGTGTATAAATCGCTTGACCCAGGCGGTCACTCCAACAAGCTTGTCGAGAGAGCTATACCGTTCTAGCAACCAAGCAGTGTCTGACACTGGAGCGGTCTCGACAAGGTGGACACCCAAGCCAGAGGATGGGGTCCCAATCACACAACTGGCAGGCCACTGGCACACAGTGAGTGGGCAACAAGCTCAGGTGCCGTGCAACCCCTGGACGCCACGTCCGCTGGGTTCAGTTCACCTGGCACGTGTCTCCAAACCAAAGTAGTCTCCGAATTCTGGATTTGCGAGACCCGGTTGGCCACAAAGACCTCCAAAGTATGGAATGACGACTGCAGCCAACACAATACAATTTGGCTATCAGTCCATGCGTAGACACTCTCCTCAAGGTTCACGGTGTCCTTCAAGGTAGAGGCCACGTGGTTCAGTAGGCGTACAAGAAGAGCCGCTCCAGATAATTCCATTTTTGGGATTGTCAAACGCGTGCGAAGGGGAGCCACCTTGCTCTTCGCCATTACCAAGTGCAAATCGACCGATCCGGCGGAGCTGACCGTCCGCAAGTAAACGGCAGCTGCATACCCTCGCTCGGAGGCGTCGCAAAACCCGTGTAGGGTTACTCGGCATTTCCCTGCCGGCAACAGCTTACGCGGCAGTTCGACCTGATTTATCTCCGGGAGCGTGGAGAAGAAAACCTCCCAATCGCTCAACAAATTTCCGGATAGTGGATCATCCCAACCCAGTTGGACCATCCACAGGCGCTGCATAAATGCCTTCGCCGTGAAGATGACCGGCGCGATCCATCCATTCGGATCGTACGTCCTGGCCACCGTGGACAGCACAAGCCGCTTCGTCCAGACCCTCGGGGAATCCAGTTCCACCCGAACACATCTTGGACTGGTCGAAATTGCACGCCTAGGACTGATAACATGTGCGGGCTCTCAACATTTTCGAACAGGTGCGGATCCTGCTGGTGATCCTCGGGGAGGCCGGCCACCACGGCCGGTGAGTTGGACATCCATTTGCGCAATTCATATCCACCCGTCCGCAAGAGTTCCACCAGCTCATCCCGCAAAACCAAAGCCTCTTCGACACTGTTTGCCCCGGTGCACACGTCATCGACAAATAAGTCCCGTTCCAAAATGGCGGACGCTCGAGGGAACCTCAGTCTCTCTCGAGACGCCAATTCTAACAAAGTTCGAATTGAAATGTACGGACTGCTCTTCAAGCCGTATGTATTCGTATTCAGCTCGTACACCAACATCGGTTCATCAGGGCTCTCACGCCACAAGATCAGCTGATACCGACGATCATCAGGATGGATCACTGTCTGCCGAAACATCATCCGGATGTCGGCGACGAACACCACCTGATGTTTCCTAAAATTTGTGAGGATATCCGTGATATCCTTGTGCAGCTTAGGACCTGCATGCAAACACTGGTTCAATGACACCCCAGTCGAGGTGGACGCGGACCCATCAAAGACCACGCGAATCTTGGACTCCGGGAATTTTAGGACCGCGTGGTGCGGCAGGAAGCAGTGCTCCACTGTACTCCAGTCCGTCCGAGCCACCGACATGTGTCCCAAACCCTCGTACTCCCTCATGAAGTCCACATACTTCTGCCGAAAGAGCGCATCTCTTCTCATTCGGCGTTCCATCGAAACCAGCCGCTTCTCAGCCATCTCACGTGACGCTCCAAGAGGAGGTCGGTGGATGAGCAGAGGAAGTCGTGTTATGAACCGACCAGAGCAGAGGCGCCCAGTATTAATTGTCCGTTGGTGTTTTATTACCTAAAACCCTGCACTCTCTCCGGGAGTGTAGGGTCTCACCTTTCAGCATCCTCTCACAGTGGCGAAGACACCTTCAAGCCCTCAATTGATCAACAGAGTCTGTTTGATCTGCTGTGAGAAAATCACCCTCCGCTAAACCCTATTCCTCCCCGTAGGTATCCATCTGTTGCCTTAGGTCTCGTGGCAACAGATATCCCTGGCTCCATGTGTACGTGTGTGTAAGGTGTAAGTCGAGGATAGGTTAGGGACTTAGGGACGTAGGATGGTAGGCTCCCTTGCATAAACCCACCCCTTAGTCTTACACAGTCTGTGCAGTCGCACGCTGGATAACAAACCTCCCACCCTAGGGAAATTACTACTTAAACCCGATCCAAGGGTAATTATTACTGAATTCCCATCCTAGGGAAGTTACTACTTAAACCCGATCCAAGGGTAGTTACCTTTACTTACTTTGCATTATTTTACACCCCGACCTGGGGTACATTATCCAGTTTGCGAGTTGTACATTTGGTTTTAACAAATAACCTCAAAATGCCCTTTTTTACCCAAAAGGAAAAGACTATCAAAATTCGCGTTTTTTCTTTGTGGGTAACCACGCTCTGGGTACCAAAAATTGTTCAAACTCCTCGCCTAGTGCGAGTGGAGTGAACTGCCACGCGTTTCGCGGGTCATATAAGCCAGTGGATTGGCTACAAAACTTGTTCAACTCACCTGATTCCGGGAGGCGCGATGTTCGCTTCAACTCCGGTTAGTATCTGTCAAGGTTCAGTCAACTGTCAGGTCAAGTCAAGTTCAATCAAGAGGGTCTCCGGGGCTGAAGAAGCAGCCGTGGTGTTCCGGGGCAGTCTCGCCAACAATCCGCGGCGTCAAATCACCAACTGTTCTGATATCACCTGGATATCCACACAAAACACTCGGACACCCGTGTGTCTTCAAAGCGAGCGATATTACACAAAACAAGGAAAATGCGTTTCCAAATTACCCAAAAAACACTCGTCCCTTTTCGGGTCTGCAAAAACGAGGTTATATTTTTTTTCGTCCGCCTTGACAAGAAGCGTCACTGTCAAAACCACAGACTCAAGAGGCGTACACACGTGAGGAGTTTAAGGGGGCGGGCAGACGGTCGGCCCGAACAATGTCTCCACCGCGCACTGCCAAAAGACTGCTAGTGGCCCGCCCGCCGGTGCGTCTCGCAAAGCTACTCGTTCACTGGACAATAAGAGAGTGCTAGACTGACTGAGACGTAGCTATCGGGCGATACGTGATCCAGGGAAAGGTCGAGGGCACCAGACCGCGAGGCAGGTCACCAATGAGATGCACAGACCAGATAAGAGCTGCAGTAGATGCATCACTACACGCAAGCATAAGGAAGGCGACTGTCAGAGAGGAATGGCGGCATGTTGTGAAGCTTGCTACCAACACCCGAAATGATGACCAGCACCACTCTGTCAAGAGTGAAACAACGAAGAAGAGTGACTGACCGGAGCTGCATGTTACTCGCTAGTGGTGACTGACCTGTCGGCACCGCCCTAACAGCCTCCGGTTCCGCTCAGCGTGCGCCTCGCGCCGCCAGCGCTCGTACAGCAGCTGGGCGTGCACTAGAGCGAGCTGCTCGCTCGCCTCGCTCGCCGGCGCCAGCGACTGCCCCGAGTACAGCGAGGACAGGTACTTGTCCAGTCGCTCGCACGGCATGGCCGGCTCCTCCACCTGGAATATGGCAGCTGGTTGAACACAAACAAGCAATCGCTACTGCTACAAACTGTGCTTGTCTAAATACCAACAACCCTGGGCACTCGTGGCAGAGCTTTTCTTGGAGATGAACAATAATCAAACTTATCAAAAATTTAATGCATAATGTGTTTGCCTGTAAGTGAATTGAATAAATACTGTGCCTTGTTTTTGTACTAAGTTTAGTTACTAAGTCAAACATGTTATATCTGTTGGCAAACCTTAAATAAATAAATAAAACTATTCATACCTCTTTCGAATAATCATCCGGGAGATTTCTGTAGAAGTCAGCAATGATGAATTCATATGGTTCCGGCCACGCGTCGACCGTCTGCACGGCCATCTCCGTGGTGTGCGTCGGAGGCCTTGGGCCCGCGGAGACCGGGCGGCGCGCGGCCGGGCCGCGCCGGGCCGCCACCGCGGGCGGCCGCAGCAGGCCGCGGCGCGGGTCCAGCGCGCGCGCCCGCGCGGCCGGCGGCGGCGCGCCCTCGCTGTCCGCCCACGCGTCCTCCGCGCGCGCGCGCGCCGTCAGCTCCAGCACCTCGCGGTCCTCCACGTTCAGCGGCTCCGTGTCCGGCGGCGGCGGCCCGCGCGGCTCCGGCCGCGCCACCGGCGCCCCCGCCGGCGGCGGCGCGCCCAAGAACGGCACCGGCGAGTCCGGCCCGCGCCGCGCCTGCGCGCTGCCGCGCCCGCCCTCCGCCTCCAGCGCGGTCGCGCGGTCCAGCGCCATACGCGTCAGCCGCCCGCTGTACGCGTCGCCGCCGCCCGCGCCGCCCAGCGGCGACGTCTCCTTGCGCAGCGGCGACGGCGGCTGCGAGCGGCGCCCGATAGCCCGCACGGCGCTCGACTCCGGCGGAAACCGGAAGTTTGCGCGGGTCTCCTTAGCGGGCGTGTTTTCCGGCGTCGCCTCCACCGCGGCCTCGGGCGGCTCGCCCGCGTCCGCCTCCGCGGGCAGAGGCGTGTGTGGCGCCGAGTCCGCGCCGCAGCGCTCCGCCAGCGCGAACCAGGGCTCCGTGCCGGGCCGCAGCGCTGAGGCTGCGCGGGCCGCGTGCGCACCGCAGCCCGGCGCCGGCGACGCGGGCGCGGCGGGCGCGGGCGGCGGCTGTGCGGGCCGCTCGCGCTCGTCCGTGCGCTCGCGCGGCGTCAGCGACAGGCGGCGCGTCTCGGCCACGACGTCGTGCAGCTCGAGGCGCGCCCAGCGGCCGGCGTCGGCCTCGCGCGCGCGGCTGCCGGTCACCAGCGCGGGGTGCAGGCGCACGGAGGCCAGCAGCGGCGCCAGCCCGCGCTGCCAGGCGTCGCGCGTGGCTGCGGACGCGGCCGCGTGCTCCGCGCGCAACGCTTCTAATAGCGTCACGGGGTGGGTGGCGTATAGAGCGCGGAACAAAGCAAGCTGCGCGAGAAGTAGATGGTCGCGCGCGGGCGCAGGCGGTGCAGGTTCCAACTGCGCAGGCCGCAGTAACGCGTCAGCCAGGTCCGGCGCGAGTGAAACAGCGAGCGCGGGTACGGCCGGCAGCAACGCAGCCAGCGCTAACAGCGCGTGCAGGAGTGGCAGCGGCTCCCGCTCGGTGCGCGCGGCGCGCAGCAGTTCGCGCGGCAGCGGGTGCGCGGGCAGGCGGTGCAGCCAAATTGGCCTGCGCGCCAGCAGCGGCGCGAGCGCCAGCAGCGCTGCACGTCGCGAAGCAGGCTCGCGTAACTGCTCGCATAGCGCATCGAGCAGATGCCGCGCATGTGGGTCCGGCGCGCGTGCAAGCAGCTCCACGGCTCGCGTGGAGCCGGTGCGCGCGTAGTAGGTGAGCAGCGCGCGCGTGAGCCAGGGCTCGCGCACGGCGCCGTACAGCGAGAGTAGCGCGGAGCCGGCGCCGGCGCCGCCGCCGCCCTCCAGCAGTGCGAACACCTCGCCCGCCTCGCACGCCCCCAGCATCTCCCCCCACCTGCAGAACAACGCCACTCTTCGAGTTTATTCGTTCGTCCTGCCAGTCTCAGACCACTGTCTCGCTAGATTTGATTTCAAGGTTGGAAGGATTGAATATCTTAGTAAACTTAGAATATAGGAATAATTCATAATTCATTTACTATTAAGAACGTATTTTACAGAATATTGGCTTAATACTAAAATATTATATGAAGGGATACAATTTATACGAGATCCTGAACTATATAGGATACCCTGTGTTTCAGGCAGTATGAATGAATTTGAGTGGCACTCAATTACACAATTAAACCAGGGGTTCTCTAGAGGACCAAATATCCCGAGGTCCGGGTCGCCTTAATGCACGATGGCGTGGGTGCCAGTGCTAGTGTTATGAATAGGGGTGTAGACACTAAATGAAATAATCAATAAAAAAAAATATTTAAATAAAATCGTATTTTCTCGAAAAAGGATTAAAAATGTAGTCAAATGGAGAAATAAGCAACGCAAGAGGATAAATAAACACGAAGTTATAAGTGTCCAAAGTTTTAAGAAGGAGTATGTTCTGTCCCTTTTTCGCAAAACGCAACTTCATATGAAACGATGACGCTCGTAGTTAGTGACGTCACTAATAGACGGCAACGTACCGTGCCCCATCGTGTTCGGCACCGCCATCGATGCGGCCTGCCGAGCACGCGACGCGCTCTGCGGCAGCCTCGCAGTTTGTGACGTCTCAAACTGTTTGCGTTTTCTCTATCAAAACGGTTGTAGCTTCGTAACACTTTAAGATATCTGAATGGGATTTTCGTCACTAGGCATATTTTTTTGTCCTTTTTCTCTTGGAGTAATAATAATTGTCGAGTTTACACCCGTTAATGCGATTATCTTTGCTATCCATACTAATATTATAAATGGAAAAGTCTGTCTGTTACCTCTTAACGCTTAAACTGCTGAACCAAATGAGACGAAATTTGGTGTAGAGATAGTTAAGTCCCCAGGAAGGACGGAGGATAGTTTTTATCCCGGAAATGAAACTGAGGTGAAAATGGGGGGAAAGTTTGTATGAAGCTACGATATAAACGAGTTCTACGCGGAGATTAAAAAAAGTCTAAAATTTGTTGACCCACAACGACAATGAAGGAGGAAAGTCAATGCTAAGTCCAGATATTCAGCATGCTTAATGGTCCCGCAAAGACCGTTTTGACGAATCTTTGCATGACCATTTAGTTTATTTAAAACAAGGTAAAGTACAGAAATATCGATTTAATCCTGTCATAAATATGTACCAAAACCTTAATCCGCTGACATAACAGTAATATATATTTTACAAGCTTTATATTAACTTGACTTGTTCGTATGTATGTAAGTAAGTTGTCCGTCAAATATATATCTACTACTGTATCATGCAAATGGATTTTTTTTAAATATTATATTCATCATAAAGCATTAATCTAATAAATTGTCGTATTTACCCACTTGCTTCTAGTTATTGGTACATTTATTTATTTATTGCATACATGTGTTTACAATAAAACTTATTTCAGTATTCATATTCATCAACTAAGTAGTTAAAAAAATCATAAAGGTGCGTACGAATTTGAGCAGCCTCGGGTTGAGGCACGCACGGCTCACCTATTTTGCTCTAATTCGTACGCGCTCAGGCGCTCACGCGCTGTGCGCGAGCGGCGCGCGGCGAGTCGCCTAGAGTCGGTCTTTTGACCGTGCTCAAAGGCGCCTCAGTGTGCGTGCTTCGCGTAAATTGTACGTGTACCCGAGCGTGCCGCGGACAGACCGATGTAATTTGGTGAAGTAAATGTGCACCACATGAATTACGATTTTTGTACAACTGTTTCATCCACCACCGAGGCGATCTCTTCTTTTTGGTAATAATTCTGTGAATTACGATAAACGCAGCCGCCGCGACTGTCATCGTGTTCGACGCCATATTAGACGACGCACAAATTCGGCTCGCCGCGAGCACTCTGCCCCGCCCGCGCATGTTTATGTGCACCAAATTGGCTCGTGAGCAGCTCGCCGCGCGGGGCGAGCATGCCTCAGGCCAGGCTGAGCCGCTCAAATTCGTACACACCAATTTATTTATCATTTATCAATCAAGCTCATATCACATTATTAACTGTTATCAGTTCAGCTTATGCTTAGTAATCACTGATTCTAAAGATGCGTTTAATAAAATTAAATGTACCTATTAATATTTCTCGTGTCAGGGGCCAAGATCCTCTTTAAATCTATTTTTCTCAAACATGCAATGAAATATTGACGTTGTGTACTTCATATAATGGGCTTCGAAGTGTCACGTTTCGGGCGCAGCGAGACGAGAGATCCGTAATGGTATTTGATACAAAATTGGAGGCCTAGGCCTGCAAGATCGTCTTTTTTAATTTCTATTCCACAATTTGTGGCACAGGATCACGGCGTTCAGCCATGAAAATTAAAGTTTGATTTATAGGAGTTTTTTTTTAATTTATTTCATTGCATGTTTGAGAAAAGCTCTATATACATACCTCGGCATGAAAAGGGGTTGCCAGCCTCATAACTATCCGACCTTGCTACGCTCGGCCGTCTATATGTACTGGGCCGGCAACCCCTTATTTCCCGGCCTCTGTAGTAATGTACTATGTAACCATATACAGTACTTTGACAGTCATTAAGTATGAAATCAAAGTGTCACACGCACATACACACAATACACAAAATAAGAGTTTTGTTTGTTTCATCATCATCTCCTGTAGTCTTCTCTAACGATATATTTGTTAAATAATCTTTTTTTTTTTTAAACTATCAGTTTACCTTTTTTGACACAGATTGTACAATAACAAAACAAGTTTAAGTCCACACTCGGATCTAATACTGTACAATTTTCAAGGCAGTCCTGTGATTGGCTATGCATATAGTATAATAACTGTTGGTAGAAATGTTTTGTGAATGCTGTTAAACTTCTCAATAAATAAAAATATTTACTTTTATGATAGTCCTGTACAGATATTATAGTCCTTATTTATGTATGTTTTATTAATATTTTCACAGACCAATACCTGTACCTTGACCAATGTCTGTGAATTTTTTCCAATAGTTGCATCAAAACTGTGTAAAAAAGTAACTAAGGAAAATCATACATCTTTTACTACTCAACGAGGGAAGTAAAACTTAAGGTGCAATCATGGCTCAATTCACTTCCTTATGACATAGAGAAGATTCTGGAAATACTCAAGTAAAACACACACTTACACACACAATCACTTTACAAACACACATACATTTTATTCTTCATTTAAACTGATATTTATAATATTTAATATACTATCCAATTTAATAAAATTTAATAATATGCGGTCTCCTGCGATACAGGCAAAGCCAAGTGCAGGGACTGTTACTTGTATGTGTAAACTATTTTTGCTGAATAAATGTCTTATGTCTTTTTGACTTCAGCTGTATATTCTTTTTTCTCTTTAGCAGAATCAATAGAAGATTACCCAATATGGAGAAAAAAGGTACTTACATTGTTTTGGTAAACTCACTTTTATTGATGTAAAGTATTATGATTATGTAGCTCATGCTCCTTGTCTGTATTTTACTTGGTAGTGACCCTGCCTACGAAGGCGGAGGTTCCGGGTTTGAATCTCGGTAAAGAGTATTTATTTGTGTGATTAGCATGAATATATGTTCCTGAGTCATGGATGTTTTTATACATATTTAAGTATTTATTTATCTATATAAATATGTATATTATTGTCTAGTACCCATAGTACAAGCTTTGCTTAGTTTGGGACTAGGTTGATTTGTGTAAGATTGTCCACAAAATATTTATATTTATTTTTCAAGATATATTTGGCCATTCTACACTTTTTGGCATCAGTAACCTCCACTAAAATAACTTAATTATTATCTACATAATATTAATAACTAGCATACAGTTAGTGCAGTCTATAAGTAACAGTACAGAGCTCCAACTACTTCAGTTCCCAGTTCATCTAAACAATGGCCGCAACAAAATCTAATAAGATGCTAAACCCAATAAACACATCCTAATCAACACTCTGCACAATCATTATTCACAATTACTTCTATGGCCCAATTTAAAATAAGTGGTAGTAAACAAAGGTTTTGTTTGTATTGGGCCCCTGCAATGGTCGCCCCTTGTTTTCCACAAGTAATAAGATACAGAGCGGCGCTGACGACCGTCATGGTTGTTGTGACACGCGATTCGACGTCAATCCGTAAAGTGGACATTGACGCGTTAACGACGTGCGTCGCACAGCGGAACACTCGTTATCAACTGCGGGTATCAGCAGGAGCTGCTGCGTTGGGAGTCCACAAACAGATTTAATGGAGTCTTATAGGAAATTGTTCGCTACCTACCAGTCAGCAGATCGGAGAGATGAGGGACCAGATGGCACCGATGCTGGAGGAATTTTGAAATCTGTCGTACCTCCCCCGTGTATTTACTGAACCCAATTAGGATGCAGAAGTAAAAATAAGGTAATCTTTGCTGCGATGACAATTACTGCGGCTTTTAGTCCTAGCTGCTCGCCCATTGACAGAAGGGCTCGCGGATGACAGCCGTCAAAAGATTCTTCAGCTGGCTGTACGTTCAAATTAGATTAGAATTAGAATTTCAATTAAATTTGCTGGATGTATTCAAGTTTTTCTTATGATTGATTTAAGTGAAAACCAATATTTCGTGTTTGTTATAATACATTTTGTACTTCCTTTAAAGTATTATAGTGTATTATTTGGTGAGCAAAGTTTATATTTTGAGGAATCCGAACGCTCTGTAAGTCGATCGGTTTTAACGATGACTGAAACAACCTCACGGCTTATCTGTCAATGGATGTGATGTTCGTCTGTCATCTGTCGACCGAAGGAAGCCTAACCTAAAGATTCACTTTTCGGATTCATAAAAATCGATTATCAAATGTACGGCAATGAAATTAAAAGCTAGGACTGACGGTGGTTTGATTTAGAAGAGTATTATTTAGAGGTTATTGTTAGTGAAGTGTCATGCTACGGGCTGTGTCGCGCTGGTGCTGCGAGGGGCAGGCGCTGGAGGCCCTCGGTCGCCGGGATGGCTTCAAACTCTTCCGTCAGTATCCTCACTAAACTACTTATCTGTTAAACTGGGAACAAATTTGATTTCCAATTTGATGCTTTTAATAGAATTTCTAGTTTTCTTGAAAGCATGAGACAGAATGAGAAAGAAGTGTATGTTGCAGGCTCTGCGGTGCACACCGCGCACAACTCGCACAACACATTCGCCGCTGCTAGTCAGGTAAGCTCCTGAACCTTCTCTCTTTGCCTATTGTTGTCTATTTCTCTCTTTGGTCGTAAGTAGAGTTGGTGGCAACTGTTGCCATGTATGTAATGTTTATCAATGAAAAATTTGAGTATAGAGATTATTTATTAATCAACAGGTGTAAGTACAGTGTGAAATGTATAGTTTGATATATGAATGATGAAATCTGCAGTAATAGGTATGTTTAAACTATATGTATGTATGTGTACCTACTTACATAATATGAGTATTGAGTGTGGTTGGTGAGACAACAGAGGTACGAGGGACGGCTGAAAAGAAATCTACCTAAGTATGAAACAAAAGACTGTCATGTATGTATTTTTTTTATTTTTCAATATAGTCCCCTGCTAGTGAAATACACTTATTACATTTGTCAAATATTGACATTAACCCATGAAAAAAAAAGTCTTTCGGTTTCTCGTCAAAAAAGTCACTAACTGCAGCCTTCATTTCGTCATCGGTCAGAAATCGTCTTCCTCGGAGATCTTTTTTGAGGTGTCTAAATAAAAAATAGTCGCATGGGGCTAGGTCTGGACTGTAAGGTGGATGGTTAACGGCATCGAACCCTAATTCCTTCATGGTAAGCATTGTTGTGCGGGCGGTATGCACAGGTGCATTATCGTGTAAAATCAGGATCCCTTTGCTAAGTTTACCCCTCCTCTTTTCTTTTATCGCGTCTCGTAACTGATGCAGTAAGCTGGAATAATATTCAGCATTCATTGTCCTTTTTTTTGGTAAATAATCTATTAGTAAAATTCCTTCTGTATCCCAAAATACGGTAGCCATAAGTTTGCCTGCCGACGGCCTGACCTTAAACTTCCGAGGAGGCTTCTCATCCTTGAATTTCCACTGCAAAGACTCTTGTTTGCTTTCGGGGTCCCACTGTCGAATCCAGGTCTCATCACACGTCACCATTTTAGAAACAATTTCTTCCTCATTACCTCGACTCATTTCCAAAAACTCCTCACAATATTTGACACGTCGGTCCTTGTCAAACGCCGTTAACATTCTGGGGACCCAACGTGCACTCACCTTGGACATATTCAGATGCACATGAATTATCTCATTGACTCTTTCTTTACTGATGCCCACATCTCTAGCAATCTCCCACTGCTTCACTCGTCGGTCTTCTAAAATTATTTTTTTAACTTTGGCTACATTTTCGTTTGTAACGGCAGAAACCGGCCTTCCACTACGAGCGTCATCTTCCAAGCTCTCACGACCGAGTTTAAATTGTTTAGACCAAAACTTTATAGTAAATTCGGAAGGGCACGAACTACCGAACACACACATCATACGTTCTCGGATCTGTGAGGGAGTATTTCCTTCTTTTGTTAGAAATTTAATCACTGCACGATGTTCAATTTTAGCGATATTCATTTTTTCAACCGATATGTCGCAAACATTCGAGAATTTTAGAAAAATGGAACGGAAAAAACAAATGAACGTCAAATAATTCAAAAAAAGAATAACCAAAGAACAAGAATGCATTTCAGCCAGTATCATTTTCGCATATTTTTTTATCCAAGGAGATTACTTTTCAGCCGCCCCTCGTATTTAGGATGCCAAGGAAGATATTAGCAACAAGTATATTTGAATTCTTTGCTTGCTCTGGTGGTGTTCTATTCTATTTACCATCCTAACTACACAATTCTTCTCATCAAGTTGTGAAGAAATAAATGAGACAAATATTATTGAAAATAAAAAATACAGTTCTTCCATTTTGTCAATTTTTGAAGCGAGGTATAAAGTTCATGTATGCCAACAGATCTTCTCTCTGTTGTAGGCTGCCTAAATTGAAGATATCCATAAAATTATAACTTTTTTTCTCATGATGTTGGCATACTGTTGTGTAACTAACAAATATTCAGTTTAAGGCTGCTTACAGACGAGCGACAGTACGCGACACACTGTCTGTGATGGTCGCCGACGGTCGCTGACGACCGCCTGCGACGGCTATCGGCGACGGTCGGTGACTGTCGGCGACTGTGGGCGACAGTCGGTGACTGTCGGCGGCGGTCGGTGATACGCCGCGGCGATCGCTGTCGTGTCGCAGCGCGCACTCGTCGATGTGTGTGTGTAAAGAGCACGTATTTTCTCACACACACATTGACGAGTGAGCGCTAACCGTCGGCGACCGTCACCGACAGTGTGTCGTGTACTGTCGCTCGTCTGTAAGCAGCCTCCTATTTTATATGACCTTTGCTAAAGACTTTTCAAAATCTTATTTTCTTGGACATAAAAGTGATGGGATGGGGCAAATTATGTGAGAGTTATGTCAGACAATATCCCTAATATGGACATTCCTTCACAACAATTAAATTAGATAAATGTTGTAAAACGTAAACAATTTAAGAATGTAACCCAACAGCCAACTTTTGTGCATCATGCAGGTGCACCCAAAAATATTGTTACTGATTATTTAAATAGCATTCGGAATTGATTTACATTACAAAATAAATGTAAAGCCTGCATTGTGGATATTTTTATGTACCCTCATTCTTGTTTCGTAAATAAAGATATTATTGGTTTAAAAAAAAAATGTAGTTACTAAGTATGTGCACATATTAGATATAAACATCTGGGTAAATTGCATAAAATTAATGTGATCTGTGTTTACAAGCATACAAGGAAAATAAGGAAATACAAAACGGTAATTATTATGTTTCTTACTATGACTTGGATACATTATATTATTAGCTGGATGGTTCAGAACTGTGTAAAATAGTATTTTGATTGTGCGATATCCAAGGATAGGACAAACGCCCGTCATTTTGAAAACTTAACCCTGTTCTGTACAGTAGAGACTTCCTAATGATATTTTTTTTTTTAGAAGTTTACTCAAAATATTATAATTTAATGTACTTCTTATTCTTATTTAGTACCTATTTTTTTTTATTAATATAAGTAAGTCTCTACTGTACAGAACAGGGTTAAGTTTTCAAAATGACGGGCGTTTGTCCTATCCTTGGCGATATCTGACTAATGGGAGTGATGTGACGGTATAGCACATTACTTACCAAGGCTGGTAAAACAAAGAATATCTCAGATCGCAGATATTTGACGCCCAAGCTGAATGCAAGGGAGGTAAATATGCGATCGGAGGCTTTCCTTATTGCCACCCGTGGTGAGTACAAAAAAATTTCGTCTCTGACTGACCAGGAAGTGGGATTAACAATAAAAAATACCTAAAAAAATTGACAAACGCGGTTTTTTCATAAAAATAATTCTTGTCACATAAAAAAAATATGGTAGCTATGTATGTACCTAATAGCAATTTTTGTCACTGGCCCGCACAGACATTTGATACTATTTAAAAACTGATTTTAATGGCACCATGAAAACAAAATTGGACACCCCTATTGATTTAAGTTTTTGGACCTCCAATCATTATAACGTAATTACTTAACATAACCGTAAATCTAATAGGATTATACTTGTTTGGGATTAGTTCATGATCAGCTGTGTCTACACCGGACGCATGCCTCGGCCGAGCACGCCTCGCTCGAGCGTACGCGCTCAGTGTAGACGTGCCTCGGCGAGTCACGCCTCGCCCTAGCGTACGAGCTCAGAGTAGACGTGCCTCGGAGAGCCACGCCTCGCCCTAGCGTGCGAGCTCAGAGTAGACGTGCCTCGGTGAGCCACGCCTCGCTCTAGCGTGAGCGCTCAGTGTAGACGTGCCTCGCCTCGCCACGCCTCGCGCTATCGTGCGCGCTCAGAGAAGACGTGCCTCGCTGAGCCACGCCTCGCCCTAGCGTGCGCGCTCAGTCTAGACATGCCTCGGCGAGCTACGCCTCGCCTTAGCATGCGCGCACAGTGTAGACGAGCCTCGGGCGAAGCGTGCGCCCGAGCGTGCGTTCGGTGTAGATACGGCTATCCATGTGTATGTACCTATGGCAGACTGTGCTGACGTCGGCGACGGCGCCGGCGCCCCGGGCGGCTTCTGAGGCGCCCCCGCCCCCGCCCCCGCCGCCGCCGCCGCCCCCGCGCCGCTCGTGGCTCGCCATCGCCGCCACGCTAGCGATCACATCCTCACTTGGAGGGGTAAGTATCATGCAATTAATTGCTATTTTATTGACGATTGACACAGACCTAGCTAGAAAGAAGCTACTACTTCTAACAAATATAACTAGATAGACTTGGCTTTAAATTAAATTTAACTTTCAGTTGCTAATATTTTAACGTAATCAGATCAGTTTTGGCACATATTTTTACAATAAATCTCAGAGATAGAGATTCTTGTCTAATATTGTTTACGTTTTCAGGTGTATTATTACAGTAAGAAAAAAGATGATAGCGCGCCTAAAGAGGAGGTCAAAAGTAAGTTTAAAATACATATACAATTTGCTGTGTTAAGTTGGAAATAACATTTAAGAGGCCTTAAGGCGACTTCACAAATTCTAATTATAAAAGGGGTCATTTTACACTGAGCAGGCATGGTCTCTACCAGACTTCCACTACCAGTGGTTCACAGGGCGCTCAAGCTGCTCAAAAGTTATCCACTCAGATGACAACGCCTATTCTAATAAGGTCTAGTTCCTATGTGGATTGGAAACGTTCAACCAAACAGGCCTGTTTCACAAAGCTGCAAATTACAATTTTCTAGTCTAAATTTATACCGTTACCGTTTGTAATATTGACCGATTTAGAGTTTAACCGTACTTTTATAGTTTACTGCATCATAGACGCATATTGCTTGTATCAGCGTAATCTAACGCGTATAAAAACATAGGTATTACATTCAATAATTGTTATGTTGGCGTCTGATATGTTCTTTTTTTTTTTCTTGTTTTATGTTCTGCGTGTGTGTTTGTGTTTTTTGATGTATATTTTTTGCATGGTATACATTTTTTATAAGGATCTGAATCTGAATAAAGGATTCATCAAGACACTCTTTACTCTGCGTACTCATTAGCTACGACACCTTCCGCCAAACTGTAGTAATAGTAAATGACATTTCACATCACATCAATTTAGATTTTTATAAATAGATTCCTAGATAAGCCTACGGCTGTTTTTGGGACAGAACTGATGTTGTGGAGGGACGCCTGGCCGGAAACAGGCGGGCAGTCGATCGCTCGTCGCGTTCATTCAGTCCCATTCTCTAAGGTTGGAGCTGAAAGTTGCTGTCCCGGCAGCGTTCCCACATCAAATTCTGAGATTCTTCTCGTTTTCCTGCAGAACAGAAGGACATCTTTGGTTGACAATATCCCTCTCCTCTAAATCTTTACCGAATGTAATAAACCGCGGTGCCGCGTACATAACACATTCCGCGGACGGGACAGGACCGATTGTTTGATGCCCGAGCCCACAATAACACTAGCACGCCTCGCGCAGAGTCCGCCCGCGACGACGACGACGAGGGCCCCCTGTACCCCGCCGCAGCGTCCTCGCTGCCCTTGCACGTGGAGTTCCTGTGCGTGGGCGGCGGCACGGCGGCGTTCGCGGCGCTGCGCGCGCTGCGGGCCGCGCGGCCGGACGCGGCGCTGCTGCTGGTGGGCGCGGAGCGCGCGCCGCCGTACATGCGCCCGCCGCTCAGCAAGGAGCTGTGGCGGCGGGACAACCTAGCCGAGGCTGCCAAGGACCCGCTCGGGCTCAACTTCACGCAGTACAACGGGAAACAGGTACTGATAGGGTATTCTGACTCGTAGTCTGATGCCGAGTCACCGCAGCGTAGCCTAGAGTCTAAAGACAGGTTGCTTCAACTTACTACATATTACAGACCAACGTTTAATATGACGCCAGTAGCTTAGCATAGAGTCTAAATTCAATTCAATTCTTTATTTCGGTCATTAATATCCATTTGTTGTTAGTATACAATCACGACTTACCAGCTAGGGTTAATTGTACAAATTAATTTAATACTTGTAGCGTTAGATGCTCCATCCCCTGGCATGGGTTCCTGCACAATGTAGGGTGTTCCAGTGACTATGTAAAGGAGCCATTACCAGGAGATCAGGAAACCATTACCGTTGCCACACAACCGCCGCATTAGTGATGCCGTCCTGCTGCGTATTTTTTCGTAAAAGTCATCCGTACGCTCTGCCCAACAGCATCTTGAAGACGATGTTATATTGTATGCGCAGGGCTTTATATGACCGCTGGGTGTAGCTGGCCCACAGGCTGCAGGTGTAAAAGAATTGACAGAATGCTTTAAACAACGTCTTTTTGACGTCTTTAGACAGGTTGCTCCAACTCACTACATATTACAGACCAACTATGAATATTTCTCCGGCAGCTGTTATCTATAGAAACTGACCAAACGTTTCAGAGAACTCGTTAGCCCCCACTTGTAAATTTTGTATTTCGTTTTAAACATTTATTTTTTATTTATTTCTTATTAAATACAGCAACTATCCTTACAGGTAACCCTAATACAATAGTGCCTTAACCTTAAATTTAAAAATAATCCTTATTACTACTTAACTAAATAATTTAAATTAAAAATTCAATTTATTACAAAGCATAATAGTCAATTTAGATTTCAATATGTCATTACACAATCATTCAAATTAAATGTCAATCCATTACATAGCATAATACATATAAACACGTTTTTGACAATTCCCACATAGGGCAATAAAGATCTGTGTTGTCGGCAACGAGATTCAGAACGTGTATAGTACGGCTGAGAGGTGCCTTACGGAGCAGATTCGTTCTGCCGGTTGGCTCTGCCAGCAGCTGCGGCAGAACATGACGGTGTAAAAGTTGGTGTGATGTGTTGTTCCTAGTGGTGAGCAAGGCCGCCAGAGCTCCGAAAATGTGTCAATACAAGGTATCCTCCATCATAAGAATCGGCTGATCCGCGCCATAATATTGAATTGTCATATGACACTATACTTAAACCCGAAATTTCAGCTCAATCGGTTGAAGATGCTGCTTCAAAATTGAGTTGCAAGATTCCACCCGAACAAACAGTTACATACATAGCAAGTTAGGGTGATTCCCCTTGTCCAAGATCTTTGCCAATGTGCATAGCATCTCACTAATTCTTTAAGCGAAATGTGAGACGCAAATACACATTGGACAAAGATCTTGGATAAGTGGAATACCGCCCTTAAATAAAAGCTTGTAAAAAGACAAATGACGGCGAGGTGGCAAGACTGCCAGTATTGCTAGTCCCGAAATTTCTCTAACTTGTCTTTATACCCTGAATATGGTAGTGCCAAGAGGGAGGGATATGTTTAGCATTCTATGTTTGTATTTACGTGTGTTCCATAGCGTTTAAGATACTGGACCGACGTTCATGAATGATGTATCAATCGATTTAAAACTGACACAGGCTCCTTTTTGTATGTAACTTCACCCAATTTTTTAAATTAGTTTTCCGTATTGATGATCTCGATCTTGTGTCTCGGGTGGCGACCGCGTACTCAAGGCGCGGCGTGGGTAGGCCCCCCCTTAAGGTGGACTGATGACCTGGTAAGGTCGCTGGATGCGGGTGTCGCATAACCGGTCACTTTGGCACTGAGAGAAGGACAAGATATGATGAGGATGATGATCTGTGATACAGGTTTTAAAGTTCATGCTTGTTACAGCGGCGGTTAATATACGAGCCGCTGTCCTTCTACACGCCGCTCGAGAAGCTAAAGGAAGGCGGCGCGGGCGCAGGCCTGGCGCGCGGCTGGCGCGTCACCAAGCTGGACCTCGCGCGCCGCGCCGCCGAGGTCACGGCGCCGGGGCAGCCCACTGCCACCGTCACGTTTGACAAGTGCTTGTTGGCCACCGGTAAGTGACAGGTCAGATATCGAAACACTGTTTCCCCTATAACTAGTAGAGGAGTTGTATGAAAATTTGTAGGTGATAGGTTATACTAATTACCACAAAGACGGGGTTTGATTTTTTAGTTCTTTGTATCTTTTTGACATACTATAAATATAGAAAAATCTAAGTGTGCAAAACCAGCGAACAAAAAAAACATAGAAGTCTAACTAGTGCCATAAAATACGTAACAGTAATATTAATGCTGTGAGGCGTAAATTGACGAGGAGTTACTTTGAATGAGCGTAGCTTCAAACTTAGTTAATCATACTGTGTTCCTATCCGTATGATGTTGTTGTTTAGTTAAGTTAAATTAATACATAAGTTTCCACATTTTGTAACCCCTAGTTAGGAAATCTCACAAATTCAGTGTAAAAATACTGATCTCACAAATGTTTACTGCAATGCTATCGGTGGGAACCTGTAATTGGCTTTTTGTATTTTATCTATATAATCAATGTGTTTCTGTAGCTCTAGTTTCTTCTCCAAATAAATAAATAAATAAAATGCCCCCACAGAAAGGGTGCCATGGTAGGCGGGGTGTCAGAACGATGCCAGGCAGCCGTTTAGTTCGAGCATAGCTGCCGTGACAAACTGTTAAACAAACTGTTTTATGATAAATAAGACCACAAATTAATATATTAGAGAGCCGTGTAGTACACTTGATATTCGCCATGACAGTCGCTCTGGTGTTGCCTACAAGAAACTCTTTTTTCCCTTTATTCAACTCCGGACAGAGCATACAGCCACAACACGTTATCTTTTTCCTTAGTAAGATAATATGTATCTAAAAGAATTACACTACGAATCTAAAAAAATCCAAATACAATGATGGTAACTTAATCTTAAAGATCAGTAGCGCACAATAAATCATCATCATTCTCCTAGCGTTGTTCCCGGTTATGCCCCTAAAGGAGCTCGGGGTCCGCTTTGACACCTAATCCCAAGATTTGGCATAGGCGCTAGTTTGACGAAAGCGACTGCCATCTGACCTTCCAACCCAGAGGGAAAACTAGACCTTATTGGGATTAGATCGGTTTCCTCACGATGTTTTCCTTCACCGTAGCAACGGTAAACATTCCGTACATAAGTTCCGAAAAACTCATTGGTACGAGCCGGGATTCGAAATAGCGCATAAATTTCATAGCGCACAATAAATAGCGTATACAATTCAAAGTATTTAAAAATAATTACTTCTCACAAATATAATCGCTTAAATAACTAGGAACCTTTGTTTTCCTCTTCGTTCTCAACATAGGGCTGTTAATCCACCTTTCAGAATTGTTTGACACTGAAGGGCTGGTTGGTATAATATATTCATTTTCCTGATTACAGGGAGTGTATGAAATACAATGTTGTTGTTCAGATACATTTGGTTGTCATGTGTACTATGACTATTATGAGATGATACCCTTTTTAATCCTTTTTTTTTTTTTTTTTTTTTTGACTCTGTCGGGGGCTACAGTCTGTCTCTGTATCATATCGTTTATTATGAGATGAAGAAGACAGAGGTGTCCATTGTTTGTTAGTAGATGGTTGTAGCTGAACCGAGACTGGCTGACCAATTTCGAGTGTAACAGGGTTTCTTATAGTTTTATCATAAGACTAGCTTCTGCCCGCGACTCCGTCCGCGTGGAACTCGTTTATATCGTAGCTCCATACAAACTTTCACCCCCCACTTAATCCCCCTGGGGGATGATTTCCGGGATAAAAACTATCCTATGTTCTTCCCCAGGACTCAAACTATCTCTATACCAAATTTCATCCAAATCGGTTCCGCGGTTTAAGCGTGAAGAGGTAACAGACAGACACACTTTCGCATTTATAATATTAGTTTGGAGTATGGATAGTATGGATTACTATGGCCTGTTTTGTTTTCTCTTTGTTTCTTTTTATTGATTCAGAAACATTGTCAATTATCTTTGGTTTCAAAAGTGTTGAAATCATAGGCAGGCAACATCTTGTTCTTCTTGAAAATAGTCTCTGGACTGAACTGCTGTTTACTTTGTTAGGGATGTTTTTTAAACATAGTAAACAATAACAAAAGTCTTCTTTTCCCTCGGTATATTTAATGAGTATTTTTTTTCTGTTATCACTGTTGATTCAGCTTTTCCATTTCCTTGTGGATAGTGTGGTGAAGAGGTCAGATGTGTGAATATCCATTCTTTAGAAAAGTTTTCGACCATATAAATGCAATTTTGAAAGAAGTGCTTGAATGGTTTACGGCAAATAATCTACTTCTAAATGCAAAGAAAACGAAATGTGTGAAGTTTACGTTGCCAAATGTAAGGCAGGTTGAGACAGCTATTATATTAAATGGAGAGAAGCTGGACCTTGTCGAAAACACGCTTTTTCTGGGGCTCACCTTAGACTGTAACTTACAATGGGCAAACCACATTTCTGCTTTAGCAAATAGGCTCAGCTCTGCCGCGTATGCTGTAAGAAGAATCAGGCAACTGACAGACGTGGAGACGGCTCGCCTAGTATACTTCAGTTATTTCCACAGTATCATGTCATATGGCTTATTGATCTGGGGGAAAGCAGCTGATATAGAAACTATCTTTGTCCTTCAAAAGAGAGCGATCCGATCGATTTATAATCTTGGCTCTCGAGACTCGCTGAGAGAACGCTTTAAGGACATAGGTATCCTCACAGTAGCTTCACAGTACATACGAGGGGCGGCTGAAAAGAAATCTACCTAAGTATGAAACAAAAGACTGTCATGTATGTATTTTTTTTATTTTTCAATATAGTCCCCTGCTAGTGAAATACACTTATTACATTTGTCAAATATTGACATTAACCCATGAAAAAAAAAATCTTTCGGTTTCTCGTCAAAAAAGTCACTAACTGCAGCCTTCATTTCGTCATCGGTCAGAAATCGTCTTCCTCGGAGATCTTTTTTGAGGTGTCTAAATAAAAAATAGGCGCATGGGGCTAGGTCTGGACTGTAAGGTGGATGGTTAACGGCATCGAACCCTAATTCCTTCATGGTAAGCATTGTTGTGCGGGCGGTATGCACAGGTGCATTATCGTGTAAAATCAGGATCCCTTTGCTAAGTTTACCCCTCCTCTTTTCTTTTATCGCGTCTCGTAACTGATGCAGTAAGCTGGAATAATATTCAGCATTCATTGTCCTTTTTTTTGGTAAATAATCTATTAGTAAAATTCCTTCTGTATCCCAAAATACGGTTGCCATAAGTTTGCCTGCCGACGGCCTGACCTTAAACTTCCGAGGAGGCTTCTCATCCTTGAATTTCCACTGCAAAGACTCTTGTTTGCTTTCGGGGTCCCACTGTCGAATCCAGGTCTCATCACACGTCACCATTTTAGAAACAATTTCTTCCTCATTACCTCGACTCATTTCCAAAAACTCCTCACAACATTTGACACGTCGGTCCTTGTCAAACGCCGTTAACATTCTGGGGACCCAACGTGCACTCACCTTGGACATATTCAGATGCACATGAATTATCTCATTGACTCTTTCTTTACTGATGCCCACATCTCTAGCAATCTCCCACTGCTTCACTCGTCGGTCTTCTAAAATTATTTTTTTAACTTTGGCTACATTTTCGTTTGTAACGGCAGAAACCGGCCTTCCACTACGAGCGTCATCTTCCAAGCTCTCACGACCGAGTTTAAATTGTTTAGACCAAAACTTTATAGTAAATTCGGAAGGGCACGAACTACCGAACACACACATCATACGTTCTCGGATCTGTGAGGGAGTATTTCCTTCTTTTGTTAGAAATTTAATCACTGCACGATGTTCAATTTTAGCGATATTCATTTTTTCAACCGATATGTCGCAAACATTCGAGAATTGTAGAAAAATGGAACGGAAAAAACAAATGAACGTCAAATAATTCAAAAAAAGAATAACCAAAGAACAAGAATGCATTTCAGCCAGTATCATTTTCGCATATTTTTTTAACCAAGGAGATTACTTTTCAGCCGCCCCTCGTACTGGACGTGATTATGTATACACACAGAAATATAAAGTCCTTCAAGAAGCAGTCTGATGTCCATAGTAGAAATACACGAAACAGACATATATTAGCTGTCCCAAAATTTCGTTTGCAGAAAGTTAATAAATCGTTTTTGGCTAACTGTATAAGGTTCTACAACAAAGTACCCAAAGATGCATGGGATCTTCCATATTATTCATTTAAAAAATATATAAAAAATGCTCTTTTGAAGAGAGGATACTACAAGATCGAAGAATATATGGAAGACAAAGAAATATGGAAAATCCTTCGGTCTCAAAAGCCGTCGTGACTTTGTTAGTCGTGTCCTGGAGAGACTCGCGTGCTGCTTGGGACGCCGCTGTTACTGGCTGTCTTAATTCATATCTATTTTGTTTTGTTTTTTTTTTTATTTTATTTTATTGTAATGTTTATTTTGATTTGACATATTGGTTACATGCAAGTTATGTGTATACATAGCATTAGTTTATTCCAAAACAATAATTATTTGACCAGGGACTCTTTACATCTCAGTTATTTTATTTTATTTGACATTGTTATTATTATTGTATTTCTTTTTGACGTTGGAGACTTTACATCTCCTTATTATTAGAGAATAAGATTATTGTGATATAATGAACCCGGAGACTCTATACATCTCTCGGGAAATGTGTGCCCAGGTATTGTCTGTTTTCATTGTTTTGTATTAATGTCATGTAATGTTTATGATGTAAGCTCGGACATGTAAAAGAGCCCCTGAGGCCTACTTACAGAATAAATTTTTGAATTTTGAATTTTGAAGTCTTGATTAACAAAGTTGGTACCTCCGTCTGTCACAACTACATCTGGTATACCATGCCGGGAAAAGCAAAGAGGATTGACAATCCCGCAGACCATCCAGCGTTAATAGCATTTTTATCGGAAATTTTCAATTTGTGTAATTCTGCAGACCTTCTAACTTCTCAACAGGGATATGGCCATTATTATCGCTGTGTCCCGACATTATTGTGTTGTTAGAAAGGTTAAGCACGAGGAGAAGTGCTTTTTCTAATTACAAAAATTTTACTTCGAAATTGACGTACCTGTCTTTGGTTTTTCTTTCTTCTTTGCAGAACCCTTTTCTGGGCACACTAACCTATTGAGCAGAACACGTGCGCAGGGCTTGGCGATAGACTTCGGCAAAAGAAAGGTCACGTTGAGTTGATGTCAAAATAAATTACAAATTAAACGAACTTACCAAGTGAAGTTCCATTACAATGGAAAAAATAATAAGATTCAGTTTTGGGTATGGACAGCTATGATAGTGTTTGAACAAATGGGAATTGTCTTTGGTTTTTCTTTCTTCTTTGCAGAACCCTTTTCTGGGCACACTAACCTATTGAGCAGAACACGTGCGCAGGGCTTGGCGATAGACTTCGGCAAAAGAAAGGTCACGTTGAGTTGATGTCAAAATAAATTACAAATTAAACGAACTTACCAAGTGAAGTTCCATTACAATGGAAAAAATAATAAGATTCAGTTTTGGGTATGGACAGCTATGATAGTGTTTGAACAAATGGGAATTTGTACCCACAAATCCAACTTTGAATCCTAGGGTCAGTAGTGATCTGAGCCCATTGGTCCTTATAGTGTATGAGGCGACTACAATACTGTTTACTAACCTGTTTTGTCAGTTGCGACTGTTGTTGACTCGAGGAGGAGGCTTGTTCTGTGTATACTTCTGCGGCAGTGGTGGCAGCTGAGCTCGAGGCCCCGGCTTCTTGTATGTCTGATGATATCGACGAGGCCTGGCTTGGTATGGTAGGTTCCGGGGTTGGTAACCGGCTGGGCCTCTAAAGTTTAAAGGTCTTCTTGGTTGCTGGTGCTGCTGCTGTGGTTTCTTAGTTTTAGTACCACTAATTTCCTGGCCAGATCATTTGATGCCTTGAGCTCGTCAGCAAATGCTTCCCCAAAAAGCCACTGATCCACCTCTGCACCTTTTATCAAATCAAATCATTTATTTCGAGTAACATAAAACTCATATTTTTCTTTTCTTTAAATCCATACAAATTCTAAATTATAGAGTCACGAATAGACTGATCTAAACCTTGCAACACAAAGTTTCTCCTTGTTGTTGATTCCTGGTGTTGGAGATCACATAACAAGCGGGCTGCATCACTAATGTGATTGATGGTTTGTATTTGCATGTCTTCCATGTTCATATTCACGAACTTACCAAAGGCCATGGCCAGTGCGGTAAGAGCACAGCCAATTTGGTTTTGTTTACCAGTCATGGCTTTGTCTCTCTTCACAGTCTGAAATAGCTGCCTGAGCCTCCAAATTTAGTTTTACTGTCTTACAATTTTCCGGTGGTAAATATTTTTCTTTTAGCTCAATTCTTCTATCTTTTGTGGCCAGTTCTCTGTGTGTTGATGGTCCATATTTGTTAGTTAGTGGGGCATCTCCAAGTAGGGTTAGGATTTTCTCATCCAGAACTTCTCCTGGAAGGTATAATTGAAGTTGAAACAAAATAACTAAAAAACACAATATATTTTTCCTATTATCTGGTATTTATATTTTTCTCCCTATTGTTTAGAGGTATTTGTTAACCAAGGCTCCTTATTGAATTAGTCTCCTGTAGGTATAGGTGACACAGATTACCTTCTCCACTCAAGTAGATATATTTTACATTAGTTGATACTAACTATATACTCATCGAATTAATTAATACCCATTTATTTTAGGTTAACACCCACGTGCTGAATAGCATCTTGTGTGTATCATACAAAATTGTATGAGTTGATCACCTAAATAGGTGACAACTAATATTCTGCTCAATAACAGATGTGATGTATGAGAGTAAATACCCCCTTATTCTTACTTTGTATGAGTTGATCTCCTAAATAGGTGACAAATCATACATGTTTTGGCGCCAACGCAGCGGCGCATAATCCTACAAGGCTTGAAAGAAAAAAACATTAACGAAAAAATAAACTATTTACCTTCTACTTCCTGTTCTTGAAGTTCTTCAATGGACCGGTAGGCTGTATAACATCATTATACTTAATAATTCAGGGTAGATTTTCACTTCCATATCCTCCAGCTTTCCTACAACGTCCATAAAGTTATTTAAATGGTCCCTGATGTCCTCTTGCAAACTCATTTTCTTGAGAACAGGTTGTTTCAACAGAGTAGCTTTTCTCGCAGGGCCTGTGCTCTGGTGTATAGATTTGAGTTTTTCCCATACTTCCTTTGAAGTTTGACATCCTTTTATTTGTTTTAACTCGGATGGGGAGATTAATAAGATTAACTCTGACCTCGCTTGCATCGAATTTTGCGAATATGCTTCTTTCGTCGGCGGTTGCTGAAGCCGGCAGCTTCTTATCTCCACCAACAGGTCATTTTTAATCAAGACAGCCGCAGCTTGTAGGCACCAAGTGTCGTAATTGCTCCTCTTTAAGGTTTCGATGCATCGGTACGTTGTTGACGCTTTTTTTCGGCTATTTCTTCGTTTGCGTAGATGATCATCGCTAGTATAACGACGCTCCGCTAACAATTGTTGGGCGTGGAAACGCAAACACACTTGGTGAACTTTTTTCTTGATATATTTCTTAAGAAGCTTTATTACAGACGAGTACAATTGCGAGGGAAAACATCTACAGAGCTGTCAGGCTTTCACTCTTGACAGGTCAGTACGACAGATAATATAGAGTTGCGCAATACAATACTAACACACTCCACACCATAACGTCGACACGTACATCTGCTACTACCACATGGCTCCTTTGTATCCGTTTTGCATTCTGGTGCAGGGCTCAATAGACATGTTACGGGGTGCAGTTAGTTTCGTGCTTGTTTTCAACCCCACTCTACGGGATTGGCAATATTGGTGTCCATAGTTTTCCAACAAAGACATTGTAAATGTACGCCGAGAAGATGATGAACAGCGGCATTTTCTGTAGGTGGCAAACTTGCAATATTCAATTCAGATTTGTTACGCAGTAGGTTCAGAGTCTCTTTGGATTTCCACCGTACAATCATACCAATGCTTTGGTTCCAATATCTATTCCTTTCTGTTTGCATTTTCTGATCCAAACAGAGTAGCGCAAATGCTAAATTCTTTACATTTACAAATTGACTGATTTACTTTTACCAAATAAGGACCTTGTGGTATCGCATCCAGTTAAAGCATGAGAAAAGAGGATCATTTTGCATCCGTTTACACCAAGTACATGTTGCATCGATTTAATATCACATGACTGCAAACAAATATTTCGTGTATTATGATAACTCAAAAGTACAAGAATATCGGTGTCATCAGCAACAACTGTTCATAAACTGTTTCTTCTGCCAAGGTTGCTGTTTTTACAATAACAGTGTCGGCATCATCTCTAGTATGAATCATATTATTAAATAAAACAATGTCGTTCAGTTGAAAGTCTTACGGAGAAGAAGGTTATTTAATCATCCGTTACAAGTTATATGTCAAAAGACAATATAGACCGTACACACAGTCATACCAACATACAGAGTGTTTATTTGATGTTACTATACTAAAATATTCATCTCAACAAATCACAATATGGCCATTCGCTTCTAAGTGTGTCCCAATCATGGTTATAAAGCACTGTTTGTTTTGACTATTAGAAAGAAAGAGTCCTTTGCTGATAATAAGTGGAGAGCTTTCATTAAAATTCACTGTTACAGATGATCGTTTTGTGCGTATCTGATGCTCTACATCCTTTGTACTTGGAGGTGGCATAACCATCAAACACAACTGTCACAACTTTATATTACTTGGCAATATGGTTGCTGTGTAACACATCTCCAAATGTTCTTGTTTTTGGCAATGGCAACTTGTGTAGCAGTGCACCTCCGTCAAGAACATACGATGTTTCATCAGGTAAGGTGTCATTTAAAATAGTTCCTAGGTTGTCTAAAGTTCTAGCCAATGAAGATTTGTCACTTGTTCTCAATAACTGAGTTTCTGGATCAAATAGAGACGGAGTCAGCACACATAATTCATAATTAAAATTTCTTTCGTCCCTTTTTCTCTAAAGCGAACAGGGGGTTACTTTGTAAAATTGTTGCTGTTTCTTTGTAGTGTTTTTGGCTGGGGTTTGTCATGTCTTAATGTTTGAAATGCTAATTCGATTACTTTATTCCCGTTGTTTTCAATACTTTTCGCATAAGATTTGTTGTTCGCTAACCCGCCCATGGTCAATTGTAAAATCGAATCAGATGCACATGTATTTTGGAGATTGATTTTGTTAGACATAGGACATAGGCCCCTATGTCGTTATACTCGTACCAGAATAACTTTGACTTTACGTAGGCGACATTCTCGTAGTGCCCAGGAGTCCAGTTTACTACACCCGTTAGTATATACGTCTCACCGTCTAGTGGCACGGGTCTCAGGCAAGGGAATTCAGGTCGTGGTGGAGTTCCTCGTTTCTGGTTGTATATTTCGTGACAATACTGGTGTCGGCGACAATATGTGGACCGTATTTCACCACATCGGTGTTTATGCGTTTGCATGATCTGCGTGGACATTTCTGTGTTTCCTTCATCCACAGCTTGCTGCATTGACGCGAACCCCGTACACAACATGATGTCTACATTGATATTCTAACCTTGTATTCTAACCGAAAAATGTCTACATTAAGTTTTAGTTGCATGATTAGGATTCTTTTTTGTTAACACAATTATCATAATATTAATGAACCTCCAGGTCTTTAGCATTATGTCTGTTGGTAATATATGTGTACCCCATATATATTTGTTTATGCGACTAAATAAAAAAAATAAAAAAAAATATCAGCACACCGCTCCGACTGGATTTTTTTCCGCAATGGCAGAATGTTGTTTTTCTACATATAACTAGGCGTATCGAGAAACATATATTCTGCCAAATGGACAACGTTGCATTCGACGTAGAGCTTCCGTCGGGATTCTGTTCCCTTTCGTCCCTTTTCCTCGAAAGCGAAGATGGGGATACTTTTTAAAATTGTTGCTCTTTCTTTGTAGTGTTTTTGGCTTGGTTTTGCCATGTCTTTTAATGTTTGAAATGCTAATTCGATTACTTTATGCCCGTTGTTTTTAATACTTGCATAAGAATTGTTGTTCGCTAACCCGCCCATGGTCAATTGTAAAATCGAATCAAATGCACATGTATTTATGAGATTGATTTTGTTACAGTTTATCAAGTCACTGGATCACAAAATTTGCCATTTATAAATATTGGCAGTTTTGGCATTTTTGCGTCTTTAATAAACTGCCATTCGGGGCATGTGTCGAGGTATGTCGGCTTACGCCTTTTTTTGACATAAGCCAAACCCCGCCAGTCCTCATTTTCATTCCATATCTATTCATTTTCAGCCGTTTCATGAGAAATGGATTTATTTGGCGGCGAACTGGCCGATGATAAAGTGTTTGCTATAATTTCGGCTATATCCAGCAATGAATTTGTTATTTGGTTCCTTTGCATTGTGGAGACATGATGGCGTTTGTGCTAGATCTTATATGATTAATTGATCGGATGGACTACCCGACGGATCATGGTCGCCGAGATGTATATACGCTGCTCGGTCGTCTTCGCCTGGCAAAAGAGTCGATAAGCTCGGATCTGAAGACTGCAGAGGAGGAGGCGCCGGCAGCGGATCAGCCGATGGTAAATCTCGCGGGAAGCTTGGATGGTACTGTAGGTGCTCCAGTACAAAACGGTCAATGCGCATCGGTAATTGGCCTCCAAAAACACGATTTTTCAAATTGGCGAATTCTCCTTCCACTGACGAGGAGGTTGCTAGTTTGGAATCCTTTCCAAAATGTGCGCGCATGATACCGGTCCAGATAAGAACAAACGGCAGTAACTGCCTTCTAAATCGCACCGCAAATTGCGGGTTGTAGCAAGCATTAATGACCCTTCCATCCTTTTTCTGATTGCCGATTTCTTCCACAGATTTATAAGGATTTTTACAAGAAATTTCTCACATAATGCTAAGTTGCCTTCTAGAACTCTTTCACTTTGGCTTCCAGATGCTGGAACTATCTAATTCTATGATAGCCATACGTCTTTCTACCCAAAACGCACACCGCTTTGACTGGATTTTTTTCCACATTGGCAGAATGTTGTCTTTCTACATATAACTAGGCGTATCGAGAAACAGATATTCTGCCAAATGAGCAGCGTTGCATTCGACGTCGAGCTTCCGTCGGGATTCTGTTCCCTTTCGTCCCTTTTCCTCGAAAGCGAAGATAAGAATACTTTTTAAAATTGTTGCTCTTTCTTTGTAGTGTTTTTGGCTTGGTTTTGTCATGTCTTTTAATGTTTGAAATGCTAATTCGATTACTTTATGCCCGTTGTTTTTAATACTTGCATAAGATTTGTCATTCGCTAACCCGCCCATGGTCAATTGTAAAATCGAATCAAATGCACATGTATTTATGAGATTGATTTTGTTAGAGTTTATAGTCACTGGAGCACAAAAGTTGCCATTTATAAATATTGGCAGTTTAGGCATTTTTGCGTCTTTAATAAACTGCCATTCGGGGCATGTATCGAGGTATGTCGGCTTACGCCTTTTTTTGACATTAGCCAAACCCCGCCAGTCCTCATTTTCATTCCAGATATATTAATTTTCAGCTGTTTCATGAGAAATGGATTTATTTGGCGGCGAACTGACCGATGATAAAGTGTTTGCTATCATTTCGGCTATATCCAGCAATGAATTTGTTATTTGGTTCCTTTGCATTGTGGAGATATGATGGCTTTTGTGCTAGATCTTATATGATTAATTGATCGGATGGACTACCCGACGGATCATGGTCGCCGAGATGACGCTGCTCGATCGTCTTCGCCTGGCAAAAGAGTCGATAAGCTCGGATCTGAAGACTGCAGAGGAGGAGGCGCCGGCAGGGGGTCAGCCGATGGTAAATCTCGCGGGAAGCTTCGATGGTACTGTAGGTGCTCCAGTACAAAACGGTCAATGCGCATCGGTAATTTACCTCCATAAACACGATTTTTCAAATTGGCGAAGTCTGCTTCCACTGACGAAGAGGTTGCTAGTTTGGGACCCTTTCCAAAATGAGCGCGCATGATACCGGTCCAGATAGGAACAAACGGCAGTAACTGCCTTCTAAATCGCTCCTTAAATTGCGGGTTGTAGCCAGCATTAATGACCCTTCCATCCTTTTTCTGATTGCCGATTTCTTCCGCAGATTTATAAGGATTTTTACAAGAAATTTCTCACATAATGCGACCTTGCCTTCTAGAACTCTTTCACATTGGCTTCCAGATGCTCGAACTATCTAATTCTATGATAGCCATACGTGTTTCTACCCAAAACGCACACCGCTTTGACTGGTTTTTTTCCACATTGGCATAATGTTGTCTTTCTACATATAACTAGGCGTATCGAGAAACAGATATTCTGCCAAATGAGCAGCGTTGCATTCGACGTCGAGCTTCCGTCGGGATTCTGTTCCCTTTCGTCCCTTTTCCTCGAAAGCGAAGATGGGGATACTTTTTAAAATTGTTGCTGTTTCTTTGAAATGTTTTTGGCTTGGTTTTGTCATGTCTTTTAATGTTTGAAATGCTAATTCGATTACTTTATTCCCGTTGTTTTTAATACTTGCATAAGATTTGTCGTTCGTTAACCCGCCCATGGTCAATTGTAAAATCGAATCAAATGCACATGTATTTATGAAATTAATTTTGTTAGAGTTTATAGTCACTGGAGCACAAAAGTCGCCATTTATACATTTTGGGAGTTTAGGCATTTTTGCGTCTTTAATAAACTGCCATTCGGGGGACGTGTCGAGGTATGTCGGCATACGCCTTTTTTTTTGACATTAGCCAAACCCCGCCAGTCCTCATTTTCATTCCATATCTATTGATTTTTAGCCGTGTCATGAGAAACGGATTTATTTGGCGGCGAACTGGCTCATCGGCCAGTTCGCCGCCAAATAAATCCGTTTCTCATCCTCAGCCGAAATGATGTTTGCTATCATTTCGGCCATATTTAGCAATGAATTTGTTATTTGATTCCTATACATTGTGGAGACATGATGGCGTTTGTGCTAGATCTGATATAATTAATTAGTCGGATGGACTACCCGACGGATCATGGTCGCCGAGATGTATAGACGCTGCTCGGTCGTCGTCGCCTGGCAAAAGAGTGGATAAGCTCGTATCTGAAGACTGCAGAGGAGGAGGTGCCGGCAGGGGGTCAGCCGATGGTAAATCTTGCGGTAAGCTTCGATGGCTCTGCCCTCCAGGTACTGTAGGTGCTCCAATACAAAACGGTCAATGCGCATCGGTAATTGGCCTCAAAAACACGATTTTTCAAATTGGCGAATTCTCCTTCCACTGACGAGGAGGTTGCTATTTTGAGACCCTTTCCAAAATGTGCGCGCATGATACCGGTCCAGATAGGAACAAACGGCAGTAACTGCTTTCTAATTCGCTCCGCAAATTGCGGGTTGTAGCAAGCATTAATGACGCTTCCATCCTTTTTCTGATTGCCGATTTCTTCCGCAGATTTATAAGGTTTTTTATAAGAAATTTCTCTCATAATGCTACGTTGCCTTCTAGAACTCTTTCACTTTGGCTTCCAGCTGCTGGAACTGTCTAATTCTATGATAGCCATACGTGTCTCTACCCAAAACGCTCTACCGCTTTGACTGGATTTTTTTCCACATTGGCAGGATGTTGTCTTTCTACATATAACTAGGCGTATCGAGAAACAGATATTCTGCCAAATGAGCAGCGTTGCATTCGACGTCGAGCTTCCGTCGGGATTCTGTTCCCTTTCGTCCTTTTTCCTCGAAAGCGAAGATGGGGATACTTTTTAAAATTATTGCTCTTTCTTTGAAGTGTTTTTGGCATGATACCGGTCCAGATAGGAACAAACGGCAGTAACTGCTTTCTAATTCGCTCCGCAAATTGCGGGTTGTAGCAAGCATTAATGACGCTTCCATCCTGTTTCTGATTGCCGATTTCTTCCGCAGATTTATAAGGATTTTTATAAGAAACTTCTCTCATAATGCTACGTTTCCTTCTAGAACCCTTTCAGTTTGGCTTCCAGCTGCTGGAACTGTCTAATTCTATGATAGCCATTCGTGTTTCTACCCAAAACGCACACCGCTTCGACTGGATTTTTTTCCACATTGGCAGAATGTTGTCTTTCTACATATAACTAGGCTTATCGAGAAACAGATATTCTGCCAAATGAGCAGCGTTGCATTCGATGTCGAGCTTCCGTCGGGACCCTGTTCTCTTTCGTCCTCCTCGTCCTCGTCGTTCCTCGAAAGCGAACAAGGGGATACTTTTTAAAATTTTTGCTCTTTCTTTGTAGTGTTTTTGGCTTGGTTTTGTCATGTCTTTTAATGTTTGAAATGCTAATTCAATTACTTTATTCCCGTTGTTTTTAATAGTTGCATAAGATTTGTTGTTCGCTAACCCGCCCATGGTCAAGTGTGAAATCGAATCAAATACACATGTATTTATGAGATTGATTTTGTTAGAGTTTATAGTCACTGGAGCATAAAAGTTGTCATTTATAAATATTGGCAGTTTAGGCATTTTTGCGTCTTTAATAAACTGCCATTCCCTTCCCAAAAAAACATAGCGTATCAGTGATATTTGTACAAGATCGATTTTTCTCTTCGTCCTCGTTGTTCCTCGAAAAAGAGCAAGTGGATAGTTTTTAGAATTGTTGCTCTTTCTTTGTAGTGTTTTGGCTTGGTTTTGTCATGTCTTTTAATGTTTGAAATGCTAATTCGATTACTTTATGCCCGTTGTTTTTAATTAATACTTGCATAAGATTTGTTGTTCGCTGGTGCCCATGGTGTAAAATCGAATCAAATGCACATGTATTTATGAGATTCATTTTGTTAAAGTTAGTCACTGGAGCACAAAAGTTGCCATTTATAAATATTGGCAGTTTAGGCATTTTTGAGTCTTGAATAAACTGCCATTCCCTTCCCAGAAAAACATAGCGTATCAGTGATATTTATACAAAATCGATTTTCTCACATGCAGCTAAGTTTCTTTCTAGAACTCTTTTAGTTTGGCATCCAGCTGCTGGAACTGTCTAGTTCTATGATAGCTTTACGTGTTTCTATCCAGGACTCCTGAGATGCTGGGCCTTGAAGCCCAAAAAACATCGCATATCAGTTGTAGTACGAAGGCTAACATAACCATCACTCAACAAGCTATAAACATCTCCATGGTTTTTTCCATTCCTCTCATTTGTTGAATATAATACCCTGGCACATTTTGAATAGTTATTGTGCCCCGTAGCTGCAAAGAAAGGCGACATGTGCTCCACAGCTCGCAAATGCATTACCAAGTTTCCTGTTCGTTCAGCCCAAATAAATACCTTGGCAATCCACAGTTTTGATGTCCTACTTTTCACCTTTAAAGTTTTATTTTTCTTTTGCAATTCAGCAGACAATCTAAGTACTTCGGTAGAAGAATTCAGTTCAGAAACTGTTATCTCTCCCCTATACAGCTTATCATAAAGCTCCAAGAGACTGCAAATTTGGCAAATTAAATTGTATTTCATCTGTATCCATTGGTTCCATCTGTTCCTCATATGATAGCTCTGCCGTAAGTTGTAAGTTACTGTCCAGGACATCCTGGAGCAAAATTGATGTAAGTACAGACGAAATAAGTAAGTGTCCTCTAACAGATCTTGAATATGCTTCACCTGTAAGCATATGTGATACTGTATTTTCTGCATATATAGTCTTTAAGGTCTCCTCTATTCCAGATTCACATAAAAGGAGACCAATAGTGCCAAGATATGACATTAGTGTTAGGAAGCCACCAAGACGAATTAAAATGTTTGGGAATTCTTCAGGTTTACTGCAAACAACTTCCATGGCCTTAATCCATAAGCACTGATCAAATGTAACAACTGGTAAAGGAATCTTGATTTTTTTTGCTGCCGAACATATGAACTTTAATGTGGTATAAACACAGCTGCGTGTTGCTGGATTCATGTCAATCATAGGTAGAAGTGTCGTAGATACTACTCCTGGGTGTTCGTCACTGGTTACGACTTTCTGCATGTATCCATTCCAACCAGGTTGTGGCGTCTTCAATAACTTACTGGTGTTCCACAGAAGATCTAATAGATTATTTTCAATGGGATTTGCAGATCTGCAAATATATATTTGATCATGCTTGATTTAAGTGACGGATACACTGACAGAATCTGATATCTGTTCTTCCTTGTGAAGCATATACGTCCAAAAAAGCGTCATGTTTTTCTTTGTCTGCACGTCGTCCAAGAGACTTGCTAGGTAATTTATCTTGGGAACCAACGTACTTCTTTGGGACTGACACCTTTTCGAAATTTTACGCTGCATGCCTGGTGATAAATGGCTTGTGCTGCTGGTAATCGTGATTGAACATTGGCTGACCATTACCGTATGTTGAAACATTATTGTACGGACTTCAATAACGCTAGATGTGTAGTAATAAAACGACCACAAAAAAAACCGTGTTCTTTAAATGTAAATTGCGACCGTAATACTCTACTGCTGCTTGCTTCATCCTGAATATGCTACTTTGATTTCAGTTCACTCTTGACATTATTGGGATTTACGTCCAAACGGCGGCATTCGACATGGACACTCACGGGATGATCAGGCAATGGTTTAAATAACCCATGAATCAAATCATTCACTTTTAGAGCACAAGATACAGTTCATGTCTGTCATTTTCTATTTTTAGAAGTCTTCGCTGAAAGAAATCACCTAAAACTGATGATGTTTGTGCTTTTCCACATTATAAACTACAGTATTGACAGTACAAAAAAAACGTAAAACTTTTCCCCGTCATTCGAGTACATACATCTTTACTGCGCTCTGCAACGACCTCTATCTCTATGGTACAATAGTATTTTTTTATATTCTGCCAATCAAGTCTCCCTTAAGGTGCGTTTAAAATAATATACAGCCGATAATGTTTATATTATCTCTACATATAATAAATGTGAAAGTTCGTTGAGGTTGTCAGTGAGACATAATAAGTAGAGCTTGAAGGAAATTGTATTTATACAACATACATTAACAACTTCAATAGCGCGATGCAGAACTTCACCTATTTCCACGCATTTAGAAGGTCATTCTCCAGATTTTCGTCGGCGTCTGAACTCCAACAAACCATATTAAACGTATAAAAAAGTTTGATTGAGTTACGGTGACCCACAGGCCAAATTTGAGAATATTTGGATAAAGTCGTCTTTACTTTACGCAACAGCGCCATCTATCTGTTTATTAATACGACAGCCCAACGAAAAGGATGTTTGTCCGAGTATCATGGGAAAATTATCGAATGGATTAATATGCAACATTCACTAAAACGTTCAATGGATCTTCGTCCAGCCAATAAGCTATAAAAATTATAAAGATAAGGGTACAAAAGGGTTAAAAAATGGGGTTGAAGTTTGTATGGGAACCCCTTGAATCTATGAGCTAAAGACTTGAAAATTGGCAAGCATATACTTGACTAGAAATTAAAAAGAACCCTATTTAAACTTTCAGCAAAATATAGATAAAACGTGAAAAAACACGGGATGTAAAATTGTTTATATATATTTGTAATCATGTTCTGATAAAATTTGCAGTGTAGGGGTTTAAGGGGCCGAGAGACCGATCTAGCTTCGTCTTATTTTCGAGAAAATTAGTTTTTTCCGTATTTTCTCGCAAAAGGCAGTCTTAGTCTTCGATGACGACAAATGGTTACCCAATGAAATGTTCTGTTTGCGAAGTTACGGAAATATTGAATGGTATTATACTTAGAAACATTTACAGTTTCACATTAGTTTTCCTTTCATAATTTTAGAATCAAATAAAACTCATTTAATACGGTTTGGTATGTTATTTTTATTAGTCTAAATAAAATCAAAAACATAATATAAGCGGCATCTATCGAGCTGAAATTGGACTAAACTTAAGCTCGGTAGATGGCGCCAATCGACAACTAACAACAACGACCTCTATCAAACTGAAATTGTATCAAAATCATGCTCGCTAGATGGTGCTATCATTATATACATGAAGCAGTAATAATGTTTATTTTTCATTGAATTTTCGACTCATAACCATGAATATATTATTGTTAATATCCGTTGTAACAAAGATCTGAAATTGCGTTAGTTTTAAGACTTTTAACACGTTCAACGGCACCCGGCGCTCTTCATCGCTGCGAAAGTCCGACTCCATCTCGGCCAGTTTTATCCCTTATTTAATAATAGCTTCCGCCCGCGACTTCGTTTGCGTGGACACGGGATAAAGCTATCTTATATTTTAATCCAGGCACTATCTTCGTGTAACATTTCATCTAAATCGGTTGAGCCGTTTAAGCGTCATTGAGTAACAAACATCCAAATATCTAAACATCCAAACATCTGAAACATCCAACCATCCAAACTTTCGCATTTATAATATTAGTAGGATTATACTTATTTTATCAATTAAATTTTCACTTTGTTGGTAAACTTCAGCACAATTCTAACACCGTAGCGAAAAGCTTGACTAAAGCTAATTCATAAACTATTCAATCGTATGGCATACATTATTTTTGGCCTTTAAAGTTTATCACTCTTTAGTACCACCCAGGGGACACGTGCAGGGTTGTGGTAGGTAGCTCCTCCGGACGCGAGTAACAGTTGTCCCCCCTTTGTCAAGTGAGTGGGCAACTCGACTGTTAGGAGTTCTTAAGCCGCCCGAAGGCCTCTAACTCGGCTGAACGACTACTGTCATAGACAACAGCCAGGATCAACTGCTTAGCGTGCCTTCCAAAGCACGGAAGCGCTCATTTATATTAAATATTAACCACCCACTCAAACATCAGGCGGTCACCCATTCAAAGACTGACCGCTGCCATCTTTGCTTAACCTGCATTAGGCTATGATGCTAAAGTGTGGACCTCAATCACGCAAAAACGGATTAAAATGAATTTTGGTATACATATAGTGTTTTTTCCGGGAATCTTCGTCTAAGGGGGTGACGAAGTCGCGGGTAGAAGCTAGTATGAATATAAATAAAAAGATTCATGCATGAAATGGGGTCCCTTTGTTTCCCATATTCTTATTGTTCCGAATTTCGTTGGTCAGAAATTGATATCCATAAAATTTATAGTCATAAACATCAGTAGTCATAATTTTTGTTAAGTATAACGTTGGATAGTTCTAACATTAATGACTTATAACATTAACCGCTATAATCTCAGAAGTCATAATATTTATGGCTATAACGTTCGAAGGTCTATCAATAATTAATCAGAAATATTTTAAGTCATATCTTTCAACGTCCTAATGGTTGGTATTCATATCGCTTTAATGCCTAAAGTGAATTACGTCGAAGAAGCCAAATCTATAACATCCTTAGGCATATAGATAAGTACTCAGAAACATATCCAGGCATACATTTGAAAGTACTAGTAAGTAGGGGCTTAGTGGCAAAACCGACTCGGATCACGGATAGGTTAGAAGACGGAAGCGGGAGCTTTGCTCCCGCTTTCGTCTTCGAGGTTATTTTTTTTATAAAAGAGCGGAAAAACTACTTACCATACTGGTCGTTAAGATTATAAACTGACGGTGTTCATTATCTGACGGTCACACATATGCACGTTAAAATTGTATGTATTTATAATGATATGACTAACTAATCACGTGACTACAAATAATTATGACTTGCGTAAAATATCCTTACAGCAATTATTGAAAGCAACTTTATTGCCTTTAACATTATGAATTGTCATAACATCTGGGCATTGAATGTTATGAATACCCAATTTTATGACTTACAATAATGACGACTTGCAAAAATCGGATCTCCAATTTATGTTCTATAATTTTATGACTTGCGACAATATGACTTATGAAAATTATGATCGAAAACGGTATGGAGTGAAAAAATCGGAACAAAAACTTTATGGGAACCAATAGAGACCCGCATGAAATATATGCTTTTCTTTTATAAAACGTATTTTGATGTGTATAAAATAATGTCCTACTCGTACATTGAAAAATCTTTCAGTTTTTCAGCCACCATTTTGTTATTTTTGAAGTGAAAATTTCTTTGCGGCGCTGTGCACTTTTTGGGATGGGGAAAAATTGTTAAACTCGCCACAGGTGTAGGAGCGTAGGGGGTCACGTGACCGGTAACCTATCGAAGTTTCGAAAAACACTTGCCCGATTTTCACTTGTCCGAAAACGGTTAACCGAATTCTTATAATCCATATACTTTGTTTTCCATACTTTTGAAATGTCGCTGGTTTGTTTTCCCACATTATCGTTTTCCCGAAACTCCATAACCAGAAGAACGATTGCCAACTTTATTATTTGACAACCGATTTGTAACCACCTTTTCATAATTCCGATGCTTTTGCTAAGAATTTTCCCTAATATCAGTTTACCGCCACGATTAAAAAAACAATTGTTAGAAAACGGGGCTTACATTAGGTCAAAACATTTGAGCAACTAGAGTGCTGCACGATTTCTTAAAAAGCGGCGCCCCCCTTTTTGGGCTTCGCCCCCGCAGTTTAGAAAAAAACAAATGATCGTAACAATGGTATTATTTGTAGGTTAGGTTAGGGTTAATAATATTAAAATCCCGAAAACGATGCGTTTTTTTTTATTAGGCCGAATTTTTATTTGCCCGAATTTACGTTTCCCGTATTATCTTTTGCCCGATTCTCAATTTGTCGCAGTTTTATTTCGCATATGGTTCAAATCGACACTTGTTAAAATTCCGTAGTTACGTTTGCCAACTAATTTGTGAGGTCGAATAATAATAAGTCCGAAATATTACTATCCCGCTATATCAATAAAAGAAAAAGAGAATAAGTGAAGTTAAATTCCTCAAAGAAATGATTAAAATTATTTAAATAAAAAATGTTAAAAATATATACATTAAAACTATTGTTTTATTTTCCTATTCAATACTCAATAATTCAATAGTTTAATAGGAAGTACTACAATAAAATAAATCGGATCTGGCGCTCGCCGGCCGCTGCCGCGGCACGCTCGCTTCGCTCGCTCGGCTTCGCGCGCTGTTTGGTCGCAGTTCACCTAACACGCTCCTCCTCGCTTCGCTCGTCGTCGCACCTAACTGAAAAAGTCCACTCTGTCAAAGGAAAGCCTTCCGCGATTCCACTTTTATCTTGGGTTTATTTGTAGATAGGTTTTTTTTGCAGAGGTTTTTTTTTTCACCGAAACAATATTATGGATAATGAGATTTCGATTAAACGTAGCATCAGAATTATGAAAAGATGGTTAACAAATTGGTTGTCAAGTGATAAAGTTGGTAATCGTTCTTCTGTTTATTGAGTTTCGGGATAACTTTAATGCGGCAAAACAAACCAGCGGTATTTTAAAAGTATGGTAAACAAAGTATATGGCTTATAAAAATTCGGATAACCGTTTTCGGACAAGTGAAAATCGGACAATTAATTTTCGAAACATCGATAGGTTACCTAAAAAGATACACATATAGAGCTAAAAATATCAAACCCCCCCGCTTTGTGGGAATTATTGTGACCCCAAACGCTATATCTCCTCTAGTACTACGAGAGGTCGTGCAAGGGAAACAGTTTTCTTCCACTATAAACCCTGGAAGACCCTGCTGAGAAAAACTTCTATTCAGCGTCGGCTTTCCAATTTTTATTTTATTTATCTTGAGTATTGTTTTATTCACTATTTGTACTATATTATTTATTGTTGTGTCCAGTCGGAACGTTTTAGTTATTGTATGCTGAGATCTTTGTCTGTCTGTTGTCTGTCAGGCTCGGTGGCGAAGCGTCTGCCTGCGCTGGCGCCGGCGGCGGCGGCGGGGCGCGCGCTCACGCTGCACGACGTGCGCGACGTGGCGCGACTGGCGCGCGTGCTCGAGGTAACACACTAGTTATAGTATAGCGGCTGCCCGCGCTGCACGACGTACGTGACGTGGCGGGAACACACTGGTATAGTATAGCGGCTCCAGAGGGTTCCCACCAGCTGTGATGTCCGGACGGGCTGCTAGTCGATTTAAGCACACCTCGGATACTGGCGATCAAATGTATGAAACAAATGCGTTCCTACGCACACAGTCTAAGCTCGTGTAGGTGAACGCGTACCATGCTTGTGTGAGTGAGATAAGACATGCTAGGGTTGCCGCCATTTTAGTGCGTTCGCGAATCGGGAACGCAATATGAGATGACCTTGTAATAGCGGCGTCGAATTATTTTGTGTGCTTGTAATTAATTATAAACAAAAACGTCTTTAACTCTATTTTCTGAGATTATTATTGACCGAAGCGTTAACGAAGGTCTATGTTTTGACTCGAGCAAGTCGCAATTTTTTGTCGCAGTTTTGTCGTTTATAGAGCTTAAACAACCGGACACAGCACAACACACGCCTATTACAAAGGGATTTTACAAATTTGTTTATTTGTTTGATATTTAAATATTTTACGTGGCCTCTCTGCGCACCGCGTCGTCGCGTCCTTGCCAGCCGGTAACTGTGAGGTAACTGAGAGCGGGTGGGCGGCACTTTCAACGGGAGGCGGGAAGTGGCCATACTGTACGGTAGTACTCTTTATTATACTGTGATTTAAGGGAGGCGAAAGCTGTAGAACCAGTCCTATTACTCTCCTGTGTCATGAGCTTCCTTATAATTTAAAGTGGCCCTTGGCGAGAGCAGGCATTACAATGTGGGAAAAAGATGTCGCCCCCACTGGCTGATCTGTGTATACACAGCTTTCTTATACTATTATGATTAAATCCATCCGAAATTGCTTCCTCATTGTATTTCTCCCATAAACTAGTAGGACGATAGAAGCGTCCCCCTTCGTGAATTTAACCATCTACCTATGTGTTGTTAACGGTTCTTTAAACTGTCTTTTCTGTCGCGGTCCGTATGATGTACAGATCAATCATCCGCGTCCACTAGATCTCTATCTCATAACCCATAAAGAGTGGAAGAATAACACGTAACCGCGAATCATTCAGCTGTACATTATAAGCACGTGTGTCGCTGTTCTCAGCCGTCTGCATCAGGGTTATATTTTTTAATTTACACTGTAGGAGCCGGGCACGAGGCGCGTAGTGGTGGTCGGCGCTGGTCTCCTGGCGGCGGAGCTAGCGGCGTCCCTGGCGGAGCGTCTACGCGGGACACCTGTCAAGGTGGTGCAGCTGTGCAGGGAGAGCGCGCCGCTGCAGGACCTGGTGCCGGCGTACCTGGCCGCGGACGCCGCGCGCCGGCTGGCCGCCATCGGCGTCACGCTGCTCCCAGACCGTGAGTGCCTACTGTTTAAGACTACGACTTGAATAGCTAAAATAGAATAATTATTAATTGTATTTGGACGCTCGGAGACCTTATACATCTCTGGAATATTGAATTAATATCACTAACTTCTTGTTAATGCTGATACAGACCTTATATTGAATGTAATGTGTGTCATATTTTGCAATTTTGTTTTGTTTTCATTAACTTAGTGACATTTAGTTTGTTAACCGTTTATATCGGTCCTTTATCTGCAAATTTTGAATTATTATTGTGTAAGGTTATTATTATTTTATTGTAAATTACTGTTTGACATGTGCCCTTGTGGCCTATTTGGAAAATAAATAATTGATTTTGATTTCGATTTTTTGAAAGTAGCTGTCGTACTTAATGCAGGTAGAAGCGAAAGAGACGGCGTTACCGGATCCCGCATTAATGAAACCTCAAATTTGGCCGGCTACTCGTTTGTTTGGCATTCACTGAATTTATGACATGACGAATACAACAAATATTTCGTTGTGTGATTTTTATACGACAATCTGGCTCGCTAGTGGTATTATTACCGTGACAAGTCTGGATAATTGGTTGCTCATTGCCCTGTTTAAATACGCCACCTGGAAGACTCTTAAAACTGTCATCTTATAGGATTCTAATTGCATTAAACATGCGTTTTTGTGACAATGGTAAACCTATTTTACGATGGAGCATTTCCTAATCATGCTACTACTCACGCTAATCATTTTTCTAAAGAGTTCGGTCACTATTGTCTTCTAGCTTACCGTGATAGAATAACAAACGAGAGAAAATTTACACATAAAATGTATTTTACAGTACATATGGTGCTACTTTCCCGCACTAGTGCGGAAAAGAGCACTTTTCGTGCATATGTCGAAACTTTAAAGAGCCATATGTACAGTAAAACGTTGTACGATACACGTGCGAATAGGTAATTTGCAACTCGTGTCGATTTAAAACACTCCCTACGGTCGTGTTTTAATTTATCACCACTCGTTGCGAATTTCCTATTTTCGGCACTTGCATCGTAAATAACTATTCTCAAACATGTAATGAAATATTGACGTTGTGTTCTTCATAATGGGCTTCGAAGTGTTACGTTTCGGGCGCAGCGAGACGAGTGATCCGTAATGGCATTTCATACAAAATTGGAGGGCTAGGCCTGCAAGATCGTCTTTTTTAATTTCCATTCCACAATTTGTGGCACAGGATCACGGCGTTCAGCCATGAAAATTAAAGTTTGATTTCTTAGTTTTTTTAATTTATTTCATTGCATTATTGAGAAAAGCACCATACATACCTCGGCGTGAAAAGGGGTTGCCAGCCTCATACTTATCCGGCCTCGCTACGGTCGGCCGTCTATAAGTACTCGGTCGGCAACCCCTTACTTCCCGGCCTCTGTAATAATGTACTATTGTTGTGGTGCAGGTGAGATCGACTCGTGCAGGATGCAGGACGGGCGCGTGGTGATGAAGCTGAAGCCTTCAGAAGGGTCCTCGTCCTCGTCCTCGGAGCCGGAGCCGGCCGCGGGGCAGGAGCTGGCGGCCGACGTGGTGGTGGAGTGCGTGGGCGCCGAGCCCGCCGTGCGCGTGGCGGAGCAGGCCGGCCTCGAGATACACCCCGAGCTCGGCGGGTGAGTCGTCAGCACCCCATGCAGACTGTACATCCTGTACTCTAAACTATTTAGCCACTTTGGATAGGTATCCCTGTACCGCACGCCACGTTGCACAATCTCTCCTCGCGGACGCCAACTCGCTCCAAATTTCACCATTCGCGCCTCGCGCATACAAAAACGAATTTATCTGAACCACCGCACTAGGCTTCCAAAACAGATTCCAGTTATATTTATACTAGCTGATGCCCGCGGCTTCGCCCGCGTGGTTATAGAAACATGTAACATATTGAATTTTTCCGTGGAAATTAGATGTTTTCCCGCTGGAAAAAGTAGCTTATGTCACTCTCCAGCTTCTAAACTATCTCCATACAAAAATTCACATCAATACGATGCTCCGTTGCGAGGTGAAAGAAGGACAAACAAAAAATCAAAAACACTTTCGCATTTTTAATATTAGTAAGGATAATTCTCTCCGCAGCCCGGCGCCGCGGCCGCTGCTTCATAAGCGAGGTTATAACACCACCGGGTGCAAAATCATTCTGTCCAACTGACAGGTTGTCACTTATTTTTTACTTTTAATTCTAAGGGCAGGTGGCCATGTGAATAATTCTTAGGGCCGTACACATGGGCCCGAACACCTACCACTCCCGGTAACGGTCGGACCACTACTGACCCCCACTCCGGTCTTCGTGACGTAGGCGCACGAGATAAGGGTAGCAACCACTACACACCCCACTGCTGGGCACAGCAGTCATGGACGAAAGGAAACACTGCGCGTTCCATTCAGTAACCCGTTGGTACGGGGATTCGAACAAACGATCGCCGTTTGACAGTCGCATGCTTGACTTGCTATTAACTAATGTAGTGTCTCGTCATCAAGCGGCATGTTTTCCGATTTACATTTGGTATTATAGTTACCAGATCCCGTGTTGCTAGGCGAAAATAGTCTTAGGAGACCTACCTTCCTTCGATTTCAAATTAATGAAGATTGGCGTTTACAGATTTTGTCAAAAATGACCATTTTCTCGCACCCTGTATGTTTTTTCCAAAATCTGTAAACGCCAATCTACATTAATTTGAAAGCTGCCCTCACTGACCCAAAATCTATTTCCACCCCGTATAGTACTACCGTGGTACACATGGAGCGATAATTTCATCCCGCGTTCGTATGACACACAAGATAAAGCGTGACTGATATATCCATAAAATGGTAATTTTTCCAGTTCTACTTGATGGGATGATTGGGCAAGACATAGTCAGGTTGGAAAAACATGTACCTATGCTTCATTTGTTACTCCGCGTATATTATGAGCTTAGGCTGACGTCCGTGTTTATAAGCCATATGTGTATAGTGCAGTTTGTTGCAAATTGCACTTTATTCATATGATTATAAGTTAGAATATAGTTTTTAGTTACGAAAACAGATGAAACGGCGAGGGTGTGTCGCTGTTTTCTTAGGTATTTCCTATCGCCGTGTTTACTTGGCTGTCGCGGGGTTCCGCTATTCTAAGCACTTTGAGTTAGTCGGGTTTTGGTTACGAAATTTATCAATAATTTTGAGTCTGAATCTTTTATCAACATAGAGTATAACTCGATGGCGTATATGTCGCGTAGTGGCTGCCTCTGAACTGTCTGAAGCGTTGGAGGTAGCGGAGTAGCGACATGAAATGGCCAAACCTTACTGTTCCCGCCAGGACCCCGGGGAGTGTCACGGGCCCATAGAATGACCTCCCATACAAACAGCCAATCCTGGGGGGAACAAATCGGACGCGATACGCGCCGCTGAACTTACTCTAACTTAAAACTAAATAACTACTAACCTTCTTTCTTGAACCTTTCCGCCCCAACGGCCACCAAGAATGAGTTAGTGTTTTGTGTAGTGTGTATGTATGTATTATCTTGCGGCAATCTGGCACGCCCTTCGTCCAGCTCGTCCTCCAAAGGCACCCTGTCGAAGTCCATACAAATTCCCGTACACTAGACAGCTATGTATCACTATAGCTAAGCCTCGAAGCCACCGGCTGGCTTAACCTGCCGAGGTTCAAAACAAACACCTAAGCTCGGTGCCTCCGTAGGCGCAACGAAGCGAGCTCAAACCGTAATCTAATTAATTGTGAGGGTGCGTCTGCCCGCGGCGACGTTCGTATAACCTCTCATGTCGAGGCGCGTCCGACCGGCACGGAGCGCTGATAACCTCTGCCTGCACGCAGCATCGGCGGGCGCGAGCGCGGCTCCACGCATCTCTCCCGTTCTCGCGCCGCAGGTCTGTCCCGCTTGCGCATCCGACTGCGCTCGAGTGCAACCGAATACCTTTTCTCGCGCGCGGCGATATCAATTTATAACTAAGCTATTCTAAACACTTACTTTTTGTACAAGTATGAAACTTGGCACACGTATTCCCTGTGTCAAAATAAGCCATTTCAAGTGTTCATACAAATCCATCCCATTATTCAAGGATCGTAGTGAACGCGGAGCTGCAAGCGCGCAGCAACGTGTGGGTGGCGGGCGACGCCGCGTGCTTCCACGACGTGGCGCTGGGGCGGCGGCGAGTGGCGCACCACGACCACGCCGTGCTGTCGGGGCGCCGCGCCGCCGGGAACATGGCCGACCCGCGCCGGCCCGAGCCGTACACGCACCAGAGCATGTTCTGGAGCGACCTCGGCCCGCAGCTCGGTTACGAGGTACGTACGGTACTTGGCGGCGAGTGGCGCACCACGACCACGCCGTGCTGTCGGGGCGCCGCGCCGCCGGGAACATGACCGATTCGATTTTTTCTTGTAAAGGTTATATGTATGTAAATCATCACCTTGTACTGTACTAGGTCGATTTCTGTTCGTCTCCTAATTTGATGTTTTCTTTCTTTTACAGGCGATCGGCATCGTGGACTCGCGGCTCCCCACCGTAGGCGTGTTCTCAGCGGACGCCGTGAGCGACGCAGTGAGCACGGCCGCTGCGGTGTCCGACGGGGCCCCGGCGCCGGCGCCGGACGCGCCGGACGCGCCGCCCGCGCCGGACACGGCGGCCCGGCAGGACGCCGGCCCGGCGGCGCGGCGCTACGACCGCGGCGTGGTGTTCTACCTGCGCGAGCGGCGCGTGGTCGGCGTGCTGCTGTGGAACCTGTTCAACAGGATGCATGTCGCGCGACAGGTGAGGACATCGTGACAATAGCAGCGGGCCTGAGATGATTTACATTTTATCATTTATCGGTGCGGATAAGACATCTGTCACTCCTTCACTCGCATACTTGTATCCAGCGGCACTACCACGAAAATCGAAACTCGAAATTTCGTATACGTGCATCCCTGTCACTCGAGTGTTGTAAGTGCGATAGAGATGGAAATACCCGAACTTCGAATTTCGAAGTTGCTGTCAGTCGGCCCAGGAGGGGGAGAGGGTGATGCCGGCAACCACCGTCTGGTGTTTCATCTCCTCGAGCATGTAGTACACTACAACAAATAAATGACAACGGTTATGAAGGTGCGTTTTGCAAAAACAGGACAGAGTATATCCCCTCTTAAAACTTTGTGATTATTTATTATTTTATTACTGTTTTCTCCATTTGACTTTTTTTAGTTTCAAGTGGTCAGCATCCTTCATCATCATCATATCAGCCGAGAGACGTCCACTGCTGCGCCATCAACAACCCTACTTTGACGAAAATAAAAATCGGTCCGTGTATAACATTAAATGTTTTTGATAGTTTCCTTTTCCGTACAGGTGTTGGCACAAGGCGAGTTCGAGGATTTGTTCGAGGTGGCCAAGCTGTTTGCGCCGCACGAGGAGGACTGAGCGCACCAACCGCCTCACTGTACATATTACAATAAATTAACAATTAAATAAAAACATACCAGACTGCCTCAGCCGTAGTTTCATTAGAGCTAGTTAAAGCAATAACGCCTAGTTTCAGTGTCAGTAGCTCAAATACCGTGGCTCACGATATTTAAGCTACCGAAGCGTCGTGGAACCGCCCTGTGCAAGCCACCTTGCACTGGGGCGGAAATAGAAAAAAAATATGAAAAAGTTTAGTTGTACTCGTCGATTAAAATCCGTGTATTAAGATTTCATAGAGAATACTACAACGTCACTCTTTTCATCGTTGAATAGTCTATGTTACTTCCGAAACAACCGAAATAACTTTTTCGATTCGCTCTAGACAACCCTAGAGAGATCCCTTATATGGATAAGTTCGCCTTTGTACTTTGATCTATTGTGTGACATGTATATTCTTTAACCTGTTATTGTGTACAATAAAGTGCTTACATACGTACATACAACCGAAAAAAAAATGAAAATAGAACTTAGTATTTAAATAATATGTGTCCTCGTCTCGATCCGATACAAGATTGCCAATCTATGGCGTTTCAGAACGTAGCAGCGTCGCGTCATCTTTCAAAAATCTACTTGAACTTGCTGCTGTGTCCAGGGCATAAAAAAAATAAAAAATCTACGCTTTGTGATTGGCTAGTATTTAGACAATAACAACAAAGTACTGCAGCATTACGGTTTTTTTTTTTTTTTTTTTTCCGTTCATGACTTCCTAAGTTGGGCCCCGAAGGGGCCCTCAACTAATTGCCGATAGCATAGGTGGTATAAAATACACACCAAAAATAAAAACAATACATAGAAGAAACAGAAAACAATAAAAAGGACAAACTTAAAACTAAAACTATATACAACTACAGATACTACCTTAAAACTAACAAAACAATACTAAAAACACGCCGCCGGGCGCGCGACCGGCACCGCACCTACGGTACGGCGACAACCCGATAGCGCGCCCTGCGGCACGCAGGCCACGCCCCCGCCGCCCGCCATAGCAGCAGCCAAGAGCGAGACGCGTAAACGGAGCCGCATGCGAGTCGGCATATAGCCTCGATAAAACAAATAAGTAAAAATGTACAAACCAAAACCTAACATATAACATGCCAAATTGCCAATCATACAGAAACTTAAAAACTATCAGTCAAATGAGATGAAATAAAACAAAAACCTAAAAACCTAACATACAAAAACTATACAAACATAAAAGTTGCCATGCACACATGCAAAATTAGACAACACATGCAAAAACATAAAATTTGCATTACAAAATAATCATATTATACATATAATATACAGTTTTAAAAGTTGCAAAAACACATGCTAAAACAATGCCGCGCGACGTTTGTCCACATTTACGTCATAAAACGAAAATGTAAACAAACAAAGAGCGACTTAGCGAAGGATAAAAAGGAATAAAAGAGGATATAAATTATCATAATAAGTAGATTACGTAGAAGTAGAACCGGAAGGAGGACGAGTAAAGTGACGGACGCTACGAGAATGGAAGTAGCGCCTCGTCAAGGAGGGCCTATAAGGAAAAGAAGGGACAGTCGAAGATAGAGAAAGAGGGAGAGTGTCATTGTCAGGTTGGTGGGTGAAGCTGCGAGCAAACTCACCCACCACGTCATCGTCCATGTTGAGGTCGTCAAGGGATAAGCCCGTGAGCCCGTCCGCGCGCGCCGCCCCGCGGCGCCTCTGCTGCCGTTCCCGGGCGCGGAATCCTATGTCGTAATCAAGTTCAGCCTTCCGCTCCAGGGTGATGGCATCGTCCGGGTCGCCGAGGACGTGTCTGGGCCGGCGGTGCCGGCGCTTGGGGTCCAGCCTAGGCGCATAGTCAATCGCCCTTTTGATGAGCGGATTTCCACTAAGTGCCGCCTTTTCAAAGTACCTAGTGGAAATCCGCTTCATGTGATTCGCTACGGAGGGCATGAATAGATCCGCGTGCAGCATTACGGACGCCGGTGGTGTGATGTGATAACTTTTCTTTTCAAAGCTAAACTTAAAAAGTTAAAATAAAAACTAAGAAAATGAGTAGTGACAGTGACGAAACATCTTTAACTCCTCAATAAATAACTAATATGGCAGAGGAAGCCACACTTACCTTGCTACCTGAAAAGTCAAAGAGCCTTTACAATAGGCATGATGCCTCATGTTCAAATTGATAACATAGTGATGCTAAATGGATACTAAACCATCAAATTATCGTAATAAAGTATAAATTATAAAATATAATTAAAATCATAAAAAGATATCAACCTTGAAAGTTTAGAAAAAATATGCATTTTTTTTTATTGTCCAAGAGTAAATTAAAAGCTACCAATAGAATCCTTACGCTTTTCTAGAAACAAAATTGTATGATAACTATGTACTTAAACGCAATATTTCGCGACCGAAACAACAATTTACCTGATTTTCCATACTACGACTAGTACAAATGTACAAATGTGACGTCACACGTGTATAGACACACAGTATGAAGCGTTTCGCGCTGCCGCCAGCGAGGTCAATCTTTATCTCAAATTTTTAGGTATTTATGTTCTTTAATTGTATTTGCTCCCATACAAACATTTGTTCCTCTCCAAGAACTGGTTCGAATGACGTCACAAAAAAATCTTAGTCATCATCCCTATTACAGTAGTAGAACTAGACGATATAGTACTTACGATATTTAGTTTTTTTATATACTCGTATTAATGACTTAAAGTAATAATTTTAATGAACTCGTACAAAAAGTATTGTTCACAATAGTGTCATAATCCAGCTTTTTAATCTCGTACCTACCTTACTTAGGCCACTCAGCAAGCTTCGTGGCCTAAACACGGTACTCTACTAAAAAGCTCTGTATTATAACGCGATTGTGAAAAATACTATTCTTATTGCGAGGCAGCCGATTGAAACAGCGGTTGCCTGAAAGTGTGTACGCTGTTTATATAATGAAATGCTATTTCAATCGAATGCCTGGCGACCATTTTTATTTTCACTCCCACCCCCCCTCCAATTTCCGCCCCTGTCAAAATTGGCTCAGTTCGGGTTGCACCACGACGCTTGGGTAGCTATAAAATTATTACCGTATTATGACACGTATACATCTTGTCCCTTTTATTGATTTAAAAAAAAAAAACGTGAGTATCGTCTAAATGTTTTAAACTGAGCTCTTACAGTTATCGTAAAAACAATCAATGCCATTATGTGTTAAGCGCGTGCCATATTTTGCGAAAAAATATATGACCACTTCATGAAATGTTTATTGAATAATGAACTCTATCGTCCTAGCCAAAGATTCAAAATAATCTAACAAATTATAATAACTGGCACACTGTGTCGTATTTTTTTTATCTCTCAGATCAATTTGAATCTTTTGTATAAAAATATAGAGTCCTGAATTATTCAATTAACATTTTATGTACCTAGTGGCAACCTCTTCTTAGCAAAATATGGCACGCGTTGACCACAAACAAAGGCCATTCATGAGCTCAGTTCAACAACTCGACTCGTAGAGAAAAAAATGTAGATTGCTTTGAGCCTTTGAGTAGCATGGGCTTTTCCAGATAATCGTCCGTTTCTCAATTATGCAAGCCACAATTGTCTATTAATTTCTGTAAGCATCGAATGTTTTATTCGCTTACTTTTTCTAGAACAATTGCTTCTCTGTGTGTACGCGCTAAGCATTGAAATCATACAAAGAGTGCATGTCGGTCGCTGGACTCGAACCCAGGTACATCGACTTTCGAGGCCGCAGTCGATGCCACTAGTCTACTGTTGAGTTGCAACACAGATATACATAGATCACGCAAATGCATGTACTTCGTGTGTCCGAATTCGGTCTCCAAGTTGGCACTCCGACTGACATTCCGCGCGCGTCTGTTGTGGTAGCCGGTTGTCCATGAATATTAAGAAAATGCCTTAATGCAGAATCGATTTTGCGCTGACAACGGGGAATTCACATCACTAATTCACCCGTGTGACGTCACAGTAGGTAGAAAAATTGACACGGACGGTTTTCTTTCATACAGATTGAGGTGTTTAAGTTATCTAGTGTACGAGTACCTATATCAATAGCTCTGAGTTGCAAGTTCACGGCGAATTTTGAAATGCCTCGACGACATATTATCATTATCACCATGGTAACGAAACCCCACCGTCGTAACAATACGCAACATGAAATTGTTTTGTTATGTTAGAAAGTGACAGGGATATTTGGGATTTAAGGGTAGAATAGAAAACTTTAAGTGTGTAAATATTTATATTCAAATCTTAATTACTTTATTTTGTTCCCCCGGCGCGTTCCTTCGAGACGCACCGGCGTTCAACCGTACAGAGTGAAGGCATCTCCAAGAAAGTATGCGAGGAAAAAAAAAACATTGTATCTATTATTTTCGTTCATTAATGTGAAGAATGAAGAGTAATCCTTTAATAACCAGAAAAGCATTCTGGAATTTAAATAGAAGTTATTTTCAAATTTCTCAATTTATACTTTGAGAGTATTCTTTGTATATCATCTTGAGCATTTATAGCAACTTTTTCGTTTAATTTGCGTAAGCTGGACGCGACATATCGCCCAAACGTGTCCAACTCGTCGTCCCGCTGTCTGCACGTTTCATTCATTGGCACCTTCGGAGTCGTCTCTTTAGCAGCTCGTTCGCGATTTGCTGCTCGGTTGTATTAGGAGGGGGCTCGTTGATCTGAAAAAAGAAACAATTACAAATAAATCTAGTGGCATGGCAGAAGTGCCCCCGACAAGTCGAGCAAAAGAGCAAAAAAGGCACGGCAGCAGAAGTTGCTGAGCGGTCCTAGTGCTCAAAATGATCTACACACGAACTCTAATGTCAAGGGAATAAGGATCTGTGTAAATTTAAAAACGTAATTAGAGACCAAAAAAAAAACCTTAAAATTGCCATTTAAATGAAAAAATAACCGACATGTATCTAAAAACTGGCTATGTCTACCGAATACGATTAAATGTGGCAGGAATATTGTTTGAGAGCCTAGGATGGACATAGGATATATAATATCCCGAGAATCGTCCTTTAATGGGTTGAAAAGGGGGTAGAAGTCTGTATCGGGAGCGATATTTAAGCCTAGGTACTTACGCCGGATATATTTTAAAAACAATTATCCTCTAAGGCGATTATAGAGATCCACACGGACGAACTCGCAGGTATACCTAAGTCACCATGATATGAATGATAATGATTCAATGAATGTGTGAGTTTCCCATTAGCTGCCAAAACTACCGCTTGGTTTCAGTACTTACATGTTCCACGCACTAGCCGCGCCACCATGCCTCCATGTTGTCGTTGCCGTCGCATCCGCCGCGCCGTACCGGAACGGAAGGCACCTGGACACAGGAAATTATTTCAGTGGCATTCATATTCCCATCAAGTCTAAACATATAAGGCGCAATACGAGTCGCCCAAAGTAGAGGTAGGGTTTAGGGAATGGTTGTAAAGAAATGCGCACTGGTTGGTAACGACACTCACGACCCTCAGCCTTGATGAACCGTCGAAGAAGCTACCTACTAAGATCAAACGGGCAAATTGTACCTTGGATCTTGAACAAAAAGGCAAACGTTAGGCTTGTGTCGGTCATGAAACTCAAGAACTAGAACTATTAGGTTTAGTTAGTAGAATAGGGATTGGATAGATAAATAACTTCATTTTGGCGGCGGCGTTGATGTTGAGTTGTATGGTGTACTATGTGCCTATTAACACATTAACGGTAACTTATCGTTACGCCCTGCAACATATGACGCACGTAATTGAGTAATATAGCAAGTAAACAATAAGTATCTATAAGTACTATAATCTAATGTATACCTTGTTCTTTATACTTGATCTACCGAGAATACAACATCTTCGGTGAAACTGCGTCTGGTTTTACTTAGAACCTACACACACAATATCTAAGTTTTTTTTTAACTACATCCCTCTGCAATCTCAACATATCTCAATGGAGACAGACTCAATTCAATTTTATAAGCTTAATATTAATATTCGATTCATCCAAACCGTGGCTACTTTATGAGTTAAGCTCATATGGCACCGGTACATCTGAATAATAACATTAATAACTAGTTTGCATACAGAATATTCAAAAATAGCCATAACCTAAACATATTGGCGAGGTACTTACATATTATTACGTATTACATTCTCGTGACGTTTTGTACAATACCGGAATTCCAGAACATATTATCCCGTCAAAAACATAAATGTGAAATGCGAGCCAAGTTCAATATTGTTATTTGGTTGTTGACTTCGCGACAAAAGAATTGAGAGCTAAACGTGGAATGGTCATTACAAGTAATTTGAAATCGTGTATTTTTACTTGTCGGATGATTCATTAAATAGTTGAATTATGTCATGGAAAACGTTTTGTGATTTATTGTTTCAAGTATTTTTAATTAACATACAAATTATTACAAGGATTATTATTTAAAATTAAAATGGTTGGCATAGGTACACAGTTAGCTATGTCAATTATTTAAACATAACCTACACCTAACCTAACCGCCAGCGTGTCGACGTCACGCGCCGAGGGACAAGTGAACCATAACCTAACCTACTCATAATACAATTGTTACGGTTGTTAGTTTTTTTACTGCGGGGGGCTTCGCCCCCGGAGCCCCCTTTTTCTGGCTGCCCTAATCTAGTTAAACCCCTGTAATCAGTTGTTGGTCCGCAGCCCAACTCACCTGACTGCATCGAGTCGTCGCCCCACCCCCATTCGAATTTAAATTAAACAATCTGTAGTTTTCATTAACAACGCATTCAGGATGCTGATGGGGTTGCTATAGATTGGAGATGTTCGCGGAGGCGCGCACGGACGACTTCCATGCTATAATGCGTAAGCGAGTCGCGTCCCTGATGCGACGTGTCCGCGGCTGCACCAACTGCCTCCTGACTCCTGAACGCAGTTGCGGCAGCACATGACAGTCCAATGGTCTGTCACGCGATCTCATGGCTCAGGTGAGCTATGAGAAGTGACCATCTGTGTACCTGCCTACTACGTAATACCTACACTAACATTAGCTACTAAGTTAATAATGTACCTACCCAAAACTAACAAATAAAGCAGCTCACAAAACTTTGCTTAACCCATTCAGGGCCCATGACGACACATATGCGTCAGACCGCCGTAGTCGCTTTCCGCTACATACGAGAAAAACCACGGGAATGTGTTAACACATTCATTGCCCAGAATCGCTACGCGCTACGCTCGTAGCCGATCCCGTGGTTTTTCTCGTATGTAGCGGAAAGCGACTACGGCGGTCTGACGTATATGTGTCGTCATGGGCCCTGAATGGGTTAAAGTGAACTTTTTAGTAGTTCGTTATGTAAAACCTCAATTGGAAAAATTCGAATCTATCTTAATATTGAAGTTGCCCTCTCTGTATTACTAGATATATATAGTCGCTCACTTAGTAATTTAGTCGAACGGATATAATTTTAATATCTCAAATGGATTAATCACAACCCACTTTTGGTAAGCTCGCTCTGGATTTTATTATTAATCAATATTCATCGTTGGTTTAGTTAATTTGTCGCTTACTCAAATTCATACCGCTCAAGTTATTAAAACAGTATGTCATCATCAGTCGCTAAGTTTTTTTTATTCGATCGTTGTATTATTCCCCTTAATAGTATGTCATTTCATTTAAAAAATAAAATCTAGCAACCAGTTTCCGAACTAGATATGGCAGATCCCGTTGTGTATACAAAGTTGCATGTTATTCTAGAATGTCGTTTAAATGAGAACCAAACTAAGTTTGTACGGAGATTCGAGCGTCCTGGCACAAAATAGGTAAGTACGGAAGTCAATCACATGTATGTACCTCACTTTTCATACCTACGCTCGTTGGTCGCTCTAGGGTTATCAACTATGGCTTATGCACAAACAACTATACTATATAAAAACTTATCCTTCAAAACAAAACAATAAACCTGCCTAGTGCCTACTATTACAATACAAAAAGTTTTCAGAACAGAAACATACATTTTACGTTTGTCAATTTTCACTTTCGAAAATCCCTAATAACTTCTAAACGGATTACCCTAGTTATACAATTTCCATTGCCCTATCCGTTTTAGACCTAAACCTATTAAATGACACTAATAACAACATAATATCAACACAAAAAAAAAACCTTCCGTCCGGCTACGTAACTGAGTTTTGTAACCAGCTACGAAATGGGAATATTTTTTATCGCTTGAAACCCAGTTATGAAGGAAGAATTGTTTGTCTTTATTTGTAACTCATTTGTAACTAGCTATATAGTAGGAATTATTTTTCCTAGTTGGAAATACAGATACGTATAGAGAATTCTTTGTCTCATCTTGTAACTGATTCGTAACTGGCTACAAAGTAGGAATTACTTTTCCTAGTTGGAAATCCAGATACCTACGTATAGAGAATTCTTTGTCTCAACTTGTAACTGATTTGTAACTGGCTACAAAGTAGGAATGATTTTTCCCTGTTGGAAATCCAGATACGTGCACCCCAGGCCAAAAGTATGGAAACAAGCTTACATGGCCATACAGATCCGAGATTTTCAAACACAAAAAGCTAAATTAAGTAAAAAATATTATCGAACATTTTTACTATTTCTGTTACAGTGGTAACAGAAATACAGCCTCTGTAAAAATGTTAACTGTTTAGCTATGACGGGTTATGAGGTACAGTCCGGTAATTAACTTTATTTTACAGCGTTTATTAAGTAATAATCAAAAAGCTACGTTTTTTTTTTTTTTTTTTACGCGGGAGGAGGATATCCTCATTGGATACTGCCAGGCCGGTCCTGACAGCATGCCCGACTCTACTGGAGGTGGTACCCACCATTTTCGGATGGGTGCCACCTCCACTAGCCTACGGACTAAAACCTCCTCCCTGTAGAGTGTACTGTTTCAGAAAGCGCGGTGCTATCGGCTTACACGTTGCTTCTGGGTGAGTATTAGTGAATGTGTGTGTAAGAGTGTTGTTGTGTAGTGTGGCGTGTGTGTTGTCAAGTGTACCTACCTGCTTGCAAAGCGAACGCGCGATCGCATGCACACGCGATCTCTCCGCAAGCAGAGCGGGGTGTTTGGTTATGATTGGATGATTGATGAGATGATAAATGAATGAAATATGGATAAATAGATGGAAGATGAAAGATTGTTGTCCAGCTAAGTATTATTGAAATGTTTGAGATTTTTAACAATATGCTTTAATAGATCGTGAAAGGAGTTAGAGGTGGAATCTTTAGATAGGATTTGTGTAAAATTTTCAGGGTCAATATTTAAATTCTGGCAGACAACTGTGTGATGGATACGTTTGGCTGAGAAGCGAGGGCAAGAAAAGAGTAGGTGAGTGAACGTTTGTTGAATGTTGATTGAAGGGTCGCATGGGCAGTTATCGTCTCCTATGATTCCGAATCGTTTGAGATATACCTTACTGTAATGTAACTGTGATTGCTTAGGAACTGTGTGGTTTCAAAGGAAGGTGAGTGTTGAGTTAGGTACGATTTTAGAGCCTCATGAGTTGCGAAGAGGGTTTTGGTGTAGGTACAGTTGCTAGGATCATTATAAAGGGCAGCCGCGTCATGATTCAGGGTACCCTTATTGTGATGCTTAATGTGGCTCATTGGGATGTGTTGTTGTTGTTGTTGTGTTGTTGTTGGTTGGCGGCTGCCTTAGCAGCCATATCGGCCATCTCATTACCGACGATCCCAGTGTGTGCCTTAACCCAGAAGAAAGATACTTCAATTTGGTCTCTGTATTGGTGTAAACTATGGTGTATTTGGTTGACGAGGTGATTGTAGCTATTTGGGTTTTTTATTTCTGCAAGTCCAGATTCGCTTTCGGAGAAGATAAGTAGTTTGAGGGGATTGTGGTTTGCCTTCTCTATTGCTGATTGAATGCATTTTTGTATTGCCAGGAGTTCGGCCTGGAAGACTGAGCACCGATCGTGGAGTTTAAATTTTTTAGTGAGCGAGTCTCCATTAGGCTTAATTATGACGAAAGCAGATCCGACTTTGTCGTCGTGCTTGCTTCCGTCAGTGTAAGCTTGCCAGGTGTTATTATCTGTTGCAGCGGATTTCGAAACAGCGTCCAGAAGCTCTTTATGGGTAGTAATTTTTTCGTGTGGGAAAATGCGTCTTAGGGAAGGATGTAGATGTTTCGAAGGGTGTATGGGGATTTCGATTGGGAGATCTTTCGGAAGGAACGATGCGTATCCGCGAAGTTTGGTGTGCTCCAGATCCGCCACATACTTTATTTTTGATGGAAGTGGTGTGAGTTCTGCAAGAGTGATGGAAAGAGGCATGCTGAGAGTTTTGAAGCCGTGTACGATTTTTATTGCAAACAACCTTTGTAGGGCTAGAAGTTTTTTGTGTACGCATTTAAAGCGCAGGGAGCTGACCCATATTGATGACGCGTAAGTGACTATTGGTTCGATAACTTGTAGGTAGATTGTACGAACATTTTCAGCGTGAACTCCGCAAGTCGGTCTGATGTATTGTTGGAGTTTATGATACAGTTTTTTTGCCTTTTCTATTACGTGATTAACATGTTGAATAAATTTAAATTTGCTGTCGATGATGACTCCCAAGTATTTTATATGTGAGGTGAAGGGTATACGTATACGAGGGCGACACTGAAAGTCTTTAGAACTGGCCACTTGTGATAAATATAATAAAAAAATAAGTTCAAAATTTGAAAATGGAACTCTTTCTTAATATTTTTGTGTACGAATTCCACTCGATTGTCATTTGTTTTACGATTTGGCGGCAAATTGAAAATTGTGTGTACTACGTGAGCATGAATTTAACGCGAGAAAATTTTCGAGCAATGATTTTTTACGACTTTCGATGTAATTTAAGTCAACAAGAAAGTTATGATAGACTTCGATTGGCCTTTCACGATGAAGCCCCATCGTGCTACTATTTACAACTGGTTTAATGAATTTAAACGTGGCCGCACTAATCTCACTGATGATCTGCGTGAGGGCCGGCCTTCTACGGCGACTACTGAAGATAACATCGTGTTGTGCGGCGTATGATAGAGACTGACAAAAGAGTAACCTATCAGCAGATTCGTACAAGCTTAGCCATTGGTATGAGTCAAGTCCACAAAATCCTCCATGAACATTTAGCGGTGAGGAAGCTTTGTGCCCGGTGGATAGCTACCTCATAATTTGACAGAAGCCCAAAAAGTCCGTCATGTTGATTGGTGCCGTGAAATGGGTCAAAGATTCAACGGAGGTGACTCAAATGTTGTGTTCGACGTAGTTACGGGTGACGAAAGCTGGATTTACTGTTATGATCCTGAAACTAAAAGACAAGTCTGCTGAGTGGGTGTTTCCTTCCGAGGAGTTGCCTACTAAAGTGAAGAGAGGTCGAAGTGTGGGAAAAAAGATGGTGGCCTCGTTCTTCGGAAGGACTGGTCATTACGCAACAATTATTTTAGAGGATCAAAAAACAGTTACTGCGAAGTGGTACACTAACAATTATTTACCACTTGTCTTGGAAAAAGTTCGAGAAAAACGGCCTCGCAGTAGGATCCTGCTTCACCACGACAACGCCTCATCGCACACCGCCAAGCAAACGATCGACTATTTGGCGACGGCAAACGTGGAATTACTGGGTCACCCACCTTATAGCCCCGACCTTGCACCTTGTGATTTTTATTTATTCCCAAAAATTAAAGAAAAACTTCGAGGAAAACGTTTTATGGACGCCGACGAAGCAGTGGCTGCGTTTCAAAAGGCCGTCGAAGAGACCCCTAAGGACGAGTGGGCAAAGTGCTTTTCTCAGTGGTTCTATCGAATGCAGCGATGTATTGATGTGAAGGGAGGCTATTTTGAAAAGATATAATAAAAGTAATAAGTTGCTTGATTGCTCAGTTTTTGATTTTCTAAGAACTTTCAGTTTGACCCTCGTATTATCAGACACTAACCTAATTTGACTGGCTTTAGGTGTAAATGCGATTGCCTGGGTTTTGTCTCTTCCGAATTCCAGTTTCACTGTAGAACCCCATTTGGTGACGAGTTTAATGGCTTTATTGGTTTCCTGTTCGACCTCGAGTGAGGTTTTCTTGTGACAGATCAGGAGGACGTCATCAGCGTACGCCTGCAGATGACATCCCTCTGATAACGTCACTTCCAGTAGTTCATCAAGAATTAAATTCCAGAGGACAGGGCCAACCACGGAACCCTGAACGCAGCCTTTGCTCATTCCTTTCCTAATAGTTTCATCTGCGAAACCTATCAGGACTTCACGGTCCGTGACGTAGCTGCGTAATGTTAGGTATATATTTTTGGGACAGTTTATCTTTTTTAGTCTCTTAAATATGGCTGGCCACCAGGCGTTATCAAATGCAGCTCGTATGTCTAAAGATACTGCTATCACTTGTTCTTTGTTATTTCTAGCTGTGTTTATAATTGATAAGGCGTTTTGGATAGCCATAGTGGTGGAAGTTTGTGATCGGAAGCCGTACTGTGTTTTGACGATGTGGTTATTTATATGCATGTGGTGTGTTAGACGGTTTATTATTAACTTTTCAAGTAGCTTTCCGAAAACTTTGACGAGTCCTATAGGTCTGAAGGAAGACGTTTTTGAATAGTCGTCTTTGTTTGGTTTGGGGATGATTTTGGTATTTGTAGATTTCCAGTAGTCTGGGAAGTAGTGTAGCTGTAGACATCTATTCAAGATGTGGGTAACTGTATCGGGAAATAGTTTAGTCACCTGCAAGCATATGTCGGAGGTTAGGTGGTCACTGCCAGCGGCGCTACCACGAACTTCGAAAGTCGAAGTTCGGGTATTTCCATCTCTATCGCACTCCCTTACTCGAGTGACAGGGATGCATATATTACGAACTTCGACTTTCGAAGTTCGTGGTAGCGCCGCAGGTGCCTTTTTGTGGCCTATTGTTGCGAGAGTTTCTATGACTTCCGTGTTTGTGAATGGAGGCTCATCTGGGCAATCTGGAGGGTCATTCATTTGGTCTCGGATTTCCCGCTGCTCAATAGTGTCGTCATTAGGATCGTCATCAGGGTAGAAAGTATTAAGTAGCGCCTGCGCAGTCTCTTTGCTGTTCTGTGTATAAGTTCCATCAGACATTTGAAGTGTAGCTGGCGGTTGTGTTAGGGGCTTGGTACGTATAATTCTGTTAGTTATAGCCCATACTGTAAAATCCTGAGGGAATTTCACTAAAATAATCTATGGAGAGAGCTAGAAACCTATCAATCCTAACTCCTACTGCCCTAAACAATCCTAGAGCCCTAATTCCCTAGCCCTAGCATAGATTTAACATATACACATATAAATAAGAAGGATGTCTGCACCATGCGACCTACGGGTTACAGACGGAAGGTGTGGAGGATATGGGTAATAGGTTGGATATTCACTGCCAACTGCACAGACTCTTGCAGTTGATTACGGCTAAAGGTGTCTTGGCCACAGTGAAGGAATATACCCTTGTCGATGAAGTAAAGTCCGAGTCCAAATCAGAAAGAGAATTTATTTACAATCATTTTTCCTATATATACAAATTCTGTTTTGATGAGTGCGTCTATACAATTTTAATATTTTCGTAGTGTGCGTTTACATATTCAGCATCACATGACTGGCGTATGCGAATCTGCATTTTAATGTCCTACTTTTGTAATGCTGATTTGAAGTTCTGTTCACTACACGTGAACATTCTGGCGCCTCTCAGGAACAGGATCGGGGTTCGTCCTCAGCTCGTACAGTTCTGTCGCGAGCCGGGTCTGCCGCCGCTCTGGCAGTGCGTAGATGTGTGGTGTGGTGGGGAGCCGGGTTGTAGGTCGCCCGCTGCCGCCACTGGGTTGTGTTTGCTCGGGAGCGTCGTTGCTCGCCCTCGCCGGTGCCCATGACCGTCTGGATGCCATCGCTCGTAGTCGCCGTATCACCTGTGGACCATAACAATATATAAGTAACAATGTAATTATACATCCTAAAATAATTGAGAACTAGCTACGTAAGTTTGGGTAGTTATGCTATTCCAAACTGTATTGTCTAGGGTTGTTTGTAAGGCAGTTTCTTTATTTTTTAAATGATTAAACATGTCTAATGAATTGTCTATTACTTGTTCTTTGGAAATGTCTCTATGCAATTTCATTAATGTCCTATTTGTTAACTTAAACTCTGTTTTTTTATTAAATGATGCTAAAACGTTTGTAGTGACTATTCTCTTAGCTGCTAATGTAGTAGTAATTGTTTTAATAATGTAATTTTCTGAAATTTGTATGATTCCTACGTCATAAATTACAATCTCTTGCCTCTGACCGTCACACACCATAGACACTGTTTCTGGATATTTTGTCAAATATAGCCAAGTGTTTGACATTTGAACTTGTTTCCAAATGATATTGCTAGTGATGTTATACTTTCGAGTGGGGCAATCTGTACTATTTTGATTTTTGGTTATTAGTTTAACAATGCAATTTTGATTTAATTGCATGTTCTTGACCGCCACAGGAAAACAAATGTACTCATTTTGTCTACTCAAACAGTTCTTGAATTCATCATGGCTGAGTTGAAAATAGCGTTAATTATTGTAGTCTATTGCCATAAATGTCTGTGGGATGTCCAAGCTTTCGAATAGCCCGTTGCTATTTTTCTTAGGTATTGGGGTAACATGTACTAACATGTATTTTGCCTTTTCTGCTATTGGATAGTAGGCTAATACTCGAATGTGAGTTTTGTTTTCTAATAATTTTGTGTCAATTAACTGAGTCTGAATGATGTTTAGGTTTGATGGCAACTTGCTGTTTGCGTCTATTATGATTTCTCCGACATTTTTAGGGTTAAGCACGCTATATATTGTTGCTTTAGAAATATATATTTTTACAATTCCTGAGTAATAATCTATTATTTCCTTAACGTAGTTGTATGCCAATTGGTAAGATTGAAGCACTTGAATTTGAATGGTGTTGCTGTTAACTGATTTATACCATTTGTTGTTCTCATTTATATAAGTCATTGCCTGGTTCAGTTTTGTTTGAAACCTTTCTAACTTATTTCTAATTCGTTCTTCTGTATCGTTTACTGTTGTAATTGCAGAAATCATTAATTTGGTTTGGTGATTTGCTGCATCTATTAGTTTTTGCTGGTTTTGTTGTAAAGTGTTGATGTCTTTGTAAACTGCGTCGTTGACACCGAATATTGAAGTCATTAGCTGTCCCAACAATCCTCTCTTTCTTCTTGTATGATTAATTTCCGTTAAATATTCGTGTGTCCTTTCAAACTTGTGAACTTCTTCTTGCAAATGATGGTAATATTGTGTGCAATAAGTTTGTTTTTCCACTGATGTCGCGTAGCTGCATAACGCTTGAAATTGATTTGACACCTCCTTTGTTTTGTTTAAATTATTTTCTAACATGCGTCTTTCGTAATGTAGTTCAACCCTGAATGTGCCTCTGTCCAATGTGGCATTTCCCATTTGTTCAATATATAGTCCTGGGCTTAAATTCCTGGATGTGTATGTCGCTCCCGTTGATGTACATAGTAATAATATGGTCATACACATTGTTAACCAATAACATGATGCGCCTTTGATTTTTGAATAGCATTTTTTCGTGACATCTTGTTTTGCAGTTGCCTGTTTGTTATTGACAGGCGTCTGATTTGTGGCAGTCTCCAAGTTCTGGTTTACTGGTAATGGGATTAGAGTATGGATTGCTCTTTTTTGGTCGGCTCCTTGCGGTCTCTGGAGAGTTACGACCCTTGTGGCGCCATCACTTCCTGGGTAAATGTATTTAATTTTTGCTAGAGGCCATTTGCTAGGCGATATGTTCGTGTCTTTGATTAATACGACTGTACCAATTTTCAAATTGTCTTCGTTAGATTTCCATTTATGTCTTTGTTGTAATTGATGCAAATATTCTTTAGTCCAGCTGTTCCAGAAGTCTTTTTTCATTTTCTGTATGTGTCTCCAGCGATTTATGAGGTCTGTATTAGTGTCAGCAATAGGGTCTGGCATGCCCACTGCCTCGCGGCCAATAAGAAAATGGCTAGGAGACAATATAACATTGTCGTTAATGTTTTCGGTTTGAATACATAGCGGTCTTGAATTCAAACATGCTTCAATTTGAGTTAAGAAGGTCGATAGCTCTTCGTATGTTAGTGTGCTATCTCCTATAACTCGTCTTAAATGATGCTTCATTGATTTGACACCAGCCTCCCAAATTCCTCCGAAATGTGGGGCTGCTGGCGGTATAAAATGCCATTGTAAGCCGATGTCTGTTATTGCATTTTGGAATTGTAGTGATTGAGTTATTTCTAATATCTCTTTGTGAAGATAATTAGCTGCTCCTATGTAGTTGCTACCATTGTCACTGAAAATATGAGATACGGGACCCCGTCTCGCCATGAATCTGCGCAGAGCCGCGATGAAGGTCTCCGTAGATAAATCTCCCACAAGTTCCAGGTGTATTGCCTTCGTGGCTAGGCAAACAAATACTGCGATATATCCTTTGTAGGATTTATGTCCTCTGCCTTTCATTGCTCTTACTTGTATTGGGCCGGCATAATCAGTTCCGGTATGGCTAAACGGAAATGATTGCGTCACCCGTGGTTTTGGAAGAACTCCCATCTTTTGTTTTGCTGTTTCAGCCTTGTATCTAATACACTTAACGCATTTATTGATGTAACTTTTTACTTTTCGTTTCCCGCCTAGTATCCAGTATCTTTGTCGCAGGTATGCTAATGTCAGCTGATTCCCGCCGTGTAATGTTTTCACATGCGCGTCGTGTATTATTGTTGTTGTCACGTGATGCTCATGCGGTAATACTGTAGGATGTTTTTGTTCGTACGGTAACTGAGAGTTTTGTAATCTACCGCCGACGCGTATGAGTCCCAATTCATCAATGAATGGGTCCAAACTTGCTAGTCGATTTCCTTTTGGTAATTGTTGTCCTTTATTTAGCAGTTTGTACTCTTGTTGGAATGCGTCTTTTTGTACCTGTCGAATAATTTGTTTTCTTGTATTGTCCAGTTCTTCGCAAGTCAGTGTTTCTGTCAATTTTTGGCGACGTATAAACCGCAAACAATATGTGATCACTCGTATCATTTTTTGAACGCTTGAAAATCTTTCAAAAAGCTTTGGCTGTTCTATTTGCGTAGATATTTGATGACAGTGTCTAATTTCTTCACATGGCTCCGGTATTGTTTTCGTAACCATTTGTTCATTTGTTCGTAGCCATTTTGGACCATTCCACCATAACTCGTGATTTTGTAATTTACTGGGTTCCATGCCTCTTGAAATGACATCTGCTGGGTTGTCTGCCGAAACGACATGATTCCAAATAGCATTTGGTAATGTTTTTTGTATTTCTGACACTCTGTTTGCTATAAACGTCTTCCATCTGGCAGCTTCGCCTCTTATCCATCCAAGTGTGATCATGGAATCCGTATAACAATATATTTTTTGGTCCTTACAGTCGAGCGCTTTGTTAACTTTATCCATTAATTTTGACAATAATACGGCTGAACATAATTCGAGCCGAGGAAGAGTTGTTTTGTGTTTATTTGGTGCCACTTTTGTTTTTGCTTGCAATAATGTTATTCGGTAAGTGCCATTCACCTTTACTCGACAGTACACAGCCGCACCGTAAGCTTTTTCCGATGCGTCACTAAACCCATGTAACTCGATCTCTGACTCATTGTAATGAATCCACCTCGGTATCTTAATGTTTTCTATATTCTTTAATTGGTTTTGAATGCTGTTCCATTTCGTTTTAATATGATCCGGGACCTTGTCATTCCAGTCTATCCCAAGGGTCCAGATCTCTTGTAGTAAAAGCTTCATAGTAATGGTTACTGGCTGTAACCATCCGTGAGGGTCAAATATTTTTGCAATCTTTGATGTTATAAATCTTTTTGTCGGTTGGTTGTTTTCGGTTGTAGTAATTTTAAACTGGAAATTGTCTTCAAGTGGTGACCACATTACCCCTAACGATTTCCTTGCTTCTTCTAAGGGTAATTTGATCAGTTTGTCGTTTGCACTTTCAACAGGAATATTTTCTAATAATTCGGCACTATTTGAGGACCATTTTCGTAAATGAAATCCTCCCGCACGCAACATGTCAATTAACTGTGTCTGCAACAGTCTTGTTTGCTTTAAATCGTTTCCTCCGGATAGGATATCCGGATAGTTAGTCTTGTTAAGTTTCGTCATGTGACCCATTTCGTGATATTCTTTCATGAAGTCGTTATATTGCTGGCGTAAGTTGGGATTTTTTTCAAGCTTTTTCTCAAGCTGTAAGAGTCTGGCAACTGCTTTTTGTCTTGTGTTTCCATACTCAAGACTGGGGTCCTTAAATAACAGTTTAACGGTATAAGTTCCGTCGAGGTTTCGTCGTGTTGTATTATTATATAGATTTTCACATTGCAGGTCGTCTTTTTTCATTTGATAGTCGTCTGTAACTTCTTCTAATTCCCAGAATTTCGATAACACTGTATCGTCAATGCGTGTAACTAAACTCATCATTTTCAGTCCTTTAGAACTTCCAGAGTGTCCAAGGCCGCTCAGTATCCACCCAAACTCTGTATTTTGGGCGATAGTTCCGTTTTCCAGTTTTTCGAACCCTGGCAACAATAACTTGCTGTAGTCCTCGGCGCCCAAAATAATATCAATCGGGCCGTGTTTGTAATACGTAGGGTCAGCAATGATTTTATTCTCTATTTTTAGATTTTTTTGTTGTTGTACGTCTTGTTTTGGTAATGAACCAGTCAATTTTGGAAGTACAATTAATGATGTTCTTAACTCGTATTCGCTCGGAAATCGCGGTTTTAATGTGACGTCAATCATATAGTTTGAAGTTTTCGGGTTTTCGTCTGCTATACCTTTAATTTCGGCTTTTATCTTCTGCTTTGGGAACCCTAAAAGTTGTGCTGATTCTTCAGTACATAATGACACTTCGGATCCTTGGTCGCATAATACTCGTAATAACTGTGGCGTACCGTCGAACGTTGCCGTGCGTACTAAAGCCGTGGCAAGAAGCACGGTTTTCTGATTGTTGTTATTATGTCGTGTTGACGTATTCGTACTTATTTTTTGTACATGGCCTTCTCTAGGTTGAGGTGTAAATGATGACTTAGATGTTCCCGGTCTTGCTACACTCATGGTGTTCTTATTACCATAATTATATGCTTGCGTTTTTGTTGACATGTACTCATTTACGTTGCGGTGTAACAGTGTAGCATGAGCCTTATTGCATGTATCACACCTATTGTACTTTTGGCTGACACACCGTTTCTTTTCGTCATGCATTAGGCAGATATAACACATTTGCTTTTCACGCACTTTGTTTATGCGGTCATTGACGTTTAACGTTTTAAATGCTGTACACTGGTGAATATTATGCTCCGCGTTGCAATACCAACATAATCCTTTTCTCTCAGTCCATAATGACGGTTTCTCTATACTTCGTGGTGGCGTTGCAACTGTTGAGCTAAATTGAGCTGGTTTGCTTGACTCTAAACTCTTAAAACGTTTTTCCAAAAATTTCATCATTTTTCCAATGTTTTGCAACTTATTCGGTTCTTCCAACTGATCTTCGTACTTCATATTGGTTTCAGAGTCCCATTTTCGACTAATAATGCGACACAATATCGGATCCCAGGTTGAAATATCGATATCTTGGTTTTTTAACGCCTCTAAACTCTCATTTATACTGTCGTGCATGTTGCGTAACATTCTTGCGTTTGCACCTTGAATTTTTGGTAAGTCTAATAGCTTGTCTATAAATGTCTGTGAAATAAGGCGTTCATCCTTATATCGATTTGTCAATAGTGTGAGCGCGGCCTTATAATTGACCTCGTTTACCGTCAAATGCTTGATTAGCTTTTCTGCGTCGCCGCGTACATGAGTTTTTAGGTATTGCATTTTTTCTGTTAGTGAAATGGTACAGTCGTCGTCAATAATTTTCTTGAATAGGTCATAAAATGAATTCCATGATTCATAGTTTCCCGTAAAAAACGGTATCGTAATTCGTGGGAGCTTAGTGGATGAACTCTTATTGGTTTGTTTGTCTTTGTCGTTTTCAATTTTTCCATTACAGATTCGAATTCCTCTTGTGCGTCGGTAAACCAATCGTCTATAATATATTCGTCGGTGACTGTACATTGCTCCGCTAGTACTAGTAACTGCACGTGATTGTCGTCTATTTCTTGAAATTGTTTTTCAAGAGTCCTGGTCAAACTTTGTAAATGTTTATTTTCCGTTATAGCTGTCTGTGCGGTCGATAGTCTCGTCTTAAGCTGATTTAATCTATATTTTTGGATAAACAGCTTAGGCGCTATACTTGAATCTGGTCCTGTTGTCGTTAAACTGCCCGATGGACTGTCCCGACTGCCCGTGGGAGTCGTTTTTATGTTGATGACGTTTTCTGGGCGTTTCAGTTCGTTCTCACATATTAACAAATGAGATACCGCGTCTTCATATGGTCTTTTAATGTTAGTCTCGAAGTAATGAAGAGATATATTTATGTGTCGATAATAACTCTTGTTCCTTTAATAGTCGATGGTTTTGTACCGCTCTTTGATATATGCTGCCTAATGTCAATCTTCGGTCATCTATATATTTCTGTGTCTTCCTGGATGCTGTATCTTTTCGAATATTTCCCCAAATCCTCCTGATCTCTTCATAATCGTTTTCCTGGCTTCTAATAAGTTCGTTAATTTCCTCGATGTCCATGGTGTCTTCTGGTCTTCCTTTTTCTTTCTTGATGTCCCTATCCTACTCCTATTTCACCTACTACGTCAATACGTTAATGACCCCGCGCACTCCAATATAGCTTATGCAACTCTCAATCGACTGGTGGAACCCGCTTGTGGGAAGCCAGCGACCGATTTGCTACTATACGGGTACTTTCTCAGGGAACACTACGAACAATGTACTTCAGTCCACTACACACTGATGCTTATTGAGGCACACCAGCACGCAGCTTTCCAAAGTGTCAGTCAGTCAAGTTAATACAGGGACAAGAGGACCGCGGTTCAATTTTTGTTCGAAGGACCAAATGTAAAATCCTGAGGGGATTTCACTAAAATAATCTATGGAGAGAGCTAGAAACCTATCAATCCTAACTCCTACTGCCCTAAACAATCCTAGAGCCCTAATTCCCTAGCCCTAGCATAGATTTAACATATACACATATAAATAAGAAGGATGTCTGCACCATGCGACCTACGGGTTACAGACGGAAGGTGTGGAGGATATGGGTAATAGGTTGGATATTCACTGCCAACTGCACAGACTCTTGCAGTTGATTACGGCTAAAGGTGTCTTGGCCACAGTGAAGGAATATACCCTTGTCGATGAAGTAAAGTCCGAGTCCAAATCAGAAAGAGAATTTATTTACAATAATTTTTCCTATATATACAAATTCTGTTTTGATGAGTGCGTCTATACAATTTTAATATTTTCGTAGTGTGCGTTTACATATTCAGCATCACATGACTGGCGTATGCGAATCTGCATTTTAATGTCCTACTTTTGTAATGCTGATTTGAAGTTCTGTTCACTACACGTGAACACATACGTCCTCCTTCTTTTGTCTCTCACAGAAGTTTCTAAAGGCAGTGGTTGAGGCGGCACAGCATGCATCTGAGTAAGTTTTTCTGAGGTCGTTTCTTTCGCGAATGATGTCATCGATTGGCAATTTCTGTCGGACAGCCTTGCTTAGTCGATGATGATTTTTGATGACTTGCTTCTTCAAATCATCTAGTTCATCACTCCACCAGGGAGGACGTTTTGGCGGGCCTTTAGAACGTGGAAGCAGGTCATCACACATTTTTTGAATATCTCCCGTGAAGATGGCGATGACACAATCGAGTTCGTCCTCAGAGCAGTGGTCGATGTACGAGTGGTCTGGAAATCGGTCTTCTAATGTATTTTTGATTTCGTCTGTAAGAAGTTCCGATTTGACGGTGCTGGTATCGTATTTGAAGGTTGAGAGTTTTACTTTTTTCTTGAAGTTAGTAGGTTTATTGCGAGTAGAGGATAAGAGAAAAGTGATGGCATGATGATCGGAGGAAGGGCAGACGTCTACGTCTACCTTCCAGCTGACGATGTTTATTTTGCTTGGTCCACAGCATGGACGGTTTCGGAGCAAGGTAAGGTCCACAATTGATGTACGGGGTCTTCCATTTGTAACGGTTTCAAAAGTAGGTGCAGTTCCCTTGTTACAGACAGAGACGTCGTGTGCGAGTATAAGATCTGCGAGATCGCTGCCTCTCCCATTGTTACGTAAGCATCCCCACAAGCTATGCCAGCCATTAAAATCTCCGGCAATGATGTGTGTGGATCTGGAAGTACCCTGTAAGAAAGCAATGAGCTTGCCTATCGTGTTGTGAGGATCACGGAGCGGTTCGACGTAAACTGATATGAGATACACCTTGTTGCCGGATTTTTCTGTCAGCTGCACTATTGACATATTGGGGTCGGAAAAGTTCGAGATTGCCATAAATGTCTGTGGGATGTCCAAGCTTTCGAATAGCCCGTTGCTATTTTTCTTAGGTATTGGGGTAACATGTACTAACATGTATTTTGCCTTTTCTGCTATTGGATAGTAGGCTAATACTCGAATGTGAGTTTTGTTTTCTAATAATTTTGTGTCAATTGTCAACAATCTCAAGCTGTAAGAGTCTGGCAACTGCTTTTTGTCTTGTGTTTCCATACTCAAGACTGGGGTCCTTAAATAACAGTTTAACGGTATAAGTTCCGTCGAGGTTTCGTCGTGTTGTATTATTATATAGATTTTCACATTGCAGGTCGTCTTTTTTCATTTGATAGTCGTCTGTAACTTCTTCTAATTCCCAGAATTTCGATAACACTGTATCGTCAATGCGTGTAACTAAACTCATCATTTTCAGTCCTTTAGAACTTCCAGAGTGTCCAAGGCCGCTCAGTATCCACCCAAACTCTGTATTTTGGGCGATAGTTCCGTTTTCCAGTTTTTCGAACCCTGGCAACAATAACTTGCTGTAGTCCTCGGCGCCCAAAATAATATCAATCGGGCCGTGTTTGTAATACGTAGGGTCAGCAATGATTTTATTCTCTATTTTTAGATTTTTTTGTTGTTGTACGTCTTGTTTTGGTAATGAACCAGTCAATTTTGGAAGTACAATTAATGATGTTCTTAACTCGTATTCGCTCGGAAATCGCGGTTTTAATGTGACGTCAATCATATAGTTTGAAGTTTTCGGGTTTTCGTCTGCTATACCTTTAATTTCGGCTTTTATCTTCTGCTTTGGGAACCCTAAAAGTTGTGCTGATTCTTCAGTACATAATGACACTTCGGATCCTTGGTCGCATAATACTCGTAATAACTGTGGCGTACCGTCGAACGTTGCCGTGCGTACTAAAGCCGTGGCAAGAAGCACGGTTTTCTGATTGTTGTTATTATGTCGTGTTGACGTATTCGTACTTATTTTTTGTACATGGCCTTCTCTAGGTTGAGGTGTAAATGATGACTTAGATGTTCCCGGTCTTGCTACACTCATGGTGTTCTTATTACCATAATTATATGCTTGCGTTTTTGTTGACATGTACTCATTTACGTTGCGGTGTAACAGTGTAGCATGAGCCTTATTGCATGTATCACACCTATTGTACTTTTGGCTGACACACCGTTTCTTTTCGTCATGCATTAGGCAGATATAACACATTTGCTTTTCACGCACTTTGTTTATGCGGTCATTGACGTTTAACGTTTTAAATGCTGTACACTGGTGAATATTATGCTCCGCGTTGCAATACCAACATAATCCTTTTCTCTCAGTCCATAATGACGGTTTCTCTATACTTCGTGGTGGCGTTGCAACTGTTGAGCTAAATTGAGCTGGTTTGCTTGACTCTAAACTCTTAAAACGTTTTTCCAAAAATTTCATCATTTTTCCAATGTTTTGCAACTTATTCGGTTCTTCCAACTGATCTTCGTACTTCATATTGGTTTCCGAGTCCCATTTTCGACTAATAATGCGACACAATATCGGATCCCAGGTTGAAATATCGATATCTTGGTTTTTTAACGCCTCTAAACTCTCATTTATACTGTCGTGCATGTTGCGTAACATTCTTGCGTTTGCACCTTGAATTTTTGGTAAGTCTAATAGCTTGTCTATAAATGTCTGTGAAATAAGGCGTTCATCCTTATATCGATTTGTCAATAGTGTGAGCGCGGCCTTATAATTGACCTCGTTTACCGTCAAATGCTTGATTAGCTTTTCTGCGTCGCCGCGTACATGAGTTTTTAGGTATTGCATTTTTTCTGTTAGTGAAATGGTACAGTCGTCGTCAATAATTTTCTTGAATAGGTCATAAAATGAATTCCATGATTCATAGTTTCCCGTAAAAAACGGTATCGTAATTCGTGGGAGCTTAGTGGATGAACTCTTATTGGTTTGTTTGTCTTTGTCGTTTTCAATTTTTCCATTACAGATTCGAATTCCTCTTGTGCGTCGGTAAACCAATCGTCTATAATATATTCGTCGGTGACTGTACATTGCTCCGCTAGTACTAGTAACTGCACGTGATTGTCGTCTATTTCTTGAAATTGTTTTTCAAGAGTCCTGGTCAAACTTTGTAAATGTTTATTTTCCGTTATAGCTGTCTGTGCGGTCGATAGTCTCGTCTTAAGCTGATTTAATCTATATTTTTGGATAAACAGCTTAGGCGCTATACTTGAATCTGGTCCTGTTGTCGTTAAACTGCCCGATGGACTGTCCCGACTGCCCGTGGGAGTCGTTTTTATGTTGATGACGTTTTCTGGGCGTTTCAGTTCGTTCTCACATATTAACAAATGAGATACCGCGTCTTCATATGGTCTTTTAATGTTAGTCTCGAAGTAATGAAGAGATATATTTATGTGTCGATAATAACTCTTGTTCCTTTAATAGTCGATGGTTTTGTACCGCTCTTTGATATATGCTGCCTAATGTCAATCTTCGGTCATCTATATATTTCTGTGTCTTCCTGGATGCTGTATCTTTTCGAATATTTCCCCAAATCCTCCTGATCTCTTCATAATCGTTTTCCTGGCTTCTAATAAGTTCGTTAATTTCCTCGATGTCCATGGTGTCTTCTGGTCTTCCTTTTTCTTTCTTGATGTCCCTATCCTACTCCTATTTCACCTACTACGTCAATACGTTAATGACCCCGCGCACTCCAATATAGCTTATGCAACTCTCAATCGACTGGTGGAACCCGCTTGTGGGAAGCCAGCGACCGATTTGCTACTATACGGGTACTTTCTCAGGGAACACTACGAACAATGTACTTCAGTCCACTACACACTGATGCTTATTGAGGCACACCAGCACGCAGCTTTCCAAAGTGTCAGTCAGTCAAGTTAATACAGGGACAAGAGGACCGCGGTTCAATTTTTGTTCGAAGGACCAAATGTAAAATCCTGAGGGGATTTCACTAAAATAATCTATGGAGAGAGCTAGAAACCTATCAATCCTAACTCCTACTGCCCTAAACAATCCTAGAGCCCTAATTCCCTAGCCCTAGCATAGATTTAACATATACACATATAAATAAGAAGGATGTCTGCACCATGCGACCTACGGGTTACAGACGGAAGGTGTGGAGGATATGGGTAATAGGTTGGATATTCACTGCCAACTGCACAGACTCTTGCAGTTGATTACGGCTAAAGGTGTCTTGGCCACAGTGAAGGAATATACCCTTGTCGATGAAGTAAAGTCCGAGTCCAAATCAGAAAGAGAATTTATTTACAATAATTTTTCCTATATATACAAATTCTGTTTTGATGAGTGCGTCTATACAATTTTAATATTTTCGTAGTGTGCGTTTACATATTCAGCATCACATGACTGGCGTATGCGAATCTGCATTTTAATGTCCTACTTTTGTAATGCTGATTTGAAGTTCTGTTCACTACACGTGAACACATACGTCCTCCTTCTTTTGTCTCTCACAGAAGTTTCTAAAGGCAGTGGTTGAGGCGGCACAGCATGCATCTGAGTAAGTTTTTCTGAGGTCGTTTCTTTCGCGAATGATGTCATCGATTGGCAATTTCTGTCGGACAGCCTTGCTTAGTCGATGATGATTTTTGATGACTTGCTTCTTCAAATCATCTAGTTCATCACTCCACCAGGGAGGACGTTTTGGCGGGCCTTTAGAACGTGGAAGCAGGTCATCACACATTTTTTGAATATCTCCCGTGAAGATGGCGATGACACAATCGAGTTCGTCCTCAGAGCAGTGGTCGATGTACGAGTGGTCTGGAAATCGGTCTTCTAATGTATTTTTGATTTCGTCTGTAAGAAGTTCCGATTTGACGGTGCTGGTATCGTATTTGAAGGTTGAGAGTTTTACTTTTTTCTTGAAGTTAGTAGGTTTATTGCGAGTAGAGGATAAGAGAAAAGTGATGGCATGATGATCGGAGGAAGGGCAGACGTCTACGTCTACCTTCCAGCTGACGATGTTTATTTTGCTTGGTCCACAGCATGGACGGTTTCGGAGCAAGGTAAGGTCCACAATTGATGTACGGGGTCTTCCATTTGTAACGGTTTCAAAAGTAGGTGCAGTTCCCTTGTTACAGACAGAGACGTCGTGTGCGAGTATAAGATCTGCGAGATCGCTGCCTCTCCCATTGTTACGTAAGCATCCCCACAAGCTATGCCAGCCATTAAAATCTCCGGCAATGATGTGTGTGGATCTGGAAGTACCCTGTAAGAAAGCAATGAGCTTGCCTATCGTGTTGTGAGGATCACGGAGCGGTTCGACGTAAACTGATATGAGATACACCTTGTTGCCGGATTTTTCTGTCAGCTGCACTATTGACATATTGGGGTCGGAAAAGTTCGAGATTCCTAGAGCGCCTAAACAGGTGCTGTCCCTGATAGATATTGCAGCTTTCACTGTTCTATCCGGCAGAGGCTGCTGATAAGTGGTGAATCCTGATGGGTTTTTCATTATGTTACTACCTCCGCCCGGAATGTATGGCTCAGTGATAAAGACGAAATCTGTCTGTGTGTTATTTGTTAAATTGACACATATTTCATTATAGGCATTTCTGCCATGTCCCATATTGATCTGGATGCATCCGTATCCACTGATAGTGGTATTTATGTCTTGGTTGTTTCCCTGTGAGACGCCCTTAACACTGTTTAATTGCTGTGCGGGCTATTCGATCCCATTTTTGCCATTCAGGGCACGTTTGACTATATGCGGGATGATTATTTTCGTTTTGGCTTTCGCGACAGTTTACACATGTTGGCACTGTATCATTTCTGGGGCAAGCTCGGGTATCATGACTCTGCGCAAAATCCGCAACGATTCCCATTTGTACAGTCCGTGGCTCTGTGTCCGTATCCCATGCAGTTACCTATAGCATTGCAGGATCGGCGACTGGTCCACAGCTTGCACAGACTGGTATCCGACCTTTACCTTTTGATTGACTAGAGACGTCCATACTTCCGGGCTGACTTCTACAATTACATTTTTAACAGAGGCATTACGGCCTTTTACGCTTCGAATAAATCTTATTAATTTGTATTCCTCATTTATGTCACACAGGATACGTGGATTTTGCCGTATAATGGCTTCTTCGATTTTGCTGTTGGAGAATTCGGGTATTACTCCGATCAGTCGAATGCTCGGATTACGTAGTTTTGGTACCCCGACAGTAATTCTGGATGTTTTGGCCTTGATGGCAGCGCTTAGTTTTTGCCTATCCTCCTGGGTGTCAAAGCTTATTATCACTTTTTTGTTTTTAGTTTCGCGGATGTTTCTAACCCCGACTCCTATTTCTACGACGTCCACCTTCTCCTTGATCTCTTTGAGAATAGCTTCGCCTTCGGTTCTTGGATCAATGGATTCCAAGATGACTGCATAATTTGTAGTCGATCTGTTCTGCCTGCCGTAATTTTTGTCCGAATCTGATGGTTGGGCCGATGTCTGTCTCGACTCAATTCGTGTTCTTCTTTTTTCCCTTTTGCTAAGGACAGTGGTAAAGCCGTCATCATCTTCCTCCATCATTGACTTAAGGAATGTAGAGATTTCTTTCTGTTCGGCTCGCATTTTGTTAATCTCCACCTGTACACTGGCAATTATTTCGTCCTTAAGTTGTTTGCTATCCCATTCCGGGCTAGATTTATCTTCCTTTTCGTTGTTTTTAGGAGTGTTACAGTATTCCGTCTGTGTGGCCATGCTTTTTGTGGCCACATGGACGGACCTTGCGATCACGGCAGGCCCTGGAGTAGCACATACATTGAACTCCTCAATAAATCGCTCGGTAGCCTCGCGGATAGTCGTCGAGCTCCTCTCGATAGATTGTTTATTTTGCCTAGATACGTTAGGGTGCTCGTAGAGCTGCTTTTTAATGTTCTCCAATTGCCTTTGGATACAATTCTTGAATCTGCCTGAGGGGCTGCTTGTAATCGGGCTTTCAACCGTAGTTTGGCTCCATAGTAGTGGCTCCAAAAGCTACGTTAGACATTCCCAAAATAAATTAATGAATGCCTGAATGGTTACAACTTACTAATATTGCAAAAATGGTAACAATAAACCATAGGAATAGTTATATTTATTGCTTTTTAGGGCTTTTTAACTCGAGTTTATTTTTTGTATAACGCAGACGGAGTCGCAGTCAAAAACTAGTTATTAAATAAATGACTAAAGAGTAGCTCTCAGGTTATTATCACTTCCTGGGGCCTATTTCTCGTACGTTACAAGTTCACAAGTCTACAAGCTTACATTTAAAATTTCATTGTACAAGTGTGTTTTAATTCTGTTTCTCGTAGGAATGATTACTACAAGTGCTACAAGGCGGCTGTCTAAAGTTAGAAAATAGGTTATGCAAAAAGGAAATGCAATGGCCATTATAAATGTTATCTTAATGTCAATGTCACTGTAATGTATCATAATCTTAATAAGAGGAAAATAAAATACGCTAACGCCTTGGTCAATAAATAAATTTTATTATATATTTCTTGTTCCAAAATGGAAAAACTAGATAACAAAATTGCGGTGCTGACAAAAATCCGCGACGCCAAAAATATTCTTTTTGGTCAATTCTCTGATACACTAACAAAGGATATGAAAGTTCAAGAGTGGAGAAAAATTTGTGAATTTGGCAAAGCTTTGGGTTTGATTGCATTGCAAAACAAAAAGAGTTTTCGTATGCCCGAGACGTATTTTGGATTGGTAAGTAAAAAAAATTACTTATGAGTTCCACTCGTATCGACTACGTTTCAATGTTTGGCTTTATACATCGTGCAGTCTGCCCGTATATTTAAATAATAAGACTTAAGGCTCTAGAATCAGATAGGCTGATTGATAGACTGACGTGGCTAGCGACATTCGTTTATAATACACATTGAATTTCAGGCTAAAAAAGACAATGCGAATACAACCGGCGCTGGAGGTGGGAAAAACAAAAAATGTACCCCAGTTGATGACATTGTGATGGAAATCATAGGTTTGGAAGGTTTAGGGATACGCGACACCATGGCAAGTAGCCAAAATATTGAACCAAAAGAAATAGGCAACACTTCCAAAGTTGACAACACCGTACCTTGCCAAAATATTAAAAAAGTCAATGTTAATAAAAAGTGTAAGTATATATGATGGTTTATAATTAAGTACAATATTGTACCAATTTAGGTAGCGGCATGATGTGTACATATATTCACATTCTATTCCCAGACAAGCGGCATGTCACGGATAAATCAAAGACACAGGAGGAACACGATGAGATACTTACTTTGAAAAAGAGAAAACTCAAAGTGCAGTTGGAGTTTATAGAGCTCCAAAATTATAAAATGAAATTGGAAATTTACGAAATGGAAGAGCGTTTGAATGTTTCTCATTCTCATTACACTAATGAGATTATGAGCAAAATAAATACAACACAAGGGCACTGTTCTAGTGTGTTGTTGATTACACATGATAATGTGTCAATAAACGAAGACGGGACGCAAACTGTTTACATGTCCAGTGATCACACTGGAAGCGATGACACGAGTAATGCCCCTTAAACGGTTGCAGCACGAAAAACACGTATTTTAAATATAAATATTACAAAAATAAACCGGATTTTATTACATCTATGAGAGAGACATTTAAGTCATATAGGAAAGCAATATGAATTCGTATATAGGGAGCATTCCTACCGGGGTTTTGTCATAACTACGCTATGAATAGTTTTACAATACAATACATTTTAAATTTTACATAATCAGGTTCGCATGATTCGCAATGTGCTTTCTGTCTTATGATATTTTGTTTCTAAAACAATAAATATACGTAAAAGGATAGTTTGAAAAATTTATATTTATATTGATTTGATTAATGCCTCTATTTGCAAAAGTTCGGTCGGTGCTTATGAAAAAAATATTATTTACAAAAGTTTAAATATCACCTTACTCGTTTTATGTCCTAATCCTCTTTTGCAACATGTTTTTAAAAATAACATAATTTGTCATCGTGACTTATGTTCTGTCTGAGTAATTACTTTTTATTACTTAAAAGTGAAAAAAATGTCGGGGCACATTCATTTTAACCAGAGCGGATTACTGAGAACGCCTGAAATTGAAGGAACCTGTGTTTTTCCGGGATGCCCCCCCGTAAAGACTTCGGCGAAGTTCCGAGCATTGTAAAAATAAATTTCCTTTGTAGACTAAACTTTTTGATATCTCGCGGGACTCATGTCTGCAGATATCACTGCACAGCTGGGGAGGACGAGTGGAGTCAAGTTATCGAGTCGCCAAACAACTCTACGGATTTCGATATTACCCACTCAGAAATGATCACTGACCTACTCCGTTTTTCATTGAACATGGTTCATGGTGTGGTGGCGGAAATGCTTTCCAATATTGTGGAACGAACGAACTGATGACGTAGCAACTGAACAATTGCAAATAGATAGAAATATACTCTATTTAATCGTGCTCTATTAATCGTCATTTAAAGGTCTCACGGCAAACCTACGTAAATAATTTTCAAGAAAGAATATTCGTTCGACGAAACAATCACTCACAGAGTTCAAAAATACTGATCCAGTACAATTCAATTTTGACTTTTTATTTATGTAAAAAAAATGTACCTATAGTAAAACATTTTTTATTCCTTACTTAAACAATCTATATGAGAATAATACAGTTTAATTTCTAAAGAAACCTATTATTCTTTGTACAGCATTTTGTGCCCCTTGGTTTAATTCGTCTCCGAAGTTACCATAATTATCTTCTTCATCTTCGTTTGCGCCTTGAATATCATCCTCATCTTCAGCTTGATCCCGTACAAAGTTACACAGTGCCACACAGCATTGAAATAGTTGACAGGCCTTAGTAGGTTTTAATCGAAGGTGGTTGAGACATGGAAATTTCTCTTTCAACACACCGAAGGCATTTTCAATTAATCGTCGTGTAGATTTATGCGCCCTTAAAAATCTTGCATTTGCCTCATCATTGGCATTCATAATAATTGGCGGAATTAGCCAATTCCTCACGGGATAAGCAGAATCACCAAGGATAATACCATTTGGAAGAGGTCTCCAGTTATTTTCCAGTTGATTGTACAACATGCTATTCCTCAAAACTCGTGCGTCGTGTGTACTCCCCGGCCAGTTTGCGTAGGAATAATAAAATTTTAAATCCGGACCACACACAGCCATGCAATTGATCGAATGATTGCCATGTCGATCGACAAAAACTTCCTCGTGTACGCTAGGTGCATCTATGTCGATTAGAATACCATCCATGCAACCGCACACTAAGGGCATTCCGGCGATGGCATAGAATTTGGCAACCACTGCGTGCATATTTTCTGGCCATTTCACATATTCGGGGTATAAAGTTTCATTTACAGCGGCAACAAAGTTGTGAATGACTCTACAAACACTGGCTTTACTAATTCCATGCATGTCTCCTCCTGCGTGGTATTGCATGCCTGTCCCCAACCAGTGAAGAGCAGTTTGCAGCTGTAAATCGACAGACAGTGCTCTACTTCTATTAGTAAGTCTGGCCAAATGTTGACCTAATACATTTCTTAGATGTTCTAGCTTCACTGCTGCAACTCGAAATCTCTCATTGTACTCAAAAGTATTTTCCATGTACGTATAATTTATTCTGTCTCTATACACTCGTGGCCTCCTCACCACAATCACTTCTTCATCATCTGAAGAGTCGCTAGACCACATTACCACCAAATTGAATATACGACACTTTATTGAATTTAAGTGACAATCAACCTCATCAACTCGTCCTCAACAAAATGGCTGACTTGTGTTTTCGGAATATACAAGCGTATAATAAATATAATACAAGTAGTAATGAAAAGCGTTTCTCAAAATTATCAATTACAAGTGTAAAATCAAACTCAGTTTCGTCAGTCACTCTATGAATGTTTACAAGCTTCAGGGTGGGTCAGTTTTTTTTTATAATACGGGTGAATTCGTTACAAAATTATTATGTTATTGGTCATTTACTGGTTCTTTCCCAATTATAATAATTTCATAGGAATGAGTATACTGTTTTTTTTTGGAGAATAAAAGCTAAATTTAAATAATATTTCTGATTTTAACGAAGTGCATTCAAAACTTACACGTTTGAGATCTTAAAAATGCAATATCTTCATTTATTTATTAATCGATTTTTACCAAAAACACATATTAGCAGTTTATAGAGACTCCTCATTATTTCGTGATAAGTCACAAGCTACAAGTATAAAGTAGGCTTTTGAGAAACGAAATTACTATTTTAGTATGTAATATCTACTAGTGTTTGTCAACTTGTGAAACAACAACACTTGTGAAAACTCTTTTATCCCCGCTCTTGTAACAATTATACAATTACGTGAAACGGAAACTTATAAAAAATATTGAAATACAAGCGTTACCATAGATACACACTTGTATTACAAGACTTGTAACGTACGAGAAATAGGCCCCTGATATTAAAACTTCTTGAAGATAAATATACTCTGACTGGAAAGTACTGTCATATGCCATCACTGCTACTTATAATTGATATTATGTTTGAATACGTTTACGAGTTGTGATTGTAATACATTGAATCGAATTTTGTTCATAAAATGGATTCTCAAACATCTAATAGTGATTCTGAACATATAACATTTATGAAAACGCGACGTGGAGGTAAAATGTTACTACTTTATGGACGCCAATACCATTATAGAAAAACATATTCGGACGATAATACTCGTACATTTTGGCTTTGCTGCCGCAGTGGTTGCAGGGGAAATGTAACGTTGGTAAAAACAACAAAATTGTGATACAAAAATTGCACCAAGAGGAATGTACACCTAATATGGCTAAAAATGAAATATTGCGACAAGTTGATAGTTTAAAAGAAGAAGTAAAACACAATTTGGGTCCGATTCAAAAACAATATGACGAAATGGTTTGCACTCTAAAAGACAAAAACATACACGAACAGCAAGAAATACCCAAGTTTTCCAGCGTAAAGTCAGCAATGTACGGCGGCAGAAATAAACATCTGGAGATTTTGAAATCACGCTGTGATGTTCCTGAAGAAGTTATGATACCAAATAAATTTGAGAATTTTCTGCTGGCTGATTATAACGATGTTGGAAATAGGATTATTGTTTGCTGTTCCCGAGAAACTCGAAAAAATATACACAAATATAGTCATTTTTTCTCCGATGGTACTTTCAAATCATGCAGTCAGCCTTTTGTACAAATTTATAGCATACATGGCTATAATGATGAAACAAAAACAATAATTCCATTATTTTTTGGGTTCACTCATAGCAAGGATGTTAAAACGTATGAGATTTTATTTAATCTTATAAAGTCGCAACTACCACAGTGGAATCCCAGAAAATTTATTTAAGAAACACGTTTCCAGACGTTATTATACGTGGTTGTTATTATCACTGTAACAAATGTCTTTGGCGGAAAGCCCAAAAAACGAAGATCAAGGCTAGAGTGCAGAGAAGACACGTCCCAAGATGTGCTGCTTTAGCCTTACTACCTGCTGAGTATAGAGATAGCGGATTCAGTTATATTTTAAGTTGGATGCCAAGTGGGGAGACTATTACAAATTTCAACTCATATTTTTATCATCAATGGTTTAAAAATAAATGTTTCCGAAACACGTGGAACTGCAATGGTGAAAGCGTAAAAACCACAAATAATTTAGAGGGTTGGCATTCCAAAATTAATAAGTATACAGGCAAGAATCCAACTTTCCCAGAAGTACAAATACAAGCGTTGGAAAACGAAAGCAAATGCTACGACATTTCGTATAGCAATAAAAATAAGAACTACAAAAAATAAAAAAACCAGGAATATGAAGACATCAACAAAGAGATTGATCGAGCTCTACATATGATCTACACAGTGGAACCATTAATTTAGGACACTGTATTGAACTAATATGCCCTTATGTTGTTTAAACAAACTTAGCCTAGTATTATTGCTGCGTAGACAGATATTTTTATTTTAAGCATAGGAATGGTGATATTTGGTTTAATTTATTATATATATATAAATATATATATATATAACTACAATTTTTTGTTCGTTATTATTATTATTACGCCCTCTCACCTGCCGGTTGCATTCTCCGCTGCGACGCTGCGGAATCCGAGGTCCACTATTGACCATGGTCCAAGATTTGACAAGTCTGAATTACCTATTTCAGTAGAGTGACTGCCATCTGACCTCCTCTCTATATGTAACATATAGCACAGTGCTGCTACCACCGTTTTTTTATGACTTTTAACTAGTTTACAATAAAGTACTTAGTTACAAACTGAGATAGTTAATTCTCAATGCGTAACTGGGTTTCAAAGGGATAAAAATATTCCCAGTTCGTAACTGGTTATAAACAGGGAAAAAGTAGTTACAAACTAAGATAATTAATTCTCAATACGTGACTGGGTTTCAAAGCGATAAAAAATATTTTTTTCATTCATTTCATTTATTCCTTGATAAAACGTAGTTTTACATGTCAAATTTTTGTCAAGATCTTAAATAACATTTATACACATCTTATATAACAAGTATGTCTCAGTTTACAATACGGTATAATTATGGTTAGTACATTTGTTTATTTGTCAATGTTTCAGGAAGAAAGATATTTTATACTTCCTAATAGTATCAGTTGGTTGGGTAGCGAGCCAGTTAAAAAGTTGTGTGGCTGTCAGTATACCTATTTAATTCATAAATTCGTTTATGGAATAGCATGCATCGGATGCTAGTTTAATTTTAAGTCTATTAACAAAACACCTCATACTCGGCGCGCTTTTGACATCCTGGGGCAACTTGTTGTAAATCTTGGGTCCCATCGAGTGAAGACATTTTTTGGCCTTTGCGAGACGTGTGGCAGGTGGGCGCAGATCACCGCGTCGCCTGGTGTTATAATTGTGTGAGTCACCGCGCGTCGGGAACTGTTCAAGGTTACCTCTCACGTACTTGGCTACTTCAAGGACATACAAGCTTGGGAGGGTGAGAATTTTGGTTTCCTTGAACAGTTCACGGGCAGGATGATCCCAGGAGACTCCACATATGCAACGAATGGCTCGCTTTTGAAGTCTGAATGGCCTCTCTCGACTGGCTGCGCTTGCCCATAAATCAATTCCATATGTTAGGAGACAGTGAAAATACCCAAAATAGGCTTTTCTTACATTGCTGTGATCTAGACTTGGGCGCAGCCTACCGAGTGCAAAACATGCGGATGACAAACGATCGCATAGTGCGTCGATATGGGAACCCCACGGTAAGCCAGAATCAATGATAAGACCCAAATATTTCACCTCGTCAACCTGAGGGACGAGTCGACCATTGCAGTATATATTTAGATTATGTCCTTTTTTTCCGTGAAGTGAGAAGTGCATGATGTTGGTTTTCTCAATGTTTAATAGCATTCCGTTAGCCGAGAACCAAGAGGCAACGTCCCCCATTACCTTGTTGAGGTTGCATCTTAGGTCCTCCTGGTTGTCGGCGGAGACGATGACACAACCGTCATCGGCGAACATCACGAATTCTGCATCGTCGGTGGCGGTTGTGAAATCGTTCATAAGAATTAAAAACAGATTATTGCCAATCACAGAACCTTGAGGCACGGCACAGTCCCCTAGTTCCAACAAGTCAGATCTCTCGCCGCGGACTGACGTTAGTTGTTTACGGCTATCCAGAAACGAAGATATTAAGTTTTTGAAGTTGCCAGTAACACCGTAGTGGTCCAACTTGGATAAAATGAGAGGATGGGCCACCAGCTCGAAGGCGCGCGACAAGTCGCAGAATATGGCGGCGACCTGTCGCCCGGCGTCGAGGTGGCTGGTCACTCTCGTCACGACGTCCCGCGCCGCGTCGATCGTGGATCTGCCAGGTTGGTAGGCGTATTGTTGCTTATTTAACAAGAGATTTAAGTTAAAGTAAGACATTAGTTTATCGCTTAAAAGACAGTTATTCCCAGTCCAGTTAGTTATTCCCAGTTCGTAACTGGTTATAAACAGGGAAAAAGTAGTTACAAACTAAGATAATTAATTCTCAATACGTAACTGGGTTTCAAAGCAATAAAAAATATTCCCAGTTCGTAACTGGTTATAAACAGGGAAAAAGTAGTTACAAACTAAGATAATTAATTCTCAATACGTAACTGGGTTTCAAAGCGACAAAAAATATTCCCATTTCGTAGCTGGTTACAAAACTCAGTTACGTAGCCGGACGGAAGGCAAAAAAACACGTTTTCAACTTACGTAAGGAATTTACCTTGCAAAAATTTAGTTACTTCGTTTATACTGATTCGAAATAGGAAACTATTATATAAATCGATCTTAGATTAGATAAGTTCGATAACTCATTAAAACAACAGCAGTAAGTAACTATAAGTTAAGTTAGTATTACAGTTAGTTTATATATAGTTAATAGCACTAAAAACAAGGTAGTTTAAACTTTATAGGCACCGTTCTACTCCTGTCCCGCCGTGGCTCAGTCATCTTATTTGCACGTGAATTGAAAATAATATGTTAGTTATGGGCTACGTCGGGCTGGTAGTGCAGTGTAATTTCTATGTATATACCCACTTTTGTAATAAACCGAGCGAGCTCATCGCCAACAAACTGCTCCGCAGTTCGGCGAAATAATGTATTTACGGTACACATATTTTATATTTTCATGTTTCAATAATAAAAAAAAAAACGATTAATTCTTCGGGGCCGGGGCGGGGCGCTTACCTACCCACCTAAATGTTCTGTTCTGTGTAACGTTAAAAACGAATCATCGAAATACAAGCAGATACCTACAAGTACCTCTCTGAAACCACTGGTAGCTTGTAAAACCGGCCAAGTGCGAGTCGGACTCGCGCACCGAGGGTTCCGTTCAAACCTATAACAAGCAAAAGTTATAGTATGTTTATTACTAAATGAAAATGGAAAGCTGGGGGAGCATAAATTTAAACAGGGTCACTTTAAATACCTACACTAGATTTGCAGCAGCCTGGCAAGACTTCTTTTATCAAAGTTGTTTATTTACAAAGTTTTTAGTCACTATATTTTTATAAATCCGCTTCAAAAATACGAATTAATTGTTAAATTAGAAAAAATTGAACCAGATCCCACAATAATAACACATTGAACATGGAAGTTCGAAAAAACGTTATCTATAGTTGTACTACTTCGTGTAGTGCTAGTGCTTATTAACGGAAACATGTTTATGGATGAAAAATATGTGGAAATTCCATTTTGGGGATTCATTCTAAAATCGATATTGAAGTCTCCCACAACAATCAAACGGGAACACGGGGTATACCCATTGGGATTGCTGCCGTATATTGTTGTATTTATGCATTCAATTGCAAAATTAATTTGACATTGTGGTGACCTATACAGTTATCACTCTGACATCAAACATTTCAAAATGCAAGCATTCACAATGGCCGTTGGCAGTACCTGGGTTATTTAAAAAATATCTTGTACATGATGCATCTGTGATGGCATCCTTTAGATTGCGATGTACATAAGCGATAGATCCCCAACCTGGATTTGCATTAGATATAGCTGGAGTAGCTGGACCATCTACTCTGCACACCTCATAAAAACCATCAAGTTCAAAAGTGTATCTGTGTATCTACTACATCCCCGGGTTTCAACAAACAATGCTGCATGGGAGGAATGAATAATAGGACCTACGAAGACGTCTGAAAAGAGTTTGCGTAATGATTGCACGTTATGATATACAATTTGAACTGCATTATCTTCAGGTGATTGCAAAAATTTAAAATATGGTACCAATTCGTTTTGCTCTAGTCTTTTCATTTCTATACTAACAGCACTCGATTCTGATATTTCAGAGGGAGATTTAAATATATCTGAATTCACGACCAAGAACAGTCCAGACGATGACGTTGCTCTAGAACAAGCTACATACAACATCGATCGTTTTACATTTTTAGAAATATGAACCACAACTTTTTCTAAGGTTGCACCTTGTGACTTGTGAATTGTAATACCTTCTGCTGGTACTATTGGAAACTGAGTACGCTGCACTACAAGATCTGAAGATATCCACCTTTTCACAGTATATGTGACAGCGTCTAACAGCGTCCAATATGAATTGAGATATTGACGATATTTCCGAGAAGTTGCTTGACATATACTTCTTGTAGCTATTCCTGTACTTTTATCGAACAGAATCCAAATACGTAAGGCCACTTTTCACTTGTCTCCTTGTGTCGACCGTAATCGATTAGCCTTCAATATTCCGGTAGTACCATTTACAACGCCATCCGTAGTGTCAATATTCACAGTTACCATATAACGTGCACCTACTCGTAAAAACAGGTTCTTAGGAAGACCGTAGGTCTGCATTGTAGCTAGAGCATTTACAGATTGCAAGGCTTTTCTAGCAGCTAGTGGATTTGGTGCTCCAGAAACTACATAAATTATGCGACTTATATTGCTATTTCTTATGATTGCGTGCAATGGACATAAAAGTTTCGGTTTGCTACAACTGAAAGGTATTATAGACCTGAGTATTTGATATGAATTTCAATTTAATACCTCTACGCGTTTACGAGGAAAAAGGTAGTAAGTTTAAAATTAAAAAAAAAAAAATGTTTTATGATTTTACTAAAAATGTCCACTTTTCGTAATTTTTCCTTTATCTGTGCTATATGAAGTTTCTTCGTGCCAAGTTTCAAGTTTCTGTGTTAACGGGAAGTACCCCGTAGGTTTTGCGAGTGTCGAAAAACTCTAAAATTTGCAGCATAAACGACTGTATCTTTTGATTGCGTTGGCTTTTATGTTTGATTTTTTCACAGCTCCAAGGGACAATAGACTTGAGTATATGACATAAATTTCAGCTTGATACCTCCACGCGTTCCTGAGAAAAATGGTCTTGACAGACAGACAGACAGACGGACAACAAAGTGATCCTATAAGGGTTCCGTTTTTTCCTGTTGAGGTACGGAACCATAAAAACGACAATTCAACGGTGAATTGTCGTTTTTAAGCTACCAGTGGTTTCAGAGTAATAACTTTTTTTTTGTTGCTCCATTATTGCACATTAAATGCGTCTCAATAGCGGATGGCACTCGCGCTCGCACTGTTCCCAACCGTTCCAAGATATCGTGTACGTGAGCAATGTCTATGTGTGCGTTGCTCGAGCGCACTTGTATGTAGATTGATTTCTGTACCTATCTATTTTGTGGTCCTGGCGACTGAAATTGCAGTAAGCAAACACATTAAAACTGACAGGCACCAGTGATGGACAAAAGATGGCTAGAATGACAGCCTTGTTGCCGTTGCTCCCTCAGTTGTTGGAACTCGTGCCAGCTACAGATGAGGCAGTTTTATTTAAAAAGTATTTCGAGAATCAGTGGATCTCTAAATTGGATCCAAAAATATTAAGCTGTGCTTACGAACGCCTCCGTACTACAAATGCGGTTGAAGAATGGCACCGTCGCCTAAATGCGAGAATTATTTAAAGGCCCACATTTTTCGCGTTTGTAGCTGGTCTAAAGAACACATAATGATTTTATCATAAAAAGCAATATGTTTGGAGAGCTTCCAAAACGAGATCGGAGGCTGCGGGATATTCACTTCGATAAAAAAATTGAGGCATCTTTTGCATGAATTAGAAAAAGACTCTATTTCAAACATGAATTTCCTCAAGGAAATAATTTTGATGTGAGTTCAGAGAGATTGGTTACTTTACACTAAGGGTCATTTATTTTATGTCTAGTGATAACTTTTTATTTCTTTCCTTATTAAATTAACATAGAATCTTTGTTGTTTCCCTTTCACTTTTCTCTAACACGTCTTTCTTCACTTTATGTTTTATAGTAAAGAAAGTCCAATTGTATTCCCTTCGGCCGTCTACAGAACCGGAGTTTCAGAACTGTTTCCTTACGAGGCTTTCAAATTACTAAAGACACAGCGAGGTCTGAAATATGCCGCAGTTTTAAAAATAAGACAAATATATGTATAATATAATGTTTGACATTTGATCCAATCCAGAAGTGGTCAAATCTAGAAGTGGTTAAATCTAGAAAGGGTCAAATCTAGAAGTGGTCAAATGCAGAAGTGGTCAAATCCAGAAGTGGTCAAATCTAGAAGTGGTCAAATCTAGAAGTGGTCGAATGCAGAAGTAGCCAAATCCAGAAGTGGTCACCGATCGTATAAAGGGTCACATCAATGTGGCACTACCGATAAGCAATCTTCATAAACAAATAGGTGTCAACCAAATAGATCGCATCATACTCTATTCTAACTTACATCTAAATATTCATTTAAATAGTATAATAAGACTCTATAATAAGCAATTGTTTTAACTTATTTATGAAAACTGTTTTTATTTATATTTTTATTTTTTCCCGCGGCTCCGCCCGCGTGGAATTCGGTATGTGTCAGTAAGGGGCTAATTCACCCCTAATTTGTCTCCCTCTCCCCTGTAGGCGGAACTTGAAGTAAAGTTGACAGATGGAGGCTAGAGGACTGTAGTCCAGATAAAATATTTTACGAAAACCACTAAATATAATACTAGTACATAGTTTCGTAATTAAATTACTAAAAATGCTCTCCATACTACACACATAAAACTGAAAGTCAATTTTTTTTTATTGCAAGCTTACGTGTGGCACATTAATCGATAGGCCTTTCAAAATAAATATAAGGTTTGCCAGCATTTTTTTTGATTAAGTCGGAGATAATCGCCCCGAAAGTCACTAAAATTGTGCCCCCCCCCTCTAATTTTTGAAGCGTGTATTTTAAAAATATGAAAAAAATCATTGACATACTCGTAGGGCTTATTAAATTCTTTCAGCGAAAATTGTTTTGAACAAGATCGGTTAAAAAGTTTTTGAGATATTTCTTAAAAACTGCCTTCCTTAAAGAAAAGGACGTAAGTGCCATAAGATTTCAGTTACGATACGACCTTTTTAATAGGCACGGAACCCTCGTTGTGTGTGGTCCGACACGCACTTGGCCGCTTTTTTACTCGCTCGTCACCGGCCCCAGGAAGGGGTAAAGAGGTGTGCCAGCGTCATACCAATAAGTAAGCGGTTAAATTAAGCCAATAAAAACCCTTTCTGAACCCCTACGAAAACCCTTAAACCCCTTCAATAACCCTATCAAAACCCTAACCCAAATCAAAATCAAATCAAATCAAAAATATTTATTTCGGACAACTTGATCCATATTTTGTTAGAAATTACAGTAGTAGTAATAACTTACGGTTAGTATTTATACGAGAATACAAATAAAAAATTAAAAGCGGCGCGTTGGAGCGGCGACAGGCGCGTGCAGCTGCGCATGCCGCCACACCAGCGGCGAATCCCAGCGCTGGGCTAGCGTGCTCACGAAAACAAAACCCTGAGGTTGTTTAGGCTTAACTCAGTTGAAGGGCTTACCCGTATATAAGTTCAAGCTGAGGATACGGTAACCCAAACAAACGATTAATCCTCGAACGGCTTAAGCCAAAGAACGGGTTTTCCGGTCCCTGCTTGTTCTACAGAATGTGATATTCTGCAGAACAAGATAGCTTATAACAGAGCAGTCAGATAAATAAGAAATATTTTCATTTACCTACAAGTTGTGATAAATTGTAGATTGTGCGAGTGACTTAGTATTTATCTTTGGAAATTTCAATACACAAAAATAATTTAAACAAGTCCATCTGAAAAGTGGGACTTGCTTTAATTTCCGTGGTTCTATGGCAACTTTTGGGCTACCGCTGTAAACAAATACTTTTACTCCCATCTCCATACTACCCTCTAGTTTTTTTTCTTCATATGAGCAAAGGAACTGAACTACGGCGTCGCTACGACGCTCATTTCATGCTCATAATGTCACATCACATTCAGCGAATATTTATTTATTTTGGTACATACATTGAATTATCTGTCACAACTTACTGTACACTTGGTCTAGTAAAGTCTAAATATACGGGGTGTGGCCTGTAATGGGAGCAATAAATTTAAGGGCTGACTCTATGTATTATCCGCAGTGATTCTGTAAAGGTACCAGTGTTTCAAGATTCTTGAATTCGGAAATAATCTTATCTGAAGTTGTGATACCTAAGTAATGGATCTCGACATCTCGATATCGTAGCATGCCAGTCATTAACTATCTTGGTAGAACACTGGGCACTTTCGTAATTGCGATTATACTAACTTTGGTTTTCTAATTCTTTTTGCTTTTTTTTTCAATTTTACAAGATTTTTTGGTGTTTTTGAAGTAAAACAAAATGGATATCATTCCAGTTAAGCAAAAGAACACACGTACGCTTTTACTTATTATTATTTTTTTCTATTTTTTTTTCAATTTAACCACTTGGAAATAATTACTGATTAACTTAATAAGCCACCGTTTAATTTTTTGCTCCTATTACAGGCCACACCCTGTATAGAAATGTGTAATAAGCGATTTTCAAAGGAACAGATGAAGACTCCATGACGTCGGGACCGAAATGAAAGGGACGAATGTATCGCATGACATAACTGATCTCTTCTCGGTGAGCGTCAAATTTCAAAAGTCAAATTTGAATATTGTTTTCTGTGTGGATATTTATAACCTTTGTATGTTTACATATATATGGCATATGTGTACATAGATATTCTTGACTGACTGTTTACATATTTTTGACCCCTGTTTTGTACAAACGTTTGTGACATGCGTGAGTAGATATTTTCGACCCCTACTTTGTTCGCATGTATATGATAAACATGTGTATATATATTTGTGTGCAGGCTGCATCGCAACCTCTTTTGATACTATATCATATTTTGTCTATTATTTTTTATACCTTTTAGTATTTGTATTTTGTTTCTTGTCCTGTCAATATATTTGCATTAACTTGAGCTGCTTGGTTGTTTTCTTGGATTTTTCCACTAAATAATATAAATTTAAGCAGCTGTCGAAGGCTGTCTTTTTCAATTTGTGTCTGCTTGTTTGCCTACATATATTTGTCTGTCATTGTACTGATGTTAATGAACGTATTAGTACACATTTTTATGACTCGTGTTGATGAATGTCTATTCATCTTCAAGAAAATCTATCTTATTTTTGTATAAATTTTCTGTGCATCGTGCATGCGTAGCATGTCATAGTACCACGTTCTCTACTGTCACGCTAGGTGACGTGACGTGAGCGGAACGCGTGTGTTTGTGTGTGTAACATGTATAAAAACGAGATTTTTATTGCGGGGTGCAGGCCACGGGCGGGTGTTAGGGCGTGGCTTAAAATACCTAATGTTGACGCTTGGCAGGGCCTTAAATAGCTTTCATTTGATGCCTCATTCGTTCAAATACGTTTAGTATTTAGGGAGATAATTGATAAAAATTGATATCACTCGCCGCCGCCTTTGTGACGTCATAGTTATCCCCTCCACACTTTTAGAGAGCGAGAACAGCACTTTTCATACTCGGGAGACCTCACTGAATCCAACGATACCACTTGTTGGTAGGAACCTCTTCAGTCAAACGGAATTTTGGTTTTAGCCAATTGGCCTCTACTATACAACGTGTTAATAAAATAACGCAAAACCTGAAAACAGTTTGTTCAGAATCGAGCATAGAATGCGAAAAAAATAAAAAATATTTTTTTTGACAAGATTTATTTTTTACATTTGTATGGAGTGTTGGCCGACTGGGGCGACCTGCTCCATACAAATGTAAAAAATAAATCGCGTCAAAAATTTTATTTTTTATTTTTTTCGCATTCTACTCTCGATTCTGAACGAACTGTTTTCAGGTTTTGCGTTATTTTATTAACACGTTGTATATCTGGAATTCTGGATATAGGTATACTCCGAATCGCTTTTATAGAACGGAATCTTTGAAATTAAAAGGTCATGTTTAATAAATACTTTACTCGAATAGTGTCACTATTGTTGAGTAGCAACGTTCAAATTAAAACGAAAGGTATATATCGGTATTAAATTAGCAACTTTTTATTAGCAGTTGCAGCATACTTAGTACAACGTTACCAATTAGCGGTGACAATGGCTTTGTCTTGTACTAGGCACAAAGAGAAGTGAATTCGTTCCAGAAAAGCGAGTCGGACCATACCTACCTAAAAATTCAAAAATCTGTGCGTCTTCTTTTGGAAAGCCAGTTTAATTTTTTAGTCCGTTTGACATTCTAAGAATACTTATAATATATCTACTAAAAAAATATCAATTATCCTTCAACGTTTTAATATGTATTTTTTTGTTTCCTTATTTAAATAAATACCTTGCGCAGTGTTCGGAACGATGCACGGAACACGTAAGTACACCCCCACCGTTAGTACATATTACATGAACACAGTTGCGGGACAATCGAGTATTCTGTTGGACATATTCACTGCCGTGAACCCGACTAGCGGGCGCTCGGTTCTTAGGTGCTTTCCTTTACTTGGCGGGATAACCACGGCATCGGCTAGCGCTACGAATTTGTGGGCAGTGAATGTGTTAAGTTTCAGATTTGGTTACGACCGAGGTTAAGTAGACGAACACATGGCGGTATGAAGTACCTACAGCAACAAAATCCAAGCATTCAGATTTAAATTTCAGTATAATAAAGTACCTACGACTCAACAGGAGTGTCGTGAACTTATGTTAATATCATCATCATCATATATTGACGACCGGTCAGCCTAGTGGGTAGTAACGCTGCCTACGAAGCTGAAGGTCCTGAGTTCGAATCCCGGTAAGGGCAAATATTTGTGTGATGAGCATGAATATTTGTTTCTGAGTCATGGAAGTTTTCTATGTATTTAAGTATTTATATCTATTATATATATCGTCGTCTAGTACCCATAACACAAGCCTTAATGAGCTTACTATGGGAGTGGGTTGATTTGTGTAAGATTGTCCCCTAATATTTATATCAGCTGAATGACGTTCACTGCTCGACATAGGCCTCCCCCAAAGAGTGACACACTGACCGGTACTGTGCTACACGCAATCTTTACTAGGTCATCAGTCAAACTTGTGAGAGTTGTGGGGGGGGTCTACCTACGCTGTCGTGAACCTCTCCGCCCCAACGACCATCGGTTCTACGTGCAATGTGCCACTTAAGTTTATGGATTCGGAGGGCTATATTGTTAACCTTAGTTCTGCTGCGGATAGCCTCATTTCTGATGAGATCACGCAGAGAAACAAAACACACTAGTGTCACCCTAGGGTGACATCGTTGAATTTAACTACTAAGAAAGAAAAAAAGAAAGAATGAAAATGAATTTATTCAAAACGCTATTTAGACTAAGACACGGAAAATAAACATTGTTTAAAACTATCGCGAAGTGTTAATCTAACAAAAGCGTCAGAGAAAAAGACCACTCAAGCTGAGTAACAAACAAGGTACCATGTAAATACCCTGACGCTGATCTTTCGTGGATACCCTTACAAGAGAGTGCTCCTATCTGCGGCAAGTCTGATAAAGGATACATGGTAAATGACATATAACGATACATAAACATTATAATGAACACGTACTTTAGAGATCGAAACAATATTGTTACTTACAAAATTACTAATTGAGTTTAGACCAGACTATAAATTAACACAAATAAATTCTGCCATCAGTACTTGTTACAATATTTTAGTCGATAAAACGTTAACAACACACTTTGGCAGTTTGAGTTTACTATCCATGAGAACTCCGAAATTTCTAGCTTGTACAACATATTCAATACAGTCAAGTCAACACCGACATGCGGGCTTTTTTCAACAACAGCTTCTTGCAGCGTGCGCATTTCACCGAGGATGTTTGCGACATTTTTTTATTCAAAATTGAACGATAGATACTCGTAGCAAAGGCGTTAGTTCACACTAATTCGCGCAAGTCACTCACGACGGTCCTTGGAGATAGCAGCGAGCGGGTGAGTTCGCACCCAAAACGGCCTAGGTGCGGCTGTTTGCGAAGCGCTTACGCGTTTTACCGTTACGGGCTGTCCAATTCACACGCGTTTTGGGGTTTTGCAGTTAAACAATATTTATTTAAACTACATGCATTGCACTGTATACGTATTTTATATAAGGACATTTAAGGGTAGGTACTCACTAGAACTTCAATGCACAAAACCCACTTTGAACTAGTTTAATTAATGTTATACCTACATAGAGCGTTCCAAAATCAGCGGAAGGCGCACTCTATTTTTTTTCTTACTAACTCCCACTTATTTTCGAATGCTTCAGACAAGGAGGAGTCGTGTCTACATCTGGACCTAGGTTAATGGCACGTACCTACTTTTAAATGAATTCTAACACTGTACACTAATATCGGAGGAAATCAAGGCTGATCTTAACGGCACGTACCTACTTTATATGAATTCTAACACTGTACACTAATATCGGAGGAAATCAAGGCTGATCTTAACGGCACGTACCTACTTTATATGAATTCTAACACTGTACACTAATATCGGAGGAAATCAAGGCCGATCTTGAAGGACAGCTCAATTCTCTCGATTGGTCCGGGCTTCTCTGCCGGTCGCTGAAGTTCCTCATTTTTCTGTCGCGGGTTTTTTTGCTCCTGATCATCTCGCGGACGGTCCTGTTCTTGTCGCGAGTGCTCTTGTAAGTTCACATTTTGTAAGTTCTTCTGCTCCGGATCTTGTTGTATTTGTTCCTCTGTTTGTCGCTGGTGCTCTTGGTCTCGTCCTAGTTGCCCACGGTTTGCATCGCCACGCTCATCTTGTTCGCGCCGAGCAGTCCCACCGAGATCTCCAGAAAGATAACGCCCCATAATGCTTGCGTTGCGAGTGTTTAATTCTGAATGAGCGTCCTCACTGACTCCATCACTTTAATATAGCAACGGGACGACCGCCGGGACAGAATGAATCACACAATTTTCATGCATACCTAAATGACGCAATACAAATACAAATCATTTATTTCGGACTATAAAATCCATAGTGTTAGAGGTTACATTACAAACTTAGAGCTACGGTTAGTGTTCTATAATTATGCTAAACATAAATTAAATTAAAGGCGCCTGCAATGCATGCAATGCCGCGAAAGTTGTAAATCATGTGTAATATTTTTTAATCGTAATATTCATTCATTCACAAAAATATATATACATATATTATATTATAGTCCAGGCAATGAACTGACACCTTGTATGGAAAAAAAATCAATTTTGGAAATAATTTATAATACAATACAAATACAAATCATTTATTTCGGACTATAAAATCCATAGTGTTAGAGGTTACATTACAAACTTAGGGCTAAGGTTAGTGTTCTATAATTAAGCTAAACATAAATTAAATTAAAGGCGCCTGGGCACCGGTATTACAGGCGCATGCAGTTGCACATAACGCTGCAGCAGCGGCGAGTCCCAGCGGTGGGCTATCATGCTCAGGATACTATTTGAGCTGCCACGACTGCGATTGAGGAGAGACGCACATCGTTTCCTCATGATGGTAAAGAAGCATTCCGTGTGCGCCTCCGCAAACATTGTCGACGCACTGCAGTACCGTGGCAGCCCGAACATCATCCTGAACGCGTCATTATATTGGACTCGCAACGCGCTGTAAGCCCGCTGAGTAAAGTTAGTCCACAGACCGCACGTGTAAAAGGTTTGGCAAAAAGCCTTAAACAAAGTTAGCTTGACCTCCCCACCACAGCGTGCGAATCTGCGGGCCAACATGTTACAGCGGACGCACAGCGCGCGGCGCTCGCGCTCTATGTCCTCGACGTCCGACATCGTCTCAGTCACCCAGTGGCCCAGGTACTTGAACTTGTCAACTCTCTTTAAAGGAGTACCACAAAGTGTGACCGGTTCCATTCGGTAGGTTTTCTTACCCGCTCTAAATTGCATCACTTCACTTTTAGTAGCATTGTACAATAGCCCGTGGGCCTCCGCGTATGCTTCACAAATGCGTAACAGTTTTATTAGCCCCCCCATCGAGGGGCTCAGCAGCACCATGTCGTCTGCGTAGCTTAAATTGTTTACACAAACCCCTTCTATGTGACATCCGACATGAGCACTGCTGAGCTCCTCGATCAGGCCGTTCACGTAAACGTTAAACAGTTTAGGCGAGCTCAGGCCCCCCTGTCTAACCCCGCATTCCAATACATAAGAATCAGAGAAAGCGCCAGCCCACCTCACACTATTTCTTTGATTACCATACCAGTGCCTGAATAAAGCGGTAATTTCTTGCGGAACAGATGTATTGTCACGGAGTTTTTGCCACAATAGGTCATACGTCACCATGTCAAAAGCCCTTGTCAAGTCCAAGAAACAGGCAAATATCGGCGTTTCACGAGATGTATAATGTTGTACAGTTTGCTTGAGACATAAAATTGCGCTCTCGGTAGATAGACCCGACGTGAAGCCGAATTGGGCGTCGTTAAGCTGAATATTATTCCCTACTATGTCATCAAGCAAACTGTCCAGCACCTTTGCTACAACCGTGGCCAGCGATATCGGCCTGTAATTGGACATATCCGAGGCATCCCCCGTCTTATTCTTTAAAATAGGCACCACTATAGCAAACATGAGCTCGTCGGGTAAGAAGCCATGATTGATACATAGATTAAATAATAAAGATAGTACCCTCGGGAGATGGACACCCGCATACTTGAGATGCTCGATGCTGAGGCCGTCATGTCCCGGTGACTTCCCTCTCTGCATTCCATTTATTTTTCTAGCAATTTGCTTAGCAGTAAATCTAATGGTTGGGGACCCAACCTCAACCTCAGCATCGAGCCTCCCAGCCGAAGGGAGTGGAGATTCCACTTTAAAATGCCGCTGGAAAGCATTCGCGATATCCACTGGATCAAACCTCTCGCCCACGCTCACCGGAAGACTTGTCTTAGGGTTTAACTTCGCAGTACTTTTCCAAAATTTTCCGAAGTTCTTTCTAGAATGGTTTTTAGCAATTATATCCATTTTAATAGACTGCTCGTGACTTTGGCAATATTTTAATTTGGATTTAAAAATCTTTTTGGACTCTAGCATATTGTCATAGACATAGCCGGCGGTAGGTCTGCCATAGGAAACCCACCATTGGAACCAGAACCGCGCCTCCCGGTGCGCGCCGGCAACGTGCATGTTCCAGCCCGGTATGTACTTATGCTTCCCGCGCCTAACTTCCTTATGAGATACCTCGGCAGCCTGTTTAAGAACGTTCATTGTACTAACATACAATTCCGTTATCCTCTGTTTATGTTCAATGTTATTACACATTCGATCGGCACACTCAGTAAATTCTGATGGAAAATGAACATCCTTCAACTTGCTGGTACAAAATTCAGTATATTTATCTATTTGGCTCGTATCACGCTCACCCCAAATTACTTTATTACAACTAAATTTATTGCATGGGATTACTTTTGCTTTAACTAAATTAAAGTTACATTCCAACAACAATGGATAGTGGTCCGACCAATAAACACTATATAACACCGACGCGCTAACGACAGTAGCCCTCGCCGCGCTCGTTACCACACAGTGGTCGAGCCAGCGCCTGCAGCCGTGGACGTCACTAACGTACGTGTAACTATCACTCGGTAATAGGTCTATATCCGCACAAGTTAAAGATTGCTCATTGCAAAAATTAATAAGTTCCATAAAAAACGACTCACCAGGGTGGGCGTTAAAATCCCCGAGTACGAAAACCGACTCCACATCGTTACTTTCCACAATAGAATATATTTCACCCAAACACTCGGTGAACTCACTCAGATGGTCCGCCGAGTCGGTGGGCATGTACACAGACATCACAATTACCGGTCGGTCATTAAGGACTAGCTTGATAGCCGTTAGCCGCACACTGTTGCACCGTATGACCGAGACACACGGGAACAACGCCTTCTTCCACAATAACGCGACGCCGCCGTGCGGTCTGCCTCGATGTACCTGCACTGACGAGTCGATTGCTGATTTTCCCGTAAAAGCAAATTCCTCACTTATGGTGCTCAGAAAAGAGATGTCATGCTCCATCAACCAGGTTTCCTGCAGCGCGATAATACCAGCAGTGTGACACAAGTTACGTACACATTCCACCGATCTCATTATGTTCCTACAGTTAAAACTTATTATATTTGTTTTTTCAGCCATTATGAGTTATTGTTCATAACATAAAGCTTCAACTTTTCTTAAAATTCACGAATCGGCGATATGTAATACCGTCCGGCCAGAAATCATCTTTCAAAAATATACCGATCTTGTGTTTCGGTACGAACACTTTGTAAGCGTCGTAATCTTTTTCAATTTTCATACTCATTTTATCTAGCGTAACTGTAATATTAGTTTGACTTTTTATATAACCAACTATGTCAGACACGGACACCTCCTTCGAAACATTATAGATGTATAGAGGTACTCTAATGTCAGCTGCTCGAAATTTCGTATCCGAAGATACTACTGCTTTTCCTTGGTGGCCTATAAATCTATTCTTGAGTCTTTTCTTCTGAGCCGAGATCCAATCATCATCGGGGACTGGAGATTTAAAAGTACCACCCTGCGCCATCTTCGAATATGACACCTTATGCTGCACGTCAACCGCCGCGTCAATGTGTCCCGGGCCTGTAGTAGTCTCGCGCGCAGGTACTGACTCGGGCGCGGCGTGAGTCATGCTTGTGGCGGCGGTGGACGTCGCGCGCCCCACGCCCGCGCTGCTCGCGCGCTCGCTTACAGCTGATGTGGGTACTTCATCAGTCGGCGCGGCGCAAAATGTTTGACGACCCACTTCACATGTTGCACCACTCATTTGATCACATTTTTTTGAATTTTCATATAAAGACGTATGCTCCGTAGACTTCTCGGCTTCTGTCGACATGAATTGCAGGCCCATAGGACCACTGCGGCACTCGAAAATATCAGCTACGCAGGCACCTCGCTTAAAGTTAATATTTTCATTATAATTATTAACCAGCGACGCTTTTTTAAGATTGTCGAGTTCACATTTAACCATCTCTAATTCAATCTTAGTGGCCGATTCGTTTACAATCATTCGTAGTTCGGAAAGGTCTTTTAATATTTTGGTCGCGTCCAGATGGTTAAATAACACCGGTGGTAATTTGTGTAAGTCTCTTGCGACAAAAATAGGGATTTCATCAACGCCGCAGTCCTTCATTAGGCCGATAATGTCACCCAGATCTCGATCCGACTTCCCATCGCTCTTGCGTTTCTTCAATTCACTCGACTTTGACACAGATTCAAATAACAACCGTTTCGCATTAACGATGTCGCCTTCCGAAAACGCAGTAACACAGATGCGCCTTAAACTCGGCTCGTCCAAGATATGCAATTTGTTGCTTATAAAAGCCAGTAACTCGTTTATCACTACATTACACGTTCCACATTTCACCGTATTCGACATTGTTAATAATAACAACGTACTCGCGCTCCGTACCGTTCGCATGCGCGCACGGGCTGCGACTATAATAGCTTATTTTTTATGTATAACGGATATAATTATTATCAATTAAATAGTTACCCAGCGACAAAATCCAGCAAAATTTCAGACATCGAAAAAATGATAAGTTAACTGGCTTCTAAAAAGTCAGTAAAAATATTAATAAATGTTTTTGTCTTTATTTTGGTTCATTTACATTTGCTTTATAATATTCAAGATAAATAGTACAAAAAAAGATAATGCATGCTTCATTTAAATCTACATAATTACTTCCGGGTGGAAAGTTTGTCGGATTCTTGACGAAATCATCTTAGAATAACATTTTCAAATGAAATCAACAAAAAAAACGCTATTATAAATGAATGTTTTTCAAAACCGTATTTTGCCTGCAGTAATTATTATTAGCATGCATGACGCAATGCATGCTATGGCGCGAAAGTTGCAAATGTTGTGTCATGTTTTGTTGTGTCTCATTAATTGTAGTACTAGCTAAGACTAGATATATGAGTTATTGTATTACCTACCTAAACATATGGATTTCAAGTCTTACCTAAATAAAAAAATATATTATTATTAGCATGCATGGCGCAATACTTGCAATGCCGCGAAAGTTGTAAATGTTGCGTCATGTTTTGGTGTGTCTCATTAATTGTAGTACTAGCGAATACTAGATATATAAGTTATTGTATTACCTACCTAACCATATGGATTTCAAGTCTTACCTAAATAAATAAATATATAATTATTAGCAATGCACGCAATGCCGCGAAAGTTGTAAATGTTGTTGCCTCATCGTAGTATTAACACTAGATATATAAGCTATTGTACCTATTACTTACCTAACCTTATGGATTTAGGATGGAGGATGGATTAGGAATGAAATAAATAGTATTATTTCCTTTATTATCTTTAACTTAGTTAGGTTTTTACAATAATAATATAAAAAGTTAAATATAAAACTTACATACAAAAGATAAAATCATTATAAAAATCTAACTTAGGGTGCCGCCGGCAGCTAGGCGAGGCCCTTGATTTTGGATTTAAAAAAACGTAGCCTAAATTGCTTTTAATTTTTTATCATTTTTCGCTTGGCAATCGCAGCCACAAGAAATGTAAGTGTGCGCGAAATTGACAACTGGGGTTATACCACAAGCAAAAATTGGATGACGATGCGATGGGTCATAGGTAGACTGCAGACGTTTTTAAAATATTTCTTGGTATGGTGCAACTCATTCGGGGAAACATATAACGGTTAAAAAGGGGGAAAACCACAAAAAAGTCGCCTGTTCTAACATTTGTGGCCGTTCGCAATGATATCATTGAAAATGTATGCATGAGCAGTATGCGGACCGGTTTTAAAGGCTGGACGCCGCGATGACACGAATTAATAATGAAACAAAAGAAGGTCGCTTTGAAGGCCTAGGCTTTCCAGTTTTGTATGAAATTCCATTACGGCTCTCGCGTATCGCCACACGTGAAATTGTAGAAACAGAACTAAAAGAAAAAGAACAGTATTCGCTCTACGATCTCTCAAATGCACTAGTGAAAACAGTTTGTAATAACACATTAATCAAAGTAGTAAGGAGTGATCAGAGTCGCATGTTCGGGTTTCGCCATTGATTGCAATTAAGAAAGAAAGAAGACATCTATTCACTACACAAAAGACACACAGAGACAAAGGGAGTAGACATACGATACAATTGACTCATATTGTGTGTGTCTTCGCGGCAGTGAATCGGTCGCTGTCTCAGCATTATGCCGAGGTGTCAGACGGACACCTACAGCGCTGATTTTGCAATTGACGTCAACTGCATTTCAAAATGCCAATGTAGCGTATACATATGTTGTGATTTCTATTGAATATAGCAGCTCTAAAATAGCGGTACCTACATAATGAAAATGCTCTGTATGCAGCTACTTGCGGGACATGGTGCATGGCATGGTGCAAACTTTGTTTTATTGAATGCTACGGAAGTAAGAGTGGCTTTGAAGAAAATACTAATACTCCACCATAAGATCTTTTTCGTTTGAATTCAATGGTAACAGAAATTCGCTTAGTATCGCGTACGCAAAATTATCTGTTGGTCGTCCATCAGGCATTGTGACGGATTATAGTATAAATCGGACTTGTTGAGTTTATTGGTAGATTTCCAAAACCTTTCAAAATTCTTATAAAACGGGTGTTGACCGATGATACATTTTAATCTGTTAATTCTTTTTAAAACATTTTCAACCAAGTCGCCTAGAATCACACTCCTCATAAATACTTCCCGCCGCAGGCTTGCCTTGCAAGTCTTGCAACACCCTGGTCTGACAGTGAAGCCTATAGCTCACCTGTGAGCACCCCGGACATGTTCCAGTCCGTAATATGCCCCGTCTTACGACCTTAGTATTGTAACTACTCTTTGATGCTTCAATCAATGTGTCAATGTGTGATGTGTATAATGCATAGGTATAGGTACTTATAACATTTTATTCTCATATCAAATTATTCTCGGGTGGTGACCGCGTACCGAAAGACGCAGCGATGGGTAGACTCCCGACAAGGTGGGTTGATGACCTGGTAAAGTTCGTGGGAGTTCGCTGGATGTGGGTGGCGCCTGACTGGTCATTCTATCACTCTTTGGGGGCGGCCTATGTCCAGCAGTGGACGTCTTTCGGCTGATATGATGATGACCAAATTATTATACCGCACAGGTGAAACTGACCTGACCTGACTGTTCTTCGAAAGTAAGTAAACAACCCGGTGCACGCTAAAACCCCCCACTTCCATTGGCTGCCACAGGCTGTTATTCTGGACGCGTTCATTCGCCTCACCTCACCCGTAACGAAACTAGACCTCTGATTACGCTTAGTTACTATGAATCGCGGCTTCAAGATATACTCGTATTTGTGGGTGAACGGTGAGCAGAATAACGGGGCAGCACCGGGGCGCCGCGGTGAATGGTGCTACTCTACGAGGAGTATAGGGCGCCAATACAAAAGGGCGCCAAAGGCATGACTCACCGGGCACCTAGATGGTTTAGGCCGGCCCTGCCCACTTTCATGTCTTCGGGCTCTCACTCTGTAGCAATTTGTCCCAAAAAATATTTAGCATGAACAAATAAAACATGATACATTTCACTTAATGGTTAATTTATTTATGATGACCAATTTTTCTAATGCATCGGACCTACGCTTTGCGCCGGAGAAGTAAGTTAAATAATTTCAGCAGTAATCAAATACTGATACTATATAGTAGTGTTTGAAAGTATCTATCTATACATATAATAAAGCTGAAGAGGGTCGAAAGTCTGTACATAGTGTCTTTTATCCCGTACAAAACTAATTATACAGAGAGTCCAGAATGCTTGTGCTAGATTTTGTTTCCCAATTCCACGCCGTGCTCATGTCACACCATATTTAACTAATTTTAGGCTACTTAAATTGGATGTCCGAAGAACATTCACCTTGCTACTCTGTTATTTGGGATCATTAATATTAATAGCAAACAGCCTTCCTATCTCTATGACAAATTATCATTTTCCCGCATGCACATTCGACAGGCCCCCCGCCTCATGTGTCCACGATGTAGGTCGGCTAGTTTCCGGGGCAGCTTCCGGTACGCGGCTACGCGTTGCTGGAACAATATCCCACCCCCCATCAGAAAATCTGACTCGCTATTAACGTTTAAACGGAAATAAAAACATCACCTATTATTATTATAAAAGAGGATTGGCAGCCTCGAAGGCCTTTGCCAGAGTCAGTAAGTGTATAAATTAACTACGAATAACGAATTAAACCATTATAAAATCAAATAGACGCGACTATCGCCAAGATGGCCTACAATAGAATTTTCAACATCACCTACTAGAAGATATCAGTCTGATATCAGTCTGATATCAGTCTGATATCTTTTTCAGCTAGCTTTCAGCGTGAAAAAGATATCAGTCTGATATCTTTTTCACGCTGAAAGCTATATGAGCTATGAAGTCTTGGCATCACTTTACATGTAATGTTTTTGGTGGGATTTCATTCCTTTTTGTAAGGTAATTTCTAAAGAAGTGAATGGGAAAACCCATAAAAACTTCCATCCCCTAATTTAAAGAGTGGGGGGTGATTTACTAAAAATCCTGAAATACATATTTATTATTTATAACAAGGAGTCCCTATATAATTTTTCAGACCCCTAGCATCAAAATTTGCGGAAGTCTCATACAAAGTTCCATCCCCTACTTTAAGGGGTTGGGGGGTAGACGTTCCAATTTTTTGAATTATTTTGTTAATCGTGTACTAATACTAGCTTTTACATACCAAATTTCAGCATTCTAGGACTTCAGGAAGTACCCTAAAGGTTTCGATGATCAACATCAGTGAGTGAGTGACGAAATCGGCGTTTTTTAGATATCAATAAAATCTTAAGTATAATAGTTATGTTACTGAAACTTTATATGTTTAATAAGTCTACTATTGACATCACATCCCGAGAATTTTGTTTATCTGGTATAATCCAAACCCAAGTTACGAGGGTTCAAAAAAACGACAAACCGCTTCGAGAAAAGGTAGGTAGTGCCCTTGAGTTGCGCTTCGCTTGGCTCGACTTGGCGGGGGCACTACCGTGCCTCCAGATTTTACTTGGAAGAAATGAGAGCATTCAGAAGCGTGGACAGTAGTTAAAAAGAAGGGTTTGTACGGTCGAGGAAAATGAAGGTTTGGCACATTTCAACTCTATTGGAATGACATTAAGGTTCAAAAGTGCTAAACATTCAATTTCCTCGACTGTACTTCGATTCAATCAGGAACTAAATTGACATCATTAATATCGTATTTCCATTATGTTTTCTTTGTAGGGCACATCGAAACCTGCGGTGTGGCAAGAGATACAAAAAAAATCTTAGGATCAAAATAACCATCCGGGAAAGGAAAAAGTTTAATTATTTTACGTATTCGAAATAGCTATTGTACCTAATTAGGTACCAGCAATTGTTGGCTGGGTGAGATGGACAGTGAACAAAGCTGAAAAATGAGCTAGCTCAGAGGTCAGAGAGTACTTACTCGTCCTGGGGGGCTAGCACAACTGACACCGCGCCGCGACGCGAGTCGAGAAAGATCTACCCTCCTCTTTCTAATTTGACGCTCAGTCGCGCGCGAAGCGACTTGTCAGCAAGTTGTGCTAGACGTACTGATGTTGCGCCTTGTCGTTCGTGAGTTGCGCATGAGAATTGGATGTCACAGTTACCAACGATATCCAAGCACAAGGTAACTGGCGGTCTCAAAATACGTTTGCCCAATATCATTGCCGTGAGATTCAACCGGTATCCTCAGATCATAATGATCATCAGCCTGTGTTAGTCCACTGGTGGACATAGATCTCTTCCGTGGCACGCCACAGAGCTCGGTGTGTATACCTTATCTCCTCCAATCCCTACCCGCTGCCTTCCGAATGTCAGAAGATGATCGCCCAAAAATTAGGGGTATTCATTGCCTAATTTACCTACGTAACTTTTAAGTAGCTTATAGGTACCGACATAGGTGCCATATGGTTCATTAATTACACAAATAACAAGTCCTTCTGCTTAAAAATGTATTTCCCTACTTATTAAATAATTAAAAACAATACAGTTTTCATCTCATACTGCTTCTAATTGTATTCTTAGAATTATATTTCGACGACGCACGGCCCTACCCGACTAGAAAAATAATCAAACAACATTGTTCTGTATATGCTTTTAATTATGAAACTGTGCCTACCTTAATAAATAAATTACACTCGTAAAATATTTTGCATTAATATGAATACGTCAATGCTGTTCGCTTTAAAAATATACGATTTTTACTATGATAAACATTTTTACGGTTTACGGTCCCACTCGCAAAATGGGCAACCTATCGCAATCACTAAAATTTATTGACCGAATATCGTTTGTCCGAAAACTTTTCGTATTTTTATGAGTTCTCCGAATATACAATTCATTACTTTTTTCATTTACCATTTGATATTATCCAAATGTTTCAGTTGTCCGAAAAACTTTTACCGCTACAGTCATGTTCACAGCCAATTTTCCGCATTTCATACGTTTAGCCAAATGTTCATTTTGAGTAAAATTCAAAGTAGTTTTACAGAGACTAAGGCAGGCCCAGTAGGTACGACGACGAGCGAAGCGAGGAGGAGTGTTAGGTGAACTGCGACCCTACAGCGCGCGAGCCGAGCGAGCGTAGCGAGAGATGTACTATATGAGTAAGGGTCAGGACGGAAGAAATAACTTGATAAACAAATGTTGTAATTATTAAGTATCGATTTATTTAAAGAATACATAAGTAATAATAGAATAGTATACACTTGTTTGTATACATTATTTACCATAAACACAGCTTTGGGAGGATAACCTTAGTTTAAGTTCAAACTTTTTGCTAATGTTTTTAAATATTGAAAATGCTATTTTCTATTTTCATAAACAAATATATGAATAAGTAACATATGTGTGCTCCGTATAACAAAAATATGTCAAATAAGCCGACTTGATAAAATACGAACAGATTATCAACCGAATCGTTACGTCGGTATAACGATATCGCGGGTATACCAATAATTGGGAATCGATGATGTGTCAAACAATTACAAAAGCTAAACCATAAAATGACCAGCCATAAACGTCGCGAACTAAAGTGTCGGACAAACGAAAAAAAAGGCAAATGAAGTTTGTCGCATAGTAAATGCCGAAATGAAAATAGGACAAAAAAGTTTAGTGATTCAGATAGGTAACCCGCAAAATGTCCCTCTATCAAAATTACGTCCCATTCGCAAAGACTCCTTTGCAAACGGTACCTCGTGCAAAGTACCCCATTCGCATTACGTCCCTTTCTCAATATGTCCCTTCCGAAAAAGCCCCTTTCGCTGAACGTCCCGCCTGCATAATGACCGTTTAGCAAAACGTCCCATATGCAAAATGTCACTTACGCAAAATGTCCCATCTGCCAAACGCTTGTTATTGTTATTGTTAAAAAAGGGGCCCTCCTCTCATGGATGGAAGAGAAAGATGAGCAAAGTCATTGGGCTTCATATGATTAACGACTTTGACTTGGGTAAGCGGGCGAACTTACGAGTCTAGTTTATACATAAAAACGTTTTGTTAGTTATCTCTGCTGGCCTCTTCAATTGAGATTAAAAAGGATACTTATAATACTTTGACGATATAACAACAAAACAATTAACGACCGCTTGCCATGGCTCGGTCGGGCATGATTTGCAAATGACGTTGGCCCGTCGCTTTCTACAGATGAAAGAACTTTTTACAGATGGGTTCAATGACAAATATATAGATATCATTAGAGATGCGCAAAACGTGTCACTGAAGTGAAAGGAGCGATTCATATCTTCATGTCGTAAAGATATGTATCACTCTTTTCGTTCATTTCGTTCAATTCGCTCAGTTCATCTATAGACTCCTAACAGCTCTCGCTCAGTTGATCTGTGGACTCCTAACAGCTCTAAATCGCGATAACCGAAAAGAATAATGAATGAATGAATAACGGCTGATACTTGCACAGATTTTCCTTCATACTTGGTCAGGCAGCCTATAATGTAGTAATATATTACTAACTCATTTTTTTGGAGAAGAACATGTGAAATTAATGGATCAACCAAATCACTCCCACACATTAGTATAAATGAGTGACTCACACATTGACATGTTTTTCTATCAGTAACGTAAGCGCACACGCGTGTTTGAGATTTGAGATAGGTTTATGGCTTCGACTCGTAAGTGCGAAGAGCGCAACCCACTCGTACATCAGTTCTGCTCGGTCGAGTTGAGAGCGGTAGAGCGGGGGAAGGACGCATACGAACTGACATATTGAGTTAGTGAGTTGTTTCATCCTTCAGTGAACGAGTGAGCGAGTGACATAAACGAAAAATTGCAGTTCATTTGAATCTCTCACTCCTGAGTTACACACCTCTAGATATCATGTTCTCAAAAAATATGTAAGTGGACCGGCTATTTGGCGATGTTCCAATTACAGAAAGTTCAAAAGCACCTGAGGGGTCAATCACTGTTGGAATGATGCAGTTTACGCAGTGTGATATTTTACATAATTTAATCATGGGTTTTAATCATTATGTTTTGTATATTTTAGGGTGAACATAATATATATATTAACTAAAGAACCTCATACTTGTAAACCCGGATGTTCACAATAATGTTAAATTGATGGAAATATCGAAATGAAAATGAAAATGAATGTAATGAAATGAAAATTAAAATGAAATGAAATGAAAATGAAATGAAATGAAAATGAAATTAAATGAACATTATTTATTCGTAACAAACAAATATAAATATCACATACACACATATATTATTAATTAGGTACAATAGGTATAAACTATATCGAAACTTAAACAGACGATACAGGATACCGACCGGCCCATTCCACAGTTATATGACGACAAATTAATACAGCTTCAGAATAGCGGATATGATTTAGTAACAAATTTACCAACATTTGAAAATGTCAAAAGTGCAAGAGTTTTGAAAACTATATTCACTAACGTCATGGAGGTACTTGTTCCGATCAAGTAATTATCATTCATTTTGGCCGATTATTATAGCAATGAAACGAGAATTATCTTGTTTTGTAAGAAGGATTCGAGAGAACAAATTGAAAAAACCACTGAACTTTTCATGAAAGGAACGTTTCAGAGTTGCCCGTCTCCTTTCAAACAGCTATGGGTCCAACCACTCCTGGAGGAGATCAGGTGGTGGAGACTTGACTCCCGCCGCGTCCTCCTTCAGAAGTGGAAAGAAACGCCAGAGGTGCCAAGTGCTGGTCACTGGACCGTCGGAGCAATCCGGTCCGCCCTGGAAAGACGTTTAGTGGGTAAACCATAGGCCTCATTACGGCTAATGAGGCCTATGGTCGCGGCTACGTCGGCACATGGGAGTCCCACAAAAAAGGTTAGGTTAGGCTCGGAAACTTCGAATATAAAACACATGGATGCAGTGCATCTTTTAGTTCTAAAAAGATTTGTTGCACAAATGCCGAAAAGCATTTTTGAACGCAGACCGATTACTAGACGACATTAACCAGATACTTGATTGTTTAGCTAACGACTTCTTGATATATGACAACGCTGAGCATGAAAATGGGAAGACAATGTTTGTATTTTGTGACAAAAGAGCAAGAAAAGCAATGAGAATACTAAAGGAAGCCCAATACTTAGATGACGAGACGTTTAAAACGGCTCCCAGAAATTTCTATCAAGTGTACAATATACATTTACATAAATTGAACCAGCTCTTCCAAGATTGTACCAATCGTCTATGCGGATAAAAGCGCAGAGAGTTACACACTTACACCAAACATTTTGAATTATTAGAAGACAAACTACGTATAGCAATCAAGTACTACAAGTGTGACTACATAATTACAAGAGTTTTCCCAGAAGTCGATGTAGCGGTTGTTACAGACATTTTAATGCCGCTGTTTGGAAAAAATCAGCGGCGTTAAATGTCACTTTGACGGGACAAGGGAGGAAGTTTACAAGATGGTGTGCTGCTCTTCCTCAGTCCCTGCAGAATATATTGCCGAAGCATGGACATCTATACGACAAAGTACCCCAGACACAGCTGAAATAAGAACTTTTCAGAAATATTTTCAAAGATATTGGTATCCTAGATACAGCCTGTCGGTTTTGTCTTGTTACGCACAAATTCACTGGTCTACAAATCCAGTGGAAGGCTGGAATAGCAGATTTAATAAAAAAACTGTCAAAACATCCAGGTTTATTTTGAGTTATACAGATTTTTGTTAATAAAGCTAAGCGTTCGGATAAAAAGATACTTGGCTTTTTTGCAGAGCTGGGTCCATTTCGTGGCAAAGCAAAATGTGCCTTTTATTTTATTTCTTTTATTATCTGTGTTGTGTTTGTCACGAATAAATGTTTTGATTTGATTTGATTTTAAAAGGCTTGGCCTGCATCCTAAAAATAAAACCGAAGAAATCGGAACAAATATTTCAACAAAGAGTATAAAAAATGGCTAAACACTACTAAGAGGCGAAATAACTGTAAGGCAGTTCATAATTACGTTAACTTTTATGCATCAAAGTCAAGCCTGATAAAGTCATAAACATGTTCATGCGGGAACATTTTGGTTACAAATGATTTTTATTTAAATTTGAGGAGCATTAGCATAACTAAAAACCATCATTTAGTTATGCTAAGAATATTTCTTACGTTAAGTTGAATTGGAATTCATATCCATCCATGTACAGTAACGGTACCTTCTGCGAAAGGGACGTATTGCGAACGGGACATTTCGTGAACGGGACCTTATGCAAAAGGGACGTAATTTATGGGAAGGTACATTTTCAGAATGGGATATTTTGCAGAAGGGCCGTTTTGGGAACGGAACATTTGTAAAAGGAACCAAGGGACATTCTGCGTGTGGGACCGTATGCGCCTAAACCATTTTTACCCAAACCCATTTAAGACGCCATTTGCTCGTCTTCATATGGCTGGAATTTGAGGGAGACATACAAACAAGCTATATCCAGCCCACCCTTCACCAGGTAAGACTGCGAACCAAACACGCCGTATAGCCCTACTGGAGAGAAGTCTTCCTTGTTCACGGCAAAGTTCTCCAAATGGTAGTCTCCCTGTAAATTAAATTAACAAGTAAATTATTTACTGTAGAGGTTGTAGCATAACTTTCTTCATTTCAAGCTACCTGGAAGGCGAAGGCACTTCATGTGATTGCGTACTTGATTGTCTTTTGTCCGTAACGTAAGAAAGTCAGAGTTGGGACATGTCTTCCTTGGATGAGTAACGGTCGCTATAACAACTTTTGATATATTATTGATCGATATAACGGTTCAGTGGGTATAATGAAGTAATGGTATAATCTGGAATACGTACTACCATTACAATAATGTTTATTTGGCAAAAATAATGGTTATATTGGGTTAGAACTGTGACTTCAACAGACACGACGAGCGAAGCGAGGAGGAATTTTAGGTGGCGCCAGAACCCATTTTTTTATAATTCTATACTTACTTTTTAATATTTTTATATCTAGAACACATTCTATCACTAATACTTATAGCATATATTAATTATATTAGGTAAACGTTATATCTAATATCTTTTATACTTATTGAACATTATACCTACACCATGAAATTATCTATTTTGTTGTTATATCAATAGTTACTGCCTCCCTGATGCGGCGCGTGCGCATGAGTCCCAACAGTTTCCTGAAGTTAGTGGTGGAGACCCCGGCCAGTGCAATGTGGAAACACTGGGACACTATCCACATGGAGTCCAGAGGGAGTGTTTGCCATTTATTATAATTTATGAATAATTTTCTAACATAGTTATTACTTACTAACATATTTTATGGACCTGGTCTGAAATAAATGAATTGAATTGAATTAAATTTAATTAAGTGAATATATCCTTTGAAATTATATAAAATATTGTTATATCCAGTGAAAATATATCTAGTTGTAATACCGATCATTACACAGCCGTCCTCCTTAATGTAATGATCTACCAAGGTGTGACCATCACGGCTATCACAGGACGGCCCGCGAGATGTGTCGCGGCGAGGTAGACTATCCGTCTCTTTCTAATTTGACTTACTGCCGGGATCGGGAAGTCTGGGGGCTCTACCCCAGCGGCCGATAGCGCCCTCTCTACGTAGTCTCTAGCGAATACTTTTATGACCATAGGCGCGCAATCAAACGACGTATCGAAAAAGTATTTGCATCCTTCGTCCATCATCCGGCATGTGTTTACACGAATCTAGAGAATAGACAAAAATAGGCAATCATTTGAATTTTGAAGTGTCGAATGTTCTTCTTGTTTACTTTATTTTTGATTTCTGTACATTATGTCACTCTAAAATAAATTGTGGTTCAGTGAGTTGGTTTTTTGGTCTCCAAAGTGCTAAATTTCTAAGTATATAAGTAAGTAATTTATAAGTAGTAGTTCTAAAGACAAGACTGTGGTGCTTTAATTTTTTTGTGCTTCTCAATAATTAATTTGAATTTTATGTCTATTGTTACTTTTTATTTTATTAATTGTATTTTTAATAACTACTGGAATTTCAATTAATTTTTATTTTAAATAATTCATAATGTTAAATTGATGGAAATATCGAAATGAAAATGAAAATGAATGTAATGAAATGAAAATTAAAATGAAATGAAATGAAAATGAAATGAAATGAAAATGAAATTAAATGAACATTATTTATTCGTAACAAACAAATATAAATATCACATACACACATATATTATTAATTAGGTACAATAGGTATAAACTATATCGCAACTTAAACAGACGATACAGGATACCGACCGGCCCATTCCACAGTTATATGACGACAAATTAATACAGCTTCAGAATAGCGGATATGATTTAGTAACAAATTTACCAACATTTGAAAATGTCAAAAGTGCAAGAGTTTTGAAAACTATATTCACTAACGTCATGGAGGTACTTGTTCCGATCGAGTAATTATCATTCATTTTGGCCGATTATTATAGCAATGAAACGAGAATTATCTTGTTTTGTAAGAAGGATTCGAGAGAACAAATTGAAAAAACCACTGAACTTTTCATGAAAGGAACGTTTCAGAGTTGCCCGTCTCCTTTCAAACAGCTATGGGTCCAACCACTCCTGGAGGAGATCAGGTGGTGGAGACTTGACTCCCGCCGCGTCCTCCTTCAGAAGTGGAAAGAAACGCCAGAGGTGCCAAGTGCTGGTCACTGGACCGTCGGAGCAATCCGTTCCGCCCTGGAAAGACGTTTAGTGGGTAAACCATAGGCCTCATTACGGCTAATGAGGCCTATGGTCGCGGCTACGTCGGCACATGGGAGTCCCACAAAAAAGGTTAGGTTAGGCTCGGAAACTTCGAATATAAAACACATGGATGCAGTGCATCTTTTAGTTCTAAAAAGATTTGTTGCACAAATGCCGAAAAGCATTTTTGAACGCAGACCGATTACTAGACGACATTAACCAGATACTTGATTGTTTAGCTAACGACTTCTTGATATATGACAACGCTGAGCATGAAAATGGGAAGACAATGTTTGTATTTTGTGACAAAAGAGCAAGAAAAGCAATGAGAATACTAAAGGAAGCCCAATACTTAGATGACGAGACGTTTAAAACGGCTCCCAGAAATTTCTATCAAGTGTACAATATACATTTACATAAATTGAACCAGCTCTTCCAAGATTGTACCAATCGTCTATGCGGATAAAAGCGCAGAGAGTTACACACTTACACCAAACATTTTGAATTATTAGAAGACAAACTACGTATAGCAATCAAGTACTACAAGTGTGACTACATAATTACAAGAGTTTTCCCAGAAGTCGATGTAGCGGTTGTTACAGACATTTTAATGCCGCTGTTTGGAAAAAATCAGCGGCGTTAAATGTCACTTTGACGGGACAAGGGAGGAAGTTTACAAGATGGTGTGCTGCTCTTCCTCAGTCCCTGCAGAATATATTGCCGAAGCATGGACATCTATACGACAAAGTACCCCAGACACAGCTGAAATAAGAACTTTTCAGAAATATTTTCAAAGATATTGGTATCCTAGATACAGCCTGTCGGTTTTGTCTTGTTACGCACAAATTCACTGGTCTACAAATCCAGTGGAAGGCTGGAATAGCAGATTTAATAAAAAAACTGTCAAAACATCCAGGTTTATTTTGAGTTATACAGATTTTTGTTAATAAAGCTAAGCGTTCGGATAAAAAGATACTTGGCTTTTTTGCAGAGCTGGGTCCATTTCGTGGCAAAGCAAAATGTGCCTTTTATTTTATTTCTTTTATTATCTGTGTTGTGTTTGTCACGAATAAATGTTTTGATTTGATTTGATTTTAAAAGGCTTGGCCTGCATCCTAAAAATAAAACCGAAGAAATCGGAACAAATATTTCAACAAAGAGTATAAAAAATGGCTAAACACTACTAAGAGGCGAAATAACTGTAAGGCAGTTCATAATTACGTTAACTTTTATGCATCAAAGTCAAGCCTGATAAAGTCATAAACATGTTCATGCGGGAACATTTTGGTTACAAATGAGTTTTATTTAAATTTGAGGAGCATTAGCATAACTAAAAACCATCATTTAGTTATGCTAAGAATATTTCTTACGTTAAGTTGAATTGGAATTCATATCCATCCATGTACAGTAACGGTACCTTCTGCGAAAGGGACGTATTGCGAACGGGACATTTCGTGAACGGGACCTTATGCAAAAGGGACGTAATTTATGGGAAGGTACATTTTCAGAATGGGATATTTTGCAGAAGGGCCGTTTTGGGAACGGAACATTTGTAAAAGGAACCAAGGGACATTCTGCGTGTGGGACCGTATGCGCCTAAACCATTTTTACCCAAACCCATTTAAGACGCCATTTGCTCGTCTTCATATGGCTGGAATTTGAGGGAGACATACAAACAAGCTATATCCAGCCCACCCTTCACCAGGTAAGACTGCGAACCAAACACGCCGTATAGCCCTACTGGAGAGAAGTCTTCCTTGTTCACGGCAAAGTTCTCCAAATGGTAGTCTCCCTGTAAATTAAATTAACAAGTAAATTATTTACTGTAGAGGTTGTAGCATAACTTTCTTCATTTCAAGCTACCTGGAAGGCGAAGGCACTTCATGTGATTGCGTACTTGATTGTCTTTTGTCCGTAACGTAAGAAAGTCAGAGTTGGGACATGTCTTCCTTGGATGAGTAACGGTCGCTATAACAACTTTTGATATATTATTGATCGATATAACGGTTCAGTGGGTATAATGAAGTAATGGTATAATCTGGAATACGTACTACCATTACAATAATGTTTATTTGGCAAAAAAAATGGTTATATTGGGTTAGAACTGTGACTTCAACAGACACGACGAGCGAAGCGAGGAGGAATTTTAGGTGGCGCCAGAACCCATTTTTTTATAATTCTATACTTACTTTTTAATATTTTTATATCTAGAACACATTCTATCACTAATACTTATAGCATATATTAATTATATTAGGTAAACGTTATATCTAATATCTTTTATACTTATTGAACATTATACCTACACCATGAAATTATCTATTTTGTTGTTATATCAATAGTTACTGCCTCCCTGATGCGGCGCGTGCGCATGAGTCCCAACAGTTTCCTGAAGTTAGTGGTGGAGACCCCGGCCAGTGCAATGTGGAAACACTGGGACACTATCCACATGGAGTCCAGAGGGAGTGTTTGCCATTTATTATAATTTATGAATAATTTTCTAACATAGTTATTACTTACTAACATATTTTATGGACCTGGTCTGAAATAAATGAATTGAATTGAAATAAATTTAATTAAGTGAATATATCCTTTGAAATTATATAAAATATTGTTATATCCAGTGAAAATATATCTAGTTGTAATACCGATCATTACACAGCCACTAACATATTTTATGGACCTGGCCTGAAATAAATGAATTGAATTAAATTTAATTAAGTGATTATACCCTATGAAATTATATAAAATGTTGTTATATCCAGTGAAAATATATCTAGTTGTAATACCGATCATTACACAGCCGTCCTCCTTAATGTAATGATCTACCAAGGTGTGACCATCACGGCTATCACAGGACGGCCCGCGAGATGTGTCGCGGCGAGGTAGACTATCCGTCTCTTTCTAATTTGACTTACTGCCGGGATCGGGAAGTCTGGGGGCTCTACCCCAGCTGCCGATAGCGCCCTCTCTACGTAGTCTCTAGCGAATACTTTTATGACCATAGGCGCGCAATCAAACGACGTATCGAAAAAGTATTTGCATCCTTCGTCCATCATCCGGCATGTGTTTACACGAATCTAGAGAATAGACAAAAATAGGCAATCATTTGAATTTTGAAGTGTCGAATGTTCTTCTTGTTTACTTTATTTTTGATTTCTGTACATTATGTCACTCTAAAATAAATTGTGGTTCAGTGAGTTGGTTTTTTGGTCTCCAAAGTGCTAAATTTCTAAGTATATAAGTAAGTAATTTATAAGTAGTAGTTCTAAAGACAAGACTGTGGTGCTTTAATTTTTTTGTGCTTCTCAATAATTAATTTGAATTTTATGTCTATTGTTACTTTTTATTTTATTAATTGTATTTTTAATAACTACTGGAATTTCAATTAATTTTTATTTTAAATAATTCATAATGTATTTATTTTAATTTATTAACTTTTTATTTAATTTTAACTATGACATGTAAATTGGCTTTATGAATAAATTGGATATGAATATGAATATTCTTAAGATCTGGCGACCGTGACAGGAAAATTAATAAAAAATAATAAATAATGAAGGGTAAGGAGAGGGACTCCAATTTAAAGGTAGGCGATGTCGTTTTAGTAGAAACGAATGACAAGCGTAAAAAGTGGCCTTTAGGAGTTATCTTAGAAGTGTATACTGGAAAAGACAGAAATGCCAGAGTAGCGAGAACACGCACAGCCGACGCGAGTACACCCGAGCTTATCAACGTTTGTATCCACTGGAACTACAACCTGGCGAAGTTCTATAAAGAGACCATGAGTTGGGGTCTTCGCCCAAAGGTAGGAGGATGTTGGAAACACTATGGTGCAACTCTATGGTGAACTGATGTGCATTTCAATTTTGAAATGTCGAATGTTCTTCTTGTTTACATTATTTTTGATTTCTGTGCATTATGTCACTCTACAATAAATGTGGTTGAGTGAGTTGGTTTTTTGGTCTCCAAAGTGCTAAATTTCCAAGTATTCTTAACAAGCGCTACTGTTCAATACCAATTAATTTAGAAAGGCAAATCGTTCCTGACGATTTCTGAATGTAAACTGAGACGGGGAACCAGAGCTTTCAAGGTAGATTTTGCTGCACCCGTCCCTATGGCGTTATAATAGGGAACTCGTAGAGAAAAATTGCTGGATTGATGAACAGCTTCGATAGCTCAGTTGGCTAAAGCTCGGTCTGCCGAGAGGTCAGGAAACACAAGCACACTGACGAGGTGTTCTTTTATATACTACGCCGGTGACAAACAAGCATACGGTCTGCCTGATTTTAAGCACACACCGTAGCCTATGGACTCTATGAATCACAAGCGCGTGGCATTCCTTTATTGATTTGTGAATTTGTTGTGTTGATAGCTAGAAATATTAATTTCCTATTTACCAGGACATTAGAAAACATAAGGATTACTGACGCCGTAAGAGTCATCGAGCGCGGCCAGCGTGGTTGCGTCGACGTCGAACGCGTCGAGCGTGCGGTTACTCTCGCTCCTGCTCACGCGCAGCCGCCACGGCATCTGCGCGTCCTCCTCGCACTGTTGCACGTCCAGGATCGACCAGTTGCCCCTGCCCTGTAACGAGGCGCATTTTTATATGATTAGGCATTGTTTGTGGAAGATTGGCGATTATTTAACGCTCTTACTCGAATAGACTTAAGTCCCCAGTACGGACAGCACGGTCGGCTCAAGGCAACTCTCTATACTAACGTAGTAAGGTTCTAAGGTTCTCATTATTAAACGGCATACTGGAATAACACGAATCATTTATACACAACTAGCTTCTGCCCGCGACTGCGTCCGCGTGGAACTCGTTTATATCGCACTCGTTTACCCCTTTAGGTGATGTCCGGAATAGAAACTATCCTATGTCCTTCCCCGGAACTCATTTCTAAAAATTTAATCCAAATCGGTTCAGCGGTTTCAACGTGAACAGACAGACAGACAAACTGTCGCATTTATAATATAAGTATGGATGGGATCGGTATCTAGTTCGAAAACTAGTTTTTATTGAATCAAGGAATTCTGCCCGTACCACCACTACAACCAACGCCACGGCAGCGGCGCCACACTAAACTTATCAACAGTGCAGCGCCAACTAAACTTATCTCAAAAACACAGACTCATATTTCAAGTGGAGCCAATATCTGCACTCTCAACTCCGACACATCACAGTCGGATGCAAAGATAAGATTGACCCAGTGTCGCGGATCATCGCGAACCTATAGCAAGTTCGTGTGACCTTTATATTACATAGCTGGCAACATTTTTACTTGTAAAATAAATGAGCAAACGATAGATTTTGGCGGTATATTTAATATGTGTGTCCTGTGTGTTTGTGAATAAATATATCTTTCTTTCTTTCTTTCTTTCTTTCTTTGTATATGATTGTGGAATGAAAATACACGATGGAGTGCAGGCGTGCAATAAGTTTGTGAAAGTGGGTGGTGCATGCAGAGCTCGATGCCTGGATTTTGAGAAGCTGATTAATTTGAAGTATTAGTGTAAGCTACGCACTCACTAAACGCAATTGACCCGATCATGTATGCGGTAAGCTAGTAGACGGGGATCCAAAATGCTACATATAACTTAATACTACTTGTAGGGTTAAAGCATATATAATCTAGTTAAGCCCGCTCCACATTCCCGACAAAACTACACGAGATTTGCCGAATACGAGAGTGTGGAGTGAGTATTCGTGTATGTTCGTATTGTTTTGCGTATATTCGTGTAGTCTCCGTTTCGTGTCGGTTGTAACTGCAAGCTTACAGTACTTGTTGATTATATTTATAAAAATAGGTACCTAGTTCAGACTAATTCTATAAAAAACGTTTCTCAAGCCCAGCTTTCCTTGAAATCGATCTTATGTCAACACTGGGGTAATAAACCACCAATTTATTGGTTTTAATTTTTTGTATCTTCAGACCTGGTCTCGTATTTCGTCTAAGTTATTCATCATCATCATCATCATATCAGCCGAAAGACGTCCACTGCTGGACATAGGCCTCCCCCAAAGAGTGCCAAAGTGACCGGTCCTGCGCCACCCGCATCCAGCGAACTCCAGCAACCTTTACCAGGTCATCAGTCCACCTTGCGGGGGGCCTACCCACGCTGCGCCTTCCGGTACGTGGTCGCCACTCGAGAACCTTTCCGCCCCAACGGCCATCGGTTCTACGTGCTATGTGCCCCGCCCACTGCCACTTAAGTTTACCGAATCGCTAAGTTATTACTACTCATGATTTCAAGTGGTTTAGATTCTTGAAACTATGCGGCAGACGATAACAAAAACAGTTCATGGGCTTAGATCCGAAAGGACTTATATTAGTTGCATTACATACAACTAATATAAGACACACATACAGACATATGTCTTTTGACTAATCTATAGTAGGACTATTAATTATTGTAAACCAAAATGACGTATGTTAATATGGCATGTAAAATAATTACACCTTTTTAATATTGCACAAGAATCCATGTACAGATTTTCTGTCTTTACAATAGGGCAGTCGGGATTGGACCTCGCGACAGGTTGGAAATATCCCATTCGGTTTCCCTTATAATTAATCATCAATGAAATTTGATATTAGATTTCCGCGCGCGTTTCGCGTTTTATTTGTATGAAATAGTGTTAAATTACTAGAGACTTTATAGTGATATTTATAACAGACAATTAAGACATTCTTAGAGACGAATAAGTGAATTTAGTGTAGGCACGTATTTTTTAAGACAATTGACAATACTGCGAGTGTGAAACATTAAGTGTTTGATTTGTTTTTATATGAATAGTTAATAATTATAGAGTCAGTGTTCACATTAAGTATTTATAGTAATGTACCTATGTAGTAATTTAAGAGTAAAGTGTTTATTTTTGGTTTGTAATATTTAGATCGTCGCTACGGGAGATTAGCTGGAAATATAGTTCTGCGTGCTAATTGCTGTGATAGTCATTTCCAAGGCTTCATAAATTAAAGGTATAGTTAGTTCTTTTCTGCAATTCAACGGGTCCGCTGAGACGTTTAATCGAAGTTTAATAGGGGCCATAGGGCCAGATATTATTCTAAATTTCAATATTATGTATACAGGGTGATTCAGGAGACGTGAGCAGGATCAACCCTACACATACAGTTAATGTTAATGGATCTTTTACCATCGTAATTAAGTTAAACGCCCACAGTTTTTTTTTACATTTTGTGTAAAAGTTTCATTCACAATAAATCATGGTCACCCTACACAACTAAAAAAAAATTCACGTTAATCTTACCAATGCTGGTACGACTGAGTAGCTTATAAACTATTGAATCCGTAGGGTTGATCCTGCTCATGTCTCCTGAATCACCCTGTATACTATCTCTGGTATGAGAGTGGATTTAAAGATATACTACTATTGTCTTGAAATACAACTCTAATTTAAATAAGGACGCATGAATAGGTATAATAAATGATAGCATTGCAATGTGATTGAACTTTGGAAGAGCATACACACACATCTCAATTTTATAACTGGCTCTTTTTAACGTTTCTAAAGCATTGTAGTGTTATGCATTTAATGGCTTTTTGATTCTATTATTTGTGACAAGATAGTGAACTTACAATAAAAAAACTCTTATACACACCCATTGTATTTCGTGGCTTTAGCCTGATTTCAATGGACATACACTCATACACATATCACATTTACACGACATACATTAGCTGACACACCACGAGCTTAGATTTCATTTGAATACACGCACTTAGGTACACTCGACGCAAAGCTTTTTGGCTGATACTAGATCCTGGATTGCTGGAGTCGACTCGAGTTTACACCTACGGAATCTGACGTATCAATTCCTTAGAAGCTGTGAACTTTACACTACACGATTAGGAATAAATCCAAGGCCTGAGCTATTTATATGTTCTGTAACATTGCGCTCTGTTTGTTCTGGGATGTAACTCATTCGATTATACGGACCTTTGATATCCTGCGTCAATTAGTGGAAGTAGAGTGACACTGCAGGCCAATTTAAGGGACAGACAGTACAGTGGATGTTATAGCATATAAATGGTATTCAGAGCACCTTGTACATAATCGACAACAATCACTATCTCTGTTAAAAATACCGTGGCTGCACGAACGTTTAGGGTATGCGTAAATTCTGCTGCGCGTTATGCTTTTGCGTAATTATTAAAATTTATCTTGGCAATCTGCGTAAAGTACATTTAAAAGTACTTAAGTACTTAAGATTCGTGTAAGATGATGAATGTGTAGGAGAGATGGTTTGAATCAAATAAATAGTAAGGGTTGATAGGTTGCATCATGACGGATTTGTTGGTTTGGCGAGGGTGTAGGAGCGTTGGGAGCCCTCGAAAGATTCAAGATATAACAATAGGTATAGGCCCCATTTTTCGAGACCTAAGGTCTGTCCCAAGGTCCCCTTGTAGTCTGTTTTTTACAGGTCATCGTTGTCGTTCGTCGTGATGGAGCATTTTTTATAGTATAATTTTAGTTAGTTCTAAGTTAGAAATATATGTGTGTAATTAGTATTAGCTAATTATAATTCGCATACGGTAATTAACTAATTGAATCAATTATCTTTGTTCGAGTTGTTGCTGATCGGGTGAGTTGCATGTTCACTTATGTAGATAGACTATTTGTTGATCTCAATTTTAAATGTTCATTTTGATTTGCGGATTTAATTAATTATTGCGGATTTTTTACGGCTTGTTTTACCGTGCGATTTGATTTACGGACGATAAAATTTATTGACGGATTATAATTTTATAGTAATGTTTACGATTACTGAAATTACCTTTCACGTGTTTTAATTCGTTTTTTTTTCGGCTTTTGATATATATATATGATATGATATTTTTGCGCGGCTTTTGTATATTTACGTATGATTTTAGACGTTTATTTTATTTTAACGCATTATATAATGCGTCGATTGAACTACATTTACGTTCTGATTCATTTTGAAATTTTAGTTTCATTCGTTTTATTTATTACGAATGTTATTTATTCACATTTATTTGTTGCGTTTGTTACGGTTTCATTTCGAACATAATTTGACATTATTATTTTATACGATGCGTTTTACGACGAGATTTTAACACAACGTAGAGGGTCCTATTCGTACTTCTTGAACTAGACGATCACAAGTATTTTATTTATGGCTAGTATTTTAGTTAATTTATTAAATAGTATTTTATTTAAAGGAGGCTAGTATAGTCTTTCTACACGGTAAAATGGCCAAACATCAAAGAGCTCTCGTGAAGTTTCGTGTTTGCGCTAAACCGCTCCTCCAAATTTTAAGCAATCATGTATCTTGCTTGCGCTTGGCGCCATTGTCGCCAACTGACATGTTTGAATAGCTCCGTATTTTAATTATTGAATAAATTATATATTTGACATTTTTATTACGCTAATTATACTTTTAGTACTTAAATAACAAATTGTGATACTGTGACATATACATATTGGACATGGCACCGCTAAAATCAAAAGTTGCCACAAGAGAGGAGATGGACAAAAGGTTAGTGGACGTTATTTTGAATCTCGAAGTCGAGTTAAAAGAAATAAAGCACAAGCTACGTGAATGCCATGATTTAATTTCAAACCACCAACACGAAATAATCGAAAATAAGAACCAAATGGCTGAGCTTCTAAAAATTGTCAGAGCCCTACCTGGCAATACGGAGCGACCAGAAATCGAAGGTGCCCGGGATATCCCGCATAAATTACACTCGCACTTTACAAATAACGTAACACTAGATGAGTCCGGCCCGCAGGGCCTTCCATACATCGGTGACACGGCTGATGAAGAAGCTGCTACTCAGAGCGTTCCTACGGCTGCGGCCGAGGTCTAGAACGCCAAAATCAAGCATAAGCCGCCTAAGCCGTCCTCTACTCCAGTAGTATTGCAGGATACGGGTGGGCCCGCCTGCACGTCCCGCCGTGGTCGCCCGCGACGCGCCGCGCGTCTGCCAGCAAGTGTGGGTCTTGATCCTGCGATCCCAACCGCAGTTCCAGCAACTGGAATGCCTGTTTCCGCTGGCCCTCCGAGCACAGAATCCACAAAAGTGCCCGAACCACTCATGTCTGGCAGGGCTAGTGGGCCTTCAGCACCAACGGTACTGACGACGGGAGGTGCGCCGCGCATACAGCCGAGTCTCCGTGCAGCCGCACCGCGCCCGGCCAGCCTGCACGTCTTCAACCTGAGCGAGGACACCACCGTGGAAGACATCCTTCAACACGTGCGCTGCAAACTGGGTGTAGAAGTCGCACAATGCGAGCGCCTAGTGGTTACGCGAGGCCAGTATTCTTCGTTCAAACTCGACGTGGCCGCGGAGAAGGTCCATTTGGTGAGGAACGCACAGCACTGGCCAGCAAATGTTTCGATTAGGCGTTTTAACTTTGTTGCTCCAAAAAACTTGTTAGGCCCGGATGCCAGGTTAAAACCGCACTAGTATCAGAAGCACAATTTAAAATAGTTCATCAAAACGTTCGGTCGATTTGCGGTAAAACCGGACTTTTGGATTTAGTGTTGGATTCAGAAAACCCTCATGTTCTAGCTTGTAGCGAAACGTGGTGTAAGCAAAATGAAATCGACCGAGTGAGGTTATGCGGCTATCGGCTCGCAAATAGCTACTGTCGCAGGCGCATCGCTCACGGCGGCGTGGCGCTATACACACGGGCTGATATCATATACCGACAGCGAAACGACCTGCAGAGCCTGGCTATCGAGTTTCATTTTGAGTTTACTGCAATCGAAATCTGTAATTTTAATCTTATTGTAATTGTTTTATATCGCACCGGGAATGGTGATTTTGACATGTATTTGAAAAATTTGGAATTATTAATAGATAAGCTTACAAATGAAGATAAGAAGTTCATTTTGGTCGGCGATCAAAATGTCGATTTTATGTCCGATAACATTGCGAGACGGCGCGTGAACGAAATTCTTCAAAGCTACATGTGTAGAAACTGTGTTGAGTTTCCGACTCGTGTGACAGCGCACTGCGCGAGTAGCATCGACTGCGGGCTGGTGGCGCGCGGGTGGCGGGGCGTCGCGGCCGCGCCGCTGGACACCCCCATCAGCGACCACAACGCGCAAGTATTCACTTTTCCTGCCGAGGAACCGACACAAAAAATCAAGCCAAACACTTACATCCAAAAAAGACTATACACCGATCAATCATTATTTGCATTTTACATTGACATTGAAAATTATAATTGGAATTTTATATTTGATGACATGATTTCTATTGACGATAAATTTAATAAGTTATTTAATGTTTTAAGGTATTATATTGACATTCATTTCCCGACCAAAAATATACTAGTTAAGAATAATACATCAGTACCATGGCTAACAGAAAACCTCTCGAAGCTAATTATGGACTACAACGATTTAACTGTGATGAAACGTCAATACCCAGAACTTGATAATCTCACTCAATGCATTAGTCATCACGCAGATCGCATTAAATCGGAATCATTGACTGCCCGCCGAGAGTACAATGCAAAACGGATTGTAAATAGTAAAAATCCTTCTAAAGAGATGTGGCGCGTAGTTAACGACGAAGTGTCCAAAAAAACATTGATCCATACCATCTCACTCAAAGATGAAAGTGGAAAGGACATATCCCCTCGGAAAGTGCCGGAACACTTAAACCAACACTTTCTCACAGTAGCTTCAACACATACATTAAATATAAACGAATCGGAATCTGTTCAGTACCTAACACGCCACTTACACAACACCGACATACCTCAACATGCTCTGCCCACAGTTACACTCACAGACCTCAATCGTACGTTGAGGTCAATGACAAAGACACGCGGGACTTTAGATATTTACGACATATCACTGAACATACTCGAGTGTGTATGGCCTGTCGTCGCTGGATTACTCGTGGAACTCATAAACACCATGTTCACTTGCGGTGTGTATCCCGACGTACTGAAAAGCACTCGAGTGTGTCCAGTATATAAGAGCAAGGGTGAAAAAAGTTCTGTTGACAATTACAGACCAATCACTATCGTGCCAAATATCTCTAAGATTATTGAATCCATCGTGTCAAACTCCTTAATGCATCATTTTGAGACAAATAACTTACTGACGGACAGACAGTTTGCATATAGAAAAAATAGATGCACCACAACAGCTGCTTATCAGGTATACGATTGCGTAACAACGGCGTTGGATTCGAAACAAAAGGCTGCAGGGGTATTCTGCGACTTATCAAAAGCGTTCGATGTAATAAATCACGAGTTGTTATTGAAAAAAATTGGGCATTACGGAATACAGGAAAACACTCAAAGATTACTTACATCGTTCCTAAAAGATAGGCGGCAGACGGTTGAGGTCAAAGTGGAGGGCAAAAGCTTGAAATCTGAGGCGGGTGTACTCAGCCACGGAATTCCACAGGGATCTTCGCTTGGGAATACCCTGTTTCTAATATTTGTCAATGACCTCCCTTCCCCTGTAGCCGAAGGTACTATGGTGCTGTTTGCCGATGACACTACCGTGGTAGTAACCGCTCACACGTACTCACAACTCGAGCAAATAGTAACTAACACGTGCAAGAGACTCCACGAGTGGTTTTCGGCAAATAGACTCATACTCAACGTTTCAAAGTCCAACGTTATGCTGTTCAAAACCGAAAACACTGCACACATCCCACTGGTACATTGTCAATGGTACAATTATTGTTCCTTATTCTTATACACTCTGACGATCTTTTTGTGAATCCATGCTATTTTAATTTTATGAAATGACATGTAAATTTTCAAAATGAAATAAAATAATCTAATCTAATCTATCGATAAAATCAGATAAACAATCATATAGTCAATAATCATATATCTGAAAATCAGACCTTATTGTTTCTTAATCTAGTCAGAACGGCGTTTCAAAGCACGCGATAATTTCCAATGCACCGCCTGAATAGTCGGTGGCAGCGTGGAAAACAGTAAGTAATTAACAGTTGTCTAAATGATTCATGAATATATCATGAAATCGTAATGAGATTTACTTACTACGTGATGTCATAAATTATACGTATACCTACTCACCGAAACGGTTTGCGTAATTTGCACCACTGTCAAAGTGTCAAGGGTATTGCAGTCTGACTTGTTATATAAATAAGGTACAAAATGCTGTGACTGAGTCTCACTTTATATAGGCACTTGTGTGATCTGGATCCGGAGGTTTGTTCTAATTATGCCATTTAATAGCCATGTCTAGGTATACAGTTAATTTTTTTTTAATTTTCTTGCAGTTTTTTTTTTTTTTTTGCAGTTAATTAAAAAAAACAAAAAAAAACTGCAATAAAACCAAAATTCTCACTATCTCTAAACGCACGCCAGTATACAGAAATCCAATCATAATCAGAGATACGACAATAGAGCAAGTTCAGAAATTTAAATATTTGGGAAGTATCATTCATTACCAGTGACTCTAGGTGCACCCCTGACATCATACAGAGGATTGCTATGGCCAAAAAGGCATTTAATAACAAAAAGCATCTCTTAAAAGCACGCATATCAAAAACCGCTAAAAAGCGCCTGATTAAAGTTTACATGCTTCATATGGGAGCGAGTGGTGGACGCTAACCCAGAGAGACAGAGAACGACTAGAGGCCTTCGAAATGTGATGCTGGCGAAGGATGGAAAGGATCAGCTGGACGGAGAGAAAGACAAACGAAGAAGTTTTAAGAATGGTAGATGAGAAAAGATGTTTACTAGGATGTATTAGAAATAGGAGAGGCAAGATGGTGGGCCACCTGATACGGCACGACAGTTTCTTCCTTAACATCCTGGAGGGTAAAATTGAAGGCAAGAGAGGCAGAGGAAGGCCTAGGCTAACATATTTTAGCCAAATAAAAGATAAAGCTGATGTCGAGTCATATGAGGAAGCCAAGAGGCTGGCAATGGACAGAGAAAAGTGGCGGTTACTCCACCGACAAGAGCATGGCTCTTAAGTATTGATGATGATGATGAGGTCTACAACGGACGCCTCGGGCGAGGCGTGCAGGCCGGCTCGCTCAAATTTTAGCGTGTCCGAGGCAAACGCGCGCGGAAAGTCCGAGCCTAATTGGTTCGGCCGAATTCACCTAGAAGCCATTAGTTGAGCTCGCGATCACCATGAAAAAGGCTTTCGTATGTACGGCTGTCCCCTCTATAAGTCGCATATCTCAATTTTCAATCAAAATTTTGTGGTAAATAAAGTTAATAGAACTATAAATTTAATAATGTAGGTATTCATAAGATATACAATAAATAGTTTTATTACCCGATTGCCGAAGGAAAGGAGGGTTATGTTTTTCGAGCGTATGTATGTATGTATGTGACTATGTATTAATCTTTGGCACGCCCTGCAGCCTAAACAGTTTGACGGATATCGACATGTGAGGTGTCGTTGGATTCCTCTTTATCATGAGAGTGACATAGGATATTTCTTTTTAAAAGCTGTTGGGTTTTTTGTAAATTCTTTTGATTTCACTTGTTACGGACATTTTTTTTTATATATCCATAATATTGTTAGTATATCTTAACCTAGGTATATACCCTTTAAATACACAATATTTATTTACTTATATCTAGTTCTATCATTAATTCATAGACATGGAAGGACCTAAAAATAAAAGCAAGAGGGGAAAATGCAGCAGCAAAGAGGGCGACAGCGGTGACCGGAAACCATGTGGCGATTCCATCAGTTGGGGAGGATGAAGAGCTGATTCTCTCAGTTATTGGAGTGGCCTCCTCAGAGGGAGTAGGTCCTCCCGAGTCCCAAATTGGTTATGTAAGTTACTTTTTATTTAATTGTAAAATGAATTCACATGATGTATTAATGTATAGAGATCTGTCATTATCAATGAAAAGGGACCTTACCGTCGGTTAAGACGTCCAAGATACAGGCTTCTTGTCACTTGCAATTGTGTGAATCAAATATATATTGTTCATGGCATGTCCAAAATACAGGCTCAGCCCAGTTGGTAGTCTTATGGATAATGTTTTGTATGCTAATCTGTTTCTGCTAAATAAAATATTGGTATGTTCCTTTCCATAGGTATATACAAGTAGGGTCTAGGTATATGGAAAGGTACATACAAATGCAAATAGTTTAATTAACAGAAAAGAGTCCAAACTTAGCCTGTATTTTGGACGTCTGCGAGAGCCATGAATAATTGATTAATTAATTAATTTATAAATAGGTATGTATACATGATAATATGGGTTGATGATAAGGGAAAACTAGATAAATGGATGGATGGATGGTTGTTAGATAAATGGACGAAAGACAGTAGAATGGTACCCAAGAGGATTTAAAAGAAAAAGGGAAATACCTACCATGAGATGGTCAGGTGACCTAAAACAGACTGCTGGAGGAGCGTGGATGAGAGAGGCAAGGGACCGCACGAAATAGAATGCTCAGGAAGAGGCCTACGTCGCCAAGACAAGTTGAAGTTGTCGATGTAAAGGAAAATTAGTTAGTTTTTTATAAGGCATAAAAGTTAATTCTATTTTTATTTTGTTTTATATGTATACATATTTTATTTTCACAATTTAACGTGAGGGGAGATTTCGTAAAATTGCTCATGCTTACTATGTTCATTCATGTACTTGAAACTACTGAGGCTAAAATTTTGAAAAAATACAGAATATAGTTATTTATTTAAATATTACAGGAAAACCTATAAGAAGTCAATGGTCTTAAAAACCGGCCAAGTGCGAGTCAGACTCGCGCACGGAGGGTTCCGTATAAAAACGGCAAAAAAACACGATGTGTGTATGGGAGCCCCCCTTAAATATTTATCTTATTCCGTTTTTTAGTATTTGTTGTTATAGCGGCAACAGAAATACATCATCTGTGAAATTTTCAACTGTCTAGCTATCGCGGTTCTTGAGATATAGCCTGGTGACAGACAGACGGATGGACAGACAGACGGACAGACATCGAAGTCTTAGTAATAGGATCCCGTTTTTACCCTTTGGGTACGGAACCCTAAAAAAGGATCTTCCCTCGATATAGCAATGTTATGGGAACAAACTTACATTTTGTCAGTAAACATATTATATTATCCCCTTTATTACGTATTAGAGAGCATTGTAGCATTTGTGGATTTGGAGGAGAGATGGAGGTCCCTTTTCATACTCATTACATATTTATATTAATTAGCATTTGCTAATAACTACAGATTGAAGAGGCGTCATCACTACTACCCCAATCAACCAGCGTATCCGCCACGTCCGCCGTTCCTTCCGCTGTTCCCGCACCAGCATTTACTCATGTTGCCCCCTGGGATGTCGCGGGTCCTTCGCGTGCCAGCACACTGCTTGAACCGTATCTTGGTCCTGCATGTTACGCCGCCCCCGCACCTCACGTCGCCTTCGCATCTCAGGCCGCCCCAGCTGTTGGCAACTCCAACACAACTCATAGAGTGACCGGAACGCCTATCATTCATTCCATTCGTTCCTGTCGCATCTATACATTCATGCATTCTTTCAATCATGGGCTCTCTGAATACAGCCATGTAACTGACCGTGTGCTTTTTATAATACAACTCTCTTAACTGAATACTGCGGATACGGACTTTTAATCACTTCGATTCCAACAAGAAACAGCGCCTACAACCACTGCAACCCTGTTCATATGGTCCTTCGAGAAGAAAAGGAAGAGAAGTACGAAAAAGCAAGTCACCGGCCTCAGGCTACCTAGTCTGCAACGTGTTCACCGATCAAATTCAACGTGCAACCTATTCACGCAAGATCGCAAAAAGAGAAGAAAACGGCGCGAAACTATATAATATATGCATAGCGTATTCGCCGCAATATTTCATTTTAACTAGAGTGGTACTCCGTCGGTTCTACGCTACATTCCTCGTGAACGACCAATATCGAGTTACCCTTATGTGAGTAATTAAGGAATGCGGCTGCGACCGCATGTAGTGTCAGTCGAATACACGCAGCAGCACGGGACGCTCGCTTATCATTTACCCGCCCCGCCCCCGCACCCCGACTAACAGTGGCGACTGGGCCGTACTTTATTTATTACGCGTGCAAAAAAATAAAATAAAAGTGATCATGGCAAAAGTGTCGATCGGGTCGTTAACCATGTTTAACCATGAAGTGCAGGATTGGTCAGTCTTTAAGGAGCGCTTAGAGCAATGGTTTTTGGCCAACGATATACTCGATACGGATGACAAAGCAAAATGCAAGCGTCGGGCTATTTTGCTAAGTAGTTTGACTGAGAGCTCGTACAAACTGCTAAGAGATTTAGCATTACCCAAGCAAGTGGGAACCTTAGAATATGACGAACTCGTAAGGCTGCTAGATGGTCATTTGAAAACAGCAAAGTGCGGGTTTGCGGAGCGCTACAGGTTCTACTCGTCGACTCAAAAACCTACTGAAAGAATGGCAGAGTGGGCAGCGCGCATTCGAGGATTAGCAGTCGACTGCGGCTTCTCTGCCACAACTCTAGATGAAACGCTACGGGATCGCTTTGTACTCGGGATGACAGCCGGCCCCGAACGGGAGAAGCTTTTCACCATGGACTTGGAGGACCTCACTATCACCAAAGCAGTGGAGATAGCAGAGAGGACTCAGTGTGCTAGGCAGGGCGCTGCGCAGGCGTCGCCAGCGGGAATGAACACGTTGCCGTGCCCGGAAATGCCTGTGTATAAAATGGCGTCGACACAGCGACGCGGGAGGCCTAGGTATAGCGATAACAATAACGTAACGCAACAGCCTCAGGTTGTGTGTGCAGCTTGCGGCTATGAAGGTCATGAGGCAGCTTCGTGCAAGTTTTCTCGGTACAAATGTGGAAAATGTGAAAAAAAAGGCCATCTTCGTCGCGTTTGCCCCGGGAAGAAAGTGTTTCATCAGAACTATATCGATGGTACTGAGAGACCGATATCGTATGCATCCCGATCGCTCACTACGGCCGAAAGAAGCTATAGCCAAATACAAAAGGAGGCGACGGCAATAATTTACGGTGTACGCAAATACCACCAGTATTTGTATAGCCGATCGGTTCCTTTTGTACTGAGGACGGATCACAAACCGTTATTGTCGATATTTAATCCTCATAAAGGAATACCGGAGGTCACGGCAAATAGGTTACAACGGTACGCTATTTACCTAATGTCTTATAACTTCACTATCGAGTATGTAAGTAGTGCCCATAACGCAGCTGACTACCTGAGCCGCTCGGTAACAGATAAGGGACCGGTTTGCGCTGAGCCGGCGGTTGACAATGCTACTTATATTAACTTTGTTTACGATAGTGAACAGTTAATAACTATCAATGAAATAAGTAAACAGACATTGGCAGACAATGTACTTGCGTTGGTAAGCAAATATGTTATGCAGGGATGGCCAAGTCGGGTTAGTGATTGTCTTAAACCATACATTGCATGCAGAAACGAGTTAGCAGTAGAAAACTCATGCGTAACAAGGGGCCATAAAGTCGTGATTCCCACCATTAGTCGCAACAAAATTTTGGAAGAACTGCATATAGGTCACTTAGGCTCAAATAAAATGAAAGCAGAGGCTCGAAGCCGATTTTGGTGGCCGGGCATGTCTGCGGACATTGATAACTTTGTTGAGTCATGTGAAATATGCACCTCTTTGCGACCCTCGCCCCCGCGCGCCCCTCTCACGCCCTGGAGGTACCCGCCGCAATCTTTTTATCGAGTACATTTAGATTTTCTAGGCCCGATAAACAACAGGATGTACTTAATTGTTATTGATGCATATTCCAAGTGGCCCGAATGTTTCGACGTGTCCAATGGATATGGTTCTAAGGTAGTAATAGAAAAAGTATGTGAGGTAATGTCGAGGTTTGGGCTATTCCACACCATTTGCACAGACAACGGAACTTCTTTTGTGTCGGCGGACTTTGAGGATTTTTGTTTGAGAAATGGTATCACTCATTTAACCTCACCTACGTACAATCCGTCTAGTAACGGGCAAGTTGAAGCGTATGTAAAAATTGTAAAAAGGGCTTTAAAATCATTCATTTTGTCTGGGATAAACCAGAAATCTATAAATTGCAAAATGCACGAGTTTTTGTTCCGGTACAGAAATTCAGAACATAGCACTACCGGAAAGTCACCTGCAGAGATTCTCTTCGGTCGAAAATTAAGAAGTAGACTTGATTCCTTGACTGCGCATCGCCCAACATCAGCTGACGCAGCACTAGAAGGCGTTGTAAAAGATAACCAGTTTTCGCAGTGTAAATACTATGGCGGGAAACGAGTTGTGACTTTTCAGGTGAATGAATTAGTTTTAGTTAAAATGTACAGTGCGAAAAAAACCTATTGGGCCAAAGGAACTGTAATGAGCCAATTAGGACAAAGTTTGTTTACAGTGAAGTTACAGTGTTATAACCAAATAATTAAAAGACACGCTAATCAACTTTTAAAACTAAGAGGGGAGAAAGTAAACCAAGATGATTTGGTAGTTCAACCAAACTGCTCTCGAGTGGACCAACCAATAATAGAAATGCCTGCAGTTGTTATTCCACTGGATCAGCGCTGCGAGGACCTCACAGTGCAGCAAGCTGAAGCGCCAGAGATGACGACAACCACAGAGGGAGAGCTGGGTTCGAGTCCGTCAGGCAGCATGATGCCAGAACAGCAAACGATAGGACACGATGAGGGTACGGCTACCGAAGAAGCTGTGAGCCTAATCCCCGGCTCGATTGCCAATGATCAGGGCGAGCCCGCATCAGAGACAGACAGAGAGACCGATGAGCAGTTCATGTTGCCTAACGCATCCCCGGAGGTTGAGCCACCGGCCCCTCGTAGGACTCGCAACCGTGTAGACTACAGACGATATTTTTAGGCTAAAGGTGGAGGAATGTGAGTAATTAAGGAATGCGGCTGCGACCGCATGTAGTGTCAGTCGAATACACGTAGCAGCACGGGACGCTCGCTTATCATTTACCCGCCCCGCCCCCGCACCCCGACTAACACCTTATTAACATACAAGAAGAAAGGATCAATCGACGCAACATCCATCGTCGCATCCTACTGGAAGTTGTGCAATTTCAACGTCCGACTAACGCAAAATTTCCTCGTGGTTGACGCAACATCTCACATCGCAACATCCATCAAATCAAGCAAATACCTAGCAAGAAGAGTGCGTCGCGAAAACCTATCGTCGCATCCTATTATATTATATGAAGTTGTGCAATATCATCGTCCGACTAACGCAAAATTCATCGTAGTCGTCGCAACAATCAAACCACAACATTTACTTATATCAAGCAAGAAGAGCGGGCGACACGAACCCAATCGTCGCATCGTGCAAATCCGAAGAAAGTGTTAACTTCGTCATCTCACCAAAAAATCAAAAAAACCTCATCAAAATTTCACCAATTTATAACTATCATCGGTGTCTCGCCAACTCAGCATTCTCATCGACATCGTAACAAGAGAGAAGCAAAACCAACATTGTTGAAGGAGAGAACGAGACGCAACATTCACTTCAAAATGGCGCTCACGCAAGTATTCCAGCATTAGTTTCGACGAACGGCGCGGGAGCGGAATTCGCTGTTGTCTTTACTCGCCGCCAGGGTGAGACGCTGATGCACAGCGGAGCTCGGCCAATCAGCGATCGCAGAACTGAACTTACTCGTTCTTTTCCACTGCCATTCCTTGCAATAACTTTATCCGTTCACTCAGCGACGCTTAGACGCCATTTGCATTCCTTACTTTTCGTTTTCTGTCGTTCTGTGCAAAACATCAAAAAGTTATTGTGAGGTGTGAAATACATAGTGAATTGTCATAATTATAGTGATAAGTTATAATAAGTCGTCATAATGGCGACACCCCCGCAAGAATTAAAACAATTGCGTGCGGCGAGAGGTTACAGCAAGTCTTCGATCACACGGCTGTACAATTTTGTAAATAATAGGGAAGATGTCGAGCTAACCCCTCTAACAACGTTACAATCAAAACGAACGCGAATTGTAGAATTGTTCGCCGAGTACGAAAGCTACAATAAGAAAATTTTAGCCTACGACGACGTCGACTCGGAGGATGTAGCAGACTGTGAGACTAAATATTACCACATCCTAACCGTCTTAAATGAGGCAATTAAAGATAAATCTTCGCCCACCTCGGAGGCGGTAGCCTCCTGCCACAATTTTAAGGCCAGATTACCAGCGGTTCAGGTTGAGATCTTTTCAGGCAAGTACAGAGACTACACTCCATTCATTAACTTGTTTAGAGCAATTATACACAATGATAGGTCAATTGATAATGTACAGAAATTGTATTATTTGCGGTCTTTTCTGTCAAAGGAACCCTACGATATTGTGAAAGATCTGCCGTTAACCATGGGCAGTTATGATGAGGCTCTCAAGCTTCTCGATGAGAGGTACAATCATACCAGTAAGATTGTTAATGAGCACATCAATTCCTTGCTTGACATAAATGCTTTGTGTAGGTCTACTCCTGGTCATTTAAGAGAGTTTGTGTCTAGTGTCAAACAATGTTTGTCTGCCTTAAAAAATCTTAGTGTAAACACTGAAAATTGGGACCCAATTATATTAGCCATTTTGTATCGTAAATTAGATAGTTACACGTCGCGGGCCTACCAGCTAGAGCGGAGTGATGCCAATGACCCAACGGTGGCTGATTTTCTGCTGTTCATGGAGAAAAGGGCCTTGGCATAGAAGAATGCTGACGCGGTGGCACCGGGCAAGTTCCACAAGGCAGTGGTAAATGTAACTGCGGCACCAGGACCAGGACTCACCTGTACTTACTGTAAGTCTGCACAACATAAAATATTTGAATGCAACAAATTTAAACTAGCATCCCCCGGTGACAGAATAGCCTATTGTAAAAGTAATAGTTTATGCAATGTCTGTCTGAATGCCCACCGTGGCAAGTGTCGCTTTCACTTCCGGTGCAATATATGCAAAGAAGCCCACAATACTTTGCTTCACCAGGAACCGACACAAGTTAATACTCAGGCCACACGACCGGTGTCTCTAATTTCCACTTTTAACAGCGATAGGGTGTTATTACCAACAGTTAAAGTGAAACTTTTATCCAAAACAGGACAAATTGTGCATGTGAAGGCAATACTTGATTCGGCGTCACAGATCTCCTTAGTGACAAGTAAGGTTATTAATACACTAGGAGTGGCCCCGAACAATGACTACACAAGTATAGTCGGAGTGAGCAATAGCAATGCTTCAGCGAAATATTCAATACCTTTGGAGATTGCCTCACTCGCGACACCTTATAAAGTTACAACTAACTTTCATGTATTGGACAAAATCACATGCAAAATCCCTCAATACAAAATTGACACCAAGCTATTGAACATTCCATCAAGTGTCAATTTAGCCGATGTAGACTTTTACAAACCATCAGAGATCAACATGCTCCTTGGTGCCGATGTGTTTTTCCAGGCGCTGCTTCCGGAACCACAAGCTGCACCTCAACAACCGGATTTGCAGTTTGCTGAGCATCTGGCTACTCAACCACGCTTTGTTAACACAAAGTTTGGGCATGTCATTGCTGGGGCTTTGCCTCACAATGCTAATTCTGATACAAGTAAGGTCTCCTTGTTATGTGTACAATGTGACTCAAGTCTTAATGACAGTTTGCAACAATTTTGGAAAGCAGAAAGGATCCCTGAAACTTATTGCGAAAGTATGTCTGAGCATGAGCAGTCTGAACACATTTTTCAAGCTACAACAGTGTTTGAAAACAATCAGTTTCAGGTAGACTTGCCTTTAAAAGTTCCATTGAATGAAGTCAATGAGGTGCTCGGTTGCTCGTTCGATATTGCCTACTACAGGTTTCTTAACCTTGAAAAAAAGCTTCAAAAAAATGTAAATTTACTCACAGATTATGACAAGTTCATCAATGAATATGTAGACTTGAAGCATGCGCACTATGTTGACTTCAGCTCGCTGGATTTTGAGAATGACCCTCTTTATTTTGCTGCGCACCAGGCAGTAACTAACCCGCACAGCAAAACCACTCCGACTCGGGTAGTTTTTGACTGTTCGGTGCAGACTAACAAAAAGATAGCTCTGAACGATATTTTGCTTAATGGTGCTCCGCTACAAAAAGAGTTATTTGATATAATGCTTTTATTCCGACTGGGTAAATATACCTTCTCTACAGACATTCGACGTATGTGTCGCTGTATAAAAATTAACCCGATGCATGCCAAATTGCAAAACATCCTGTGGAGAAGCAATCCTAATGACCCGCTAAAATGCATACAGTTAGATTCAGTAACCTATGGGCAAAAAAGTTCCACGTTTTTGAGTACGCGCTGTTTGCAAGAGCTTTCAAATAGGTATCATAGGGAATTCCCGCTGGCATCTTACATATTAAATAATTGCACCTATGTAGACGATGCGTGCTTCTCACACTCTGATTTAAACGTTATCATAGAAGCACGGCTGCAATTATGCGAGTTGTTAGCCAAAGGCAGTTTCCATACCCATAAATGGGCATCAAATGACCACAGAGTGCTAAAGGGCATTCCCAATGATAAACAACATTTTGATAGCTTAGATTTCCAAAAGGATTTGTATTTAAAGACACTAGGTTTAAAACTTAATATGCAAGACGATTGTTTTGTCTTTTCTTGCCCAGAACCCTTTGATAAGCAGAATCCAACAAAAAAAGACATTTTGAGTCACATCTCTAAGTTTTATGATCCGCTAGGATTTATAGCGCCTATAATCATGAAAGCGAAGGCTTTCATGCAAAAAGTATATTCTGAAAAGATAGGCTGGAACGAGGTTCCATCACCACAGCTGCGAGAGGAATGGATTTCATTTGCAAAAAAATTAACTCAAATGAAAGCACTCACAATCAATAGGTACCTACAGATCCCATACAATGCAACTGCATTGCAATTGATCGGTTTTGCTGACGCTTGTAGCACCACGGGTTATGGATGCTGTGTGTATCTTCGGGTGGTTGACGAACATGGCACCGCTTCACTTTCCTTGCTATGTGCGAAATCTCGAATCAACCCCCGCAATAAGGATACACTCACTATTGCACGCCTTGAATTGTGTTCTATGCTTCTACTGAGCAAGCTAATTAATCGAGTTTACGAAACGCTAAAAGCAGCGTTAAATATACAAGGTGTTTATTTGTTTTCGGACTCGCAAATTGCTCTAGCATGGGTAAATACGGAACCTATAAAGCTTCAGGCCTTTGTTGCTAATCGGGTCAGGTTGATTCGAGATCTCACAGATAGGTGGCGCTGGCTGTACGTCCCCAGTGAACAAAATTCAAGTGACTGTGTGAGCAGGGGTACAGACCCAGATGAACTGCATAACACACCCATGTGGCTGCACGGCCCAACCTTTCTACATGATGGTAAATATGAGTTTAATAATACAAGTAACCTACCGGCAATCGATGACTTGCCAGAGTTAAAGAAAGCGCCCTGTAGTGACAGAGTGACGCTTTTTACCCAAAAGGGATCCAATTTCTACGAGTTTTTAGACCAGTTTTCTGATCTCAACAAGATGGTAAGGGTAATGGCTTATATAATCAGGTTTTGTTTCAATTTGAAAAATAAAAACACGAATAGTCCTAAGTATGTCACTCCGACGGAGCTGAAAAACGCCTTACTTAAGATAATAAAACTCGAACAAGGCATTTATTTCAAGCATGAACTCGACAATTTAAAGGCTAATGATAATGTTAAAGGTACGCTCAACCCTTTACATCCCTTTCTTGATGATCAAGGCATTTTGAGAGTTGGTGGCAGGATAAAAAACGCGAATGTGTCATTCTCACAAAAACATCCCATAATATTACCAAGAGAGTCTCGAATAACCAATCTGATTGTACATCATGAACACATTAGACTGCTGCATGCTCCACCCAAGTTATTATTGTCAAGCTTAAATGAAAAATACTGGATTGTAAACGGTCTTAGCTATGTAAAGAATATTGTCAGTAAATGTTTACCTTGTTTCAGGATGAAGGCTCAATGTGCAAAACAGCTGATGGGTTCTCTGCCACCTGAAAGGCTGCTTGCCGGGTATTTCAAAAAATAGGAATCGACTTTGCCGGCCCAATAACCGTAAAAAACTCACGTGTGAGGAGAGCTTTACAGACTAAAGGCTACATATGTGTGTTCGTTTGTTTTGTGACAAAGGCCATACATTTGGAGCTCTCCTCAGACTTGACCACAGATGCGTTCCTAGCATGTTTCAAACGCTTTATAGCGCGAAGGGGCCTTCCGACTGACGTGTTTTGCGATAATGGCGGATGCTTTAAGGGGGCAGAGAACAAATTAAATGAGCTGTACAATTTAAATAAATCAAAAGGTCATCAAACTCTGGTGCAATCCTACGCGGCACAGCAAAATATTGCTTTTCATTTTGTGCCAAGCTACTCACCAGTGTTTGCTGGCCTAGCTGAAGCAGCTGTTAAAAGTACAAAGTACCATTTAAAGCGTGTCCTACAAAGTTTTGTACTAACATATGAACAGCTAAATAGTATACTATGTCAAATCGAAGCTGTCTTAAATTCTAGGCCGCTATTACCTGTAACAGCTAATGATATTAATGATTACAGCTATCTCAGTGCCGGGCATTTTCTTATCGGTGCTGCAATGACATCCCTTCCAGAAGCAGACCTAGCCGACTCACCAACTAATAGATTAAAGTTCTGGGAAATGTGTAACAAGGTCAAGGGTCAATTTTGGAAGGTATGGCATAAATACTATTTAAATGTCTTACAATGTCGTCCCAAATGGCGCGATAGCAAACCGAATGTTCAAGTTGGCGCCTTAGTAATTATGAAGGAGCCTAACTCCCCACCCATGACATGGCCTATGGCCAGGATAGTTAAGGTGTATCCGCTGTGGTTGGGTGGGGTGAAAAGTGGTTTCGCTGTCTTACCTCTTGAATAATTTTACTATGTAACTACTTTATGTATGTCTATATGTGTACATACCTACACACGTGTGATGCACATATTACAATAGCAAAGCTATATTTTTAGCAATAAGTGTTACGGCATTATAGAACACCGAGTTGCTATCTATTCTGTTGTATTAGTAGATAAGAATAAAATTTGAACAGTTAACTAAACTTATGTCCTATGTATAGATGCATATATTAGAATAGCAAAGCTATATCCTTAGTAATAAGTGTTACAGCATTATAGAACACTGATTTACTATCTATACTGTTGTATTGCTAGTAGTAGATAAGAAATTGCTTTGAATAAAAATATATGTCCATTAACCAGGGTAACAGTAATTTTAATGCAAGTAAAGTTTAATTTAATGGTAATAATTGCCACATGATTAATTTAAACACTTTAACAACTCAGAAGTAAAACAGTGCATACTTATCTGGTTATAATTTTGTTAACGTAAGGAAACTATTTTTAATGTCTTTATAACGATTAAGCTTTAGGATAGGCAACTAAAGCAAACTGGTATTTAAAGTGTATACCTAATGGTTGGGCCCCGGCCCCAGCATGTTGGCAACTCCAACACAACTCATAGAGTGACCGGAACGCCTATCATTCATTCCATTCGTTCCTGTCGCATCTATACATTCATGCATTCTTTCAATCATGGGCTCTCTGAATACAGCCATGTAACTGACCGTGTGCTTTTTATAATACAACTCTCTTAACTGAATACGCCGGACTTTTAATCACTTCGATTCCAACAAGAAACAGCGCCTACAACCACTGCAACCCTGTTCACCAGCATCTCACGCCCCCTGTGATGTCGCGGATCCTTCGCGTGCCAGCACACTGCTTGACCCCTATCTTGGTCCTGCACGTTACGTCGCCCCCGCATCTCACGCCGTGCCCGCATCTAACGCCGTCCCCGCATCTCACGCCGCCCCAGCAACTCACGGCTTTCCCGCCCGCACATCCTCACGTCATACCCCGCCCGCTCCGGCCTCCCCCCGACCCGAACCAAATACCCGCACCCGCAACCGCATGACCGAACCCGCCAGCTTTTTGCTCATCCAGCAGGAACAGAACAACATCCTGAAAGTACTGCCAGTAGTTAGGCCATTACACCACGGTGTTTACTCCGGAACAAGAAGTAGAACTGGTGAAGTACATAAAAATAATGGAAGAAAGATTTCATGGCCTGACTTCTCTAGAACTGAGAAAACTGGCCTTCGAGCTAGCTGAAAGAAATCAAATACTTAATAGATTTGATTTGCAGAGCCGTTTAGCAGAGACAGACTGGCTTAAAGGATTTCTAAAAAGGCATCCAGATATAACCTATAGAAAGCCGGAGCCTACATCTGCAGCAAGAGCCATGGGTTTCAATAGGGTGGCTGTTGGATTTTTTTTTGATCTTTTGGAGAAGGTCTACGAAAAATACAAGCTTAATCCACAGTGAATTTTTAATGTGGATGAAACGGGTGTTTCGACTGTTCCCAAAAGCCACTCCAAGATACTTTCTTCCTGTGGAAAACGTCAGGTGGGTAGACTAACCTCCGCAGAAAGAGGGAAATTAATGACTGTCATTCTATGCTTCAGTGCAATCGGGAACTATATGCCGCCAATGTTTATTTTCCCAAGAAAACGAATGAAACCAGAATTGCTTGACGGAACACCAGCTGGATAGAGGGGAAAATGCCATGAATCGGGCTGGATTCAAAGTCACCTATTTTTGCTTATTTGGCTAAAAAGGTTTATTGAATGGTCACATGCCACCAAGGATAACCCAGTGCTTTTATTGCTAGATGGTCATGCAACTCATGTAAAATCTATTGAGGTCGTCGATTTGGCTCGCGAAAATGGAGTATTGTGTTTCCCACCTCACTGTACACATCGTCTCCAACCACTTGACGTAGGTTTCATGAAGCCACTAAGTACATATTAAAGCAATGATGTGAAAAATTGGCTGCGTGTCCACCCAGGACGCGTTGTGACCCAATTTCAGACGGGTTCATTATTTGGAAAGGCATTTGTAACTGCAGCTACGATGACCACAGCAATAAATGCCTTCAGAGCAACAGGTATTTGGCCCACGGATATGAATATATTCACTGATGCAGACTTCGCACGGTCTGAATGCATCGATAATCCGGAATACCCAGGGGAGGCATCTGAAGCCACAGGTTTAGTAACAACGAATAGCCACAAAGTGCCCTACAAACTAGATCATCACCTATACATAGACACACAACAACTGACAGGCTCAGGGACAAATGCACACGAAGACCAACAATCACCAGCTAATAATCTCCAAATCTCCGACCGGGCCACTTATTCTGGGAGTAAGCTGAGATCCATAATTCTATCAAGTCCACTACGGCAAATAAACACTCCTGTTAGACCTGCAAGGCAAGATTCTCCGCAACCTGGGTGTTCGCGGATGACTGATGGAGCAAATAGTAATCTCCACAACTCCACCCGAGACATATTATCTGGAGACAAGACACCCCCATTAACATCCCCGAATGTCCGCAACTTAGAACGGGAAACAAACACTCCAGCTGCACCTATATTCTCCGCAACCTGGGTGTTCTTGGATGAGTGATGGAGCAAACTTAGGATCACCATTCGCAACGACACCTGATCAAATAATGCCTTTGCCTAAGGAAATAGATCAATGCCGAGAGCAAGTAAACGAAGAGGGAAAACGGCGGCAATCCTGACAGAGTCGCCCTACAAAAATGAGCTTGTTGTTTTAAAAGAAGTGTTGTGTATTTACACAAACATACCAAAATTGTATGGGTTTGAGGTTAGGAACTTTCACACACCAAATCTCGGTAGAAAACAATTTACACTCGAAACGAGTACGCGAATTACTTACTATGATCCCTAAACTGTAGGTTCCGTGACCTCGGAAAGCCCAGAACACTATGGTAGCACCATATTCCACCGGTAAACATCCACGTTAAATGACAGTTTGTCGAAGCGATTTTCTCAGTAACTACAGCTCGAACATATTAAGTGTTATATATAATTGGAATCGCTGAGCCACGTAGAAGACGATTATGATAGTGGTTTGCCGAATTTCGAAAATAATGATCTCAAAAACGTCAAACCGATTTTGACAGCTAGTGTTGCGACGCGAGGAGTATCGGTTTTAGCTTTAACTCGAGTTTACTAGTAAACTACAAGCTTTGGATGACCCTGGTTGTCGCAATAGTACTTAGGTCTTAATCCCGCATACGTTAGACATAAATCTAGTTAAAAGTAGAAGTCATAACTTAGCCAAGATTAGCATCTCCGTGTGTAAAGGCCTAAAAAAAAGTACGTTTCGTCAATCCCTATCGGGTCGGAGGAGGGTTTGACAGTCGCTTACCTGTTGCCTTAGGGGACGCACGCGCCGTGCTCCCGTTGACAGGTTCGAAGACCGATTCGCGATCTTGTGACGTTGGTTCGATCGAAGCCCGCGATGTGCCGTAAAGGTGGACCCTTAGGGTCGTAGTGCCTTCGCCGCGCGTAAGCGCGCATTCCCGCGCTGTTTGACAGACGCGGTACGTTGGTGACCGTTAGTTTTCTCGGTGCTTCGGGGATCCCCGTGTGAAGAGGATGGGGTACGGAGGCCCATCGCGCCAGATGGCGAACGTTACCGCCCGGACGGGTGAGCGCGTAACGGCGCCTGCTTCTCGCCGCTAAGGCGAGGTATTGTTCCGACGGTCCCAGGATGTTCCCGCGGGAGCGAGCCCAGTGACTTAGCTCGACCACTGGGCCATGCCAAGACCGTCGAGGAGGTGTCCTCGAGTGAGCCTTCGCACCGACTCCGCGCCGACCATCGGACAGCCGTTCGGATCTGCGTTCCCGATGTTCCACCTGGATTAGGACTCCATCGCACGTAAGGGACGTCGAAATGTGAGTCCGCCGTTTTAATACCATTGGCCAAGGGTTCTTGCACAAAGACTGTCGTCGCCGCGCTATCGTCTCGCGTTTCGCGCGTATCATATGAGCCGGCTCCGGTTAATTTTAAATTGCATGCCCGTATTTTGTGTAGGCGGACCAACCGAGCACAGCTGACACGTTGCGTTTATTCAGGCGTCGTTCGCTGAGGCTCCGTTGATCCGTTTTAAGAACCTCTGTAGCCTTAGAACATTTAAATGTCACCGCGGCATCTCGAGGCTGCCATGTGCGCGAAAGTTGGAGAGTACACATTGTGCGATACTTATATGTTGTTTTAATCACCGGCGCAGCCCCCGCCATTTTAGGAATCTGCACGGCTCTTGATTCAAAGGTTTAAGCCCTATCGATCGAGACTATATCCGGCATCTTTAGTTTCATGAAATTAGTAGCGTGGTATATTGATAAACGAAAACTGCTTGTGTGTAAAGCATTATCAAAGAGACATACCGAACTTTTACCGAACCTTATTCTTTTTTTTCTCTCTTTTTACACACAACAGAAGCCAGAGAACTTAAAGAGCGGAAGAAAAAAGTTAGCAAGCCTATCCTTGAATTAAAATCTTCTGCGAAACAAAAGACCAAAGGTTTACCAAAAAAAATATATATAGGGGAAAATTAAGCCATACTAAGAAAAAAGACGACAGATCTTCTAATGACAAGGATGCTGAATGTATTTACTGCGGCTATTTGTCTCAGTCCACAGAGGGCTGGATAAAATGCAGAAAGTGAAATGGTTCACACTGCTCTTGTGCCGGAGAAGAGGATGAAGATGAAGAAGCCAATCATATCTGTGTGATGATTATTCATTGTGATATATGTTAAGTGTAACCAATGTTCCTAACGTTAGAAGTGTTCTTTTTTGTTATTAAAGAGTTGATTCGTTTAAAATAGCAGTTATATTTCACTCCCCCACATTGCCCCATATTAATACCCCACACTGCCCCATTCTATACCCCACAATGCCCCTTGTGCTACCCCACTTTGCCCCTTCCGCTGCCCCACTTTGCCCCAATATGCGGGGTAAAGTGGGGCAAAACGAATTAAAAAAAAAACGTAATATACAGCTAAATATAATGTGATTTATGACAAAATATATACACGATACTGTGCTTTATGTACCAACAATCACTTTAAGTACAGGTGTCTTTCAATCTTATTGCTGTATCCGATTTGAACCCCCTCTATTCCTTAGCTTCCCCACTATGCCCCCCCCCCCCCCCCATATACGGAATATATATAATATATATAGATAAATCGACCATATAATAGTAATCACACTTGTTTCGTCATATTTAATCATTAATTGGTTTTAATCATTTAAAAACGACTGCTTACCATCCAGCTGGCAATGGTTTGGTAGAACGTTCTCACCGTCAGCTGAAGGCAGCAGTAATGTGCCATGCAAGCGATACCTGGACAGAATCTCTTCCACTAGTACTACTAGGCATACGTAGTGCGTGAAAGGATGACCTCGCAGCATCTTCCGCTGAACTCGTTTACGGGGAACCCCTTAAGCTCCCCGGGGATTTCTTTAATCACCCGACCTATGACGGACTTCCAGACTATACCGATTTCTTAGCTCGATTGCGGTTGCACATTAAAAAATTGCAACCTGAAACAATGATACGTCACGGAACCCACAAAACGTTTGTCTTCAAAGACTTGGCTACAGCTACACACGTTTTTGTGAGGCAATATCTTGTACGCAAGTCTCTTCAGCCACCTTATACGGGTCCGTACCGAGTTATAGAAAAGAACGATAAATATTTTAAAATTGAAATATCCGGGAATTCAGTTTCTGTGTCTATCGATAGGTTAAAGCCGGCTTATATTTTGTCGGATGAACCAGACAGTAGTCGTACGCCGCCCGTACGTGTAGCTTCAGCAACTCCGGAAATAGTTCCACCTGCTCCTGTCCTGGCTGAGCCTAGAACGACCCGTTCTGGTCGTCGGGTGTGGTTTCCCGAATGATACCGTCACTAAAGGTCTCGGGGGAGGCTGATGTGGCGACAGCGGTTTCAAACCTCCATAGATTTTAGCCGCTGATCGCACTGGCTACCGATAGAGAATGACAGCGGTTGGTTGTCAGGATTTTGCCGGAATGTATTGTATATTTTATGGTCCATTGAAGCTGTCAACCCAAGTTTTCTATCAAGGCCGTTCTGATTAAAGCATTTTGTCAGAGCGTGCGGACACCGCTTAACAGAGTGCGCCCCAGAGTGACAGTGTCAAACATGACATAGGATTTCCCAGTGTTTATTTTGTAAATATTGTGAATATGAAAACCAAGTGATCAACCGTTATATATGTACGGTGGGAGGTGTACGCGGGCTGGGTTTCCGCAACTCGACGTCATAATAGCGCCTTATTTTGCGTATGGGTTTTTGGCACTACTGTTATTCGTGCCAACCCAGTTCCACCAGGAAGCCTAGCAGACCCTCTATGTTGCCGACGGCCTCCGGTAGTGACCCCGTTGTTCCGAGGTGCTTTGCCCGGTATTCTGCCACCCCTGGTGATCAGCCGTTACTCTCGCCGTACATATACAATACCTCTAAAGTGCAGTGTCTATCTTAGAACGCTTTCCTCTTTTTGTCTTTTTATATCTACTATATAAGTGTTTAATTGTTTATATAATTTTATTTAGTTTAATCTAATGCAGACCGCGACCTTTAATCACCCGACCTATGACGGACTTCCAGACTATACCGATTTCTTAGCTCGATTGCGGTTGCACATTAAAAAATTGCAACCTGAAACAATGATACGTCACGGAACCCACAAAACGTTTGTCTTCAAAGACTTGGCTACAGCTACACACGTTTTTGTGAGGCAATATCTTGTACGCAAGTCTCTTCAGCCACCTTATACGGGTCCGTACCGAGTTATAGAAAAGAACGATAAATATTTTAAAATTGAAATATCCGGGAATTCAGTTTCTGTGTCTATCGATAGGTTAAAGCCGGCTTATATTTTGTCGGATGAACCAGACAGTAGTCGTACGCCGCCCGTACGTGTAGCTTCAGCAACTCCGGAAATAGTTCCACCTGCTCCTGTCCTGGCTGAGCCTAGAACGACCCGTTCTGGTCGTCGGGTGTGGTTTCCCGAATGATACCGTCACTAAAGGTCTCGGGGGAGGCTGATGTGGCGACAGCGGTTTCAAACCTCCATAGATTTTAGCCGCTGATCGCACTGGCTACCGATAGAGAATGACAGCGGTTGGTTGTCAGGATTTTGCCGGAATGTATTGTATATTTTATGGTGGTTAATTTGTGTGAATAAATAACGTGTGTTTGTTACGTGAAGGTTTATAGTTTGATTTATCGCTACCTCAAGAAGCATCCTTAGATACTAAAGATGGATTTCGACTACAGAATTGGGTCCGGTCCCAAGGTGGGCAGAAGGATAACACGCCGGGGGTGTGCCCTGACTCTCCAAACGGAGCACTCCGGGTATCATTATTACTTCTGCCCTTACCACGAGGAGACCGGCTGCCCAGCGAGAGTCACGTTGGGGATGAAAGAACTGAACTGACAACCTGTCAACAAGGAATTTTTAAACTGAATTCCTAAATTATTAAATTTTTGATATTTTTGGTATTTAAACTACATAAAAATTATCTGTATTATGTAAAACATGATCATGTACTTAATAGACATGAAAAGCAATAAAATACGGTAGATTATTAGAGCAAAGAAAAATTTGCAGTCCATTGAAGCTGTCAACCCAAGTTTTCTATCAAGGCCGTTCTGATTAAAGCATTTTGTCAGAGCGTGCGGACACCGCTTAACAGAGTGCGCCCCAGAGTGACAGTGTCAAACATGACATAGGATTTCCCAGTGTTTATTTTGTAAATATTGTGAATATGAAAACCAAGTGATCAACCGTTATATATGTACGGTGGGAGGTGTACGCGGGCTGGGTTTCCGCAACTCGACGTCATAATAGCGCCTTATTTTGCGTATGGGTTTTTGGCACTACTGTTATTCGTGCCAACCCAGTTCCACCAGGAAGCCTAGCAGACCCTCTATGTTGCCGACGGCCTCCGGTAGTGACCCCGTTGTTCCGAGGTGCTTTGCCCGGTATTCTGCCACCCCTGGTGATCAGCCGTTACTCTCGCCGTACATATACAATACCTCTAAAGTGCAGTGTCTATCTTAGAACGCTTTCCTCTTTTTGTCTTTTTATATCTACTATATAAGTGTTTAATTGTTTATATAATTTTATTTAGTTTAATCTAATGCAGACCGCGACCCAGTCTGGAGGTAGCTCGGTCAACTTTGTTTGTAATTTGTGTACCAAATCTTTTAAATCTACTAGAGGCCTTAATATCCATAAATCCAAATCCCACCGTATCTGCCTCAGTCAAGATGCGTCTCCTCTAAATTTAATCAATACACCACCTCTAAATCTGCCATTCCATTTTCGCCTCAGTCATCTTAAAAACAGCATCCAGATCGTTAAGCGTATACCCCGCGGTGCCAGAATCACTGTAGCTACCCACCTCTCCCACATCATACAAAAATGCTACGAATGTAACTCTCCCCAAGACTGGCACAACCTTCTCCTTTTTCCATATTTGATTCTACATGCTAAAGAGGATGTTACTAATAAGTCTCTAACACAAAAAAATTAAGAATAACTGCACAGATCATTGCATCCCATTACCCACGCACATAAAGCCCGCCTTATTCCACAATCCTAACAAAACCATAAAAAATAAAATCAGTGACGTGACGGTGATCTCAAAGGCGCCGCTCGCCTACTTTTCTCGAGTGACGAGCTATCTCCAGACAACCCGGATACTCTTTCGGCCCTACTGACGAAACATCCTGCCGCACCTGCGTCGCCATATTTTTTCGACTCTCCAACAGCAATCGAGTCATGTATGCAGATAAAAAATATAGACGTATTTAATGCGATTCTCACATTTAAAACCGGTTCTGCTGCAGGGCTTGACGGCCTTTCACCACAACACTTAAAAGATCTGACGTCCCAGTCCGTAGGTGATGCAGGTGAGAAACTCATCAGTTGCATTACAAAACTTATACATTTTATGTACTCTGTCAGTATTCACCCGGATATTATACCCATCTTGTACGGTGCGAACCTAATCGCCCTGACAAAGAAGGACGGAGGGGTAAGGCCAATTGCTGTTGGTGCAACACTTCGCCGCCTGGCTTCAAAAATAGCAGTACGTTATATAATTGAAAAATTGCAAAAACAATTTGAACCTGTTCAGTTAGGCTTTGGCGTTAGAGGGGGTTGCGAAGCCGCCGTACACGCGCTCCGCACTTACCTCAGCAACGGAGATTGCGAGGTATTGCTTAAAATTGACGTAAAGATCGCTTTCAATTCTGTATATAGAGATGCCTTGCTAACAGAAATCAAGTCGAACATCCCTGAATTATATAATTACCTTCTTCATTGCTACGCGGACCCAACAAAGTTGATGTACCGGTCAAACGAGTTGTCATCCGAAGTTGGCTGTCAGCAAGGCGATCCTCTGGGGCCAGCAATTTTCAGTTTGGCTATAAATCCGATAATACAAAACTTGGCATCCAAATTTAATGCGTGGTACCTGGATGATGGGACCTTAGGAGGTGACGCTGACTCTGTACTTTCCGATCTTTCTACAATCATTGATAAATTTAAAACCATTGGCCTAGAACTTAATTTTAACAAATGCGAACTATACATTCCAAATTCTTGGAATGACACAAATGACATAATACACAAGTTCAACCAACTTGCACCGAACAATAAACAATACTCAATAAAAATACACTTTGCCTCCTAGGGTCCCCCATTTATGAAAATTCTTATCCTGATTATATTCGAAATTCCATATCTAAATTCCAAAATCACTCGTCGCCTCTTGGAAATTAGTCCTCATTATGCTCTTACTCTAATGAAATTTTGCCTTTTTGTCCCTAAATTAACTTATGTGCTTCGCTGCTTCCCTCTTTGGAAACATCAAAATCTTCTATCACAAATTCACTTATTGATCAAAACTAATTTAGAATCCATCCTCAATATTCAGCTAAGCGAGCAGTCCTGGACCCAAGGAACCCTTCCCATCCGGTACGGTGGTTTAGGGATTCGCAAAATTACTAGTATCGCGTTACCGACCTTTTTGTCGTCATGCCACAGCTCGTCTAGTCTCATAGGTAAGATCCTACCTACACACTATGAGACATCGGGCTTGGAGGACGCAAAAAGTGCCTGGGTAATTGCTTGCCCCGGCCCAAATTTGCCTGACCATCCAAACTCACAAAGGTGTTGGGACGACTCAATGTGCAAATTGACCGCTGACTCCCTATCTATCCAGTGCACCACTGCAGAACGAGCCAGACTATTGGCGGTAAACACAAGAGAGGCTGGTTACTGGCTCCACGCACACCCTTCTGCAAGCACTGGGACATTCTTAGATCCTAATACTCTCCGTTTTTCAGTTTGCCTGCGTCTTGGGGTCCCGGTCTGCGCCCCACATCGATGCCCCTGCGGAAGCGAAGTGGATCGGCTTGGGCACCACGGGCTCTCCTGCTAAAAAAGCGCGGGACGCTTCTCAAGGCATGCTGCCCTTAATGACATCATTCGTCGGTCTCTTGCATCGGCCAATGTGCCGGTTGTTTTAGAGCCATCTGGCATTCTAAGAAACGATGGCAAGAGACCGGACGGGATGTCATTGGTCCCGTGGAGTATGGGACGGGTCCTGGTGTGGAACGCAACCTGTGTTGACACACTAGCCTCGTCGCATCTCCACCGTACCTCTATGAGGGCAGCAGCTGCAGCAGAGGCGGCCGAAGCTGCGATGGTGGGCAAATATAGCCCAAAGAGATGTCGAAGAGGCTTACAGATGCCACCGGTGACCGTAGGGCTGGCAGTTATCTCGCACAAAGAATTAGCTTAGCTATTCAGCGAGGTAATGCTGCCAGCATCTTCGGCACAATGCCGCAGGGGCCATTTTTATATTTAGTTTAGTGCTATTCTATTTTATTTTTAATTTAGTTTTTTATTATTACTTTAATGGAACTTATTAGGTAATGTATTTTAATTGTAAATAAAAAAGGTATCCAGTTAAAAAAAGAAATAGTAATCGTTAGTTCAAAAATATCGTATCTAAACAAAATATACGTCACTACTTTGAAAAAAAAACTCGTATCTGATTTATTTTTATTTTTTTCGTTTAATAACTCATTAAACTAAAATAATTACATCTCGTATGCACAAACTTCAACGTCGATAAATCGACGGTACCTATAATAATTGTATTGTGTATATTTTTATATTTTTATTTACGCTACAGGACTTTTGTAATTCTAATAATTGATTAGATTAGATTTAGAGCTCGGCGTTTTTTCCCGTAAGCGTTTTCAAAAACGGTTTCTCGTACAATAACGGAATAACAGTTTGTGGCTAGAAACACAAACTGTTTTTATAAAAACGATGACAAGGAGCTACGAGTAGAAGGCGACAGTCGCACGCAACGGATTGCAATGCAAAACGTGAAAACGCAACTCGAACACTGTAAACTGTTTCATTCGCTTTTTCGTTTCACTTCGTTTGGCGACCGGCGACGGTGCCAACTCACGTAGAAACTAGTTATTTTTGAAACTGTTTTTCAAAACAGGTTTGTGAGAAAAAAAAACGGTTACGTTTCGTTTCACGGAAAAGTCAAAACGACCCAGCTCTAATTAGATTATTTTATTTCATTTTGAAAATTTACACGTTTCATAAAATTAAAATAGCGTGGATTCACAAAAAAGATCGTCAGAGTGTATAAGAATAAAAAACAATAATAAATAATAGTCAATAAAAATCCAATTTCAAATGAAAGCAAAGATGAGAAACAAAAATACTAATAATAAGGCAACATTGTACTGTTTATCAAAAATAGCAAGATATTTTAAGGGCCACACACAGATGGAGAACTTCATGTGCCTGTCGATTTTGTAAAAGTAATAACAGAGGCATCTTTGACTAAAAAGTACAATGTAAAATATGTACACTGGTATGTTTTCATAAACTATGCGACACTTAAGTACTATACATCTATTAGACCTGCACGTCTAGCACACGACGGCCGCGACATACTCTCGATTTTTATCGCACTATACTATACCTCTTGTTCTAAGTGGTCTAATAAGTGAGAGACGGATAGTGCGAGAAAAATCGAGAGAGCGCGCGCGCCGTCGCGTGCTAGCCGTGCCGGAAAGAGAGCAGGTGACCCACGTGTGGTAGATTTGAGGGCAAGGCAATAAAATATACACCTCACAGTCCGATTGAGTTTAAACTTCGCTTTGATGACATCTGGACTATTCTACCTCAAAGATTCAATGATAGTTCAGAACTCATCGATATTCTGAACCCGTCCCTATTAATAAACTAAAATTTGATGATTTGCAATCTCTAAAGCCGATTTTGCCAAAAAACTTCCATTCATTTTTACGATAGTTTATTGCATGTCATAGTTGAGAAAAAATAATTCGAGCCGATCTTTATTTTATTCAGTCACGTTATTATTTAAGTTCGTCTATTGTTACCTACTCTATCGAGATGATTTTTTCAAAGTAGCGGATTTCAACAAAATGGGTAGGAAATTAAATTCCTTGACTGTACCTAGTGTACCTCCTCATCGGCGTTTCTCTCTTAGGCTTGAAGAAACTTAACTATTACTAAAAATATAATACACTCGCGGACAAAGAATACGGGTCGGTAAAATACCGACATATTTACTAAAATAGTGCAAGCTTGTACAGTTTTTTTTAATCCTTTTATGATCTTTATTTAATTCTACGTCTGAACTGGAAAAATAACAGTAAAAAAATAACGCTACCAGGTTTAAATAGGACTTAAAAAGAAAGTTCATAATAAAAATCGTCATTTTGTTAGGGTTCCGTAGCCAATGGCTAAAAACGGAACCCTAATGGATTCGTCATGTCTGTCTGTCCGTCCGTATGTCAAAGGCATTTTACTCGAAAACTATAAGGTGTATTTGAATAAAATTTTGAGGAGAGGTGTATTTTGTTAGCCGCTACAGTTTTGTAAGTAAATTACAAAAAAAAAAAATACGGGTGCAATCCACATAAAAACGAAAGAAAAAAAAAAAACATTCCAAGCCCACGTGTGGCACATGAATCGTAGGCCTTTCAAAATAAATATAAGGTTTCTCAGCATTTTTTTTACTAAGTGAATAGAGTCGGAGATAATCGCCCTGAAAGTCAATAAAATTGTGTCACCCCCCTCTAATTTTTGAACCGTGTACGAACCGTTACTTTAAAAATATGAAAAGATAGATAGATTTTCGAGATATTTCTAAAAAACTGCCTTCGTTAAAGAAAATGACGTAAGTGCCATTAGATTTCAGTAACGATACGGCCTTTTTAATAGGCACGGAACCCTTCGTTGTGGGTGGTCCGACACGCACTTGGCCGCTTTTTCGATATTCATATTTTTATGATGGAATCCCAGAAATTGCTAATATAGTCGAGTAGATTTAAATTTCATTATTTCATAATATAAAAATATAATATAAGTTAGGTACCCTAGGTCAATTTATGCGACTTGACATTATGATCGTCAAAAAAAAACAATTAAAAATTACAAATTATAAATGTAAATATAGAAGTTTATTTTTATACTAGTGATTAAGTAGATTGATAACGTCTGAATCATACCTAACTAAACTTTGTTCGTAGTTACTAATTTAATACATTGCAATAATAACTATACTTACTTATATGATACTTATACTTATATTATATTATTAATATACTTATATAGTACTTAGTTAGTTAATTTAAACTAAAATAAAACATTCGTCCAAATTTTACATAGCTATCACAGTACATTAAAACATAACCAATACAAGCACAAATCTATTTACAAAATAGTAAATTATGTAAATAAAACTAGTGTTAAATAATAAACAAACCTATTGCGTTTATTTAATTTAGGGAGACCCGAAAGTTTTGACTGCGAGTGTAGAAATATAATAGGAAAAAAATTGAAGCGATTAGATACTCTATGTAAAACGTTCTACGCTAGAATCTGCACACACCTAGTTTGGCTCTCATTTTTAAACTGCATACTGGAATAACATGAAAATAATTATAATATAAGAATAATGATGCGATTAGAGAATTCTGTTTTTGGAACTTTTTTCTATTTTAATTTCTAGCATCAAAACCTAGTATAAAGCTGGTTTTCCATCAGAGGGGCGAGACGAGACGAGGCGAGACGAGAATTGAAATTCGTATGGGACTAACTACCTATTTCCGCGCGCACTCAGTGCAAATAGGTAGTAAGTCGCATACGAATCTCAATTCTCGTCTCGTCAGCTTCAGACCTAGATACGGTAGATCCCATTGAGTATACAAAGTTTCATGTTGTTCTAGCATTTGTCGTTTTAAAATGAGAACAAACTACATTTGTATAAAGAATCCAGTGTTCTGGCTTCAGGGATGCGCCGCAGGGCACACGATGCGTTATATCGTATTTGTGTCTATACGTCTATTTCTTATACATATATGTACATAGATGCTAGTTGTCTGAATAATTCTTGCCAACAAGTAAAAGTAGTACTTACGAAATTCATTTGTCCTTTAATACCAAGTACTATAAGAGCACAGTAAATAACACAGCTTACAATGACACGTATAAGCATTTCGGAACACTGATGTAAATTGACAGCTCCACCAAGTACATTTTATATCGTGACTAATTATGATGCATCGCGTTTTTCAATGTAGATTATATCAATTTTAACATTATTGTGTGCTTTTGTTGCATTGAATTGTTCATAAGTCAGGGTGTATTTGAGGGTTCTGTCACATGAGTAAAGAAACGGAACACACTAAGAAAAAAAAAACTAATAAGGTAGGGTTGGCGGAGGCGGATAAAACGAAACAAACACTATAATGATTAGTTTTTTTATATTTATTGATTACAAATGACTTACTATAAAGATTTTATTTTGTAATTTTTGTTTGTTAACAATGGGGTTGGCCGGTGAAAGCTAATTGTAGATGGCGCTCTGATAGCTCGGTCCCTGTCAAATATATTTGGTTGCGATCTTTAGACTATTTTTTATGTGGATTGAATGAAAATAATAAGACAGTGTGTGAAATATCATGTATTCTACGTGGCGAGTAGCTGAACTGAAGGCTGAACTGAAAACCCGTGGTGCTACTGTACGTGGTAAAAAGGCAGACCTCGTTGAAAGGTAAGAGAAACCACTGTACTTCCTTGCATTGTTCTTGTGATTAAATTATGGGATGTTCAATAAATATTTCACTGCTAATTTAATTAATTAGGATCATATTATGCATAAAAGTTCCAATAAATTAATTAAATTTCAGAACAACATGATAATTCGTTGTAAATTAAGTGTGCAAATTAAGGTTATGTTTATGGGAAAGTGTAAATAACGTTTCATTACCTACTTTCAGACTGGAACTGTACGACAAGAATTTTAATTTCGGCCGTCCTGAATGTGTTGAGAAAGAAGATTCAATGAAAGTGCCACCAAACGAGGCGTACAAAGACGTTAATAGTAATACTATTCTACCAACTATAACGAGGACACAAATCCGACATTACTTAGACTGGTAACCAATACTTTATTTAAATAATTATATATTAATATGTAATCAATAACCATATTTATACTACCTAATGTTATTTATATTTCAGCACTGAAAAAAAAAATGAAAGCAGCAGTTGAGTTGTATGAGTCGAGGCACTTAATAACTGTTAGGGCATCAGTTATTGGCAGTGACACATTCATTAAAGGATTTTGCCGGAAAACAATGAAAAAATTGCAATATGAAGTGGACATTAAACTTGATAAATTTGGAAATCCTATAGAAACTCACTGTGAGTGTCCCGCTGGCAGTGGACTGAATGCAGTTTGTAAACATGTTGCTGTCCTTTTGCTTGGTGTTGAGCACATAAGTAAAGAACAAATATTATTAAAATATGAAGTGTGCACGGAAAAATTGCAACAATTTCATGTCCCAAAAAAGCTTTACACTGGTACACCAGTAAGAGCTGAAAAGTTACACAAAAAACGAGGCTCTATTAATGTTCTATTTGAACCATATCCTATCAAAAACTTGACCAAAGGAAACTATAATAACAGAGTTAGAAATTTGGTGCTCAACTTTGGAAATACAACTATGCCAATGAAACAGTTGTATGAACCAGCAAACCCTTATGGTATACAAATAGATCATAATTACACAGGAAGAAATGTGGAAGATGACATATTAAAAGATTTAAAAATATTGAATGTGACAAAAACAGACATTGAACAAATTGAACAAATGACCAGGGAACAAGTATCTTGCTTTGAATGGCATCATCATCGCCAACACAGAATTACTGCTAGTAATTTTCATACAATATGCCACCTAAAAACTACAACAATGGAGAAATATGCAGAACAAATTATGCACAAGGAAATATTTCAATCCAGAGCAACCAGCCATGGTATATTGAATGAAAAGATAGCTCTGAACCAATATTGTGTGAAGTATGATTTAGAAGTGGAGCCGTGTGGACTATTTATAAGCGAACAAAGACCATATTTAGGTGCTTCCCCAGATGGGCTACTTGGTTCGGACACCATAATTGAAATCAAATGCCCATATTCCAGTAGATATCAAGAGATCAAGCCCACAACCGTCCCATATTTGGTAGAAATTAACAACATGTTAACGCTGAAGCATAGTACACCTTATTATTACCAAATACAGGGACAGATGTACTGTACAGGGCGGTCCTACTGTAATTTGATTGTTTACACATACAAAGACATGAAAGTAGTGTTTGTCAGCAGGGACAACCACTTTATCAAAGAAATGCTAAATAAATTGGACAATTTTTATGATAAATATTTCAAACAGGAAGTTCTTAAAAAACATTTGTACTATGATTATCATAAAATGAATAAATAAAACCAAGTAAAAAAAACTTCTTTTTCTTTATTATTCCTTCTCTAAAGTTACAGAGCATTAAACAAATGAAGAAAATTTTTGATGCTAATGGCACATAACTTTTATTGAGTTCACTTGTTAATATTTTGTATGTTTTTGTTAAACCTATGAGCCTCTATGTGAACTCTCTGACTTGCTAACTTTTGATCGTGTTTTAATAAAACTCCTGGGATTTGTGATTTTCCTTTTAAGAAGGTAGGAATATTAATGCCAACACCCTTAGTAGCAAATAAATCTTGTACATTAAATCCTCTGTCAGCCATTATACTATCCCCTTCATCACATATTTCTAACAGATTACTCCGTTCTACTATTTGTCGATCACTGGCTGATCCAGCAAATGCTCCTGAGCAGTAAGTCAAAAGGCCACCTGGTGAAGCTCCAACCAGAAATTTCAGTGTTTTTATGCTTATAGGAACTGAAAGTGGTTTTCTGGGCATCTGGTTGGCTTGGTTTTTGTATGGGTATTTTCGTTCCATCAATTATAACTCTTGTAGAACGGTATTGTTTTTGAAAGCTTTGTGGCATATAAAAATTTACCAGTTCCCGACTAGGCCAAATATCAATCAAACTCCACAAATCGCTCACAAAATTGATCCATGTCACAATTATATTGGATACTTCAGTTTTACTCACACCAAACATTCTACTTAATTCGAAATCTGGTTTATTGCGATGCAGTTTCATTAGTAGCATTATAAATTGGTCTTCAACAGACAGTCCAACTACTTGACTCCACCTATATTTTAATTGTTTTGCCATTGGCAAAAGTGTACTTAAAACGAGTGACAGTTTTGCGTAAGTTTCTAGACCTGTATAATAGTTAACAGCATCATCATCAGTTTGCAGTAAATCTGTGGAAAATAATCGCATAATATTTGATGTTTGGGTTCCACAAGTGTTGTAGGCTTTCTCTGATTTCATTCTCTCCGTAGTTGGATCTTCTTTCACAGCTATTTCAACCTCATGAGAGATGTCTCCTGTGGTTTCATGAAGCGGTACAATTTCTTCATTTATTGATGTTGAGGGGCCTGGAAATAGTTGTTTAATTGCACTTCTCCTTAAATAACGATTTTCTCTCTCTGTTGCTGACTCGGAGGGTGTTTTTGTATTCCACGGAAAAACGGAAGGAATTGCAGTTTTCTTTAGATATTTATGTAAATGTTTTACTCCTGAAAGACATACAATTCTCTATTAGAAACATTACAGCTGATAATATGGATTGTCAGGATATATTAAAAAGAGAATATAACTTTTACCTGTGTATTTGCTCACTTTTTCATAATCGTTTTCTGTAAAATGTTCTCGACATAACCTCGTACTGTCGGTAGGGATTAAATCCTGACGCCTAACTGCTTTTAACCATAACCTGCGAATTTTTGCGTCTTTCGGAAAGTGATGCACTCCGATTTCCGAACATTTCGGAACACAGCAACGCGTCATTTTGTAATTAATTATCAAATTCGTCTCACTTCAATACAATATTTATTTGTTTTGGGAACTAGCTATGACAGCGCCACTTTGACAGTTGCCAACCCCATTCGTTATATCTTTTAATTAAATGCTAAATCCTTACCCCCTTATTCATAAAACTTAAAATGCCTCTGCTAAATAGAATGTGCTTTGTCCCTTTCTTACGAACACAAATTTTTAAGTGACAGATAAGGACAAACGAATTTTAACGCCATTTTAGTTAAAACAGGCTTGTAGGACGTTTATGAATACGGCCGCTAATCGTCAACATTGTATGGGCTAGTTCATACAATGTATCCATTGTATAAACTCTTAATAGGTACAGTTTGGTCGAATTGACGCTTAATTGCAAAAATCATGGTATAACAATGAGGCGGACTCGTTTTCCACACGGCTTAGCCCATCACTAAAACTTCACGCCGTTTCGCCACAACACTAGTTTCCCCGAACCGCACTACGAGCGTCGCGCGCGCCGGCCGGGTCGCCAGTTCGAGCCAGACAACCTTAGAGCACGGTCACGTCACTCGTCCTTAGGTCCGCCGCTCTCGCGACATTCCGCGTAAACACCGCGAGTACTATTATCGTGTTATATCTAAGGTTTTACCACGTGCCGTTATAATAAATGAATGTGAACTATATTAGTGGGTTTCAATCTTAATTACACCAGTCGAAACCCACATTGGTGACCCCGTGAATAGTGAATAAAAACATTACGCAAGTTACGAGTATAAGTGAACTTAATTGTTTTGTGTTGTGTGGAAATGATCACCGTTATTCTCATCACCGAAACTTTATAATATTCCGTGCCGAAACACAAAGTGGCCTGTCGTACACAAATCATTGTCCGTGTTTCTGAAAATGCCTACCATGCACGGTGTACTCACTGGCGGAAAGGACGCCGAGGCCGCTGCTGCTGCCGCCGCCGCCGCCGCCGCTGCTGCTGCCGCCGGCCCAAGCAATCAACCTAGCCCCGACGCCTCCGGGAATTACCCCGTCCCCGCCAACGCCACCGCTGCCGCCGCCGCTGCAGCCGCCGCCGCCACGGGCGGTGCCGCTCAACTCTGCCCAGACGCCAACCAGACGCCGATGCCGCTGCATGGACAGTTGATGGGTTATGAGGTAAGCCGTGTAGGCATTCGAGTTCCGCCTTTTTACCCCGACAACCCCGCTGTATGGTTGGGTATCATAGAGGGCCAGTTTCATGTAAATAACATTACTAGAGAACTGACAAAGTTTTACCACGCTATTTCACAATTAGACCCAAAAACAGCGGCGGAGGCGGAAGAAATTATCACGTGCCCACCTGCGATCGATCCCTACACAAAACTAAAACACGTTCTTATATCGCGTTTCTCGGAATCGTGCGAAGAAAAAATACACCGCCTCTTAGAAAAAGAGGAAATTGGGAGCCGAAGGCCTTCCTCATTTTTACGACACCTAAGGATGTTAGCTAAAGGGGCAGGTTCCGACCAGATGATAAAAACAATATGGATAGTTGGACTACCTACACATATTCAAGGCAATCTAATATCTCAGTCTCCTAGCATGTCGCTGGACGATCTTGGTGATTTAGCCGATAAATTGTACGGCATAGCGCCTAACAACCATCATCTGGTACAGCAAGCCCACCTGCCTACACAATGTAATTATTTTGCGATTACGAGATTTAACAACGCAAATCCTACAAGCGCTGGAAATACAGCCCCCACAGCAGACTACCCGTATTCAGGTGTAAACCATATAGCTGCGACACACAATCAGAGTTCCTCGAGTGCTTTCCCGCTAAACCACAACCAACCTTTTGACATGCAAAATATGCAGATGCAAATCAACGAACTTACACGAATGGTCGCAGCACTCAACCGAACACAAGAAAATTCTAATCGACCATACCCTCGCAACAGAAGCAGATCTAGATCCCGCACTCGCTACGCTAGCAACAACCTCTGCTGGTTCCATACTAATTTTGGTGCCAATGCACGCAGGTGCGAACAACCGTGTACATTCGTTAAGGCAAACCAGCAGTAGGGTTGTTAGAGGCGATAAGCAACCCTACCAGCATTCCTAAAACATATCCTAACCGCCTTTATATCATGGACCGGGCAAGCAAAAAAGACTACCTTATAGACACAGGCTCAGATGTTTGCGTCTACCCTTATAAATTACTTAAACGGCGACGCCCTCCAACAACATACGTACTCTATGCCGCCAATTTAACACCAATAAGAACATATGGAGAAATTGAAGTCAACCTTAACATCGGACTTCGGCGCGACTTCACTTGGTCGTTCATTATTGCAGATGTCAGCAGGCCTATCATCGGTGCTGACCTCCTCACTCATTACGGCCTCCTTGTCGACCTTAAGAATAGACGCTTAATAGACCCTACAACCGGTATAGGTACTCCAGCAAGGCCTGTCATTATTGATGACTCCCCATCCATAAAGGTCATCGCAGGTACAACAGTTTACCATCAGCTCTTAGCTAAATTCCCATCCCTTACCAAACCAACGGGCAACATAGACAACTTCAAACATAACATCCAGCACCACATCAAAACCACTCCAGGACCTCCCTCCGCCTGTAGAGCAAGGCGTCTTCCTCCTGAGAAGTTAGAAGCTGCTAAAAAGAAGTTCGACGAACTGCTCCAGGAAGGCATCATAAGACCCAGTGACAGTCCCTGGGCCTCCCCATTGCACATGGTGGCCAAGAAGTCAGGAGGGTGGCGCCCTTGTGGTGACTACAGGGGACTCAATGCTCGCACCCTACCTGACCGTTATCCTCTCCGCCACATTGAAGACTTCGGTATGTCTCTACAAGGTTCCACTATCTTCAGTAAAGTAGACTTGGTCAATGCATTCTACCACTATGCGACACTTAAGACCTAGATACGGTAGATCCCATTGAGTATACAAAGTTTCATGTTGTTCTAGCATTTGTCGTTTTAAAATGAGAACAAACTACATTTGTATAAAGAATCCAGTGTTCTGGCTTCAGGGATGCGCCGCAGGGCACACGATGCGTTATATCGTATTTGTGTCTATACGTCTATTTCTTATACATATATGTACATAGATGCTAGTTGTCTGAATAATTCTTGCCAACAAGTAAAAGTAGTACTTACGAAATTCATTTGTCCTTTAATACCAAGTACTATAAGAGCACAGTAAATAACACAGCTTACAATGACACGTATAAGCATTTCGGAACACTGATGTAAATTGACAGCTCCACCAAGTACATTTTATATCGTGACTAATTATGATGCATCGCGTTTTTCAATGTAGATTATATCAATTTTAACATTATTGTGTGCTTTTGTTGCATTGAATTGTTCATAAGTCAGGGTGTATTTGAGGGTTCTGTCACATGAGTAAAGAAACGGAACACACTAAGAAAAAAAAAACTAATAAGGTAGGGTTGGCGGAGGCGGATAAAACGAAACAAACACTATAATGATTAGTTTTTTTATATTTATTGATTACAAATGACTTACTATAAAGATTTTATTTTGTAATTTTTGTTTGTTAACAATGGGGTTGGCCGGTGAAAGCTAATTGTAGATGGCGCTCTGATAGCTCGGTCCCTGTCAAATATATTTGGTTGCGATCTTTAGACTATTTTTTATGTGGATTGAATGAAAATAATAAGACAGTGTGTGAAATATCATGTATTCTACGTGGCGAGTAGCTGAACTGAAGGCTGAACTGAAAACCCGTGGTGCTACTGTATGTGGTAAAAAGGCAGACCTCGTTGAAAGGTAAGAGAAACCACTGTACTTCCTTGCATTGTTCTTGTGATTAAATTATGGGATGTTCAATAAATATTTCACTGCTAATTTAATTAATTAGGATCATATTATGCATAAAAGTTCCAATAAATTAATTAAATTTCAGAACAACATGATAATTCGTTGTAAATTAAGTGTGCAAATTAAGGTTATGTTTATGGGAAAGTGTAAATAACGTTTCATTACCTACTTTCAGACTGGAACTGTACGACAAGAATTTTAATTTCGGCCGTCCTGAATGTGTTGAGAAAGAAGATTCAATGAAAGTGCCACCAAACGAGGCGTACAAAGACGTTAATAGTAATACTATTCTACCAACTATAACGAGGACACAAATCCGACATTACTTAGACTGGTAACCAATACTTTATTTAAATAATTATATATTAATATGTAATCAATAACCATATTTATACTACCTAATGTTATTTATATTTCAGCACTGAAAAAAAAAATGAAAGCAGCAGTTGAGTTGTATGAGTCGAGGCACTTAATAACTGTTAGGGCATCAGTTATTGGCAGTGACACATTCATTAAAGGATTTTGCCGGAAAACAATGAAAAAATTGCAATATGAAGTGGACATTAAACTTGATAAATTTGGAAATCCTATAGAAACTCACTGTGAGTGTCCCGCTGGCAGTGGACTGAATGCAGTTTGTAAACATGTTGCTGTCCTTTTGCTTGGTGTTGAGCACATAAGTAAAGAACAAATATTATTAAAATATGAAGTGTGCACGGAAAAATTGCAACAATTTCATGTCCCAAAAAAGCTTTACACTGGTACACCAGTAAGAGCTGAAAAGTTACACAAAAAACGAGGCTCTATTAATGTTCTATTTGAACCATATCCTATCAAAAACTTGACCAAAGGAAACTATAATAACAGAGTTAGAAATTTGGTGCTCAACTTTGGAAATACAACTATGCCAATGAAACAGTTGTATGAACCAGCAAACCCATGGTATACAAATAGATCATAATTACACAGGAAGAAATGTGGAAGATGACATATTAAAAGATTTAAAAATATTGAATGTGACAAAAACAGACATTGAACAAATTGAACAAATGACCAGGGAACAAGTATCTTGCTTTGAATGGCATCATCATCGCCAACACAGAATTACTGCTAGTAATTTTCATACAATATGCCACCTAAAAACTACAACAATGGAGAAATATGCAGAACAAATTATGCACAAGGAAATATTTCAATCCAGAGCAACCAGCCATGGTATATTGAATGAAAAGATAGCTCTGAACCAATATTGTGTGAAGTATGATTTAGAAGTGGAGCCGTGTGGACTATTTATAAGCGAACAAAGACCATATTTAGGTGCTTCCCCAGATGGGCTACTTGGTTCAGACACCATAATTGAAATCAAATGCCCATATTCCAGTAGATATCAAGAGATCAAGCCCACAACCGTCCCATATTTGGTAGAAATTAACAACATGTTAACGCTGAAGCATAGTACACCTTATTATTACCAAATACAGGGACAGATGTACTGTACAGGGCGGTCCTACTGTAATTTGATTGTTTACACATACAAAGACATGAAAGTAGTGTTTGTCAGCAGGGACAACCACTTTATCAAAGAAATGCTAAATAAATTGGACAATTTTTATGATAAATATTTCAAACAGGAAGTTCTTAAAAAACATTTGTACTATGATTATCATAAAATGAATAAATAAAACCAAGTAAAAAAAACTTCTTTTTCTTTATTATTCCTTCTCTAAAGTTACAGAGCATTAAACAAATGAAGAAAATTTTTGATGCTAATGGCACATAACTTTTATTGAGTTCACTTGTTAATATTTTGTATGTTTTTGTTAAACCTATGAGCCTCTATGTGAACTCTCTGACTTGCTAACTTTTGATCGTGTTTTAATAAAACTCCTGGGATTTGTGATTTTCCTTTTAAGAAGGTAGGAATATTAATGCCAACACCCTTAGTAGCAAATAAATCTTGTACATTAAATCCTCTGTCAGCCATTATACTATCCCCTTCATCACATATTTCTAACAGATTACTCCGTTCTACTATTTGTCGATCACTGGCTGATCCAGCAAATGCTCCTGAGCAGTAAGTCAAAAGGCCACCTGGTGAAGCTCCAACCAGAAATTTCAGTGTTTTTATGCTTATAGGAACTGAAAGTGGTTTTCTGGGCATCTGGTTGGCTTGGTTTTTGTATGGGTATTTCCGTTCCATCAATTATAACTCTTGTAGAACGGTATTGTTTTTGAAAGCTTTGTGGCATATAAAAATTTACCAGTTCCCGACTAGGCCAAATATCAATCAAACTCCACAAATCGCTCACAAAATTGATCCGTCACAATTATATTGGATACTTCAGTTTTACTCACACCAAACATTCTACTTAATTCGAAATCTGGTTTATTGCGATGCAGTTTCATTAGTAGCATTATAAATTGGTCTTCAACAGACAGTCCAACTACTTGACTCCACCTATATTTTAATTGTTTTGCCATTGGCAAAAGTGTACTTAAAACGAGTGACAGTTTTGCGTAAGTTTCTAGACCTGTATAATAGTTAACAGCATCATCATCAGTTTGCAGTAAATCTGTGGAAAATAATCGCATAATATTTGATGTTTGGGTTCCACAAGTGTTGTAGGCTTTCTCTGATTTCATTCTCTCCGTAGTTGGATCTTCTTTCACAGCTATTTCAACCTCATGAGAGATGTCTCCTGTGGTTTCATGAAGCGGTACAATTTCTTCATTTATTGATGTTGAGGGGCCTGGAAATAGTTGTTTAATTGCACTTCTCCTTAAATAACGATTTTCTCTCTCTGTTGCTGACTCGGAGGGTGTTTTTGTATTCCACGGAAAAACGGAAGGAATTGCAGTTTTCTTTAGATATTTATGTAAATGTTTTACTCCTGAAAGACATACAATTCTCTATTAGAAACATTACAGCTGATAATATGGATTGTCAGGATATATTAAAAAGAGAATATAACTTTTACCTGTGTATTTGCTCACTTTTTCATAATCGTTTTCTGTAAAATGTTCTCGACATAACCTCGTACTGTCGGTAGGGATTAAATCCTGACGCCTAACTGCTTTTAACCATAACCTGCGAATTTTTGCGTCTTTCGGAAAGTGATGCACTCCGATTTCCGAACATTTCGGAACACAGCAACGCGTCATTTTGTAATTAATTATCAAATTCGTCTCACTTCAATACAATATTTATTTGTTTTGGGAACTAGCTATGACAGCGCCACTTTGACAGTTGCCAACCCCATTCGTTATATCTTTTAATTAAATGCTAAATCCTTACCCCCTTATTCATAAAACTTAAAATGCCTCTGCTAAATAGAATGTGCTTTGTCCCTTTCTTACGAACACAAATTTTTAAGTGACAGATAAGGACAAACGAATTTTAACGCCATTTTAGTTAAAACAGGCTTGTAGGACGTTTATGAATACGGCCGCTAATCGTCAACATTGTATGGGCTAGTTCATACAATGTATCCATTGTATAAACTCTTATTAGGTACAGTTTGGTCGAATTGACGCTTAATTGCAAAAATCATGGTATAACAATGAGGCGGACTCGTTTTCCACACGGCTTAGCCCATCACTAAAACTTCACGCCGTTTCGCCACAACACTAGTTTCCCCGAACCGCACTACGAGCGTCGCGCGCGCCGGCCGGGTCGCCAGTTCGAGCCAGACAACCTTAGAGCACGGTCACGTCACTCGTCCTTAGGTCCGCCGCTCTCGCGACATTCCGCGTAAACACCGCGAGTACTATTATCGTGTTATATCTAAGGTTTTACCACGTGCCGTTATAATAAATGAATGTGAACTATATTAGTGGGTTTCAATCTTAATTACACCAGTCGAAACCCACATTGGTGACCCCGTGAATAGTGAATAAAAACATTACGCAAGTTACGAGTATAAGTGAACTTAATTGTTTTGTGTTGTGTGGAAATGATCACCGTTATTCTCATCACCGAAACTTTATAATATTCCGTGCCGAAACACAAAGTGGCCTGTCGTACACAAATCATTGTCCGTGTTTCTGAAAATGCCTACCATGCACGGTGTACTCACTGGCGGAAAGGACGCCGAGGCCGCTGCTGCTGCCGCCGCCGCCGCCGCCGCTGCTGCTGCCGCCGGCCCAAGCAATCAACCTAGCCCCGACGCCTCCGGGAATTACCCCGTCCCCGCCAACGCCACCGCTGCCGCCGCCGCTGCAGCCGCCGCCGCCACGGGCGGTGCCGCTCAACTCTGCCCAGACGCCAACCAGACGCCGATGCCGCTGCATGGACAGTTGATGGGTTATGAGGTAAGCCGTGTAGGCATTCGAGTTCCGCCTTTTTACCCCGACAACCCCGCTGTATGGTTGGGTATCATAGAGGGCCAGTTTCATGTAAATAACATTACTAGAGAACTGACAAAGTTTTACCACGCTATTTCACAATTAGACCCAAAAACAGCGGCGGAGGCGGAAGAAATTATCACGTGCCCACCTGCGATCGATCCCTACACAAAACTAAAACACGTTCTTATATCGCGTTTCTCGGAATCGTGCGAAGAAAAAATACACCGCCTCTTAGAAAAAGAGGAAATTGGGAGCCGAAGGCCTTCCTCATTTTTACGACACCTAAGGATGTTAGCTAAAGGGGCAGGTTCCGACCAGATGATAAAAACAATATGGATAGTTAGACTACCTACACATATTCAAGGCAATCTAATATCTCAGTCTCCTAGCATGTCGCTGGACGATCTTGGTGATTTAGCCGATAAATTGTACGGCATAGCGCCTAACAACCATCATCTGGTACAGCAAGCCCACCTGCCTACACAATGTAATTATTTTGCGATTACGAGATTTAACAACGCAAATCCTACAAGCGCTGGAAATACAGCCCCCACAGCAGACTACCCGTATTCAGGTGTAAACCATATAGCTGCGACACACAATCAGAGTTCCTCGAGTGCTTTCCCGCTAAACCACAACCAACCTTTTGACATGCAAAATATGCAGATGCAAATCAACGAACTTACACGAATGGTCGCAGCACTCAACCGAACACAAGAAAATTCTAATCGACCATACCCTCGCAACAGAAGCAGATCTAGATCCCGCACTCGCTACGCTAGCAACAACCTCTGCTGGTTCCATACTAATTTTGGTGCCAATGCACGCAGGTGCGAACAACCGTGTACATTCGTTAAGGCAAACCAGCAGTAGGGTTGTTAGAGGCGATAAGCAACCCTACCAGCATTCCTAAAACATATCCTAACCGCCTTTATATCATGGACCGGGCAAGCAAAAAAGACTACCTTATAGACACAGGCTCAGATGTTTGCGTCTACCCTTATAAATTACTTAAACGGCGACGCCCTCCAACAACATACGTACTCTATGCCGCCAATTTAACACCAATAAGAACATATGGAGAAATTGAAGTCAACCTTAACATCGGACTTCGGCGCGACTTCACTTGGTCGTTCATTATTGCAGATGTCAGCAGGCCTATCATCGGTGCTGACCTCCTCACTCATTACGGCCTCCTTGTCGACCTTAAGAATAGACGCTTAATAGACCCTACAACCGGTATAGGTACTCCAGCAAGGCCTGTCATTATTGATGACTCCCCATCCATAAAGGTCATCGCAGGTACAACAGTTTACCATCAGCTCTTAGCTAAATTCCCATCCCTTACCAAACCAACGGGCAACATAGACAACTTCAAACATAACATCCAGCACCACATCAAAACCACTCCAGGACCTCCCTCCGCCTGTAGAGCAAGGCGTCTTCCTCCTGAGAAGTTAGAAGCTGCTAAAAAGAAGTTCGACGAACTGCTCCAGGAAGGCATCATAAGACCCAGTGACAGTCCCTGGGCCTCCCCATTGCACATGGTGGCCAAGAAGTCAGGAGGGTGGCGCCCTTGTGGTGACTACAGGGGACTCAATGCTCGCACCCTACCTGACCGTTATCCTCTCCGCCACATTGAAGACTTCGGTATGTCTCTACAAGGTTCCACTATCTTCAGTAAAGTAGACTTGGTCAATGCATTCTACCACCTGCCCGTACACGAAGAAGACATCCAGAAGACAGCTGTGATAACACCATTCGGCCTCTTCGAGTTCCTTAAAATGCCTTTTGGTCTCCGAAACGCCGCCCAAACATTCCAGCGCTTTATAGACGAGATCACCAGAGACCTACCATTCGCCTTTCCGTACCTTGACGACATATTAGTAGCCTCTACGGATGAATCCCAACACCTGGAACATCTCAAGGCCCTTTTCCAGAAGCTCGAGAAATACGGAGTCATCATAAATACCTCGAAGTGTTTATTTGGCCAAAATGAGATTGAGTTTTTGGGATACAAGATATCAGCTTCCGGCGTAGCACCTCCATCATCAATGATCGAAGCCATCCAACAATACCCAAAGCCACCAACAGTCAAAGCACTCCGCAGATTTTTAGGCGTTCTCAACTTCTACCGGCGTTTCATCAAAAATGCCGCTGATATTCAAGCGCCGCTCAATAATCTGCTAAAAGATGGCGTCAAAGGCAACGAGCCCGTACATTGGTCTCCCGAAGCTGACGTTGCATTCGAATCGTGCAGACAGAGCCTCGCCCTCGCCACTAGGCTGACACATCCAAAACAAAACGCTGAGCTGCCACTATATACAGATGCATCAGACACAGCAATGGGGGCTGCCCTCCATCAGAAAGGAGACAACGGCTGGGAGCCGATCGCATTTTTCTCTAGAAAATTGACTTCAGCTCAATCCAAGTATAGCGCTTACGATAAAGAACTGCTTGCTGTTTACCAGGCCATTCATCACTTTAGACACTGGTTAGAAGGAAGACACTTCACCGTTTTCACTGACCACCGGCCGCTAACATTTGCGTTCCAACAAAAGCCTGAAAAGTGCAGTCCTCGCCAGTTCCGCCACTTAGAATTTATCAGCCAATTTACAACAGACATCAAACACATCAGTGGCAATGAAAACATAGTCGCTGACGCCTTGTCAAGAGTCGAGGCCATCAGTCAACCAATTGGATTTCAAGAACTCGCCAATGCCCAAGCTTCTGACGCAGAGCTGCAACAGCTTCTTAATAACAACCGAACGAGCTTACAAATAAAAAAACTTTTTTTACCGAATACAAATACCCCCATTTTTTGCGATACTTCAACTCCTGCAGCCAAACCGTTCATTCCAGCAGTACTTCGACGACAAGTGTTCGATTCACTGCACAACCTAGCGCATCCTGGCGTTAAAGTGACAATTAAACTAGTCTCAGACAGATATACATGGCCCGGATCGTTATAGTACGGTACGTAAAATGAATGCACCTTCGATAATTCCCAAGGTCGCGATTTTTTTGTTAATATTTAGAATATGATGAATACTACTAGTAGTAAAAAAAGATAGGGAAATTTGACGTTGCTTTAGGTATTACACAGCGTTTTCTTAGCGACCCTTGTAAATCCAGGGATAAATTATACAAGTGGTATTTTTCTTCAATAGAGTATCGCATTTTAGTATTATAATCTCCACTTTAATTTGCTAAAACTTTCGTCAAGTGCTTACGTCAGTATAATCCGAAACGAATAAAAAAAAAATATTTCCTCTAAAAGATTATACAAGTTGGTTTTGATTACTGAATACTATTAAAAACTATCAAATATAACCTAAGTTTGAATTAATAACATATTTATCAATAGGTTAAATTTGTATGAACAGTTTAATGTTAAAAGCCTTCTAATTATTTTAAAATAAATCTCAAAAAATTTCAAGTCGACACATATAAACCAGCTTTATCAGAGTAATCTATTGATAAAAAATCTAAGTAATTCATCAATAGCTCCACATTGTATTCATTTATCAATTATTTTTTAAATTTGAACGCACGACGAACTGCGCGCGAGTCTAGTGCGCCGACGGCGAGAGCGTCATAACCAATCACAGCACGCCGTCGTTGCTTATTTCCTACTCGGTAGCCTCCCCTCTGTTGATCAGCTCACTTGCAAAATGAAAGAATGTTGATTTTACGATTGTGTTCATTTATATTAAGTATTGAATTTATAAATAAATCTTTGTAATGATGAATGAATTTATAAATAAATCTTTGTAATGATGACTTTTCCGTCTATTAATTATACACTCATAAGCTTAATCAACCTAAAGAGTAACTATCAACGTACTTATGCAATTACTTATGCAATAATCAACTTATTGTGTAGCTTTAACAAGCTAGGTTGATCCACTGAAACAACGTATGAGTGACCGGTAGGTCGATCACGTAACGCTTTATACGTACGCTAGGTAGATCTAAGTGTATTTTTTATATCGAAAAACGACTGTTGAATTGTCCTAACGCGCGTTTGAAACGTTTTGTGATTACCCCTCAGATCTCTAGGCGACCCAGCCGCGGCCCGATTTCTTACAGTCGGTTAACGGGTTTCTTCGGTTTCGGTTAAAACCGGTTTTGCATTCCCTACTCTCAACCAACTGAGCTATAGGAACAATCCACCTCGGTCACCTTTTTTTTTCAATCAGTTCATTCTTACAACGCCTTAGGGAGAAGACGGCATTACATAAGTTGAAATAATTATGAATTATGCCCAGCCAAATAAGTGGTTTTCTTTGTCCAGCGTATGTATGTAATCATAGTATAGCCATTTGGTTTCGTTGCTATATTTGGTAAGGTTAGCCTTAAATATGATTGAAGAGAATGTTTCGCCTTAATATGATACAATGTATATGTTAACTTAACATACAAAACTAAAAGCAAGCGTTTACGTAACGTATGTAAGAAATAGGGAATGCAATATGCAATTACCGGGCAAAATTCAAAACCGGTAAATTACTGACTTGAGTAGGACAAAACCTATTAACCGGTAAATTCCCGGTAATTTTAATTTGGTTTATAAGTAGCGTTATTTGATGTTTATTTCTCGTAAAAATAAGCTAAAAGGTAGTATAAAGAGTAAAAGGCGGTTTCATGTTCCGTAAATGTCGTAATAATCATTTTCATTAATATTTAAAACTTGCTCCGTGGTAGGAGGGCTAAAACACAACTGAAGACGTTCCTTGGGGATTAGCAGGCAGGTAGGAATAGGAATTGGTCCCAGTTTTACAGATTACCATTACAACATCAGTAGTATCAGTACAATACAAAACAGTACCAGTAGTGAATATGGAGTGACGAAGGTTAACGTGAATATTAATATTATGGTGGTCCCCTTCACCCATCATTGGCGTCGGCGGGTCACACAGTGCCCTCGGTCATTGTTTTGATTCCTAAATCTACAGATACGCAACCCTACGGATTTACAATCCTAAAAAACAATAATTTACTGAATAAAAAAACAATCAAAATTATACAACACAAACTGACTAGTTGACTACAAGCCCACGTAGTAGTAAAAAAAAGTATTTTACCAAATAGCTGTTTCTAAGGAATGTTCAAAAGACGTAACCAACCATACCAGGAGCGAAAAGATTTAGATAGAGAAAACGGTACTAATAGTAACCGAACATTTTACTAAAGAGCGTTCGGACAAATGGTTTATTAACTTTATCTAGGAAAAGCGTGTACTGTTACTCATGGGGTTCCAAATTGTGGCATCGGTTTAGCGATTTGGGGGGGCTAGGTCTGTATGTATACTTTCTGTATCCTAGCTCTCCTGCGGATAACCTAAAGTCTAATGCGATCACGCAGACAAACTCCCAGCATAGCCCTCTCCATAGCCCTTTGAGCCTTCTAATGAGGCCGATAGTGCGCGAACACATTTCAGTGTCATATGTCATCACTGGCACCACACATGGGCCAAAGACTCTCGTCTTGAGACACTTCGGAATACTAGACGAAAAGATGTGCCGTAGCTTCCCGAACGAACGCTGCCCAGCTGAGTCGACAGGAGACAGTTTGTCCTACGTATATATAATCGTCTACAACTTCGAGCGTAAAGCGTCCGATTGTAATGAGAGTCGGTAATACATGGGCATCAGATGATCTTCGTCTTATCCATGTTAATTCTTAGACCAACCCGCTCAGAGGCTTTATAGTATTCAAGTCCTCCATGGTATACGAAGGTGAGTGATATACTCGCCTTCTCCAGTCCAGTCTTTAAAGCATGCACCAGTGCAGCGGTGAACAGTTTTGGAGAAATAACATCTCCTTGATCGACTCGCTGCAGCGGTATAGGTTTCGCGTTCCAATTCTGGAGTCAGATTTACACAGTGAAGTGGCATTCTCGTTTGATTGATTGATTAAAACTTTATTCATTCCCACAACATAAATGGCATTGATAAAATACGAAATTGAAACAATAAAGGTAAAAGAAAATAATAATAATATACATATCTAAAGAAAGCATGCAAGAAGTACATTCTAAAGAAGCCATGTGTCGTGGCTGAGAAATGGCGCTGGCTTAGCGAGCCATGCCAGGGCCTTAAATTACAAAATTGAAATATAAAATACTTGGCAACGCTGGAGAAACTGTAGTACAGCCCAGGTTTCGATTGAATCGTAGTCCAGAAACGCTAAGCAAAAGGGCAGATTATACTCCGCAGCCTTCTATATAACTTGACGGGTGGTCTTATTTTATCTTATCTAGGTGAGGGCCCTTTCGGATACACTTCGACCCAGTGGGATCTTTTGTGCATTTGACGTCTCATTTATGACTACTCCCAAATTGCTCCATCATTTCTACAAACTGCATGATACAGCTCAGCGGAAGTACCTTAAAATCCTTTGGTTGCGGATAGCCGTTATCAAAGTAATTAATTATTTTTCTGGCAAGGGCATGACATTCACACAGTAAGTGTTCCATAGTATCATCCTCCTCACCACACATTCTACAGTCTAAACTATCCGATAGTCCCATCTTGGCCAAGAGATTCTTGACCCCGAAGTGACCTGTCAACACCCCAAATATAATTCTGAGTTGCTTTCTGCTGGATTTCCAGAGCTTTTGGTCAAGCCCGAGTCCACTCCTTCTATAAGCTGGCTTAGATTGCCTTAAGCCAGCCTCATTCCTCCACTCATGTTGGTGTTTGGTTTTGGCGTAGGCTTCAAAGGCCGTTATCATGGTTCCGCGCGTTCCATGGCGAGAGTACCACAAATTGTTCTGGACCTACAATAGTACATTACTACAGAGGCCGGGAAGTAAGGGGTTGCCGGCCGAGTACATATGCCGATCATAGCGAGGCCGGATAGTTATGAGGCTGGCAACCCCTTTTTACGCCGAGGTATGTATAGTGCTTTTCTCAAACATGCAATGAAATAAATAAATTAAACTCCAAGAAATCAAACTTTAATTTTCATGGCTGAATGCCGTGATGCTGTGCCTCAAATTGTGGAATGTGACACTTCGAAGCCCATTATGAATAACACAACGTCAATATATAATTTCATGTTCGAGAAAAGTAATTTGTAGACCCCCTTCTTGCTTTAAGCTCATCTGCTTTTTCGTTGCCGATGAAGCCCTCGTGCCCTGGTATCCAAGCTAGTTGGTTATCTATAGTGCTAAAGCCTCTTCGGAAACTGGCTTGTTCGGGAGGCTGGAAGTCATCTAACCTGCGCACGAGACGATTTGTAATTACTTTCGAAAACAGCTTTTACACACGGCTCAGAAGTGAGATGGGTCGGTGTTTCTTAAGCAGGGTGTTGTCACCATTTTTAAAGAAAAGCACCAGCACACCTCTGTTCGATGCCTTTGCCGTTCTTTCACTAAGACAAAGAGAGGTATTTCCTTGTTTTGAAAATGAAATGATTAGTATACCTATTACCTACAAACTATGTTAAATAAGGCGCTCTCTGTCGTACTTATCCAAGCAGGTCATTATTCATATTTTATAGAACGGAACCGTGTTTGTATTTTAAGAAGCTTCTGCAAACGATATTGTATTAATTTGGTACTATAACGCTAACCAGTTAATCAATTGACATTTTACATGTCAAAAGGAGGGTATTGATTGAGATATAATCATGACGATCAAGTATTAATAATTGTAAAAAAATATTATTTTACTAATAATTAATGTTTAGGTAAATTACCGGTTTTGATTTAAATTTACTGGTTTTATACCGGCCTTATACTCAGAAAATTGACCGGTTAACCGGTATGCATTCCCTAGTAAGAAATATGCATCGAAATTCTATAATTTCAATAACTCCGGATTTTTAGTATTAATTAATTAAAAAAGTCCTCTTCCGCTTCGATGAACAACTATTTTTTTTGGTAATTCGATATTTTAGTGTTAGGCTCTAATCGGAATTTGAAAGATTCTTGAGTACCTAACTTTCGGAGTTTATCTCCTACCTACACCCTAATTTTACTACCTACTACTACTTAGAAAGATAACTAATACTAATAACCCTGTATATATACTTTCTGTATCTACTTCATATTAGTAACATCAGATATGACATCGCGACTAGTAAATAAGTACCTACAGATAAAATTTAAGCTAATTTAAGTTTAATACTAAATAACCCTATATAACTTTCTTTATTGGTAAAATAAAATAGATAATTGCAACCGAAAAACAACTAGTAACTAAATATAAAGTAAAATCAAGTACTAAAAGTTTGTACCTACAAGTTTGAGCGTACGCACGGCACGGCCTTGGAGAAGTACTCGGCTGCCAGCACGCTGCACACGAATCACGCGCGAAAGATTTAAATTGCGGATAATAACTGATAAGTAATGCAATTAAGAGCTATTGATGAATCCGTTAGAATTTGTGTTTATATATCCATCGATAGAACTGAAATGAATTACGCCGACTTGAGAATTTATGAGATTTCTTTTATGGTAAGGAGAATGGTTTCAAGATATAATTCCTAATAAAAAAAAAGACTATTGATAAATCTGTTAGAAATTTGTGCTGCAATATATTTTTTTAGTTTTGAATACACTATAGTAGCCACTAGTCACTTAAATATTATTTCAGGAGATTTATATTTTTATTAATCGTTTCCTTTTTTGCTGACGTAATCTCTTGACGAAACTATTAGAAAACGATAAGTAAGGTTTGAATAATCAAATACGATGCATTATAGGAAAAACAATAACTTGTATAATCTTTGCAAAGTTTTACAAGTGTTCCTTACAAAAAACTTAATTATTCGTAAACCAATATCAAAAACTGTTAGAAATTATTTTTCGCTGTAAGTACTTAAGGTACGAGGGACGGCTGAAAAGAAATCTACCTAAGTATGAAACAAAAGACTGTCATGTATGTATTTTTTTTATTTTTCAATATAGTCCCCTGCTAGTGAAATACACTTATTACATTTGTCAAATATTGACATTAACCCATGAAAAAAAAAATCTTTCGGTTTCTCGTCAAAAAAGTCACTAACTGCAGCCTTCATTTCGTCATCGGTCAGAAATCGTCTTCCTCGGAGATCTTTTTTGAGGTGTCTAAATAAAAAATAGTCGCATGGGGCTAGGTCTGGACTGTAAGGTGGATGGTTAACGGCATCGAACCCTAATTCCTTCATGGTAAGCATTGTTGTGCGGGCGGTATGCACAGGTGCATTATCGTGTAAAATCAGGATCCCTTTGCTAAATTTACCCCTCCTCTTTTCTTTTATCGCGTCTCGTAACTGATGCAGTAAGCTGGAATAATATTCAGCATTCATTGTCCTTTTTTTTGGTAAATAATCTATTAGTAAAATTCCTTCTGTATCCCAAAATACGGTAGCCATAAGTTTGCCTGCCGACGGCCTGACCTTAAACTTCCGAGGAGGCTTCTCATCCTTGAATTTCCACTGCAAAGACTCTTGTTTGCTTTCGGGGTCCCACTGTCGAATCCAGGTCTCATCACACGTCACCATTTTAGAAACAATTTCTTCCTCATTACCTCGACTCATTTCCAAAAACTCCTCACAACATTTGACACGTCGGTCCTTGTCAAACGCCGTTAACATTCTGGGGACCCAACGTGCACTCACCTTGGACATATTCAGATGCACATGAATTATCTCATTGACTCTTTCTTTACTGATGCCCACATCTCTAGCAATCTCCCACTGCTTCACTCGTCGGTCTTCTAAAATTATTTTTTTAACTTTGGCTACATTTTCGTTTGTAACGGCAGAAACCGGCCTTCCACTACGAGCGTCATCTTCCAAGCTCTCACGACCGAGTTTAAATTGTTTAGACCAAAACTTTATAGTAAATTCGGAAGGGCACGAACTACCGAACACACACATCATACGTTCTCGGATCTGTGAGGGAGTATTTCCTTCTTTTGTTAGAAATTTAATCACTGCACGATGTTCAATTTTAGCGATATTCATTTTTTCAACCGATATGTCGCAAACATTCGAGAATTGTAGAAAAATGGAACGGAAAAAACAAATGAACGTCAAATAATTCAAAAAAAGAATAACCAAAGAACAAGAATGCATTTCAGTCAATATCATTTTCGCATATTTTTTTAACCAAGGAGATTACTTTTCAGCCGCCCCTCGTACTCTCGCTGATAACAAAAAAAAATCAAACTTGGGAGTTATGTTAGTTTGACGACACATTACAGTGTTCGCGTACCGGACTATTATACCATGGCAAAAATTGATTTTGGTAATGACATAGTGTCCCGAACCACGAGTGTCACTGTTCGGAACACCCGTCAATCTTGACTATTTCTATCCCATATTTAGTTACCATCTTAGGATAGCTTTCCCTGCTACGTAGGTCTGCTTATGTCGGACGAATCATTTTATTTAATAACAACAGCTTTAGATAACGAATAGATTCAGTTTACTAACCATTCACAATACCGGATTTGTCAAAAGACGTTTTGAATAACGCAGGTCGCAAACACCGATACCTAGTATAGTACCTATCCCTCTTCGGAACACCCGTCATGGTTACGCCGTCAGAGCAAAATCCCTTTTGGCCTCCTTTCTTAAAAGCTGCTGAGACTGCTTACACCGCCTTCATGCGTCAGAAGTAAAAAATAGTCTGCCTGTCAACAATTTTCCAAGACGCTGTCACCGCATTATATCGCCGCAATAATAATATATTTACGCCTAAATTAGTGATAATAATCGTCTTCTCGGATTCCTCGCTCACCCGCTTGAAACTGCAAAGCAAGAAACCTTCAGGAATTCTCCGTATACTCCTGTCACCGCGAAAATCTTCCTCACCGCTATAATTATACTGCCAACAAAATCAGTGTTTATGCTCCTGCCGTCGGTCGGACTACTGTTTGCGTTTCTTCCTGACCGCTGGACTATCCCGCTCCAAGCTGCACGCCGAAAAAGCCTAAAGGTAAGCAGTTTCAGCTCTTCTAAATTAACAATTTGGTTTGTCTTTAAATTTTATTCTACGGCGTAACCTTGCCTTCAGCTCCGCACCGCGCATTACCGCATAGTTAAAATTGCCTATTTACACGGCCTAATCATATTTTTGGTCCTTCGAGTTCCGGATTCTTCCGGCTTAACTTTTAAAAATTTACATTTATTTTCCGCCTGTGAGTGACGTTATACAAGGTCATCACTATACTTATTTCAGCCGCCATTAACGCTCATTTCATATATCACGCTCATTGTCATTTATATTTCGCTTGACATTGTCATTGATAAAATTGTAATTTTAATTTAGCCAACATGTCTGTTTGAGCCAATGCGATAATCGCCTATAGAACTAAGTATGACAGCGCCATCTAGGGGTAACTGTGAACTCGGCGTTGGGCCGGCAGCCATGATTAAAAAGACAGTTTTCGCTTGAAACTCCTACGGTCAGGAGCAAATTATTGCATCGAAAGCCGCAGCACCGCCCTTATTCATTATCTGTGTTTTTTTGGGAGATATATGTCGCCCCGGGGTTGTTAGTTTTGTGAACAACATCGGATTTTGGGATCAAGACAAGGATTTGAAGTGTTTTCGTCACCGAGAGGGACACGAGGTCCTCCCGATCAGCAAGGCCAGTTCTTCAGAGTACCTCCAGCCTGAAGAAGACCGAGGATCGACCAAGTAAGCCCCTAGATTAAGGCAAAGTCAAATCTTACGTTCTGATCGGCGAACGTATCGTATTCCCGCCCCCGCCTTATTCATTTTTTTTTTGAATAAACATACTTACTTATTTAATTCATAAATATATTTGAGACCAAGATTGTAAGTATTTAAGTACTCATCTACTTATTTAAAATGTTATACAAGTAGGTAGGTAACTAATTAGATAGGTACGCCTTTTATACGCTAAGTCTATAGCTACGTACCTACGAATTAGAGCTGAGGGCCTACCGCGAAACGAAAACGAACTTCGTTCGTTTATCTCTGTCTCTGTCGCACTTGCAGGTTCGAGTGACAGAGAAGAAGATACACGTGTAGCGTGTCCTCACACACGCCTACTAGCGCCATGTAGTTGTTAGTTATATGCACTCATATGTATACATGTGTATCATTATGGTATAAGCGATGGCTGCGTCCATCGCATAAGTCAGTCGTACAGTAAACTCCACATAGTGAACACGCCTCTTTTATTTTACCGACCTTCTGATAGAATCACTTCTAAATATCTCCAACAACCAATTATCGGTAAACACGAACGAAGTTCGTTTTCGTTTCGCGGTAGCTCCTCAGCATCGTGTTGAGGCACGCGCACGGCACGGCTCACCTATTTTGCTCAAGGAAAGGGGGGAAGTGGGAAGGTGCGAAATGGGGGGGAAGTGGGGGAAAGTAGGGGAAGGGAGAAGTGCAGGGAAGGGGGAAGAAATGAAGGGTGATGGGGAACTGGGGGAGGGGGTGTGGGGGAGGGAGAAGTGAGTGGAAGGGGGTAGAGGGGAAGTGGGGTGAATGGGGAGGAGGGAAGAGGGGGAAGGTATACGGCCTAAGTATTCAAAACTATGTATACAAATTCTTTTTTCCTTGGGCCCCTTTGCTACACCCTAACCGAAAGACTGAAAAAGAGGAAGAGTACCTACAAAAAGAAATGAGATGCCATCCAAAACATAACTTGTAAAAAAACCAAGTCTCGCAACTCAGTTTTCCTATCGTAAAAAGTTGTGAGATCCATGTAATACCAAGTCGGTCAATTTATTCAGACCCTACTTAAGGGTCCTTCTGTTGACTTGGCCATCGAATGAAAACACACTAAACAATCTAATTTAATATAAAATGTATTACTTGTGTTTTCATGGGATGACCGTCCTATGAATAAAAATAGAATAAAATTGTTTGTTTTAGGAAACATCTTTCGACGTCGGAGATTTAGAGTTGGGGAACTTGGGGACGTTATTGAGGGAGTCCATTGACGACACGGAGTTCAATTTGACCTCTTCCACTCCAGTGTCGAAGAGATTGAGGACCTTAGACGATAGAGCCCCTCCTATTAACATTCCGATCCAAGAACCACAAATCGTCCCGCGTGAGAGGTCCCAGAGAGCTGCTGAAGATTTGGGTCAGCAGTTCAGCGTAGCAGCACAGCGTGGATACGTAAGTATTAGTACGTTACGTATCTAGAGCGGTGAATTCGTGAATGCCCCAGATCGCAGGTGTTTGTGGCCCGAACCGTGTGGCCTTTCTTAGCGATGTATCGATGTCTCTTTACCACCCATTCAAATCCATGCTATTATTTTCAGGTTTTGAAGATTTTAAAGTCGACAGTTGACGGAAGATCATTACTGGGAAACGGAGATACAGGAAAATTAGACGACTTTCAGCGTAATTTATTAGTAAAATTACTCACAGCACCAATCTTTGAAGAAAATCCTTACGCTAAAATAACAAATAAAGAACTACTAACATGGTCGCTGGAAATACAAGAAATTTTTAATAAGGAATCGGCAGCATTATATTATACCCCATATGTGTCTGCATTAGTGCATACAACTGCCCGTAACGCGTCTGGAAAACTACTGCGTTACCTACGTTTACAATAAACGGCAACAATTTCGTTCTCGGGGGATTATTGAGAAAGCGCGTTCCTGTTCTTCGAACGGGGCATCATCATCATCGTCATCCAATTCTGATCTGGCTCCGTTAATACGGTTACCAGCAGCATCTGCGGGTAAGATATATTTTACATTATATATATATTAAACTTGTTATCTTAATAAGCACAAGATAAGGTTAGTGATATTACTGTGGTAAATTAATGATTAATTATTGTATACCTCCAGAAACAAACGAAGAGATTCAAGAAAAAATAAATTGGCTGAGAAATTCTTTAGAGCCGTGGCACCTTGTTGCCCAAAATTGGTCCGACACAGCTGCATTTCGCCTAAGGATCAACTACCTGGGTGCTACTAGTTTGCAGGAGTATTTCAACGAAGAAGGGTGCTGAAGTCTCCCGCCGGTCATGAACTACTACAAGATGATTTCAAGGTTATGTACAGTGACAAAACGGATGCTCTCTTTACGAGTTTGACAATACACACAAATAAAATTGCAGAAGTGGCAAAAAAAAGAGTAGAAAGCACTAGAGACAGAGACATCAAACAGTCAATGCAGGTTTATCTAAATGCAATCAGTGGTAAGTAAATAACCACTGAGTGCTGACTATCTGTAATCATATTTGAAAAGCCATGTGAATAATTTGTTAATATCTATTCAAATATGATAGTATTACAAAGTTAGGCACAGTTCACACTAATTGAGTTCAAAATTTGAAAGCTTGTGTGTGCCTGCTAGAAGTATGTATATGTAGGTATCTAAAATTAAGTAACTTTGACTGACTTGTATTTAGTTCTTACACTGCAGGTCCAAATTGACTGAAACAATACTGCTCGCCCGACCTATCGTTCCTAATCCATTATCTTTAATTGATTACTTTATTGGTTTTATTTTATATCTTTAGCCATCTGCCGGTCTACCCTCCAGCCCCCAGCACGACTCGGACTCCGAACTCTTGGATCTCACTTTGCTGGTAAGTAATTGTATATATATATATATATATATATAACTCCCCATTTTTCCTTTCAATTACTTGCTTTGATTTTTGTTTCTTACATTCGCATAACCATGACAAAGGACCCCGCAAAAGTTGTTGGGGAAATGTGGTTTCAGTCAATTTGCGTGAAATTTTGATATGTTATAGACCTAAGTGCCCTAAACAAATGTCCCTATGGGAGCTACCACGGTTCCCGAATTCGTTCCCGAGATACGATCGAGTTTGTACCAACAGGCAGATATATGTATTTATTTACCCGGTATTACCTAGTCGGTCCTTAAGTTCTGTCACAAGGTTTTTTATAGATAAAACTTAGCAATAAACTTTTTCTTATTCGTATAATACATGATTAAAAAGCTTATTTTAAACGAATCAAATTGCAATACAATAAATTTTGAACAATTATCGCAATATGACAAAAAAACCTTGTAACTTGACACAGTCGTGAACCCAAAACACGCCGCAACTGACAAAAATACCACTTACAACAAATTAAATAAAAAAACAGTGTTCCAGATGACCACCAAGTTTTTTATTTATTTATTCTGAAACCTCGATATTAGACCATGCTTAGCAACTAGCGTTTGATTTTCTGTTAGCTTTCAATTCCAAATACTCCCATCGAGGAACTTTACGTACTTTTTACGTTTTCAAGAAAAACGCGTAAATTTGATCTTGTGTTCAACAAGTACACTACGTAAAATGTGAATATGAAAATTTGTTTCACCCAGACTTACTTATCTTATGCTTCAAAATGCAGGTACGAGTAACAGGGAGGGTTCAGGGAGGGTTCAGGGAGGGTTCTGACTAAAATCTCACGTAAGTTCGAAAGGTTTTAAGAATCATGGAAAAAAGATAAAGTGAATCACGACCGTGTTTTTGAGTGGCTAAAAAAGTGCAAAATCTCTGAAGAAACTAGCATTTGTGTAATATGGCTTTAAGCATTTAAATCCAATTATCGTTCTAATTTATCAGTATTAAATTAACTATCAAACCATATATAGCATTAAATAAAAAATTCTTGGTATTATTTACTATGCGGCAAAACATTTGTGACAGAACTTATGGACCGACTAGGTATGTTGTTTTAATCCTTGACCTCTTTTGTGATGAAAGCAATACATTATCTATTACTTGTCGGTCACAATTACATGTCTAATGTCAATGTCAGTGCAAAATGCACATTTAACACATAAACACCAGCTAAATGCGGTAAGAAATAAGAGGAAATGGCGTTACAATTAGGTAGGGAGCATTGTTTTGTTTGCAATCAATTATGTGCTGCTCGTGCTCTGCGACGGATACCGCAAGAGAATGAAGAAAAATTCAAATGGCAATTGTGTATACGGACAATATGAACAATATTCCGGCAGATTTTACGAATAATTCCCGTGTATGTCTGAATTGCGATAGATTGCTCAATCGTGAATTAGAGGAGATGCACCACGATTCTACTTGCGTAATTATGAACGTATTGCGGCAAAGTTCGAGCAACACGTGCATGATTTGTCAATCAACAGAAAATCATCCCCGCCTAAACCTCAATGCACGAGCAAATGTGTTCATTGAACTAAACATTTATGTTCCTGCATCAGCCCGCTGTTGTCTTACACATTTAACGACGTCCGGACTATTAACTCCTGATTTGAACCCTTTGCTACAATATGTTAAACGACGATATCGACTCGCTGGTTCAGAATTAAGTTCTTTTTTACAAGCGTTACGAAAGCAACCGAAAAGGGATACTTTTGACGTGGGTAACTTTACTGAAGCAGATTTTAACATCTTGAGTCCAGTTAATAAACAGCAATTTCAAGAACTATTGCAGTACTGTGATGGGCAAAATCGAAATATATCAGAAAAAAAATGTTGGTGTTTTTATTAAAAATGCGTCAAGGACTGTCTGATGACTTTATCAAAGTTCTTTTTAAATACCGCAGTAGGCAACACGTGAGTTATGATATTCAATTGGTCCGGAAATCATTAATGGTTAGATTCGTGCCTGAGTCTATTGGTTACAATGCCATCACACGAGACGATTACATTACTGCACATGTGATACCATTTGCTAATGAATTATATAACTCGTATACTGAGAACCGACAAGCGATAGTTATAGTAGATGCATCCTACACATATATTGGAAAATGTGGTAACTTAGAATCATTGAGAAAATCTTTCTCTATGCATAAACAACGACACTTAGTAAAACCATGTCTTGTAGTAGCCCCTGATGGTTACATTTTAGATATTCACGGTCCTTACTTTTCCGATTCGAGAAAGAATGATGCCAGTATTCTGAAAAATGAATTAGAATCTGATGCAAACGGTATAAACCGGTGGTTTCAAGCTGGTGATGTATTTTTGATGGACCGCGGATATCGAGACACTGTTCCATATCTCGAAAATAAAGGGATCCACTGCAAAATGCCAGCAGTACTTGAACATGGCCAACGACAACTCACAACATTACAAGCAAATGAATCGAGAATCATCATCAAGTCCAGATGGGTCGTAGAAGCCCGTAACGGCCATTTAAAATCTATTTTCAAGTTTTTCGATGGTTTAGTTCCAATGGCTCACATTCTTCACCTAAATGATTTCCTAAAAATAGCTGGTGCAATCATTAACCGTTACCATATAAATATTCTCATGGAAGATGCTACTACCCTTGGGTCAAGACTTGCTAAACAGGGTTTACGACGTTAACGTAATGCAAGCTCGAGTGGAAGTGGACAGTCATCTTTCGAGACGTACAGGTGCATGGAATATTTTAAATCAAAATCACTTTCCGCATTTCCCCAGACTTGACCTCCAATGCTTAAAACGTCTCACGGTTGGAGTTTATCAAATTAATTTAAGTCCTGCTTATATTCAAGACAAAATGTTCATGAACAGTACTGATGTGTTTGAGTTTGACGAATTGAATGAGCACAACGTAATACGCATAAGAATACGTTCTCGTTTTCGAAGAGCAGTCAAACATCAATTATGGATAGCGCACTATGGCCCAAAAGTCCGATCTAGCTGGACAAAAACGATCACCGCACTTCTACAAAAGTACTAGTTAAAACGATAGCATATACTCCCGAGGTCACGATTCCGTTGATAATTTTGTGTAAGTACCCTCCATTAATTTAATATTATCATTGAAGTGTCATTATGAGCGTTGTCGTGCTTATTAAAGTGAGTCACTTTCCGTATTCAATTGCAAGTATTTCTAGCTAGTTTTAAGATAAGTTTCTAAGTTTTTAATCATGGATCGTGAAGTTGATGGTAAGTACTATGTTTTGTAAATGTAAACAATTGTAAACCAATTCGCTTTATTGAGAAAAATGCTAACGAACACAATTTATAAGGCATTTTTGTGCATATTTCAACTTTTTTAGACCAGAAACTATCTGTAATTCAATGTCCCACACCTGTATTTTTTTTGTGTGCTACTCTCATTCATATAGTATTGGTTTATGTAAATTTGAGACTGCGGACGGATGCGGAACCGCGTCATATTTATAGTTAACCTAAACCTAAGTTTTTCTTTCAGAAAACGTAATTAGTATACCGAGGAGAGATTTTTATCATACTTGGGTTAAATACCCAAAAACCGAAAGAAAAAATCGTTTGTTTGAGTTAATTTGGGTTGTTTGGGAACTATTGATTTACCCAGTTTCGATGACGACTCTGACGAATGACTCTGGTTGTTTAGTGTATTTATTTTATTTTGTTCAAAATTAAACTTTGTATAAAAAAAAATGTCTTTTTATCTATGCTAATCCTTACTTTTTTAGTTGACAATTGTAATAATGCTTCTTTTCGTTTAAAATTAAAAGCCAATTATAACTGAGCTCTACTGCCGTAGTAGTTCTTCTTACACAAAGGTCAAGATACACTGGTTAATCAATTTTCTCATTAATAATAGAGAAGAAAGGTCATATAATAATAAATTTGCTTTATTTAGACAAATTATAAATAAATAAGTCCCTTGAAACTCATTAAGAGTATAATATAAATTTGTCCAGCTAGATCGGACTTTTGGGCCATAGTGTAGCGTTCCAAAGCGACACAAACGAAGAACCAATTCTGGGGTACTACTGCAAATGCAAAACTGGGGCCAGAACAATTGGTTGTTGTGCACATGTTGCTAGCGTCTTATGGTACCTAGGATATGCACGACATCAAGAAAACGTCAAATATCCAAGCACAGCGTTATTGAATTACGTACTTGATTGTGCCAATGAACGATAAAAATAGAAGTAAATGTATATTCAATGTGTATAGTAGTGTCAAGACAACTATGTTAGAATAATAATAAAACCATTCAGTTCCATAGATCAGTTTAATTTGTTTTATCCACACTGCTCTTCAACATAATTCATAGCTCAACAAGCAAGCACTCAACTAGTTATAAGCTTTAATAGCCCCTTTAATCTATATTAACTCGCCAATAACTACCATGGTAAAACTAGAACTACTTTATTGGAAAAACACAAATAACTAGATCAACTGCATTATTTAATACACAAAAGGTAATGAAACCATTAAAATTTTACATACCTATCTACCATTATTGCATAAAGATGTAAACTCATCATCGAATTCAGGTTTAAAACATTAAGCAAATTAACACCTCATGATTATGCAACATTAATCAATAAAACAAACAGGAACCAGAAAATGTACTGTTAAGCACTAACAGCGCAATTAATAATCATTACTAAATGTAACTTTAAACAAAAACCATCGTTACTAAAGTTGAATGAAAACTTAACACGGAAAAATGTTAACACGGGAACAATTCTTAACAAAAACTACAACCCGTTATTTTTAAACTTAAAATCTAATCAACTACGATTAAGTACAATAAACGTAGCAAATTACGAAACAAATCAAACTTAATAAGCCATAAGGCCTCAAGCTGCTATAATCTGAACATAAGTTAATTTTTAAGAGCAGATACTTATCTTTTACGGACACCAGAAGCACAACTTTTTCCAGACTTAGGTACTTTCTGCTACCAAATATTGAACGAGAATGAACACTCTGGCTCGCAAACCCCCCATTCCGAGCAACCACTCCCTCCAAAGCTAACTTACTCCGGAATGGTGAGTTTGCGATCCACCAATCACGTTACGGGGAATAGAGGCGCGGTCTTTGCTGATTGGTCCTTTTTGGCGGGAACGAAGGCGCCTACACAGCGTAGACACGGCGCCCTCTTGTGACAGCAACAGGAACGACGTAGCTTGTAGTTTAGAAGGAATGTGATGAAGTTCTGCTTCATCGGCGCGATCATCACGCCATCTTCTGGGTAAGGGGGATACTATCGCGGCCCTTATTTACAGTAGCTAGTGTAAATAAAAACAATACTTAATGTAAATATAAATATAAGAAAATATGTAAATAAAATATGTAAGTCAATAAAACGTTAAAGTCGTGACTTAGAGTGTGTATAAAGGCATGTATATTTTATTTATTTATTCAAACGAGCTTTTTAAGCTTGCTATGGCAGACAAACGTCAAATCGATCGTCAAATTCATAGGGAAGTGGTACTAGAGTCTGTAATTATGGATTGTACAAAGTCGATATTATCTCGGGAACGAATTCGGGAACCGTGGTAGCTCCCATAGGGACATTTGTTTAGGGCACTTAGGTCTATAACATATCAAAATTTCACGCAAATTGACTGAAACCACATTTCCCTAACAACTTTTGCGGGGTCCTTCGTCTTATATTCCATTACGAATCCATACTAATATTATAAATGCGAATGCGTGTTTGTCCGTCCGTCTGTCCGTCCGTTCTCTACCTCTTCACGTCCAAACCGATTCGGATGAAATTTGGTATGGAGGTAGTTTGAGTCCTGGGGAAGGACATAGGATAGCTTTCATCCCGGAAACCTCCCTACTAGGGGATGAAGTGTGGGGTGAAAGCCTGCATGGAGCCATCACATAAACAAGCTCCACGCGGACGGAGTCGAGGGCAGAAGCCAGTTTATTTATGACCCTTTTATTATTTGCCGCCCTTATTTAACCCTCATATCTTGCGACCCTTTCTTATTAGTAGTTTTACTGTGTATTCATTATATTTTTTTTCTTTTCAGATTTATTACGCGTACATCCCGTAACCTGTTTTTTTATTTGATAATATAACTTACTACTTTTCAATACTTCACTATCGCTTTTGTTGACAGTATGACAACAAGCGAGCCATAAGTAGACTTATCAAAGCCTTACTTGATGGTACTGTCAACAACCGTTCTATTAACTTATTCTGTTAGATGTTCCCTGGCTATTAATTACCTAGTCGGTCCTAAAGTTCTGTCACTGGCACATTATTTTTAAATTTAGAACATAATTTTAAGAAACTGTTTTTGTATTCCATTTTTGAATGTTTGACAATTATTTTAAAACAAAAAACAGTCATTTGCTGCGATTTCTCACGATGGAGTGGACATTGAAAGACAACCGAATAGCTGTTTCAGCGTTGCACCGCTGTGGGCACTCGCCAAGTACCTACCATTTTCAAGTTGCTCAAAAAAATAAATATAACGCTTAGGTTTGTGTACCGTACTATTGATAGGTACAATGAAGTCTCTAGTGTTGAGGACAAAAAAAGAACTGGCCGTCCACGCTCCGTAAGAACACCAGCAGTGATCAAAGCGATCAAGGCCCGTATAGCGAGAAATCCTGTCCGAAAACAGAACATGATGGCTTTGCAGACGGGTGTCAGTAGGAATACCGTCAAAAAAAAATTAAACGAAGATCTTAGTCTACGAGCATACAAAAAAAAGAGTGGGCACATGCTTAATGCCCGTCTAAAAACAATAAGGCTTAAAAGATCCAGAAAGTTGTTAAGGCGGTACGCGAAAAATCGACACCGCGATATCCTCTTTACAGACGAAAAAAAATCGATATTGAAGAAAAGTATAATAAACAGAATGATAGAGTGTACGCTACGAGCTCTGAAGAAGCAAAAAAAACAGTTCCGCGAGTGCAACATGGGCATCATCCCTCATCAGTGGTTGGGAGTATCTTATTACGGGCCAACTGATTAGATTAGATTAGATTTATTTATTACACGATAAAAATTACAATATAAATTTGCATAAATGTCAAGATTACAAGAATTTCTACCATGTTCGTCAATTTTAATAGTAAAGACTTAATGAGTCAGTTGACTGTTAAATACAAAATATTATATTATTCTATCTCCCGAAAAGGATCGTCATTCATTATACACAATAACATAATATTTTCTAAACTATTTATGTCAAAACTACATATTTAATAATGATTGTCACGTTTAAAAACAGGAATAAGTAATAATAATAGTTCATAACATTGATAAATATAAAGTTAACAAAAATAAATGACAATTTTAGAAAAACAAAATACACAATTAAAAAGTCATTTCCATGTACTCGTTAACGGAGTACAGAGGGTTTTCCAACAAAAGATTTCTCAGTTTGCGCCGGAATGTTTCGTCATATGGTTCATTCCTTAGATTGGTCGGTAAGTGTTCATAATAAGTGGGTCCGATGACGCGGGGGACTGAGGTTCATATTTGCGAAAAAGGGGTCAAAATCAGTGTAAAAGTGTACCAAGAGACGGTTTTGGATCAGGTTGTCAAAGATCTGCCCAACACGCTATTTTCAGGACATCATTTTGTGTTCCAGCAGGATTCTGCACCTGCACACAAAGCCAAGACCACTCAAGCCTGGTTTGAGCGTCAAAAAATCGACTTTATAAGACACGAAGATTGGCCTTCCTCCTGTCCGGACCTTAATCCTTTGGACTACAAAATTTGGCAAGTCTTAGAGGAGAAGGTCTGTGCTAAACCACATGAAAATTTGGTGAGCCTGAAGTCATCTATAAGAAAAGCAGTCGCTGAAATAGACATTAATATGGTGCGTGCTGCGATAGACGACTGGCCGCGGCGTTTATTGGCCTGAATTAAAAACAAGGGAGGTCATTTTGAATAATTTTAAGTTATATTAATTTTCTGTTAAATGTACTTTAAATTGGTACCTATATAATTTATTAAAAACTGATTGGTACTTACGTTTTAATCATTATTTTTATTTGTGACAGAACTTTAGGACCGACTAGGTATATATTAACATTATTTGTCCTATAGATATTTTATTTATTTTTATTTATTTATATGTATTGCAATCTATCTAGCGATATTCAGCATTAGTTCGACATTTATATCAGGCCTGTACGATACTTGTCCATTGTGACGAGTTCGTTTCTTCTCAATCACTGTAACAGATCATGTGGGTTTTTTCGTTTGAGCCTTCGTGGCTTGGTTGGTAAATTCAAGAGGTCCTTTGCAAGTGTGTTAGGGTGTTGATCAATTCTTGATTTATAAGATTCCATTCCGGCCTGAATCTCTTGTTTAACAGTTTTTATATTGAGGTCTTGGTGCAGTCTGTCATTGGTTATAAACCATGGTGCGTCCGTTATCATTCGTAGCATTTTAGACTGGAATCTTTGCAAGATCTCAACATTTGAGTTTGCAGATGTGCCCCATAGTTGCAGCCCATAACACCAGATGGGCTTAATTATGGCTTTATAGAGTAATAGTTTGTTAGACAGTGATAGTTAGTAGTTTGTTTAACAGAGTAGATAGTAGGTAGTTTGTTTAACATCCAATACATTTTTCGAACCTGTTGGCCCATTGCCAGGCGTTTAGTAAAGATATGCTTTCTCCATGTGAGTTTCCTGTCCAGGTACATTCCCAAATACTTTGCCTCGTCTGCTTGTGGGATTTGAATGCTATTTAGTGTCACTGGAGGACACGTGTGGCGTCGAAGAGTAAAGGTTACTTGGACTGACTTCGATTCATTTGCCTTGATACGCCAATCTCTGAGCCATTTTGCGATGTCATCAAGGCTGTTTTGGAGCTTTTGGGCAGCATTTTCCGGGATTTCATCTATTGATAGAACAGCTGTATCGTCAGAAAAAGTGCCCGTTAAAGTTGTTTCTGAGGTAGGCAGGTCAGCAGTATAAAGGAGATACAGGGTAGGACCCATAACGCTACCTTGTGGCACACCAGCATGAATTTCGTATAATGGCGTTACTTCTTCCCCTTGCTTCACAAAGAAGTGTCTGTTTTCTAGATATGATCTGATAAACTGATAAAATTGTATTGGCACTGATTTTTTAATTTTATACATATTAATATTCATATTCATTTATTTCGTATTAATCATACATTGTCATTCATTACATTAGAAATGTCATAATAATCACTAGGAATTAAAAACAATGTCAACAAGCACATAGAATACAGGACAATCAAAATTATTATTAAAATGGTTCGTCAAGAAATTCAGCTACTGAATAATATATTCATATTCATATATTCATATTCATATTATTTATTCAGTATTGGTCATACATTGTCAATATAGAGAACGGTAGTAGGTACAGAATTACAGATAGTCATATAAGTCTTACAATAAACCATAAGAATTCATATAAATTAATTTACGTCAATAAAAATTAATATCTACAATTAAAAATAAAAACATAATTTAAAAAATAAAATAAAGATAAAAAATTCGGCACTAATGGACACCAACACACAATTATACATAATAACGATATTTTTTAATTTCATTCAGATAGGAATTCAGAAACGGAATAGTAGGCCTTTTGTAATAGGAGTGATTTTAGTTTTAGGGTAAAACCTAAGCGCGTCTTGCTACATTTAATGGTAGCAGGGATTTTATTATATATTTGCGGGCCCAAAACGTGCAGACTATTAGCCGCTTTCGCAAGACGGTCCCTCGGCACATCCAGGTCGTGTTGCCTGCTGTCGTGATATCGACCGCTTTTCCATTTTTTCCTCGCGAATGATTCCAGATTCTGCCGGACGAACTTGCCAACTTCCAGAATAAAAATACATGGTAATGTCAGGATTTTGAGATCTATGAATAGCTGCTGAGCCGGCGTGTCCGGAGCGACGCGTGCTATTTTTCGAATGATTTTCTTTTGAATAAGAAATGGACGATCCCTGTCAGCAGCCAAGCCCCACAGGTCTATGCCATATGTTAGCACGGAGTGGCAATACGCATTATAAGCTATCAAAAGGTTATCGTTCGATAGGATAGGCATGAGACGGGTTATTATAAAGTAGGCAGAATTGAGTTTCGTACATACCCTGTCGATATGCTGTTGCCATTTTAGACCACAGTCAAAAGTGAAACCTAAAAATTGGACATGGTTAACAGTCGGGATTGTAATATTTTTCACAATTAGTGAATTAGTGTCGGCAGGTTCTAAAGTTTGCCTTAAGTTAAACTCGACTAGGTTGGTTTTTTCAAGATTTAGGAGCATTCCATTCACCGCAAACCACTCAGAGAGGTTACCTATAACGTAGCGTAAATTTGCAAGCAGTTGGTCTCTGCTGTCAGCATTAATAATGGCGCAGATATCATCCGCATACATTATGAAGTCTACCATTGGCGAGTCAAACGGAAGGTCATTCATTAGAATTAGGAAAATGTTATTTCCAACATTCGACCCTTGCGGTACGGACCTGTTTCCCACGGGGACAAGACTCGACTTCTTATTATTGGCGTCAGTTGATTGCCGTCTGTCACCTAAGAAGGCTCTGAGCAACTTGAGTACAATACCACGGACGCCATAGTGTTCGAGTTTGTTTGCGATGAGATCATGATCGACCAAATCAAAGGCACGTGACAGATCAAAGAAAACAGCAGCTACACGTTTCCTGCTCTCAAGGTGTTCCAATACAGTTCGCTTCAGAAGGCGAGCGGCGCCGGTTGTGGACATACCAACTTGGTAGGCGTGCTGCTGCTTACAGAGTGCGCCGTTAGCTGTTAGGAACTTGATTAGTCGGTCGCACAATCCCATCTCGAACATTTTCGATATAGCCGGGACTATTGATATGGGCCTATAAGATTGCAGTTCTTTCTTAGAGCCTTTTCCCTTATACACCGGCGTTACCTTTATCGTCTAGACAGAAGACCTTCATGCCACACACGGTCGAATGCTTGGGATATGTCCAAAAATGCGGCCGTACAATAATGCTTGTGCTCGAAGGCGGTATGAATAGTGTTAACGAGCCTATGGACTTGCTCAATTGTACATACCATGACGTTGCCTAAATCCGAACTGGTGGTCAGGAATTAGGTTTCTTTCATTAATGATAGGCTTCAATCTGGTTAAAAATAGAGACTCCATTATTTTTGATGGAATCGGGAGTAAGCTGATGGGTCTGTAGGACTTGACATCATCTGGGCTTTTACCGGGTTTAGGGACCATTAGGATTTGCGCCACTTTCCATTGTCCTGGCACCGCTGATCTACGCAGAATGGCATTGTATATGTACGTTAGGAGGATTACACCTTCTTCAGGCAATTCAGTCAAGATTCTCGCGGTTATCAAGTCGTAGCCCGGAGCTTTGTTTTGGCCGAGTTTTCTAATCGCTTTTTTAACTTCTTGTTTCGAAAAGCTTTTTTATGGGGGATCTAGTTGATGCGTTTCATTTAGCAGTTTAGACACTGATTCAATCTGTTCAGACCCATGATCAGGATGTGGTAGGAACACGTTTTTTAGATGATTAGCGAATGTTTGTGCTTTATCAGACTCCTTTGTTGCCCAGCTGTTATCTGGTTTACGTATAGGGGGTTTGGGAACCACTGGACGCTTAAGTTTCTTTGTCGCCTTCCAAAGCGAGTAGTTAGTTGCAGCGCTGGGGTCTAAATCAGTGAGATATGCCTGCACATTCTGGTTTCTATCATCGAATAGTAGTTGTTTCAATTTCGATGTCTATAGATAGAAGCAATTTTCTTAACTGAACTTGTGTGTGTTGGCTAGTAATTATTAGCAAAATTAATCTTTTGCTTTTTAAACTTACGCTTCAAGAAATCCCCTTTTTTTTTCAATGCATGGGAAATGCTAAAAAATCTTTTTCAGAATTCCTATCTTATTCAATACGAACTTCTACTAATTGTTCCCCTTTTTCCCAAAAGCCCGTGTTTAGAACAAAATTAGTCTGAATGCCGACTATGACCTTTGCCAGCCTCAACCAAACAACCCAAAAAATGTGATACTATTATACAACCAATTAACTTCTCTCAACATTTTATCCCAAAAGTCATTAGAGTTTGAATATCTGTCTATATTTACAGAATTATTAATTTCACTCTAAAATTCAAGTCGAACGGCCATCAAGTAATTAACCTTCCTATAAATTCCCTTTATTGGTATAGTTTTTTTTCCTTTGTTGTATGTCTCATAGAGTAACTGTATCATTCATCGTCCTTCTGTTTTAATAAATGTCCACCTATGTACTGGTTATCGACCATCTCTCTCTTACTCTGTAGTTTATAATAATTTGGACTTATAGTCTAATAGATTCACAAGTAATAACCTTTCTTATTCTTTTCTTTTAGACTAATTAATTCGGCCTTAGGCACTTGTCCCACCGACGGCGAGTAGCGAGTACTCTCATAGTAATTCTTACTCGCTTTTACTCCGCGCGAGTAACCGGCGGTGGGACAAGTGCCTTATGCAGTTCCTTTCCCGTCACCCTGTGAAACACCAACTTCTCCAAACGCTCAATGTTCCCCTACGCTTTCGCCGACAGGTGGGCCATGCGTGGCTTAGCAACGCTTAATCGACTGCACTGTCATTGAACGTGTCAAATCTCTCCCTCCCTCTCCCTCTTTTTATAAATTAAAATTGCCTCTATCAACCAAATCACGCTGTGTCCCCTTTCCTACGAACACGAATGCCCATGTGACAGATAAGAACAACCGATTCTCACCTTTACCTTTGCCTTAACTGCATTTTTTTTTATAAATAATTATGTAAATTAATTCCTTTAATTATGCTTCTATTCAGTAACTCCAATTTTCAAGAATTTTCCCCCTCATTGTCAATCGATTTTGATCTCTATAGTTTGGTATTTTTTTTTTGATTGCATTACTTTGATATAATTCTTCCTAATCTATATGCAAGACAAATATTGATATTCTTGTAATGATACCTAGTTTACTATATACATACATATAAATGAAAACGACGTAGTTGGATTCGTTTCAGTAGGTAGGTAGGAAACTTAGCAAAACGACAAATGTTTTGTTGATTCTTTTTATTTCACTTACATGTTGATTTTATTCCATATGAATATGTACGACAAAAATAAATAGATTTTGGTTTCTTCCTACGAATTTCGTAGTTAGTCGTGTTGAAAACACTGCAATCATATTAAAATAGACGAAGTTACATTTTTACTACGAGTAATTTTCTAAATTAAAGATAAGCAGGGCTTTGGTGTAATAAGTTGCAAAACATCTCACCGGTCTGAAATAAAAGTGTTGATTCTATGTGTACCACTGGTTGACTGTTACCCACCTAGTCTTTTTTATTTTTTCCTTTTTGGCACAACCCTAATTATTCTCAAAAGTTAGTATGGAGGAACACGGAAAAGTTATTGGACACGACACAACTTTGCCTACTCGACAAAAAAAATGTTTAATGATTGTTTAGTGATTATTGTCGACTTTCAGGCATTGATCTAACGGTGATAAATTTAAAAATCGGATCCATTTGTAAATAATGCCTATATTATTTCAAGTAATCCACTAGGCAATGTTGAAGCTTTTGGCCACAATTTTGCCTGCCACTTTGACAGCGTCTACAAGCAAAACAAAAATTATGAACCTTAAAATAAGTTTCTTATGGTCCAAATTGGCTTCAATACAAAATAAATGGACAGATAACGGAAACGTTAAGACGGTATTTAAAAAATTATAATTTCCGTGCAATGTTGCAGCAGTTGACGGTTCTACAAATGTATGATAGTAAATAAAACTTTTTATTTCGAAAAATTTGCTTATGAAGTTGGAATATAGCAGCCGATTAAAAAAAAAGTTAGATGATTTGACATCGTGGTAAACAGTCCCATAAAAGTACGCTAAACAGTGCGTTTATGGGCAAAGATCATAGAGTTTTTCGACGACTTATTATTGGTGTCATTGTACTTGAGCTAAATCCTATATGTATAAATGACAGATAACGGTACAGGAGTAGAAAAAATAATTAAAACCGCTTAAGTTCGACCCTGGATTTAAATATAGCTACCAGTTAAAAAATAAATCAGGTACAGTGAATTTTAGATGTTCCAACCGAAATATGTGCAGTGCGTCTGCACTGCAGCAATGAATTCAGAGATGACTAGCGTGTGTCGAGTAAGTGAACACACATGCTTGCCGGATCACGAACGAAATACGATTGAATGGGCAATGTTCTCCTGTAAAGAAAAGGCAGCAGAATCTTTTGCACCTACACAGCCCATTTTCGAAGAGACCATACAGGATCTGCCATATCTGCATCATTCGATACTACTGCCGACATTTTCATGAAAAAAAGACTATATTTGCGTGGAGAAAACGAGCTTTTAGGAACATGTCGCGTGGGAAGTCGCCGGGGCATGATGGCCTCAGTGTTTAACATCTCAAATTTGCTGGCCCTCATCTGCCGAGAGTTCTATCGTTATTTTTTGCCATATCCATCGGTCACAACGATCTAATGAAAACTATTGATATTCCGATCATTAAGAATAAAACTAGTGACGTGTCGGAGGAAAATAATTATAGGCCTATCTCTCTGGCGACGATTGTTGCTAAAGTGCTGGATGGTTTGCTTGACCAACAGTTAGGTGCTCATGTAAAGCTGAATGATGCCCAGGTCGGATTCCGGGCTGGCTTATCCACTGAATCAGCAATCTACTGTCTCAAGCGCACTGTCCAGTACTATGCTAATAGTGAACGAACTCCTGTGTATGCTTGTTTCTTATATCTTTCTAAGGCCTTCGACCTAGTATCGTATGATAGCTTGTGGTCAAAATTATCGAAGGAAACAAGCATGCCGGGGGAGCTTGTCAATATTTAAATATTGGTACAAGAACCAGACTAATGTTGTGAGGTGGGCTAATCATATGTCGGATGTGTACAGGTTGTTGAGGTGTGGAGTGAGACAGGGTGGATTGACGTCTCCGAAGCTCTTCAACCTGTATATGGACGGGCTGATCCATTAGCTCAGTAACAACTTTATTGGTTGTTCCGTTGGTGGAAAGGTTGTTAACAACATCAGCTACGCGGACGGTATGGTGTTATTGAGTCCATGCATCAGTGCCTTGAGGAAGTTGCCTTAAGTACAATGCGGCAAAAAGTGAGTTGTTGTTGTGAAAGGCCGGGAAGAAAACATACGACTCTATTCCACCAGTTGTACTTGAAGGCACAACACTAAAAAGAGTCTAAATTTAAGTACTTGGGGCACTGGGTAGCAGACACGCTATGTGATGATCTGGATGTAGAGAGGGAGCGCCGAGCGTTGTCGGTCCGCGGTAATATGCTGGCTCGTAGGTTCGCACGATGTAGTGAGAGTGTGAAAGTCACCCTGTTTAAGGCGTTCTGTTAATCTTTCTACTCGTGTCCACTATGGGTTAGCTATACGCAGCGGGCCGTCAACGTACTTAGGGTGCAATACAACAATGTGTTCAGGATGCTAATGGGGCTCCCTCGCTATTGTAGTGCGTCCGGCATGTTCGCGGCGGCGGACGTGCCGGGATTCCACGCAATCTTACGCAACAGAATGGCGTCCATGATGAAGAGAGTGAGGAGCAGCACCAACAGCATCCTACAAGCATTTGCTGAACGCGCGGATTGCCCGATTATGCGACATTGGGACCAGGCGCACGCTCCAGTACTTGCCTCCCCCCGTCGATTTTAGTTGTAGTATTGTGTTGAATAATTTATTCAAGTAGGCTTAGTAACAAGCACTTTCAAATCGTCAGTTCTAACAATGTAATGTCAAAAAACAAAATATAACGAGAATAATAGATTAAAAATTCAGTCACAATTAGTTCCATGTTCCATAGTTGCCAGCTATTTTAAACGGGGCAAACTACCTGGAAATGCTTCAAAATTACCTGCCAGGATTATTGGAAGACGCGCCGTTGGCACTCAGGCAGAGGATGTGGTTCCAGCAAGATGGCTGCCCGGCACACTACGCTCGGCGGGTTCGCGAGCACCTCAGCAACACATTCCCCGACAGGTGGATTGGGCGATTAGGACCCATACTGTGGCCACCGCGATCCCCGGATTTGAATCCACTGGATTTTTTTTATTGGGGATGTTTAAAGGACAAAGTGTATGCAAAACCAATAAGAAGCGTGGAAGAATTGCGTGAACGCGTATTCGACGCAGCCCGGACCATATCGGAAATTAGTTTAAGAAAATTGAATCGTAATTTTATAAAACGGTGTCATTTATGCATTAGAGTCCGAGGGAAACAGTTTGAACATTTACTGTAAGTTAGATTTAAGAATTAAATAAATAATCGAAAGTTAAGTCTGTTTTTAATTAATTTACCTTTTTTAGTAGGGCATCGGTAAAATGATGAAAATTACCTAGTTTTATGGGCATAAGATTCGTGTATTGTGCCATTTCTAAATCTGCATAACATGCCCAATTTTTTGATGTTACTTGCTCGTTTTGTTTCAAGGATTTTTTTTTCACAGCAGGTGTCCAAAGTCGAAGTTCTCGTTTTGCTAGCAATTGAAATCAAGATTTATCCATTATTTTACGGAAATCCACATAACTTTTTGACAGAATCATACTCATGTCATCTTAAATAACTATTTAAGATTCCATTACAACAAAAAAAATAAGCTTCGAGAGCTTTCCAGCAGAATTCTGACCCTGATAATGTTAAAAAAGGTGAAAATTCACTAAAAAACGTAATTTGGTAATAACTCGAAAACCATGCAACTTTTACTGGGGTCATGTTAGGCTGGTTAGGTCCCTCTTTAGCTGACCTACCTCCGGTGTCACTGTGACGTGCCACTTATGGGACACCCTGTATATGTAGTTTACCTACCTATCCAGTGCAAATAATAAAATACATTAAATATTCCAAAAAGATTTCAACTGGCGGATGAGGCATTTGACCAAGGGGGCCCAGTTGATATGATTGTAGGAGCCTAGCACTTTTACCAACTTTTGTGCATTGGCCAACACAACTTAGGTGAAGGTTTACCAATTCTTCAAAGAACTCGGCTGGGATGGGTGGTATCGGGAGCTATTGTTGCTAAGTATGCTCCTAAACGGGTTCATTGTAATTTCATTCTTACCAATGACTTACAGGCTTTTTGGGTTGTAAGAGACCAGCCCCCGGCAAGCAAAGTGCCACATGATGATGACATAAATTGTGAGAAAATATTCAATGAACATACTCACATGTCTGATGGCAACTTTGTGGTAACCCTGCCTCTCAAGGAGCCTCCCACTGCAATCGGCGAATCGCGCCACATTGCATACAAAAGGTTCAAAAATTTAGAGTCCAAATTTGCACGTACTAATCCCGATTTTCAAAGAAAATATGTAGATTTTATGAAAGAATTTAGAGCAGCTGGGCACATGGTCAAGTGCACTCCCACCAAGACAAATTGTTCGATATTCTACTCAGATTTCGAATATATTATTATTATTAAATCTTTATTTCGGATATAATTATAGTTACATCCATAGATTGTTAGTACGACTTAAAAACTTATATTAGTATAACACAATAATTATTTATATCTAAAAGGAGCAAATGCCCTAATTTGACCAACCCAGTGCATTAAAATTGGGCAGTCATAGCGTTCAGCAATTACATCCAGAATGCTGTTGGTACTACCCCTGAGCCTGTTCAGCATCGAAGCGATTTTTTTCCGCATTATTGCTTGGAAGCCATCCGTGCGGGCTTCAGCGAACATACGGGATGCGCTACACCAACGTGGCAGCCCCAACAACATTCTAAATGCATTATTATACTGTATGCGCAGGGCGTTGTAGGCTCTTTTTGTGTACCTTACCCACAGGCTGCTCGAGTAAAATGACTGACTATAGGCTTTGAACAGTGTGATTTTTACCTCGGTAGAACATCTTGCAAACCTGCGGGCAAGCATGTTTGACCTTACCGCCAACGCCCTGCGCTCCCTCTCAATATCAAGGTCATCACGTAGGTCAGGAGTTATAATGTGACCTAGATACTTACATTTTTCCACTACCTTCAGAACGGACCCATGTAATTTAACTGGCGGTATAAAAGCAGGCCTCTTCCCCTGCGCCTTAAACACCAGTACCTCACTTTTTCTGGCGTTGTACTGCAGCCCGTGTGCAACAGCATACGCCTCACACACCCCAACCAATTTTCTCAGGGCTCCAATAGACGGAGCCAGCAGCACCATGTCATCTGCATAACTAAGATTATTTATGCAGACGCCATCAACATAACACCCTACGTGCATGCTGCTGAGTCCGACCATCAGCTCATTGATATAAAGGTTGAAAAGCTTGGGAGATGTTAGCCCGCCCTGTCTCACACCACACTCGAGTCTATACTCGGAGGACAGACCATCGGCCCACCTCACCTGATTTACCTGGTTCCGGTACCAATATTTCAGTATATTCACATACTCAGACGGTATACCTGTCTCCCCTAGCTTTTGCCACAGGATATTGTAATCCACTCGGTCAAAAGCCTTTGACAAATCGAGGAAACAGGCATAGACCGGCGATTTCCTTTGCGTGTAATACTCGACAGTATGCTTCAGACATAAAATGGCACTCTCAGTAGATAACCCAGTTCTGAAACCGAACTGAGCATCGTGTAATTTCAAGTGCCCTTCAAGTACGAAGTCCAGCATACTGTCGAGTATCTTCGAAGCTGTGGTTGCCAGTGAGATAGGCCGATAGTTGTCCCTGCTAGACAAGTCCCCAGTTTTATTTTTAGGCACTGGTACCACCATCGTCCTCATAAATGCCTTCGGTAGGTATGAATGGCTTAGACACAGACTTAGGAACATAGCCAGCACTCGGGGCAGATGAACTCCTGCATGCCTGAAATGTTCAATGGAGAGACCGTCGTGACCAGGCGACTTACCTCTCTTCATCCTGTTTAAAGCTGTTGCGACTGCTTTAGCTGTGAAGATACAATTCGCCCCAACGGCCCCTCTCACCTCCGAGTTCAAACAAGCAGTCCCATCCAATAGTGATTTGACCGCGAAATGGTCCTTAAACAATTCCGCGATTTCATTGGAGCCACATTTTTCACCCACACTTACAGGAAGGCCCGGCCTCACATCCATTTCCTTTGTAGACTTCCAAAAGTGCTTAAAATTCCCGCTTTTGTGGGCCAGGGCTAGCTTATCCATTTTTAATTGTTCCTGTCTATCCTGGCACCACTTTAAGTTAGATTTAAACATTTTTCTACTTTTACACATTAAATCATACCATCTACCCTGGTGGGGTTTTCCCATTAGCACCCACTGCTGAAAGTGAAGTCGGGCCTCCCTATGCGCGTCAGCCACAAACAAATTCCAGCCGGGCACATAACCGCCCTTTCTACGTTATACCTATGTGATAAATGCGGACATTGAGAAGATGTACCGTATGATCTATATTAACCCAACACAGTGCCACCTGCAATGCATACTGTGGCGTGATAATCCATCACAGCCCTTGCTTTCTTACAAGTTGACAACCCTAAGCTTTGGACTAAAATGCTCTCCGCATGTAGCAACTCGATGTTTACTCCAGCTTTCCCATGAGATCAAATCTCAATATCCAGAGGCGGCCCAGGCGATAGCAAATAGTTTCTATATGGACGATTTCATATTCGGCGGAGACAACGAAAAACAGGTCGCGCAAACAGCTATACAGGTCCAGCAGACGCTTGACACTGCGAAATTTAACTTAAGAAAATGGAATTCTAATTCCATTTATATTCTACAAACAGTGAGTACAACAAATACTCATGTTCAACAACCAACGACACTCTGCCAAGATACACATAAGGTACTGGGGCTTGCCTGGTGCAGTCAGACAGATAATTTGTTATACCAAATTAAAAGGCGACCAATGCCGAACCCACTAACCAAAAGAAAGGTTCTCTCACTAGCGTCGGAGACATTTGACCCATTTTTTTTATTTTTTTATTTTTTTATGATATAGGAGGCAAACGAGCAGACGGATCACCTGATGGTAAGCGATTACCGCCGCCCATGGACACTTGCAACACCAGAGGTGTTGTGAGTGCGTTGCCGGCCTTTAAGATGGGAGTACGCTCATCTGCATCGCTCGCTGGGTCTCGCTCATTAGGCCTACTTAGCCCGGTGTTAGTCATAGCAAAAAAAAATATACAGCAACTTTGGAAGAGCGGGGCTGGCTGGGACGAATCTTTCTCAGCTGAACTCTCAAATGAGTGGGAACCCTTCTACAACTCTAGACAATCTAAATTCATTACGCCTGCCTAGGCATGCTGCACTAGGTAATAGTACTACCCTAGAACTTCATGGATTTTCTGACAGCTCGTTGACAGCGTACGGAGCCGCCATTTACATAAGATCCATTGACGGCAGCCCCAACAACATCCTAAAGCCATTATTATATTGGACGCGTAGGGCGCTGTACGCTTTTTGGGTATAGTTGATGATTAATATCTAGAGGATTACAGGCTAAAAAGATGGCAGGTTGTACCAAATGGTGGCAGGGGCCGACCTGGCTAAGCAAACCTACTACCGTCTGGCCCTCCCATCATGTAAACAACACATGACATTCCAAATCCATTCATAACCAATTTCATTGACAAATGGTCCAACATAAATAAACCGGTTAACATATTAGCCTTTATTTTGAGATTTATTAACAATTGTAAAAATAACCAAAACAAAATAGTAGGTCCGTTAACTGTCAACGAGATGTCAGAGTCGAGAAATAAATAAATTAAATTTGCACAAAAAAATAGTTTCTTTCTCTAAAGTTAATGAACATCAGGATGAAGGAGTAAAAAAAAGTTGACTTGACCTATATAATCACCAGTGATCGGTTTTTTGGATTCGACATGGGGTGAACGACCTCAATCATTATGTTAGTATGGATATGCCCCGAGAATCCGGGCTTCATACATCAAGTCAACGTGGGGCTCGATCCAACTTAGAATAGTTTCATCCTTAGGGAAAGAATTAGGTTTTCGCGGCATGCCAACTAGTATGTAACACTGCCTTACGGTCTAGTACCCCGAGAATATTCCAATCATACGCGAATCAAAAGTTCAATTAGAGTAAGCCACAGTTGTCGTAAAAGATAATCTCAGAAACAAGTCGATGAAATGAAAATTGAACCATAAATCATAGTGTGCGAACTTAACGTGGATACTTATTTATTGGATCGCCTTTGAGCTATAAGATCTATGTATTTGCACTTATACGATAACCTGTGACCTAATATTATACAAATGCCTAATATGAAATGTCAATGTCAAGATTTTGAAGTATTTTTTCCATCATGATAGATATATAAGCTAATAATATATTTTGCTTAAAATAAAGTGTAGAGATTAGGAAAAGAATAGAAGTTTATGTCTCCACTGGTTGGCATGTAAGAGTAAACAATTCCTTAGAGATAATTTAAATTGTTTTATTTTTGTACGGTTTGTTCGGTATCGCGGAAAACTGTCGTATCTATATTAACTTTTCTACTTGATATCCCGCGAGGGAGAATCCAAATAACCGATCACTGATAATCACTTAGCCTTAAACAATTTTATATCATCATCATCCTCATCCTCCTAGCGTTATTCCCGGTAATGCCCCTAAAGGAGCCCGGGGTCCGCTTTGACACCTAAACAATTTTATATATAATTTACAAAAAGATTTAATGAGAATAATAAGGTTAAAAGCACCGAATAACTTAGAAGAAGCTTTACAAAAAGTTCAGGAAGAACAAACATTCCACGATAGGTATAAGAAAAAGGCGTTAAACGGGAAAGCTTTCATTGAGACGTTTAAGAAACCTCCATATAATTCATCATTTAAGAAACCTATTTTTCAGCCTAGGACACCAACGCCCATGCGTCAGAATAATCCTTTTTATAATCCGGTGTTCACACCGAGACCTACTAATAATAATAATAACTATTACGCACCAAGACCGAATAATTATAACAATAATTACAAGCGCAAGACGCAAATGCCTAATAATAATAATATGCCCTATTTGGAGTTGGACCGTAGAGCGTTTTTACCACGTCCAAAAAACCCAATGCCTTCGACTTCAAATGCCAATCAAAATATCCCTAATGTTCACGTAAATCTCAATACGGAAGAACGACTTGTAAGGCCTATCGAAAATTTTCAGATAACGGCCTCGAATATAAAAAAAGAATTAAATAAATTACCTTTTATATATATACCGGAAATAAAGTCAAAAATTTTGTTAGACACAGGTTCAACACGAAGTTGCATATCTAATAAGTTAGCTAACACTTACTTTGTAAATAATAAGTACACGGAATCTTTCAAAGTCGTAAGTACGCATGCTATCAGCTGCCATAACGAAACGGTTGTTATTCCACTGTTTCGATTACTTTGTGTCGACTTGACTCATAAATTTTACGTTTATGACATAGGCGACAGTTACGATGGTTAAATTGGTATAGATTTATTAAAACGTCTAAATGCTGTCATAGATGTCCGTAAACAAAAATTAATAACTCCGATAGTGGAAATTCAAATATACTATCAAGATAGAAAATTGCCTATCTTCATTTTAGAAATAGGTGCAAGATCGGAACAAAAAGTACGACTTCCCACGAACATTCAAAATGGAGAAGGAATATTAGAATACACCGAATTCAATCATGATGTAAGAATGCCGGGAGCATTAGTAAAGTGTAGCGATGGATACGCTCACACAGTAATATACAATACGTCGGACACAGACTTTACACTTAAAATACTTGAACCTTTTAATATAACATCGTTAAAAAACGCGAGCTGTCGCTTGTTCAATTTAAATAATAGTCAGAGTAATCCAAAAATCGACAAAATATTAATTCAAAATTTGGAAAATCTACGTACACATCATATGACCGAAGAAGAGAAAAATGGCATAGTAAGTCTTTGCTATGACTATAGAGACATATTTTATAATGAAAATATACCTCTTAGATTTACACATGAAATATTTATTTATTTATTTCTTATTAAATACAGCAACTATCCTTACAGGTAACCCTAATACAATAGTGCCTTAACCTTAAATCAAAAATAATCCTTATTACTACTTAACTAAATAATTTAAATTAGAAATTCAATTTATTACAATGCATCAATAGTCAATTTAGATTTAAATATGTCATTACACAATAATTCAAATTAAATGTCAATCCGTTACATAGCATAATACATATAAACACGTTTTTGACAATTCCCACATAGGGCAATAAAAAAGATCTGTCTTGTCGGCAACGAGATTGAGAACGTGTATAGTACGGCTGAGAGGTGCCTTACGGAGCAGGTTCGTCCTGCCGGTTGGCTCTGCCAGCAGCTGCGGTCGCCGCCTCCTCTCGGTGTACCTGTCAGGCACGCACAGCTTGAACATTTGTAAAATGTCCGGGTTGCAGATACTACCGCGCAGAACCCGAAGCAAGTAGCATGCAAGCGCCAGATTCCTGCGAGTTTCTAATTTGTCGTAACCGACCATGCCAATCACAAAAAGTGTAGGATACATCAGAGGATAGAATGGATACACTCCATACCGTTTCCAGTATAAGTATCTGGTAAACTTATTTTGTATCCTTTCCATCATGATGCTGTATTTGGCCTCATGCGGAGCCCATATTGCCGCGTTACATTCTAATTGGCTTCTTACCAGAGCATTGTACAGCGCCGAGACGGCTTTCATGTCTGTGAAGCTCGGCCCAGAATTCTGAACGCCTTTTTACACGCACTGACAACATGGACCCTGAAACACAAGCTGCTTTGCATGTGCACTCCCAAGTCCTTCACGGAGTCCACTCTTTTTAACTGAGCTCCGGCTACCTCATAGCTGTGGTTGATAGGTGTTTTGGACCGAGTGAATGTCATGGAAACGCATTTATCCACATTAAAGTGCAGTTTGTTTCTCTGGCTCCACTCCACCACTCTGTCTATGTCCCCCTGGAGACGCTCACAGTCTTCCTCATCCTTAATTGCCAAGAGTAACTTGAGGTCATCCGCGAACAACAGGCATTTAGCCTCTTTGACCACTTCTGGTAGATAAAACATTTTATTAGGACGAAAAATAATGATCCAATTTATATTAAACCATATAGACAACCGCCTTCACAGGCACAGGAAATAAAAACCCAAGTACAAAAATTACTTCAGACAATGTAGTACAACCCAGTTATTCACCATGGAGTGCACCAGTACATCTTGTTCCAAAGAAATTAGATGCAACTGGAGTTCAAAAATATCGAATGGTAATCGATTACAGACGTCTTAATGAAATCACGATAGACGATAAATATCCATTACCCAATATAACAGACATTTTTGATAAGTTAGGAAACAGTCTATATTTCACTACTCTGGATTTAGCGAGTGGATATCATCAGATCGAAGTTGCTGAATCTGATAGACCGAAAACTGCATTTTCTACACAATTTGGACATTATGAGTTCACTAGAATGCCCTTTGGTTTGAAGACTGCACCAGCCACTTTTCAGCGCACTATGGATAATATCCTGCGAGGTCTACAAGGAATTCATTGCTTAGTTTACTTAGACGACATAATAATCTACTCAACAACATTAAAAGAACACTTATTCAAGATAAGGAAAGTCTTCGATGAGTTAAGAAAATCAAATCTAAAAATACAACTAGATACATCGGAATTCTTGAGAAAAGAAGTCCTATATTTAGGACACACAATAACTAAACAAGGTCTTAAACCTAACAATGATAAAATTGAAGCAGTTCTTAAATACCCCATCCCAAAAACGCAACGCGAAATAAAAAGTTTTCTCGGATTAGCAAGTTATTATAGACGATTTATTAAAGACTGCGAAAATCACAAAACCTTTAACTAATTGCTTAAAAAAGAATTCAACCATTATTTTGTCTAAAGAATACATAAACGCTTTCGAAACATGTAAAAGTTTACTCGTAAACGCCCCACTCTTACAGTATATAGCAAGATCTGATTATAGCAAGCCTTTTATTCTAACTACTGACGCTTCAAACATTGCGTTAATAGCCGTGTTATTGCAAGGCACAATAGGAACTGATAAGCCGGTTACATATGCCAGCCGAACGTTACGACAAGCCGAGACGAAATACAGTGCTATCGAAAAAGAGCTTCTTGGTGTCGTGTGGGCTGTAAAATATTTTAGACCGTATTTATATGGAAAGAAGTTCTATATTTACACTGATCATCGCCCTTTAGCATGGTTGTATTCCCTTAAGGAACCCAATAGTAAATTAACTCGATGGAGATTGAAACTCCAAGAATATACTTTTGAGATAACTTACCGTAGCGGAAAACAGAATACAAACGCAGACGCCTTATCTCGTATTAAAATTAACAAGTTAGATACGAATATTCAAGATGACGAAAGAACTCTAACAGCGTCCGATATAGATGAAGATAATTTAAGTGAAATTGATGTAAATCAATCAAGTTTACCAACAATAAATGAAGCAATTGATGTTAAACCAAATCAAATACTATTTTTCACATGGTTTAAAAATGAAATAACCGTAAAAGACATTTCGCGACCTAATCAAAAAATTTTTGAAGTTCATTTACCCATTGATAATCCAGAACTTTTAAAAGAGTTCCTTAAAGAACACATTTTAAATAATAAGAAATATTACGTCTACTTTGAAGACAACAATTTGATTCTATTATCCAACAACTTTTTGAGAAAGGATCGGTAAAACTCGTTGAATGTACTGAACGTGTAGTTTATATGGATAATGATGATGATAAAAGAGGTTTAATTCAGAAATATCATGAAGGAAAAACATCTCAGAGGAAATTAAAGAAACACTGGCAAAACTGAAGCGAAATTATTTTTGGCCAAATATGTTAGAGACTATATCAGCAGTTATAGGATCTTGTGAAGTATGTAAACGTATGAAATACGACAAACATCCTTTAAAACCATTAATTCAATTAACCCAAACGCAAAACAAACCTTTTGAAGAACTTTTCATGGATTTATTTTCCATAGAAGGACAAACATTTCTAACAATAGTGGATGCTTTTAGCAAATTAGCTCAAGCATTTGAACTTGCAAATAGATCAACTACAGAAGTCATAAAAGCTTTAATTAAATATTTTTCATTTTACGGAACGCCAATGAAAATTAACTCAGATCCAGGTTCCGAATTTAATAATGCATTGTTAAAAGAAACACTTTCATTGTACAAAATAGATTTACATATTGGTACTCCTAATAATCCAAATTCCATGGCTATAGTGGAACGATTTAACAGTACTATTATTGAAATCTATCGATTAGCAAAATATGAACATAAATTTAGCGATGTTTCTTCAGTTATGACTTTACGCTATTGTAGCATATAATAATTCGATCCACTCTACGACAGGATTGACCCCTTTTGAAGTAGTGTTCGGACATACCGAGTCCAGAAGTCCATTTGATATAAACTTTCAACAACAATATATGCAATTAACAACAAGTCCAGCAAACACACGCAAAAACACTTAATACTGAAGTAAACTGAAGATAGCAAAAGGTTGTAATCACAACGCAGAGCGAGGGATGACTGACTAATCTATCTGTACCCCTTGACTTTTTGACATACACCCAATCTAAAGGAGTGGGGGTGGGATTATCTCAAATTATTAATAACCGTAATTAAGAGGCTCATGTTTAAACTGAATGATGTTTTTTTTAAGTTTCTGAGATGGATAATGGACTGGTAATTACGTAAAGACCACGTGCACCCGCGTTCAGGTATTTGAAAACTTTAAACCGCCGCCATTTAATTACCGTCGGCATAAAAAAAAACCACGTGGTGATTTATCAATACAATTGATTGCTCTACGTGGGATTAAAAGCTCCGACACCGCTGTCCAGACACCCTGTATATATAACACTTACATGTAACAAAACATAATTATAGATTAATCTTTCAATTGGAGGCAATAATCTTCAAATTATTCAGTTAATTACTTGTAAAATAGGATTAGAATTCCTCTCCCATCCCTACCTTTTCATTCCTTATCACAAGAAGACTACGAGAAGCACATGAATATGCAATTCATTAAGGCACATTGATCAGATTCTTCGAATGGCCAAAGAAAATCTCGTCTTTGTTCCAAATGATCGGCATTGAAACGCAGCGAATAAGTGATAGTGAAGTGAACAATATATAAAGTGCGTATAATAAAATGAAGAGAACTTCATAGTGAAATTTAGGAAAGACAACGATAAACTTGGATGTAAATTGTAGATTAGTTTATTAATCTTTAAATTGTATTTCTATGTTTTAACATTTAATATGTAATTCCGTTGTTACATAACAAGGAAAAAAAAAATATATGGAAATGGGTAATGTCAAGATTATAACATGTATAAGTAAAATTATCTTCAAGACAATCTTTTGGATAATTTCACTCTAACGAGGGAGGAGTTAAGTAGAGCCCTTAGCCCAACGTTAACATAATAATAATGGACAATGGAAGGACGGGTTTGTCTATTAAATATTCAAGGACTCAATGTGCGTCAATAGAAGAGTACATGAGCAATAATGTAACATAATAACCTGCTTATCTTATTTTTAATAAGCGCGACATCGGTACATAATTAAGAGATGATTTACTGGCAGTTTTTACGACCGTACCTAAATCGGGTGTCGATAACAGAATTTTCGAGAATAGATAATCCTTCCTCCCGCCAGATTTTCACCTTGGAAAATCTGTATAAGAACTCGTGCGCAGCCTCGGAGCTCAATCTCTCCTTCCGAACATTCCGGCTACATACGAGGGGCGGTGAAAAGTAATCTCCTTGGTTAAAAAAATATGCGAAAATGATACTGGCGGAAATGCATTCTTGTTCTTTGGTTATTCTTTTTTTGAATTATTTGACGTTCATTTGTTTTTTCCGTTCCATTTTTCTACAATTCTCGAATGTTTGCGACATATCGGTTGAAAAAATGAATATCGCTAAAATTGAACATCGTGCAGTGATTAAATTTCTAACAAAAGAAGGAAATACTCCCTCACAGATCCGAGAACGTATGATGTGTGTGTTCGGTAGTTCGTGCCCTTCCGAATTTACTATAAAGTTTTGGTCTAAACAATTTAAACTCGGTCGTGAGAGCTTGGAAGATGACGCTCGTAGTGGAAGGCCGGTTTCTGCCGTTACAAACGAAAATGTAGCCAAAGTTAAAAAAATAATTTTAGAAGACCGACGAGTGAAGCAGTGGGAGATTGCTAGAGATGTGGGCATCAGTAAAGAAAGAGTCAATGAGATAATTCATGTGCATCTGAATATGTCCAAGGTGAGTGCACGTTGGGTCCCCAGAATGTTAACGGCGTTTGACAAGGACCGACGTGTCAAATGTTGTGAGGAGTTTTTGGAAATGAGTCGAGGTAATGAGGAAGAAATTGTTTCTAAAATGGTGACGTGTGATGAGACCTGGATTCGACAGTGGGACCCCGAAAGCAAACAAGAGTCTTTGCAGTGGAAATTCAAGGATGAGAAGCCTCCTCGGAAGTTTAAGGTCAGGCCGTCGGCAGGCAAACTTATGGCTACCGTATTTTGGGATACAGAAGGAATTTTACTAATAGATTATTTACCAAAAAAAAGGACAATGAATGCTGAATATTATTCCAGCTTACTGCATCAGTTACGAGACGCGATAAAAGAAAAGTGGAGGGGTAAACTTAGCAAAGGGATCCTGATTTTACACGATAATGCACCTGTGCATACCGCCCGCACAACAATGCTTACCATGAAGGAATTAGGGTTCGATGCCGTTAACCATCCACCTTACAGTCCAGACCTAGCCCCATGCGACTATTTTTTATTTAGACACCTCAAAAAAGATCTCCGAGGAAGACGATTTCTGACCGATGACGAAATGAAGGCTGCAGTTAGTGACTTTTTTGACGAGAAACCGAAAGATTTTTTTTTTCATGGGTTAATGTCAATATTTGACAAATGTAATAAGTGTATTTCACTAGCAGGGGACTATATTGAAAAATAAAAAAAATACATACATGACAGTCTTTTGTTTCATACTTAGGTAGATTTCTTTTCAGCCGTCCCTCGTAGCTGTGAACTCGTAACTCTTGTAAACTAATTTATTAAAATTAATAAATCTCAGTACTAAAAGTCAGTAGTTCGTTATTGAAGACATTCCATGTAGAAGCGTTCCTGATTGCAAGAGGCTGACCCTGCCACGGCAACTTCACTACCTAGCTAGCTAATTGTTTATTATTATTATTGGATGGAAGATTCTCTTTCATGAATACTATGCAATCATTTCCGCCTGGATGTGGGTCTGGCCATCTAGGTAATTTAAATACCTATTTTATTATATTATGTTTCTAATAGGTAATCCTAACATGTTTAATAAATTTACCTGTGCTTCATTGGATTGGGATTCATTGATTACCCAAAGGCTTTTGACAGCATAACACACTCTTCCATTATCACAGCACTTCATAGACAAAATATAGAGCCACATACATTAAACTCAGCAACAGAATATACGAAAATAGCACTGCCGACATTAGACTACAGGTTTCGGGTCAGTCGTTTAGAATTGAAAGGGGCGTCAAACAAGGAGACCCGCTTTCTCCCAAACTATTTACTAGCACACTAGAGCAAGTCTTTCAGAGCCTGGTAGTCTTGTGGGAGTCCAAGGAGATTGTCGTCGGCGAAAGAAGATTAACAAATCTTCGTTTTGCCTACGACATTGTTCGTTTTTCTTCAACAGCATCGGGACTCGAATCCATGATTCAAGAGCTTTCCTCAGCAAGTCTTCAGGTTGGACTCAAAATGAACCGGTCCAAAACTCTGTTAATGACCAACAGCACGGAACGTAGGGTCGAGGTAGATGGGCAGACTATACACTATGTTAACGAGTATCCGTATCTAGGCCAATTAGTCTCTTTCAACCATAGACAGAATATAGAAGTCGAAAGGCGGATCCTAAACGCTTGGAGGAGCTATTGGTCTATGAAGGGGCTAATGAAGGGTGATCTCCCATTGGCCCTCAAACGGAGGCTCGTTGACATGTGTATACTGCCTACAGAGTTACAAAAGACCAAAGTGAAGGTTTCCCAGAGGGCCATGGAGCGCAGCATACTTGGAGTGAAAAGGATAGATCGGATCCGAAACAGTAATCTGCGCTCGAAAACGGGCATTGTCGACGTTGGAGTTAAGACTGCTAGACTCAAATGGGACTGGGCTGGTCACGTTTGCCGTATGCACCCACAGAAGTGGGCTAAAATAGCTACAGAGTGGGTGCCATACGATGGGCAACGGCGCCGAGGTCGGCCGAAGAGGAGATGGCGGGATGAACTGGACGTCTTTCAAAGTGACTGGCCTGAATTGGCAATGAGTCGGGATAGTTGGAAGTCTAGGGGGGAGGCCTTTGCCCAGCAGTGGGACACAACGTAGGCTTACGAAAAAAACAAAAAAATAAGGAGGTTCGTGTGTGGTCGTACAATAGATTACTGTCTATTAATTACATTTGACGTACCGAATAACATGATGTTTGTCAGAGGGTAAAATTGTTGTGGATATATATATTTTCGAAATGGAAATGATCAACAGGAGCTATACGAAGGAGTGTAAGCAGGTACATGAAATCATGACCGCACTGATCAAGACTAAGAGCGATATGATTAATAAATTACTGGGAACAGGCAGGGCGTCAGCGCAGGTCTCCATTAAACGGGGGGCGAATCAGGGCGAGGAGGCACCAGCAGTTGAGAGAGAGAGAGAGTGGCAGAGGAACGGGAGGCGGTGAGCGACGTGGAGTCACGAGGGGGGCCAGAGGAAGAGGACGCACAACTCGAGATGGACAGTGAAGGGGAGCAGGGGCAAGAGACGGACGTTCATCTGCGCGACGAAGGGATACGCTCGAGCGAGGATGGGGTCGCACTGGAGGGCGACGGATTGGAAGCGTCAGAGGAGGATCCATATGCAGGCACTGACTCCAGCTCCTCCTGGGTGCCTGATTATGGGACCAACTGGAGTCGGAAGATGAAGGTTCTTATGGGTAGGTCAGAAAGTGGGGGCTCAGGAGGTGATAGAAGGGGGCAGGGGGCTAGAAAGGTACAGCAATGCATTTACAGCGGCTATGTTTCCCGAAGCAGACATATACTAAGGCACTTGAAGGGGAGACACGGGGGGTTCGGGGTGTGTGAGGAGGGAATGGCATTTTCGAATTACGGATATTTCCTTACAGTGGAGCCGAAGACAAAGTAAAGAAAAAAAAAGGTAAGGTTCCCCCTGAAGGAATCTTGCAGCAAGTGAGAAACGTTAATTACGCTTGGCTGTTTTAATGATTGTTGTGTGTTGTGTTGTGTGTGTGTGTTGGTTTATGTTATTGTGTTATTACTATTTCTTATTAAAGAATTTAATATTATATATTAATTGTAGTTGCGGTTTTCAAATATTGTAAATTGACTCTTTATAAGGGACCATTTAACCCCCTTTCCGCTTTACGGGTATTTTTGTAACACCCTGTATACCACACGCTCACGTACGGTCGAGGAAATTGAATGTTTGGCACATGTCAACTCTATTAGAATGACGTTAAGGTCCAAAAGTGCTAAACATTCAATTTCCTCGACTGTACAAGCACTACGCTTACCACTCAGTTGAGTCTGGTACAGTCGAGGTCATAAATATGTTTACACTTTTGCACCTTATTACAAGGCAATAAGGTGCAAAAGTGTAAACGTCCGTATGACCTCGACCGTACAATTGGCTTGAAAAATATTTTTTAATACAGTTGCTCAAAAAGTGGTACTTATTGTGGCTGCGTAGCGTACGAGAAGCTCAATTTCTCGAACTAGTGCTTTTTACTTTTTAGTTCCAAACTATACTTTCGAAACGCAGTAATTTTATATTAGATTTTTTACTTGGAAATTATGAAATTAAAAACGCTTACGAATACTAGGAGTATTTATTTAAAGTATTCATTAATATATAAATGACGAAAAAATATTAAGAATTTGCATTTTATAGCCTACTCTGTCTTAGGTATCTATGTATGAAATATTTTCTTTCCTAAAAATCGTTCTTTGATTTGGCTGAATGATACAAGCATATGCCTAGAAAAAAAAAGTTTAAAAGCAAATCAGCCCGCCCTTTTGAAATAACTTCTAATATTATTTAAACACATTAACGCATATAAATATATAATTTGGTACGAGAAGTTATAAAAAAATATTGAAAATGAGTGATTCAAACATTGATATGACACCACCAGACATTCGTGCTAGAGCAGCAATTGCCAATGACTGTGTTATTCCAGTAAAATCTAAAAACCAATATAATGCCGTCTATGTAAAATTTATCGAGTGGAAAACCTTACATAACGCAGTCTTTTTCAGAGACTGTTTTGATGGCCTATTTTCAAGAGCTGTCTGAAACCTATCGGCCATCAACATTATGGTCAAAATATTCTATGTTGAAAGCTGTTATAAAGTTAAAACATGACATAGATATAAAAACTTACACCAGATTGACTGCTTTCTTAAAAAGGCAAAGTGCAGGATTTCAGAGTAAAAAATCGAAAGTACTAACAGCTGAACAAATTGAGACGTTTATTAATGAAGCTCCAGATCAGCAACATCTAGCTACAAAGGTATAAACTTAAATATAAATCTAATAAAATATGTACACAATTTAAGTAAATTAACTCTAAAAATAAAGTAGGAAGTTAAAAAAAATAGAATGAAATAAACAATTGTCTTACAATATATAATAAATATGTAACTTTGGTCATAGGTTGCTCTTATATTTGGAGTCTGTGGCGCATGCAGACGCGAAGAGCTCACAAATGTATCAGTAAAAGATATAGAAACACATGGGGACATACTTCTTGTCAAAATACCAAATACAAAAAATAAAATTCCCAGGTCCTTCACTATTGACGGCCCATTTGCAGAAATAGTCAAGAAATATCAGAGTCTGCGGTCTTCTAAGGGCAAAAGTGACCGTTTATTTCAGAATTTTCAAAGAGGAAGGTGCACTGCCCAGGTAAAGGCTTAAACAAGTTTGGGAATATGCCGAGAGATATCGCTCAGTACTTAAATTTGCCTGATGCAAATCTTTACACCGGACATGCATTTAGGAGAACCTCTGCTACATTACTTGCCGACTCAGGAGCAGACATAACAACTTTGAAGAGGCATGGAGGTTGGCGGTCAAGTAATGTAGCAGAAGGATACATAGAAAACTCCATTGATAACAAATTAAAAATTGGAAAACAAATTGCAAAATCAATTAATGTAAAGTCGCAAGAGTCCACAGAATTTTCGTCATCCACATTCCAATCTGGTCTTAATGTACCTGTTAATACTGAACCTCAACCAGGACCGTCACATGCTAACAACACTTTGGTTACACCCAGCCCTGTTAACCAACCAGGACCGTCACGTGCCAACAACACTTGGATTACACATAGCCCCTCTAACTTTGACCCACAGGAATTATCACAACAGCAGGAACCTGAAAATACACCATGCCTGACTAGTCAGACACTTAATTTACATGGAAGAACTCACAACATAACTATGAACTGCACTAATTGTACCATTAACTATAATTATTACTGAAAATAAAATATTTCTGATATCAACCTTGTTTTAATACAAATATTTTTTTTTTTAATTCTCATTTAATCACAAAAGCAAGTAATTCTTCTTAGGCCTCATTTGATATAGTTCTCTTTTCGTAATGTAATCATCATTTCTTCTAAACATGGTCATCAACGTGGCACTTGAGCAGCAGTTGTAGGTACATAGTAATTGACTGGTTGACTTCCTAGGAGCCGCTTTGAGTGAATATTATCCTTCCGCCAATTTGTTAGGGACCTGCAAAATATTAATAATTTAGTAACATTTATAGATTTCACCATCTTCTTGTTCAAAAAATAACCTTAAACATAACTAATAATGTGATTTAATGTTTCTTTTACCTCTAATTATCCTTGATAGTCTTCAAATATTCAAACAATTCATGATATTTTAGTTGTAAACGTGTCCTTGGTCACATGTCGCAGATCACAAATTTGGCACTAAAACTTTTGTTGCATGATCAGTTTCTGTTTGTTGATACTGTAATGTCTTGTACTTCTGTTTTGATAATGTTAAAGGTTCTAATTAATGTCATTTCAGTATTACAATTATCTGCATTGGGCTGTGGCAAGCTAAATATTATCTTTATGAATACTGTCAGTGTCAACTGCCAAGTGTCAATTTAGTTTCTCAACTCGAGGCCGATGGCGCTGATTCCAATAGTATGTTGTCACTGTCAGTGTCATTTGTAAAGTATGGGTTCGTTCAAAAATAACTTCGAAGCAAGCATATTTTATCGCAATGATATATTAATTTATAATTTTTTCGCAATTGTATTAAAAAACGTCGATTACAGCACGTGTGAAATATATTTTACCACTCGTACCGAGTCTTGCCACTCGCTTTCAGCTCGTGGCAAGATACCTCGGTACTAGTGGCAAAAAGACATTCTTTTCACACTAGTTGTAAAATGTACTATTTTTCCTCATAGGAAATGCAAAAGCTATACGGCGGCGGCAAAGGCGGAGCTCTAATTGAATATAGTAATGAATTTTTGCTTAAAAAGTTGGCTAAATATGGTCACGCTGGCGTGGCGCCACCACGCCGAACTAAAATGGTCGGCGCGCCGCCGGCGGTAAATTTTTCCTCGGCGCGCTCGTCTAATCGCAGGTCACTCAGTCGGCGCACTAGTTTGGCGCATTTGTCCCAAAATATATAACAAGTTGCCAAAGGACATTAAGAAGCCTGACATGTCAGAAAACATATTTATAAGTAAGTTAAAAGAACATTTAATAAATAAAGCTTTTTACTCCGTAGATGAATTCCTGAACCAAAATAATTAAGTTTATATAAGTACATATTTAATAAGACATTAGAGATAAAGTGAAATATATATACGTAATACTATCTGTGACATGTAAATGACTTGTAACTTATGTTATCAATAAAGAATTGAATTGAATTAGAGGCCGTCCTAAGCGCGGTACAACGCTGCGCGTCAAGCAACGCTGACAGCGCGTAGGTCCCGCGTGCCGCAAGAGGCGGTGCGTCGTGCACAGTCCTAAAGAGAAGATAAAACTTAAGTGCTTTTGATATTTTATTTTGAACTGTCTTCCAATTTTTTTTTAATGTTTTATTTACATTAACTTCAACTTTTCGTGCACATGGGTTATTGCGATTATTTTAACAGCGATAGCCCCGTAATTTTTGTATGAAAAATGCCATTCGCTAGTGATGTTCCGTGAAAGAACGAGGAGAAGTTTCTGGTAGAGATAGAGTACGTTAGAGTACTAGTAACAAAGTCCACTTGAGGAAATAATGGCAGTACTTGCTGGTCCTGTCAACACGAGTTATGTCAACTAACGATGTCAACTAAACAAAAAGTTGGACAATCTAACTGCGCGAACAAACGCGAAATTATTGGTAGAGTACGTTTGAGTACTAGTAAGCAAGTCCACTTGAGGAGAGAATGGCAGTACACCCATTGAGCTATAATAATAATAATAATTAAAAAAAAAAAAAAAAAAAAAAAATGACCGCTGTCACATGTCAGACGTGTTTTTAACAATTTAATTGTGTATTCGTGTTTTATCAGGTTAAAATGGCTCGATTTTATATCGCCACTATAAACATCCCACAGCCTTGGAAATTTTAAAATTATCCAGAAAAACGGCTATTTGGTGGAGATAGCCCATTTTTGAAATGTCACTGACAGCACGCAATGATAACTAGATCACAGCGAAAAACACGTCAAGCCCTAGCGGAAGAACACGCACGCCCTCCACCTCCACCCGCCTCGTCGTCCACACCATCGTCCAGCACGTCATCGTCGGGCGATGAATTTGCGACCGCGCCCGACACTAGCAGCAGCAGTTCGAACGACGAGTGCGGGTCGCCGCCGCCGCCGCCACGACCACCTGCGCGGCGCGGGCGGCCACCGCTGCCGGCACGCTTGGGGCCTGCGGGGCATCCTGCTCCGCCCACGGCTCCCGCTACCGGTGGTATAGTGCGCCGCATGCAGTGGACGCAATCCATTAACGAAAACTGCATGCGCGCCTACTATGGGGCGACAGAGGGAGGAACTAATCTGTCCGCGTACCGTGTCCGGATGCTGCCTCTGTTCCAGGCGCTTGAACCGGCCATCACCGTGTCTGCGCAGCGTCTATCGGATCAGGTGCGCGTCATACAGCGGCACAAGCGGTTGGATGACGCCACGCTTGATCGGCTACGCCTGGAAGCACTCTCTGCTCGTGCGGCCTCTACCTCGGCGCGGGATCCGCCCGCCTTGTTGCCGGCTCCGATGCCTGCTCCCGACCTGGCATCGGGGGCACCGCGGGTTGATCCCAGTGCCGACGAGGAGGAATGTGCGAATCAGAGCGTGAGTACCCAGACCAATGAGCAACTGAGGAGGGCTTTGGAAGATGCGATTACGGGATATCGTTCCACAAACAACTCTAGGCCACGACTACCACGCCTGCCCGTAAATAGACGCAATCTAGCGTTAATGGGAGCTCTAAACGGTCTGCTAGACCCGTATATACGGGCTAGTGAAGACTTACTTGATACACACTCAATCATGTACTGCGGGGCCATCGCGGCGTGCCGTGTCGCTCGCGTCAAGTTTCCGGACGCTGACCGTGCACCTAGGACCGCCGGGGGTGTCCCTGCATGGCAAGTACGGATTGAGCGTCGTATCAATACGTTTAGGACTCTCATTGCAAAGCTGATCTGCTTCAGGGGGGGCAACAACCGCCCCCGAGTCATGCGCTTTGTGAACCAGGCCTTCGCGGGAACTGGTATCAGGCCCCGCGACTACATGGCCTGTGTCACGGAGCGCATTGACTTTCTGAAGCAGAAAGTCTATGCATGGGCAGGCCGTATTCGCCGCTACAGAGAGCGAGTGGACCGATACCAGCAGAATTGCCTTTTCCAGAGCGATCAAAGGAAGGTATACCGAAAGTGGGAGGGAGCCGATCTTCGTGTGGCCGACGGACAGCAGCCGGATGCTACTGCCATGGTTGACTTTTGGCGTAGTATCTGGTCAGTGCCAGTCGAACACACCGAAGGCGAGTGGATGAGTGTTTTCGAACGTGAGTGTGAGTTCATCGAACCCATGGGGACTGTTACCATCAGCCCCGAGGACGTTAGTTGTGCCATCCGTTTGGCCCCGAACTGGAAAAGTCCTGGACCAGATGGATTACACAACTTCTGGCTGAAATGGTTTCGATGCTCACACCTGCGTTTGGCAACGCAGTTCCAGCAAGCCCTTGAGCTCGGTTCCTTGCCATCTTTTTTGACAACTGGTATCACCTCCCTGCTCTATAAGTCCGGTAGTACCATGGAAGCGAAAAACTACAGACCCATCACGTGCTTGCCTACGCTGTACAAGCTCCTTACATCCATTTTGAGAGCAAAAATTAACGCACACATCGTTGCAAACAACGTTTTGGCCCCTGCTCAAAATGGATGTAGGGTTGGGTCTCGTGGTACTAAAGTGCTCCTCCTCATAGACATGACCATTTGCCAACGAGTCCGGCGGAACAAAGGGGCTCTCTCGGCCGCCTGGATTGACTACAAGAAGGCCTATGATTCGGTGCCTCATTCATGGCTGAGGAGGATCTTAGAGTTGTGTAAAGTTGATGCAGTTCTGAGATCCTTCTTAGGCCCTTGCATGGGGCAGTGGACCAAAGTCCTTCGTCAACCGGGGGGAGGAGATTGCCCTTCTAGTCCGCAGGACTCTATAAGGATTGAACGTGGGATATTCCAGGGCGACAGTCTGAGTCCTTTGTGGTTCTGCCTAGCGCTGAATCCGCTTAGCACCCTGCTGAAGGATTCAGGACTAGGTTGCCGGCTTCGGAGAGGGGGTGAGGTCATCTCTCATCTGCTCTATATGGATGACCTGAAGCTATTTGCACCGAATGGACACGACCTGTTGGAACTACTGAAAACAACAGAAGTATTTAGTAGCGCCATCAAAATGGAATTTGGTGTCGATAAGTGTGCGGTCATGCATGTACAGCGGGGGAAAGTTGTAAATTCAACAAATTTGCAACTTTCTGAGACAATGACCCTCAAATCTATCTCCGAAGCAGAAACCTATAAGTATCTTGGTATGTCACAGTCATTGGGTATTGAGGGTGAGGGTATAAAGCGGGCGGTGAAGGAGCGCTTCTTTTGTCGCCTGACCAAAGTACTTAATAGTCTTTTGTCGGGCGGCAACAAGGTGCGCGCCTTCAACGCCTGGGTAATGCCCTTGCTTACTTACTCCTTTGGCGTACTAAGGTGGACTCAGACTGAGCTGGATGCCCTGGACCGAAGAGTCCGAGTACTGCTTACTGCGCATCGCATGCTACACCCACGCTCGTCTGTTATGAGACTGTGCATCTCGCGGAAGTGTGGAGGTCGCGGCTTTTTAAATGCCAAAGATCTCCACAACCGCGAGGTGTGCAGCCTCAGGGATTATTTCCTAAACAACGAGTGTGGGATGCATCGCGACGTAGTAGCAGTAGACGGAAACTTCACCCCGCTCTCCTTGGCAAACGAGAACTGGCGCAGACTTAAAGTAATGAGCGCCGAGGACCGCAAGGCGGTGTGGAGGAGCAAGGAGCTACACGGGCGGTTCTACAAGGCCCTCACAGGGCCCGACGTAGATCTGCTCGCGTAGGTGAACTGGCTACGTTTCGGGGATCTCTTCGGGGAAACCGAAGGTTTTGTCTGTGCAATTGCGGACGAAGTTATCATGACGAACAATTACCGGAGGTATATCCAGAAGGACGGTACGGTCGACATTTGTCGGGCATGCCGCCGTCCCGGGGAGTCACTCAGGCATATTATCTCCGGTTGTGGTCATCTTGCTAACGGCGAGTACTTGCACAGACATAACCTTGTAGCCAGAATTATTCACCAGCAACTTGCTCTTCGATACGGTCTTGTGGTCTCCGAAGTGCCTTACTATAAGTACACACCTGCGCCAGTTCTCGAAAATGGTCGTGCCACGCTCTATTGGGATCGATCTGTCATCACAGACAGGACTATTCTTGCCAATAGGCCTGATATCGTGCTGACTGATCGATCGAAACGCCAGGCAGTGCTCGTCGACATCACCATCCCCCATGACGAGAACCTCTTGAAGGCCGAGAAGGAAAAAGCCAGCAAGTACCTAGACCTGGCTCACGAGGTAACCGCCATGTGGGATGTTGATTCGACAATCATCGTCCCGATAGTCGTTTCGGCGAACGGTTTAATAGCGAAGAGTCTCGACCATCACCTCAAGAGACTCTCGCTAGATGGCTGGATCAAGGGTCAGATACAGAAGGCGGTACTCCTGGATACTGCGCGGATAGTCAGGAGGTTCCTGTCTCTGTCGCCCTGACCACCGGCAGCTTAGGCCCCGCCTCGCTGCCGGCGGTACCCTAGGTTAGGTTTTTATAATGATTTTATGTCTTGTATGTATAGTTTTAAATTTTACTTTTTATATAATTATTGTAAAAACCTAGCTTAAGAAGAAAATTTAATAAAGAGAATAATAATAATAAACCATTTATTTCAGGCGCTATGCTGATATAGACAGACATGTAAACTTGCATGTGTAACCCTAATGTAAGCGCAAGTTGACGGGAATCCGGGAACGTCTGAATACTCAAGGATGGTACGGTCACACTCACACATCATCTGGCAAGTGCACTCGAGGAGAGAATACCGGACAATCTCATTTGCACGAAAGAACGAGGTGAAGTCGCTGGTAGAGTACGTGAGAGTACTAGTAAGCAAGTCCATTTGAGGACCATTTAATTAATGATATACTCGTATTTCCATATTTTTTTGTTGTTGATCAAAACACGTTATATACTTAATAAACCTAGTCGTTGTCTACTTTCTTTTCGATACGGTCCTTATTGTCTATCACCGTGAACTAAAAGCTGATCACTTGTATGGTTTCCCGCCAGTGTGAACAAAAAAAAAACCGGCCAAGTGCGAGTCGGACTCGCGCACGAAGGGTTCCGTACCATTATATATAATAATAAGTTACAATAGAATTTGTACGAAACTATTACTTCTTGAAGTACATTTTATAAGTTGGTCGACTATTACTCGTAAACGTGTAAAGCCTACTTAGCTGTGATAGTTTTCCTTTTAACTTCGTTATATGTACTACTACCATGATTTTTTTCACATATCCCAAAACAACCATTTAGCTAGCAGGGGGTGGGGACACTGGAGTCTAACAAAAATTAGCACTTTAAGGCTTAATATTTCACAAACGGATCGTTTAATCGAAAAATTGTTTTCACAAACCCCCAATACTTTTAAAAGACCTATCCAACGACACCCCACACTATGGGGTAGACGACAATAAAAAAAATCATCCCCACTTTACATGTAGGGGAGGTACCCCAAAAAAAAATGTTTTTCAAGATTTTATTTTACCACTTTGTCGGCATGACTAATATGTATATTCATGCCAAGTTACAGCTTTCTAGTACCAAGAGCCTCTGAGCTAAGCTGCGGACAGACGGACGGACGGACGGACATAGCGAAACTATAAGGGTTCCGTTTTTGCCATTCTGGCTCCGGAACCCTAAAAAGGGAAGTTACGATGTCACTCAGCAGACAACCTTGAACAAGGACGATAACAGCGTCCACTCAATCGGAAAAGTGGTTCACGTGCTCTAGCCTGATATTGTCTATCACCCCGTGAACAAAAAGCTGATCACTAGTATGGTTTCTCTCCAGTATGAACAGAAAAGAGCGATGTTAGGATGTCACTCAGCAGATAAACTTGCCTAAAAATGATATCAGGGTCCACAATAACGAAAAAAACTGTCACATCATTGCTGCGCCCCTGACCCATTATTGTTTATCACCGTAAACAAGAAGTCACGAATATGGTTTACCTCCAGTGTGAACAAAAGAGAGAGATGTTGCGATGTCAACAGTCTCAGACAACGTTGAACAAGGACGATAAAAGCGTCCACACTAACGGAAAAGTGGTTCACCTCACGCTGCTCTAACCCGGTACTTGTCTATCACCGTGAAGAAAACGCTGATCACTTGTATGGTTTCCCTCCAGTATGAACAAAAAGAGGGATGTTAGGATGTCACTCAGCAGACAACCTTGGACAAAAATGATATCAGGGTCCACAACAACGGAAAAAACTCTCACGTCACTGCTGCGCCCCTGATCCATTATTGTCTATTATCGTAAACAAGAAGCTGCTCACTGTGACGAGCGGTCATAATTAGGTGTGGTGGTGGGTAGATCCATCTTTATTTTAATAAACCAGTCAGTCGCTAGCCCGTGCCTTTCATTGACGTCCCACTGGCGCTGAGGACGGGATAACGGTTTTTTTTTCCACAATTAGCGTGCATCTCAATTATCCAAGTGCAAAATGCCTATCGGAAAACTGGAACCTTTTAATTTGTCTTCCAAGCAATGGCCCGCGTACATTCGTCGCGTAAATCAATATATACTGTTGAATGAAATAAGTGATGAGTTAAAAGTGCCCATGTTAATTACGGTAGTGGGGGAGGCGACCTATTCGCTTATGTGTGATTTATGCTCACCCAGTTTTCCAGAGGACAAAACATACGATCAGCTGGTGAAACTCGTAACGGACCATCTCGAGCCACAAAGGTCGGAAATCGCCGAGCGTCATGTATTTCGCCAGCGTAGACAGCGAATGGGCGAGTCGCTTACGGAATACCTGCAGGCCTTAAAACACCTAGCGGCGACGTGCAACTTCGGTAGTGCAACTCTTGAGGAAAACCTCAGAGACCAGTTCGTTTCGGGTCTTGCCAACGACGCGATGCGATCGAGAATTTTTGCAGAGAGGGAGATAAAGTACAGGGAGGCGGTGGAACTGGCATTGGCTCTGGAGGCCGCCGAGAAACACGCAGAAGTGAGCGGCACTACGAGAGCAGGGCTAACGATGACGGATTCGACAGGCGGCGAGGCAGGCGAGGGCCTGCACTTCGCGCGGGGCGCGCGAGGAGCGCCGCGGACTGGGCGCGGAGCCGGCGCGGGCGGTGCCGGCAGGCCGGGCGCGAGCGGCGCGCCGGCAGCGGCGGCCGCGGGCGAGCCGAGGGCGAGGGCTTGCTGGCGCTGCGGCAGGGCGCACCCGGCAGACAGGTGCCGTTTTAAGAACTACAACTGTGACGAGTGCGGCCAGCGGGGCCACCTGAAGGGAGTGTGCAAACAGGCGCGCGGAGGTGGTGGTCGGCACCATTTTGTCACCTATCAATCGGACGACGACGGTATGTTTAATATTGACGTAGCCGTTCGCGGTAACAAACCATACTTTGTGACAGTGTTAGTCGATAAACATAGCATTGACTGCGAGATAGATACCGGTAGTCGCATTTCGGCGATTAGTGATGACATGTATCGGAAACTATTCGGACATAAGTATATCACTAAGGATAATTTAATGTTGCGTGGTTATTCGGGTTCACGAATCGAGTCTCTCGGTTACATTGAGGTGGATGTCGATTTAAATGGTTTCCAGCAGAAATCCCTCCGCCTGTATGTTATTAAAGGAGGGGCGCGGCCATTGGTGGGGCGTGAATGGATGCGAGCACTAAATGTAAAACAAATAAACCTCAATGCGATCATAGATGACCGGTTCGTGAATCAATTATGTAATGAATTCCCCGAGGTGTTTAGTGATAAGCTAGGTACTTGTAAACAGTCTATAAGCCTACAGCTGACTGATACAGAACCGGTTTACGTGCGAGCGCGGCCTGTCCCACTAGCACTGCGCGCGCGCGTGGAGAAGGAGTTAAATCGTCTCGAAACTGATGGGTCTATCTATCGCGTGGACCACTCGGACTATGGTACACCCATAGTTCCAGTGATCAAAGCTAATGGAGAAATACGGATATGCGGGGATTACAAGATTACAATAAACCCAAAACTAAAACGTAACTTTTACCCTTTACCGCGCATAGACGAGTTGTTTGCGAACCTTAGCGGAGGTGAGCGTTTTACGAAAATAGACCTTCGACACGCGTACGAACAGTGCTTATTGGAAGAAACCTCGCAACCGTACACAGCTGTAACAACGCATATGGGCACCTTTGTTTATCGTCGCACCCCGTACGGATTGTCCTGTATACCTGAAAAGTTCCAAAAACTGATGGAAGAAGTGTTGCGCGGGGTGCCTGGATGCGTGGTATTTTTAGACGACATTTGTGTCACTGGTTCGAATGATGTCGAACATATTAAAAACTTAAAAGCGGTTCTCTTACGATTGCGAGATATGGGTTTGACGGTTAAATTAAGTAAATGTAGTTTTTTGCAGGATAGTGTGAACTACCTAGGTTTCATAATTAACAAAGACGGCTTACGGCCGAATTCGGATAAACTCGAAGCCATTTCCAGTGCGCCAAGACCCAAGAATGTGTCACAATTAAAGAGTTTTTTGGGAATGTTAAACTACTATGGGCGTTTCATTCCTAATCTAAGTGGGTTATTAAATCCCCTACATAGTTTATTAAAGAAAGAAAGCGACTGGAAATGGAATTCCAAGTGTGAACGTGCGTTCACAGAAGCGAAGCAAACTCTCTTGAGCGATCGGGTGTTGGCGCACTATGAGGAAGGGCGCGAACTGGTGTTGTCGGTGGATAGCAGCGCGTATGGCCTGGGCGCGGTGCTGGCGCACCGATATGAGGGCGGCGTTGAGCGGCCTGTCAGCTGTGTGTCGCGCACGCTCAGCGCGCCCGAGCGAAATTACAGTCAACTTGACAAGGAGGCGCTCGCCATCCTGTTCGGTGTCACCAAGCACCACCAATATCTGTACGGGCGACGGTTCACGCTGCGCACCGACCACCAGCCACTGACGTATATTTTTGGCGAAAAAGGGGGCATCCCGCAAACAGGCAGCGGCGAGTCGCCTACAGCGGTGGGCGGCACGCCTAGCGGCCTACGATTTTATGATCGAATTTGTGCGTTCCGCGGACAATGGCCCGGCCGATGCGCTGTCGCGACTCCCACTCCCTCAAGAGGGTTCCCGCACGGACTCTGTAGACTATCTGAATTTAGTAGAGGAGTATTTACCTATATGTTTTAAAGAGGTAGCTAAAGAGACTGAAAGAGATCCAGTACTATGTAAAATAAAAGGGTTTGTACTTTTTGGTTGGCCGTCATCGGCAGCGAGTTGCGAAGAGGTGAAACCCTATTTTGCAAGGAAAGATGAATTAGTAGTAGAACGGGGTTGCTTAATTTACAAATATAGAATAGTCATACCACAAAATTTACGTAAACGCGTCCTGGAAGAATTACACGAAGGTCATTTGGGAATGAATAAAATGAAAAATTTGTCACGCAGTTACGTTTACTGGCCGAGTTTAGACCGAGACATTGAGGAGGTCGGCCGCGCGTGTCCGGCCTGTCGCGTCGTGCGCGACGCGCCGCCACGCGCGCCTCTGCACCCGTGGGAGTTCCCCCTGGAGCCCTGGGGGCGCCTACACGCGGATTTTGCTGACTGCGCCGGGGTACGCTACCTAGTTGTAGTCGACGCGCATTCCAAATGGATTGAGGTAGTAGCGATGCGCGGGACCGACTCGGGCGCAACGACAAAAGCGCTAGGAAATATTTTTGCACAATTCGGCCTACCATCGCAACTCGTTACGGATAACGGACCGCCATTTTCATCACAACAATTCAAAGTGTATTGTAAAAACAATTTTATTAGGCATGTAACTTCGGCTCCTTATAGACCCCAAGGAAATGGTTTAGCGGAAAATGCAGTAAAGAATGTAAAAAAATGTATTAAGCGTGCACTACATGAGAGCGAGGATGTAAATACTGCTTTAAATAAATTCCTGCTACAGTACCGCAACTGCGATCACGCGACGACCGGGGTGTCGCCGGCCGTGGCGTTACAAAGGCGCCGTCTGCGCACCCGCCTCGACGCGCTGCGGCCCGACACCGCGCTCGTCGTGCGAGCCGCACAGGAGCGGAAGGTCGAGCTCTCAGGTGGTACTTATCGCCGGTTCCAAACGGGAGACGCAGTACTCGCTCGAGATTATTCAGCGAAGGGGGACAAGTGGGCCGAAGGCAAGGTGGTGAAAGAGACGGGGCCGGTTTCCTACAGAGTGGCCGTAGGAAATGGAGTCGAGTGGCGTCGACACGCCGACCAACTGTTACCAGCTAACGGTGTGAACAAAGGTCGGTATTCATTAACTCGCATGACGTTGAGCACGTTGCCGGAGGAACCGGAAGGGATCAGTAAGGATGCCGAAGGCGACATGTTTGAGGATGCGTTCGATGAAGCGATGGAGGCACCCGGTTCCCCGGCGCCAAGGCCCGAGGACTCGCGCCGGTCGGTGGCAGGCGCCGGGGCCGGCGACGATGGCGCGCGCACGGAGGCGGCGGCCTCACCCCTAGCATCGAGCGCGTCCGCTCGGGCACTGCGTGCCTACAACCGCGCAAAGCGCATTCATTAATTGGTTAGCATAAGTTAGAAGATTAATAAGACTTAGAAGGGAGAAAGTGTGACGAGCGGTCATAATTAGGTGTGGTGGTGGGTAGATCCATCTTTATTTTAATAAACCAGTCAGTCGCTAGCCCGTGCCTTTCATTGACGTCCCATTTGAATATGGTTTACCTCCAGTGTGAACAAAAAAAAGGGATGTTGCGATGTCAACAGTCTCAGACAACGTTGAACAAGGACGATAACAGCGTCCACACTAACGGAAAAGTGGTTCACCTCACCGCTGCTCTAACCCGGTATTGTCTATCACCAGATTCAGATTCAGATTTATTTATTGGTAAAAATGTTTTTACAGGTCAATAGGTACACAATTTCAAATATACATTTGATACATACAACCTATGTTACTTAGGTTGAAATAAAATTAAACAGCAAATTATGGATAAAATAACAATTAAAATTTAAATACCGTGAAGAAAAACTTATCACTTGTATGGTTTCCCTCCAGTATGAACAAAAAAGAGGGATGTTAGGATGTCACTCAGCAGGCAACCTTGGACAAAAATGATATCAGGGTCCACAGTAACGGAAAAAACTCTCACGTCACTGCTGCGCCCCTGACCCATTATTGTCTATCACCGTAAACAAGAAGCTGCTCACGAATATGGTTTACTCGTACCTCCAGTGTGAACAAAAAAAAGGGATGTTGCGATGTCAACAGTCTCAGACAACGTTGAACAAGGACGATAACAGCGTCCACACTAACGGAAAAGTGGTTCACCTCACCGCTGCTCTAACCCGGTATTGTCTATCACCAGATTCAGATTTATTTATAGGTAAAAATGATTTTACAGGTCAATAGGTACACAATTTCAAATATACATTTGATATATCCAACCTATGTTACTTAGGTTGAAACAAAATTAAACAGCAAATTATGGATAAAATTAAAATTTAAATTTAAATACCGTGAAGAAAAACTTATCACTTGTATGGTTTCCCTCCAGTATGAACAAAAAAGAGGGATGTTAGGATGTCACTCAGCAGGCAACCTTGGACAAAAATGATATCAGGGTCCACAGTAACGGAAAAAAACTCTCACGTCACTGCTGCGCCCCTGACCCATTATTGTCTATCACCGTAAACAAGAAGCTGCTCACGAATATGGTTTACCTCCAGTGTGAAAAAAAGAGGGATGTTGCGCTTGCGATGTCAACAGTCTCAGACAACGTTGAACATGGACGATAAAAGCGTCCACACTAACGGAAAAGTGGTTCACCTCACCGCTGCTCTAACCCGGTAATTGTCTATCACCGTGAAGAAAAAGCTGATCACTTGTATGGTTTCCCTCCAGTGTGAACAAAAAAGAGGGAAGTTACGATGTCACTCAGCAGACAACCTTGAACAAGGACGATAACAGCGTCCACTCAAACGGAAAAGTGGTTCACCTCACCGCTGCTCAAGCCCGGTATTGCCTATCACCCCGTGAACAAAAAGCTGATCACTAGTATGGTTTCCCTCCAGTATGAACAAAAAAGACGGATGCTAGGATAGACAACCTTCGACAGAAATGATATCATTGTCCACACTAACGGAAAAAGCTCTCACGCCACTGCTGCGCCCCTGACCCATTATTGTCTATCACCGTAAACAAGAAGCTGCTCACGAATATGGTTTACCTCCAGTGTGAACAAAAAAAAGGGATGTTGCGATGTCAACGTTGAACAAGGACGATAACAGCGTCCACACTAACGGAAAAGTGGTTCACCTCACCGCTGCTCTAACCCGGTATTGTCTATCACCCAGATTCAGATTCAGATTTATTTATTGGTAAAAATGTTTTTACAGGTCAATAGGTACACAATTTCAAATATACATTTGATACATACAACCTATGTTACTTAGGTTGAAATAAAATTAAACAGCAAATTATGGATAAAATAACAATTAAAATTTAAATACCGTGAATAAAAACTTATCACTTGTATGGTTTCCCTCCAGTATGAACAAAAAAGAGGGATGTTAGGATGTCACTCAGCAGGCAACCTTGGACAAAAATGATATTAGGGTCCACAGTAACGGAAAAAACTCTCACGTCACTGCTGCGCCCCTGACCCATTATTGTCTATCACCGTAAACAAGAAGCTGCTCACGAATATGGTTTACCTCCAGTGTGAAAAAAAAGAGGGATGTTGCGATGTCAACAGTCTCAGACAACGTTGAACATGGACGATAAAAGCGTCCACACAAACGGAAAAGTGGTTCACCTCACCGCTGCTCTAACCCGGTAATTGTCTATCACCGTGAAGAAAAAGCTGATCACTTGTATGGTTTCCCTCCAGTGTGAACAAAAAAGAGGGAAGTTACGATGTCACTCAGCAGACAACCTTGAACAAGGACGATAACAGCGTCCACTCAAACGGAAAAGTGGTTCACCTCACCGCTGCTCAAGCCCGGTATTGCCTATCACCCCGTGAACAAAAAGCTGATGACTAGAATGGGTTTCCTCCAGTATGAACAAAAAAGAGGGATGCTAGGATAGACAACCTTCGACGGAAATGATATCATTGTCCGCACTAACGGAAAAAACTCTCACGCCACTGCTGCGCCCCTGACCCATTATTGTCTATCACCGTAAACAAGAAGCTGCTCACGAATATGGTTTACCTCCAGTGTGAACAAAAAAAAGGGATGTTGCGATGTCAACAGTCTCAGACAACGTTGAACAAGGACGATAACAGCGTCCACACTAACAGAAAAGTGGTTCACCTCACCGCTGCTCTAACCCGGTATTGTCTATCACCCAGATTCAGATTCAGATTTATTTATTGGTAAAAATGTTTTTACAGGTCAATAGGTACAAAATTTCAAATATACATTTGATACATACAACCTATGTTACTTAGGTTGAAATAAAATTAAACAGCAAATTATGGATAAAATAACAATTAAAATTTAAATACCGTGAATAAAAACTTATCACTTGTATGGTTTCCCTCCAGTATGAACAAAAAAGAGGGATGTTAGGATGTCACTCAGCAGGCAACCTTGGACAAAAATGATATCAGGGTCCACAGTAACGGAAAAAACTCTCACGTCACTGCTGCGCCCCTGACCCATTATTGTCTATCACCGTAAACAAGAAGCTGCTCACGAATATGGTTTACCTCCAGTGTGAAAAAAAAGAGGGATGTTGCGATGTCAACAGTCTCAGACAACGTTGAACATGGACGATAAAAGCGTCCACACTAACGGAAAAGTGGTTCACCTCACCGCTGCTCTAACCCGGTAATTGTCTATCACCGTGAAGAAAAAGCTGATCACTTGTATGGTTTCCCTCCAGTGTGAACAAAAAAGAGGGAAGTTACGATGTCACTCAGCAGACAACCTTGAACAAGGACGATAACAGCGTCCACTCAAACGGAAAAGTGGTTCACCTCACCGCTGCTCAAGCCCGGTATTGCCTATCACCCCGTGAACAAAAAGCTGATGACTAGAATGGGTTTCCTCCAGTATGAACAAAAAAGAGGGATGCTAGGATAGACAACCTTCGACAGAAATGATATCATTGTCCACACTAACGGAAAAAACTCTCGCGCCACTGCTGCGCCCCTGACCCATTATTGTCTATCACCGTAAACAAAAAGCTGCTCACGAATATGGTTTACCTCCAGTGTGAACAAAAAAAAGGGATGTTGCGATGTCAACAGTCTCAGACAACGTTGAACAAGGACGATAACAGCGTCCACACTAACGGAAAAGTGGTTCACCTCACCGCTGCTCTAACCCGGTATTGTCTATCACCCAGATTCAGATTCAGATTTATTTATTGGTAAAAATGTTTTTACAGGTCAATAGGTACACAATTTCAAATATACATTTGATACATACAACCTATGTTACTTAGGTTGAAATAAAATTAAACAGCAAATTATGGATAAAATAACAATTAAAATTTAAATACCGTGAATAAAAATGTTGAGATGAATATTTTAGTATAGTAACATCAAATAAACACTCTGTATGTTGGTATGACTGTGTGTACGGTCTATATTGTCTTTTGACATATAACTTGTAACGGATGATTAAATAACCTTTTTCTCCGTAAGACTTTCAACTGAACGACATTGTTTTATTTAATAATAGGTTATGGGCCATTTTATGCTCGTTAGAATTAGTTGAAAGTCAGTTTTATGTAGCTAACTGAGTTAATTAGTGTTCGAGGATTGTTATTTGTGTGATTCGTGTTTGTGCAAGAATTAGTATTCCGCTATGACTTCACATTCGTTCCTGACCAACGTACCGAAGTTGAAGGGGCGAGAGAATTACCGAGAATGGGCTTTTGCAGTGGAGAATTTGCTCATCTTGGAAGGTACGGCGGCGTTTCTAAACGTGGAGCCTACCGATGAAAAGATAATCCCAGAAGATGCAAAATCAAAAGCCAAATTAATCCTTACAATCGATCCGTCGCTGTATGTTCACATTAAGGACGCGACTACTACCAAGAATTTATGGACGAAGCTAAAAACCATGTTTGACGATTCAGGATTTGCCCGTAGAATTTCGTTACTGCGAAATTTAATTTCAATTCGACTCGACAACTGTCAATCGATGACGAATTACGTTACGCAAATCATCGAGACGGCGCAGAAATTGTCAGGAACTGGTTTTTCCGTGAACGATGAGTGGATCGGCTGTTTAATGTTAGCTGGTTTGCCTGAAAAATACATGCCCATGTTGATGGCAATAGAACATTCGGGAATCGCCATTACGGCAGATGTCATAAAAACGAAACTCCTAGATTTGACAAGTGATGACTGTGAAGTTAGCAACGCATTCCTGAGTAGAGGGCAGCACGGTCAACGGCAAAATTATAAAGTTGGCAGCTCTGACAAGAATAAAATGCATCATGGCGGATCATCTATGTCTATGGGAAACGTCAACAACAACAATGGCGAAAAGAAAATTAAGTGCTACAAATGCAAGCAGTTTGGACATTATAAGAACCAGTGCCAGTCAAATAACGTACAAGCGGAGCAAGTGAAGAAGACACACGCATTCTCAGCTGTGTTTTTAAGTGGACATTTCAGTAAGGAAGAGTTCTACTTAGATAGTGGTGCGAGTCGGCATTTAGTCATTGACAAAAGTACGATGAGAAATACATGTTTTAGCCCAAGTATCAAGGAGATAATAGCAGCAAGTCAAGAAGCTATGCCAGTGTTGTGTTCGGGCGATGTTGACATCATGACTGTGACTCCAGAATGCCGATATGAAGTGACTTTGAAAGACGTGTTATGTGTACCTAACCTCACCACGAATTTGATATCGATCAGTCAATTGATTAAAAACGGCAACAGAGTTGAGTTTAAAGAAAACTACTGCATTGTTTACAACAAATACAATGATTTGGTGGCCGTGGCGAATTTAATCAATGGTGTTTATAGGTTAGATTTGGAACATAAACATTGTTTGTTTACGTCTTCACCTTCAGTCAGTTGCGAAGTATGGCACAGAAGAATGGGCCATTTAAATGTGAAAGACTTGAATGCAATGAGGGATGGTGCAGTTACGGGTGTTACATACAGTGATAAGTCAGTGATCAGCAAGAGTACATGCACTGTATGTTGTGAGGGTAAACAATCCCGTTTACCATTTAATCATACTGGAACAAGGAGTACCAAGGTTTTGGATATTATCCATGGTGATGTCTGTGGACCCATGGAGGCAACATCTATTGGTGGATCAAGCAAGAAGTAGAAGAGGAGCAGCCACAACCAGAGCACCAGCCAGAGGAAGTTCAGCCAAAGCGTGTCAGGAAGCAGCCGGAGCGCTATGGATTTACAAACCTATGCATGTCAGAAAATGCAGAATGTGTTGGTGATCCCCTGAGCGTACAGGAAGCCCTAAACAGTCCTGATAAAGACATGTGGATTGAGGCGATGCAAGATGAGCTGCGAGCATTTGAAGAGAACCAGGCGTGGGTGCCAGTGGATGAACTGCCTTCGGACAAGATCTTAGTGAAGTGTAAGTGGGTGTTTAAAAAAAAAGTCAATAGTGATCAAAGTGTGCGTTATAGGGCGCGATTAGTGGCTAAAGGTTTCACGCAGAGGCCAGGTATAGATTATATGGACACTTTCTCACCTGTTGTGAGACACTCGACGCTAAGATTGTTATTTGCTTTGTCTGTGCAATTGAATTTAAATATTACCCATCTGGATGTCAAGACTGCATTTTTAAATGGTTACCTTAAAGAAGATATTTACATGGTACAACCAGATATTTCTTGTAATAATAAAAAAGAAAAGGTTATTGTAAAACTTAATAAAGCCATATATGGCTTAAAACAGTCATCCAGGTCGTGGTATGAAAGAGTCGAACAATGTTTGTGTGAATTAGGGTTTAAAAAATGTCAATTAGAACCTTGTCTGTTCACAAAAATGTATAATGATGTGAAAATTATTGTTGCATTGTATGTAGACGATTTCTTTGTCTATTCTAACTGTGAAGCTGAGACTGATAAATTAGTAAGTGTTTTGAGTTCTAAATTCAAGATTAAAAATTTAGGGCAAGTTCAGCAATGTCTAGGTATGCGTGTAAAAATTGATAAAGATAATAATGTTATTACATTAGACCAGGAGCAATACATAGAGCAGTTATTAGAAAGATTTAATATGTTAAATTGTAAAGGTGCTAGTACTCCAATGGAATGTAAATTAAATCTTGAGAAATGTGAGAATTGTGATACAGAAATTCCATATCAACAGCTGATTGGAAGTTTATTATACCTTGCTGTTTTGACACGCCCAGATATTTCGTTTAGTGTCAGTTTCCTTAGTCAATTTAATAAATGTCATACAAATGAACATTGGAACTGTGCAAAACGTATTCTTAGGTATTTAAAGCAAACAAAAAAATTGTGTTTAAAATATGTGAATAGTAAAGTTGAGCTTGAAGGCTATGTTGATGCTGATTGGGCCAGTAATGTTGTAGATCGTAAGTCCTTTACTGGTTATTGTTTCCTAATGTCAGGATCAGCTGTTTCTTGGGAGAGCAAGAAGCAGAGGACTGTTGCTTTGTCCAGTATGGAATCTGAACTAATGTCTATAACAGAGGCAAGTAAAGAGGCTATGTATTTAAGAGCTTTGCTATGTGAAATCACAGGAGATTTGTGTACTGTACCTTTGTATAACGATAGTCAGAGTGCACAAAAGTTGGTGGCTAATTATTCTTGTCATAGAAAAAGTAAGCATATAGATATCAGATATTATTTTGTTAAAGATGCAGTTAGTGACAAAATAATTAATTTACAGTATGTGCCAACAACTTCTATGCCTGCTGACACATACTCACAAAGGCTTTATGCCCTATTAAGCATTATAAATGTATAGAAGCTATGGGAGTAAGTCAGGGGTAGTCAACCTGTATTTCAATAAAAATATTTTTTGTGTTTTTTTTTTAAATGTTTAGTTTATTTGCTGTAGTTGGGGTGTTGAGATGAATATTTTAGTATAGTAACATCAAATAAACACTCTGTATGTTGGTATGACTGTGTGTACGGTCTATATTGTCTTTTGACATATAACTTGTAACGGATGATTAAATAACCTTTTTCTCCGTAAGACTTTCAACTGAACGACATTGTTTTATTTAATAATAAAAAACTTATCACTTGTATGGTTTCCCTCCAGTATGAACAAAAAAGAGGGATGTTAGGATGTCACTCAGCAGGCAACCTTGGACAAAAATGATATCAGGGTCCACAGTAACGGAAAAAACTCTCACGTCACTGCTGCGCCCCTGACCCATTATTGTCTATCACCGTAAACAAGAAGCTGCTCACGAATATGGTTTACCTCCAGTGTGAAAAAAAAGAGGGATGTTGAAATGTCAACAGTCTCAGACAACGTTGAACATGGACGATGAAAGCGTCCACACTAACGGAAAAGTGGTTCACCTCACCGCTGCTCTAACCCGGTAATTGTCTATCACCGTGAAGAAAAAGCTGATCACTTGTATGGTTTCCCTCCAGTGTGAACAAAAAAGAGGGAAGTTACGATGTCACTCAGCAGACAACCTTGAACAAGGACGATAACAGCGTCCACTCAAACGGAAAAGTGGTTCACCTCACCGCTGCTCAAGCCCGGTATTGCCTATCACCCCGTGAACAAAAAGCTGATGACTAGAATGGGTTTCCTCCAGTATGAACAAAAAAGAGGGATCCTAGGATAGACAACCTTCGACAGAAATGATATCATTGTCCACACTAACGGAAAAAACTCTCACGCCACTGCTGCGCCCCTGACCCATTATTGTCTATCACCGTAAACAAAAAGCTGCTCACGAATATGGTTTACCTCCAGTGTGAACAAAAAAAAGGGATGTTGCGATGTCAACAGTCTCAGACAACATTGAACAAGGACGATAACAGCGTCCACACTAACGGAAAAGTGGTTCACCTCACCGCTGCTCTAACCCGGTATTGTCTATCACCCAGATTCAGATTCAGATTTATTTATTGGTAAAAATGTTTTTACAGGTCAATAGGTACAGTCAGCGTCAGAGAAAAGTAACCCCCCAAAGACTTAAAGATTATCGCCCGACGGCGAGCGCGTCACGTGACGTAAACGCTCGCCGCGCACGCAAGTAGCTTCCCTTCCCCGCTCCCCCGCCCCGCACCCATCTCGGTTTTAGCATCCACCGATCTCCGTCAAATATACTCGTATATTTGCACGATTTTAATTTTATGGTATTTTTGTTGACTTAGAAATAACTTACAAAAAGACATCACGCAAGTATGCAGTTGATGAGGTTCGAACCCGGGTCATCAATTCATCATCATGCGCCGATCGATCAACTGACTGTGCCTTATTTACCCCTAGGCCCATAGGCTTAGTTGACAAACTCGTCGAAAATTGGAATAGCATTATTCCTTTTATGGAACAAGGTTGATATCGGTCTTATCCTCTAAACATTAAGGCTTAAATTTCACCATGTGTGATAATAGTTTTGTTTTAAACTAGCACCATACCATACCATACCGTCTTGTCTTACAAAATGCAATACGTAACTTCAATTACCTGCAAGATAAGGTTGAAATTAGTATAGGTTTTTCGTTTAGTTGAATAGAATGTTCTTGTGGCCGATTGTTGGACTACCTACCATCATTTTATTTTACTTCAGAAAAGTAACTCCTGTATGAACTGCAGGTTAAGGTTGAATTCAAAATACGTTTACTTCTTCGCCTTATATTTACTAAACGGTGATTGAGGGTCATTTTAAAATTACTTTTCAACTCATTACGTTTCGTGCCGATTCGCTAATAACATCGTCGTAATATCATCCGATTCATTAAGTTTTCATCCAGTTGTTTCGATTTTTAAACCGAAAATATGGTTCGATTGACAGCTTTTTTAAAGGCTAAAATTGTTGTTCTTTGGGAACAGGAACAAAGCATTAAAAAAATTGCACGGGATATGAACATAACGGTAAGATTTTCGTTATACACATATTATCAAATATATTTATTGTTGCAAGTTTTTTTTATTTGTTTCTAATATTATAATTTTAATTACAGATAAAAACAGTTCGTAGATGGATACGAAGGTATCAAGCGACGGGTGATGTGAGATGCGATCGCCAAGGCCCTCGACCAATTGCTTACACTGATGACTCGGAGCGACACCGTAATATTGTGGAGGCTTACTCAGTGGCACCCTTCAAAACTACGCGTTCAAGTGCTGAAACTTTTGGAGTGTCGCTTAGCACTGTTCGAAGGCATTTACACGCAGCTGACATCCATAATTATAAACCAGCCAGAAAAATTAAGCTTACTGGCGATCACCGCACCAATAGAGTAAACTTTGCCACTCGTTATTTAAATTTCGACTGGGAAAACGAAATTGTTATATTTACCGACGAAAAGTGCTTTAAGTCAGATAAGGATGGTCGAAAAGTTTTATGGAGAAGAGCTGGGCAGAGGTTTAACCCTAAAAACGTATTAGACTTAAGAACAAGCGGGCGGTTAACACTAGGTAGGTCAATAATATTGTTATCGAAATGATGTTATCTATTGTTGACATTTACTTGGATTACATATTGCAACCGATTTAAAATATTCACTTTTTTTAGGTTACTGGGGCTGGATGTCTTCGATGGGCCCAGGTGAGCTAGTGGAAATAGGCGGCCGCATGAACGGTGAGCGATACCTTGAGGTGTTGAAGGACGTAATGCTGCCGTCAGTGCGTGTTGCATATCCTGAAGGCGAGATTTATCTAGTTCAGGATAATTCTGCAGTGCATCGGTCCCGAATCGTTCAAGACTGGCTGAAGACCCAAGAAGACATAACGGTGTTTAAGTGGCCGGCTAAAAGTCCGGACCTAAACCCAATCGAAAACTTGTGGGGTCAGATGGTTTTGAACTGGGACTCTAGTGAAATAAAGTCAAAAAAAAAATTGGATGAAGAGGTAAACAAAAGTTGGGAACTAATGCGAAATAGTGATGCATGTTTCAGGATGGTTTCGGGCATGAAAAGTCGACTTCAAGAAGTCATAGATAGTGACGGCCACCCTCTCCGTTATTAATAGATAAAACTCGGCAGATTAATTTTATTGTGCAAGATAAAATGTCATTATCACGTATAATTAGCTTGTGTTAATAATTTCTAATATTTGTGAGATCATTATCTTGTAATTAATCGAAGATAAACAAACTTTATTGTTATCAATCCAGTTACTCATATTTACAAGGCTCAAATAGTCGCGTAATGTGTTAACGATGCACCATCTGACCTCACATGTTTTACTAGTGTTGTGTTAAAAGGTTATCAGAAAATGTGATAAAAGAGAAAGATATATATTGCTATACTAAGTATAATGGTTTAGCATGTTGGTTCTTTCTCTGTGATTCACAGGGACAAATGACAACATTTAATTTTTTAACCAGGCTTTTTTTAAGTTTAAAATCATACAGTGTATAAAAAAATATAATCACTGCTCTAAATAAATAAATATTGTATTTGTTTCTAGAAATATCTGTAAGCGAACCGTTATAGATTAACATAAAAATGTGAAAAGTTATAAACCTCAGCCAGTGTATCTATCTGTTTTTTTGTTAATATATTTAGTTATCCTAAGTTAGTATCCTAAAAGTTATTTAAACCCCAATTTAACACAAATAGAAAACTGTATACCTACTCAACCAGGAAATGGATTCCATGAAGTGTTAGTAATTAAATTCAAGAAATATATTAATATTGTTTATCCTACATGTTTATTTTTTCCTTCATACCTTATATACCTACTTTAACATTTGATTTCTTAAGTAATAATTATAAAAAGAAAAAAAACAAAAACAATTACAACGCGGGGAATCGAACCCGTGACCTTCACATTGATACGCCTCTGTCTTTACCACTAGACCAAGTCGTCCTTCGCGATTCATTGCTAAAACTTAAACAGTTTGATATCAATACCAAGGGGGGGTCCTTTTCTCTGACGCTGACTGTACACAATTTCAAATATACATTTGATACATACAACCTATGTTACTTAGGTTGAAATAAAATTAAACAGCAAATTATGGATAAAATAACAATTAAAATTTAAATACCGTGAAGAAAAACTTATCACTTGTATGGTTTCCCTCCAGTATGAACAAAAAAGAGGGATGTTAGGATGTCACTCAGCAGGCAAATTTGGACAAAAATGATATCAGGGTCCACAGTAACGGAAAAAACTCTCACGTCACTGCTGCGCCCCTGACCCATTATTGTCTATCACCGTAAACAAGAAGCTGCTCACGAATATGGTTTACCTCCAGTGTGAAAAAAAGAGGGATGTTGCGATGTCAACAGTCTCAGACAACGTTGAACATGGACGATAAAAGCGTCCACACTAACGGAAAAGTGTTTCACCTCACCGCTGCTCTAACCCGGTAATTGTCTATCACCGTGAAGCAAAGCTGATCACTTGTATGGTTTCCCTCCAGTGTGAACAAAAAAGAGGGAAGTTACGATGTCACTCAGCAGACAACCTTGAACAAGGACGATAACAGCGTCCACTCAAACGGAAAAGTGGTTCACCTCACCGCTGCTCAAGCCCGGTATTGCCTATCACCCCGTGAACAAAAAGCTGATCACTAGTATGGTTTCCCTCCAGTATGAACAAAAAAGAGGGATGCTAGGATAGGCAACCTTCGACAGAAATGATATCATTGTCCACACTAACGGAAAAAACTCGGCTGCGCCCCTGACCCATTATTGTCTATCACCGTAAACAAGAAGCTGCTCACGAATATGGTTTACCTCCAGTGTGAACAAAAAAAAGGGATGTTGCGATGTCAACGTTGAACAAGGACGATAACAGCGTCCACACTAACGGAAAAGTGGTTCACCTCACCGCGGCTCTAACCCGGTATTGTCTATCACCCAGATTCAGATTCAGATTTATTTATGGACCTTCAGCTTCGTAGGCAGGGTCACTACCCACTAGACAACCGGTCGTCGATTGAGTGAAAAGGTTTGCGACTTTAGCCGACGATAAGTAAATGTGAATTCCTTTCTCTAGCACGTCCATCCTTGAGCACGTGACCTAATTTTATAATCGACTGGGTCTAATTCCGGTAACAAAATATGTTTAACTCATTCCATGAAGAAATCTGTTTCCTAATTCCTCTGGGTATACAACAAAGGGCAGATTCCACTGTTATCCCACTACATAAGAAAGACTCTTCCCGTAAATATGACAACTATCGAACTATCTCGTTTATATCCCATGCTGGTAAAGTTCTATTGCACATTCTGAACAAACATTTGGAGTACTACATAAGCAAAAAAATCACAATAGAGCAAGCATGCAGTTAAGGGTAGTGGCAGAATAGAGCAGATCCTAAATATCAGGCAGTTAATTCAGAAGAGCAGAGAATTTAACATACACATGGCCTTATGCTTCATCGATTACACGAAAGCGTTTGACTACATAAATTGGCGAAAAATGTTTGAAGTGCTTGGGGAAATGGGTATACCTGAACATCTGTCCTTTTAAGTGCAAAACCCCTACCGTCCAAATCTCGTGTCCGGCTGGAAGACATGGCTCAATAACACACACGACCATAAAAGGAGTCAATGAGGCTAAGCTAGCCACAGTTCTAAAGAAAGTCAAATTGATCAGTGCACAATATTGCCCCTCCACATCAACAGGAAAAAACGAAGCTGATGTTTATAGGTAGAGATGGGTTGATGCAGAGGGCATGGGAACTGCGAGACCTGAGGGGAAAATACGTAACGTTTTGAACGAGCTTTAGGACAATTCAACTGTAATTTTCCAACACAAAAGTTGACATTTAGATCTACCTGACGCGCGTGCTTTACGTAATCAACCAGCTGGACTTAGTACAAGACATTATGTTACTTGGGCTCACAGATCTTCAACGACGGAAACTGTATGAAAAAGGTCATCAGAAGATCACGCTTGGAAAAGATATGGAGGAACAGCCTCCACCGCAACACCAAAGACCGACTTCGTGCACCCTTATCTTATCTATTTTTCTCTATGCCTCTGAAACATGGACATGGAAGCCGCGCGTGAAATCAAAAATAGATGCATTTATCACATTTTAAATGCATCTATGTGCTGGCCTTCAAATATCCTGCGCATCTGACCGCTCCCGTTAATGGACTAACGCTAGATAGGAGTCGGAGTGGTCGCCAAGGCCGAAAAAGGTCGGACAGATCATCATCATCATCATGTGCTGGCGTAGAATGTCGGGCATCTCATGTATACAACGCCGATACTCAAGGAGCCTTCGTATTAACACCCAGCTTTCAAATACATGCTTCCAGAGAATGATGACATTCATGGACTACGTGGCTCGCCGAGACCAGTCCAGCTTGGAGAAGATGATAATGGTTGGCTGCTGTAGCGCTTGCATTAGCAAACGTACAAACATTTCGTCGGCATATAAACTTGAAGGGATCAGGGCACGTAACTAACAGTCCTTGCCTCGTAAGGGCTGCATTATTACGTCATCCTCACTGCCTGAAATTAAATAACACCGCCTGAAGCAACTGCTGCCTTGCGTACCGTAGCCTGGGGTCGTCGCACATTAAATTAAGTCTTCTAAAACCAAATAAAGTCAATCATTCAGACCAGTCCTATCCTGACGGACGTTGACGTCTGTCAGGGCGTAAAGACATGACAGGTCGCTGCGTTTCGTTTTCCGGATTTGCCGATTTCGGAGAATAGCGTTATTTATGGCTAGCGATTTTGAGATGGCTATTAATTTCGATAATTAGTATTTTCGGTTTAAATTAAGTAAAACAATAATATAAATTAACACTTGGGTCGCGCCGGCGATATACAATAGTAATGTTGGTCTGAACGTCTAGTCGACCATAGACGAGTTTCCTTTTTGCTAGAGGAGGGTGAGGTTAGGAAGAGGGACGGCGTGGCTTGTTTTTGGAAAGAGTTTTTTCTCCTGGCCGACATCTTGAACGAGAGGATGTAAGTTTTGGAAAATAAGTGATTTGTGTTTGAGATACGGAGTGAAAGTGATTCAAAACCTCTAGCGGGGGCGGGAGATAAACGTCCGCATCGCCGCAAGCGAAATCACGGTGCCTGGAGCCCACTCGCGGGACCTTCGCGATGTGTGACCGCCGGTGTATGGGAAGCCCCGGTCGGTATCACGCCAGGCTTTGAAAGCCGGGCTTTGGGAGAGAGCACAGCGACGCCCGAGCGCCACCCGTGGCTCCGTAGGCCGTCGTAACAGACGGGCCGGGGGCGACGCGCGGTTCGCCGAGTCCTCGCCCATGCCAAGGAGTTTCTCTGGGTCGGCGCCCTAGGGCGTCCTCTCCCCTACTTCGAACGCGAGACCGCCTCGGTCGCCACGACTCATGGCGATGCTCCGGACTCCTCATAGCGCGGCTATGACGTCGGCGCGTGCGCCGCGCGCATGCGTCCCTACGTTCTTCGGTGGCGTGAGTTTTGTTTGACTGAACTTTATAATCGTTCCAAGGCTAGCCCGCGAATCGCGTTCGTCGTAGTTTTAATCGGCGTTTAATTTTAATTTCACTAAGCGTGGGCCCACTTAACATAACCTAAAGTTTTAACAATAGAGCATGTTCCACTGCCACAGGCCATGTAATCATACATTTGAAGCAACAGACATTATAGCCTGATTCGACTATGATCTCTTGTTTAATTTTGCCAGCCAAACACTCCATTCTGCAGGTCAACAACGAACGGCTCTTGAAACAATAGCTCAGTCTTCTCCGAGAGTTATATCCGGCATTGTAAGTATTTCTCTAGCCGTTTACTAGTTATCTTTAATTTTGTAGCTACCATTTCTCCTATATACCACCACACCATTTATTTACGCTACACTGCGTCGAAGGAAAGAGAAATAGAGGCAGAGCTCAAGAAAACAAAGAAGATTATCAAGATTCCTGCTTGATATTTCTTTTTAATATTTTTGGTACAATTACATTTCAGAAAATGTGTCATAAATGAGATATTACGCTATATATAGTTATTTTTCGATACTCCAGGAAAAAAAATCCACGCCGATTTCACGCCGCCGCCGCCGATCAAAATCCCACCGGACGCCGCCGCCGATGATTTTGCCATCGGCGCACACCTCTAGCTCAGGCCATATTGGGCTAGGAGCTAATATGCCACAGCTGATCGAAACTAGATTTGGATGGATAGTGTCGGGCAGTTATGTAACAGACAAAAGGGCTATAAATACATCACAAGTTAGTTTATTTGTTTCATCCCAGCGAACCGATGACCTTTTGTGTAGATTTTGGGAACAAGAAGAGGTGGAACCTAGAAAATTTCTGTCTCCGGAACAAAAATATTGTGAGCAATTATTTCAAAGCACTACAACCCGAACAGAATCAGGTCATTACATGGTAAATTTACCACTGCTAGGAAATAAGGTAGCAGAGTTAGGTAATTCATTTAATATTGCTTTCCGCTGCTTGTTGCAGCTTGAATCCAGATTCCAAAAGAATCAAAAGTTGCATACAGAATAAACTTCATACAGAATAAATTCATTCATGAGTTTATTAATTTAGGACATGCAGAATATGTTACAGATTTTAATCAGATCACAAGTCACAACAAGTCATTCTATCTGCCGCATTTAGCTGTTTTAAAACCTGACAGCCATACAACGAAGCTTCGGACAGTTTTTAATGGCAGTTCTAAGAGTGACACCGGCGTGTCACTAAATGATATACTGTTAGAAGGTCCAAACATTTACAATGATCTGCTGCTGCTAGATATTAAGATTTAGATTACATAAATATGCTTTTACCACTGATATCGTGAAAATGTTCAGGAATATTTTTATTAATCCTGACCAACGCCCCCTACAACGGTTGTTGTGGAGAGACTCAAAGTCGGACCCACTACAATGTATACAGCTCTCGACTGCTGCTTACGGTACAAAAAGTGCGCCGTACCTCGCTTGTCGCACTTTACGCGATTTGGCTGAAAAACATAAAGATACATACCCACTCGCTGCGGAATGCATTCAGTCAGATTGTTATATGGACGACTTCCTGTCTGGCGGACAGTCATTACAACACAGCAAAGAAGTGTGTACTCAACTCATTGATTTGCTAAAAACTGCTAATTTTGAATTGCATAAATGGTCTGCAAACTACAATAGTATACTCGAACATGTTCACATGTTAGATTTAGATACAAATTTATATATTTATAATGTGTACAACTTCACACCTGATCATATAGTCAAAACGTTAGGCTTAAGATGGATACCATCGAGCGACAACTTTCAGATTCATATACCTGACTTTAAAAGACTGAGACCCACAAAAAGGAATGTGTTGTCCCAGATATCTCAAATTTTTGATCCTGTAGGCATCTTAGCACCGTCTACCATTTTAGCTAAAACACTATTATTATGCAGGATATTTGGAAGCTCAAGTTAGCGTGGGACGACGAGCTGCCTTTACATATTCAAAACACTTGGTTTGAGTTTTGTAGAAGGTTAGATGATTTGAGATCTTTACGGATACCCAGATGCTATTTCACGGATCTTCCGATAACTATCATATTGCATATTTAACAGTACAGCGCCCTGAGAGTACAGTACAGCAATGCATTTAGGGTGCTGTTGGGGCTGCCTCGCTACTGCAGTGCATCAACTATGTTCGCGGAGGCGCGCGTCGATAGCTTTTCAGCCATCATGCGCAAGCGAGCCGCCTCGCTACTTAGCAGGGTGAGGGCCAGTACCAACAGCATCCTAGCAATGTTTGCAGGCAGGCGGGATGGGGCTTACCTAAACCACTGCACTAAGCTCCATCATAATGTTTTCAATAAATAAGTTCTAACCTCCTATATTTTGACATGTTTTTATTATTATTTTATTTGTATTGACTAATGTGTATTTGTAATGTGTAGTGAGGTAATATGGATGTAACAATCTGAAATAAATGACTATTTAATTTAATTTAATTTTAATTGCTAGGTTTCTGTGACAGTTCGGTGAAATCATTTGGGGGATGTTTGTATTTACATGCATTATACAGTTACAGGAAACCGACCTGTACCTTAATCACTGCTAAGACACGCGTAGCGCCTATTAAATCGCAAACCTTGCCTCGCCTTGAACTCTGCGGCGCTCTTGTGCTTGCGCAGCTCACGGTTAAATTTAAAAACGCGACAGCTAATAAATTACACATAAACGATACATATTTATTTACAGATTCGTTAGTAGTCCTGAACTGGATAAAGACGCCATTCGGCCGTAAATTGAACCCCTTTGTTTCGAATAGGCTCATGGAAATCGTTGAAACTACTAACAGTGAGAAATGGCATTATGTCAACACTAAAGAGAACCCCGCCGATTTACTTACTAGAGGCGTTTATCCCGACAAATTACCAGCACTAAAACATTGGTGGAACGGCCCAACTTGGTTGCTTGAGGACCGATCCACATGGCCTTTAACGGACTCCGCGATCCCCTCTAATATAGAATCCATAGAAACCACATCCAGTTGCCTTCATGTTGTGAACAAGGATAAGCATAGCTACTTTTATGATATGTTTGAGAAATATTCAAGCTTCAGCAAGGTAGTGAGAATTATTGCCTTTGTGCTCAGATTCGTACACAATTTAAAAAACAGGAAAGACACTTTATCCTCACACTTAGCAGTGGTAGAATTGGACTCTGCAAGTAGGTTTATTATTAGAGTGGTTCAAGAACAAGCATTTTCTAAAGAGTTAGAGGAATTAAAATCTCAAAATAATAGCAACGTTACTAGCGCAAAGACTAATTTGTTTACAAAGTCCAGTCCATTGAGAAAGCTTAATGTATTTCTGGATAACCAAAGACTCATCCGTGCTGGAGGTCGTTTAACTCAATCTAATATTTCTTACAATCATGCACACCCAATCATTCTGCCAGCAAGAGAACACATCACTACGCTGATAATCAGGTATTATCATCACATGCTTTTACATACTGGTACCTCGACTACACTATCTACTATCAGATTCAAGTATTGGCCTATCAACGGACGAAGTGAAGTAAATAAGGTTATTCACCGATGCATCCGTTGTATCAGATTTCGAGCACAAGCTTGTGGACAGCAAATGGCTGATCTACCAGCCCCTAGGGTAACCTTGGATCGTCCATTTGTACACACAGGTGTTGATTTCAGCGGCGCTATTTACTTACGTAGCTCGATGTCTCGCAACTGCAGGTATCAGAAGGCCTATACAAGGTGTAAATCATATAACTGAAAACCTGAAAGTAGTTTGTTCAGAATCGAAAGCTGAATCGATTGCACCATCTTTTAAGGTAGGTTGTATTTTTTTTGAAAAATATTTTTTTATTGTGCCGGGTCTAAAAGTTACGAAGGCAACATACGCGAATCAGAGAAATGTTGGAGGATGTTGTTGTGAGGTTGGATGTTGGAGGTAGAATTAATATTAATACTGGCCGCTTTTCTGAGGATAGTTTTGGTTTTGTCAGTTGTCATTTGATTCGTCAAAGAACTCTGGCTAAATACAGATTCCTTTCATTTCAAGTTAATTAAAGTAAAGAAAAGAAAAGTTATCTCATCACGATGGCATTTAGATACACAAACATTCAATATTGTGAAATGGTTCGAATGCTGGCGCGTTGCAACGACAACGTTAGCTTGGCCGTGCGACGTTTTCAGGAAGAGTTTGGTGTTTCTGTGTCGAACGGGACAATGTCGGCAGCTACGGAGAGGTTGCGTGACTATGGCACGTTTCGTCCGCCAACAGCCGTAGAAAGAGGCGTTGACGCCGCGGATCCTAATTTGGAGGTCGCAATTTTGAACTACTTCCATGAAAACCCCACAGCAAGCACGAGACAAGCAGGAAGGCGATTGAACTGCAGCCATATGCTCGTGTGGAAAACACTATCTAACGACAATCAACATCCCTATCACTATCGACGATGCCAAGAATTAAACCCCTTAGACTATGAGCCGCGTGTGACGTTTTGTGCATGGTTGTGCGAAAATTGGAATAGGAACATTCTTTGGACCGACGAATGTACTTTTACACGACGAGGGTTATTTAACCAGCACAACCGGCACATGTGGGCTCACGAGAATCCTTTTTTAATGGAGGAAGACTCTTTCCAACATCGGTTCTCTTTGAATGTGTGGGCGGGAATAATAGGATCGCACGTGCTGGGGCCTGTATTTTTACCGCGCTTAAATGGTGAAACATATCTGCGGTTCCTCACAGTCACTCTAGCTGAATTGCTGTTTAACGACGTTCCTTTGGCAAGCACCAGGCATATGTACTATCAACACGACGGTGCTCCGGCACACTTCCAACTAAATGTCAGACGACATTTGGATGATGAATATGGACATCGTTGGATCGGCCGCGGAGGTCCAGTCCAGTGGCCTGCCAGATCACCGGACCTCACACCATTAGACTTCCATTTGTGGGGCCGCGTGAAAACCATAGTGTACGATGATGGAAACGGCCCATCAACTGAGACTGAACTGAGGAGCAAAGTTATAGCTGCGTTCCACACAGTCAAAAGTGACACGCAAGCGCTAAACTCGCTCAAAACGAATTTGAGGCGCCGTGCATCGCTGTGCATTCGTCAAAATGAGAGGCATTTTGAATCATTACTAAAATAGCCAGATGGTGCGAATGATATTTTGTAAATAGCTTTTGTAATTTGTTTTTGTAAATGTAGTGACATTAAATGACTTATTTTAAAGGGTGTGTTGAATTCGTTTTAGAGGTGGCTTTAATAAACTGAAAATAAAAGTAGCCGTATTTAAAATCATCCATTCCAAACTTGATAATCTGTGGACTAATACGATAAACTGACATGTTTGTGTCGTCCGGCGAACTGTTAATCTGTGGGACCCTTTAGGCAGGGTGACTACGTCAGGATCTACGTCACTGACAAGTACTGATTAGTGATTACAAGTGTAGAGTTACGAATCAAGTAGATCTGCTTGATAAAGAAAACCAACGAATATCTTTTGAAATAATTAACGTATTTGTAAATGGACGTATTAATCTTATTAAGGATTAAAAAACTCAGTTGGGGTGTCTGAGGTTTTCAGTATAATAAAATACACCTTGTATATGTCTGTTTGTGTGTTTAGCTACAAAACTTTTACACCTTGAGCTTGTAAGCGACTTAACCTCGCAAGCCTTCATTTGTGCACTTAAACGGCTTATTGCTAGAAGAGGAGGCTGCAAATACCTTTATTCAGATAATGCTTCTAATTTTAAGGGCGCTAATAATGAATTGGCTGAGCTTAATACAATGTTTAAAAATGATAAGAGCTATTCTGAAATTGTAAACTATTGTGCTATGAATAACATCCAATGGAAATTTACTATTCCCTTAGCAAGCCACATGGGTGGATTAGAGTTACCAAATTGCCATAGACACCTTAAAGGCAAGGTATGGGGAGGAACATGAAGTAATCCATGCACATCACCGAGCACTGAACAATGTGAAACGTGCTGAAAACTTTGATGATTGCCGAACTACATTGGACGAACTTCAACGACACCTCAGAGTTCTCCAATCCATGGGCGAGAACACAAACACAAATCAAATGATATTCTTGGTCATGGCAAAGTTTCCAGCTGACGTTATCTATGACACCAAGATGAGACTTGGGTCCGATGGTACAAACACCGTCGAAAGCATCCTAGATCATCTGTCTTTGATAGTCTCTACAAAGGAAGAAGCGATGAGGATAACTCAGAGACCTTCTACAAGTAATACGATTGAGACCCCATACACAACAGAGACCTTGCACGCCAAGGACGCATCAAATATGGAAAGACCAGGTCCCTCAAAGCAAAGTTTTCCAAATAGTACGAAACAGTTTAAGATGGAACAGAACAACTTTAAATTTAGGAAGAATTGGAACTCAAAGGACAGGAAATCTCTTAAAAGGAAACTTGATAACAAGAAAGAAGGCGGAACCTATAATGCGGGAAAAAGGATGAAACGTTGGCATTGTATTTTTTGCGGAGAAGATCATCTCAATGTCAATTGCGAAAAGGCTAGACCCATTGACGAACGAAATGCAAAACTGAAGGATAGATGTTTTAATTGCTTTAGAAAAGGACACACCAGGTTTCAATGCAATCGAAAAAGGAAATGCGAATACTGGCGTAAACACGGACTTCATAATCAAGCATTGTGTCCCAATAAGTTTCAAAGAACAAAGGAAGAGAAAGCATCCACCAGTGCAATGCACATAAGCAGAAAGGATACTGTATTACAAACAGCTGCAGTTAAGGTACGAGGTCATGGCAACATCACAAAGACCTGTCGGATTTTGCTAGACACTGGAAGTGGAAGAAGCTACATAACTGAAAAGATGGCTAAGGACCTGAATCTTCAAGCGGAAGAAAATTAGAAAATTTCAACTATATAGGGTAATTCCGGGGTAGATGGCCATAAGGGCGAGATGGCCAATCGAAATATTTCATGGTTCTAACGGCTAGATGTCGCTAGTTTTTGTTTAGTTCGCCGCGCGTCGTGAGTGGAAGCAAGGGTACGGCAAATATTTTGGCGAAAAAAAATTAAAAAGTAAGTAAAATCTGTGTTAATTGTTTTGACAAGTGAAAATATATCAAAGGAGGTTCATATTTTAACTTGTGGTGATGTCAGTTTCTGATAATATTGGTGTTTGTTTTTATTACAAAGTATACGGTTGTCGTTATGTTCTAACCTCAAAATTATGCAGTTCGAGTTTTGACTTGTTTTCTTTTTAGGTGTGGTCATCTCTCCCGGAAGAAAAGGAGAGATGGCCAGTTTAAGTCGGTATATCGGTCGGGCCATATGGCCATCATACACTGATGGTGCAAAAATGATGCCTTATTCAAATAATTCATTTGTTTTATAGATGCCAAACAAGTACAAGAGAAAAGCAGTAGCTGTCAGAGGTAATTGGTCAGAACTTTACTTAAGGCTGCTTTTGGTGCTGTGAAAAATGATGGGTTATCCGTGCGAATGGCGAACCTCGAAAAACTTTAGAAAGAAGATTGAAGAAGAATAATGACAAAAAGGGGCCTATGGGACCATCTTCTTTGTTTGGAAAAGAAAATGAGGATAAAATGGTAGCTCACATCAAAGCAATGCAAGCTAAAGGTTTTCCATTGACAATAACGGATGTTAGAAGAATAGCTTACGATTTTGCAGAGCAATTACAACTAAAGCACAGATTTAATACAGAAACCCAGAAAGCAGGATATGACTGGTTGCAAATGTTCCTAAGTAGACACAAAGATATTACACTTAGAAAGTCAGAAGGTGTATCATTGGCCAGGGCCAGTGCCATGAATGAAGTAAATGCTTATTTTCAACTTCTAGAAAGCGTCTTAATACAGGATAATGAGATGTTAGCACCAAATTGTGTATTTAACATGGATGAGTCAGGCTTGCAGTTAAACAGTCGTCCAGGGCATGTACTTGCTCAAAAAGGATCTAAAGCGGTTTCCACAGTAACATCAACCGAAAAAGGGGAGACGATAACCATTATAGCCTGCTGCAATGCTGAAGGTACTTTTTTTCCTCCTGCTTGTATCATGAAGGGCAAAAAAAAAAGCCTGAATTTGAAGATGGGATGCCACCAGGAACAAGGCTGTTCATGTCTCAAAAGTCAGCGTACATAACTTCAGAGATATTCTTGGAATGGTTAAAGACACACTTTGTTCCTAGAAAACCTGCTGGAAAAGTTGTTCTTCTTCTAGACGGCCACTCAACTGATTGTAACTCTGTGGAAATGCTGGAATATGCAAATGAAAACGATATCATTTTGATATCTATGCCGAGTCATACGTCCCATTATCTCCAGCCCTTGGATCGTTCGGTGTTTAAGTCACTTAAAACACATTTTTATGAACAGTGCAGACTTTGGCTAATTCAAAACCCAGGACGTCGTATAACAAGACTTTCTTTCGGAGCTTTGCTTAACAAGGCTTGGGGAAAAGCAGCGTCAGCAGAAAATGCAATTTCAGGCTTAAGGGCGACTGGAGCATATCCATTAAATCCAGCAGCGGTACCAGACTACGCATTTATTGAAGAACATGCAGGTGCTGCTGCACCAGTATCGAATGATGCTACTGTTGCACGAGCTATTCCATCTACTCCATCTGCAGTGGAGGAAGACAGCGATGAAGATGCCTTCATTCCGGGTTGTTCTAATGAGCCAAGACGAGATATGAACTATAGGCCCGAAATCGCTCCCAGGACATCAGAAACCTTAGTGAACAATACCATCGAGTCTAATGTTTCAAAGCCTGGCACTCCGGAAGAACGTCCACTCAATAATGATCCAAACTACACCCCGTCACGAATTTTGCAGGATATATCACCTATCCCACAAAGACTCGCTGAAATTCGCAAACGAGCTAAGCAAGTGGGAACACTACTGACTTCGGAAGAACAAATCAGTGCTAGAAAATGCGCCGAGGAAAAGAAAATTAAAAAGGAGAACAAGAAAATGCCCCGAAAATCCATTAAGAAGGAAGGACAGGCAAAAAAAAAACGGTTCGGGTAAACAAAAGAAAGGCTATACGAAGGCTGTCGGATAGCAGTGGCGATGTCCCCTTGCCATAATATCGAAAAACAAGAAGAAAAAGAACTTGAAAGGGAAGGATAACTGTCGTGGATGCGGAGAACATTATTACGAGACTCTTCTCGTTGAAGATTGATTGTTCAAAGTTTATACATAAATAAAGATTTCTTTAATAACTCGTATACTTTTTTTTTATTCTGCACAAAAAAAACTATGGCCATCTACCCCGGAATTACCCTACGCGTTTGGTTTTCTAAAGATATTCCGCGATATCAAAAAAATGGAATGAGGAGGAAACATTACAATTTGTACAACATTATAGAGAGCACGAGTGCTTGTGGGATAAGCGTTGCGATGCTTACAAAAATAAGCAAATGCGCGCTTCGGCACTAGAACCCCTGCATGACACGGGACATAACATAATCTCAACTATTAATTGTTATTTTTAGTTAAACATAAAGGACTAGGTGATAGCTGTTGTTTGGGTTTTGATTTAGGAATTAGGGTGAGATACCAGATGATGAATGTATTGAAGAAATAGGATGGATTACGATCCATTGGAAGATGTTGTGCGGAAACCCGCCTCAAAGAGGACAGGGTTTTGTACTATTGATGGTCATTTGAATTCACCAATCACATCAGATGAAATTGACTTCCTTCTAAAATATGACACCTTTTATTGTTGGAGACATAAGCACATCAAAGAGCTGCTGAATAGCACATTCAAAGGAACCGAATCATTTAGTGAAATGGAGACTTGTCCATGGGATTTTATAGAAACAAAAATATTAGAGTGTCAGTTGAAGATTTCGGGTGCCCATCAACAGACCAACCTTCAGGCACTCGTTGAGTCAGCAATAATGAACACAGAAATTCATCATCAAGCCTATTTCGGACGTCCAATGCCGCTAACAGACAGGATGGAAAAGATCAAGGATGTGTTTCACCTATCACTGGTTCAAAAAGCTTATAAAGACAAAGTTAAGGTAGAAAAAGTCAAGAGCATCCTCACTGATAGTGAGCACGTTTTAGGTGAATTCAACTCGATTTCAGAAGACATCTTTATCGAAAAGGAGGTCGCGATAATCAAAGATAGTAAAAAGAACAAGAGCTATGTGTTTCCCACGACCATGGTTATTTGCGTCCTAGACAACATACAATCCCGGTTCCATCTAATAGTGAACATTGCCATCAAGGAGAGAATTGAGTGTATACCGGGGTTGCTTGATCATTTCAACGAGATCTTCGCAAAGGCCACTCTATTACGTTCAAAATATAACAAAGACAACAAGTTTTTTGACTTGATGAAAGACTGGGACGCACGCATAATAGGTATGACAGTGGAGGACCAGGTCGATGACTTAGGTTTCGACTCACTAACCAAGGAGATAGAAGAGGGATGGAGAGACAAATTTGATCAGTCAGACTTACTATCTTGGAATAATTTGATCCAATGTAAAAGATACGAAGCAAATAAAGACCTACAAGTGCATATCTCCTTTTACTTTGCAAATTTAAGTAAGAGTTTTGGTCACCCAATATTAAATCCCGTGGATGGAATCAAACAGTTACGAGAGAATTCAAAGAAACACATACCGGTTGACGACCAACTAGCGAAAAGAACATTATGGAAATTTAGAGAGACATTTGTTACAAATTTCTTCTTAAAAAGAGGACGATATCCTGTAATAGATTCGTCCCTCTGTACTAATGAGACACTGAAAACCTGCCTTGACGAAGGCCGCCTCCCAACAAGAAAAGAGAAGAGAAACATCCCTCCTTCTTCTTGGGAATGGGTTAAATTAGGAAAGAACTTCGAGTTAAACCTTGACGTGGACGAGAAGGATCTTCTAAAGGATACCGCATGCTCTCCTCCTCGTGACCATTGGTTCATCCCATATGACCAATGCGCCTTCAAACACCTTTATGGACAAAAGAAACCAAGATCATCGATCGACTTCCAACCACGAGTCCTCATGCGATACCTTCAGGGCGAAGAGGGCGAATTGGCACAAAAAGTTCAAGAACAGGAAAAATTCTTTTATAATCATGAAAGGGATGATATTACTCAATTATGCAGGAAAGAAAGAGAACTTAATGCCCTAGGGAGGGTCTTTTGTAAACAGACTTATGAAATGAGGTTAATGCAGGTTGCCTTAGAGAAATCTGTCGGAGACAATGTTCTCCCTTTTATTAAGGAGCAAACAATGACTAATTCCGAACTTGAGGTAACAAAAAGGATGGACAAAGTCGCATCGGCAATATCTCAAGTGGGCCATGCAAATATAAACCTTGATTTATCAAAGTGGAACCAAAGTGGAACCAACATGGTGGATTGAATAAAGGACTGACTATCAATGAAGTTAAAGCAAAAACTAAGAGAATTCGAAATAATTACTATGCCAATCTATACTCGGAAGGATCTTCTAATCTTAGTTGTTGTAGCAACAAAGCGGAAGCTCCAGTTAAGGATCTATCGCTTAACCATTTACTCATCCAAAGTCTTATCCTTTACGATTTCATTTCTTCGTCTAATATATTTATATTGATCAACTCTGCTCTTAATAGTGCAGAGACGTTCTTTATACATTTATTTTTCAACCGCCGCCGCATTAGTCCAGAATTCATTTTTTTTAAACACAAGACTTGTGCTCACCACAAGAATGATCCAGGAATGAAATGAACCCACTGGCCTCATCTAAACAACACGGGCCAAGTCTGAGGACTGGCGCCAGCGTTACTGGCTTCGTCTAAACCTGGCTTTAGACACGCCGAGACATTTTGCCACTGCCAATTAACTGCTTGTGGCGATGTTATTGGAGTATACGAATCAACTGCATGCAACAGAGTGACACATGCCAACGCCTCAGTGTGTTCAGATTTAATCAAAATGCCTGATTATACCGATTATTGTCCAATTTATTTATTACATATTTTTGACTCAACTGGTTTGAAACAGAACATAGAGGGAGAATCATACTTTTTAGCATGGGGCCAAATGACCAAAGACTAAAAACTTGCACAATCAACACAAGTTAACTCAATAGCAACTGAAGCCTGATGGTCATAACATGTTTTTTTTTACTCAACCAGTGTCTTAGCGGACATAAGGGAGCTTCAAATAAACTCCAAAATTGTATTTTTGTCAATTTAATTAAAATAAAACATGCTGGTTGTAACAAGATCGGATTGCAAGTGAAGGCAAGTAATTTTGACAGCCGTAGATTAATTTAGCGCCTGACGATATGTGTTAGGCAACGTTGTGAAGGCGCGTAGCTTTGCTCGGCCGGAACAACCAGGTTTTGTCCTGCGCAGACGGGCAGAGCATCATAAAGCTTGAACTCGCCAAAATGTGGGCACACATAAGGGCTTATATTTTTTCATTTACTTAGTATACCAACTATTTAGTACTTATTTTAAAATCTCCATGGTACCATGATTAAAAAATATAATGAGTCTCATTCGTTCATTTGTTTTCGTGATGGCGAGCTCTGAATATCAGCAGCTTGAAAACATTTTGCTCAAACATACAGAAAATCCACATTTAAGCTATAGATCTCTAGCAAAATTATTAAAATATCCACAATCCACCGTATGTTTGGTCCTTAAAAAGTTTCGGGAACGTTTAACGGAAGCCAGGACGCGGAGAAAAGCAAGGAATAAAAGACAAAAAAAGGAAGCCTTGCAGCTTTTAAGAGTGGATCCGAAGTTATCATCACGTGATGTCGCAAAAAAGGTACAAATGTCACAATCTTACATACAGAAAGTTATGTCCAGGGCCGGATTAAGATCGTGCAAGGCCCAAGCTGCACCTAATCGCGATGCTAAGCAGAATTTATCCGCAAAAAGAAGGGCACGAAAATTGTATGACGAACTTTTAACAAAATTTGAATGCGTTGTACTAGATGACGAAACGTACATAAAAGCGGACTTCATACAGATACCTGGGCAAGAATTTTACACTTCTACGAGTCGTAAAACGCTTCAGAAGATTCTCTTCGCAAGATTGCAAAAAGAAAATGAGATCTAAGTTTCCAAAAAAGTTCTTGTTATGGCAAGCCAGTAGTTGTGGCAAACGAAGTCGTTCGTTCATCACAATAGGGACAGTAAACGGTGAAATATATAAAAAAGAATGTTTGCAAAAGCGTCTTCTACCCTTTTTGAGAAGTCATAGGTCACAACCATTGTTTTGGCCTGATCTTGCAAGCTGCCAGTATTCTAAAGCAGTGACGGAATGGTATGAACAGAATGCGGTTTCTGTGGTACCTAAACAGTGCAATCCTCCGAACTGTCCTGAACTCAGGCCTATCGAAGAATATTGGTCCATAATGAAAGGAATTTAGAAAAAGAAAGGCGGACATGTTAAATCAGCTGCGGAGTTGCAAAAAATATGTAGGTACTTGGGCTAGCAAAAAGTACCCCGATACTGCTGTGCAAACCCTTATGAGCCGCATTCGACGCAAAGTACACATGATGGTGTATTCTAATTATAATTAAACCTGTGTATCTGTTTTTAAAATGTACTTTAACATTGTAGACAAACACAATAAAAATCTTCATGAATTATAGCCTATTATATATTTTTTTATTTGTTAATTTATGTGCCCACATTTTGGCGTGTTCAAGCTTTACTTTTTGGAATGAAAGATCACAATGATCAACCGCTTGTAAAATCAACCCAAGTTGTCAGAGGTTTTTTCTAAATCTTACATCAATCCAGGCCACATGAGTTGTTTATATTTTGAGTGTCATTCTGTCACTATGTACAAACGCCAACACAGTTATTTATTACTTTTTTTTTTTTTTTTGGTCCTCGGTTCATTGCAGCAGCCAGAGGGGCTGTAGCTGCTGGTCATTACTGGCTGGTGGGTAGACTCCGCTATGGGGCTACCCGACTGCCGACCAACACAGTTCACTGACCATCCTGTATTTATATAGAACCTTATTAGAATGCACATAAAGTGCACGGATGGTTAGTTAGCTGTGTTGTGGATGATACAATTTGAAAAATGTACAGATTTTCCTGCGGGTCGCATCGGCGGATAACGAGAACTGCCGTTAAGTTGAAGCCTAAACAAATATTTGGATTTAGTTGACATTTTATCACCAAGTCAGCTTTATACTGTACTGTATGCAGAATGAGACATATTTAGGCATGAAGCCAAGATCACATTAATCAACAGCTCGAATGATCTCTAAAATATACTTCAGTTGTGAAAACTTGTGTTGTTCCCACAACAGAAGTGTAATATTTTCACAAACGGACCCAGAAACATACTTTTTGGCATGAAGCCCATGGTCACAAACAACACGAGTTACCCAACAGCCGACTTAAGCCAAACAAAATAATTAAATATACACGCTATTGATTAAACTGAGTTTAAACCCATGCAGACTGAGCAACATACTTTTTTGGGCGGAGGCAGGTCCAGAGACAAGGAAAATTTGCGACCGGTCGCTACTTGTGTTGGGTCTGTCTCTATGGTAGCGGCCTGTCCGGCAGTTAACATGGTAGATGGCCTCGGGGGGAGCTCACAGTTGCTAAGATCCTCGAGGCAAAACTGATTGGGCTCCTTCACGAGGTTACCGCCTGTTAGCTGCCTGGTTCTACCGATAGAAACAGGCAGAACGGAAACAATCAGTTGAGCCTATACCTTTGATATCCCAACCCATCCTATCCCATTTATCCCGTCTAATCAGCCGTAAGCGATGACATGGCATGTCGCAGCGGGCTTTCCATCCACAAAGAAGGATGGTTAGCGGTAAAATGCCATCCGCGTGTTTGTGCCGTGCGCGGGGACCCGTACGGGTGGAGAGGGAGGTCCTGGTAGCTGAGTCGACCAGCGGTCGGGATAGTTACTGCTGGGAGACAACACTCTTCTTCGGCTCAGGATTCACCTCACACGGGCGGTCATGGTCTAGCCAGCCATGATCAATCGGCTGTCGTGTCCAGTCGGATGGCCACAGGCGAGTGTCCTGGGGTATGGGGTCTGTAGTCGGTGGAGCACGGGTTACGAGTCGTCTGAGGAGATGACGAGTAACTCGGCACCGTGCGGACTCACAGACAACATACTCTCGGGGCGCTATATCAGATTGGTAGCCCTGATGCGTTTACGCATCCCCAGGGTGTGGGCTCCGTGGTGGGTGGGGAGCCAATCTGATGAAGTAAGGATAAAAGGTCACATGGACAATTTAAAACCAAAAACTATCGAAGTAGGGAAAGCCGTACCCGCAAGGGATGAGGCCAAGGCGCATAGCGCAAATGCTGTACCGGCGGTACGCACTTCTGTCCCAGACAGGGGAGCGAGAGCGGGTAACAGTCGAGCAAGGGGGTCCGCAAGGACGCAGAAGGCGCGTGGCGCATTTTCAGGCAGAGGCCATGGTGGAGCGGTCCAAACCGGAGGCACCGTCCGATCTTTTCCCCACGGGTCGAAAAGCGGACACGCCCAGCAGGTCCCCGCAAGGAGACCGGCTGGCGCAGGTGCCGGAGGGGAGGTCAGCGGAACTGTGGCCATCTGCAACCGGCCGGCCGGTCCTCTTCCAAACCCTGCTGACGAGCCGGGCGCCGTTGATAGCGTGTCTGTACCCCAGGGTGCGGGTGCGTGGTCCGGTGGAGGAGTCGCTGGCAGCAGGAGGCAGAAGAGACGAGACAACGCCAAGGCGAGGGCTCATACACTGAGCGAGGGCACCCCCCAGGATGCACCCACTTCGGGGCCAGGGATGGTGCAAAAGAAGAGGCAACTGGGAGCCAGTGGCGACTCTTCTCTGCTTGTCAGCGACTCCAAGCGAACGAAAGTCGCAGCTTCGTTCGCTGAAGTGGCTGCAAGTGAGAGGATGGCCATCGTCCCGGAGGCCTTTCCGGCCGAGAAGATCGGGTTGGGGCATCTGGGCGCCATCCAGGGGCTCATTCTGGAGCTTCTGGTTGATGCTCCGGATCCCCTACCCCGAGTCACTCTTGGCAACGTAGTGGCGGGCGCTCTCCACGTCAATTGCCAAGGGAGAGAGTCCGTCGCATGGCTCAGGTCAGCAATCGGAAGCGAGGAGATTGCTGGCCTGCGCCTGAGGGTCATGGACGCCAAGGATCTTCCAAAACCAATCAAAATGGCATGGAAAACGAAGATAGTTGGCGGCCATGACGTAAAGTTACTTCTCCGTGTGTTGCAGAGGTACAATCCTGCGCTACACACGGAGGAGTGGAAGGTGGTAGACACCTTGACGTCGGACGCGAACACCAGGCGCATCATACTGATGGACCGGGTGTCGGCCGACGTTATCAAGGCAGCGGGCTACCACCTACACACGGGGGTTGACCTGAGCTCCTTCAAGCTCCTAGAGGACGCGGAGGAGAGGGCGCTTGAAGGGGCTGGGGACGGCACTTGTGCGGGGACGGGCGCGGGGGGTCCGCCGCCTGGGGAGTCCGAGGAGGGCACACCTCCGGAGGGCAACGTGCCAACTGCCATTGGCAAGGAGGCTGAGGAGGCTGAGGCAGCCAAAGAGGAGGGGCAGTCGGAAGCAGAGGCCGGGGACAGGGCGGGCTCCAGTGACGGTTTTGTTGAATCCCGCAGGGCCCGAGAGTCATCACCGCTATCGGGGTTTGGCTCGGAGGACCTGCAGGGAATGGCAGAGCTGTACCTGGAGACCTCCATGTCTCCCATGTCCTGTGATGACACTGTCCAGGAAGTGGCTGCTGACCTCAGCAAGCCAAAACTTTAAGAGCGCCAATGGCGGGTTTAAGGTGTGTACAAATTAATCTACAACACAACAAGGCGGCCACTGCCCTTCTGGCGAGGCAGCTAAAAGGCGACAAGTTCGATATTGCTCTTATTCAAGAACCATATATATATAAAAGTGAAATAAGAGGTTTAGGTGGTGGTGTAATTTTTAAATGTTTTTTTTTGACGATCATAATATCAAGTCGCATAAATTGACCTAGGGTAACTTATATTATATTTATATATTATGAAATAATGAAATTTAAATCTACTCGACTATATTAGCAATTTCTGGGATACCATCATAAAAATATGAATATCGAAAAAGCGGCCAAGTGCGTGTCGGACCACCCACAACGAAGGGTTCCGTGCCTATTAAAAAGGCCGTATCGTTACTGAAATCTAATGGGACTTAACAAAGGCAGTTTTTTAGAAATATCTCGAAAACCTTTGGACCTATCTTCTTGAAAAACAATTTTCGCTGAAATAATTTAATAAGCCCTATGTCCATGATTTTTTTCATATTTTTAAAGTAAAGGTTCGTACACGGTTCAAAAATTAGAGGGGGGTGACACAATTTTATTGACTTTCAGGGCGATTATCTCCGACTCTATTCACTTAGTAAAAAAAATGCTGAGAAACCTTATATTTATTTTGAAAGGCCTACGATTCATGTGCCACACGTGGGCTTGCAATGTTTTTTTATTTTTTACTTTCACTTTTATGTGGATTGCACCCGTATTTTTTTTTTGTAATTTACTTACAAAACTGTAGCGGCTAACAAAATACACCTATCATCAAAATTTTAGTCAAATACACCTTATAGTTTTCGAGTAAAATGCCTTTGACATACGGACGGACAGACAGACATGACGAATCCATTAGGGTTCCGTTTTTAGCCATTGGCTACGGAACCCTAACAAAATGACGATTTTTATTATGAACTTTCTTTTTAAGTCCTATTTAAACCTGGTAGCGTTATTTTTTTACTGTTATTTTTCCAGTTCAGACGTAGAATTAAATAAAGATCATAAAAGGATTAAAAAAAACTGTACAAGCTTGCACTATTTTAGTAAATATGTCGGTATTTTACCGACCCGTATTCTTTGTCCGCGAGTGTATTATATTTTTAGTAATAGTTAAGTTTCTTCAAGCCTAAGAGAGAAACGCCGATGAGGAGGTACACTAGGTACAGTCAAGGAATTTAATTTCCTACCCATTTCGTTGAAATCCGCTACTTTGAAAAACTCATCTCGATAGAGTAGGTAACAATAGACGAACTTAAATAATAACGTGACTGAATAAAATAAAGATCGGCTCGAATGATTTTTTCTCAACTATACATGCAATAAACTATCGTAAAAATGAATGGAAGTCTTTTGGCAAAATCGGCTTTAGAGATTGCAAATCATCAAATTTTAGTTTATTAATAGGGACGGGTTCAGAATATCGAAGAGGAATCGCTTGATGTTCTGAACTATCATTGAATCTTTGAGGTAGAATAGTCCAGATGTCATCAAAGCGAAGTTTAAACTCAATCGGACTGTGAGGTGTATATTTTATTGCCTTGCCTTCAAATCTACCACACGTGGGTCACCTGCTCGCTTTCCGGCACGGCTAGCACGCGACGGCGCGCGCGCTCTCTCGATTTTTCTCGCACTATCCGTCTCTCACTTATTAGACCACTTAGAACAAGAGGTATAGTATAGTGCGATAAAAATCGAGAGTATGTCGCGGCCGTCGTGTGCTAGACGTGCAGGTCTAATAGATGTATAGTACTTAAGTGTCGCATAGTTTATGAAAACATACCAGTGTACATATTTTAAACCTAGTATAAATAAAGCTGGTTTTCCATCAGAGGGGCGAGACGAGACGAGGCGAGACGAGAATTGAAATTCGTATGGGACTAACTACCTATTTCCGCGCGCGCTCAGTGCAAATAGGTAGTAAGTCCCATACGAATCTCAATTCTCGTCTCGTCAGCTTCAGACCTAGATACGGTAGATCCCATTGAGTATACAAAGTTTCATGTTGTTCTAGCATTTGTCGTTTTAAAATGAGAACAAACTACATTTGTATAAAGAATACAGTGTTCTGGCTTCAGGGATGCGCCGCAGGGCACACGATGCGTTATATCGTATTTGTGTCTATACGTCTATTTCTTATACATATATGTACATAGATGCTAGTTGTCTGAATAATTCTTGCCAACAAGTAAAAGTAGTACTTACGAAATTCATTTGTCCTTTAATACCAAGTACTATAAGAGCACAGTAAATAACACAGCTTACAATGACACGTATAAGCATTTCGGAACACTGATGTAAATTGACAGCTCCACCAAGTACATATTTTTATATCGTGACTAATTATGATGCATCGCGTTTTTCAATGTAGATTATATCAATTTTAACATTATTGTGTGCTTCTGTTGCATTGAATTGTTCATAAGTCAGGGTGTATTTGAGGGTTCTGTCACATGAGTAAAGAAACGGAACACACTAAGAAAAAAAAAACTAATAAGGTAGGGTTGGCGGAGGCGGATAAAACGAAACAATCACTATAATGATTAGTTTTTTTATATTTATTGATTACAAATGACTTACTATAAAGATTTTATTTTGTAATTTTTGTTTGTTAACAATTCGTTAGGTATATCTTTTAATTGAATGCTAAATCCTTACCCCCTTATTCATAAAACTTAAAATGCCTCTGCTAAATATAATGTGCTTTGTCCCTTTCTTACGAACACAAATTTTTAAGTGACAGATAAGGACAAACGAATTTTAACGCCATTTTAGTTAAAACAGGCTTGTAGGACGTTTATGAATACGGCCGCTAATCGTCAACATTGTATGGGCTAGTTCATACAATGTATCCATTGTATAAACTCTTATTAGGTACAGTTTGGTCGAATTGACGCTTAATTGCAAAAATCATGGTATAACAACATATTGTATCGTTATACCATGGCAAAAATTGATTTTGGTAATGACATAGTGTCCCGAACCGCGAGTGTCACTGTTCGGAACACCCGTCAATCTTGACTATTTCTATCCCATATTTAGTTACCATCTTAGGATAGCTTTCCCTGCTACGTAGGTCTGCTTATGTCAGACGAATCATTTTATTTAATAACAACATCTTTAGATAACGAATAGATTCAGTTTACTAACCATTCACAATACCGGATTTGTCAAAAGACGTTTTGAATAAACGCAGGTCGCAAACACCGATACCTATGGTGTTGCAAGTGTCCATGGGCGGCGGTAATCGCTTACCATCAAGTGATCCGTCTGCTCGTTTGCCTCCTATATCATAAAAAAAAAAAAAAAACCTAGTATAGTACCTATCCCTGTTCGGAACACCCGTCGTGGTTACGCCGTCAGAGCAAAATCCCTTTTGGCCTCCTTTCTTAAAAGCTGCTGAGACTGCTTACACCGCCTTCATGGGTCAGAATACCTACGAATTAGAGCTGAGGGCCTGCCGCGAAACGAAAACGAACTTCGTTCGTTTATCTCTGTCTCTGTCGCACTTGCAAGTTCGAGTGACAGAGAAGAAGATACACGTGTAGCGTGTCCTCACACACGCCTACTAGCGCCATGTAGTTGTTAGTTATATGCACTCATATGTATACATGTGTATCATTGTAGTATAAGCGATGGCTGCGTCCATCGCATAAGTCAGTCGTACAGTAAACTCCACATAGTGAACACGCCTCTTTTATTTTACCGACCTTCTGATAGAATCACCTCTAAATATCTCCAACAACCAATTATCGGTAAACACGAACGAAGTTCGTTTTCGTTTCGCGGTAGCTCCTCAGCATCGTGTTGAGGCACGCGCACGGCACGGCTCACCTATTTTGCTCAAGGAAAGGGGGGAAGGGGGAAGGTGCGAAATGGGGGGGAAAGTAGGGGAAGGGAGAAGTGGAGGAAAGGGGGAAGAAATGAAGGGTGATGGGGAACTGGGGGAGGGGGTGTGGGGGAGGGAGAAGTGAGTGGAAGGGGGTAGAGGGGAAGTGGGGTGAATGGGGAGGAGGGAAGAGGGGGAAGGTATACGGCCTAAATATTCAAAACTATGTATACAAATTCTTTTTTCCTTGGGCCCCTTTGCTACACCCTAACCGAAAGACTGAAAAAGAGGAAGAGTACCTACAAAAAGAAATGAGATCCCATCCCATCCAAAACATAACTTGTAAAAAAACCAAGTCTCGCAACTCAGTTTTCCTATCGTAAAAAGTTGTGAGATCCATGTAATACCAAGTCGGTCAATTTATTCAGACCCTACTTAAGGGTCCTTCTGTTGACTTGGCCATCGAATGAAAACACACTAAACAATCTAATTTAATATAAAATGTATTACTTGTGTTTTCATGGGATGACCGTCCTATGAATAAAAATAGAGTAAAATTGTTTGTTTTAGGAAACATCTTTCGACGTCGGAGATTTAGAGTTGGGGAACTTGGGGACGTTATTGAGGGAGTCCATTGACGACACGGAGTTCAATTTGACCTCTTCCACTCCAGTGTCGAAGAGATTGAGGACCTTAGACGATAGAGCCCCTCCTATTAACATTCCGATCCAAGAACCACAAATCGTCCCGCGTGAAAGGTCCCAGAGAGCTGCTGAAGATTTGGGTCAGCAGTTCAGCGTAGCAGCACAGCGTGGATACGTAAGTATTAGTACGTTACGTATCTAGAGCGGTGAATTCGTGAATGCCCCAGATCGCAGGTGTTTGTGGCCCGAACCGTGTGGCCTTTCTTAGCGATGTATCGATGTCTCTTTACCACCCATTCAAATCCATGCTATTATTTTCAGGTTTTGAAGATTTTAAAGTCGACAGTTGACGGAAGATCATTACTGAGAAACGGAGATACAGGAAAATTAGACGACTTTCAGCGTAATTTATTGGTAAAATTACTCATAGCACCAATCTTTGAAGAAAATCCTTACGCTAAAATAACAAATAAAGAACTACTAACATGGTCGCTGGAAATACAAGAAATTTTTAATAAGGAATCGGCAGCATTATATTATACCCCATATGTGTCTGCATTAGTGCATACAACTGCCCGTAACGCGTCTGGAAAACTACTGCGTTACCTACGTTTACAATAAACGGCAACAATTTCGTTCTCGGGGGATTATTGAGAAAGCGCGTTCCTGTTCTTCGAACGGGGCATCATCATCATCGTCATCCAATTCTGATCTGGCTCCGTTAATACGGTTACCAGCAGCATCTGCGGGTAAGATATATTTTACATTATATATATTAAACTTGTTATCTTAATAGGCACAAGATAAGGTTAGTGATATTACTGTGGTAAATTAATGATTAATTATTGTATGCCTCCAGAAACAAACGAAGAGATTCAAGAAAAAATAAATTGGCTGAGAAATTCTTTAGAGCCGTGGCACCTTGTTGCCCAAAATTGGTCCGACACAGCTGCATTTCGCCTAAGGATCAACTACCTGGGTGCTACTAGTCTGCAGGAGTATTTCAACGAATACCCTGTGCTGAAGTCTCCCGCCGGTCATGAACTACTACAAGATGATTTCAAGGTTATGTACAGTGACAAAACGGATGCTCTCTTTACGAGTTTGACAATACACACAAATAAAATTGCAGAAGTGGCAAAAAAAAGAGTAGAAAGCACTAGAGACAGAGACATCAAACAGTCAATGCAGGTTTATCTAAATGCAATCAGTGGTAAGTAAATAACCACTGAGTGCTTACTATCTGTAATCATATTTGAAAAGCCATGTGAATAATTTGTTAATATCTATTCAAACATGATAGTATTACAAAGTTAGGCACAGTTCACACTAATTGAGTTCAAAATTTGAAAGCTTGTGTGTGCCTGCTAGAAGTATGTATATGTAGGTATCTAAAATTAAGTAACTTTGACTGACTTGTATTTAGTTCTTACACTGCAGGTCCAAATTGACTGAAACAATACTGCTCGCCCGACCTATCGTTCCTAATCCATTATCTTTAATTGATTACTTTATTGGTTTTATTTTATATCTTTAGCCATCTGCCGGTCTACCCTCCAGCCCCCAGCACGACTCGGACTCCGAACTCTTGGATCTCACCTTGCTGGTAAGTAATTGTATATATATATATATATATAACTCCCCATTTTTCCTTTCAATTACTTGCTTTGATTTTTGTTTCTTACATTCGCATAACCATGGCAAAGGACCCCCCGCAAAAGTTGTTAGGGAAATGTGGTTTCAGTCAATTTGCGTGAAATTTTGATATGTTATAGACCTAAGTGCCCTAAACAAATGTCCCTATGGGAGCTACCACGGTTCCCAAATTCGTTCCCGAGATACGATCGAGTTTGTACCAACAGGCAGATATATGTATTTATTTACCCGCTATTACCTAGTCGGTCCTTAAGTTCTGTCACAAGGTTTTTTATAGATAAAACTCAGCAATAAACTTTTTCTTATTCGTATTATACATGCCACCGCGAAACAAAATTGGCTTGGTTTTCGCGATACTTTTACAAGCCTCATTCATTCCAACGATGACATAGATGATATAAATAAGTTCCACTATTTAAGAACTTCGTTGGAGGGTTCCGCAGCCTTAGTTATAAATTCTGTCGAGTTTTCTGGTAGTAACTATGACGTTGCATGGAAACTTTTATGCGAGCGGTTCAATAACAAAAGATTGTTATTACAAAACCACGTCTCTGCGCTTTTTAACATCGAACCAATTGCACAGGAGTCTTCAGCCCAGTTGAAGCATGTCATCGACCAGGTAAACAAGAACTTGAGGTGTTTAGAATCACTTGGTGAGCCGGTAAAACAATGGAGCACGCTACTTATACACATTGTTAGTTCTAAGTTAGACACTAAATCATTTCGCGAGTGGGAAGAGCATAAGGGAAGTTTAGATAATACGATTTCCATATCGTTCGACACTTTCACTACTTTCTTGCGTAACCGTGCCGACCTGATTGAAACTCTTGAGTTGTCGAGCGCTCCAGTCGCCGGACAATCTGGTCAGCCGTCTAAAAGCACATCAAAACACAGGGCTATGCTTTCTACGCAATCTGCGATGCTAGGTGCCACTCTGTCATGCAAAGCGTGTCCAAAATGCAGCGGTGAACATCAACTTAATAACTGTGCGCAGTTTCTCGCGTTAAATAACGCCAAGCGGCTCGAATTGTTACCGAGTTATAAGATTTGTTATAACTGTTTTAGAACAGGTCATTATGCAAATAGGTGTAAGAAGCCAGGTTGTAAGCTGTGCAAGCGAAAGCATAACACTCTGGTACACACAGAGCCGCGTAAACAAACAGTGGTAGTAGGTAACCCAGCCGCTACGGTCGGACCGTCCGGGAGCGGCGGGAGTCGGGGCGCAACTGGTGCGTAGCCTGCGCAGGCGACGATCGCCGCGCCCTTGACCTTATCAGCGAGTGTTAAATCACCACGTTCACCCGATTCTAGTGAAAAAACTGTACTACTGTCCACTGCGTTAATAAAGGTTTATGATCGGGATAATCGCGAGCATATAGCGCGAGCGGTAATGGACAGTGGTAGTTCTACTTGTATCGTGTCGGAGAAGATGTGTCGGCAACTGAATTTACATACCGATCGAGTTAACAAATCGGTTGTACGTATCAACAACGCAATATCTCGAGTAGGGAAATCGTGCCGAGTATTAATGAGTTCGTTAAGCGAAGTGTTTTCGACTCGGCTCCATTGTCTTGTTCTGCCATCCATAACTGACATTATACCTTCTCAGCAAGTACACGTATCAAAATTAAATATCCCGTCAGACCTTTATCTTGCCGATCCTAACTTTCATACGCCGGCTGAGGTCGACTTTATTATCGGCGCTGATCACTTTTGGGATTTATTAGGATCACAAAAAATTAAACTAGGCAATGGGCAGCCGATACTCTGTGAGAGCAGACTGGGGTGGCTAATCTCAGGCCCGATTAATAGCGGCCATGTATCGGCTCCGACGCGTACAGTCAGGTGTAATTTTACCACTGTCGGTTCTAGCTATAGTACTGAGATGCTTAATGAGGAGATTCAAAACCAACTTCCGCGTTTTTGGCAGCTTGAAGAAGTGTGCCCTCAATCTTCTAATTATTCTTCTGAAGAGAAGTTATGTGAAAGGCATTTCACTGATAATACGACTAGGCTAGAGGACGGGCGGTTCTGTGTACGCATACCTTTAAAAGAGGACCCTAAGGTGTTGGGTGAGTCCATTAATCGTGCGAAGCAATTCTTTTTGTCCTTGGAACGCAGACTCGAAGCGCGACCAACATTCAAACATATGTACAAAGATTTCATGGACGAATATCGTTCTTTAGGTCACATGTCTGAATGTGGAGGGGTTCAGTCAGGTAAAAACGCTCAATTTATCCCCCATCATGGCGTTCTACGAGAGAGCAGTACTACCAAATTACGCGTAGTTTTTCATGCTAGTTGTCCCACGAGCTCCGGCGTGTCATTAAACAAGATACAGATGGTGGGCCCTACTGTACAAGATGACCTTCTGTCGATACTTCTACGGTTTAGGCAGCACAAATCTATTATTTCTGGTGATGTCGAGAAAATGTATCGGCAGATAATTGTTCATCCCGATGATAGGCATCTGCAGCAGATTATTTGGCGTGACGATCCTTCACAGCCGTTAAAGGCTTATGCGCTAAATACCGTCACGTATGGAACGGCTAGTGCGCCCTTTCTTGCAACGCGATGCCTGAAACAGGTAGGTCTCGAGTGTGATGACGAGGTCGTTCGCGAAATTATTATCCACGATTTTTACGTGGATGATTTACTCACTGGCGGGGATGACCTGGAGCAGGTACTGTCAATCAAGGCAAAAGTAAATTCTGCGTTAACATCAGCCTGCATGAATCTGAGAAAATGGAAGTCAAATGAGCCCCAACTTATGACTGACTCCGATCGATCTCAGCTTAATTTAAATATTGGAACTACTGAGCCAAGTAAGACTTTGGGACTCAGTTGGCAGCCAGATTCCGACAGTCTGTGTTTTCCCGTTGGTACAGTGATAACTACTGGTAATACCAAGCGGGACTTGCTGTCTACAGTTGCACAGATCTTTGACCCTACTGGAGTCCTGGCTCCTTACATCATACTGATGAAAATGTTGCTGCAAAAGCTCTGGTTGCAGAAGCTTTCATGGGATGAACAATTGTCGCCAGAAGTTGGTAGGGCCTGGCAATGTCCTTACATTGTCAGTGATTTACCGTCCCTAAACGACATTAATTTGCCGCGCCGCGTTTTATGTTATTCTTATAAAGAGGTCGAGTATCACATTTTCTCTGATGCGTCTGAACGCGCGTATGGTGCTTGTCTGTATGTACGTATAGGGTTTGCAATTCGAATATTCGACTATTCGAATATTCGAATTATTCGCCACAAATATTATTCGAATTCGACAACATTCATTATTCGAATAAAACGAATATTTCGAATAGTACTTCCGAATAAGTAAAGTACAGTGGGCGGCGGGTGGGGAACGTCGCACCACTCGCACCGGTCGCACGTGGCGGGCGAGAACGACTAGAACAACCGCTCCCGAACATTCACGAACACGACATACAGGGAGGAGGGAGCGACGACCGACGAGCCACTGTCAGTCAAACATTAGCTGCTTAAGGATTAGATCGTGTTTCGTGCCTCGTGCCGTGTCGTGTCGTGTTATTTGTGGCGACTACTCGTTTAATCATTTACCTGCCTGTGCTATGCTGTGATGTGATTACGGATTGTGATGATGCTGAATCGCTGACGGACGCTAAACGATGTAAGTAAACCAAATCATGATTTTAATAGGTATCTAAATGACACGAGAAACTTATTGAGCTCTTACTAAATATGACTATATGATATGCCTCAAAGAAATGTTGTAATTAAAGGCAAATGTGTCATTTTATACAATAACTAATAAATATACCTAATTACATTTATTGACTTTAATATCTTAAGAAGCTGCTTAAACATCCTACACCTACAAGTCCTACAACACAACAAAAATACATAAAAAAACATGTCTGATTCCAGTAGTGGATTCTTACTGTATAGTAAAAATAATTGACTGACTGTATAAGATACGTGCGTTATTTTCAGACAATAGGTTACCATATTGTTGCTATCAATAAAGGCTATTTAAATTGCATGTGTGTTCCATTAGCTGTTTACTAAACTTTGACATACTTACGTACTTACGTTGCGTAAGTAAATCAAAATCAAAAGAAAACAAAAAAATACCACATGCCAGTTGACGGTAAGGGTAACCTACCTAAGCTACACACACATGACTGGAGCCCGCACGTCATACAGCGCCAGCACGCCGGCGCTACACACACATGTTTTTAATTCATCAAACGCACCTTGTTCCGCAAGCCCCCACAGCCAATCATTTTCTTTTTTAAGTAAGCTAGTTAAAGGTGCCGCGCGTTGCGAGTAGTTGGGTATAAATTTTGACAAATAATTTACTGCCCCGAAAAATCGCTCAAGACTTTTTCTATCGGTCGGCGGCGGCATTTGGCTTATTGCTCTAATTTTTTCACTATCCGGCCGCATACCGTTGGCGTCAAAAATGTGCCCTAAGTAAGTAACTTGCGGAACCGCCATTTTACACTTATCTTTGTTAAATTTAAGGTTTATATCTCTCGCTCTGTCTAATAACGCACATAACCTATCATCGTGTTCCGGTCTAGTTTTACCCCATACAATAATGTCATCTATAAAATTATCCACACCCTCGAGATCCTCTAGCAGTTGCCGCATTTTTGCGTGGAACACCTCTGACGCACAGTTTATTCCAAAAGGTAAACGTATAAACTGATATCTGCCTAGAGGAGAAGCGAAGGTACAGAGATCAGCGCTCTCATCATCCAGCTGCACTGCCCAGAAGCCCGAGTTGGCATCCAGCACCGAGAAGCAGGTGGCGCCGCGCAAGCGCGTGGCCAACTCTGTCAGTGAGGGCAGCTGATAGTGAGCGCGCTGTACTGCCACGTTTAGTTCGCGCGGGTCGAGACACACGCGTAACCCGTTATTTTTTTTCGCTACAAGTACTAATGGATGAACCCATTGTGTAGGATGTGAAACCTTTCTGATTACCCCTAATTCTTCCATTTTTTTCAGTTCATCGGCTAACCTGTCCCTCAGTCCCAGCGGTATCTTTCTATTTGCACATATGACCGGTGGAACCGATTTATCTACGATAATGTGATATTTGCCTGGTAGGCAACCTAGACCCCTAAATAGATCCGAGTATTTAGTTAAATTTAAGGCATTTACCCTTTTAATTAAACCTATTTCCTCACATGATTGCCGTCCCAGCACACTCTGACACTTGATGTTAGCGATTGCAAAATGTAAGCAGTATTGCTTATTCTTGTACCACCAATTTAAATTACAGACCCCTTTAATAGGAATCACATCGCCTGTATAAGACTCCAGTTTAATTTTGGCGGATTGTAACATTTGGACCTTAAAACCTAGTAACAAAAATCGTTCCAAAGAGATTACGTTAATGTCTGCGCCACTGTCAAGTTTAAATCGCTCCGCACCATTTTCACACAACAAGGTCTCAGACCATTGCTCTTTACCCTGATCACTGCGAACCATGTCCATATAAAACTGTTCTACTTCTCCCGATCCACTGCTGCATGAGTCAGGTTGTTCAATCTCATACACTTTTTTGACTCCATTGTTAGTATGAATAAAACGAGACTTACACATTCTGGAGAAGTGTCCACGATTGCCGCACGTGAAACAAGTAGCATACTGCGCAGGGCACTCCCGAGTCACACAGCGCGTGCCGCCGCAGCCGGCGCACTCGCGGGGCGGCGCCCGCGCGCCCCCGCCGCCGCCGCCGCCGCCGCGCCCGCGCCTGTTGCCCGGCGCCGAGCCTTGGCGCGTCGGTGAGGTGCGACGACCTGAACCTGGACAAGGCTGTCAAGCTGTGCCAAGCCGAGGAGGTGTCACAGGAGAGCGGTAGACAGCTAGGTATTAGTGGCGAGTGTTCCAGTGCAATGCATGTGCATGGCGTGGAGAAACGCGCGCGCGGTGGAGGCGCGCGGCCCCGCCAAGGCTCGGCGCCGGGCAACAGGCGCGGGCGCGGCGGCGGCGGCGGCGGCGGGGGCGCGCGGGCGCCGCCCCGCGAGTGCGCCGGCTGCGGCGGCACGCGCTGTGTGACTCGGGAGTGCCCTGCGCAGTATGCTACTTGTTTCACGTGCGGCAATCGTGGACACTTCTCCAGAATGTGTAAGTCTCGTTTTATTCATACTAACAATGGAGTCAAAAAAGTGTATGAGATTGAACAACCTGACTCATGCAGCAGTGGATCGGGAGAAGTAGAACAGTTTTATATGGACATGGTTCGCAGTGATCAGGGTAAAGAGCAATGGTCTGAGACCTTGTTGTGTGAAAATGGTGCGGAGCGATTTAAACTTGACAGTGGCGCAGACATTAACGTAATCTCTTTGGAACGATTTTTGTTACTAGGTTTTAAGGTCCAAATGTTACAATCCGCCAAAATTAAACTGGAGTCTTATACAGGCGATGTGATTCCTATTAAAGGGGTCTGTAATTTAAATTGGTGGTACAAGAATAAGCAATACTGCTTACATTTTGCAATCGCTAACATCAAGTGTCAGAGTGTGCTGGGACGGCAATCATGTGAGGAAATAGGTTTAATTAAAAGGGTAAATGCCTTAAATTTAACTAAATACTCGGATCTATTTAGGGGTCTAGGTTGCCTACCAGGCAAATATCACATTATCGTAGATAAATCGGTTCCACCGGTCATATGTGCAAATAGAAAGATACCGCTGGGACTGAGGGACAGGTTAGCCGATGAACTGAAAAAAATGGAAGAATTAGGGGTAATCAGAAAGGTTTCACATCCTACACAATGGGTTCATCCATTAGTACTTGTAGCGAAAAAAAATAACGGGTTACGCGTGTGTCTCGACCCGCGCGAACTAAACGTGGCAGTACAGCGCGCTCACTATCAGCTGCCCTCACTGACAGAGTTGGCCACGCGCTTGCGCGGCGCCACCTGCTTCTCGGTGCTGGATGCCAACTCGGGCTTCTGGGCAGTGCAGCTGGATGATGAGAGCGCTGATCTCTGTACCTTCGCTTCTCCTCTAGGCAGATATCAGTTTATACGTTTACCTTTTGGAATAAACTGTGCGTCAGAGGTGTTCCACGCAAAAATGCGGCAACTGCTAGAGGATCTCGAGGGTGTGGATAATTTTATAGATGACATTATTGTATGGGGTAAAACTAGACAGGAACACGATGATAGGTTATGTGCGTTATTAGACAGAGCGAGAGATATAAACCTTAAATTTAACAAAGATAAGTGTAAAATGGCGGTTCCGCAAGTTACTTACTTAGGGCACATTTTTGACGCCAACGGTATGCGGCCGGATAGTGAGAAAATTAGAGCAATAAGCCAAATGCCGCCGCCGACCGATAGAAAAAGTCTTGAGCGATTTTTAGGGGCAGTAAATTATTTGTCAAAATTTATACCCAACTACTCGCAACGCGCGGCACCTTTAACTAGCTTACTTAAAAAAGAAAATGATTGGCAGTGGGGGCTTGCGGAACAAGGTGCGTTTGATGAATTAAAAACATGTGTGTGTAGCGCCGGCGTGCTGGCGCTGTATGACGTGCGGGCTCCAGTGCAGCTGTCCGTGGACGCGTCGCGCGACGCACTGGGCGCCGTGCTCATGCAGGGCGGGCGGCCCGTGGAGTTCGCCTCGCGCACGCTCACGGACGCGCAGCGCCGGTACGCGCAGGTCGAGAAAGAGTTATTAGCCATTGTATTTGCTTGTGAACGATTCCACCAGTATATATTTGGCAAGGAGAAGGTTCATGTGGAATCGGACCACAAACCCTTAGAGAGTATTTTCAAAAAACCCCTAATGTCTGTCCCGGCACGCCTGCAGCGCATGATGTTGCGTCTACAACATTATGACTTGGTTGTCACTTATAAACCAGGAAAGTTTATGTATATAGCGGACACATTGTCTCGAGCGCCGTTACCTGATCTATACAGTGAAGACGTTCATAAAAATAACTCGTATCAAATACAAATGATAGTTAATAACATTCCAATCTCAAACGCTAAATTAACACTTGTTAAGAAGGAGACTCAGCGAGATCCGGAGTTCTTAAAACTATCAGAGTACATTAATATAGGTTGGCCGGATCACAAGTCACAGGTAGTGGCCGACCTGAAAATATTTTGGTCTTACAGAGAAGAATTATTTGAAGTGGGCGGAGTTATTTTTAAAAATATGTCGGTCTTAATACCGCGAGCCTTACGATCAATGATGTTAAATATAATACACGAGGGCCATATGGGTATAGATCGTTGTAAACGGCGCGCGAGACAAGTAATGTACTGGCCCAGCATGTCGCGGGACATCGAGGCCATGGTGAGACGTTGTGCCACCTGCCAAGAGTGCTCTAACGCCCCATCCAAAGAACCGCTTTTACCGATTGAAATCCCAATTCTTCCATGGGAGAAAGTGGGCTCCGATATCTTTGAAATAAGGAAAAAATACTTCCTAATACTTGTAGATTATTATTCAAACTACGTTGAAGTATGTAGCTTACCCAATATCACATCAAATGCTGTTATTACAAACATAAAGGAAATATTTTCGCGTCATGGAATACCAGAGACTCTCATAACAGACAATGGTACGTGTTATTCGAGCCGAGACTTTACGCGATTTGCTTCAGAATGGGATTTCAATCATGTAACTTCTTCACCAAATTACTCCCAATCTAATGGTAAAAGTGAACGAGCGGTTCAAACTGTGAAGAACATGTTGAAAAAGTCACTTATAAGTAACGGGGATTTTTATTTGGCACTTCTAAATTACCGGAACACCCCCCGGGATGGTTTGAGTTCTCCTGCGCAACTGTTGATGAGTCGCAGGTTGAGGTGTAAGCTTCCCGTACACCCAGAACTGCTCAAACCACAGCCCGTTGACACATCTGAACACCAAACAATGTTACGTAACCAACATAAAGCCAAAGAGAGGTATGACAAGCATTGTAAAGTGTTACCAACACTCAATATAGGCGATGACGTAGTTTGTGTAGAAGGGAAAGCGAGAGCTCGTGCTACGGTTGTTGGTAAAGCTGCGACTCCTCGCTCATACATTGTTCAAAATGCGGTGGGAGGTAAATTTAGACGTAATCGTCGTCACTTAATAAAATGCACTATGAACGACGAGCCGGCATCTTCGAATTCGAACCCGCTCCAGCCGTCAGCTGACTGTCGGGACGAGTTCAAGGACGCCTGCGAAGATGTGGGTCACGAGGAAGCAGGCGAAAATGCACCTTCTAATCTCGACAATAAGGTAGATATTCGATCAATGCCGACTTCAGCGGGACCCACTACTAGAAGCAAGGCTAAATTAATAGCAGAAAATTTAAATCAGAACAGTAATTAAATCCATTGTGCTAATATAATGTCTTCTGTTAAAGTAACTTAAAAGAATGTTGTTAACAAGATAGGCGCTTAGCCGATTAACTAACTTATTATTAATTTATAGCGTTCGCATATCTCATTTAAATACTTAGTTACGGTGGATAAGATTGCAATTATTACTCTTACCACCTACAGATAAGGTTCAAAATCAAAAGATCGGATGGTTAGTGTTAGTTAAAAATATTATCTATTATGTATAGGTACTTAAATAGGCACTGATTGCACTTAATCTGCGTTTTCTGTATTGATGTTTAGATATAGGTACTAGATGTAGTCTGGTTAAGTACCAGTTATTTAGGTAAATTTACTAATATACGTGGTATACGGGATACCTACTCACCTACTCGTTCAAATCAATTAATTAACCACCTTCCTATCTTACAGAATAGCGAATTGGGTACACGGATGCCAACATTTGTAGTGTATGTAGGTAGGTATCCACATTAATTAGTTAATTACCTACTTAAGTATTTTTTTTTAATTATTTCTTTAATTAACAATGTTAAATTAAGGTGTTAGTTTTTTATAGAAAGGGGAATATTGGTATGTATGTATAGGTAGGCATGCTATAGTAGGTTAGATATTTTACGAACGAGCTTGTCGTAAACAATTTGTAAACAGGTACCTAGGTAGGTACGTAGTATTATGTAAAATACATTTAAGTTTAATCTTTCGAAATCCTTTTGGGGGAGATGTTGTGGGTAGACTTAAGGTTACTTTAATGTACCCGCAACTAGAATAATAAATCAGTTGTTGTCTCGGTCTTGCGCTGTTTCATTATCACCACAGGTGTGATTATGTATTCATTTCGTAACGCTACGCTCTTAGCTGATTTCATGCTAAAGAAGCTTACGATAAGAATCTAATCTAGCGGGTTCCAGAAAAACCACAAAAATCGAATCTTGAAGTCTCCGTCTCTATCGCACTTATGGTACGAGTATATGGTACTCGAGCGACAGACGGAGATATACGATCTTTTGATTCGATTTTCGTAGTAGCGCCGCAGGAAGGTGTAAAAATAGTTATTTTATTGCTTTTGTTTTATTGGTGGCAGCGGTGTAGTTTTGTAATAAATATAAATTGTGCAAAAAACGAATCGCCTACTTAAAAAAAAAAGCGTCGGCATAAAGTGTGATAAATAATTATTAGTGTGCAGTGCGTCAGTGGGCCTTAATATTTACAATGGAACACGCGAGGCCTCCACCCGAACTCAATATGGCGGGCGGACCCGTTACTCGGGCCGACTCATGGAAGCGGTGGAAGCAACAATTCATATTGTTTATAAAGGCGTCTGGGGTGAGCAGCGAAGCTGGCGGGGTGCAGGCTAGCTTACTCGTCAACCTCATCGGACCCGAGGGATTTGACGTATTCCAGACGTTTACATTCGATAGCGAGGCAGACAAGGATGACGTAAGAGCCATAATAAAAAAGTTTGACGAGTATTTCGGCGCCAAAGTTAACATAACCTTGTTAAGGTACAGATTTTTTACTCGGAATCAAGAAGACGGGGAATCGATTCAGTCTTACGTTACGGCTTTGCGCCTCCTTAGCAAAAACTGCGAATTTAGTGTTTTGCAGGAAGAATTACTAAAAGATCGAATCGTGTGTGGAATAAGCAATCCCGTTGTGAGAGACAGGTTACTTAGGTGCGACGACCTGAACCTGGACAAGGCTGTCAAGCTGTGCCAAGCCGAGGAGGTGTCACAGGAGAGCGGTAGACAGCTAGGTATTAGTGGCGAGTGTTCCAGTGCAATGCATGTGCATGGCGTGGAGAAACGCGCGCGCGGTGGAGGCGCGCGGCCCCGCCAAGGCTCGGCGCCGGGCAACAGGCGCGGGCGCGGCGGCGGCGGCGGCGGCGGGGGCGCGCGGGCGCCGCCCCGCGAGTGCGCCGGCTGCGGCGGCACGCGCTGTGTGACTCGGGAGTGCCCTGCGCAGTATGCTACTTGTTTCACGTGCGGCAATCGTGGACACTTCTCCAGAATGTGTAAGTCTCGTTTTATTCATACTAACAATGGAGTCAAAAAAGTGTATGAGATTGAACAACCTGACTCATGCAGCAGTGGATCGGGAGAAGTAGAACAGTTTTATATGGACATGGTTCGCAGTGATCAGGGTAAAGAGCAATGGTCTGAGACCTTGTTGTGTGAAAATGGTGCGGAGCGATTTAAACTTGACAGTGGCGCAGACATTAACGTAATCTCTTTGGAACGATTTTTGTTACTAGGTTTTAAGGTCCAAATGTTACAATCCGCCAAAATTAAACTGGAGTCTTATACAGGCGATGTGATTCCTATTAAAGGGGTCTGTAATTTAAATTGGTGGTACAAGAATAAGCAATACTGCTTACATTTTGCAATCGCTAACATCAAGTGTCAGAGTGTGCTGGGACGGCAATCATGTGAGGAAATAGGTTTAATTAAAAGGGTAAATGCCTTAAATTTAACTAAATACTCGGATCTATTTAGGGGTCTAGGTTGCCTACCAGGCAAATATCACATTATCGTAGATAAATCGGTTCCACCGGTCATATGTGCAAATAGAAAGATACCGCTGGGACTGAGGGACAGGTTAGCCGATGAACTGAAAAAAATGGAAGAATTAGGGGTAATCAGAAAGGTTTCATTATCACCACATGGCGCCATGGCGGACCCGTTACTCGGGCCGACTCATGGAAGCGGTGGAAGCAACAATTCATATTGTTTATAAAGGCGTCTGGGGTGAGCAGCGAAGCTGGCGGGGTGCAGGCTAGCTTACTCGTCAACCTCATCGGACCCGAGGGATTTGACGTATTCCAGACGTTTACATTCGATAGCGAGGCAGACAAGGATGACGTAAGAGCCATAATAAAAAAGTTTGACGAGTATTTCGGCGCCAAAGTTAACATAACCTTGTTAAGGTACAGATTTTTTACTCGGAATCAAGAAGACGGGGAATCGATTCAGTCTTACGTTACGGCTTTGCGCCTCCTTAGCAAAAACTGCGAATTTAGTGTTTTGCAGGAAGAATTACTAAAAGATCGAATCGTGTGTGGAATAAGCAATCCCGTTGTGAGAGACAGGTTACTTAGGTGCGACGACCTGAACCTGGACAAGGCTGTCAAGCTGTGCCAAGCCGAGGAGGTGTCACAGGAGAGCGGTAGACAGCTAGGTATTAGTGGCGAGTGTTCCAGTGCAATGCATGTGCATGGCGTGGAGAAACGCGCGCGCGGTGGAGGCGCGCGGCCCCGCCAAGGCTCGGCGCCGGGCAACAGGCGCGGGCGCGGCGGCGGCGGCGGCGGCGGGGGCGCGCGGGCGCCGCCCCGCGAGTGCGCCGGCTGCGGCGGCACGCGCTGTGTGACTCGGGAGTGCCCTGCGCAGTATGCTACTTGTTTCACGTGCGGCAATCGTGGACACTTCTCCAGAATGTGTAAGTCTCGTTTTATTCATACTAACAATGGAGTCAAAAAAGTGTATGAGATTGAACAACCTGACTCATGCAGCAGTGGATCGGGAGAAGTAGAACAGTTTTATATGGACATGGTTCGCAGTGATCAGGGTAAAGAGCAATGGTCTGAGACCTTGTTGTGTGAAAATGGTGCGGAGCGATTTAAACTTGACAGTGGCGCAGACATTAACGTAATCTCTTTGGAACGATTTTTGTTACTAGGTTTTAAGGTCCAAATGTTACAATCCGCCAAAATTAAACTGGAGTCTTATACAGGCGATGTGATTCCTATTAAAGGGGTCTGTAATTTAAATTGGTGGTACAAGAATAAGCAATACTGCTTACATTTTGCAATCGCTAACATCAAGTGTCAGAGTGTGCTGGGACGGCAATCATGTGAGGAAATAGGTTTAATTAAAAGGGTAAATGCCTTAAATTTAACTAAATACTCGGATCTATTTAGGGGTCTAGGTTGCCTACCAGGCAAATATCACATTATCGTAGATAAATCGGTTCCACCGGTCATATGTGCAAATAGAAAGATACCGCTGGGACTGAGGGACAGGTTAGCCGATGAACTGAAAAAAATGGAAGAATTAGGGGTAATCAGAAAGGTTTCACATCCTACACAATGGGTTCATCCATTAGTACTTGTAGCGAAAAAAAATAACGGGTTACGCGTGTGTCTCGACCCGCGCGAACTAAACGTGGCAGTACAGCGCGCTCACTATCAGCTGCCCTCACTGACAGAGTTGGCCACGCGCTTGCGCGGCGCCACCTGCTTCTCGGTGCTGGATGCCAACTCGGGCTTCTGGGCAGTGCAGCTGGATGATGAGAGCGCTGATCTCTGTACCTTCGCTTCTCCTCTAGGCAGATATCAGTTTATACGTTTACCTTTTGGAATAAACTGTGCGTCAGAGGTGTTCCACGCAAAAATGCGGCAGTAAAATATTTGCGGTTAAATATTTGTATTACGAGGATAAGAGGCATGTCTAAGAAGTTGAACTACAGAGGAGTCCTGGTGACTTCGGGACAATATAAGAAATGGGCGAATACTTTTCAAAACAAAAGCTACATACACTATTCTCCTCCAAAAGAGCGTGGAGAACGTGAGGATTACCTAGACAAAATATGGTTCAGGCTGGGCTATTCAGACAGCATGAATATATTCGTTGCTCAGCAGAGTGATGAAGTGGTAGCGAAACTAGTATACAGTGGCTTACTCTATGATCTGAGAGATATTGAGTTACCCCAGACAGCTAAAGGTGTGTACGATCTCATACATGAGATTCTGTACGGGAGGTCTACAAGAATAGGTCTTTGCAATGAAATCAGAGACGTACTCGCTTCATGCGAGCAGATCCGCTGGTGCGGAGCCGAATCTGAGTCTGTATTCAACGATAAGATTTATCAAAATGCAAGTGAAATATGTGGAAACACGCCTCCTGGACAGTTTCTGAGAGTCAGTGGTGGTGTCGAAGGTGCCATCCCAGATACTAGGAACGAGAGCCATCTCCGTATCCTGTATAGCCAGATCACACGAGCTAATGATGATGAAGGTCAGAGAAAGCTGGGCTGCATTATGTGCGCCATACCTCGATGCGGTTTCGCGATTGTATATGTGGGAGGAGCTCCAGGCAACGCCTGGCTACAAGTAGCTTAATTAAGGGAGATGAGCTGTCCCATCATCGTGATAGATCCTGGGGCGGTGACAGAGCATACCGACGGCCTGAACATATTACACATTAGAGAGATGGTCCAATCTCTGAATGACCTGACGCGCTTCCTCGCAATCGAAGGCGTGAATGAATGTATTGCGGGCAAACAGTTAGTTTTAATTTGGGACGTACGAGCTGCCGACGTAAGCAGCTACAGTGAAGAGAGAAGAGAGGAAGCTATTCGTTATGAGATAGCAATTCTCAACGAAATCGTATCATCAGAATGGTTTCACGAGAAGGTGGCCATGTATCAGCTCAAAATAAATGCAGCAAACATTGGCCTATATGAGTTGCCGGAAGACTCTAAAATCTTCCTTCAACCACATACGCTTAGTAGGCAAGTATATGAATTGCGATGCGTTGGATTCGGACAGGAGAGGAAGCCTAGTATGCGCGTCCTTGAGACCGCGCAGATAGAGAGCCTAAATGCTCTGCAAAACGAGATACGCGCTAAACTGGAGAAAGGAGAAATCAAGGATTACGACCTGTTTCTAAATTTCATGACAAGCATGTTTCGAGAATGTGATTACATTGAAAATGAACCATTAACATCTGACAACAACCGCGAAGTCGCGATCTATACCTACTCTGAATTGGAATTCGGAGACGAAGCTGTGTAGGTATTTGCAGCGTCTAAAGGATAATGATACAAAATTCGTTGGAAGTTTCTTCACTCAAGATATGCTCGGAGAAGGCGAGTATGTCTTCAATGAGTCATTACTACTCACACGATTCCCGTCCATGGTGTTTGATTCTCGGGCGTTGGTGCCTGCAAAGATTGAAGGACTATACTTTTTCACGAACTGTGTTGACTGCGCATATATGAATAATGAGCTGCTGTTCTCGGAGTGCTACCTGATTGGGGCAACTGAATATAGGCTGCATTCAGAGAACAAGATGGAAGACTATGATCTTATACGCACGGAGGTTTCAGAAGAATTGGGATGTAAGTTCCCGAAATTTCCAAATAGTTTCACTGTAGGGAATGAGCTTATTTCGCCTTCCGGGCATTCCTTGAGAATGTTTTTGGAATACGTGTCGTCACGAGCATCGTTGGTCATGTTTGTGTATAAAATATTATCAAATTTCTACATGCAGGGACGCACAAAAATCTTTGAGTGCTGGAGAACCAAGATTTTCCATGACACCGTGAATTCCAGTTGGCTACCAGAGTTAGGGACTAGATTTCAAATAAATAACGACCGATTAGAGAAAGCAGGGCAAACGCTTAAATAACTGGTACTTAACCAGACTACATCTAGTACCTATATCTAAACATCAATACAGAAAACGCAGATTAAGTGCAATCAGTGCCTATTTAAGTACCTATACATAATAGATAATATTTTTAACTAACACTAACCATCCGATCTTTTGATTTTGAACCTTATCTGTAGGTGGTAAGAGTAATAATTGCAATCTTATCCACCGTAACTAAGTATTTAAATGAGATATGCGAACGCTATAAATTAATAATAAGTTAGTTAATCGGCTAAGCGCCTATCTTGTTAACAACATTCTTTTAAGTTACTTTAACAGAAGACATTATATTAGCACAATGGATTTAATTACTGTTCTGATTTAAATTTTCTGCTATTAATTTAGCCTTGCTTCTAGTAGTGGGTCCCGCTGAAGTCGGCATTGATCGAATATCTACCTTATTGTCGAGATTAGAAGGTGCATTTTCGCCTGCTTCCTCGTGACCCACATCTTCGCAGGCGTCCTTGAACTCGTCCCGACAGTCAGCTGACGGCTGGAGCGGGTTCGAATTCGAAGATGCCGGCTCGTCGTTCATAGTGCATTTTATTAAGTGACGACGATTACGTCTAAATTTACCTCCCACCGCATTTTGAACAATGTATGAGCGAGGAGTCGCAGCTTTACCAACAACCGTAGCACGAGCTCTCGCTTTCCCTTCTACACAAACTACGTCATCGCCTATATTGAGTGTTGGTAACACTTTACAATGCTTGTCATACCTCTCTTTGGCTTTATGTTGGTTACGTAACATTGTTTGGTGTTCAGATGTGTCAACGGGCTGTGGTTTGAGCAGTTCTGGGTGTACGGGAAGCTTACACCTCAACCTGCGACTCATCAACAGTTGCGCAGGAGAACTCAAACCATCCCGGGGGGTGTTCCGGAATTCCGAAGTGCCAAATAAAAATCCCCGTTACTTATAAGTGACTTTTTCAACATGTTCTTCACAGTTTGAACCGCTCGTTCACTTTTACCATTAGATTGGGAGTAATTTGGTGAAGAAGTTACATGATTGAAATCCCATTCTGAAGCAAATCGCGTAAAGTCTCGGCTCGAATAACACGTACCATTGTCTGTTATGAGAGTCTCTGGTATTCCATGACGCGAAAATATTTCCTTTATGTTTGTAATAACAGCATTTGATGTGATATTGGGTAAGCTACATACTTCAACGTAGTTTGAATAATAATCTACAAGTATTAGGAAGTATTTTTTCCTTATTTCAAAGATATCGGAGCCCACTTTCTCCCATGGAAGAATTGGGATTTCAATCGGTAAAAGCGGTTCTTTGGATGGGGCGTTAGAGCACTCTTGGCAGGTGGCACAACGTCTCACCATGGCCTCGATGTCCCGCGACATGCTGGGCCAGTACATTACTTGTCTCGCGCGCCGTTTACAACGATCTATACCCATATGGCCCTCGTGTATTATATTTAACATCATTGATCGTAAGGCTCGCGGTATTAAGACCGACATATTTTTAAAAATAACTCCGCCCACTTCAAATAATTCTTCTCTGTAAGACCAAAATATTTTCAGGTCGGCCACTACCTGTGACTTGTGATCCGGCCAACCTATATTAATGTACTCTGATAGTTTTAAGAACTCCGGATCTCGCTGAGTCTCCTTCTTAACAAGTGTTAATTTAGCGTTTGAGATTGGAATGTTATCTATAAAATTATCCACACCCTCGAGATCCTCTAGCAGTTGCCGCATTTTTGCGTGGAACACCTCTGACGCACAGTTTATTCCAAAAGGTAAACGTATAAACTGATATCTGCCTAGAGGAGAAGCGAAGGTACAGAGATCAGCGCTCTCATCATCCAGCTGCACTGCCCAGAAGCCCGAGTTGGCATCCAGCACCGAGAAGCAGGTGGCGCCGCGCAAGCGCGTGGCCAACTCTGTCAGTGAGGGCAGCTGATAGTGAGCGCGCTGTACTGCCACGTTTAGTTCGCGCGGGTCGAGACACACGCGTAACCCGTTATTTTTTTTCGCTACAAGTACTAATGGATGAACCCATTGTGTAGGATGTGAAACCTTTCTGATTACCCCTAATTCTTCCATTTTTTTCAGTTCATCGGCTAACCTGTCCCTCAGTCCCAGCGGTATCTTTCTATTTGCACATATGACCGGTGGAACCGATTTATCTACGATAATGTGATATTTGCCTGGTAGGCAACCTAGACCCCTAAATAGATCCGAGTATTTAGTTAAATTTAAGGCATTTACCCTTTTAATTAAACCTATTTCCTCACATGATTGCCGTCCCAGCACACTCTGACACTTGATGTTAGCGATTGCAAAATGTAAGCAGTATTGCTTATTCTTGTACCACCAATTTAAATTACAGACCCCTTTAATAGGAATCACATCGCCTGTATAAGACTCCAGTTTAATTTTGGCGGATTGTAACATTTGGACCTTAAAACCTAGTAACAAAAATCGTTCCAAAGAGATTACGTTAATGTCTGCGCCACTGTCAAGTTTAAATCGCTCCGCACCATTTTCACACAACAAGGTCTCAGACCATTGCTCTTTACCCTGATCACTGCGAACCATGTCCATATAAAACTGTTCTACTTCTCCCGATCCACTGCTGCATGAGTCAGGTTGTTCAATCTCATACACTTTTTTGACTCCATTGTTAGTATGAATAAAACGAGACTTACACATTCTGGAGAAGTGTCCACGATTGCCGCACGTGAAACAAGTAGCATACTGCGCAGGGCACTCCCGAGTCACACAGCGCGTGCCGCCGCAGCCGGCGCACTCGCGGGGCGGCGCCCGCGCGCCCCCGCCGCCGCCGCCGCCGCCGCGCCCGCGCCTGTTGCCCGGCGCCGAGCCTTGGCGGGGCCGCGCGCCTCCACCGCGCGCGCGTTTCTCCACGCCATGCACATGCATTGCACTGGAACACTCGCCACTAATACCTAGCTGTCTACCGCTCTCCTGTGACACCTCCTCGGCTTGGCACAGCTTGACAGCCTTGTCCAGGTTCAGGTCGTCGCACCTAAGTAACCTGTCTCTCACAACGGGATTGCTTATTCCACACACGATTCGATCTTTTAGTAATTCTTCCTGCAAAACACTAAATTCGCAGTTTTTGCTAAGGAGGCGCAAAGCCGTAACGTAAGACTGAATCGATTCCCCGTCTTCTTGATTCCGAGTAAAAAATCTGTACCTTAACAAGGTTATGTTAACTTTGGCGCCGAAATACTCGTCAAACTTTTTTATTATGGCTCTTACGTCATCCTTGTCTGCCTCGCTATCGAATGTAAACGTCTGGAATACGTCAAATCCCTCGGGTCCGATGAGGTTGACGAGTAAGCTAGCCTGCACCCCGCCAGCTTCGCTGCTCACCCCAGACGCCTTTATAAACAATATGAATTGTTGCTTCCACCGCTTCCATGAGTCGGCCCGAGTAACGGGTCCGCCCGCCATATTGAGTTCGGGTGGAGGCCTCGCGTGTTCCATTGTAAATATTAAGGCCCACTGACGCACTGCACACTAATAATTATTTATCACACTTTATGCCGACGCTTTTTTTTTTAAGTAGGCGATTCGTTTTTTGCACAATTTATATTTATTACAAAACTACACCGCTGCCACCATGTGGTGGTGTGGTGGTATTTTTAAAAATATGTCGGTCTTAATACCGCGAGCCTTACGATCAATGATGTTAAATATAATACACGAGGGCCATATGGGTATAGATCGTTGTAAACGGCGCGCGAGACAAGTAATGTACTGGCCCAGCATGTCGCGGGACATCGAGGCCATGGTGAGACGTTGTGCCACCTGCCAAGAGTGCTCTAACGCCCCATCCAAAGAACCGCTTTTACCGATTGAAATCCCAATTCTTCCATGGGAGAAAGTGGGCTCCGATATCTTTGAAATAAGGAAAAAATACTTCCTAATACTTGTAGATTATTATTCAAACTACGTTGAAGTATGTAGCTTACCCAATATCACATCAAATGCTGTTATTACAAACATAAAGGAAATATTTTCGCGTCATGGAATACCAGAGACTCTCATAACAGACAATGGTACGTGTTATTCGAGCCGAGACTTTACGCGATTTGCTTCAGAATGGGATTTCAATCATGTAACTTCTTCACCAAATTACTCCCAATCTAATGGTAAAAGTGAACGAGCGGTTCAAACTGTGAAGAACATGTTGAAAAAGTCACTTATAAGTAACGGGGATTTTTATTTGGCACTTCGGAATTCCGGAACACCCCCCGGGATGGTTTGAGTTCTCCTGCGCAACTGTTGATGAGTCGCAGGTTGAGGTGTAAGCTTCCCGTACACCCAGAACTGCTCAAACCACAGCCCGTTGACACATCTGAACACCAAACAATGTTACGTAACCAACATAAAGCCAAAGAGAGGTATGACAAGCATTGTAAAGTGTTACCAACACTCAATATAGGCGATGACGTAGTTTGTGTAGAAGGGAAAGCGAGAGCTCGTGCTACGGTTGTTGGTAAAGCTGCGACTCCTCGCTCATACATTGTTCAAAATGCGGTGGGAGGTAAATTTAGACGTAATCGTCGTCACTTAATAAAATGCACTATGAACGACGAGCCGGCATCTTCGAACGCCGGTTCCAGTTGTTGCGTGTTGTGGGTAGACTTAAGGTTACTTTAATGTACCCGCAACTAGAATAATAAATCAGTTGTTGTCTCGGTCTTGCGCTGTTTCATTATCACCACATGGTGGCAGCGGTGTAGTTTTGTAATAAATATAAATTGTGCAAAAAACGAATCGCCTACTTAAAAAAAAAAAGCGTCGGCATAAAGTGTGATAAATAATTATTAGTGTGCAGTGCGTCAGTGGGCCTTAATATTTACAATGGAACACGCGAGGCCTCCACCCGAACTCAATATGGCGGGCGGACCCGTTACTCGGGCCGACTCATGGAAGCGGTGGAAGCAACAATTCATATTGTTTATAAAGGCGTCTGGGGTGAGCAGCGAAGCTGGCGGGGTGCAGGCTAGCTTACTCGTCAACCTCATCGGACCCGAGGGATTTGACGTATTCCAGACGTTTACATTCGATAGCGAGGCAGACAAGGATGACGTAAGAGCCATAATAAAAAAGTTTGACGAGTATTTCGGCGCCAAAGTTAACATAACCTTGTTAAGGTACAGATTTTTTACTCGGAATCAAGAAGACGGGGAATCGATTCAGTCTTACGTTACGGCTTTGCGCCTCCTTAGCAAAAACTGCGAATTTAGTGTTTTGCAGGAAGAATTACTAAAAGATCGAATCGTGTGTGGAATAAGCAATCCCGTTGTGAGAGACAGGTTACTTAGGTGCGACGACCTGAACCTGGACAAGGCTGTCAAGCTGTGCCAAGCCGAGGAGGTGTCACAGGAGAGCGGTAGACAGCTAGGTATTAGTGGCGAGTGTTCCAGTGCAATGCATGTGCATGGCGTGGAGAAACGCGCGCGCGGTGGAGGCGCGCGGCCCCGCCAAGGCTCGGCGCCGGGCAACAGGCGCGGGCGCGGCGGCGGCGGCGGCGGCGGGAGCGCGCGGGCGCCGCCCCGCGAGTGCGCCGGCTGCGGCGGCACGCGCTGTGTGACTCGGGAGTGCCCTGCGCAGTATGCTACTTGTTTCACGTGCGGCAATCGTGGACACTTCTCCAGAATGTGTAAGTCTCGTTTTATTCATACTAACAATGGAGTCAAAAAAGTGTATGAGATTGAACAACCTGACTCATGCAGCAGTGGATCGGGAGAAGTAGAACAGTTTTATATGGACATGGTTCGCAGTGATCAGGGTAAAGAGCAATGGTCTGAGACCTTGTTGTGTGAAAATGGTGCGGAGCGATTTAAACTTGACAGTGGCGCAGACATTAACGTAATCTCTTTGGAACGATTTTTGTTACTAGGTTTTAAGGTCCAAATGTTACAATCCGCCAAAATTAAACTGGAGTCTTATACAGGCGATGTGATTCCTATTAAAGGGGTCTGTAATTTAAATTGGTGGTACAAGAATAAGCAATACTGCTTACATTTTGCAATCGCTAACATCAAGTGTCAGAGTGTGCTGGGACGGCAATCATGTGAGGAAATAGGTTTAATTAAAAGGGTAAATGCCTTAAATTTAACTAAATACTCGGATCTATTTAGGGGTCTAGGTTGCCTACCAGGCAAATATCACATTATCGTAGATAAATCGGTTCCACCGGTCATATGTGCAAATAGAAAGATACCGCTGGGACTGAGGGACAGGTTAGCCGATGAACTGAAAAAAATGGAAGAATTAGGGGTAATCAGAAAGGTTTCACATCCTACACAATGGGTTCATCCATTAGTACTTGTAGCGAAAAAAAATAACGGGTTACGCGTGTGTCTCGACCCGCGCGAACTAAACGTGGCAGTACAGCGCGCTCACTATCAGCTGCCCTCACTGACAGAGTTGGCCACGCGCTTGCGCGGCGCCACCTGCTTCTCGGTGCTGGATGCCAACTCGGGCTTCTGGGCAGTGCAGCTGGATGATGAGAGCGCTGATCTCTGTACCTTCGCTTCTCCTCTAGGCAGATATCAGTTTATACGTTTACCTTTTGGAATAAACTGTGCGTCAGAGGTGTTCCACGCAAAAATGCGGCAACTGCTAGAGGATCTCGAGGGTGTGGATAATTTTATAGATGACATTATTGTATGGGGTAAAACTAGACAGGAACACGATGATAGGTTATGTGCGTTATTAGACAGAGCGAGAGATATAAACCTTAAATTTAACAAAGATAAGTGTAAAATGGCGGTTCCGCAAGTTACTTACTTAGGGCACATTTTTGACGCCAACGGTATGCGGCCGGATAGTGAGAAAATTAGAGCAATAAGCCAAATGCCGCCGCCGACCGATAGAAAAAGTCTTGAGCGATTTTTAGGGGCAGTAAATTATTTGTCAAAATTTATACCCAACTACTCGCAACGCGCGGCACCTTTAACTAGCTTACTTAAAAAAGAAAATGATTGGCAGTGGGGGCTTGCGGAACAAGGTGCGTTTGATGAATTAAAAACATGTGTGTGTAGCGCCGGCGTGCTGGCGCTGTATGACGTGCGGGCTCCAGTGCAGCTGTCCGTGGACGCGTCGCGCGACGCACTGGGCGCCGTGCTCATGCAGGGCGGGCGGCCCGTGGAGTTCGCCTCGCGCACGCTCACGGACGCGCAGCGCCGGTACGCGCAGGTCGAGAAAGAGTTATTAGCCATTGTATTTGCTTGTGAACGATTCCACCAGTATATATTTGGCAAGGAGAAGGTTCATGTGGAATCGGACCACAAACCCTTAGAGAGTATTTTCAAAAAACCCCTAATGTCTGTCCCGGCACGCCTGCAGCGCATGATGTTGCGTCTACAACATTATGACTTGGTTGTCACTTATAAACCAGGAAAGTTTATGTATATAGCGGACACATTGTCTCGAGCGCCGTTACCTGATCTATACAGTGAAGACGTTCATAAAAATAACTCGTATCAAATACAAATGATAGTTAATAACATTCCAATCTCAAACGCTAAATTAACACTTGTTAAGAAGGAGACTCAGCGAGATCCGGAGTTCTTAAAACTATCAGAGTACATTAATATAGGTTGGCCGGATCACAAGTCACAGGTAGTGGCCGACGAATTATTATTTGAAGAATTATTTGAAGTGGGCGGAGTTATTTTTAAAAATATGTCGGTCTTAATACCGCGAGCCTTACGATCAATGATGTTAAATATAATACACGAGGGCCATATGGGTATAGATCGTTGTAAACGGCGCGCGAGACAAGTAATGTACTGGCCCAGCATGTCGCGGGACATCGAGGCCATGGTGAGACGTTGTGCCACCTGCCAAGAGTGCTCTAACGCCCCATCCAAAGAACCGCTTTTACCGATTGAAATCCCAATTCTTCCATGGGAGAAAGTGGGCTCCGATATCTTTGAAATAAGGAAAAAATACTTCCTAATACTTGTAGATTATTATTCAAACTACGTTGAAGTATGTAGCTTACCCAATATCACATCAAATGCTGTTATTACAAACATAAAGGAAATATTTTCGCGTCATGGAATACCAGAGACTCTCATAACAGACAATGGTACGTGTTATTCGAGCCGAGACTTTACGCGATTTGCTTCAGAATGGGATTTCAATCATGTAACTTCTTCACCAAATTACTCCCAATCTAATGGTAAAAGTGAACGAGCGGTTCAAACTGTGAAGAACATGTTGAAAAAGTCACTTATAAGTAACGGGGATTTTTATTTGGCACTTCTAAATTACCGGAACACCCCCCGGGATGGTTTGAGTTCTCCTGCGCAACTGTTGATGAGTCGCAGGTTGAGGTGTAAGCTTCCCGTACACCCAGAACTGCTCAAACCACAGCCCGTTGACACATCTGAACACCAAACAATGTTACGTAACCAACATAAAGCCAAAGAGAGGTATGACAAGCATTGTAAAGTGTTACCAACACTCAATATAGGCGATGACGTAGTTTGTGTAGAAGGGAAAGCGAGAGCTCGTGCTACGGTTGTTGGTAAAGCTGCGACTCCTCGCTCATACATTGTTCAAAATGCGGTGGGAGGTAAATTTAGACGTAATCGTCGTCACTTAATAAAATGCACTATGAACGACGAGCCGGCATCTTCGAATTCGAACCCGCTCCAGCCGTCAGCTGACTGTCGGGACGAGTTCAAGGACGCCTGCGAAGATGTGGGTCACGAGGAAGCAGGCGAAAATGCACCTTCTAATCTCGACAATAAGGTAGATATTCGATCAATGCCGACTTCAGCGGGACCCACTACTAGAAGCAAGGCTAAATTAATAGCAGAAAATTTAAATCAGAACAGTAATTAAATCCATTGTGCTAATATAATGTCTTCTGTTAAAGTAACTTAAAAGAATGTTGTTAACAAGATAGGCGCTTAGCCGATTAACTAACTTATTATTAATTTATAGCGTTCGCATATCTCATTTAAATACTTAGTTACGGTGGATAAGATTGCAATTATTACTCTTACCACCTACAGATAAGGTTCAAAATCAAAAGATCGGATGGTTAGTGTTAGTTAAAAATATTATCTATTATGTATAGGTACTTAAATAGGCACTGATTGCACTTAATCTGCGTTTTCTGTATTGATGTTTAGATATAGGTACTAGATGTAGTCTGGTTAAGTACCAGTTATTTAGGTAAATTTACTAATATACGTGGTATACGGGATACCTACTCACCTACTCGTTCAAATCAATTAATTAACCACCTTCCTATCTTACAGAATAGCGAATTGGGTACACGGATGCCAACATTTGTAGTGTATGTAGGTAGGTATCCACATTAATTAGTTAATTACCTACTTAAGTATTTTTTTTTAATTATTTCTTTAATTAACAATGTTAAATTAAGGTGTTAGTTTTTTATAGAAAGGGGAATATTGGTATGTATGTATAGGTAGGCATGCTATAGTAGGTTAGATATTTTACGAACGAGCTTGTCGTAAACAATTTGTAAACAGGTACCTAGGTAGGTACGTAGTATTATGTAAAATACATTTAAGTTTAATCTTTCGAAATCCTTTTGGGGGAGATGTTGTGGGTAGACTTAAGGTTACTTTAATGTACCCGCAACTAGAATAATAAATCAGTTGTTGTCTCGGTCTTGCGCTGTTTCATTATCACCACAGTTACCGTCAACCGGCATGTGGTATTTTTGGTTTGAGAATATCACAATGACATTATTATATATTATATAAGGTGAAAATAAAGTAGTACAATAGCAACCTTTATTTTTGTTTGGCAGATTCGCGTTCGCGTCTATTAAGGAGAAATAAATAATCTACAATGGACGAAAATAGCGAATTCACAGAATATAAAAAGTCTAGTGAAGATAAAAACTCGGTATGGCAGCATTTTTTAAGGAGCAGCGATGGAAATAAAGCAAAATGTAAAATTTGTAATAAAATATTGAAAAGCTCTCGTACAACAACATCACTGCATAATCATTTGAAACAGATTCATGCCATAAATCTCCAACAAAAAACAGTAAATGCACCGGCATCACCAGCAATAGCTTCAACCTCTCAAATGGCCAGCACAAATGAATCAACCGAAGTAACTGAGCCTCCCAAGAAAAAAACCAAACTTACGCACTATTTTCCGGTGGAGGACAGTATGGAAGTACATATATCAAAGTTAGCTGCTATTGACGGACTGTCGTTCAACGTAATCTGTACATCCACCACGCTACGAAAACTCTTCACAAAAAGCGGGTATATGTTACCAAAGTCGCCTCACACTATCAAAAAAATAATAGTAACTCACAGCGAGCAAATCAAATTGAGTTTGAAAATGGAACTGACTAAACTGAAATCAGAAGACTGCAGCTTTTCAGCTAGCCTCGACGAATGGACATCTACGCAAAATATTCGTTACATGAATATTAATATACACTCCCCAACGCTGAAACCTAACAGTTTTCAAAATCTTGGATTGGTTCGTATTGAAGGAAAAGGAACGGCTCAAAATCTTTACAGTATCCTTGAACGAAAGTTAAATGATTTTGGACTGACCTTAAATGATGTTATATGCCTTGTGACTGATGGAGCAAGCGTCATGAGTGCATTAACAAGACGAACTTCATCGTTCCACCAACTTTGTTACGCACATGGTATACAACTCGCAGTTCTTGACGTACTATACAAGAAAAAGGATATTACGGATGCGATCCTGGTTACAGAACCATGTTGCTCAGAAGATCCAGATGTTGAAATGATTGATAGAAGTGGCATTTTAGAAAGCGATAGCGATATTGAAGAAATTCTAGAAGTTGAAGACGAAGAAGGTTTGGTAGTTGCACAAACAAGACCATTAGCTATGCAGCTTGCTGATACTTATAGAGGACTTATAGACAAAGTAAGAACTGTCGTCAAGCTGTTTAAAAGATCGCCAACTAAATCCGATCTCCTGTACAAAAAACGCCGAAGGCACAGAGGGTCTCCATCTGATTCTTGATTGTAAAACACGATGGAGCAGCCTCGCTGACATGATAAAAAGATTTGTCTTATTAAAGCTAACTATTTTGAAATCTTTGATAGATCTTAAATCGCCGATTACATTCAGTGAAGAGGAGCTCGAGCAATTAGAAGACATATCAGAGTCACTGGAAATTATCAAAACAGCAGTAGAGGCATTATGCCAGCGTGATGCCAATTTATTCACAGCTGAGGTTTCCCTGAAGTTCATGATAGAGAGATTATCTCTTCAACAAAGTCGACTGTCAATGAATCTTGTTGACTCACTAAAAGAAAGAATTGCCAGAAATAAATGGCACGCTTAAATATCTACAGAACCCGGCTAATTTCTACAAGGAGAGTTTATCGGATTCGGAATATCCTTTCGAGAATCCAACGAACGAACGAGTGAAAGAAGTAATCGTGAGATTAAATGCTGCTCGAAGAACTCGATATGAAACAACTGATTCACTGAATATTAGCGATCCTGTGAATCCTGTCCGCGAATCTGTCCCAAGTACCCCAGTTTCTATGAAGCAGCAACTGCAAGCTGAGATTAAAAAAGCTTTAGCTGGTTCAAATACTCAACAATCATCTTGCGAATTGGATTTAGAAACTCAGATAAATGTTGAAATGGCCTTGTTTGACAGCGGTGTCCAGAGATCCGAAAACTTGGAGCATGCGTATAGATCATGATACTACATTAGAGTTTTTTTTAAGTACTAACGAGTAACGACAACGACTGACAAATGGATGTAAAGTTAGTTTAATTATTAAGTTAGTTTGTTGATTGGTTAAAATGCTGATAGTTACGTGTTACGTCCAGTACACGTGGAAAAAAGATCTTATTATTTACTTGTTTTTATTGAAAATTTATATTGTAACTGCTTTGATTCATTTTGTTATTTTTTATCATTTTTATCGAAAAGTTTGATTGTTATAATCCATAGTAATATGTTTAATTTGAATACACAACACAACTACAAATGTGACAAATGTTTTATATTTTTCAAGTCACATCACATATTTTACAAATTACAAAAATATGTAAAATATATATTTTCTGTTAATTTAAGTCTAGGGCCTTTTCATATTTTAACAATTTTAATTTTGTTGCCCGCGAAAAAGTCAGTAGGCATATAAGTTATCCATCATATCATATAATGATACATAAATACGGAAAGAGTGCTCATAATTCATAATGTCATAATTGATTTGTTTTGATTGTAGCTTATAATAAAGAAAGTTAAATTATAATTAAATACTTAATTGCAACTGAGTGTTGTGATTGATATAGTAATATTTTAGAAGTTTAATTGTTTTGTTACTATCCAAATTAAGACTAATTCATTGTAAATGAGTGCTGTGATTGATTTAGTTATACACTCGCGGTCAAAGAAACCGGGTCAGTGACGAAAACCTCAATATTTTGTAAATCGTTGGTCGTATCTGCATGAAACTAACTTTGTTTTATAGAGAATTTAATATCCTTCTAAATCCAACCTTCAATGTTCTACGTAGTAACTGGAAAAAGGTTTAATTGAAAAAAAAAGACCAATTGGGTACTTATTTGAAATTGCGTTCGTTTTACTTTTGCTTGTTTTTAAGCAATTATTTTCAATCTGTCAAAGAACTATGATAAAAGGCTGTCATTGTTTTATTTTGTGGTCATTCTTGAATGTCTATCATGCCGCTAACACGAGATGAATGTACTCGTATCATCACTATGTTAGAAGAAGGAAGAAGTCAGAGGTATACAGCGAGAAGAACAGGTGTGTCACTTTCTACAGTGCAGCGAGTCCTCCAACGTTACCTACAAACTGGGCAGAACCTTAGAAGACCAGGAACCGGCAAAACAAGATGTACTACAGCTAGAGAAGATCGATTTATTGTTACAACCATGCTCCGAAATCGGCACCTCACAGCAGTTGAAGTGAAAAATCAGCTTTTAGAGACCCGAAGGGACGGCATCAGCGAGCGGACTGTCAGGCGGCGGCTCAAAGAAGCAAATTTGACCCCACATAGGCCGGCCAATGGCCCAAAACTTGAAAGAATACATCGAACAGCAAGACGACTTTATGCCCGCGATCACAGATACTGGGGTGACGAAGATTGGGCAAGAATTTTGTTTTCCGATGAATCCAGATTTATGCTCTATGCAAATGACGGGCGGCAAAGAGTTTACAGACGGCCTGGTGAACGTTTTATTCCAGTATGTTTTGAGGAAAAAGTGGCGTTCGGCGGTGGGTCAGTCATGGTTTGGGCTGGAATCTCTTCAGAGAGTCGCTCGGAGTTAGTTTTAATAGAAAATGGATCATTAACGAGTGCAAGATATGTAGAAGAGATTCTTAATGAGCATGTCGGCCCATACTTAATTAATATGGGTGGAAATTCTATGTTTATGCATGACAACGCCAGGCCACACACAGCTCAAATTGTCAGAGTTTATTTTTTGGAGGTTGGTATCAACTGTATGAACTGGCCCTCGAGGAGTCCGGACTTAAATCCGATTGAGCATGTATGGGACGAGCTTGGGAGGCGTGTAAGAGCTCGAAACCCCGCCCCAGCTACACTTAGAGACCTGAAACAGGCGTTAGTGGAAGAATGGGACAATATCCCGCAAGAACGCATAAAGAACTTAATAAACAGCATGCCGAATCGTCTAGAAGCTGTAAGAAGAGCCCGAGGAGGCAATACGAAGTATTAATTTTAATTTTTTGTGTTGTATGTGAAGTACCTACTGCTTATTTTTGTACGTAAAATTGGTTGATTTTTTGTTTCCTATGTAATTTTATTAAACAAAAGAATACAATATGCAGTTTAATTCTTGTCCCTAGCTTTATTATTTTAGGAGATATTACAAATTTTCGTACTGACCCGGTTTCTTTGACCGCGAGTGTATTTTAGAAGTTTAATTGTTATTATCCAAATGAAGATTGTTTTATTTTAAGAAGATACCTACCATAAATGTTGATTTTTTGAATTGTAAAATTTGTAAGGTCATTACATTTTACAATTACACAATTTTGAATCAAAAAATGAATGAATTTTGTTTTTTTTCAAAAATATTCGTATTATTCGAAATATTCGAATATTCGAATATTGGAAATCGAAGTATTCGTATTATTCGAATACTAAAATCCGACGAATATTGCAAACCCTATGTACGTAGCACCAACGACAAAGGTGAAGTTTTGATAAGGTTGCTATTAGCTAAAAGTCGCGTGGCTCCTATTAAACCAACTACCATACCGAGGCTTGAACTCTGTGGGGCTCTGGTAGCAGTTCGGCTATTCGAAAAGGTTTTAAATTCACTTAGGCTTAACATAAAAGGTATCACGTTCTGGACAGATTCGACCATAGTGTTAGGTTGGTTGCGAATGTTACCTAGTAAGTTACAGCCTTTTGTTCGGAATCGGATAGCCGATATTATGGAAAAGACCGGAAACTGCACTTGGCGGCACGTACCTACTGACGAGAACCCTGCCGACCACATCTCTCGAGGAGTGTGCGAACCTCCTTCGGTCTCTCGAGATGTGGTGGTGTGGGCCTGCGTTCCTAAAGAAGGATAGGTCACAATGGCCGGTAAGCCCAGGTGTGACCTAAAAGTTGCCTGAAACCCGAACGGAGGTTACACTTCACATTGACGCTAGAGACAGTCAGGTCGGTAACGGTAACGGACTGATAGATTTTACTCGTTTTTCTAACTTCTTGCGACTTCAGCGATCAGTCGCTTATGTTCTCCGTCTTATAAGTATTTTTAAAAAACTGAAACCGTTAGAATGTTACCTTTCAAACTCAGAAGTAAAGCCAGCGTTACGGTTAATTGTAAGAATGTCCCAGAACGAATCCTTCCCCGAGTATAGGTCACTAACGTTAAATCAAAAAGTAGCGAGGAAAAGTCCTTTGCTTAAATTTAATATATTTTTGGATGAACATAAAGTAATGCGCGTAGGAGGTCGGCTCGAGAACTCTGACTTCTCTTATGAGAAGAAACACCCGATTCTTCTTCACGCGAATCATCATGTCACGAAACTATTGTTCGAATATGAGCACAAGAAGATGATGCATGCTGGACCTCAGCTACTGCTCTCATCAATAAAAAATGAATACTGGATAATTGGTGGCACTAACTTGGCAAAAGCTTGTTTCCGTAAATGCATCAAGTGCGTACGCATGAAAGGGCAGATAGTTGCACCATTAATGGTTAATGGGTAACTTACCTAGGGCTCGTCTCTCCCCGGGTTCTGTGTTTAAATGTGTCGGTGTCGACTATGCCGGTCCTCTAAACTGCGCTAGTCGACAAGGTCGTGGGTGTAGGCTTGTAAAAGTATACGTCGCTCTTTTTATATGCTTTAGCACCAAGGCAATACATTTGGAGTTAGTGGGCGATTTAACCAGCAAAAACTACTTATCTGCTCTGCGTCGGTTTATAGCTCGTAGAGGCTTACCCGATGACATTTATTCGGACAATGGCACATCATTTGTTGGCGCTTATAATGACTTGTCTAATTTCCTAAAGCGCAACTGTACTTCGTTGGCTGAGGCTGCAGTTAACGAAAGATTAAACTTCCATTTTATTCCAGCCTATTCTCCTCATTCAGGAGGTCTTTGGGAAGCCGGAGTTAAATCAACAAAGTTTCATTTACAAAGAGTGCTAGGCGATTGTAAATTGACTTATGAGGAACTCAACACTGTCCTGGTTCAAATTGAAGCGATCCTGAACTCTCGGCCGCTAACTCCCATCTCTTCGGATCCTGAAAGCTTGCTTCCCCTCTCACCAGGCCACTTTCTGATCGGGCGTCCGTTAACGTCGCTGCCAGTCCCGGATCTTGCAAACCACAATTCCAGTTACCTCAACCGGTACCAGCGCGCAGAGCAACTTCGGCAGCACTTCTGGGCTAGATGGAGCAAGGAGTATATCTCAGAGCTCCAAGTCCGGACCAAATGGCGTACCCATCAAGAGGCACTGAAGCTGGATACTCTGGTGCTCGTTAAGGAGGACAACCTTCCTCCATTGAAGTGGAAATTGGGCCGCATTATTGCCATCTATCCCGGTGCTGACGGAGTCAGCAGAGTGGCAGACGTCAAGGTCTCAACTGGAACCATTCGTAGATCGTTCAGCAAGATCTGCCCCCTCCCGGTGAGTTCGTCTGGTTGAAAGGCAAGCTTTCAACGCCCGGGGGCATGTTTAAGTCCCAACGGCGCACCAAGACGCCTATACAAAAGTTTGGAGCAAAGCGCCGTGCATGCCACACGGCACGTATGTAAAATAAAAAGGATAGTTTTAAAATGCATGTCATGTGCACTTGCCCTGTAACCATCGTCAAAGAATACACGAAATTAAGTCTCTTTATCCTGGAGTTTTGCATCTACGCCCTAAGCCCGAACAGACAGATGATTGCTTAACAGTGTCAATTTTACCTTAGTTATCTCGAAGTTCATCTGACAGGCCAGTGACCTTGCTGCAAGTGTGGAGCGTGTGCGATACAAACGCACAGGTTCTATGCTTAGCTCTTTTCAACGATCTGTCCTTCGTTGGCGTTGAAAGGGGTTAACACTGGCACAGCTCTGGTGGGAGCATGTCACAAGCGACACCTAGTGGAGCGTCACAGAACCACCAAGCCGAGATTTTCCAATACATTGTACTGCTCTCAGTGGTTCGGCTAGTCACCACTAGGTGGCGCTAGGATCGATCTGCTTACCGACGGTGTGCTCCGCCGGTAAAGCGGGTCGATCTCGCTCTTTGCCTTCAACATGGCTGCAACAAGCATCTAAAAATATCATTGTAACGATAATTAATAAATATGGTGAAGAATCGCCTATTTTATTTGGAACAACGACACAAAGCGAGTATTCATACGAAGCGGTTTCGTTAATAAAATTAAATAATATAATAACGCGAATTAATCAATTAAATATATAAAATGGAAGACATCATTATTAATCAACCAGCAGCACCTGGACCCCCGGAACCCCAAGTAAATGGGCAGATTCCGCCAGAGTCTAGGTACTGTACAAGAAATTCCTGTTATATTAACAACCATTCCAAGCGATATTGTTAAATTGGTACCATTGTACGATGGAAACCAAAAACAATTAAAATTATTCATTTCACAATGCGAATACTTGTTGAATAACTTCGCTGGGAATAGTGAAAACCCAGTGCAAGCACAATACGTCTTTAGAGTAATCACTTCACGCTTACAAGGTAAGGCCGCGGAGCTTATCAGTGAAAGTGAACACATAAAAACTTGGGCGGAACTAAAATCCACTTTTACTCAACACTTCGTTGATCAAAGGACCGAAGATTGTTTGTTGGTCGAATTAGAAATTCATCCCAATGAATCCGTAATTGATTTTGGTAAAAGAATTCAGTCATTAAAAAGTGCATTATTCTCTAAAGTTAATGAACATCAGGATGAAGGAGTAAAAAAAAGTAGACTTGACCTATATAATCACTTAGCCTTAAACAATTTTATATATAATTTACCAAAAGATTGAATGAGAATAATAAGGTTAAAAGCACCGAATAACTTAGAAGAAGCTTTACAAAAAGTTCTGGAAGAACAAACATTCCACGATAGGTATAAGAAAAAGGCGTTAAACGGGAAAGCTTTCATTGAGACGTTTAAGAAACCTCCATATAATTCATCATTTAAGAAACCTATTTTTCAGCCTAGGACACCAACGCCCATGCGTCAGAATAATCCTTTTTATAATCCGGTGTTCACACCGAGACCTACTAATAATAATAATAACTATTACGCACCAAGACCGAATAATTATAACAATAATTACAAGCGCAAGACGCAAATGCCTAATAATAATAATATGCCCTATTTGGAGTTGGACCGTAGAGCGTTTTTACCACGTCCAAAAAACCCAATGCCTTCGACTTCAAATGCCAATCAAAATATCCCTAATGTTCACGTAAATCTCAAAACGGAAGAACGACTTGTAAGGCCTATCGAAAATTTTCAGATAACGGCCTCGAATATAAAAAAGAATTAAATAAATTACCTTTTATATACACGGTGAATTTGAGTAACCCGACAGATTTTAACCATCGCTTCCAGAGTCTAATAGGAGTAAAAAAAGTAGTATAACTAATGGTCTAAAACGGCCTAGTTTTCGAGATATTGATTATTAAAAAAAAAATACACATAAAAAATTGTCAAGTATAACACACCCTAAGGACGTGACGTAGCCAGATGGATCTGACACATTCATACGCAAGACTACTACCTGCTGATTTCCGGCCAGTCTGTTAACAAATCAGTGAGCTTAGGTATTTAACAACATAGAGGTTTTATAGCAAGGTTTTAATAATTAATTATTGTAATCTGATTACTTCCTCTTCAAGAATACTTCAAGCCGAGTGATACAGCGAGTATAATTGTGATACTTATCTGTAATCACAAACAGTACTCCTTAATCGTCGCAAGATAAGTGTAAGTTATTTTATTTGTCTGAATTGTCTGCTACGAATTACACACTATTTTACCATCGCTAATAGTACTAACTGGCCGATAATTTTAAGTTAAAATGTCAATGTTTAATGTGATTACTGATTGTCACGTTACTTCAAAATTACGTTTTATTTTAAATAAAAATTAATAGTAATCGTGGAAAATCCTATTATGCCTCAGCATTTTTCATCTTTCCACTTAGCGGATATCCATTTTGTTTACGGATACTGCAATGGGAATTCACGCGAAGCAGTTAGAGAATACAGAAGGCGGTATCCAAATCGTCGCATACCGCACCATACTACTTTTGCAGATGTTCACCCACAATTCAGAGAAAAAGGCTTACGACCCAGGCATGCGGAGAGGCCAATTAATTTAGATTTGCGAACTGAGAACCGGATTATGAATCTGATCATTGAAGATCCCACATTATCGTCTAGGTCTGTGGCAAGAATAGTAAACGTCAACTACAGCTTGGTGTTTTAAGTGTTTGGAAAAGGTATGGCCTACATCCATACCACTACAGGAAAGTACAGGGACTTATACCAGGTGATTGGTTTGCCAGGGTGGCTTACTGTCAGAGAGTTAACCAGAAGCTCGTAGAAGATGCAGATTTTACTCGAAAAATTTTATGGACTGACGAAGCCACGTTCACGAGAGAAGGTATTTTCAATTCACATAACATGCACATGTGGCTTGAAGAAAATCCACACGCAAAGTGGGTACATTCTCATCAACACAAATTTTCAATTAATTTGTGGGCTGGGATTATCGGTGACGTATTAATAGGACCAATTGTGATTCCACATCGATTGAATAGTAATTTCGCATTACATAATCAAATCAGAACGAGATTAAATCTTTGTGTTGCAAATGAGGGATCGCATTTTGAAAATTTGTTAAAATAAAATGTATTTTCTTAATAAGGCTTTTTATTAAAGAAGGTATTCGGGGTATTTATTAAACTACAATACATATCGTCACTACTTTAAAAAAACTGGTATGTTGTACCAGCAGTCAAAAGGAAAATGTCGTAACAACATATGAGCCGTACAAAGACTTACGCCCTTTTAACTGTGACAGAAAGTCGAGATACGAGATTTTTTCGAAGTAGTGACGATATCTTTTTCATACTACACTATCGTGTAACGACCACGCTTATTCTTATTGACAAATGCATGTATCCATGTTTACATCTTACTTCGTTGTGTTAGTTTCCAGAAAAAGGTAAATTCAAGATCCTACATTATCAAGTGTCATAGATGAAAACCACGCTAGAGCCCTCCTCGAAAATGAAGTGTCAAACCAGTTTATCAATTGTCAGGCAGAGATAGCTATAGGTAACCTACCTACTTCAACTCCACCTTCGTTTCTTGTCGGTATTGTTCGTGAACTGTAAAATTTTCTCTTTCACTCCTTTAACTAAAGATTTGTTTACAAGAGAGTAGCATCGGTAATAGATTTTTTTTGTTCGAGAAATTAATTAGCTTAATTTGGCCGTATTTGCCCTATGTTCATATAACATTATTTACTCGTAATATCATCAGGAATTTATGGTTAAATGCTGTCGGGTTACTCAAATTCACCCTGTATATACCGGAAATAAATTCAAAAATTTTGTTTGACACAGGTTCAACACGAAGTTGCATATCTAATAAGTTAGCTAACACTTACTTTGTAAATAATAAGTACACGGAATCTTTCGAAGTCGTAAGTACGCATGCTATCAGCTGCCATAACGAAACGGTTGTTATTCCACTGTTTCGATTATTTTGTGTCGACTTGACTCATAAATTTTACGTTTATGACATAGGCGACAGTTACGATGGTTAAATTGGTATAGATTTATTAAAACGTCTAAATGCTGTCATAGATGTCCGAAAACAAAAATTAATAACTCCGATAGTGGAAATTCAAATATACTATCAAGATAGAAAATTGCCTATCTTCATTTTAGAAATAGGTGCAAGATCGGAACAAAAAGTACGACTTCCCACGAACATTCAAAATGGAGAAAGAATATTAGAATACACCGAATTCAATCATGATGTAAGAATGCCGGGAGCATTAGTAAAGTGTAGCGATGGATACGCTCACACAGTAATACAGAATACGTCGGACACAGACTTTACACTTAAAATACTTGAACCTTTTAATATAACATCGTTAAAAAACGCGAGCTGTCGCTTGTTCAATTTAAATAATGGTCAGAGTAATCCAAAAATCGACAAAATATTAATTAAAAATTTGGAAAACCTACGTACACATCATATGACCGAAGAAGAGAAAAATGGCATAGTAAGTCTTTGCTATGACTATAGAGACATATTTTATAATGAAAATATACCTCTTAGATTTACACATGAAATAAAACATTTTATTAGGACGAAAAATAATGATCCAATTTATATTAAACCATATAGACAACCGCCTTCACAGGCACAGGAAATAAAAACTCAAGTACAAAAATTACTTCAGGACAATGTAGTACAACCCAGTTATTCACCATGGAGTGCACCAGTACATCTTGTTCCAAAGAAATTAGATGCAACTGGAGTTCAAAAATATCGAATGGTAATCGATTACAGACGTCTTAATGAAATCACGATAGACGATAAATATCCATTACCCAATATAACAGACATTTTTGATAAGTTAGGAAACAGTCTATATTTCACTACCGTAATATGGTCCTACTTCGCTCCTAGGGTGGTAACTATGCTCCAAAAAAATAAAAAGTTACGTTCCGTTACAGACGAAAACCCTTGTTAAATTTGTAAATTTAAATGATTTTATCGGGTAACGTAAGATTTCACCTTGCAACACCGGTGGGATGGATTGTCAAAAGTTTAAATATTTTGACAGTAGCTGTCAAAACTTCAGAACGCGTAGATGCAACCGATTTTGTTTATGCAGAAAATCCGTTTGAATCTTAAAAATCTCTGGATGAATTTAGGTAAGTGTTTTATTATTTCATTTATAACTTCATTAAGCATTTGAGGACATGATATTTTAGTGATTGCTACAACAGTTTTGAAAATAATAAAAACTTTCGAGGACGGTCTTACTATGCACATGGTTTTGGGGATATTTTGTTCCAGGAGCATTGTATCCCCTTAAAATAATGATTTTAGTAATATTTTTTCTGTTTTTGTTTTTTTTTAGATAACAATGCCCAGAAAGTACGTTAGAAGGAATGATGCACGGCGTTATAAAGCGTACACTGATGAAACGTTAGAAGAATGTCTGCGGGCTATAGAGTCGAAAGTTTTAACCCAAAGAAAAGCAGCTGCGGAATATAATATACCGAGAAGAACGCTCATTAGCAGAATCAAGGCCAGAAAAGAACATAAAAACGTCGGTCCACCCGGATTTCCACCCATATTTACCAGCGAAGAAGAATTACAGTTCTGTGACTGCATTGAAAGAATGGGGCAGTACGGATTTCCACTGTCAGAGTTTGATTTACGCATCGTTGTTAAAGCATACCTCGACAAAATTGGTCGAAAAGTTACACGATTTAAAAATAATATGCCTGGGATAGAATGGGTATCCTCATTCCTACGTCGTCATACAAATTTATCCAAGAGATTTGCAGCCAATGTTAAACGAGCAAGAGCTGCTGTTGATGTCGAAGCCTTGACCCAATTTATTGAGAATGTCGGCGTAGCGGTTGAAGGAGTACCAGCAAGCAACATTTGGAATTTTGACGAAACCAACCTCACGGATGACCCTGGTAATAAAAAAGTGGTCGTTAAAAGGGGAACAAAATATCCCGAACTTATCCGCAACGCATCAAAAAGTTCAATTTCCCTAATGTTTTGCGGCAATGCTGCAGGTGAACTGCTACCGTTATATGTCGTCTACAAAGCGACTTGTCTCTGGACCACATGGACAGAAGGAGGACCCCCGAACACCCGCTATAATTGCAGCCCTAGCGGGTGGTTCGATATGAACATTTTAACAGACTGGTTTCAGACTTTACTTCTACCCAGGCTGAAAAAACAACCAGGGAAAAAGGTCATTATAAGCGACAATCTGTCGTCTCACATATCCTTGGACATTCTGCAGCAATGCAGAGAAAATAACGTGGATTATTTGTGCCTACCAACCAACAGCACACACCTAACGCAACCGTTAGATGTGGCTTTCTTCCATCCACTAAAAGTCGCTTGGAGGTCTGTGCTGTCTGACTGGAAGACTAGCAAGGTTGGACATAAAGACACTACACTGGCAAAGGGCATGTTTCCTCTGATGCTAAATCGGCTGATGATTGTAGTAACACCGAACAGTGTAAAAAACTTACAGTCGGGGTTTAAAAAAAGTGGCATTTATCGAACCGACATCCAACCACTCTTGGAAAGAGTTCCACAGAACATCAATAAGAAGGCCATTAACCAATCCTTTATTGAGAGTCTCGAAAATAAAAGGGTGGAATGGACTCAAGGATTTACTAATAGAGGACGCAAGAAGCTGAAAATAGTACCTGGGAAAAGTGTCGCGGAACAGCTTCTATCGGAGACGACAGGAGAATTTATAGAAGTCCCGGCACCAAGCACAAGTTCAAAACAAACTCGTCGAGATAAAAAGCAGTGACAGCGAGGCCAGTGGCCAAATTTCTTTAAGAGATTCTTCCGAGGGGCCTCTGAGTGATTTGGAAAATGAACCACCGATTGGCAAAGTTCAAAGCGAACAAATTTTCCAACCTTTAGTGAGAAAGGTGGGACAGTTCGTGGCCTTTAAGTATGAAGGTGAAATTTACCCTGGCGTGATAACGGGAATATCTGGGAAAGGCCCTACGGTATCCGCCATGCAAAGATCTATAAAAAATTGGAAATGGCCAAAACCGAAAGATGAAATTACGTATAAATGGGCGGACGTCTTAGGGTGCATAGAAGTTCCCAAAAAAGTAGGAAGACGAGACTTTTATTCTATTCCTGAACTAGACTACTTATGGCGTGTTTAAGTTTGTTTTTTCCTTTTGTTTTGTTTAAAAACCTGATCACTTAGGTTTCTTTTTGTTAGGTATGTTTACGTTTGGTAACAGTTACCTGATCTTTTGTTTTGTTTGTATAGGTAAGCTACCTGATCTCTTTAGTTTAAACGGTTGCAATTAATAGCAATAATTTGCCAAATGTTTATTAACGTTGATTTTTTGATACCTTTTGTTTAATTATAAGAATTATTACAATTTAAGACTGATTGCAATGCAAATAGAAAGTACTCGATTGATCTCAATAAAAACGAATGTGATTTTGACCCAAAATTGTGTTTTTCTGTTTCTCCAATAATCATCGAACAGACCATTGATAGCTAAAACACGTTAATTAATTCTCCAGGGCAGAAATAAAGCAGAATACAAGGAAAGATTGTCTTTGAGCAAAGTTTCCCGCCTCATACAGATTACTTTGCTCCAAAAAATAAGTTTAAAAAAATCTAAAATATCAACTAAACTGCAACAAAATTTAACCTAAAATAAAGGCAATGAGTACATATTTCCGATAAAATCATTACCAGTACCATAACTCTATATTAGTAAAAGTGGAGCCAATTTTGGAGCGAAGTAGGACCATATTACGGTACTCTGGATTTAGCGAGTGGATATCATCAGATCGAAGTTGCTGAATCTCATAGACCGAAAACTGCATTTTCTACACAATTTGGACATTATGAGTTCACTAGAATGCCCTTTGGTTTGAAGACTGCACCAGCCACTTTTCAGCGCACTACAGGGACCGGAACCGCTTACCCTTACACGGGTTTTTAAGCGGGTTTTCTGAACGCTTGTTTAGAGAAACCATATCATTCCGGTTAAGCTTATTAAGGGTTCATCGGTTAAGCCGATCGTTTTGAGTTAATTCAAGTTAACTCAAATCCCAATCAAAACCCTGTTTAAGGGTTTTAGCGGTAAGCGGTTCCGGACTGAGCGTAAATTAAATGTATCTTAATCGACATAGTTATTCAGTTCATTTTGGCTTGAAATGGCCGCGCCGTTCATTTGAATTAATTCAAATTAACTCGAAACCCTATCAAAACCCTTTCCAGGGTTTTTGACTTATAGAGCATTAAACGTAATCGATATTGGTCCTAAGCGTTATACAGATACGATTCAATTTTTAAATGAGGATCGCCGAATCGAGCTAGCCACTTGCCGCGCCTCACTGCGCAGGCGGCGGTGGTGTCTGTAGCTTTTAAAAAGGCACCGCTACTATTTTTGCGTCACACAAATTTACTACAAGCTGGTTTAGGAAGAGATGCCATAATCGCCTGAACATATTGCACCTGTTTCGGCAATTTGTTTGTTTACCTATGAAGTTCGTTACTTTCATTGCGAATAGCAAACTGATGCACATAGTAATCGTGTCTCGACCGTCTCGTCTTGATGCGAAAAAAAGTAACTTTGACCTTGACCTTTGTTACATCGACACGCGCGCGCCAACTAAACCTTGTGCCGGCTGTACACACTGGGCCAACGTTGGCGCGGTGCAGAATTACTATGCGTTAGAGGAAGAGGGCTTTATTTCGTTCTCATGCGTTTGCATAGCTGCATCCTGCTCACGCGCCAACGTTGGCCCAATGTGTACAGCCGGCAGACATTTATTAAGTTGGTCTTGTTGGTTTGGGTGGGGGTGGTTGGATATATGCCCACTTATGCGTGAGAGTTTTTGTAATTCATTATATTGACTACTGCAGTCTTCTTTTTCATATTTAACCATATGGCCGGCAGAAGGCCGGTTACACGACTCTAATATAAAGCGGCCAAGTGCGTGTCTGACCACGCACAACGAAGGGTTCCGTGCCTATTAAAAAGGTCGTATCGTTACTGAAATCAAATGGCACTTACGTCCTTTTGTTTAACGAAGGCAGTTTTTTAGAAATATCTCGTTAACCTTTGAACCGATCTTGTTCAAAACAATCTTCGCTGAAAGAATTTAATGAGCCCTATATCCAGGGTTGGGCAGTATTTCAATTACATGTATTTGAAATACGTATTTGAAATACAAATACGTATTTTGTATTTGTATTTCAAATACTGCATGGACAAGTATTTTGTATTTGATATTTCAAATACCACACTCACATGTATTTAGTATTTTGTATTTGAAATACTTAAGATTTCAAAATACATCTGTTCAAAATACATTTTATTTGATGATTTTGAATCATGTCCTGTCATGTGATAGCCTCTTTAGTTACGTCACTGTGATCGTAACGTAACAATAGCAACACTGACTGAGTGTCAACGTCAAACGTTAACGTCAAGTGTCATTAGTGTCATATCTGGTCAATTCACTTTCGCGGTATTTACGTTAAAGTGTTTAGTGGAGTGGAAACTGGAAATTTAATACATCTTAGATACATACATACATACATTTTTCTTTGGCTGGTTACATCCATTCGCCAACAAGACGGAACATGTCTGATAGTACTTTCAGAAATTTGGTTTTTATGAAAGGAAATTCGACATTTCATTCATAAAAACTAAGGCTTCCATTCCATAGGGCCTAATTCATAGGGAATTTTTAATACCCAAAAATGTTTATAATATCTATGTCCAAAAGTATTTTGTATTTTGTATTTTAAATACATTGTTTAAAACACAGTATTTTGTATTTTGTACCTATTTGAAATACCTGTCACCAATGTATTTAGTATTTTGTATTTCAAATACGTTTTCGAATGTATTTAGTATTTGGTATTTGAAATACACTGAAGTCGGTATTTTGCCCAACCCTGCCTATATCCATGATTTTTTTCATATTTTTAAAATACACGGTTCAAAAATTAGAGGGGAACGACGACACAATTTTATTGACTTTCGGGGCGATTATCTCCGACTCTATTCACTTAATCAAAAAAAATGCTAAGAAACCTTATATTTATTTTGAAAGGCCTATCGATTGATGTGCCACACGTGGGCTTGTAATGAAAAAAAAAAATTGACCTTCAGTTTAATGACAGACAGACAGACACACTTTCACATTTATAATATATATATTATATATAAATATAAATACATATAAATATAAATATGAATATGAATATGACTATGAATATGACTATGAATATGAATATGAATATGAATATGAATATACATATAAATATATAAATAGTAGTATTAATAGTATTAATAGTATGGAAAGTATGGAATGGATATTACAATCATTTGATGGTTTGGTTGGTTCACTACGTTATCAATGACACATGACGCAAGTACCCTATAAGCGTCAGCGCGGCGTAGTGTCATATCAGCTGAAAGATGTCCACTGTTCACTGCACTGATATGTGGGCCTTGGCACTCTTTGGGGAAGGCCGCCTTCCCCAAAGAGTGCCAAAGTGATCGGTCCTGCACCAATCGCATCATATCTAACTACGGTTAACTAAATGTGTTTTTTTGATGGAATAATAAAATGAAGATAAATTAAAATGTCATCAAATCCCCTATATCAGAATATGAATATGAATACGAATATGAATATAAATATATAAATAGTAGTATTAATAGTATGGAATGGATATTACAATCATTTGATGGTTTGGTTGGTTCACTACGTTATCAATGACACATGACGCAAGTACCCTATAAGCGTCAGCGCGGCGTAGTGTCATATCAGCTGAAAGATGTCCACTGTTCACTGCACTGACATAGGCCTTCCCCAAAGAGTGCCAAAGTGATCGGTCCTGCACCAATCGCATCATATCTAACTACGGTGAACTAAATGTGTTTTTTTGATGGAATAATAAAATGAAGATAAATTAAAATGTCATCAAATCCCCTATATCTGACTTGACTCATCATATCAGCCGAAAGACGTCCACTGCTGGACATAGGCCTCCCCCAAAGAGTGCCACAATGACCGGTCCTGCGCCACTCGCATCCAGCGGACTCCCGCGACCCTGACTTGACTATGTAAAAGTAATACAGTGAACGTAATTGCTTACAGGATATTCGTGCCTAAAACGGATCTGAAGGCAAAATGCGAGCGATATCGTCATGGCTACAATGCTTGGATAAATAATTGTTGGATCCGTAAACCAATATCAATACTACAAGATATCTGTTTAGTATTATTGCGGGCCCTCTACAAATACATATTACTTTATTTATCAACATGTACATAAAGCTTTGACTGAAATCGTCTTTGCCACACAGACGTATATTCAAAATAAATACAATATTGGCGCCGCCACGTTTACAAAAGTGTAACTTATGACTAGGGAATAAAGTTTATAATTCTTAGATATTGTAACGTGTTATCTCGCTACAACAGTTAGTATTCAATTTTCACAAACCTTTCTAATCATAATTTGTAATTTCATTCCAACCTTTAACCTCATTTGAAAGATTTTGACGTTTCTACTTCTTAGAACAAATGACATCTGTCATTTCGGAGTGATGGACTCCTAAAAAATTTTTTTTTGAAATTTAATTACAAAACTGTATATATTCTACTCTTTTATCGGCGTGATTGATTTATATACCTATGCCGAATCACGGCTTTCTAGTATTAAGGGCCACTGAGCTAAGCCTAAGCCGCAGACGGACGGATAAATGAACAAGGAAATTTGAACAAGGTCGGTTAAAATGTTTGTGAGATATATCTAAAAAACTGCCTTCCTTAAAGAAAAGGACGTAAGTACCATAAGATTTCAGTAACGATACGACCTTTTTAATAGGCACGGAACCCTCGTTGTGCGTGGTCCGACACGCAATTGGCCGCTTTTTTACTCCCTCGTCACCGGCCCCAGGAAGGGGTAAAGAAGTGTGCCAGCGTCATACCAATAAGTAAGCGGTTAAATTAAGCCAATAAAAACCCTTTCATAACCCCTACAAAAACCCCATAAAAACCCCTTCAAATAACCCTATCAAAACCCTAACCCAAAACCCTGAGGTTATTTAGGCTTAAATCTGTTGAAGGCTTAACCCGTATATAAGTTAAGCTGAGGATACGGTAACCCAAACAAGCGATTAATCCTCGAACGGCTTAAGCCTTTCGAACGGATTAAGCCAAAGAACGGGTTTTCCGGTCCCTGGCGCACTATGGATAATATCCTGCGAGGTCTACAAGGAATTCATTGCTTAGTTTACTTAGACGACATAATAATCTACTCAACAACATTAAAAGAACACTTATTCAAGATAAGGAAATTCTTCGATGAGTTAAGAAAATCAAATCTAAACATACAACTAGATACATCGGAATTCTTGAGAAAAGAAGTCCTATATTTAGGACACACAATAACTAAACAAGGTCTTAAACCTAACAATGATAAAATTGAAGCAGTTCTTAAATACCCCATCCCAAAAACGCAACGCGAAATAAAAAGTTTTCTCTGATTAGCAAGTTATTATAGACGATTTATTAAAGACTGCGAAAATCACAAAACCTTTAACTAATTGCTTAAAAAAGAATTCAACCATTATTTTGTCTAAAGAATACATAAACGCTTTCGAAACATGTAAAAGTTTACTCGTAAACGCCCCACTCTTACAGTACCCTGATTATAGCAAGCCTTTTATTCTAACTACTGACGCTTCAAACATTGCGTTAGGAGCCGTGTTATTGCAAGGCACAATAGGAACTGATAAGCCGGTTGCATATGCCAGCCGAACGTTATCACAAGCCGAGACGAAATACAGTGCTATCGAAAAAGAGCTTCTTGGTGTCGTGTGGGCTGTAAAATATTTTAGACCGTATTTATATGGAAAGAAGTTCTATATTTACACTGATCATCGCCCTTTTGGATGGTTGTATTCCCTTAAGGAACCCAATAGTAAATTAACTCGATGGAGATTAAAACTCCAAGAATATACTTTTGAGATAACTTACCGTAGCGGAAAACAGAATACAAACGCAGACGCCTTATCTCGTATTAAAATTAACAAGTTAGATACGAATATTCAAGATGACGAAAGAGCTCTAACAGCGTCCGATATAGATGAAGACAATTTAAGTGAAATTGATGTAAATCAATCAAGTTTACCAACAATAAATGAAGCAATTGATGTTAAACCAAATCAAATACTATTTTTCACATGGTTTAAAAATGAAATAACCGTAAAAGACATTTCGCGACCTAATCAAAAAATTTTAGAAGTTCATTTACCCATTGATAATCAGAGATCGGAAATTCGGGAGCTTTTATACCTAAACCTAGCAAAATCCCGGAAAAAGCGAAGCAAGTATGGAGTCGGCTTCTTAAAAAGAATATTTTCATTATTTAAGTTCCGGGATTGTATAAAGCATCATGAAAAGCATACCTTTTTTTTTAGGTTATGACTATATTCAGCGATTTTTGTCAACATACACGTTGGTAAACAGTTTTAACGACATACATTATTAGACAAGGACGGAAATGCAAAAATACCACGTGTGTCGCTGTAGGTTGATTACCTATTCACTTTTGTGTGGCTATGTACATTTGTTTTAATTTATTGATTTAACAGAGATACTTACGTTTGTACCATTATTTTTAATAAAAGTTACAAAACAATTTTGGTTTGATGTTATCTAACTGTTAGTTAAATGAATATGTGAATTAAATAATATTTTGTAAATAGGAACAACTAAAATAGTTTATTTAAATACTTTAATACGTACATGTGTTCATGTTATCCTAATTTTCGGTATTCCGGGAAATCCCTGGAAATTTATTAGTAAAATTAAATTGAGTCCGCCTCCATGCTACTCAACAACAATGCGGTGTAGGTACTGGGGCCGAAGTTTAGGTATAAAAGCTCCCGAATTTCCGATCTCTATTGATAATCCAGAACTTTTAAAAGAGTTCCTTAAAGAACATATTTTAAATAATAAGAAATATTACGTCTACTTTGAAGACAACAATTTGATTCTATTATCCAACAACTTTTTGAGACAGGATCGGTAAAACTCGTTGAATGTACTGAACGTGTAGTTTATATGGATAATGATGATAAAAGAGATTTAATTCAGAAATATCATGAAGGAAAAACATCTCATACACTCACGAGCAAAAAAATCGACTCAACATTTTTTTGGATTTCAATGGGCAATATCTCTAAAACTAATATAGGTATTCGTAGCATAGTAGCATTTTCTGAAAGCTGGAAATGTAAGCTTTCAGAAAATATCAAATTCAAGTCATATTTTCTTCAGGTTCTGAAAATAAACGTGATTTTTCACAAAGTGGGGGGAAACTGGTTAATTTCATAACCACAACATTGAATGAAAACAAATTTTATGGAGGAAAAACCGATTATTTTTCATTTTAATACCGCTCAAGGTCGGTGTACACCAGGGCTCCACACTTAGTCCACTTCTCTTTAATGTCACGATGGATTACCTCACACGAAAATGCCAACGGACTGTACCCTGGCACCTTTTATATGCCGATGATGTGGCCTTAATAGCAGAGACTGAGACTGACCTTCAGCGCGATTTGAATAAGTACTATAAAAATACTTAATTATTTTTCAGATATTTCATTTGACATTAATTAATTTATAATTGTTTACTCATGTATTTTAAATACATTTCTTAGTAATATTGGTTGTGAAATTGTGATGTGCCAACATCAATGACATGTAATATGAATTATTATTAATAAATGAATATAAGAATATATAAGAATATGAATAGCTGGATAGAAGCGCTAGAGGGACACGGCCTAAAAATCAGTCGGAAGAAGACCGAACACATGTCCTTTCTGTTCGACAAAACGGCTAATAACCCAGATAATGTCAAATTCTATATAGGAAATGATCGCCTGCCAACTGTTACAAAGTTCAAGTATCTTGGCTCCGTACTCAGCAACGACGAAAAGATTGACAGCGATGTGGTCCATAGAACTCAGACAGGCTGGATGAAATGGCGAGAACTCACAGGCGTCCTATGCGATAGAAAAATACCTCTGAAGGTGAAGGGTCATGTATATAAGACAGCAGTAAGACCAGCGATGTTGTACGGATCCGAGTGCTGGGCTACAAATAAACCCCACCTGAACAAGCTCCACACCACTGAAATGCGCATGTTACGCTGGTCAGCGGGTGTCACCATGATGGACAAGATAAGAAACGTGTACATCCGGGGTAGTTTCAAAGTAGCGCCAATAACAGACAAGCTGACGGAAAAACGTCTGAGGTGGTACGGTCATGTACAGAGGCGCCCAGTAGACTACATGGTTAAGGTAGCGCTCGATATTCCAACGACGAAGCGAGGACGCGGAAGACCACCTGCCACCTGGCTGACGACGGTTCAGCGAGACCTGAAAGATCTTAATATAGACGCCGACCTTGCACTCAATCGTGCAGAATGGAGGAAAAGAACAGGGAAGGCCGACCCCAAGTAAATGGGAAAAAGGCCTAGCAAGATGATGATGACCGCGTATTGCCACCATTGGCGTTTCTTACACACTCGATACGGTTCCTCATGGATCTTATCAGCTTTCTAATGGTGTCCTGCGGGCAAACGTCCCATTCCTCGACCAAAGCAGCTTGAAGGGCCAAAATCGTCTCCGGGGCTGGATCCCGCGCTCGAACCTTCCTCTTTAGGTAATCCCACATGTGCTCGATGGGATTCAAGTCCGGATTTCAAGTGTAGAGGAAATTAAAGAAACACTGGCAAATATGAAGCGAAATTATTTTTGGCCAAATATGTTAGAGACTATATCAGCAGTTATAGGATCTTGTGAAGTATGTAAACGTATGAAATACGACAAACATCCTTTAAAACCATTAATTCAATTAACCCAAACGCAAAACAAACCTTTTGAAGAACTTTTCATGGATTTATTTTCCATAGAAGGACAAACATTTCTAACAATAGTTGATGCTTTTAGCAAATTAGCTCAAGCATTTGAACTTGTAAATAGATCAACTACAGAAGTCATAAAAGCTTTAATTAAATATTTTTCATTTTACGGAACGCCAATGAAAATTAACTCAGATCCAGGTTCCGAATTTAATAATGCATTGTTAAAAGAAACACTTTCATTATACAAAATAGATTTACATATTGGTACTCCTAATAATCCAAATTCCATGGCTATAGTGGAACGATTTAACAGTACTATTATAGAAATCTATCGCTTAGCACAATATGAACATAAATTTAGCGATGTTTCTTCAGTTATGACTTACGCTATTGTAGCATATAATAATTCGATCCACTCTACGACAGGATTGACCCCTTTTGAAGTAGTGTTCGGACATACCGAGTCCAGAAGTCCATTTGATATAAACTTTCAACAACAATATATGCAACAACTATTGAAAGATCACGCAAAAAGAACTAAAGTACTTTACAAGCATTTGAATGAAAAAATGATGGAACATAAAGAAAAGGTTAGAAATAAGTTAGAAGATAAAATGGACATTCCTTCTACCAGTTTAAGTAAAGGAAACGTAATATTTACTAAGTTAGTTAATCAGCGAAAGGGAAAAGATAAACCCCGCTATGAAAAAGCTGAAGTTAGAGATACCACCAAAAGAAATGTTGTCCCTGTAAAATTAAAAATCGCGAGACTACAGTCCCACTTAAAAACGTACGACGACCAAATTTAAATGAATCAAATTTAACTTCTTGCTAACGGCGAGTACTTGCACAGACAAAACCTTGTAGCCAGAATTATTCACCAGCAACTTGCTCTTCGATACGGTCTTGTGGTCTCCGAAGTGCCTTACTATAAGTACACACCTGCGCCAGTTCTCGAAAATGGTCGTGCCACGCTCTATTGGGATCGATCTGTCATCACAGACAGGACTATTCTTGGCAATAGGCCTGATATCGTGCTGACTGATCGATCGAAACGCCAGGCAGTGCTCGTCGACATCACCATCTCCCATGACTAGAACCTCTTGAAGGCCGAGAAGGACAAAGCCAGCAAGTACCTAGACCTGGCTCACGAGGTAACCGCCATGTGGGATGTTGATTCGACGATCATCGTCCCGATAGTCGTTTCGGCGAACGGTTTAATAGCGAAGAGTCTCGACCATCACCTCAAGAACTCTCGCTAGATGGCTGGATCAAGGGTCAGATACAGAAGGCGGTACTCCTGGATACTGCGCGGATAGTCAGGAGGTTCCTGTCTCTGTCGCCCTGACCACCGGCAGCTTAGGCCCCGCCTCGCTGCCGGCGGTACCCTAGGTTAGGTTTTTATAATGATTTTATGTCTTGTATGTATAGTTTTAAATTTTACTTTTTATATAATTATTGTAAAAACCTAGCTTAAGAAGAAAATTTAATAAAGATAATAATAATAATAAACCATTTATTTCAGGCGCTATGCTGATATAGACAGACATGTAAACTTGCATGTGTAACCCTAATGTAAGCGCAAGTTGACGGGAATCCGGGAACGTCTGAATACTCAAGGACGGTACGGTCACACTCACACATCTGGCAAGTGCACTCGAGGAGAGAATACCGGACAATCTCATTTGCACGAAAGAACGAGGTGAAGTCGCTGGTAGAGTACGTGAGAGTACTAGTAAGCAAGTCCATTTGAGGAGATAATAACGTACTTGCTGATCCTGTCAACACTAGTTAGCCGCGTTGTCAACACATGAACAAAAAGTTGGACAATCTAAACCCCCATGTTTACCGCGACGAGTGCTTACAAAAGATGTTCATTCTATGTTCATCAAGAAGCATAGGATGCCTACATTCTTTTGGCCACACTAGGCCGCCTGTCATTATTCGAAAGTTACTAGAGAGTTGGTATAAGACCAATAAGGCGAATATTGCAGAGGAAGACATAAACCCGCCTAACTGTCCAGAAGTAAGATACATTATGAAACGATCTCTTCAAAATAATACCAAAGCAGCTCCTTCCATTGCTGACTGTAAGAAAAAGTGGTATAGGGCTTCAGAAAAAGTGACCAAGAAAGTCGTCCAAAACCTGATTCAGAATATCAAAAGGAAACTCAGATTGCAGGCAAAGTAGAGGCACTGCCATTTGTTTCGTCGAAAGTTTATCGTTTAATTAATGATATACTCGTATTTCCATATTTTTTTGTTGTTGATCAAAACACGTTATATACTTAATAAACCTAGTCGTTGTCTACTTTCTTTTCGATACGGTCCTTATTGTCTATCACCGTGAACTAAAAGCTGATCACTTGTATGGTTTCCCGCCAGTGTGAACAAAAAAAAGGGAAGTTACGATGTCACTCAGCAGACAACCTTGAACAAGGACGATAACAGCGTCTACTCAATCGGAAAAGTGGTTCACCTGCTCTAGCCTGATATTGTCTATCACCCCGTGAACAAAAAGCTGATCACTAGTATGGTTTCCCTCCAGTATGAACAGAAAAGAGCGATGTTAGGATGTCACTCAGCAGATAAACTTGGCCAAAAATGATATCAGGGTCCACAATAACGAAAAAAACTGTCACATCATTGCTGCGCCCCTGACCCATTATTGTTTATCACCGTAAACAAGAAGTCACGAATATGGTTTACCTCCAGTGTGAACAAAAAAGAGGGATGTTGCGATGTCAACAGTCTCAGACAACGTTGAACAAGGACGATAAAAGCGTGCACACTAACGGAAAAGTGGTTCACCTCACGCTGCTCTAACCCGGTAATTGTCTATCACCGTGAAGAAAACGCTGATCACTTGTATGGTTTCCCTCCAGTATGAACAAAAAGAGGGATGTTAGGATGTCACTCAGCAGACAACCATGGACAAAAATGATATCAGGGTCCACAACAACGGAAAAAACTCTCACGTCACTGCTGCGCCCCTGATCCATTATTGTCTATCATCGTAAACAAGAAGCTGCTCACGAATATGGTTTACCTCCAGTGTGAACAAAAAAAAGGGATGTTGCGATGTCAACAGTCTCAGACAACGTTGAACAAGGACGATAACAGCGTCCACACTAACGGAAAAGTGGTTCACCTCACCGCTGCTCTAACCCGGTATTGTCTATCACCAGATTCAGATTCAGATTTATTTATGGACCTTCAGCTTCGTAGGCAGGGTCACTACCCACTAGACAACCGGTCGTCGATTGAGTGAAAAGGTTTGCGACTTTAGCCGACGATAAGTAAATGTGAATTCCTTTCTCTAGCACGTCCATCCTTGAACACGTGACCTAATTTTATAATCGACTGGGTCTAATTCCGGTAACAAAATATTTTTAACTCATTCCATGAAGAAATCTGTTTCCTAATTCCTCTGGGTATACAACAAAGGGCAGATTCCACTGTTATCCCACTACATAAGAAAGACTCTTCCCGTAAATATGACAACTGTCGAACTATCTCGTTTATATCCCATGCTGGTAAAGTTCTATTGCACATTCTGAACAAACATTTGGAGTACTACATAAGCAAAAAAATCACAATAGAGCAAGCATGCAGTTAAGGGTAGTGGCAGAATAGAGCTGATCCTAAATATCAGGCAGTTAATTCAGAAGAGCAGAGAATTTAACATACACATGGCCTTATGCTTCATCGATTACACGAAAGCGTTTGACTACATAAATTGGCGAAAAATGTTTGAAGTGCTTGGGGAAATGGGTATACCTGAACATCTGTCCTTTTAAGTGCAAAACCCCTACCGTCCAAATCTCGTGTCCGGCTGGAAGACATGGCTCAATAACACACACGACCATAAAAGGAGTCAATGAGGCTAAGCTAGCTACACTTCTAAAGAAAGTCAAATTGATCAGTGCACAATATTGCCCCTCCACATCAACAGGAAAAAACGAAGCTGATGTTTATAGGTAGAGATGGGTTGATGCAGAGGGCATGGGAACTGCGAGACCTGAGGGGAAAATACGTAACGTTTTGAACGAGCTTTAGGACAATTCAACTGTAATTTTCCAACACAAAAGTTGACATTTAGATCTACCTGACGCGCGTGCTTTACGTAATCAACCAGCTGGACTTGGTACAAGACATTATGTTACTTGGGCTCACAGATCTTCAACGACGGAAACTGTATGAAAAAGGTCATCAGAAGATCACGCTTGGAAAAGATATGGAGGAACAGCAATATCCACCGCAACACCAAAGACTGACTTCGTGCACCCTTATCTTATCTATTTTTCTCTATGCCTTTGAAACATGGACATGGAAGCCGCGCGTGAAATCAAAAATAGATGCATTTATCACATTTTAAATGCATCTATGTGCTGGCCTTCAAATATCCTGCGCATCTGACCGCTCCCGTTAATGGACTAACGCTAGGAGTCGGAGTGGTCGCCAAGGCCGAAAAAGGTCGGACAGATCATCATCATCATCATGTGCTGGCGTAGAATGTCGGGCATCTCATGTATACAACGCTGATACTCAAGGAGCCTTCGTATTAACACCCAGCTTTCAAATACATGCTTCCAGAGAATGATGACATTCATGGACTACGTGGCTCGCCGAGACCAGTCCAGCTTGGAGAAGATGATAATGGTTGGCTGCGTCGAAGGAAAGAGAAATAGAGGCAGAGCTCAAGAAAACAAAGAAGATTATCAAGATTCCTGCTTGATATTTCTTTTTAGTATTTTTGGTACAATTACATTTCAGAAAATGAGTCATAAATGAGATATTACGCTATATATAGTTATTTTTCGATACTCCAGGGAAAAAAATCCACGCCGATTTCACGCCGATCACGCCGCCGCCGCCGATCAAAATCCCACCGGACGCCGCCGCCGATGATTTTGCCATCGGCGCACACCTCTAGCTCAGGCCATATTGGGCTAGGAGCTAATATGCCACAGCTGATCGAAATTAGATTTGGATGGATAGTGTCGGGCAGTTATGTAACAGACAAAAGGGCTATAAATACATCACAAGTTAGTTTATTTGTTTCATCCCAGCGAACCGATGACCTTTTGTGTAGATTTTGGGAACAAGAAGAGGTGGAACCTAGGAAATTTCTGTCTCCGGAACAAAAATATTGTGAGCAATTATTTCAAAGCACTACAACCCGAACAGAATCAGGTCATTACATGGTAAATTTACCACTGCTAGGAAATAAGGTAGCAGAGTTAGGTAATTCATTTAATATTGCTTACCGCTGCTTGTTGCAGCTTGAATCCAGATTCCAAAAGAATCAAAAGTTGCATACAGAATAAACTTCATACAGAATAAATTCATTCATGAGTTTATTAATTTAGGACATGCAGAATATGTTACAGATTTTAATCAGATCACAAGTCACAACAAGTCATTCTATCTGCCGCATTTAGCTGTTTTAAAACCTGACAGCCATACAACGAAGCTTCGGACAGTTTTTAATGGCAGTTCTAAGAGTGACACCGGCGTGTCACTAAATGATATACTGTTAGAAGGTCCAAACATTTACAATGATCTGCTGCTGCTAGATATTAAGATTTAGATTACATAAATATGCTTTTACCACTGATATCGTGAAAATGTTCAGGAATATTTTTATTAATCCTGACCAACGCCCCCTACAACGGTTGTTGTGGAGAGACTCAAAGTCGGACCCACTACAATGTATACAGCTCTCGACTGCTGCTTACGGTACAAAAAGTGCGCCGTACCTCGCTTGTCGCACTTTACGCGATTTGGCTGAAAAACATAAAGATACATACCCACTCGCTGCGGAATGCATTCAGTCAGATTGTTATATGGACGACTTCCTGTCTGGCGGACAGTCATTACAACACAGCAAAGAAGTGTGCACTCAACTCATTGATTTGCTAAAAACTGCTAATTTTGAATTGCATAAATGGTCTGCAAACTACAATAGTATACTCGAACATGTTCACATGTTAGATTTAGATACAAATTTATATATTTATAATGTGTACAACTTCACACCTGATCATATAGTCAAAACGTTAGGCTTAAGATGGATACCATCGAGCGACAACTTTCAGATTCATATACCTGACTTTAAAAGACTGAGACCCACAAAAAGGAATGTGTTGTCCCAGATATCTCAAATTTTTGATCCTGTAGGCATCTTAGCACCGTCTACCATTTTAGCTAAAACACTATTATTATGCAGGATATTTGGAAGCTCAAGTTAGCGTGGGACGACGAGCTGCCTTTACATATTCAAAACACTTGGTTTGAGTTTTGTAGAAGGTTAGATGATTTGAGATCTTTACGGATACCCAGATGCTATTTCACGGATCTTCCGATAACTATCATATTGCATATTTAACAGTACAGCGCCCTGAGAGTACAGTACAGCAATGCATTTAGGGTGCTGTTGGGGCTGCCTCGCTACTGCAGTGCATCAACTATGTTCGCGGAGGCGCGCGTCGATAGCTTTTCAGCCATCATGCGCAAGCGAGCCGCCTCGCTACTTAGCAGGGTGAGGGCCAGTACCAACAGCATCCTAGCAATGTTTGCAGGCAGGCGGGATGGGGCTTACCTAAACCACTGCACTAAGCTCCATCATAATGTTTTCAATAAATAAGTTCTAACCTCCTATATTTTGACATGTTTTTATTATTATTTTATTTGTATTGACTAATGTGTATTTGTAATGTGTAGTGAGGTAATATGGATGTAACAATCTGAAATAAATGACTATTTAATTTAATTTAATTTTAATTGCTAGGTTTCTGTGACAGTTCGGTGAAATCATTTGGGGGATGTTTGTATTTACATGCATTATACAGTTACAGGAAACCGACCTGTACCTTAATCACTGCTAAGACACGCGTAGCGCCTATTAAATCGCAAACCTTGCCTCGCCTTGAACTCTGCGGCGCTCTTGTGCTTGCGCAGCTCACGGTTAAATTTAAAAACGCGACAGCTAATAAATTACACATAAACGATACATATTTATTTACAGATTCGTTAGTAGTCCTGAACTGGATAAAGACGCCATTCGGCCGTAAATTGAACCCCTTTGTTTCGAATAGGCTCATGGAAATCGTTGAAACTACTAACAGTGAGAAATGGCATTATGTCAACACTAAAGAGAACCCCGCCGATTTACTTACTAGAGGCGTTTATCCCGACAAATTACCAGCACTAAAACATTGGTGGAACGGCCCAACTTGGTTGCTTGAGGACCGATCCACATGGCCTTTAACGGACTCCGCGATCCCCTCTAATATAGAATCCATAGAAACCACATCCAGTTGCCTTCATGTTGTGAACAAGGATAAGCATAGCTACTTTTATGATATGTTTGAGAAATATTCAAGCTTCAGCAAGGTAGTGAGAATTATTGCCTTTGTGCTCAGATTCGTACACAATTTAAAAAACAGGAAAGACACTTTATCCTCACACTTAGCAGTGGTAGAATTGGACTCTGCAAGTAGGTTTATTATTAGAGTGGTTCAAGAACAAGCATTTTCTAAAGAGTTAGAGGAATTAAAATCTCAAAATAATAGCAACGTTACTAGCGCAAAGACTAATTTGTTTACAAAGTCCAGTCCATTGAGAAAGCTTAATGTATTTCTGGATAACCAAAGACTCATCCGTGCTGGAGGTCGTTTAACTCAATCTAATATTTCTTACAATCATGCACACCCAATCATTCTGCCAGCAAGAGAACACATCACTACGCTGATAATCAGGTATTATCATCACATGCTTTTACATACTGGTACCTCGACTACACTATCTACTATCAGATTCAAGTATTGGCCTATCAACGGACGAAGTGAAGTAAATAAGGTTATTCACCGATGCATCCGTTGTATCAGATTTCGAGCACAAGCTTGTGGACAGCAAATGGCTGATCTACCAGCCCCTAGGGTAACCTTGGATCGTCCATTTGTACACACAGGTGTTGATTTCAGCGGCGCTATTTACTTACGTAGCTCGATGTCTCGCAACTGCAGGTATCAGAAGGCCTATACAAGGTGTAAATCATATAACTGAAAACCTGAAAGTAGTTTGTTCAGAATCGAAAGCTGAATCGATTGCACCATCTTTTAAGGTAGGTTGTATTTTTTTTGAAAAATATTTTTTTATTGTGCCGGGTCTAAAAGTTACGAAGGCAACATACGCGAATCAGAGAAATGTTGGAGGATGTTGTTGTGAGGTTGGATGTTGGAGGTAGAATTAATATTAATACTGGCCGCTTTTCTGAGGATAGTTTTGGTTTTGTCAGTTGTCATTTGATTCGTCAAAGAACTCTGGCTAAATACAGATTCCTTTCATTTCAAGTTAATTAAAGTAAAGAAAAGAAAAGTTATCTCATCACGATGGCATTTAGATACACAAACATTCAATATTGTGAAATGGTTCGAATGCTGGCGCGTTGCAACGACAACGTTAGCTTGGCCGTGCGACGTTTTCAGGAAGAGTTTGGTGTTTCTGTGTCGAACGGGACAATGTCGGCAGCTACGGAGAGGTTGCGTGACTATGGCACGTTTCGTCCGCCAACAGCCGTAGAAAGAGGCGTTGACGCCGCGGATCCTAATTTGGAGGTCGCAATTTTGAACTACTTCCATGAAAACCCCACAGCAAGCACGAGACAAGCAGGAAGGCGATTGAACTGCAGCCATATGCTCGTGTGGAAAACACTATCTAACGACAATCAACATCCCTATCACTATCGACGATGCCAAGAATTAAACCCCTTAGACTATGAGCCGCGTGTGACGTTTTGTGCATGGTTGTGCGAAAATTGGAATAGGAACATTCTTTGGACCGACGAATGTACTTTTACACGACGAGGGTTATTTAACCAGCACAACCGGCACATGTGGGCTCACGAGAATCCTTTTTTAATGGAGGAAGACTCTTTCCAACATCGGTTCTCTTTGAATGTGTGGGCGGGAATAATAGGATCGCACGTGCTGGGGCCTGTATTTTTACCGCGCTTAAATGGTGAAACATATCTGCGGTTCCTCACAGTCACTCTAGCTGAATTGCTGTTTAACGACGTTCCTTTGGCAAGCACCAGGCATATGTACTATCAACACGACGGTGCTCCGGCACACTTCCAACTAAATGTCAGACGACATTTGGATGATGAATATGGACATCGTTGGATCGGCCGCGGAGGTCCAGTCCAGTGGCCTGCCAGATCACCGGACCTCACACCATTAGACTTCCATTTGTGGGGCCGCGTGAAAACCATAGTGTACGATGATGGAAACGGCCCATCAACTGAGACTGAACTGAGGAGCAAAGTTATAGCTGCGTTCCACACAGTCAAAAGTGACACGCAAGCGCTAAACTCGCTCAAAACGAATTTGAGGCGCCGTGCATCGCTGTGCATTCGTCAAAATGAGAGGCATTTTGAATCATTACTCAAATAGCCAGATGGTGCGAATGATATTTTGTAAATAGCTTTTGTAATTTGTTTTTGTAAATGTAGTGACATTAAATGACTTATTTTAAAGGGTGTGTTGAATTCGTTTTAGAGGTGGCTTTAATAAACTGAAAATAAAAGTAGCCGTATTTAAAATCATCCATTCCAAACTTGATAATCTGTGGACTAATACGATAAACTGACATGTTTGTGTCGTCCGGCGAACTGTTAATCTGTGGGACCCTTTAGGCAGGGTGACTACGTCAGGATCTACGTCACTGACAAGTACTGATTAGTGATTACAAGTGTAGAGTTACGAATCAAGTAGATCTGCTTGATAAAGAAAACCAACGAATATCTTTTGAAATAATTAACGTATTTGTAAATGGACGTATTAATCTTATTAAGGATTAAAAAACTCAGTTGGGGTGTCTGAGGTTTTCAGTATAATAAAATACACCTTGTATATGTCTGTTTGTGTGTTTAGCTACAAAACTTTTACACCTTGAGCTTGTAAGCGACTTAACCTCGCAAGCCTTCATTTGTGCACTTAAACGGCTTATTGCTAGAAGAGGAGGCTGCAAATACCTTTATTCAGATAATGCTTCTAATTTTAAGGGCGCTAATAATGAATTGGCTGAGCTTAATACAATGTTTAAAAATGATAAGAGCTATTCTGAAATTGTAAACTATTGTGCTATGAATAACATCCAATGGAAATTTACTATTCCCTTAGCAAGCCACATGGGTGGATTAGAGTTACCAAATTGCCATAGACACCTTAAAGGCAAGGTATGGGGAGGAACATGAAGTAATCCATGCACATCACCGAGCACTGAACAATGTGAAACGTGCTGAAAACTTTGATGATTGCCGAACTACATTGGACGAACTTCAACGACACCTCAGAGTTCTCCAATCCATGGGCGAGAACACAAACACAAATCAAATGATATTCTTGGTCATGGCAAAGTTTCCAGCTGACGTTATCTATGACACCAAGATGAGACTTGGGTCCGATGGTACAAACACCGTCGAAAGCATCCTAGATCATCTGTCTTTGATAGTCTCTACAAAGGAAGAAGCGATGAGGATAACTCAGAGACCTTCTACAAGTAATACGATTGAGACCCCATACACAACAGAGACCTTGCACGCCAAGGACGCATCAAATATGGAAAGACCAGGTCCCTCAAAGCAAAGTTTTCCAAATAGTACGAAACAGTTTAAGATGGAACAGAACAACTTTAAATTTAGGAAGAATTGGAACTCAAAGGACAGGAAATCTCTTAAAAGGAAACTTGATAACAAGAAAGAAGGCGGAACCTATAATGCGGGAAAAAGGATGAAACGTTGGCATTGTATTTTTTGCGGAGAAGATCATCTCAATGTCAATTGCGAAAAGGCTAGACCCATTGACGAACGAAATGCAAAACTGAAGGATAGATGTTTTAATTGCTTTAGAAAAGGACACACCAGGTTTCAATGCAATCGAAAAAGGAAATGCGAATACTGGCGTAAACACGGACTTCATAATCAAGCATTGTGTCCCAATAAGTTTCAAAGAACAAAGGAAGAGAAAGCATCCACCAGTGCAATGCACATAAGCAGAAAGGATACTGTATTACAAACAGCTGCAGTTAAGGTACGAGGTCATGGCAACATCACAAAGACCTGTCGGATTTTGCTAGACACTGGAAGTGGAAGAAGCTACATAACTGAAAAGATGGCTAAGGACCTGAATCTTCAAGCGGAAGAAAATTAGAAAATTTCAACTATATAGGGTAATTCCGGGGTAGATGGCCATAAGGGCGAGATGGCCAATCGAAATATTTCATGGTTCTAACGGCTAGATGTCGCTAGTTTTTGTTTAGTTCGCCGCGCGTCGTGAGTGGAAGCAAGGGTACGGCAAATATTTTGGCGAAAAAAAATTAAAAAGTAAGTAAAATCTGTGTTAATTGTTTTGACAAGTGAAAATATATCAAAGGAGGTTCATATTTTAACTTGTGGTGATGTCAGTTTCTGATAATATTGGTGTTTGTTTTTATTACAAAGTATACGGTTGTCGTTATGTTCTAACCTCAAAATTATGCAGTTCGAGTTTTGACTTGTTTTCTTTTTAGGTGTGGTCATCTCTCCCGGAAGAAAAGGAGAGATGGCCAGTTTAAGTCGGTATATCGGTCGGGCCATATGGCCATCATACACTGATGGTGCAAAAATGATGCCTTATTCAAATAATTCATTTGTTTTATAGATGCCAAACAAGTACAAGAGAAAAGCAGTAGCTGTCAGAGGTAATTGGTCAGAACTTTACTTAAGGCTGCTTTTGGTGCTGTGAAAAATGATGGGTTATCCGTGCGAATGGCGAACCTCGAAAAACTTTAGAAAGAAGATTGAAGAAGAATAATGACAAAAAGGGGCCTATGGGACCATCTTCTTTGTTTGGAAAAGAAAATGAGGATAAAATGGTAGCTCACATCAAAGCAATGCAAGCTAAAGGTTTTCCATTGACAATAACGGATGTTAGAAGAATAGCTTACGATTTTGCAGAGCAATTACAACTAAAGCACAGATTTAATACAGAAACCCAGAAAGCAGGATATGACTGGTTGCAAATGTTCCTAAGTAGACACAAAGATATTACACTTAGAAAGTCAGAAGGTGTATCATTGGCCAGGGCCAGTGCCATGAATGAAGTAAATGCTTATTTTCAACTTCTAGAAAGCGTCTTAATACAGGATAATGAGATGTTAGCACCAAATTGTGTATTTAACATGGATGAGTCAGGCTTGCAGTTAAACAGTCGTCCAGGGCATGTACTTGCTCAAAAAGGATCTAAAGCGGTTTCCACAGTAACATCAACCGAAAAAGGGGAGACGATAACCATTATAGCCTGCTGCAATGCTGAAGGTACTTTTTTTCCTCCTGCTTGTATCATGAAGGGCAAAAAAAAAAGCCTGAATTTGAAGATGGGATGCCACCAGGAACAAGGCTGTTCATGTCTCAAAAGTCAGCGTACATAACTTCAGAGATATTCTTGGAATGGTTAAAGACACACTTTGTTCCTAGAAAACCTGCTGGAAAAGTTGTTCTTCTTCTAGACGGCCACTCAACTGATTGTAACTCTGTGGAAATGCTGGAATATGCAAATGAAAACGATATCATTTTGATATCTATGCCGAGTCATACGTCCCATTATCTCCAGCCCTTGGATCGTTCGGTGTTTAAGTCACTTAAAACACATTTTTATGAACAGTGCAGACTTTGGCTAATTCAAAACCCAGGACGTCGTATAACAAGACTTTCTTTCGGAGCTTTGCTTAACAAGGCTTGGGGAAAAGCAGCGTCAGCAGAAAATGCAATTTCAGGCTTAAGGGCGACTGGAGCATATCCATTAAATCCAGCAGCGGTACCAGACTACGCATTTATTGAAGAACATGCAGGTGCTGCTGCACCAGTATCGAATGATGCTACTGTTGCACGAGCTATTCCATCTACTCCATCTGCAGTGGAGGAAGACAGCGATGAAGATGCCTTCATTCCGGGTTGTTCTAATGAGCCAAGACGAGATATGAACTATAGGCCCGAAATCGCTCCCAGGACATCAGAAACCTTAGTGAACAATACCATCGAGTCTAATGTTTCAAAGCCTGGCACTCCGGAAGAACGTCCACTCAATAATGATCCAAACTACACCCCGTCACGAATTTTGCAGGATATATCACCTATCCCACAAAGACTCGCTGAAATTCGCAAACGAGCTAAGCAAGTGGGAACACTACTGACTTCGGAAGAACAAATCAGTGCTAGAAAATGCGCCGAGGAAAAGAAAATTAAAAAGGAGAACAAGAAAATGCCCCGAAAATCCATTAAGAAGGAAGGACAGGCAAAAAAAAAACGGTTCGGGTAAACAAAAGAAAGGCTATACGAAGGCTGTCGGATAGCAGTGGCGATGTCCCCTTGCCATAATATCGAAAAACAAGAAGAAAAAGAACTTGAAAGGGAAGGATAACTGTCGTGGATGCGGAGAACATTATTACGAGACTCTTCTCGTTGAAGATTGATTGTTCAAAGTTTATACATAAATAAAGATTTCTTTAATAACTCGTATACTTTTTTTTTATTCTGCACAAAAAAAACTATGGCCATCTACCCCGGAATTACCCTACGCGTTTGGTTTTCTAAAGATATTCCGCGATATCAAAAAAATGGAATGAGGAGGAAACATTACAATTTGTACAACATTATAGAGAGCACGAGTGCTTGTGGGATAAGCGTTGCGATGCTTACAAAAATAAGCAAATGCGCGCTTCGGCACTAGAACCCCTGCATGACACGGGACATAACATAATCTCAACTATTAATTGTTATTTTTAGTTAAACATAAAGGACTAGGTGATAGCTGTTGTTTGGGTTTTGATTTAGGAATTAGGGTGAGATACCAGATGATGAATGTATTGAAGAAATAGGATGGATTACGATCCATTGGAAGATGTTGTGCGGAAACCCGCCTCAAAGAGGACAGGGTTTTGTACTATTGATGGTCATTTGAATTCACCAATCACATCAGATGAAATTGACTTCCTTCTAAAATATGACACCTTTTATTGTTGGAGACATAAGCACATCAAAGAGCTGCTGAATAGCACATTCAAAGGAACCGAATCATTTAGTGAAATGGAGACTTGTCCATGGGATTTTATAGAAACAAAAATATTAGAGTGTCAGTTGAAGATTTCGGGTGCCCATCAACAGACCAACCTTCAGGCACTCGTTGAGTCAGCAATAATGAACACAGAAATTCATCATCAAGCCTATTTCGGACGTCCAATGCCGCTAACAGACAGGATGGAAAAGATCAAGGATGTGTTTCACCTATCACTGGTTCAAAAAGCTTATAAAGACAAAGTTAAGGTAGAAAAAGTCAAGAGCATCCTCACTGATAGTGAGCACGTTTTAGGTGAATTCAACTCGATTTCAGAAGACATCTTTATCGAAAAGGAGGTCGCGATAATCAAAGATAGTAAAAAGAACAAGAGCTATGTGTTTCCCACGACCATGGTTATTTGCGTCCTAGACAACATACAATCCCGGTTCCATCTAATAGTGAACATTGCCATCAAGGAGAGAATTGAGTGTATACCGGGGTTGCTTGATCATTTCAACGAGATCTTCGCAAAGGCCACTCTATTACGTTCAAAATATAACAAAGACAACAAGTTTTTTGACTTGATGAAAGACTGGGACGCACGCATAATAGGTATGACAGTGGAGGACCAGGTCGATGACTTAGGTTTCGACTCACTAACCAAGGAGATAGAAGAGGGATGGAGAGACAAATTTGATCAGTCAGACTTACTATCTTGGAATAATTTGATCCAATGTAAAAGATACGAAGCAAATAAAGACCTACAAGTGCATATCTCCTTTTACTTTGCAAATTTAAGTAAGAGTTTTGGTCACCCAATATTAAATCCCGTGGATGGAATCAAACAGTTACGAGAGAATTCAAAGAAACACATACCGGTTGACGACCAACTAGCGAAAAGAACATTATGGAAATTTAGAGAGACATTTGTTACAAATTTCTTCTTAAAAAGAGGACGATATCCTGTAATAGATTCGTCCCTCTGTACTAATGAGACACTGAAAACCTGCCTTGACGAAGGCCGCCTCCCAACAAGAAAAGAGAAGAGAAACATCCCTCCTTCTTCTTGGGAATGGGTTAAATTAGGAAAGAACTTCGAGTTAAACCTTGACGTGGACGAGAAGGATCTTCTAAAGGATACCGCATGCTCTCCTCCTCGTGACCATTGGTTCATCCCATATGACCAATGCGCCTTCAAACACCTTTATGGACAAAAGAAACCAAGATCATCGATCGACTTCCAACCACGAGTCCTCATGCGATACCTTCAGGGCGAAGAGGGCGAATTGGCACAAAAAGTTCAAGAACAGGAAAAATTCTTTTATAATCATGAAAGGGATGATATTACTCAATTATGCAGGAAAGAAAGAGAACTTAATGCCCTAGGGAGGGTCTTTTGTAAACAGACTTATGAAATGAGGTTAATGCAGGTTGCCTTAGAGAAATCTGTCGGAGACAATGTTCTCCCTTTTATTAAGGAGCAAACAATGACTAATTCCGAACTTGAGGTAACAAAAAGGATGGACAAAGTCGCATCGGCAATATCTCAAGTGGGCCATGCAAATATAAACCTTGATTTATCAAAGTGGAACCAAAGTGGAACCAACATGGTGGATTGAATAAAGGACTGACTATCAATGAAGTTAAAGCAAAAACTAAGAGAATTCGAAATAATTACTATGCCAATCTATACTCGGAAGGATCTTCTAATCTTAGTTGTTGTAGCAACAAAGCGGAAGCTCCAGTTAAGGATCTATCGCTTAACCATTTACTCATCCAAAGTCTTATCCTTTACGATTTCATTTCTTCGTCTAATATATTTATATTGATCAACTCTGCTCTTAATAGTGCAGAGACGTTCTTTATACATTTATTTTTCAACCGCCGCCGCATTAGTCCAGAATTCATTTTTTTTAAACACAAGACTTGTGCTCACCACAAGAATGATCCAGGAATGAAATGAACCCACTGGCCTCATCTAAACAACACGGGCCAAGTCTGAGGACTGGCGCCAGCGTTACTGGCTTCGTCTAAACCTGGCTTTAGACACGCCGAGACATTTTGCCACTGCCAATTAACTGCTTGTGGCGATGTTATTGGAGTATACGAATCAACTGCATGCAACAGAGTGACACATGCCAACGCCTCAGTGTGTTCAGATTTAATCAAAATGCCTGATTATACCGATTATTGTCCAATTTATTTATTACATATTTTTGACTCAACTGGTTTGAAACAGAACATAGAGGGAGAATCATACTTTTTAGCATGGGGCCAAATGACCAAAGACTAAAAACTTGCACAATCAACACAAGTTAACTCAATAGCAACTGAAGCCTGATGGTCATAACATGTTTTTTTTTACTCAACCAGTGTCTTAGCGGACATAAGGGAGCTTCAAATAAACTCCAAAATTGTATTTTTGTCAATTTAATTAAAATAAAACATGCTGGTTGTAACAAGATCGGATTGCAAGTGAAGGCAAGTAATTTTGACAGCCGTAGATTAATTTAGCGCCTGACGATATGTGTTAGGCAACGTTGTGAAGGCGCGTAGCTTTGCTCGGCCGGAACAACCAGGTTTTGTCCTGCGCAGACGGGCAGAGCATCATAAAGCTTGAACTCGCCAAAATGTGGGCACACATAAGGGCTTATATTTTTTCATTTACTTAGTATACCAACTATTTAGTACTTATTTTAAAATCTCCATGGTACCATGATTAAAAAATATAATGAGTCTCATTCGTTCATTTGTTTTCGTGATGGCGAGCTCTGAATATCAGCAGCTTGAAAACATTTTGCTCAAACATACAGAAAATCCACATTTAAGCTATAGATCTCTAGCAAAATTATTAAAATATCCACAATCCACCGTATGTTTGGTCCTTAAAAAGTTTCGGGAACGTTTAACGGAAGCCAGGACGCGGAGAAAAGCAAGGAATAAAAGACAAAAAAAGGAAGCCTTGCAGCTTTTAAGAGTGGATCCGAAGTTATCATCACGTGATGTCGCAAAAAAGGTACAAATGTCACAATCTTACATACAGAAAGTTATGTCCAGGGCCGGATTAAGATCGTGCAAGGCCCAAGCTGCACCTAATCGCGATGCTAAGCAGAATTTATCCGCAAAAAGAAGGGCACGAAAATTGTATGACGAACTTTTAACAAAATTTGAATGCGTTGTACTAGATGACGAAACGTACATAAAAGCGGACTTCATACAGATACCTGGGCAAGAATTTTACACTTCTACGAGTCGTAAAACGCTTCAGAAGATTCTCTTCGCAAGATTGCAAAAAGAAAATGAGATCTAAGTTTCCAAAAAAGTTCTTGTTATGGCAAGCCAGTAGTTGTGGCAAACGAAGTCGTTCGTTCATCACAATAGGGACAGTAAACGGTGAAATATATAAAAAAGAATGTTTGCAAAAGCGTCTTCTACCCTTTTTGAGAAGTCATAGGTCACAACCATTGTTTTGGCCTGATCTTGCAAGCTGCCAGTATTCTAAAGCAGTGACGGAATGGTATGAACAGAATGCGGTTTCTGTGGTACCTAAACAGTGCAATCCTCCGAACTGTCCTGAACTCAGGCCTATCGAAGAATATTGGTCCATAATGAAAGGAATTTAGAAAAAGAAAGGCGGACATGTTAAATCAGCTGCGGAGTTGCAAAAAATATGTAGGTACTTGGGCTAGCAAAAAGTACCCCGATACTGCTGTGCAAACCCTTATGAGCCGCATTCGACGCAAAGTACACATGATGGTGTATTCTAATTATAATTAAACCTGTGTATCTGTTTTTAAAATGTACTTTAACATTGTAGACAAACACAATAAAAATCTTCATGAATTATAGCCTATTATATATTTTTTTATTTGTTAATTTATGTGCCCACATTTTGGCGTGTTCAAGCTTTACTTTTTGGAATGAAAGATCACAATGATCAACCGCTTGTAAAATCAACCCAAGTTGTCAGAGGTTTTTTCTAAATCTTACATCAATCCAGGCCACATGAGTTGTTTATATTTTGAGTGTCATTCTGTCACTATGTACAAACGCCAACACAGTTATTTATTACTTTTTTTTTTTTTTTTGGTCCTCGGTTCATTGCAGCAGCCAGAGGGGCTGTAGCTGCTGGTCATTACTGGCTGGTGGGTAGACTCCGCTATGGGGCTACCCGACTGCCGACCAACACAGTTCACTGACCATCCTGTATTTATATAGAACCTTATTAGAATGCACATAAAGTGCACGGATGGTTAGTTAGCTGTGTTGTGGATGATACAATTTGAAAAATGTACAGATTTTCCTGCGGGTCGCATCGGCGGATAACGAGAACTGCCGTTAAGTTGAAGCCTAAACAAATATTTGGATTTAGTTGACATTTTATCACCAAGTCAGCTTTATACTGTACTGTATGCAGAATGAGACATATTTAGGCATGAAGCCAAGATCACATTAATCAACAGCTCGAATGATCTCTAAAATATACTTCAGTTGTGAAAACTTGTGTTGTTCCCACAACAGAAGTGTAATATTTTCACAAACGGACCCAGAAACATACTTTTTGGCATGAAGCCCATGGTCACAAACAACACGAGTTACCCAACAGCCGACTTAAGCCAAACAAAATAATTAAATATACACGCTATTGATTAAACTGAGTTTAAACCCATGCAGACTGAGCAACATACTTTTTTGGGCGGAGGCAGGTCCAGAGACAAGGAAAATTTGCGACCGGTCGCTACTTGTGTTGGGTCTGTCTCTATGGTAGCGGCCTGTCCGGCAGTTAACATGGTAGATGGCCTCGGGGGGAGCTCACAGTTGCTAAGATCCTCGAGGCAAAACTGATTGGGCTCCTTCACGAGGTTACCGCCTGTTAGCTGCCTGGTTCTACCGATAGAAACAGGCAGAACGGAAACAATCAGTTGAGCCTATACCTTTGATATCCCAACCCATCCTACCCCATTTATCCCGTCTAATCAGCCGTAAGCGATGACATGGCATGTCGCAGCGGGCTTTCCATCCACAAAGAAGGATGGTTAGCGGTAAAATGCCATCCGCGTGTTTGTGCCGTGCGCGGGGACCCGTACGGGTGGAGAGGGAGGTCCTGGTAGCTGAGTCGACCAGCGGTCGGGATAGTTACTGCTGGGAGACAACACTCTTCTTCGGCTCAGGATTCACCTCACACGGGCGGTCATGGTCTAGCCAGCCATGATCAATCGGCTGTCGTGTCCAGTCGGATGGCCACAGGCGAGTGTCCTGGGGTATGGGGTCTGTAGTCGGTGGAGCACGGGTTACGAGTCGTCTGAGGAGATGACGAGTAACTCGGCACCGTGCGGACTCACAGACAACATACTCTCGGGGCGCTATATCAGATTGGTAGCCCTGATGCGTTTACGCATCCCCAGGGTGTGGGCTCCGTGGTGGGTGGGGAGCCAATCTGATGAAGTAAGGATAAAAGGTCACATGGACAATTTAAAACCAAAAACTATCGAAGTAGGGAAAGCCGTACCCGCAAGGGATGAGGCCAAGGCGCATAGCGCAAATGCTGTACCGGCGGTACGCACTTCTGTCCCAGACAGGGGAGCGAGAGCGGGTAACAGTCGAGCAAGGGGGTCCGCAAGGACGCAGAAGGCGCGTGGCGCATTTTCAGGCAGAGGCCATGGTGGAGCGGTCCAAACCGGAGGCACCGTCCGATCTTTTCCCCACGGGTCGAAAAGCGGACACGCCCAGCAGGTCCCCGCAAGGAGACCGGCTGGCGCAGGTGCCGGAGGGGAGGTCAGCGGAACTGTGGCCATCTGCAACCGGCCGGCCGGTCCTCTTCCAAACCCTGCTGACGAGCCGGGCGCCGTTGATAGCGTGTCTGTACCCCAGGGTGCGGGTGCGTGGTCCGGTGGAGGAGTCGCTGGCAGCAGGAGGCAGAAGAGACGAGACAACGCCAAGGCGAGGGCTCATACACTGAGCGAGGGCACCCCCCAGGATGCACCCACTTCGGGGCCAGGGATGGTGCAAAAGAAGAGGCAACTGGGAGCCAGTGGCGACTCTTCTCTGCTTGTCAGCGACTCCAAGCGAACGAAAGTCGCAGCTTCGTTCGCTGAAGTGGCTGCAAGTGAGAGGATGGCCATCGTCCCGGAGGCCTTTCCGGCCGAGAAGATCGGGTTGGGGCATCTGGGCGCCATCCAGGGGCTCATTCTGGAGCTTCTGGTTGATGCTCCGGATCCCCTACCCCGAGTCACTCTTGGCAACGTAGTGGCGGGCGCTCTCCACGTCAATTGCCAAGGGAGAGAGTCCGTCGCATGGCTCAGGTCAGCAATCGGAAGCGAGGAGATTGCTGGCCTGCGCCTGAGGGTCATGGACGCCAAGGATCTTCCAAAACCAATCAAAATGGCATGGAAAACGAAGATAGTTGGCGGCCATGACGTAAAGTTACTTCTCCGTGTGTTGCAGAGGTACAATCCTGCGCTACACACGGAGGAGTGGAAGGTGGTAGACACCTTGACGTCGGACGCGAACACCAGGCGCATCATACTGATGGACCGGGTGTCGGCCGACGTTATCAAGGCAGCGGGCTACCACCTACACACGGGGGTTGACCTGAGCTCCTTCAAGCTCCTAGAGGACGCGGAGGAGAGGGCGCTTGAAGGGGCTGGGGACGGCACTTGTGCGGGGACGGGCGCGGGGGGTCCGCCGCCTGGGGAGTCCGAGGAGGGCACACCTCCGGAGGGCAACGTGCCAACTGCCATTGGCAAGGAGGCTGAGGAGGCTGAGGCAGCCAAAGAGGAGGGGCAGTCGGAAGCAGAGGCCGGGGACAGGGCGGGCTCCAGTGACGGTTTTGTTGAATCCCGCAGGGCCCGAGAGTCATCACCGCTATCGGGGTTTGGCTCGGAGGACCTGCAGGGAATGGCAGAGCTGTACCTGGAGACCTCCATGTCTCCCATGTCCTGTGATGACACTGTCCAGGAAGTGGCTGCTGACCTCAGCAAGCCAAAACTTTAAGAGCGCCAATGGCGGGTTTAAGGTGTGTACAAATTAATCTACAACACAACAAGGCGGCCACTGCCCTTCTGGCGAGGCAGCTAAAAGGCGACAAGTTCGATATTGCTCTTATTCAAGAACCATATATATATAAAAGTGAAATAAGAGGTTTAGGTGGTGGTGTAATTTTTAAATGTTTTTTTTTGACGATCATAATATCAAGTCGCATAAATTGACCTAGGGTAACTTATATTATATTTATATATTATGAAATAATGAAATTTAAATCTACTCGACTATATTAGCAATTTCTGGGATACCATCATAAAAATATGAATATCGAAAAAGCGGCCAAGTGCGTGTCGGACCACCCACAACGAAGGGTTCCGTGCCTATTAAAAAGGCCGTATCGTTACTGAAATCTAATGGGACTTAACAAAGGCAGTTTTTTAGAAATATCTCGAAAACCTTTGGACCTATCTTCTTGAAAAACAATTTTCGCTGAAATAATTTAATAAGCCCTATGTCCATGATTTTTTTCATATTTTTAAAGTAAAGGTTCGTACACGGTTCAAAAATTAGAGGGGGGTGACACAATTTTATTGACTTTCAGGGCGATTATCTCCGACTCTATTCACTTAGTAAAAAAAATGCTGAGAAACCTTATATTTATTTTGAAAGGCCTACGATTCATGTGCCACACGTGGGCTTGCAATGTTTTTTTATTTTTTACTTTCACTTTTATGTGGATTGCACCCGTATTTTTTTTTTGTAATTTACTTACAAAACTGTAGCGGCTAACAAAATACACCTATCATCAAAATTTTAGTCAAATACACCTTATAGTTTTCGAGTAAAATGCCTTTGACATACGGACGGACAGACAGACATGACGAATCCATTAGGGTTCCGTTTTTAGCCATTGGCTACGGAACCCTAACAAAATGACGATTTTTATTATGAACTTTCTTTTTAAGTCCTATTTAAACCTGGTAGCGTTATTTTTTTACTGTTATTTTTCCAGTTCAGACGTAGAATTAAATAAAGATCATAAAAGGATTAAAAAAAACTGTACAAGCTTGCACTATTTTAGTAAATATGTCGGTATTTTACCGACCCGTATTCTTTGTCCGCGAGTGTATTATATTTTTAGTAATAGTTAAGTTTCTTCAAGCCTAAGAGAGAAACGCCGATGAGGAGGTACACTAGGTACAGTCAAGGAATTTAATTTCCTACCCATTTCGTTGAAATCCGCTACTTTGAAAAACTCATCTCGATAGAGTAGGTAACAATAGACGAACTTAAATAATAACGTGACTGAATAAAATAAAGATCGGCTCGAATGATTTTTTCTCAACTATACATGCAATAAACTATCGTAAAAATGAATGGAAGTCTTTTGGCAAAATCGGCTTTAGAGATTGCAAATCATCAAATTTTAGTTTATTAATAGGGACGGGTTCAGAATATCGAAGAGGAATCGCTTGATGTTCTGAACTATCATTGAATCTTTGAGGTAGAATAGTCCAGATGTCATCAAAGCGAAGTTTAAACTCAATCGGACTGTGAGGTGTATATTTTATTGCCTTGCCTTCAAATCTACCACACGTGGGTCACCTGCTCGCTTTCCGGCACGGCTAGCACGCGACGGCGCGCGCGCTCTCTCGATTTTTCTCGCACTATCCGTCTCTCACTTATTAGACCACTTAGAACAAGAGGTATAGTATAGTGCGATAAAAATCGAGAGTATGTCGCGGCCGTCGTGTGCTAGACGTGCAGGTCTAATAGATGTATAGTACTTAAGTGTCGCATAGTTTATGAAAACATACCAGTGTACATATTTTAAACCTAGTATAAATAAAGCTGGTTTTCCATCAGAGGGGCGAGACGAGACGAGGCGAGACGAGAATTGAAATTCGTATGGGACTAACTACCTATTTCCGCGCGCGCTCAGTGCAAATAGGTAGTAAGTCCCATACGAATCTCAATTCTCGTCTCGTCAGCTTCAGACCTAGATACGGTAGATCCCATTGAGTATACAAAGTTTCATGTTGTTCTAGCATTTGTCGTTTTAAAATGAGAACAAACTACATTTGTATAAAGAATACAGTGTTCTGGCTTCAGGGATGCGCCGCAGGGCACACGATGCGTTATATCGTATTTGTGTCTATACGTCTATTTCTTATACATATATGTACATAGATGCTAGTTGTCTGAATAATTCTTGCCAACAAGTAAAAGTAGTACTTACGAAATTCATTTGTCCTTTAATACCAAGTACTATAAGAGCACAGTAAATAACACAGCTTACAATGACACGTATAAGCATTTCGGAACACTGATGTAAATTGACAGCTCCACCAAGTACATATTTTTATATCGTGACTAATTATGATGCATCGCGTTTTTCAATGTAGATTATATCAATTTTAACATTATTGTGTGCTTCTGTTGCATTGAATTGTTCATAAGTCAGGGTGTATTTGAGGGTTCTGTCACATGAGTAAAGAAACGGAACACACTAAGAAAAAAAAAACTAATAAGGTAGGGTTGGCGGAGGCGGATAAAACGAAACAATCACTATAATGATTAGTTTTTTTATATTTATTGATTACAAATGACTTACTATAAAGATTTTATTTTGTAATTTTTGTTTGTTAACAATTCGTTAGGTATATCTTTTAATTGAATGCTAAATCCTTACCCCCTTATTCATAAAACTTAAAATGCCTCTGCTAAATATAATGTGCTTTGTCCCTTTCTTACGAACACAAATTTTTAAGTGACAGATAAGGACAAACGAATTTTAACGCCATTTTAGTTAAAACAGGCTTGTAGGACGTTTATGAATACGGCCGCTAATCGTCAACATTGTATGGGCTAGTTCATACAATGTATCCATTGTATAAACTCTTATTAGGTACAGTTTGGTCGAATTGACGCTTAATTGCAAAAATCATGGTATAACAACATATTGTATCGTTATACCATGGCAAAAATTGATTTTGGTAATGACATAGTGTCCCGAACCGCGAGTGTCACTGTTCGGAACACCCGTCAATCTTGACTATTTCTATCCCATATTTAGTTACCATCTTAGGATAGCTTTCCCTGCTACGTAGGTCTGCTTATGTCAGACGAATCATTTTATTTAATAACAACATCTTTAGATAACGAATAGATTCAGTTTACTAACCATTCACAATACCGGATTTGTCAAAAGACGTTTTGAATAAACGCAGGTCGCAAACACCGATACCTATGGTGTTGCAAGTGTCCATGGGCGGCGGTAATCGCTTACCATCAAGTGATCCGTCTGCTCGTTTGCCTCCTATATCATAAAAAAAAAAAAAAAACCTAGTATAGTACCTATCCCTGTTCGGAACACCCGTCGTGGTTACGCCGTCAGAGCAAAATCCCTTTTGGCCTCCTTTCTTAAAAGCTGCTGAGACTGCTTACACCGCCTTCATGGGTCAGAATACCTACGAATTAGAGCTGAGGGCCTGCCGCGAAACGAAAACGAACTTCGTTCGTTTATCTCTGTCTCTGTCGCACTTGCAAGTTCGAGTGACAGAGAAGAAGATACACGTGTAGCGTGTCCTCACACACGCCTACTAGCGCCATGTAGTTGTTAGTTATATGCACTCATATGTATACATGTGTATCATTGTAGTATAAGCGATGGCTGCGTCCATCGCATAAGTCAGTCGTACAGTAAACTCCACATAGTGAACACGCCTCTTTTATTTTACCGACCTTCTGATAGAATCACCTCTAAATATCTCCAACAACCAATTATCGGTAAACACGAACGAAGTTCGTTTTCGTTTCGCGGTAGCTCCTCAGCATCGTGTTGAGGCACGCGCACGGCACGGCTCACCTATTTTGCTCAAGGAAAGGGGGGAAGGGGGAAGGTGCGAAATGGGGGGGAAAGTAGGGGAAGGGAGAAGTGGAGGAAAGGGGGAAGAAATGAAGGGTGATGGGGAACTGGGGGAGGGGGTGTGGGGGAGGGAGAAGTGAGTGGAAGGGGGTAGAGGGGAAGTGGGGTGAATGGGGAGGAGGGAAGAGGGGGAAGGTATACGGCCTAAATATTCAAAACTATGTATACAAATTCTTTTTTCCTTGGGCCCCTTTGCTACACCCTAACCGAAAGACTGAAAAAGAGGAAGAGTACCTACAAAAAGAAATGAGATCCCATCCCATCCAAAACATAACTTGTAAAAAAACCAAGTCTCGCAACTCAGTTTTCCTATCGTAAAAAGTTGTGAGATCCATGTAATACCAAGTCGGTCAATTTATTCAGACCCTACTTAAGGGTCCTTCTGTTGACTTGGCCATCGAATGAAAACACACTAAACAATCTAATTTAATATAAAATGTATTACTTGTGTTTTCATGGGATGACCGTCCTATGAATAAAAATAGAGTAAAATTGTTTGTTTTAGGAAACATCTTTCGACGTCGGAGATTTAGAGTTGGGGAACTTGGGGACGTTATTGAGGGAGTCCATTGACGACACGGAGTTCAATTTGACCTCTTCCACTCCAGTGTCGAAGAGATTGAGGACCTTAGACGATAGAGCCCCTCCTATTAACATTCCGATCCAAGAACCACAAATCGTCCCGCGTGAAAGGTCCCAGAGAGCTGCTGAAGATTTGGGTCAGCAGTTCAGCGTAGCAGCACAGCGTGGATACGTAAGTATTAGTACGTTACGTATCTAGAGCGGTGAATTCGTGAATGCCCCAGATCGCAGGTGTTTGTGGCCCGAACCGTGTGGCCTTTCTTAGCGATGTATCGATGTCTCTTTACCACCCATTCAAATCCATGCTATTATTTTCAGGTTTTGAAGATTTTAAAGTCGACAGTTGACGGAAGATCATTACTGAGAAACGGAGATACAGGAAAATTAGACGACTTTCAGCGTAATTTATTGGTAAAATTACTCATAGCACCAATCTTTGAAGAAAATCCTTACGCTAAAATAACAAATAAAGAACTACTAACATGGTCGCTGGAAATACAAGAAATTTTTAATAAGGAATCGGCAGCATTATATTATACCCCATATGTGTCTGCATTAGTGCATACAACTGCCCGTAACGCGTCTGGAAAACTACTGCGTTACCTACGTTTACAATAAACGGCAACAATTTCGTTCTCGGGGGATTATTGAGAAAGCGCGTTCCTGTTCTTCGAACGGGGCATCATCATCATCGTCATCCAATTCTGATCTGGCTCCGTTAATACGGTTACCAGCAGCATCTGCGGGTAAGATATATTTTACATTATATATATTAAACTTGTTATCTTAATAGGCACAAGATAAGGTTAGTGATATTACTGTGGTAAATTAATGATTAATTATTGTATGCCTCCAGAAACAAACGAAGAGATTCAAGAAAAAATAAATTGGCTGAGAAATTCTTTAGAGCCGTGGCACCTTGTTGCCCAAAATTGGTCCGACACAGCTGCATTTCGCCTAAGGATCAACTACCTGGGTGCTACTAGTCTGCAGGAGTATTTCAACGAATACCCTGTGCTGAAGTCTCCCGCCGGTCATGAACTACTACAAGATGATTTCAAGGTTATGTACAGTGACAAAACGGATGCTCTCTTTACGAGTTTGACAATACACACAAATAAAATTGCAGAAGTGGCAAAAAAAAGAGTAGAAAGCACTAGAGACAGAGACATCAAACAGTCAATGCAGGTTTATCTAAATGCAATCAGTGGTAAGTAAATAACCACTGAGTGCTTACTATCTGTAATCATATTTGAAAAGCCATGTGAATAATTTGTTAATATCTATTCAAACATGATAGTATTACAAAGTTAGGCACAGTTCACACTAATTGAGTTCAAAATTTGAAAGCTTGTGTGTGCCTGCTAGAAGTATGTATATGTAGGTATCTAAAATTAAGTAACTTTGACTGACTTGTATTTAGTTCTTACACTGCAGGTCCAAATTGACTGAAACAATACTGCTCGCCCGACCTATCGTTCCTAATCCATTATCTTTAATTGATTACTTTATTGGTTTTATTTTATATCTTTAGCCATCTGCCGGTCTACCCTCCAGCCCCCAGCACGACTCGGACTCCGAACTCTTGGATCTCACCTTGCTGGTAAGTAATTGTATATATATATATGTCGGAGAGGAGAAGTTTCATGCAGCGCCCTCTATTACATTCATCGTGACTTCGGTCGTAATGTGCTCCACTGTCAATCTACAAATGTCATCATTGAAATACATGCGAACGAGGACATATTTGTCTGGGCAAACTCGGGAGCTCATTAGTTCCGCCGCGCGCCAACAGAGGGCTATGACGAGTATTATTTTGAATTAGAAACAGAACAACGGACGGGTGTGTTCGCTGTCATTGAGGAAAAAGCCTGACAGGAGGTGGTTGCTCTCTTGGATGGAGAATTAATCGTTTAGAGAATGGTGTGACGGAATACGAGAACCGAAATTGCCAGTTCACTGTATTTCACATGAATTTTGTAATTATGCTGTGGAGAAGTCCTTAGTAAAGTTTGTAATCATAGTAACATCGTTTCCTATCAATGCCCGAGAACCCAGGATACGCCCACACCTCGACATCAGAAGTGGTGCCAAATCGGGCTAAGGAAGAAACTTGAGAAAAAATATCTTTGAAGAAATTGTAATTTGATCCATGGAAATATTGACAGATGTCAGAAAAGATTTGAAGGAACAACTGGAAATAATTTGTCTACATTTCTGCTGGGAACTATTGGAATAAAGCGGCATTTACCTACTGCCGAGGCAGGAACCACCAGGCCCACAAGATCATAGTTCGTGACGCGGTAGAAATGCGAGCTATTTTGGAGCGTCGAGAGGACATGAGGTTCCCATGGGCGAGAGTCTGTCGTTAATCGAGTGAGTCGTTTTCATTTTGTTGGTTCTGAGTCTTTTGAAAATAACGTTGTTGAGGAAAATGTACAGGCAAATCTATAGAGAGTTAAGGAAGACCACAAGTAAAGTTGGGTACAATTCTAATATAAGATGTGCAGTTATCGAAGTCATTTATATCATAGTTGACTGATAAGTAATTTAATTCAATTTCCATATGAAAAATTCAAGTTGATGCTGGTATGTCTCTAAAATACCACACCATAAGCGTAAGAATGATTAATTCGTCCGTGATACGATGAAGTAAAATCTAATGCTAACACAGCACAGTTCTGTTGCTATTTTGGGAAAAAATGTGGGAATGACGTACGTTTTGGTCAGATTTTTTTATTTTTATTTTTTTCATTATGGGATATAGAATTGAAATGGGTCAATCAGCTTTTTCTTGTTCTTGTTCTGGGCCAGTGAGCCGGGAGACAGCAGTGACAGAGTTTCTATGCTGAGGAGATATAACAGAATATAACAAAACACGTGTTTGTGATTAAAAGTCAATAAAATCATAGTTTTAATTAGTGACCCAGGAGACGTAACCATGGCAACGAACAACAAAAAATAGTTTATTGTGTCAAATACAACATACGGGTGACAGTTTGAATGCCAACGACACCTATACAAGTCGATCGATTTTTGTATTAATGGCTCCTGTCCAGAGGGACAATTATACCTATACTGGTCGTGAGCGGCTTTCATCAATGAGCGACTTAGACATTAGACTTGCCATCAGATAATATCTGACAATTTACAGTAAAATATACTGCCTATATGCCAATCTCCGTTGAGTAACTGATGTTTTTTTCTTTGTGTCCCTTAGAAGCTTTTATAACATTATCCACAGTTTAAGATGACTTCGACGCTCATTTTATTTGAGCCAGTTTCAATTTGGAAATAAGTGTTATATTTCCTGAGTGAGTTATTCAATTATATTGGAATAATAAGATTTTAAGGTGTAGAAAATGTATGTGTGTAATCTATGTTCTCTGTCGAGTTCGCAGTAAATGCTCGCAATGTTGTTTATAAGGTGTATTTTTGAAATACTTGTAGTCGAAAATGGCGCATTCAATAGGTTTTCAAAGATTATCGTTTCACCCTTGTTATTAAAACCTATTTTTAAACGTCAGCTGATTAGACGACTAAGCAACGTCAATATCAAAAGTGTGGCATATGACAAAAGTGTTAAGTCGAATATCAAAATATTTACCGAATAAAATACAAGAATGCGATATGCTTACTTAGTTAAATGTTCAGTTGAGGTATTTTACGTGTATTCGACGGCTTGAGAGTTCAGCCGATGGAAAATATATTCCATATTATAACATTTTTCGTAAGTAAATTGTTTACTATTCGCCTGTATAGAAAAATATGAAGCGTAGTAAAAATAACATTGCCTAGGAAAGTACATACTTGCCAGGGTTTTCGTGTAAGTCTTTCAAGAAACGTGACAACCTGTGTGTAGTTTACATTACTAAACAAAAATTGGGACTACAATCTGAATATTTAACAAAATTGTGTACGTGCCAAGAGTATTTTACCCGTTCAGTAATTAATTGTACGATTAGTCTTACCTAGTGATGCTAGTGCCTGAGCAAGTGAGCACATTAACTATGTGTGTCTACCTAAAACTTTTGTCGGAAAATAAGTATGATTTTGGAACATGATCATTTAAGAGTAAACACGAGCCTTTTCAGTAGTCTATTTATGACGTATGTATGATTGGTGAAGTCTTTTCATTACACATTATATAGCATAGTGTATAGATCTACAGTTTATACAGGGTGTTACAAAATACCCCTAAAGCCGCAAGGGGGTTGAGGGGTCCCTTGTGGGGAGTCTGTTAGCAGTATTTGAGAACCGTAGTCCACAAAAAGTGATTGACAAAAGGAGGTAATTTGGATGAATCATAGAAGAGTATGTAGCTAGTAAAGTGGTTTGCATTTTTGCCTGGTGTCATCTGAGAGGTACATGACAACAACCATGACCGAGTTAGGGTACATGTTCATGTTTCTCAATTTATGACGAATCGGCAACATGAACACGAAATAGTATTTTAGTTGTGAAATGTAAAAGTTGATAAAGATTTAGTGAGATGGCTTGTAATGGATACTTTTTTTTTCTTATGTTATAAGTACTTAAAGCGGTTTGATTTCCTTTTATTGAGATTGCAAACCTATTTTTGTAATAATCGGTATAGTGGCTTATTTGCTTTTAAACTGGGTAAATATGATAAGCAATTGGTCTTTTGTTAAAGTAATCTATGAAAATTTGGTTTGATCGACGTACAGGTGGTTGGGGTTGGTACTTTTTTTCGGTTAAATAACGGGTTTCTTTTTCATGGGGAATTATGAAAAACGTTGTATATGGTTGGTCTAACGCCTCCGAAACAAAACTGCAGTAACTTACGCTAGACAAGTCAGATTTCTAAAGAAAAAGTTATTTTCACGTTTAAACTGTTTGGTGACGGTGGTTTGTCTTAGTAGCGGTACGAATATCTCATATGACCCCCGGGACCGAACAAAGAATGTACGGAGAATCCTCTAATTAAAGGAACCGATGTTTGTCAGCTAGAAAACTCAAATAGTGCCGCCCTGTTCTGCCGCCTAGCAATGATATTGGAATGCCGGCCGTGCGATTATGCCCGAACGAGTCACTGTCCGGCGGTGTGAGCCGCGTTCGTGTCAATTTACACCTCGGAGTTGTGCGAGAGCTGAGTTTGACTTATTTGATTGTACTTATGTGGACATTTCATGAGAGCAAGAATACGCGTTACTGCATACAAAACTGCAACAAAATAAGTTACTTAATGCAATTTAAATTTGTTATTGTCGGTCTTAGACGTGTACGTTTTCATCAGAAAAAATCATACCATAGTCGTCAGTTTCTCTATATTTGTTTTACTCGGCCAGGATATTTTTTTTTTCACTGCTTTCTATTGTATAGCTACTCCTATTGACTTTCATAAAGTGGAAGAACATACCTAATTAAATGGTACTTTGGCACAATCATGATCTTGCGAGGGACAGGCAACTTGTTGATAAGTTGGTGCAATAAGTTTTGATATAGTTAGCTACCTACTTTGGGCGCTTTTGACATAAATATACCTACCTACACTACCGTACAAATTGATTCGAGTATGATTATGTCAGTTGTGTTGACTGGTATTTATACCTTTGAAAGTCAGTGGTTTATTAATCAATATTTTTATTTAGCAAAAATGATGATTCCTAAACTTGTAATGGTTGACGTTTCATTTGCGCTCCAAAATTGCAAGTATTGAGTTGGTAAATCTTTATTTTCTAGCGAATTGAGCGATCACGGAGGGTTTATGTGAACAGAGAATTTTGTTTTGCGTGGCATTCAGAGTTACTAACGATAATGAATTAGTTAATCAATTGGGAATCCATAACTTGAAATCGGATTCAAGATATTCTGCCAAAGGGTTTCTAAGAATTAAAGACGCTACGCTCGTCCAGGGTTATAATAAGTAAGAGAGATTAAGTGACATTTTCCAAATTGGCGCAATGGAGGTGCTCGTAACTTATCTGGGTACTATATTAACTGACTTATTAAAAGGCAGACAAGTTTGACGGTTGGAAATCAAGTGTTTGAGCTCTTGACGCCGACGTGCTTGATAGTAATGTGAAGTTTATTTTCGGTTCGAAAATAAGGGATGCCTTTCCGTATAAATTAAATTGCATTTGATGTCGGTGACGTTGGAGTGATATTTGCGTTGGAGGCGCTACATGAATCAGTGGTCGTAACCGCAACTCGGAGGGGTTGTGGACTGGGCGATGAGACTGATTATGTAGATGTCGGTGACGTTGGAGGCGCTACATGAATCAGTGGTCGTAACCGCAACTCGCAGGGGTTGTGGACTGGGCGATGAGACTGATTATGTAGTGGGGCCTTGGTGTTGACAGACTTGGTCTGGTTGGAGAATGAGTCTGTATGACTCTCGGTGATGTACTCATGGTAATGATGTTGATTTTCTGTCGTGGTTCTTTAAAAACAAGCACGTTTAATTTGAACGGATTGGCATTTATAGTGTGGCAATGTTGAGTAGGTGAAACACGGGATAGTATTTATTGGGTGTCAAGGAAGTCAAGTGTTATCATTGTCGTAGACTATTATTTACAAAAATCAAACGCTCAAGTTACAATTAGAGCAAAACATGATTGAAATGACTGAAGCCTCGCCTGGGTAGATATTGAAAACTACAGCAAGTACTGGCAGACATAATTTTGATTAGTTACTTGACAGCTGTACTTACTTTCGTTTAGATGGTTCTGAGCGTGCGTCTAAGTAATTTACGGTTATACATTAATTTTATTAAAGTTTTACGAACGTATATGGATGTTATTGTTCAACAATGCAACTGTTAGGCGTAATTAAATTGGTCAGAGAAAGGGCTCTTTTTGACGTATACAGCTTTTTTTATGTCAGGTAGGCCGAGCGATGGCTTTAGATACTCCAAACTTTTGTTTTTACAGGTGTACGCAGGGACGCGTACATTGTCAAGTTGGCCGTGTCGGAGAGGAGAAGTTTCATGCAGCGCCCTCTATTACATTCATCGTGACTTCGGTCGTAATGTGCTCCACTGTCAATCTACAAATGTCATCATTGAAATACATGCGAACGAGGACATATTTGTCTGGGCAAACTCGGGAGCTCATTAGTTCCGCCGCGCGCCAACAGAGGGCTATGACGAGTATTATTTTGAATTAGAAACAGAACAACGGACGGGTGTGTTCGCTGTCATTGAGGAAAAAGCCTGACAGGAGGTGGTTGCTCTCTTGGATGGAGAATTAATCGTTTAGAGAATGGTGTGACGGAATACGAGAACCGAAATTGCCAGTTCACTGTATTTCACATGAATTTTGTAATTATGCTGTGGAGAAGTCCTTAGTAAAGTTTGTAATCATAGTAACATCGTTTCCTATCAATGCCCGAGAACCCAGGATACGCCCACACCTCGACATATATATATATAACTCCCCATTTTTCCTTTCAATTACTTGCTTTGATTTTTGTTTCTTACATTCGCATAACCATGGCAAAGGACCCCCCGCAAAAGTTGTTAGGGAAATGTGGTTTCAGTCAATTTGCGTGAAATTTTGATATGTTATAGACCTAAGTGCCCTAAACAAATGTCCCTATGGGAGCTACCACGGTTCCCAAATTCGTTCCCGAGATACGATCGAGTTTGTACCAACAGGCAGATATATGTATTTATTTACCCGCTATTACCTAGTCGGTCCTTAAGTTCTGTCACAAGGTTTTTTATAGATAAAACTCAGCAATAAACTTTTTCTTATTCGTATTATACATGCCACCGCGAAACAAAATTGGCTTGGTTTTCGCGATACTTTTACAAGCCTCATTCATTCCAACGATGACATAGATGATATAAATAAGTTCCACTATTTAAGAACTTCGTTGGAGGGTTCCGCAGCCTTAGTTATAAATTCTGTCGAGTTTTCTGGTAGTAACTATGACGTTGCATGGAAACTTTTATGCGAGCGGTTCAATAACAAAAGATTGTTATTACAAAACCACGTCTCTGCGCTTTTTAACATCGAACCAATTGCACAGGAGTCTTCAGCCCAGTTGAAGCATGTCATCGACCAGGTAAACAAGAACTTGAGGTGTTTAGAATCACTTGGTGAGCCGGTAAAACAATGGAGCACGCTACTTATACACATTGTTAGTTCTAAGTTAGACACTAAATCATTTCGCGAGTGGGAAGAGCATAAGGGAAGTTTAGATAATACGATTTCCATATCGTTCGACACTTTCACTACTTTCTTGCGTAACCGTGCCGACCTGATTGAAACTCTTGAGTTGTCGAGCGCTCCAGTCGCCGGACAATCTGGTCAGCCGTCTAAAAGCACATCAAAACACAGGGCTATGCTTTCTACGCAATCTGCGATGCTAGGTGCCACTCTGTCATGCAAAGCGTGTCCAAAATGCAGCGGTGAACATCAACTTAATAACTGTGCGCAGTTTCTCGCGTTAAATAACGCCAAGCGGCTCGAATTGTTACCGCGTTATAAGATTTGTTATAACTGTTTTAGAACAGGTCATTATGCAAATAGGTGTAAGAAGCCAGGTTGTAAGCTGTGCAAGCGAAAGCATAACACTCTGGTACACACAGAGCCGCGTAAACAAACAGTGGTAGTAGGTAACCCAGCCGCTACGGTCGGACCGTCCGGGAGCGGCGGGAGTCGGGGCGCAACTGGTGCGTAGCCTGCGCAGGCGACGATCGCCGCGCCCTTGACCTTATCAGCGAGTGTTAAATCACCACGTTCACCCGATTCTAGTGAAAAAACTGTACTACTGTCCACTGCGTTAATAAAGGTTTATGATCGGGATAATCGCGAGCATATAGCGCGAGCGGTAATGGACAGTGGTAGTTCTACTTGTATCGTGTCGGAGAAGATGTGTCGGCAACTGAATTTACATACCGATCGAGTTAACAAATCGGTTGTACGTATCAACAACGCAATATCTCGAGTAGGGAAATCGTGCCGAGTATTAATGAGTTCGTTAAGCGAAGTGTTTTCGACTCGGCTCCATTGTCTTGTTCTGCCATCCATAACTGACATTATACCTTCTCAGCAAGTACACGTATCAAAATTAAATATCCCGTCAGACCTTTATCTTGCCGATCCTAACTTTCATACGCCGGCTGAGGTCGACTTTATTATCGGCGCTGATCACTTTTGGGATTTATTAGGATCACAAAAAATTAAACTAGGCAATGGGCAGCCGATACTCTGTGAGAGCAGACTGGGGTGGCTAATCTCAGGCCCGATTAATAGCGGCCATGTATCGGCTCCGACGCGTACAGTCAGGTGTAATTTTACCACTGTCGGTTCTAGCTATAGTACTGAGATGCTTAATGAGGAGATTCAAAACCAACTTCCGCGTTTTTGGCAGCTTGAAGAAGTGTGCCCTCAATCTTCTAATTATTCTTCTGAAGAGAAGTTATGTGAAAGGCATTTCACTGATAATACGACTAGGCTAGAGGACGGGCGGTTCTGTGTACGCATACCTTTAAAAGAGGACCCTAAGGTGTTGGGTGAGTCCATTAATCGTGCGAAGCAATTCTTTTTGTCCTTGGAACGCAGACTCGAAGCGCGACCAACATTCAAACATATGTACAAAGATTTCATGGACGAATATCGTTCTTTAGGTCACATGTCTGAATGTGGAGGGGTTCAGTCAGGTAAAAACGCTCAATTTATCCCCCATCATGGCGTTCTACGAGAGAGCAGTACTACCAAATTACGCGTAGTTTTTCATGCTAGTTGTCCCACGAGCTCCGGCGTGTCATTAAACAAGATACAGATGGTGGGCCCTACTGTACAAGATGACCTTCTGTCGATACTTCTACGGTTTAGGCAGCACAAATCTATTATTTCTGGTGATGTCGAGAAAATGTATCGGCAGATAATTGTTCATCCCGATGATAGGCATCTGCAGCAGATTATTTGGCGTGACGATCCTTCACAGCCGTTAAAGGCTTATGCGCTAAATACCGTCACGTATGGAACGGCTAGTGCGCCCTTTCTTGCAACGCGATGCCTGAAACAGGTAGGTCTCGAGTGTGATGACGAGGTCGTTCGCGAAATTATTATCCACGATTTTTACGTGGATGATTTACTCACTGGCGGGGATGACCTGGAGCAGGTACTGTCAATCAAGGCAAAAGTAAATTCTGCGTTAACATCAGCCTGCATGAATCTGAGAAAATGGAAGTCAAATGAGCCCCAACTTATGACTGACTCCGATCGATCTCAGCTTAATTTAAATATTGGAACTACTGAGCCAAGTAAGACTTTGGGACTCAGTTGGCAGCCAGATTCCGACAGTCTGTGTTTTCCCGTTGGTACAGTGATAACTACTGGTAATACCAAGCGGGACTTGCTGTCTACAGTTGCACAGATCTTTGACCCTACTGGAGTCCTGGCTCCTTACATCATACTGATGAAAATGTTGCTGCAAAAGCTCTGGTTGCAGAAGCTTTCATGGGATGAACAATTGTCGCCAGAAGTTGGTAGGGCCTGGCATTGTCAGTGATTTACCGTCCCTAAACGACATTAATTTGCCGCGCCGCGTTTTATGTTATTCTTATAAAGAGGTCGAGTATCACATTTTCTCTGATGCGTCTGAACGCGCGTATGGTGCTTGTCTGTATGTACGTATAGGGTTTGCAATTCGAATATTCGACTATTCGAATATTCGAATTATTCGCCACAAATATTATTCGAATTCGACAACATTCATTATTCGAATAAAACGAATATTTCGAATAGTACTTCCGAATAAGTAAAGTACAGTGGGCGGCGGGTGGGGAACGTCGCACCACTCGCACCGGTCGCACGTGGCGGGCGAGAACGACTAGAACAACCGCTCCCGAACATTCACGAACACGACATACAGGGAGGAGGGAGCGACGACCGACGAGCCACTGTCAGTCAAACATTAGCTGCTTAAGGATTAGATCGTGTTTCGTGCCTCGTGCCGTGTCGTGTCGTGTTATTTGTGGCGACTACTCGTTTAATCATTTACCTGCCTGTGCTATGCTGTGATGTGATTACGGATTGTGATGATGCTGAATCGCTGACGGACGCTAAACGATGTAAGTAAACCAAATCATGATTTTAATAGGTATCTAAATGACACGAGAAACTTATTGAGCTCTTACTAAATATGACTATATGATATGCCTCAAAGAAATGTTGTAATTAAAGGCAAATGTGTCATTTTATACAATAACTAATAAATATACCTAATTACATTTATTGACTTTAATATCTTAAGAAGCTGCTTAAACATCCTACACCTACAAGTCCTACAACACAACAAAAATACATAAAAAAACATGTCTGATTCCAGTAGTGGATTCTTACTGTATAGTAAAAATAATTGACTGACTGTATAAGATACGTGCGTTATTTTCAGACAATAGGTTACCATATTGTTGCTATCAATAAAGGCTATTTAAATTGCATGTGTGTTCCATTAGCTGTTTACTAAACTTTGACATACTTACGTACTTACGTTGCGTAAGTAAATCAAAATCAAAAGAAAACAAAAAAATACCACATGCCAGTTGACGGTAAGGGTAACCTACCTAAGCTACACACACATGACTGGAGCCCGCACGTCATACAGCGCCAGCACGCCGGCGCTACACACACATGTTTTTAATTCATCAAACGCACCTTGTCCCGAGCCTTGGCGCGTCGGTGAGGTGCGACGACCTGAACCTGGACAAGGCTGTCAAGCTGTGCCAAGCCGAGGAGGTGTCACAGGAGAGCGGTAGACAGCTAGGTATTAGTGGCGAGTGTTCCAGTGCAATGCATGTGCATGGCGTGGAGAAACGCGCGCGCGGTGGAGGCGCGCGGCCCCGCCAAGGCTCGGCGCCGGGCAACAGGCGCGGGCGCGGCGGCGGCGGCGGCGGCGGGGGCGCGCGGGCGCCGCCCCGCGAGTGCGCCGGCTGCGGCGGCACGCGCTGTGTGACTCGGGAGTGCCCTGCGCAGTATGCTACTTGTTTCACGTGCGGCAATCGTGGACACTTCTCCAGAATGTGTAAGTCTCGTTTTATTCATACTAACAATGGAGTCAAAAAAGTGTATGAGATTGAACAACCTGACTCATGCAGCAGTGGATCGGGAGAAGTAGAACAGTTTTATATGGACATGGTTCGCAGTGATCAGGGTAAAGAGCAATGGTCTGAGACCTTGTTGTGTGAAAATGGTGCGGAGCGATTTAAACTTGACAGTGGCGCAGACATTAACGTAATCTCTTTGGAACGATTTTTGTTACTAGGTTTTAAGGTCCAAATGTTACAATCCGCCAAAATTAAACTGGAGTCTTATACAGGCGATGTGATTCCTATTAAAGGGGTCTGTAATTTAAATTGGTGGTACAAGAATAAGCAATACTGCTTACATTTTGCAATCGCTAACATCAAGTGTCAGAGTGTGCTGGGACGGCAATCATGTGAGGAAATAGGTTTAATTAAAAGGGTAAATGCCTTAAATTTAACTAAATACTCGGATCTATTTAGGGGTCTAGGTTGCCTACCAGGCAAATATCACATTATCGTAGATAAATCGGTTCCACCGGTCATATGTGCAAATAGAAAGATACCGCTGGGACTGAGGGACAGGTTAGCCGATGAACTGAAAAAAATGGAAGAATTAGGGGTAATCAGAAAGGTTTCACATCCTACACAATGGGTTCATCCATTAGTACTTGTAGCGAAAAAAAATAACGGGTTACGCGTGTGTCTCGACCCGCGCGAACTAAACGTGGCAGTACAGCGCGCTCACTATCAGCTGCCCTCACTGACAGAGTTGGCCACGCGCTTGCGCGGCGCCACCTGCTTCTCGGTGCTGGATGCCAACTCGGGCTTCTGGGCAGTGCAGCTGGATGATGAGAGCGCTGATCTCTGTACCTTCGCTTCTCCTCTAGGCAGATATCAGTTTATACGTTTACCTTTTGGAATAAACTGTGCGTCAGAGGTGTTCCACGCAAAAATGCGGCAACTGCTAGAGGATCTCGAGGGTGTGGATAATTTTATAGATGACATTATTGTATGGGGTAAAACTAGACAGGAACACGATGATAGGTTATGTGCGTTATTAGACAGAGCGAGAGATATAAACCTTAAATTTAACAAAGATAAGTGTAAAATGGCGGTTCCGCAAGTTACTTACTTAGGGCACATTTTTGACGCCAACGGTATGCGGCCGGATAGTGAGAAAATTAGAGCAATAAGCCAAATGCCGCCGCCGACCGATAGAAAAAGTCTTGAGCGATTTTTAGGGGCAGTAAATTATTTGTCAAAATTTATACCCAACTACTCGCAACGCGCGGCACCTTTAACTAGCTTACTTAAAAAAGAAAATGATTGGCAGTGGGGGCTTGCGGAACAAGGTGCGTTTGATGAATTAAAAACATGTGTGTGTAGCGCCGGCGTGCTGGCGCTGTATGACGTGCGGGCTCCAGTGCAGCTGTCCGTGGACGCGTCGCGCGACGCACTGGGCGCCGTGCTCATGCAGGGCGGGCGGCCCGTGGAGTTCGCCTCGCGCACGCTCACGGACGCGCAGCGCCGGTACGCGCAGGTCGAGAAAGAGTTATTAGCCATTGTATTTGCTTGTGAACGATTCCACCAGTATATATTTGGCAAGGAGAAGGTTCATGTGGAATCGGACCACAAACCCTTAGAGAGTATTTTCAAAAAACCCCTAATGTCTGTCCCGGCACGCCTGCAGCGCATGATGTTGCGTCTACAACATTATGACTTGGTTGTCACTTATAAACCAGGAAAGTTTATGTATATAGCGGACACATTGTCTCGAGCGCCGTTACCTGATCTATACAGTGAAGACGTTCATAAAAATAACTCGTATCAAATACAAATGATAGTTAATAACATTCCAATCTCAAACGCTAAATTAACACTTGTTAAGAAGGAGACTCAGCGAGATCCGGAGTTCTTAAAACTATCAGAGTACATTAATATAGGTTGGCCGGATCACAAGTCACAGGTAGTGGCCGACCTGAAAATATTTTGGTCTTACAGAGAAGAATTATTTGAAGTGGGCGGAGTTATTTTTAAAAATATGTCGGTCTTAATACCGCGAGCCTTACGATCAATGATGTTAAATATAATACACGAGGGCCATATGGGTATAGATCGTTGTAAACGGCGCGCGAGACAAGTAATGTACTGGCCCAGCATGTCGCGGGACATCGAGGCCATGGTGAGACGTTGTGCCACCTGCCAAGAGTGCTCTAACGCCCCATCCAAAGAACCGCTTTTACCGATTGAAATCCCAATTCTTCCATGGGAGAAAGTGGGCTCCGATATCTTTGAAATAAGGAAAAAATACTTCCTAATACTTGTAGATTATTATTCAAACTACGTTGAAGTATGTAGCTTACCCAATATCACATCAAATGCTGTTATTACAAACATAAAGGAAATATTTTCGCGTCATGGAATACCAGAGACTCTCATAACAGACAATGGTACGTGTTATTCGAGCCGAGACTTTACGCGATTTGCTTCAGAATGGGATTTCAATCATGTAACTTCTTCACCAAATTACTCCCAATCTAATGGTAAAAGTGAACGAGCGGTTCAAACTGTGAAGAACATGTTGAAAAAGTCACTTATAAGTAACGGGGATTTTTATTTGGCACTTCTAAATTACCGGAACACCCCCCGGGATGGTTTGAGTTCTCCTGCGCAACTGTTGATGAGTCGCAGGTTGAGGTGTAAGCTTCCCGTACACCCAGAACTGCTCAAACCACAGCCCGTTGACACATCTGAACACCAAACAATGTTACGTAACCAACATAAAGCCAAAGAGAGGTATGACAAGCATTGTAAAGTGTTACCAACACTCAATATAGGCGATGACGTAGTTTGTGTAGAAGGGAAAGCGAGAGCTCGTGCTACGGTTGTTGGTAAAGCTGCGACTCCTCGCTCATACATTGTTCAAAATGCGGTGGGAGGTAAATTTAGACGTAATCGTCGTCACTTAATAAAATGCACTATGAACGACGAGCCGGCATCTTCGAATTCGAACCCGCTCCAGCCGTCAGCTGACTGTCGGGACGAGTTCAAGGACGCCTGCGAAGATGTGGGTCACGAGGAAGCAGGCGAAAATGCACCTTCTAATCTCGACAATAAGGTAGATATTCGATCAATGCCGACTTCAGCGGGACCCACTACTAGAAGCAAGGCTAAATTAATAGCAGAAAATTTAAATCAGAACAGTAATTAAATCCATTGTGCTAATATAATGTCTTCTGTTAAAGTAACTTAAAAGAATGTTGTTAACAAGATAGGCGCTTAGCCGATTAACTAACTTATTATTAATTTATAGCGTTCGCATATCTCATTTAAATACTTAGTTACGGTGGATAAGATTGCAATTATTACTCTTACCACCTACAGATAAGGTTCAAAATCAAAAGATCGGATGGTTAGTGTTAGTTAAAAATATTATCTATTATGTATAGGTACTTAAATAGGCACTGATTGCACTTAATCTGCGTTTTCTGTATTGATGTTTAGATATAGGTACTAGATGTAGTCTGGTTAAGTACCAGTTATTTAGGTAAATTTACTAATATACGTGGTATACGGGATACCTACTCACCTACTCGTTCAAATCAATTAATTAACCACCTTCCTATCTTACAGAATAGCGAATTGGGTACACGGATGCCAACATTTGTAGTGTATGTAGGTAGGTATCCACATTAATTAGTTAATTACCTACTTAAGTATTTTTTTTTAATTATTTCTTTAATTAACAATGTTAAATTAAGGTGTTAGTTTTTTATAGAAAGGGGAATATTGGTATGTATGTATAGGTAGGCATGCTATAGTAGGTTAGATATTTTACGAACGAGCTTGTCGTAAACAATTTGTAAACAGGTACCTAGGTAGGTACGTAGTATTATGTAAAATACATTTAAGTTTAATCTTTCGAAATCCTTTTGGGGGAGATGTTGTGGGTAGACTTAAGGTTACTTTAATGTACCCGCAACTAGAATAATAAATCAGTTGTTGTCTCGGTCTTGCGCTGTTTCATTATCACCACAGGTGTGATTATGTATTCATTTCGTAACGCTACGCTCTTAGCTGATTTCATGCTAAAGAAGCTTACGATAAGAATCTAATCTAGCGGGTTCCAGAAAAACCACAAAAATCGAATCTTGAAGTCTCCGTCTCTATCGCACTTATGGTACGAGTATATGGTACTCGAGCGACAGACGGAGATATACGATCTTTTGATTCGATTTTCGTAGTAGCGCCGCAGGAAGGTGTAAAAATAGTTATTTTATTGCTTTTGTTTTATTGGTGGCAGCGGTGTAGTTTTGTAATAAATATAAATTGTGCAAAAAACGAATCGCCTACTTAAAAAAAAAAGCGTCGGCATAAAGTGTGATAAATAATTATTAGTGTGCAGTGCGTCAGTGGGCCTTAATATTTACAATGGAACACGCGAGGCCTCCACCCGAACTCAATATGGCGGGCGGACCCGTTACTCGGGCCGACTCATGGAAGCGGTGGAAGCAACAATTCATATTGTTTATAAAGGCGTCTGGGGTGAGCAGCGAAGCTGGCGGGGTGCAGGCTAGCTTACTCGTCAACCTCATCGGACCCGAGGGATTTGACGTATTCCAGACGTTTACATTCGATAGCGAGGCAGACAAGGATGACGTAAGAGCCATAATAAAAAAGTTTGACGAGTATTTCGGCGCCAAAGTTAACATAACCTTGTTAAGGTACAGATTTTTTACTCGGAATCAAGAAGACGGGGAATCGATTCAGTCTTACGTTACGGCTTTGCGCCTCCTTAGCAAAAACTGCGAATTTAGTGTTTTGCAGGAAGAATTACTAAAAGATCGAATCGTGTGTGGAATAAGCAATCCCGTTGTGAGAGACAGGTTACTTAGGTGCGACGACCTGAACCTGGACAAGGCTGTCAAGCTGTGCCAAGCCGAGGAGGTGTCACAGGAGAGCGGTAGACAGCTAGGTATTAGTGGCGAGTGTTCCAGTGCAATGCATGTGCATGGCGTGGAGAAACGCGCGCGCGGTGGAGGCGCGCGGCCCCGCCAAGGCTCGGCGCCGGGCAACAGGCGCGGGCGCGGCGGCGGCGGCGGCGGCGGGGGCGCGCGGGCGCCGCCCCGCGAGTGCGCCGGCTGCGGCGGCACGCGCTGTGTGACTCGGGAGTGCCCTGCGCAGTATGCTACTTGTTTCACGTGCGGCAATCGTGGACACTTCTCCAGAATGTGTAAGTCTCGTTTTATTCATACTAACAATGGAGTCAAAAAAGTGTATGAGATTGAACAACCTGACTCATGCAGCAGTGGATCGGGAGAAGTAGAACAGTTTTATATGGACATGGTTCGCAGTGATCAGGGTAAAGAGCAATGGTCTGAGACCTTGTTGTGTGAAAATGGTGCGGAGCGATTTAAACTTGACAGTGGCGCAGACATTAACGTAATCTCTTTGGAACGATTTTTGTTACTAGGTTTTAAGGTCCAAATGTTACAATCCGCCAAAATTAAACTGGAGTCTTATACAGGCGATGTGATTCCTATTAAAGGGGTCTGTAATTTAAATTGGTGGTACAAGAATAAGCAATACTGCTTACATTTTGCAATCGCTAACATCAAGTGTCAGAGTGTGCTGGGACGGCAATCATGTGAGGAAATAGGTTTAATTAAAAGGGTAAATGCCTTAAATTTAACTAAATACTCGGATCTATTTAGGGGTCTAGGTTGCCTACCAGGCAAATATCACATTATCGTAGATAAATCGGTTCCACCGGTCATATGTGCAAATAGAAAGATACCGCTGGGACTGAGGGACAGGTTAGCCGATGAACTGAAAAAAATGGAAGAATTAGGGGTAATCAGAAAGGTTTCATTATCACCACATGGCGCCATGGCGGACCCGTTACTCGGGCCGACTCATGGAAGCGGTGGAAGCAACAATTCATATTGTTTATAAAGGCGTCTGGGGTGAGCAGCGAAGCTGGCGGGGTGCAGGCTAGCTTACTCGTCAACCTCATCGGACCCGAGGGATTTGACGTATTCCAGACGTTTACATTCGATAGCGAGGCAGACAAGGATGACGTAAGAGCCATAATAAAAAAGTTTGACGAGTATTTCGGCGCCAAAGTTAACATAACCTTGTTAAGGTACAGATTTTTTACTCGGAATCAAGAAGACGGGGAATCGATTCAGTCTTACGTTACGGCTTTGCGCCTCCTTAGCAAAAACTGCGAATTTAGTGTTTTGCAGGAAGAATTACTAAAAGATCGAATCGTGTGTGGAATAAGCAATCCCGTTGTGAGAGACAGGTTACTTAGGTGCGACGACCTGAACCTGGACAAGGCTGTCAAGCTGTGCCAAGCCGAGGAGGTGTCACAGGAGAGCGGTAGACAGCTAGGTATTAGTGGCGAGTGTTCCAGTGCAATGCATGTGCATGGCGTGGAGAAACGCGCGCGCGGTGGAGGCGCGCGGCCCCGCCAAGGCTCGGCGCCGGGCAACAGGCGCGGGCGCGGCGGCGGCGGCGGCGGCGGGGGCGCGCGGGCGCCGCCCCGCGAGTGCGCCGGCTGCGGCGGCACGCGCTGTGTGACTCGGGAGTGCCCTGCGCAGTATGCTACTTGTTTCACGTGCGGCAATCGTGGACACTTCTCCAGAATGTGTAAGTCTCGTTTTATTCATACTAACAATGGAGTCAAAAAAGTGTATGAGATTGAACAACCTGACTCATGCAGCAGTGGATCGGGAGAAGTAGAACAGTTTTATATGGACATGGTTCGCAGTGATCAGGGTAAAGAGCAATGGTCTGAGACCTTGTTGTGTGAAAATGGTGCGGAGCGATTTAAACTTGACAGTGGCGCAGACATTAACGTAATCTCTTTGGAACGATTTTTGTTACTAGGTTTTAAGGTCCAAATGTTACAATCCGCCAAAATTAAACTGGAGTCTTATACAGGCGATGTGATTCCTATTAAAGGGGTCTGTAATTTAAATTGGTGGTACAAGAATAAGCAATACTGCTTACATTTTGCAATCGCTAACATCAAGTGTCAGAGTGTGCTGGGACGGCAATCATGTGAGGAAATAGGTTTAATTAAAAGGGTAAATGCCTTAAATTTAACTAAATACTCGGATCTATTTAGGGGTCTAGGTTGCCTACCAGGCAAATATCACATTATCGTAGATAAATCGGTTCCACCGGTCATATGTGCAAATAGAAAGATACCGCTGGGACTGAGGGACAGGTTAGCCGATGAACTGAAAAAAATGGAAGAATTAGGGGTAATCAGAAAGGTTTCACATCCTACACAATGGGTTCATCCATTAGTACTTGTAGCGAAAAAAAATAACGGGTTACGCGTGTGTCTCGACCCGCGCGAACTAAACGTGGCAGTACAGCGCGCTCACTATCAGCTGCCCTCACTGACAGAGTTGGCCACGCGCTTGCGCGGCGCCACCTGCTTCTCGGTGCTGGATGCCAACTCGGGCTTCTGGGCAGTGCAGCTGGATGATGAGAGCGCTGATCTCTGTACCTTCGCTTCTCCTCTAGGCAGATATCAGTTTATACGTTTACCTTTTGGAATAAACTGTGCGTCAGAGGTGTTCCACGCAAAAATGCGGCAGTAAAATATTTGCGGTTAAATATTTGTATTACGAGGATAAGAGGCATGTCTAAGAAGTTGAACTACAGAGGAGTCCTGGTGACTTCGGGACAATATAAGAAATGGGCGAATACTTTTCAAAACAAAAGCTACATACACTATTCTCCTCCAAAAGAGCGTGGAGAACGTGAGGATTACCTAGACAAAATATGGTTCAGGCTGGGCTATTCAGACAGCATGAATATATTCGTTGCTCAGCAGAGTGATGAAGTGGTAGCGAAACTAGTATACAGTGGCTTACTCTATGATCTGAGAGATATTGAGTTACCCCAGACAGCTAAAGGTGTGTACGATCTCATACATGAGATTCTGTACGGGAGGTCTACAAGAATAGGTCTTTGCAATGAAATCAGAGACGTACTCGCTTCATGCGAGCAGATCCGCTGGTGCGGAGCCGAATCTGAGTCTGTATTCAACGATAAGATTTATCAAAATGCAAGTGAAATATGTGGAAACACGCCTCCTGGACAGTTTCTGAGAGTCAGTGGTGGTGTCGAAGGTGCCATCCCAGATACTAGGAACGAGAGCCATCTCCGTATCCTGTATAGCCAGATCACACGAGCTAATGATGATGAAGGTCAGAGAAAGCTGGGCTGCATTATGTGCGCCATACCTCGATGCGGTTTCGCGATTGTATATGTGGGAGGAGCTCCAGGCAACGCCTGGCTACAAGTAGCTAAATTAAGGGAGATGAGCTGTCCCATCATCGTGATAGATCCTGGGGCGGTGACAGAGCATACCGACGGCCTGAACATATTACACATTAGAGAGATGGTCCAATCTCTGAATGACCTGACGCGCTTCCTCGCAATCGAAGGCGTGAATGAATGTATTGCGGGCAAACAGTTAGTTTTAATTTGGGACGTACGAGCTGCCGACGTAAGCAGCTACAGTGAAGAGAGAAGAGAGGAAGCTATTCGTTATGAGATAGCAATTCTCAACGAAATCGTATCATCAGAATGGTTTCACGAGAAGGTGGCCATGTATCAGCTCAAAATAAATGCAGCAAACATTGGCCTATATGAGTTGCCGGAAGACTCTAAAATCTTCCTTCAACCACATACGCTTAGTAGGCAAGTATATGAATTGCGATGCGTTGGATTCGGACAGGAGAGGAAGCCTAGTATGCGCGTCCTTGAGACCGCGCAGATAGAGAGCCTAAATGCTCTGCAAAACGAGATACGCGCTAAACTGGAGAAAGGAGAAATCAAGGATTACGACCTGTTTCTAAATTTCATGACAAGCATGTTTCGAGAATGTGATTACATTGAAAATGAACCATTAACATCTGACAACAACCGCGAAGTCGCGATCTATACTCTGAATTGGAATTCGGAGACGAAGCTGTGTAGGTATTTGCAGCGTCTAAAGGATAATGATACAAAATTCGTTGGAAGTTTCTTCACTCAAGATATGCTCGGAGAAGGCGAGTATGTCTTCAATGAGTCATTACTACTCACACGATTCCCGTCCATGGTGTTTGATTCTCGGGCGTTGGTGCCTGCAAAGATTGAAGGACTATACTTTTTCACGAACTGTGTTGACTGCGCATATATGAATAATGAGCTGCTGTTCTCGGAGTGCTACCTGATTGGGGCAACTGAATATAGGCTGCATTCAGAGAACAAGATGGAAGACTATGATCTTATACGCACGGAGGTTTCAGAAGAATTGGGATGTAAGTTCCCGAAATTTCCAAATAGTTTCACTGTAGGGAATGAGCTTATTTCGCCTTCCGGGCATTCCTTGAGAATGTTTTTGGAATACGTGTCGTCACGAGCATCGTTGGTCATGTTTGTGTATAAAATATTATCAAATTTCTACATGCAGGGACGCACAAAAATCTTTGAGTGCTGGAGAACCAAGATTTTCCATGACACCGTGAATTCCAGTTGGCTACCAGAGTTAGGGACTAGATTTCAAATAAATAACGACCGATTAGAGAAAGCAGGGCAAACGCTTAAATAACTGGTACTTAACCAGACTACATCTAGTACCTATATCTAAACATCAATACAGAAAACGCAGATTAAGTGCAATCAGTGCCTATTTAAGTACCTATACATAATAGATAATATTTTTAACTAACACTAACCATCCGATCTTTTGATTTTGAACCTTATCTGTAGGTGGTAAGAGTAATAATTGCAATCTTATCCACCGTAACTAAGTATTTAAATGAGATATGCGAACGCTATAAATTAATAATAAGTTAGTTAATCGGCTAAGCGCCTATCTTGTTAACAACATTCTTTTAAGTTACTTTAACAGAAGACATTATATTAGCACAATGGATTTAATTACTGTTCTGATTTAAATTTTCTGCTATTAATTTAGCCTTGCTTCTAGTAGTGGGTCCCGCTGAAGTCGGCATTGATCGAATATCTACCTTATTGTCGAGATTAGAAGGTGCATTTTCGCCTGCTTCCTCGTGACCCACATCTTCGCAGGCGTCCTTGAACTCGTCCCGACAGTCAGCTGACGGCTGGAGCGGGTTCGAATTCGAAGATGCCGGCTCGTCGTTCATAGTGCATTTTATTAAGTGACGACGATTACGTCTAAATTTACCTCCCACCGCATTTTGAACAATGTATGAGCGAGGAGTCGCAGCTTTACCAACAACCGTAGCACGAGCTCTCGCTTTCCCTTCTACACAAACTACGTCATCGCCTATATTGAGTGTTGGTAACACTTTACAATGCTTGTCATACCTCTCTTTGGCTTTATGTTGGTTACGTAACATTGTTTGGTGTTCAGATGTGTCAACGGGCTGTGGTTTGAGCAGTTCTGGGTGTACGGGAAGCTTACACCTCAACCTGCGACTCATCAACAGTTGCGCAGGAGAACTCAAACCATCCCGGGGGGTGTTCCGGAATTCCGAAGTGCCAAATAAAAATCCCCGTTACTTATAAGTGACTTTTTCAACATGTTCTTCACAGTTTGAACCGCTCGTTCACTTTTACCATTAGATTGGGAGTAATTTGGTGAAGAAGTTACATGATTGAAATCCCATTCTGAAGCAAATCGCGTAAAGTCTCGGCTCGAATAACACGTACCATTGTCTGTTATGAGAGTCTCTGGTATTCCATGACGCGAAAATATTTCCTTTATGTTTGTAATAACAGCATTTGATGTGATATTGGGTAAGCTACATACTTCAACGTAGTTTGAATAATAATCTACAAGTATTAGGAAGTATTTTTTCCTTATTTCAAAGATATCGGAGCCCACTTTCTCCCATGGAAGAATTGGGATTTCAATCGGTAAAAGCGGTTCTTTGGATGGGGCGTTAGAGCACTCTTGGCAGGTGGCACAACGTCTCACCATGGCCTCGATGTCCCGCGACATGCTGGGCCAGTACATTACTTGTCTCGCGCGCCGTTTACAACGATCTATACCCATATGGCCCTCGTGTATTATATTTAACATCATTGATCGTAAGGCTCGCGGTATTAAGACCGACATATTTTTAAAAATAACTCCGCCCACTTCAAATAATTCTTCTCTGTAAGACCAAAATATTTTCAGGTCGGCCACTACCTGTGACTTGTGATCCGGCCAACCTATATTAATGTACTCTGATAGTTTTAAGAACTCCGGATCTCGCTGAGTCTCCTTCTTAACAAGTGTTAATTTAGCGTTTGAGATTGGAATGTTATCTATAAAATTATCCACACCCTCGAGATCCTCTAGCAGTTGCCGCATTTTTGCGTGGAACACCTCTGACGCACAGTTTATTCCAAAAGGTAAACGTATAAACTGATATCTGCCTAGAGGAGAAGCGAAGGTACAGAGATCAGCGCTCTCATCATCCAGCTGCACTGCCCAGAAGCCCGAGTTGGCATCCAGCACCGAGAAGCAGGTGGCGCCGCGCAAGCGCGTGGCCAACTCTGTCAGTGAGGGCAGCTGATAGTGAGCGCGCTGTACTGCCACGTTTAGTTCGCGCGGGTCGAGACACACGCGTAACCCGTTATTTTTTTTCGCTACAAGTACTAATGGATGAACCCATTGTGTAGGATGTGAAACCTTTCTGATTACCCCTAATTCTTCCATTTTTTTCAGTTCATCGGCTAACCTGTCCCTCAGTCCCAGCGGTATCTTTCTATTTGCACATATGACCGGTGGAACCGATTTATCTACGATAATGTGATATTTGCCTGGTAGGCAACCTAGACCCCTAAATAGATCCGAGTATTTAGTTAAATTTAAGGCATTTACCCTTTTAATTAAACCTATTTCCTCACATGATTGCCGTCCCAGCACACTCTGACACTTGATGTTAGCGATTGCAAAATGTAAGCAGTATTGCTTATTCTTGTACCACCAATTTAAATTACAGACCCCTTTAATAGGAATCACATCGCCTGTATAAGACTCCAGTTTAATTTTGGCGGATTGTAACATTTGGACCTTAAAACCTAGTAACAAAAATCGTTCCAAAGAGATTACGTTAATGTCTGCGCCACTGTCAAGTTTAAATCGCTCCGCACCATTTTCACACAACAAGGTCTCAGACCATTGCTCTTTACCCTGATCACTGCGAACCATGTCCATATAAAACTGTTCTACTTCTCCCGATCCACTGCTGCATGAGTCAGGTTGTTCAATCTCATACACTTTTTTGACTCCATTGTTAGTATGAATAAAACGAGACTTACACATTCTGGAGAAGTGTCCACGATTGCCGCACGTGAAACAAGTAGCATACTGCGCAGGGCACTCCCGAGTCACACAGCGCGTGCCGCCGCAGCCGGCGCACTCGCGGGGCGGCGCCCGCGCGCCCCCGCCGCCGCCGCCGCCGCCGCGCCCGCGCCTGTTGCCCGGCGCCGAGCCTTGGCGGGGCCGCGCGCCTCCACCGCGCGCGCGTTTCTCCACGCCATGCACATGCATTGCACTGGAACACTCGCCACTAATACCTAGCTGTCTACCGCTCTCCTGTGACACCTCCTCGGCTTGGCACAGCTTGACAGCCTTGTCCAGGTTCAGGTCGTCGCACCTAAGTAACCTGTCTCTCACAACGGGATTGCTTATTCCACACACGATTCGATCTTTTAGTAATTCTTCCTGCAAAACACTAAATTCGCAGTTTTTGCTAAGGAGGCGCAAAGCCGTAACGTAAGACTGAATCGATTCCCCGTCTTCTTGATTCCGAGTAAAAAATCTGTACCTTAACAAGGTTATGTTAACTTTGGCGCCGAAATACTCGTCAAACTTTTTTATTATGGCTCTTACGTCATCCTTGTCTGCCTCGCTATCGAATGTAAACGTCTGGAATACGTCAAATCCCTCGGGTCCGATGAGGTTGACGAGTAAGCTAGCCTGCACCCCGCCAGCTTCGCTGCTCACCCCAGACGCCTTTATAAACAATATGAATTGTTGCTTCCACCGCTTCCATGAGTCGGCCCGAGTAACGGGTCCGCCCGCCATATTGAGTTCGGGTGGAGGCCTCGCGTGTTCCATTGTAAATATTAAGGCCCACTGACGCACTGCACACTAATAATTATTTATCACACTTTATGCCGACGCTTTTTTTTTTAAGTAGGCGATTCGTTTTTTGCACAATTTATATTTATTACAAAACTACACCGCTGCCACCATGTGGTGGTGTGGTGGTATTTTTAAAAATATGTCGGTCTTAATACCGCGAGCCTTACGATCAATGATGTTAAATATAATACACGAGGGCCATATGGGTATAGATCGTTGTAAACGGCGCGCGAGACAAGTAATGTACTGGCCCAGCATGTCGCGGGACATCGAGGCCATGGTGAGACGTTGTGCCACCTGCCAAGAGTGCTCTAACGCCCCATCCAAAGAACCGCTTTTACCGATTGAAATCCCAATTCTTCCATGGGAGAAAGTGGGCTCCGATATCTTTGAAATAAGGAAAAAATACTTCCTAATACTTGTAGATTATTATTCAAACTACGTTGAAGTATGTAGCTTACCCAATATCACATCAAATGCTGTTATTACAAACATAAAGGAAATATTTTCGCGTCATGGAATACCAGAGACTCTCATAACAGACAATGGTACGTGTTATTCGAGCCGAGACTTTACGCGATTTGCTTCAGAATGGGATTTCAATCATGTAACTTCTTCACCAAATTACTCCCAATCTAATGGTAAAAGTGAACGAGCGGTTCAAACTGTGAAGAACATGTTGAAAAAGTCACTTATAAGTAACGGGGATTTTTATTTGGCACTTCGGAATTCCGGAACACCCCCCGGGATGGTTTGAGTTCTCCTGCGCAACTGTTGATGAGTCGCAGGTTGAGGTGTAAGCTTCCCGTACACCCAGAACTGCTCAAACCACAGCCCGTTGACACATCTGAACACCAAACAATGTTACGTAACCAACATAAAGCCAAAGAGAGGTATGACAAGCATTGTAAAGTGTTACCAACACTCAATATAGGCGATGACGTAGTTTGTGTAGAAGGGAAAGCGAGAGCTCGTGCTACGGTTGTTGGTAAAGCTGCGACTCCTCGCTCATACATTGTTCAAAATGCGGTGGGAGGTAAATTTAGACGTAATCGTCGTCACTTAATAAAATGCACTATGAACGACGAGCCGGCATCTTCGAACGCCGGTTCCAGTTGTTGCGTGTTGTGGGTAGACTTAAGGTTACTTTAATGTACCCGCAACTAGAATAATAAATCAGTTGTTGTCTCGGTCTTGCGCTGTTTCATTATCACCACATGGTGGCAGCGGTGTAGTTTTGTAATAAATATAAATTGTGCAAAAAACGAATCGCCTACTTAAAAAAAAAAAGCGTCGGCATAAAGTGTGATAAATAATTATTAGTGTGCAGTGCGTCAGTGGGCCTTAATATTTACAATGGAACACGCGAGGCCTCCACCCGAACTCAATATGGCGGGCGGACCCGTTACTCGGGCCGACTCATGGAAGCGGTGGAAGCAACAATTCATATTGTTTATAAAGGCGTCTGGGGTGAGCAGCGAAGCTGGCGGGGTGCAGGCTAGCTTACTCGTCAACCTCATCGGACCCGAGGGATTTGACGTATTCCAGACGTTTACATTCGATAGCGAGGCAGACAAGGATGACGTAAGAGCCATAATAAAAAAGTTTGACGAGTATTTCGGCGCCAAAGTTAACATAACCTTGTTAAGGTACAGATTTTTTACTCGGAATCAAGAAGACGGGGAATCGATTCAGTCTTACGTTACGGCTTTGCGCCTCCTTAGCAAAAACTGCGAATTTAGTGTTTTGCAGGAAGAATTACTAAAAGATCGAATCGTGTGTGGAATAAGCAATCCCGTTGTGAGAGACAGGTTACTTAGGTGCGACGACCTGAACCTGGACAAGGCTGTCAAGCTGTGCCAAGCCGAGGAGGTGTCACAGGAGAGCGGTAGACAGCTAGGTATTAGTGGCGAGTGTTCCAGTGCAATGCATGTGCATGGCGTGGAGAAACGCGCGCGCGGTGGAGGCGCGCGGCCCCGCCAAGGCTCGGCGCCGGGCAACAGGCGCGGGCGCGGCGGCGGCGGCGGCGGCGGGGGCGCGCGGGCGCCGCCCCGCGAGTGCGCCGGCTGCGGCGGCACGCGCTGTGTGACTCGGGAGTGCCCTGCGCAGTATGCTACTTGTTTCACGTGCGGCAATCGTGGACACTTCTCCAGAATGTGTAAGTCTCGTTTTATTCATACTAACAATGGAGTCAAAAAAGTGTATGAGATTGAACAACCTGACTCATGCAGCAGTGGATCGGGAGAAGTAGAACAGTTTTATATGGACATGGTTCGCAGTGATCAGGGTAAAGAGCAATGGTCTGAGACCTTGTTGTGTGAAAATGGTGCGGAGCGATTTAAACTTGACAGTGGCGCAGACATTAACGTAATCTCTTTGGAACGATTTTTGTTACTAGGTTTTAAGGTCCAAATGTTACAATCCGCCAAAATTAAACTGGAGTCTTATACAGGCGATGTGATTCCTATTAAAGGGGTCTGTAATTTAAATTGGTGGTACAAGAATAAGCAATACTGCTTACATTTTGCAATCGCTAACATCAAGTGTCAGAGTGTGCTGGGACGGCAATCATGTGAGGAAATAGGTTTAATTAAAAGGGTAAATGCCTTAAATTTAACTAAATACTCGGATCTATTTAGGGGTCTAGGTTGCCTACCAGGCAAATATCACATTATCGTAGATAAATCGGTTCCACCGGTCATATGTGCAAATAGAAAGATACCGCTGGGACTGAGGGACAGGTTAGCCGATGAACTGAAAAAAATGGAAGAATTAGGGGTAATCAGAAAGGTTTCACATCCTACACAATGGGTTCATCCATTAGTACTTGTAGCGAAAAAAAATAACGGGTTACGCGTGTGTCTCGACCCGCGCGAACTAAACGTGGCAGTACAGCGCGCTCACTATCAGCTGCCCTCACTGACAGAGTTGGCCACGCGCTTGCGCGGCGCCACCTGCTTCTCGGTGCTGGATGCCAACTCGGGCTTCTGGGCAGTGCAGCTGGATGATGAGAGCGCTGATCTCTGTACCTTCGCTTCTCCTCTAGGCAGATATCAGTTTATACGTTTACCTTTTGGAATAAACTGTGCGTCAGAGGTGTTCCACGCAAAAATGCGGCAACTGCTAGAGGATCTCGAGGGTGTGGATAATTTTATAGATGACATTATTGTATGGGGTAAAACTAGACAGGAACACGATGATAGGTTATGTGCGTTATTAGACAGAGCGAGAGATATAAACCTTAAATTTAACAAAGATAAGTGTAAAATGGCGGTTCCGCAAGTTACTTACTTAGGGCACATTTTTGACGCCAACGGTATGCGGCCGGATAGTGAGAAAATTAGAGCAATAAGCCAAATGCCGCCGCCGACCGATAGAAAAAGTCTTGAGCGATTTTTAGGGGCAGTAAATTATTTGTCAAAATTTATACCCAACTACTCGCAACGCGCGGCACCTTTAACTAGCTTACTTAAAAAAGAAAATGATTGGCAGTGGGGGCTTGCGGAACAAGGTGCGTTTGATGAATTAAAAACATGTGTGTGTAGCGCCGGCGTGCTGGCGCTGTATGACGTGCGGGCTCCAGTGCAGCTGTCCGTGGACGCGTCGCGCGACGCACTGGGCGCCGTGCTCATGCAGGGCGGGCGGCCCGTGGAGTTCGCCTCGCGCACGCTCACGGACGCGCAGCGCCGGTACGCGCAGGTCGAGAAAGAGTTATTAGCCATTGTATTTGCTTGTGAACGATTCCACCAGTATATATTTGGCAAGGAGAAGGTTCATGTGGAATCGGACCACAAACCCTTAGAGAGTATTTTCAAAAAACCCCTAATGTCTGTCCCGGCACGCCTGCAGCGCATGATGTTGCGTCTACAACATTATGACTTGGTTGTCACTTATAAACCAGGAAAGTTTATGTATATAGCGGACACATTGTCTCGAGCGCCGTTACCTGATCTATACAGTGAAGACGTTCATAAAAATAACTCGTATCAAATACAAATGATAGTTAATAACATTCCAATCTCAAACGCTAAATTAACACTTGTTAAGAAGGAGACTCAGCGAGATCCGGAGTTCTTAAAACTATCAGAGTACATTAATATAGGTTGGCCGGATCACAAGTCACAGGTAGTGGCCGACCTGAAAATATTTTGGTCTTACAGAGAAGAATTATTTGAAGTGGGCGGAGTTATTTTTAAAAATATGTCGGTCTTAATACCGCGAGCCTTACGATCAATGATGTTAAATATAATACACGAGGGCCATATGGGTATAGATCGTTGTAAACGGCGCGCGAGACAAGTAATGTACTGGCCCAGCATGTCGCGGGACATCGAGGCCATGGTGAGACGTTGTGCCACCTGCCAAGAGTGCTCTAACGCCCCATCCAAAGAACCGCTTTTACCGATTGAAATCCCAATTCTTCCATGGGAGAAAGTGGGCTCCGATATCTTTGAAATAAGGAAAAAATACTTCCTAATACTTGTAGATTATTATTCAAACTACGTTGAAGTATGTAGCTTACCCAATATCACATCAAATGCTGTTATTACAAACATAAAGGAAATATTTTCGCGTCATGGAATACCAGAGACTCTCATAACAGACAATGGTACGTGTTATTCGAGCCGAGACTTTACGCGATTTGCTTCAGAATGGGATTTCAATCATGTAACTTCTTCACCAAATTACTCCCAATCTAATGGTAAAAGTGAACGAGCGGTTCAAACTGTGAAGAACATGTTGAAAAAGTCACTTATAAGTAACGGGGATTTTTATTTGGCACTTCTAAATTACCGGAACACCCCCCGGGATGGTTTGAGTTCTCCTGCGCAACTGTTGATGAGTCGCAGGTTGAGGTGTAAGCTTCCCGTACACCCAGAACTGCTCAAACCACAGCCCGTTGACACATCTGAACACCAAACAATGTTACGTAACCAACATAAAGCCAAAGAGAGGTATGACAAGCATTGTAAAGTGTTACCAACACTCAATATAGGCGATGACGTAGTTTGTGTAGAAGGGAAAGCGAGAGCTCGTGCTACGGTTGTTGGTAAAGCTGCGACTCCTCGCTCATACATTGTTCAAAATGCGGTGGGAGGTAAATTTAGACGTAATCGTCGTCACTTAATAAAATGCACTATGAACGACGAGCCGGCATCTTCGAATTCGAACCCGCTCCAGCCGTCAGCTGACTGTCGGGACGAGTTCAAGGACGCCTGCGAAGATGTGGGTCACGAGGAAGCAGGCGAAAATGCACCTTCTAATCTCGACAATAAGGTAGATATTCGATCAATGCCGACTTCAGCGGGACCCACTACTAGAAGCAAGGCTAAATTAATAGCAGAAAATTTAAATCAGAACAGTAATTAAATCCATTGTGCTAATATAATGTCTTCTGTTAAAGTAACTTAAAAGAATGTTGTTAACAAGATAGGCGCTTAGCCGATTAACTAACTTATTATTAATTTATAGCGTTCGCATATCTCATTTAAATACTTAGTTACGGTGGATAAGATTGCAATTATTACTCTTACCACCTACAGATAAGGTTCAAAATCAAAAGATCGGATGGTTAGTGTTAGTTAAAAATATTATCTATTATGTATAGGTACTTAAATAGGCACTGATTGCACTTAATCTGCGTTTTCTGTATTGATGTTTAGATATAGGTACTAGATGTAGTCTGGTTAAGTACCAGTTATTTAGGTAAATTTACTAATATACGTGGTATACGGGATACCTACTCACCTACTCGTTCAAATCAATTAATTAACCACCTTCCTATCTTACAGAATAGCGAATTGGGTACACGGATGCCAACATTTGTAGTGTATGTAGGTAGGTATCCACATTAATTAGTTAATTACCTACTTAAGTATTTTTTTTTAATTATTTCTTTAATTAACAATGTTAAATTAAGGTGTTAGTTTTTTATAGAAAGGGGAATATTGGTATGTATGTATAGGTAGGCATGCTATAGTAGGTTAGATATTTTACGAACGAGCTTGTCGTAAACAATTTGTAAACAGGTACCTAGGTAGGTACGTAGTATTATGTAAAATACATTTAAGTTTAATCTTTCGAAATCCTTTTGGGGGAGATGTTGTGGGTAGACTTAAGGTTACTTTAATGTACCCGCAACTAGAATAATAAATCAGTTGTTGTCTCGGTCTTGCGCTGTTTCATTATCACCACAGTTACCGTCAACCGGCATGTGGTATTTTTGGTTTGAGAATATCACAATGACATTATTATATATTATATAAGGTGAAAATAAAGTAGTACAATAGCAACCTTTATTTTTGTTTGGCAGATTCGCGTTCGCGTCTATTAAGGAGAAATAAATAATCTACAATGGACGAAAATAGCGAATTCACAGAATATAAAAAGTCTAGTGAAGATAAAAACTCGGTATGGCAGCATTTTTTAAGGAGCAGCGATGGAAATAAAGCAAAATGTAAAATTTGTAATAAAATATTGAAAAGCTCTCGTACAACAACATCACTGCATAATCATTTGAAACAGATTCATGCCATAAATCTCCAACAAAAAACAGTAAATGCACCGGCATCACCAGCAATAGCTTCAACCTCTCAAATGGCCAGCACAAATGAATCAACCGAAGTAACTGAGCCTCCCAAGAAAAAAACCAAACTTACGCACTATTTTCCGGTGGAGGACAGTATGGAAGTACATATATCAAAGTTAGCTGCTATTGACGGACTGTCGTTCAACGTAATCTGTACATCCACCACGCTACGAAAACTCTTCACAAAAAGCGGGTATATGTTACCAAAGTCGCCTCACACTATCAAAAAAATAATAGTAACTCACAGCGAGCAAATCAAATTGAGTTTGAAAATGGAACTGACTAAACTGAAATCAGAAGACTGCAGCTTTTCAGCTAGCCTCGACGAATGGACATCTACGCAAAATATTCGTTACATGAATATTAATATACACTCCCCAACGCTGAAACCTAACAGTTTTCAAAATCTTGGATTGGTTCGTATTGAAGGAAAAGGAACGGCTCAAAATCTTTACAGTATCCTTGAACGAAAGTTAAATGATTTTGGACTGACCTTAAATGATGTTATATGCCTTGTGACTGATGGAGCAAGCGTCATGAGTGCATTAACAAGACGAACTTCATCGTTCCACCAACTTTGTTACGCACATGGTATACAACTCGCAGTTCTTGACGTACTATACAAGAAAAAGGATATTACGGATGCGATCCTGGTTACAGAACCATGTTGCTCAGAAGATCCAGATGTTGAAATGATTGATAGAAGTGGCATTTTAGAAAGCGATAGCGATATTGAAGAAATTCTAGAAGTTGAAGACGAAGAAGGTTTGGTAGTTGCACAAACAAGACCATTAGCTATGCAGCTTGCTGATACTTATAGAGGACTTATAGACAAAGTAAGAACTGTCGTCAAGCTGTTTAAAAGATCGCCAACTAAATCCGATCTCCTGTACAAAAAACGCCGAAGGCACAGAGGGTCTCCATCTGATTCTTGATTGTAAAACACGATGGAGCAGCCTCGCTGACATGATAAAAAGATTTGTCTTATTAAAGCTAACTATTTTGAAATCTTTGATAGATCTTAAATCGCCGATTACATTCAGTGAAGAGGAGCTCGAGCAATTAGAAGACATATCAGAGTCACTGGAAATTATCAAAACAGCAGTAGAGGCATTATGCCAGCGTGATGCCAATTTATTCACAGCTGAGGTTTCCCTGAAGTTCATGATAGAGAGATTATCTCTTCAACAAAGTCGACTGTCAATGAATCTTGTTGACTCACTAAAAGAAAGAATTGCCAGAAATAAATGGCACGCTTAAATATCTACAGAACCCGGCTAATTTCTACAAGGAGAGTTTATCGGATTCGGAATATCCTTTCGAGAATCCAACGAACGAACGAGTGAAAGAAGTAATCGTGAGATTAAATGCTGCTCGAAGAACTCGATATGAAACAACTGATTCACTGAATATTAGCGATCCTGTGAATCCTGTCCGCGAATCTGTCCCAAGTACCCCAGTTTCTATGAAGCAGCAACTGCAAGCTGAGATTAAAAAAGCTTTAGCTGGTTCAAATACTCAACAATCATCTTGCGAATTGGATTTAGAAACTCAGATAAATGTTGAAATGGCCTTGTTTGACAGCGGTGTCCAGAGATCCGAAAACTTGGAGCATGCGTATAGATCATGATACTACATTAGAGTTTTTTTTAAGTACTAACGAGTAACGACAACGACTGACAAATGGATGTAAAGTTAGTTTAATTATTAAGTTAGTTTGTTGATTGGTTAAAATGCTGATAGTTACGTGTTACGTCCAGTACACGTGGAAAAAAGATCTTATTATTTACTTGTTTTTATTGAAAATTTATATTGTAACTGCTTTGATTCATTTTGTTATTTTTTATCATTTTTATCGAAAAGTTTGATTGTTATAATCCATAGTAATATGTTTAATTTGAATACACAACACAACTACAAATGTGACAAATGTTTTATATTTTTCAAGTCACATCACATATTTTACAAATTACAAAAATATGTAAAATATATATTTTCTGTTAATTTAAGTCTAGGGCCTTTTCATATTTTAACAATTTTAATTTTGTTGCCCGCGAAAAAGTCAGTAGGCATATAAGTTATCCATCATATCATATAATGATACATAAATACGGAAAGAGTGCTCATAATTCATAATGTCATAATTGATTTGTTTTGATTGTAGCTTATAATAAAGAAAGTTAAATTATAATTAAATACTTAATTGCAACTGAGTGTTGTGATTGATATAGTAATATTTTAGAAGTTTAATTGTTTTGTTACTATCCAAATTAAGACTAATTCATTGTAAATGAGTGCTGTGATTGATTTAGTTATACACTCGCGGTCAAAGAAACCGGGTCAGTGACGAAAACCTCAATATTTTGTAAATCGTTGGTCGTATCTGCATGAAACTAACTTTGTTTTATAGAGAATTTAATATCCTTCTAAATCCAACCTTCAATGTTCTACGTAGTAACTGGAAAAAGGTTTAATTGAAAAAAAAAGACCAATTGGGTACTTATTTGAAATTGCGTTCGTTTTACTTTTGCTTGTTTTTAAGCAATTATTTTCAATCTGTCAAAGAACTATGATAAAAGGCTGTCATTGTTTTATTTTGTGGTCATTCTTGAATGTCTATCATGCCGCTAACACGAGATGAATGTACTCGTATCATCACTATGTTAGAAGAAGGAAGAAGTCAGAGGTATACAGCGAGAAGAACAGGTGTGTCACTTTCTACAGTGCAGCGAGTCCTCCAACGTTACCTACAAACTGGGCAGAACCTTAGAAGACCAGGAACCGGCAAAACAAGATGTACTACAGCTAGAGAAGATCGATTTATTGTTACAACCATGCTCCGAAATCGGCACCTCACAGCAGTTGAAGTGAAAAATCAGCTTTTAGAGACCCGAAGGGACGGCATCAGCGAGCGGACTGTCAGGCGGCGGCTCAAAGAAGCAAATTTGACCCCACATAGGCCGGCCAATGGCCCAAAACTTGAAAGAATACATCGAACAGCAAGACGACTTTATGCCCGCGATCACAGATACTGGGGTGACGAAGATTGGGCAAGAATTTTGTTTTCCGATGAATCCAGATTTATGCTCTATGCAAATGACGGGCGGCAAAGAGTTTACAGACGGCCTGGTGAACGTTTTATTCCAGTATGTTTTGAGGAAAAAGTGGCGTTCGGCGGTGGGTCAGTCATGGTTTGGGCTGGAATCTCTTCAGAGAGTCGCTCGGAGTTAGTTTTAATAGAAAATGGATCATTAACGAGTGCAAGATATGTAGAAGAGATTCTTAATGAGCATGTCGGCCCATACTTAATTAATATGGGTGGAAATTCTATGTTTATGCATGACAACGCCAGGCCACACACAGCTCAAATTGTCAGAGTTTATTTTTTGGAGGTTGGTATCAACTGTATGAACTGGCCCTCGAGGAGTCCGGACTTAAATCCGATTGAGCATGTATGGGACGAGCTTGGGAGGCGTGTAAGAGCTCGAAACCCCGCCCCAGCTACACTTAGAGACCTGAAACAGGCGTTAGTGGAAGAATGGGACAATATCCCGCAAGAACGCATAAAGAACTTAATAAACAGCATGCCGAATCGTCTAGAAGCTGTAAGAAGAGCCCGAGGAGGCAATACGAAGTATTAATTTTAATTTTTTGTGTTGTATGTGAAGTACCTACTGCTTATTTTTGTACGTAAAATTGGTTGATTTTTTGTTTCCTATGTAATTTTATTAAACAAAAGAATACAATATGCAGTTTAATTCTTGTCCCTAGCTTTATTATTTTAGGAGATATTACAAATTTTCGTACTGACCCGGTTTCTTTGACCGCGAGTGTATTTTAGAAGTTTAATTGTTATTATCCAAATGAAGATTGTTTTATTTTAAGAAGATACCTACCATAAATGTTGATTTTTTGAATTGTAAAATTTGTAAGGTCATTACATTTTACAATTACACAATTTTGAATCAAAAAATGAATGAATTTTGTTTTTTTTCAAAAATATTCGTATTATTCGAAATATTCGAATATTCGAATATTGGAAATCGAAGTATTCGTATTATTCGAATACTAAAATCCGACGAATATTGCAAACCCTATGTACGTAGCACCAACGACAAAGGTGAAGTTTTGATAAGGTTGCTATTAGCTAAAAGTCGCGTGGCTCCTATTAAACCAACTACCATACCGAGGCTTGAACTCTGTGGGGCTCTGGTAGCAGTTCGGCTATTCGAAAAGGTTTTAAATTCACTTAGGCTTAACATAAAAGGTATCACGTTCTGGACAGATTCGACCATAGTGTTAGGTTGGTTGCGAATGTTACCTAGTAAGTTACAGCCTTTTGTTCGGAATCGGATAGCCGATATTATGGAAAAGACCGGAAACTGCACTTGGCGGCACGTACCTACTGACGAGAACCCTGCCGACCACATCTCTCGAGGAGTGTGCGAACCTCCTTCGGTCTCTCGAGATGTGGTGGTGTGGGCCTGCGTTCCTAAAGAAGGATAGGTCACAATGGCCGGTAAGCCCAGGTGTGACCTAAAAGTTGCCTGAAACCCGAACGGAGGTTACACTTCACATTGACGCTAGAGACAGTCAGGTCGGTAACGGTAACGGACTGATAGATTTTACTCGTTTTTCTAACTTCTTGCGACTTCAGCGATCAGTCGCTTATGTTCTCCGTCTTATAAGTATTTTTAAAAAACTGAAACCGTTAGAATGTTACCTTTCAAACTCAGAAGTAAAGCCAGCGTTACGGTTAATTGTAAGAATGTCCCAGAACGAATCCTTCCCCGAGTATAGGTCACTAACGTTAAATCAAAAAGTAGCGAGGAAAAGTCCTTTGCTTAAATTTAATATATTTTTGGATGAACATAAAGTAATGCGCGTAGGAGGTCGGCTCGAGAACTCTGACTTCTCTTATGAGAAGAAACACCCGATTCTTCTTCACGCGAATCATCATGTCACGAAACTATTGTTCGAATATGAGCACAAGAAGATGATGCATGCTGGACCTCAGCTACTGCTCTCATCAATAAAAAATGAATACTGGATAATTGGTGGCACTAACTTGGCAAAAGCTTGTTTCCGTAAATGCATCAAGTGCGTACGCATGAAAGGGCAGATAGTTGCACCATTAATGGTTAATGGGTAACTTACCTAGGGCTCGTCTCTCCCCGGGTTCTGTGTTTAAATGTGTCGGTGTCGACTATGCCGGTCCTCTAAACTGCGCTAGTCGACAAGGTCGTGGGTGTAGGCTTGTAAAAGTATACGTCGCTCTTTTTATATGCTTTAGCACCAAGGCAATACATTTGGAGTTAGTGGGCGATTTAACCAGCAAAAACTACTTATCTGCTCTGCGTCGGTTTATAGCTCGTAGAGGCTTACCCGATGACATTTATTCGGACAATGGCACATCATTTGTTGGCGCTTATAATGACTTGTCTAATTTCCTAAAGCGCAACTGTACTTCGTTGGCTGAGGCTGCAGTTAACGAAAGATTAAACTTCCATTTTATTCCAGCCTATTCTCCTCATTCAGGAGGTCTTTGGGAAGCCGGAGTTAAATCAACAAAGTTTCATTTACAAAGAGTGCTAGGCGATTGTAAATTGACTTATGAGGAACTCAACACTGTCCTGGTTCAAATTGAAGCGATCCTGAACTCTCGGCCGCTAACTCCCATCTCTTCGGATCCTGAAAGCTTGCTTCCCCTCTCACCAGGCCACTTTCTGATCGGGCGTCCGTTAACGTCGCTGCCAGTCCCGGATCTTGCAAACCACAATTCCAGTTACCTCAACCGGTACCAGCGCGCAGAGCAACTTCGGCAGCACTTCTGGGCTAGATGGAGCAAGGAGTATATCTCAGAGCTCCAAGTCCGGACCAAATGGCGTACCCATCAAGAGGCACTGAAGCTGGATACTCTGGTGCTCGTTAAGGAGGACAACCTTCCTCCATTGAAGTGGAAATTGGGCCGCATTATTGCCATCTATCCCGGTGCTGACGGAGTCAGCAGAGTGGCAGACGTCAAGGTCTCAACTGGAACCATTCGTAGATCGTTCAGCAAGATCTGCCCCCTCCCGGTGAGTTCGTCTGGTTGAAAGGCAAGCTTTCAACGCCCGGGGGCATGTTTAAGTCCCAACGGCGCACCAAGACGCCTATACAAAAGTTTGGAGCAAAGCGCCGTGCATGCCACACGGCACGTATGTAAAATAAAAAGGATAGTTTTAAAATGCATGTCATGTGCACTTGCCCTGTAACCATCGTCAAAGAATACACGAAATTAAGTCTCTTTATCCTGGAGTTTTGCATCTACGCCCTAAGCCCGAACAGACAGATGATTGCTTAACAGTGTCAATTTTACCTTAGTTATCTCGAAGTTCATCTGACAGGCCAGTGACCTTGCTGCAAGTGTGGAGCGTGTGCGATACAAACGCACAGGTTCTATGCTTAGCTCTTTTCAACGATCTGTCCTTCGTTGGCGTTGAAAGGGGTTAACACTGGCACAGCTCTGGTGGGAGCATGTCACAAGCGACACCTAGTGGAGCGTCACAGAACCACCAAGCCGAGATTTTCCAATACATTGTACTGCTCTCAGTGGTTCGGCTAGTCACCACTAGGTGGCGCTAGGATCGATCTGCTTACCGACGGTGTGCTCCGCCGGTAAAGCGGGTCGATCTCGCTCTTTGCCTTCAACATGGCTGCAACAAGCATCTAAAAATATCATTGTAACGATAATTAATAAATATGGTGAAGAATCGCCTATTTTATTTGGAACAACGACACAAAGCGAGTATTCATACGAAGCGGTTTCGTTAATAAAATTAAATAATATAATAACGCGAATTAATCAATTAAATATATAAAATGGAAGACATCATTATTAATCAACCAGCAGCACCTGGACCCCCGGAACCCCAAGTAAATGGGCAGATTCCGCCAGAGTCTAGGTACTGTACAAGAAATTCCTGTTATATTAACAACCATTCCAAGCGATATTGTTAAATTGGTACCATTGTACGATGGAAACCAAAAACAATTAAAATTATTCATTTCACAATGCGAATACTTGTTGAATAACTTCGCTGGGAATAGTGAAAACCCAGTGCAAGCACAATACGTCTTTAGAGTAATCACTTCACGCTTACAAGGTAAGGCCGCGGAGCTTATCAGTGAAAGTGAACACATAAAAACTTGGGCGGAACTAAAATCCACTTTTACTCAACACTTCGTTGATCAAAGGACCGAAGATTGTTTGTTGGTCGAATTAGAAATTCATCCCAATGAATCCGTAATTGATTTTGGTAAAAGAATTCAGTCATTAAAAAGTGCATTATTCTCTAAAGTTAATGAACATCAGGATGAAGGAGTAAAAAAAAGTAGACTTGACCTATATAATCACTTAGCCTTAAACAATTTTATATATAATTTACCAAAAGATTGAATGAGAATAATAAGGTTAAAAGCACCGAATAACTTAGAAGAAGCTTTACAAAAAGTTCTGGAAGAACAAACATTCCACGATAGGTATAAGAAAAAGGCGTTAAACGGGAAAGCTTTCATTGAGACGTTTAAGAAACCTCCATATAATTCATCATTTAAGAAACCTATTTTTCAGCCTAGGACACCAACGCCCATGCGTCAGAATAATCCTTTTTATAATCCGGTGTTCACACCGAGACCTACTAATAATAATAATAACTATTACGCACCAAGACCGAATAATTATAACAATAATTACAAGCGCAAGACGCAAATGCCTAATAATAATAATATGCCCTATTTGGAGTTGGACCGTAGAGCGTTTTTACCACGTCCAAAAAACCCAATGCCTTCGACTTCAAATGCCAATCAAAATATCCCTAATGTTCACGTAAATCTCAAAACGGAAGAACGACTTGTAAGGCCTATCGAAAATTTTCAGATAACGGCCTCGAATATAAAAAAGAATTAAATAAATTACCTTTTATATACACGGTGAATTTGAGTAACCCGACAGATTTTAACCATCGCTTCCAGAGTCTAATAGGAGTAAAAAAAGTAGTATAACTAATGGTCTAAAACGGCCTAGTTTTCGAGATATTGATTATTAAAAAAAAAATACACATAAAAAATTGTCAAGTATAACACACCCTAAGGACGTGACGTAGCCAGATGGATCTGACACATTCATACGCAAGACTACTACCTGCTGATTTCCGGCCAGTCTGTTAACAAATCAGTGAGCTTAGGTATTTAACAACATAGAGGTTTTATAGCAAGGTTTTAATAATTAATTATTGTAATCTGATTACTTCCTCTTCAAGAATACTTCAAGCCGAGTGATACAGCGAGTATAATTGTGATACTTATCTGTAATCACAAACAGTACTCCTTAATCGTCGCAAGATAAGTGTAAGTTATTTTATTTGTCTGAATTGTCTGCTACGAATTACACACTATTTTACCATCGCTAATAGTACTAACTGGCCGATAATTTTAAGTTAAAATGTCAATGTTTAATGTGATTACTGATTGTCACGTTACTTCAAAATTACGTTTTATTTTAAATAAAAATTAATAGTAATCGTGGAAAATCCTATTATGCCTCAGCATTTTTCATCTTTCCACTTAGCGGATATCCATTTTGTTTACGGATACTGCAATGGGAATTCACGCGAAGCAGTTAGAGAATACAGAAGGCGGTATCCAAATCGTCGCATACCGCACCATACTACTTTTGCAGATGTTCACCCACAATTCAGAGAAAAAGGCTTACGACCCAGGCATGCGGAGAGGCCAATTAATTTAGATTTGCGAACTGAGAACCGGATTATGAATCTGATCATTGAAGATCCCACATTATCGTCTAGGTCTGTGGCAAGAATAGTAAACGTCAACTACAGCTTGGTGTTTTAAGTGTTTGGAAAAGGTATGGCCTACATCCATACCACTACAGGAAAGTACAGGGACTTATACCAGGTGATTGGTTTGCCAGGGTGGCTTACTGTCAGAGAGTTAACCAGAAGCTCGTAGAAGATGCAGATTTTACTCGAAAAATTTTATGGACTGACGAAGCCACGTTCACGAGAGAAGGTATTTTCAATTCACATAACATGCACATGTGGCTTGAAGAAAATCCACACGCAAAGTGGGTACATTCTCATCAACACAAATTTTCAATTAATTTGTGGGCTGGGATTATCGGTGACGTATTAATAGGACCAATTGTGATTCCACATCGATTGAATAGTAATTTCGCATTACATAATCAAATCAGAACGAGATTAAATCTTTGTGTTGCAAATGAGGGATCGCATTTTGAAAATTTGTTAAAATAAAATGTATTTTCTTAATAAGGCTTTTTATTAAAGAAGGTATTCGGGGTATTTATTAAACTACAATACATATCGTCACTACTTTAAAAAAACTGGTATGTTGTACCAGCAGTCAAAAGGAAAATGTCGTAACAACATATGAGCCGTACAAAGACTTACGCCCTTTTAACTGTGACAGAAAGTCGAGATACGAGATTTTTTCGAAGTAGTGACGATATCTTTTTCATACTACACTATCGTGTAACGACCACGCTTATTCTTATTGACAAATGCATGTATCCATGTTTACATCTTACTTCGTTGTGTTAGTTTCCAGAAAAAGGTAAATTCAAGATCCTACATTATCAAGTGTCATAGATGAAAACCACGCTAGAGCCCTCCTCGAAAATGAAGTGTCAAACCAGTTTATCAATTGTCAGGCAGAGATAGCTATAGGTAACCTACCTACTTCAACTCCACCTTCGTTTCTTGTCGGTATTGTTCGTGAACTGTAAAATTTTCTCTTTCACTCCTTTAACTAAAGATTTGTTTACAAGAGAGTAGCATCGGTAATAGATTTTTTTTGTTCGAGAAATTAATTAGCTTAATTTGGCCGTATTTGCCCTATGTTCATATAACATTATTTACTCGTAATATCATCAGGAATTTATGGTTAAATGCTGTCGGGTTACTCAAATTCACCCTGTATATACCGGAAATAAATTCAAAAATTTTGTTTGACACAGGTTCAACACGAAGTTGCATATCTAATAAGTTAGCTAACACTTACTTTGTAAATAATAAGTACACGGAATCTTTCGAAGTCGTAAGTACGCATGCTATCAGCTGCCATAACGAAACGGTTGTTATTCCACTGTTTCGATTATTTTGTGTCGACTTGACTCATAAATTTTACGTTTATGACATAGGCGACAGTTACGATGGTTAAATTGGTATAGATTTATTAAAACGTCTAAATGCTGTCATAGATGTCCGTAAACAAAAATTAATAACTCCGATAGTGGAAATTCAAATATACTATCAAGATAGAAAATTGCCTATCTTCATTTTAGAAATAGGTGCAAGATCGGAACAAAAAGTACGACTTCCCACGAACATTCAAAATGGAGAAAGAATATTAGAATACACCGAATTCAATCATGATGTAAGAATGCCGGGAGCATTAGTAAAGTGTAGCGATGGATACGCTCACACAGTAATACAGAATACGTCGGACACAGACTTTACACTTAAAATACTTGAACCTTTTAATATAACATCGTTAAAAAACGCGAGCTGTCGCTTGTTCAATTTAAATAATGGTCAGAGTAATCCAAAAATCGACAAAATATTAATTAAAAATTTGGAAAACCTACGTACACATCATATGACCGAAGAAGAGAAAAATGGCATAGTAAGTCTTTGCTATGACTATAGAGACATATTTTATAATGAAAATATACCTCTTAGATTTACACATGAAATAAAACATTTTATTAGGACGAAAAATAATGATCCAATTTATATTAAACCATATAGACAACCGCCTTCACAGGCACAGGAAATAAAAACTCAAGTACAAAAATTACTTCAGGACAATGTAGTACAACCCAGTTATTCACCATGGAGTGCACCAGTACATCTTGTTCCAAAGAAATTAGATGCAACTGGAGTTCAAAAATATCGAATGGTAATCGATTACAGACGTCTTAATGAAATCACGATAGACGATAAATATCCATTACCCAATATAACAGACATTTTTGATAAGTTAGGAAACAGTCTATATTTCACTACCGTAATATGGTCCTACTTCGCTCCTAGGGTGGTAACTATGCTCCAAAAAAATAAAAAGTTACGTTCCGTTACAGACGAAAACCCTTGTTAAATTTGTAAATTTAAATGATTTTATCGGGTAACGTAAGATTTCACCTTGCAACACCGGTGGGATGGATTGTCAAAAGTTTAAATATTTTGACAGTAGCTGTCAAAACTTCAGAACGCGTAGATGCAACCGATTTTGTTTATGCAGAAAATCCGTTTGAATCTTAAAAATCTCTGGATGAATTTAGGTAAGTGTTTTATTATTTCATTTATAACTTCATTAAGCATTTGAGGACATGATATTTTAGTGATTGCTACAACAGTTTTGAAAATAATAAAAACTTTCGAGGACGGTCTTACTATGCACATGGTTTTGGGGATATTTTGTTCCAGGAGCATTGTATCCCCTTAAAATAATGATTTTAGTAATATTTTTTCTGTTTTTGTTTTTTTTTAGATAACAATGCCCAGAAAGTACGTTAGAAGGAATGATGCACGGCGTTATAAAGCGTACACTGATGAAACGTTAGAAGAATGTCTGCGGGCTATAGAGTCGAAAGTTTTAACCCAAAGAAAAGCAGCTGCGGAATATAATATACCGAGAAGAACGCTCATTAGCAGAATCAAGGCCAGAAAAGAACATAAAAACGTCGGTCCACCCGGATTTCCACCCATATTTACCAGCGAAGAAGAATTACAGTTCTGTGACTGCATTGAAAGAATGGGGCAGTACGGATTTCCACTGTCAGAGTTTGATTTACGCATCGTTGTTAAAGCATACCTCGACAAAATTGGTCGAAAAGTTACACGATTTAAAAATAATATGCCTGGGATAGAATGGGTATCCTCATTCCTACGTCGTCATACAAATTTATCCAAGAGATTTGCAGCCAATGTTAAACGAGCAAGAGCTGCTGTTGATGTCGAAGCCTTGACCCAATTTATTGAGAATGTCGGCGTAGCGGTTGAAGGAGTACCAGCAAGCAACATTTGGAATTTTGACGAAACCAACCTCACGGATGACCCTGGTAATAAAAAAGTGGTCGTTAAAAGGGGAACAAAATATCCCGAACTTATCCGCAACGCATCAAAAAGTTCAATTTCCCTAATGTTTTGCGGCAATGCTGCAGGTGAACTGCTACCGTTATATGTCGTCTACAAAGCTATTTTATTACCTATGATGACGAAATAAAGATATTTGATTTGATTTGATTTGATTTGAAAGCGACTTGTCTCTGGACCACATGGACAGAAGGAGGACCCCCGAACACCCGCTATAATTGCAGCCCTAGCGGGTGGTTCGATATGAACATTTTAACAGACTGGTTTCAGACTTTACTTCTACCCAGGCTGAAAAAACAACCAGGGAAAAAGGTCATTATAAGCGACAATCTGTCGTCTCACATATCCTTGGACATTCTGCAGCAATGCAGAGAAAATAACGTGGATTATTTGTGCCTACCAACCAACAGCACACACCTAACGCAACCGTTAGATGTGGCTTTCTTCCATCCACTAAAAGTCGCTTGGAGGTCTGTGCTGTCTGACTGGAAGACTAGCAAGGTTGGACATAAAGACACTACACTGGCAAAGGGCATGTTTCCTCTGATGCTAAATCGGCTGATGATTGTAGTAACACCGAACAGTGTAAAAAACTTACAGTCGGGGTTTAAAAAAAGTGGCATTTATCGAACCGACATCCAACCACTCTTGGAAAGAGTTCCACAGAACATCAATAAGGAGGCCATTAACCAATCCTTTATTGAGAGTCTCGAAAATAAAAGGGTGGAATGGACTCAAGGATTTACTAATAGAGGACGCAAGAAGCTGAAAATAGTACCTGGGAAAAGTGTCGCGGAACAGCTTCTATCGGAGACGACAGGAGAATTTATAGAAGTCCCGGCACCAAGCACAAGTTCAAAACAAACTCGTCGAGATAAAAAGCAGTGACAGCGAGGCCAGTGGCCAAATTTCTTTAAGAGATTCTTCCGAGGGGCCTCTGAGTGATTTGGAAAATGAACCACCGATTGGCAAAGTTCAAAGCGAACAAATTTTCCAACCTTTAGTGAGAAAGGTGGGACAGTTCGTGGCCTTTAAGTATGAAGGTGAAATTTACCCTGGCGTGATAACGGGAATATCTGGGAAAGGCCCTACGGTATCCGCCATGCAAAGATCTATAAAAAATTGGAAATGGCCAAAACCGAAAGATGAAATTACGTATAAATGGGCGGACGTCTTAGGGTGCATAGAAGTTCCCAAAAAAGTAGGAAGACGAGACTTTTATTCTATTCCTGAACTAGACTACTTATGGCGTGTTTAAGTTTGTTTTTCCTTTTGTTTTGTTTAAAAACCTGATCACTTAGGTTTCTTTTTGTTAGGTATGTTTACGTTTGGTAACAGTTACCTGATCTTTTGTTTTGTTTGTATAGGTAAGCTACCTGATCTCTTTAGTTTAAACGGTTGCAATTAATAGCAATAATTTGCCAAATGTTTATTAACGTTGATTTTTTGATACCTTTTGTTTAATTATAAGAATTATTACAATTTAAGACTGATTGCAATGCAAATAGAAAGTACTCGATTGATCTCAATAAAAACGAATGTGATTTTGACCCAAAATTGTGTTTTTCTGTTTCTCCAATAATCATCGAACAGACCATTGATAGCTAAAACACGTTAATTAATTCTCCAGGGCAGAAATAAAGCAGAATACAAGGAAAGATTGTCTTTGAGCAAAGTTTCCCGCCTCATACAGATTACTTTGCTCCAAAAAATAAGTTTAAAAAAATCTAAAATATCAACTAAACTGCAACAAAATTTAACCTAAAATAAAGGCAATGAGTACATATTTCCGATAAAATCATTACCAGTACCATAACTCTATATTAGTAAAAGTGGAGCCAATTTTGGAGCGAAGTAGGACCATATTACGGTACTCTGGATTTAGCGAGTGGATATCATCAGATCGAAGTTGCTGAATCTCATAGACCGAAAACTGCATTTTCTACACAATTTGGACATTATGAGTTCACTAGAATGCCCTTTGGTTTGAAGACTGCACCAGCCACTTTTCAGCGCACTACAGGGACCGGAACCGCTTACCCTTACACGGGTTTTTAAGCGGGTTTTCTGAACGCTTGTTTAGAGAAACCATATCATTCCGGTTAAGCTTATTAAGGGTTCATCGGTTAAGCCGATCGTTTTGAGTTAATTCAAGTTAACTCAAATCCCAATCAAAACCCTGTTTAAGGGTTTTAGCGGTAAGCGGTTCCGGACTGAGCGTAAATTAAATGTATCTTAATCGACATAGTTATTCAGTTCATTTTGGCTTGAAATGGCCGCGCCGTTCATTTGAATTAATTCAAATTAACTCGAAACCCTATCAAAACCCTTTCCAGGGTTTTTGACTTATAGAGCATTAAACGTAATCGATATTGGTCCTAAGCGTTATACAGATACGATTCAATTTTTAAATGAGGATCGCCGAATCGAGCTAGCCACTTGCCGCGCCTCACTGCGCAGGCGGCGGTGGTGTCTGTAGCTTTTAAAAAGGCACCGCTACTATTTTTGCGTCACACAAATTTACTACAAGCTGGTTTAGGAAGAGATGCCATAATCGCCTGAACATATTGCACCTGTTTCGGCAATTTGTTTGTTTACCTATGAAGTTCGTTACTTTCATTGCGAATAGCAAACTGATGCACATAGTAATCGTGTCTCGACCGTCTCGTCTTGATGCGAAAAAAAGTAACTTTGACCTTGACCTTTGTTACATCGACACGCGCGCGCCAACTAAACCTTGTGCCGGCTGTACACACTGGGCCAACGTTGGCGCGGTGCAGAATTACTATGCGTTAGAGGAAGAGGGCTTTATTTCGTTCTCATGCGTTTGCATAGCTGCATCCTGCTCACGCGCCAACGTTGGCCCAATGTGTACAGCCGGCAGACATTTATTAAGTTGGTCTTGTTGGTTTGGGTGGGGGTGGTTGGATATATGCCCACTTATGCGTGAGAGTTTTTGTAATTCATTATATTGACTACTGCAGTCTTCTTTTTCATATTTAACCATATGGCCGGCAGAAGGCCGGTTACACGACTCTAATATAAAGCGGCCAAGTGCGTGTCTGACCACGCACAACGAAGGGTTCCGTGCCTATTAAAAAGGTCGTATCGTTACTGAAATCAAATGGCACTTACGTCCTTTTGTTTAACGAAGGCAGTTTTTTAGAAATATCTCGTTAACCTTTGAACCGATCTTGTTCAAAACAATCTTCGCTGAAAGAATTTAATGAGCCCTATATCCAGGGTTGGGCAGTATTTCAATTACATGTATTTGAAATACGTATTTGAAATACAAATACGTATTTTGTATTTGTATTTCAAATACTGCATGGACAAGTATTTTGTATTTGATATTTCAAATACCACACTCACATGTATTTAGTATTTTGTATTTGAAATACTTAAGATTTCAAAATACATCTGTTCAAAATACATTTTATTTGATGATTTTGAATCATGTCCTGTCATGTGATAGCCTCTTTAGTTACGTCACTGTGATCGTAACGTAACAATAGCAACACTGACTGAGTGTCAACGTCAAACGTTAACGTCAAGTGTCATTAGTGTCATATCTGGTCAATTCACTTTCGCGGTATTTACGTTAAAGTGTTTAGTGGAGTGGAAACTGGAAATTTAATACATCTTAGATACATACATACATACATTTTTCTTTGGCTGGTTACATCCATTCGCCAACAAGACGGAACATGTCTGATAGTACTTTCAGAAATTTGGTTTTTATGAAAGGAAATTCGACATTTCATTCATAAAAACTAAGGCTTCCATTCCATAGGGCCTAATTCATAGGGAATTTTTAATACCCAAAAATGTTTATAATATCTATGTCCAAAAGTATTTTGTATTTTGTATTTTAAATACATTGTTTAAAACACAGTATTTTGTATTTTGTATTTGAAATACCTGTCACCAATGTATTTAGTATTTTGTATTTCAAATACGTTTTCGAATGTATTTAGTATTTGGTATTTGAAATACACTGAAGTCGGTATTTTGCCCAACCCTGCCTATATCCATGATTTTTTTCATATTTTTAAAATACACGGTTCAAAAATTAGAGGGGAACGACGACACAATTTTATTGACTTTCGGGGCGATTATCTCCGACTCTATTCACTTAATCAAAAAAAATGCTAAGAAACCTTATATTTATTTTGAAAGGCCTATCGATTGATGTGCCACACGTGGGCTTGTAATGAAAAAAAAAAATTGACCTTCAGTTTAATGACAGACAGACAGACACACTTTCACATTTATAATATATATATTATATATAAATATAAATACATATAAATATAAATATGAATATGAATATGACTATGAATATGACTATGAATATGAATATGAATATGAATATGAATATACATATAAATATATAAATAGTAGTATTAATAGTATTAATAGTATGGAAAGTATGGAATGGATATTACAATCATTTGATGGTTTGGTTGGTTCACTACGTTATCAATGACACATGACGCAAGTACCCTATAAGCGTCAGCGCGGCGTAGTGTCATATCAGCTGAAAGATGTCCACTGTTCACTGCACTGATATGTGGGCCTTGGCACTCTTTGGGGAAGGCCGCCTTCCCCAAAGAGTGCCAAAGTGATCGGTCCTGCACCAATCGCATCATATCTAACTACGGTTAACTAAATGTGTTTTTTTGATGGAATAATAAAATGAAGATAAATTAAAATGTCATCAAATCCCCTATATCAGAATATGAATATGAATACGAATATGAATATAAATATATAAATAGTAGTATTAATAGTATGGAATGGATATTACAATCATTTGATGGTTTGGTTGGTTCACTACGTTATCAATGACACATGACGCAAGTACCCTATAAGCGTCAGCGCGGCGTAGTGTCATATCAGCTGAAAGATGTCCACTGTTCACTGCACTGACATAGGCCTTCCCCAAAGAGTGCCAAAGTGATCGGTCCTGCACCAATCGCATCATATCTAACTACGGTGAACTAAATGTGTTTTTTTGATGGAATAATAAAATGAAGATAAATTAAAATGTCATCAAATCCCCTATATCTGACTTGACTCATCATATCAGCCGAAAGACGTCCACTGCTGGACATAGGCCTCCCCCAAAGAGTGCCACAATGACCGGTCCTGCGCCACTCGCATCCAGCGGACTCCCGCGACCCTGACTTGACTATGTAAAAGTAATACAGTGAACGTAATTGCTTACAGGATATTCGTGCCTAAAACGGATCTGAAGGCAAAATGCGAGCGATATCGTCATGGCTACAATGCTTGGATAAATAATTGTTGGATCCGTAAACCAATATCAATACTACAAGATATCTGTTTAGTATTATTGCGGGCCCTCTACAAATACATATTACTTTATTTATCAACATGTACATAAAGCTTTGACTGAAATCGTCTTTGCCACACAGACGTATATTCAAAATAAATACAATATTGGCGCCGCCACGTTTACAAAAGTGTAACTTATGACTAGGGAATAAAGTTTATAATTCTTAGATATTGTAACGTGTTATCTCGCTACAACAGTTAGTATTCAATTTTCACAAACCTTTCTAATCATAATTTGTAATTTCATTCCAACCTTTAACCTCATTTGAAAGATTTTGACGTTTCTACTTCTTAGAACAAATGACATCTGTCATTTCGGAGTGATGGACTCCTAAAAAATTTTTTTTTGAAATTTAATTACAAAACTGTATATATTCTACTCTTTTATTGGCGTGATTGATTTATATACCTATGCCGAATCACGGCTTTCTAGTATTAAGGGCCACTGAGCTAAGCCTAAGCCGCAGACGGACGGATAAATGAACAAGGAAATTTGAACAAGGTCGGTTAAAATGTTTGTGAGATATATCTAAAAAACTGCCTTCCTTAAAGAAAAGGACGTAAGTACCATAAGATTTCAGTAACGATACGACCTTTTTAATAGGCACGGAACCCTCGTTGTGCGTGGTCCGACACGCAATTGGCCGCTTTTTTACTCCCTCGTCACCGGCCCCAGGAAGGGGTAAAGAAGTGTGCCAGCGTCATACCAATAAGTAAGCGGTTAAATTAAGCCAATAAAAACCCTTTCATAACCCCTACAAAAACCCCATAAAAACCCCTTCAAATAACCCTATCAAAACCCTAACCCAAAACCCTGAGGTTATTTAGGCTTAAATCTGTTGAAGGCTTAACCCGTATATAAGTTAAGCTGAGGATACGGTAACCCAAACAAGCGATTAATCCTCGAACGGCTTAAGCCTTTCGAACGGATTAAGCCAAAGAACGGGTTTTCCGGTCCCTGGCGCACTATGGATAATATCCTGCGAGGTCTACAAGGAATTCATTGCTTAGTTTACTTAGACGACATAATAATCTACTCAACAACATTAAAAGAACACTTATTCAAGATAAGGAAATTCTTCGATGAGTTAAGAAAATCAAATCTAAACATACAACTAGATACATCGGAATTCTTGAGAAAAGAAGTCCTATATTTAGGACACACAATAACTAAACAAGGTCTTAAACCTAACAATGATAAAATTGAAGCAGTTCTTAAATACCCCATCCCAAAAACGCAACGCGAAATAAAAAGTTTTCTCTGATTAGCAAGTTATTATAGACGATTTATTAAAGACTGCGAAAATCACAAAACCTTTAACTAATTGCTTAAAAAAGAATTCAACCATTATTTTGTCTAAAGAATACATAAACGCTTTCGAAACATGTAAAAGTTTACTCGTAAACGCCCCACTCTTACAGTACCCTGATTATAGCAAGCCTTTTATTCTAACTACTGACGCTTCAAACATTGCGTTAGGAGCCGTGTTATTGCAAGGCACAATAGGAACTGATAAGCCGGTTGCATATGCCAGCCGAACGTTATCACAAGCCGAGACGAAATACAGTGCTATCGAAAAAGAGCTTCTTGGTGTCGTGTGGGCTGTAAAATATTTTAGACCGTATTTATATGGAAAGAAGTTCTATATTTACACTGATCATCGCCCTTTTGGATGGTTGTATTCCCTTAAGGAACCCAATAGTAAATTAACTCGATGGAGATTAAAACTCCAAGAATATACTTTTGAGATAACTTACCGTAGCGGAAAACAGAATACAAACGCAGACGCCTTATCTCGTATTAAAATTAACAAGTTAGATACGAATATTCAAGATGACGAAAGAGCTCTAACAGCGTCCGATATAGATGAAGACAATTTAAGTGAAATTGATGTAAATCAATCAAGTTTACCAACAATAAATGAAGCAATTGATGTTAAACCAAATCAAATACTATTTTTCACATGGTTTAAAAATGAAATAACCGTAAAAGACATTTCGCGACCTAATCAAAAAATTTTAGAAGTTCATTTACCCATTGATAATCAGAGATCGGAAATTCGGGAGCTTTTATACCTAAACCTAGCAAAATCCCGGAAAAAGCGAAGCAAGTATGGAGTCGGCTTCTTAAAAAGAATATTTTCATTATTTAAGTTCCGGGATTGTATAAAGCATCATGAAAAGCATACCTTTTTTTTTAGGTTATGACTATATTCAGCGATTTTTGTCAACATACACGTTGGTAAACAGTTTTAACGACATACATTATTAGACAAGGACGGAAATGCAAAAATACCACGTGTGTCGCTGTAGGTTGATTACCTATTCACTTTTGTGTGGCTATGTACATTTGTTTTAATTTATTGATTTAACAGAGATACTTACGTTTGTACCATTATTTTTAATAAAAGTTACAAAACAATTTTGGTTTGATGTTATCTAACTGTTAGTTAAATGAATATGTGAATTAAATAATATTTTGTAAATAGGAACAACTAAAATAGTTTATTTAAATACTTTAATACGTACATGTGTTCATGTTATCCTAATTTTCGGTATTCCGGGAAATCCCTGGAAATTTATTAGTAAAATTAAATTGAGTCCGCCTCCATGCTACTCAACAACAATGCGGTGTAGGTACTGGGGCCGAAGTTTAGGTATAAAAGCTCCCGAATTTCCGATCTCTATTGATAATCCAGAACTTTTAAAAGAGTTCCTTAAAGAACATATTTTAAATAATAAGAAATATTACGTCTACTTTGAAGACAACAATTTGATTCTATTATCCAACAACTTTTTGAGACAGGATCGGTAAAACTCGTTGAATGTACTGAACGTGTAGTTTATATGGATAATGATGATAAAAGAGATTTAATTCAGAAATATCATGAAGGAAAAACATCTCATACACTCACGAGCAAAAAAATCGACTCAACATTTTTTTGGATTTCAATGGGCAATATCTCTAAAACTAATATAGGTATTCGTAGCATAGTAGCATTTTCTGAAAGCTGGAAATGTAAGCTTTCAGAAAATATCAAATTCAAGTCATATTTTCTTCAGGTTCTGAAAATAAACGTGATTTTTCACAAAGTGGGGGGAAACTGGTTAATTTCATAACCACAACATTGAATGAAAACAAATTTTATGGAGGAAAAACCGATTATTTTTCATTTTAATACCGCTCAAGGTCGGTGTACACCAGGGCTCCACACTTAGTCCACTTCTCTTTAATGTCACGATGGATTACCTCACACGAAAATGCCAACGGACTGTACCCTGGCACCTTTTATATGCCGATGATGTGGCCTTAATAGCAGAGACTGAGACTGACCTTCAGCGCGATTTGAATAAGTACTATAAAAATACTTAATTATTTTTCAGATATTTCATTTGACATTAATTAATTTATAATTGTTTACTCATGTATTTTAAATACATTTCTTAGTAATATTGGTTGTGAAATTGTGATGTGCCAACATCAATGACATGTAATATGAATTATTATTAATAAATGAATATAAGAATATATAAGAATATGAATAGCTGGATAGAAGCGCTAGAGGGACACGGCCTAAAAATCAGTCGGAAGAAGACCGAACACATGTCCTTTCTGTTCGACAAAACGGCTAATAACCCAGATAATGTCAAATTCTATATAGGAAATGATCGCCTGCCAACTGTTACAAAGTTCAAGTATCTTGGCTCCGTACTCAGCAACGACGAAAAGATTGACAGCGATGTGGTCCATAGAACTCAGACAGGCTGGATGAAATGGCGAGAACTCACAGGCGTCCTATGCGATAGAAAAATACCTCTGAAGGTGAAGGGTCATGTATATAAGACAGCAGTAAGACCAGCGATGTTGTACGGATCCGAGTGCTGGGCTACAAATAAACCCCACCTGAACAAGCTCCACACCACTGAAATGCGCATGTTACGCTGGTCAGCGGGTGTCACCATGATGGACAAGATAAGAAACGTGTACATCCGGGGTAGTTTCAAAGTAGCGCCAATAACAGACAAGCTGACGGAAAAACGTCTGAGGTGGTACGGTCATGTACAGAGGCGCCCAGTAGACTACATGGTTAAGGTAGCGCTCGATATTCCAACGACGAAGCGAGGACGCGGAAGACCACCTGCCACCTGGCTGACGACGGTTCAGCGAGACCTGAAAGATCTTAATATAGACGCCGACCTTGCACTCAATCGTGCAGAATGGAGGAAAAGAACAGGGAAGGCCGACCCCAAGTAAATGGGAAAAAGGCCTAGCAAGATGATGATGACCGCGTATTGCCACCATTGGCGTTTCTTACACACTCGATACGGTTCCTCATGGATCTTATCAGCTTTCTAATGGTGTCCTGCGGGCAAACGTCCCATTCCTCGACCAAAGCAGCTTGAAGGGCCAAAATCGTCTCCGGGGCTGGATCCCGCGCTCGAACCTTCCTCTTTAGGTAATCCCACATGTGCTCGATGGGATTCAAGTCCGGATTTCAAGTGTAGAGGAAATTAAAGAAACACTGGCAAATATGAAGCGAAATTATTTTTGGCCAAATATGTTAGAGACTATATCAGCAGTTATAGGATCTTGTGAAGTATGTAAACGTATGAAATACGACAAACATCCTTTAAAACCATTAATTCAATTAACCCAAACGCAAAACAAACCTTTTGAAGAACTTTTCATGGATTTATTTTCCATAGAAGGACAAACATTTCTAACAATAGTTGATGCTTTTAGCAAATTAGCTCAAGCATTTGAACTTGTAAATAGATCAACTACAGAAGTCATAAAAGCTTTAATTAAATATTTTTCATTTTACGGAACGCCAATGAAAATTAACTCAGATCCAGGTTCCGAATTTAATAATGCATTGTTAAAAGAAACACTTTCATTATACAAAATAGATTTACATATTGGTACTCCTAATAATCCAAATTCCATGGCTATAGTGGAACGATTTAACAGTACTATTATAGAAATCTATCGCTTAGCACAATATGAACATAAATTTAGCGATGTTTCTTCAGTTATGACTTACGCTATTGTAGCATATAATAATTCGATCCACTCTACGACAGGATTGACCCCTTTTGAAGTAGTGTTCGGACATACCGAGTCCAGAAGTCCATTTGATATAAACTTTCAACAACAATATATGCAACAACTATTGAAAGATCACGCAAAAAGAACTAAAGTACTTTACAAGCATTTGAATGAAAAAATGATGGAACATAAAGAAAAGGTTAGAAATAAGTTAGAAGATAAAATGGACATTCCTTCTACCAGTTTAAGTAAAGGAAACGTAATATTTACTAAGTTAGTTAATCAGCGAAAGGGAAAAGATAAACCCCGCTATGAAAAAGCTGAAGTTAGAGATACCACCAAAAGAAATGTTGTCCCTGTAAAATTAAAAATCGCGAGACTACAGTCCCACTTAAAAACGTACGACGACCAAATTTAAATGAATCAAATTTAACTTCTTGCTAACGGCGAGTACTTGCACAGACAAAACCTTGTAGCCAGAATTATTCACCAGCAACTTGCTCTTCGATACGGTCTTGTGGTCTCCGAAGTGCCTTACTATAAGTACACACCTGCGCCAGTTCTCGAAAATGGTCGTGCCACGCTCTATTGGGATCGATCTGTCATCACAGACAGGACTATTCTTGGCAATAGGCCTGATATCGTGCTGACTGATCGATCGAAACGCCAGGCAGTGCTCGTCGACATCACCATCTCCCATGACTAGAACCTCTTGAAGGCCGAGAAGGACAAAGCCAGCAAGTACCTAGACCTGGCTCACGAGGTAACCGCCATGTGGGATGTTGATTCGACGATCATCGTCCCGATAGTCGTTTCGGCGAACGGTTTAATAGCGAAGAGTCTCGACCATCACCTCAAGAACTCTCGCTAGATGGCTGGATCAAGGGTCAGATACAGAAGGCGGTACTCCTGGATACTGCGCGGATAGTCAGGAGGTTCCTGTCTCTGTCGCCCTGACCACCGGCAGCTTAGGCCCCGCCTCGCTGCCGGCGGTACCCTAGGTTAGGTTTTTATAATGATTTTATGTCTTGTATGTATAGTTTTAAATTTTACTTTTTATATAATTATTGTAAAAACCTAGCTTAAGAAGAAAATTTAATAAAGATAATAATAATAATAAACCATTTATTTCAGGCGCTATGCTGATATAGACAGACATGTAAACTTGCATGTGTAACCCTAATGTAAGCGCAAGTTGACGGGAATCCGGGAACGTCTGAATACTCAAGGACGGTACGGTCACACTCACACATCTGGCAAGTGCACTCGAGGAGAGAATACCGGACAATCTCATTTGCACGAAAGAACGAGGTGAAGTCGCTGGTAGAGTACGTGAGAGTACTAGTAAGCAAGTCCATTTGAGGAGATAATAACGTACTTGCTGATCCTGTCAACACTAGTTAGCCGCGTTGTCAACACATGAACAAAAAGTTGGACAATCTAAACCCCCATGTTTACCGCGACGAGTGCTTACAAAAGATGTTCATTCTATGTTCATCAAGAAGCATAGGATGCCTACATTCTTTTGGCCACACTAGGCCGCCTGTCATTATTCGAAAGTTACTAGAGAGTTGGTATAAGACCAATAAGGCGAATATTGCAGAGGAAGACATAAACCCGCCTAACTGTCCAGAAGTAAGATACATTATGAAACGATCTCTTCAAAATAATACCAAAGCAGCTCCTTCCATTGCTGACTGTAAGAAAAAGTGGTATAGGGCTTCAGAAAAAGTGACCAAGAAAGTCGTCCAAAACCTGATTCAGAATATCAAAAGGAAACTCAGATTGCAGGCAAAGTAGAGGCACTGCCATTTGTTTCGTCGAAAGTTTATCGTTTAATTAATGATATACTCGTATTTCCATATTTTTTTGTTGTTGATCAAAACACGTTATATACTTAATAAACCTAGTCGTTGTCTACTTTCTTTTCGATACGGTCCTTATTGTCTATCACCGTGAACTAAAAGCTGATCACTTGTATGGTTTCCCGCCAGTGTGAACAAAAAAAAGGGAAGTTACGATGTCACTCAGCAGACAACCTTGAACAAGGACGATAACAGCGTCTACTCAATCGGAAAAGTGGTTCACCTGCTCTAGCCTGATATTGTCTATCACCCCGTGAACAAAAAGCTGATCACTAGTATGGTTTCCCTCCAGTATGAACAGAAAAGAGCGATGTTAGGATGTCACTCAGCAGATAAACTTGGCCAAAAATGATATCAGGGTCCACAATAACGAAAAAAACTGTCACATCATTGCTGCGCCCCTGACCCATTATTGTTTATCACCGTAAACAAGAAGTCACGAATATGGTTTACCTCCAGTGTGAACAAAAAAGAGGGATGTTGCGATGTCAACAGTCTCAGACAACGTTGAACAAGGACGATAAAAGCGTGCACACTAACGGAAAAGTGGTTCACCTCACGCTGCTCTAACCCGGTAATTGTCTATCACCGTGAAGAAAACGCTGATCACTTGTATGGTTTCCCTCCAGTATGAACAAAAAGAGGGATGTTAGGATGTCACTCAGCAGACAACCATGGACAAAAATGATATCAGGGTCCACAACAACGGAAAAAACTCTCACGTCACTGCTGCGCCCCTGATCCATTATTGTCTATCATCGTAAACAAGAAGCTGCTCACGAATATGGTTTACCTCCAGTGTGAACAAAAAAAAGGGATGTTGCGATGTCAACAGTCTCAGACAACGTTGAACAAGGACGATAACAGCGTCCACACTAACGGAAAAGTGGTTCACCTCACCGCTGCTCTAACCCGGTATTGTCTATCACCAGATTCAGATTCAGATTTATTTATGGACCTTCAGCTTCGTAGGCAGGGTCACTAGGTACCCACTAGACAACCGGTCGTCGATTGAGTGAAAAGGTTTGCGACTTTAGCCGACGATAAGTAAATGTGAATTCCTTTCTCTAGCACGTCCATCCTTGAACACGTGACCTAATTTTATAATCGACTGGGTCTAATTCCGGTAACAAAATATTTTTAACTCATTCCATGAAGAAATCTGTTTCCTAATTCCTCTGGGTATACAACAAAGGGCAGATTCCACTGTTATCCCACTACATAAGAAAGACTCTTCCCGTAAATATGACAACTGTCGAACTATCTCGTTTATATCCCATGCTGGTAAAGTTCTATTGCACATTCTGAACAAACATTTGGAGTACTACATAAGCAAAAAAATCACAATAGAGCAAGCATGCAGTTAAGGGTAGTGGCAGAATAGAGCTGATCCTAAATATCAGGCAGTTAATTCAGAAGAGCAGAGAATTTAACATACACATGGCCTTATGCTTCATCGATTACACGAAAGCGTTTGACTACATAAATTGGCGAAAAATGTTTGAAGTGCTTGGGGAAATGGGTATACCTGAACATCTGTCCTTTTAAGTGCAAAACCCCTACCGTCCAAATCTCGTGTCCGGCTGGAAGACATGGCTCAATAACACACACGACCATAAAAGGAGTCAATGAGGCTAAGCTAGCTACACTTCTAAAGAAAGTCAAATTGATCAGTGCACAATATTGCCCCTCCACATCAACAGGAAAAAACGAAGCTGATGTTTATAGGTAGAGATGGGTTGATGCAGAGGGCATGGGAACTGCGAGACCTGAGGGGAAAATACGTAACGTTTTGAACGAGCTTTAGGACAATTCAACTGTAATTTTCCAACACAAAAGTTGACATTTAGATCTACCTGACGCGCGTGCTTTACGTAATCAACCAGCTGGACTTGGTACAAGACATTATGTTACTTGGGCTCACAGATCTTCAACGACGGAAACTGTATGAAAAAGGTCATCAGAAGATCACGCTTGGAAAAGATATGGAGGAACAGCAATATCCACCGCAACACCAAAGACTGACTTCGTGCACCCTTATCTTATCTATTTTTCTCTATGCCTCTGAAACATGGACATGGAAGCCGCGCGTGAAATCAAAAATAGATGCATTTATCACATTTTAAATGCATCTATGTGCTGGCCTTCAAATATCCTGCGCATCTGACCGCTCCCGTTAATGGACTAACGCTAGGAGTCGGAGTGGTCGCCAAGGCCGAAAAAGGTCGGACAGATCATCATCATCATCATGTGCTGGCGTAGAATGTCGGGCATCTCATGTATACAACGCTGATACTCAAGGAGCCTTCGTATTAACACCCAGCTTTCAAATACATGCTTCCAGAGAATGATGACATTCATGGACTACGTGGCTCGCCGAGACCAGTCCAGCTTGGAGAAGATGATAATGGTTGGCTGCGTCGAAGGAAAGAGAAATAGAGGCAGAGCTCAAGAAAACAAAGAAGATTATCAAGATTCCTGCTTGATATTTCTTTTTAGTATTTTTGGTACAATTACATTTCAGAAAATGAGTCATAAATGAGATATTACGCTATATATAGTTATTTTTCGATACTCCAGGGAAAAAAATCCACGCCGATTTCACGCCGATCACGCCGCCGCCGCCGATCAAAATCCCACCGGACGCCGCCGCCGATGATTTTGCCATCGGCGCACACCTCTAGCTCAGGCCATATTGGGCTAGGAGCTAATATGCCACAGCTGATCGAAATTAGATTTGGATGGATAGTGTCGGGCAGTTATGTAACAGACAAAAGGGCTATAAATACATCACAAGTTAGTTTATTTGTTTCATCCCAGCGAACCGATGACCTTTTGTGTAGATTTTGGGAACAAGAAGAGGTGGAACCTAGGAAATTTCTGTCTCCGGAACAAAAATATTGTGAGCAATTATTTCAAAGCACTACAACCCGAACAGAATCAGGTCATTACATGGTAAATTTACCACTGCTAGGAAATAAGGTAGCAGAGTTAGGTAATTCATTTAATATTGCTTACCGCTGCTTGTTGCAGCTTGAATCCAGATTCCAAAAGAATCAAAAGTTGCATACAGAATAAACTTCATACAGAATAAATTCATTCATGAGTTTATTAATTTAGGACATGCAGAATATGTTACAGATTTTAATCAGATCACAAGTCACAACAAGTCATTCTATCTGCCGCATTTAGCTGTTTTAAAACCTGACAGCCATACAACGAAGCTTCGGACAGTTTTTAATGGCAGTTCTAAGAGTGACACCGGCGTGTCACTAAATGATATACTGTTAGAAGGTCCAAACATTTACAATGATCTGCTGCTGCTAGATATTAAGATTTAGATTACATAAATATGCTTTTACCACTGATATCGTGAAAATGTTCAGGAATATTTTTATTAATCCTGACCAACGCCCCCTACAACGGTTGTTGTGGAGAGACTCAAAGTCGGACCCACTACAATGTATACAGCTCTCGACTGCTGCTTACGGTACAAAAAGTGCGCCGTACCTCGCTTGTCGCACTTTACGCGATTTGGCTGAAAAACATAAAGATACATACCCACTCGCTGCGGAATGCATTCAGTCAGATTGTTATATGGACGACTTCCTGTCTGGCGGACAGTCATTACAACACAGCAAAGAAGTGTGCACTCAACTCATTGATTTGCTAAAAACTGCTAATTTTGAATTGCATAAATGGTCTGCAAACCACAATAGTATACTCGAACATGTTCACATGTTAGATTTAGATACAATATATTTATAATGTGTACGACTTCACACCTGATCATATAGTCAAAACGTTAGGCTTAAGATGGATACCATCGAGCGACAACTTTCAGATTCATATACCTGACTTTAAAAAACTGAGACCCACAAAAAGGAATGTGTTGTCCCAGATATCTCAAATTTTTGATCCTTTAGGCATCTTAGCACCGTCTACCATTTTAGCTAAAACACTATTATTATGCAGGATATTTGGAAGCTCAAGTTAGCGTGGGACGACGAGCTGCCTTTACATATTCAAAACACTTGGTTTGAGTTTTGTAGAAGGTTAGATGATTTGAGATCTTTACGGATACCCAGATGCTATTTCACGGATCTTCCGATAACTATCATATTGCATATTTAACAGTACAGCGCCCTGAGAGTACAGTACAACAATGCATTTAGGGTGCTGTTGGGGCTGCCTCGCTACTGCAGTGCATCAACTATGTTCGCGGAGGCGCGCGTCGATAGCTTTTCAGCCATCATGCGCAAGCGAGCCGCCTCGCTACTTAGCAGGGTGAGGGCCAGTACCAACAGCATCCTAGCAATGTTTGCAGGCAGGCGGGATGGGGCTTACCTAAACCACTGCACTAAGCTCCATCATAATGTTTTAAATAAATAAGTTCTAAGTGTTCTAACCTCCTATATTTTGACATGTTTTTATTATTATTTTATTTGTATTGACTAATGTGTATTTGTAATGTGTAGTGAGGTAATATGGATGTAACAATCTGAAATAAATGACTATTTAATTTAATTTAATTTTAATTGGTAGGTTTCTGTGACAGTTCGGTGAAATCATTTGGGGGATGTTTGTATTTACATGCATTATACAGTTACAGGAAACCGACCTGTACCTTAATCACTGCTAAGACACGCGTAGCGCCTATTAAATCGCAAACCTTGCCTCGCCTTGAACTCTGCGGCGCTCTTGTGCTTGCGCAGCTCACGGTTTAATTTAAAAACGCGACAGCTAATAAATTACACATAAACGATACATATTTATTTACAGATTCGTTCGTAGTCCTGAACTGAATAAAGACGCCATTCGGCCGTAAATTGAACCCCTTTGTTTCGAATAGGCTCATGGAAATCGTTGAAACTACTAACAGTGAGAAATGGCATTATGTCAACACTAAAGAGAACCCCGCCGATTTACTTACTAGAGGCGTTTATCCCGACAAATTACCAGCACTAAAACATTGGTGGAACGGCCCAACTTGGTTGCTTGAGGACCGATCCACATGGCCTTTAACGGACTCCGCGATCCCCTCTAATATAGAATCCATAGAAACCACATCCAGTTGCCTTCATGTTGTGAACAAGGATAAGCATAGCTACTTTTATGATATGTTTGAGAAATATTCAAACTTCAGCAAGGTAGTGAGAATTATTGCCTTTGTGCTCAGATTCGTACACAATTTAAAAAACAGGAAAGACACTTTTTCCTCACACTTAGCAGTGGTAGAATTGGACTCTGCAAGTAGGTTTATTATTAGAGTGGTTCAAGAACAAGCATTTCCTAAAGAGTTAGAAGAATTAAAATCTCAAAATAATAGCAACGTTACTAGCGCAAAGACTAATTTGTTTACAAAGTCCAGTCCATTGAGAAAGCTTAATGTATTTCTGGATAACCAAAGACTCATCCGTGCTGGAGGTCGTTTAACTAATATTTCTTACAATCATGCACACCCAATCATTCTGCCAGCAAGAGAACACATCACTACGCTGATAATCAGGTATTATCATCACATGCTTTTACACACTGGTACCTCGACTACACTATCTACTATCAGATTCAAGTATTGGCCTATTAACGGACGAAGTGAAGTAAATAAGGTTATTCACCGATGCATCCGTTGTATCAGATTTCGAGCACAAGCTTGTGGACAGCAAATGGCTGATCTACCAGCCCCTAGGGTAACCTTGGATCGTCCATTTGTACACACAGGTGTTGATTTCAGCGGCGCTATTTACTTACGTAGCTCGATGTCTCGCAACTGCAGGTATCAGAAGGCCTATATATGTATGTCTGTTGGTGTTTAGCTACAAAACTTTTACACCTTGAGCTTGTAAGCGACTTAACCTCGCAAGCCTTCATTTGTGCACTTAAACGGCTTATTGCTAGAAGAGGAGGCTGCAAATACCTTTATTCAGATAATGCTTCTAATTTTAAGGGCGCTAATAATGAATTGGCTGAGCTTAATACAATGTTTAAAAATTATAAGAGCTATTCTGAAATTGTAAACTATTGTGCTATGAATAACATCTAATGGAAATTTACTATTCCCTTAGCAAGCCACATGGGTGGATTAGAGTTACCAAATTGCCATAGACACCTTAAAGGCAAGGTATGGGGAGGAACATGAAGTAATCCATGCACATCACCGAGCACTGAACAATGTGAAACGTGCTGAAAACTTTGATGATTGCCGAACTACATTGGACGAACTTCAACGACACCTCAGAGTTCTCCAATCCATGGGCGAGAACACAGACACAAATCAAATGATATTCTTGGTCATGGCAAAGTTTCCAGCTGACGTTATCTATGACACCCAGATGAGACTTGGGTCCGATGGTACAAACACCGTCGAAAGCATCCTAGATCATCTGTCTTTGATAGTCTCTACAAAGGAAGAAGCGATGAGGATAACTCAGAGACCTTCTACAAGTAATACGATTGAGACCCCATACACAACAGAGACCTTGCACGCCAAGGACGCATCAAATATGGAAAGACCAGGTCCCTCAAAGCAAAGTTTTCCAAATAGTACGAAACAGTTTAAGATGGAACAGAACAACTTTAAATTTAGGAAGAATTGGAACTCAAAGGACAGGAAATCTCTTAAAAGGAAACTTGATAACAAGAAAGAAGGCGGAACCTATAATGCGGGAAAAAGGATGAAACGTTGGCATTGTATTTTTTGCGGAGAAGATCATCTCAATGTCAATTGCGAAAAGGCTAGACCCATTGACGAACGAAATGCAAAACTGAAGGATAGATGTTTTAATTGCTTTAGAAAAGGACACACCAGGTTTCAATGCAATCGAAAAAGGAAATGCGAATACTGGCGTAAACACGGACTTCATAATCAAGCATTGTGTCCCAATAAGTTTCAAAGAACAAAGGAAGAGAAAGCATCCACCAGTGCAATGCACATAAGCAGAAAGGATACTGTATTACAAACAGCTGCAGTTAAGGTACGAGGTCATGGCAACATCACAAAGACCTGTCGGATTTTGCTAGACACTGGAAGTGGAAGAAGCTACATAACTGAAAAGAAGGACCTGAATCTTCAAGCGGAAGAAAATTAGAAAATTTCAACTATATAGGGTAATTCCGGGGTAGATGGCCATAAGGGCGAGATGGCCAATCGAAATATTTCATGGTTCTAACGGCTAGATGTCGCTAGTTTTTGTTTAGTTCGCCGCGCGTCGTGAGTGGAAGCAAGGGTACGGCAAATATTTTGGCGAAAAAAAATTAAAAAGTAAGTAAAATCTGTGTTAATTGTTTTGACAAGTGAAAATATTTCAAAGGAGGTTCATATTTTAACTTGTGGTGATGTCAGTTTCTGATAATATTGGTGTTTGTTTTTATTACAAAGTATACGGTTGTCGTTATGTTCTAACCTCAAAATTATGCAGTTCGAGTTTTGACTTGTTTTCTTTTTAGGTGTGGTCATCTCTCCCGGAAGAAAAGGAGAGATGGCCAGTTTAAGTCGGTATGTCATGGCCATATGGCCATCATACACTGATGGTGCAAAAATGATGCCTTATTCAAATAATTCATTTGTTTTATAGATGCCAAACAAGTACAAGAGAAAAGCAGTAGCTGTCAGAGGTAATTGGTCAGAAGTTTCACTTAAGGCTGCTATTGGTGCTGTGAAAAATGATGGGTTATCCGTGCGAATGGCGGCTATCCAGCACCAAATACCTCGAAAAACTTTAGAAAGAAGATTGAAGAAGAATAATGACAAAAAGGGGCCTATGGGACCATCTTCTTTGTTTGGAAAAGAAAATGAGGATAAACTGGTAGCTCACATCAAAGCAATGCAAGCTAAAGGTTTTCCATTGACAATAACGGATGTTAGAAGAATAGCTTACGATTTTGCAGAGCAATTACAACTAAAGCACAGATTTAATACAGAAACCCAGAAAGCAGGATATGACTGGTTGCAAATGTTCCTAAGTAGACACAAAGATATTACACTTAGAAAGTCAGAAGGTGTATCATTGGCCAGGGCCAGTGCCATGAATAAAACAGAAGTAAATGCTTATTTTCAACTTCTAGCAAGCGTCTTAATACAGGATAATGAGATGTTAGCACCAAATTGTGTATTTAACATGGATGAGTCAGGCTTGCAGTTAAACAGTCGTCCAGGGCATGTACTTGCTCAAAAAGGATCTAAAGCGGTTTCCACAGTAACATCAACCGAAAAAGGGGAGACGATAACCATTATAGCCTGCTGCAATGCTGAAGGTACTTTTTTGCCTCCTGCTTGTATCATGAAGGGCAAAAAAAAAAAGCCTGAATTTGAAGATGGGATGCCACCAGGAACAAGGCTGTTCATGTCTCAAGAGTCAGCGTACATAACTTCAGAGATATTCTTGGAATGGTTAAAGACACACTTTGTTCCTAGAAAACCTGCTGGAAAAGTTGTTCTTCTTCTAGACGGCCACTCAACTGATTGTAACTCTGTGGAAATGCTGGAATATGCAAATGAAAACGATATCATTATGATATCTATGCCGAGTCATACGTCCCATTATCTCCAGCCCTTGGATCGTTCGGTGTTTAAGTCACTTAAAACACATTTTTATGAACAGTGCAGACTTTGGCTAATTCAAAACCCAGGACGTCGTATAACAAGACTTTCTTTCGGAGCTTTGCTAAACAAGGCTTGGGGAAAAGCAGCGTCAGCAGAAAATGCAATTTCAGGCTTAAGGGCGACTGGAGCATATCCATTAAATCCAGTAGCGGTACCAGACTACGCATTTATTGAAGAACATGCAGGTGCTGCTGCACCAGTATCGAATGATGCTACTGTTGCACGAGCTATTCCATCTACTCCATCTGCAGTGGAGGAAGACAGCGATGAAGATGCCTTCATTCCGGGTTGTTCTAATGAGCCAAGACGAGATATGAACTATAGGCCCGAAATCGCTCCCAGGACATCAGAAACCTTAGTGAACAATACCATCGAGTCTAATGTTTCAAAGCCTGGCACTCCGGAAGAACGTCCACTCAATAATGATCCAAACTACACCCCGTCACGAATTTTACAGGATATATCACCTATCCCACAAAGACTCGCTGAAATTCGCAAACGAGCTAAGCAAGTGGGAACACTACTGACTTCGGAAGAACATATCAGTGCTAGAAAATGCGCCGAGGAAAAGAAAATTAAAAAGGAGAACAAGAAAATGCCCCGAAAATCCATTAAGAAGGAAGGACAGGCAAAAAAAAAACGGTTCGGGTAAACAAAAGAAAGGCTATACGAAGGCTGTCGGATAGCAGTGGCGATGTCCCCTTGCCATAATATCGAAAAACAAGAAGAAAAAGGACTTGAAAGGGAAGGATAACTGTCGTGGATGCGGAGAAAATTATTACGAGACTCTTCTCGTTGAAGATTGATTGTTCAAAGTTTATACATAAATAAAGATTTCTTTGATAACTCGTATACTTTTTTTTTATTCTGCACAAAAAAAACTATGGCCATCTACCCCGGAATTACCCTACGCGTTTGGTTTTCTAAAGATATTCCGCGATATCAAAAAAATGGAATGAGGAGGAAACATTACAATTTGTACAACATTATAGAGAGCACGAGTGCTTGTGGGATAAGCGTTGCGATGCTTACAAAAATAAGCAAATGCGCGCTTCGGCACTAGAACCCCTGCATGGTGGATTGAATAAAGGACTGACTATCAATGAAGTTAAAGCAAAAACTAAGAGTATTCGAAATAATTACTATGCCAATCTATACTCGGAAGGATCTTCTAATCTTAGTTGTTGTAGCAACAAAGCGGAAGCTCCAGTTAAGGATCTATCGCTTAACCATTTACTCATCCAAAGTCTTATCCTTTACGATTTCATTTCTTCGTCTAATATATTTATGTTGATCAACTCTGCTCTTAATAGTGCAGAGACGTTCTTTATACATTTATTTTTCAACCGCCGCCGCATTAGTCCAGAATTCATTTTTTTTTAACACAAGACTTGTGCTCACCACAAGAATGATCCAGGAATGAAATGAACCCACTGGCCTCATCTAAACAACACGGGCCAAGTCTGAGGACTGGCGCCAGCGTTACTGGCTTCGTCTAAACCTGGCTTTAGACACGCCGAGACATTTTGGCACTGCCAATTAACTGCTTGTGGCGATGTTATTGGAGTATACGAATCAACTGCATGCAACAGAGTGACACATGCCAACGCCTCAGTGTGTTCAGATTTAATCAAAATGCCTGATTATACCGATTATTGTCCAATTTATTTATTACATATTTTTGACTCAACTGGTTTGAAACAGAACATAGAGGGAGAATCATACTTTTTAGCATGGGGCCAAATGACCAAAGACTAAAAACTTGCACAATCAACACAAGTTAACTCAATAGCAACTGAAGCCTGATGGTCATAACATGTTTTTTTTTACTCAACCAGTGTCTTAGCGGACATAAGGGAGCTTCAAATAAACTCCAAAATTGTATCTTTGTCAATTTAATTAAAATAAAACATGCTGGTTGTAACAAGATCGGATTGCAAGTGAAGGCAAGTAATTTTGACAGCCGTAGATTAATTTAGCGCCTGACGATATGTGTTAGGCAACGTTGTGAAGGCGCGTAGCTTTGCTCGGCCGGAACAACCAGGTTTTGTCCTGCGCAGACGGGCAGAGCATCATAAAGCTTGAACTCGCCAAAATGTGGGCACACATAAGGGCCTATATTTTTTCATTTACTTAGTATACCAACTATTTAGTACTTATTTTAAAATCTCCATGGTACCATGATTAAAAAATATTATGAGAGTCTCATTCGTTCATTTGTTTTCGTGATGGCGAGCTCTGAATATCAGCAGCTTGAAAACATTTTGCTCAAACATACAGAAAATCCACATTTAAGCTATAGATCTCTAGCAAAATTATTAAAATATCCACAATCCACCGTATGTTTGGTCCTTAAAAAGTTTCGGGAACGTTTAACGGAAGCCAGGACGCGGAGAAAAGCAAGGAATAAAAGACAAAAAAAGGAAGCCTTGCAGCTTTTAAGAGTGGATCCGAAGTTATCATCACGTGATGTCGCAAAAAAGGTACAAATGTCACAATCTTACATACAGAAAGTTATGTCCAGGGCCGGATTAAGATCGTGCAAGGCCCAAGCTGCACCTAATCGCGATGCTAAGCAGAATTTATCCGCAAAAAGAAGGGCACGAAAATTGTATGACGAACTTTTAACAAAATTTGAATGCGTTGTACTAGATGACGAAACGTACATAAAAGCGGACTTCATACAGATACCTGGGCAAGAATTTTACACTTCTACGAGTCGTAAAACGCTTCAGAAGATTCTCTTCGCAAGATTGCAAAAAGAAAATGAGATCTAAGTTTCCAAAAAAGTTCTTGTTATGGCAAGCCAGTAGTTGTGGCAAACGAAGTCGTTCGTTCATCACAATAGGGACAGTAAACGGTGAAATATATAAAAAAGAATGTTTGCAAAAGCGTCTTCTACCCTTTTTGAGAAGTCATAGGTCACAACCATTGTTTTGGCCTGATCTTGCAAGCTGCCAGTATTCTAAAGCAGTGACGGAATGGTATGAACAGAATGCGGTTTCTGTGGTACCTAAACAGTGCAATCCTCCGAACTGTCCTGAACTCAGGCCTATCGAAGAATATTGGTCCATAATGAAAGGAATTTAGAAAAAGAAAGGCGGACATGTTAAATCAGCTGCGGAGTTGCAAAAAATATGTAGGTACTTGGGCTAGCAAAAAGTACCCCGATACTGCTGTGCAAACCCTTATGAGCCGCATTCGACGCAAAGTACACATGATGGTGTATTCTAATTATAATTAAACCTGTGTATCTGTTTTTAAAATGTACTTTAACATTGTAGACAAACACAATAAAAATCTTCATGAATTATAGCCTATTATATATTTTTTTATTTGTTAATTTATGTGCCCACATTTTGGCGTGTTCAAGCTTTACTTTTTGGAATGAAAGATCACAATGATCAACCGCTTGTAAAATCAACCCAAGTTGTCAGAGGTTTTTTCTAAATCTTACATCAATCCAGGCCACATGAGTTGTTTATATTTTGAGTGTCATTCTGTCACTATGTACAAACGCCAACACAGTTATTTATTACTTTTTTTTTTTTTTTTGGTCCTCGGTTCATTGCAGCAGCCAGAGGGGCTGTAGCTGCTGGTCATTACTGGCTGGTGGGTAGACTCCGCTATGGGGCTACCCGACTGCCGACCAACACAGTTCACTGACCATCCTGTATTTATATAGAACCTTATTAGAATGCACATAAAGTGCACGGATGGTTAGTTAGCTGTGTTGTGGATGATACAATTTGAAAAATGTACAGATTTTCCTGCGGGTCGCATCGGCGGATAACGAGAACTGCCGTTAAGTTGAAGCCTAAACAAATATTTGGATTTAGTTGACATTTTATCACCAAGTCAGCTTTATACTGTACTGTATGCAGAATGAGACATATTTAGGCATGAAGCCAAGATCACATTAATCAACAGCTCGAATGATCTCTAAAATATACTTCAGTTGTGAAAACTTGTGTTGTTCCCACAACAGAAGTGTAATATTTTCACAAACGGACCCAGAAACATACTTTTTGGCATGAAGCCCATGGTCACAAACAACACGAGTTACCCAACAGCCGACTTAAGCCAAACAAAATAATTAAATATACACGCTATTGATTAAACTGAGTTTAAACCCATGCAGACTGAGCAACATACTTTTTTGGGCGGAGGCAGGTCCAGAGACAAGGAAAATTTGCGACCGGTCGCTACTTGTGTTGGGTCTGTCTCTATGGTAGCGGCCTGTCCGGCAGTTAACATGGTAGATGGCCTCGGGGGGAGCTCACAGTTGCTAAGATCCTCGAGGCAAAACTGATTGGGCTCCTTCACGAGGTTACCGCCTGTTAGCTGCCTGGTTCTACCGATAGAAACAGGCAGAACGGAAACAATCAGTTGAGCCTATACCTTTGATATCCCAACCCATCCTATCCCATTTATCCCGTCTAATCAGCCGTAAGCGATGACATGGCATGTCGCAGCGGGCTTTCCATCCACAAAGAAGGATGGTTAGCGGTAAAATGCCATCCGCGTGTTTGTGCCGTGCGCGGGGACCCGTACGGGTGGAGAGGGAGGTCCTGGTAGCTGAGTCGACCAGCGGTCGGGATAGTTACTGCTGGGAGACAACACTCTTCTTCGGCTCAGGATTCACCTCACACGGGCGGTCATGGTCTAGCCAGCCATGACCAATCGGCTGTCGTGTCCAGTCGGATGGCCACAGGCGAGTGTCCTGGGGTATGGGGTCTGTAGTCGGTGGAGCACGGGTTACGAGTCGTCTGAGGAGATGACGAGTAACTCGGCACCGTGCGGACTCACAGACAACATACTCTCGGGGCGCTATATCAGATTGGTAGCCCTGATGCGTTTACGCATCCCCAGGGTGTGGGCTCCGTGGTGGGTGGGGAGCCAATCTGATGAAGTAAGGATAAAAGGTCACATGGACAATTTAAAACCAAAAACTATCGAAGTAGGGAAAGCCGTACCCGCAAGGGATGAGGCCAAGGCGCATAGCGCAAATGCTGTACCGGCGGTACGCACTTCTGTCCCAGACAGGGGAGCGAGAGCGGGTAACAGTCGAGCAAGGGGGTCCGCAAGGACGCAGAAGGCGCGTGGCGCATTTTCAGGCAGAGGCCATGGTGGAGCGGTCCAAACCGGAGGCACCGTCCGATCTTTTCCCCACGGGTCGAAAAGCGGACACGCCCAGCAGGTCCCCGCAAGGAGACCGGCTGGCGCAGGTGCCGGAGGGGAGGTCAGCGGAACTGTGGCCATCTGCAACCGGCCGGCCGGTCCTCTTCCAAACCCTGCTGACGAGCCGGGCGCCGTTGATAGCGTGTCTGTACCCCAGGGTGCGGGTGCGTGGTCCGGTGGAGGAGTCGCTGGCAGCAGGAGGCAGAAGAGACGAGACAACGCCAAGGCGAGGGCTCATACACTGAGCGAGGGCACCCCCCAGGATGCACCCACTTCGGGGCCAGGGATGGTGCAAAAGAAGAGGCAACTGGGAGCCAGTGGCGACTCTTCTCTGCTTGTCAGCGACTCCAAGCGAACGAAAGTCGCAGCTTCGTTCGCTGAAGTGGCTGCAAGTGAGAGGATGGCCATCGTCCCGGAGGCCTTTCCGGCCGAGAAGATCGGGTTGGGGCATCTGGGCGCCATCCAGGGGCTCATTCTGGAGCTTCTGGTTGATGCTCCGGATCCCCTACCCCGAGTCACTCTTGGCAACGTAGTGGCGGGCGCTCTCCACGTCAATTGCCAAGGGAGAGAGTCCGTCGCATGGCTCAGGTCAGCAATCGGAAGCGAGGAGATTGCTGGCCTGCGCCTGAGGGTCATGGACGCCAAGGATCTTCCAAAACCAATCAAAATGGCATGGAAAACGAAGATAGTTGGCGGCCATGACGTAAAGTTACTTCTCCGTGTGTTGCAGAGGTACAATCCTGCGCTACACACGGAGGAGTGGAAGGTGGTAGACACCTTGACGTCGGACGCGAACACCAGGCGCATCATACTGATGGACCGGGTGTCGGCCGACGTTATCAAGGCAGCGGGCTACCACCTACACACGGGGGTTGACCTGAGCTCCTTCAAGCTCCTAGAGGACGCGGAGGAGAGGGCGCTTGAAGGGGCTGGGGACGGCACTTGTGCGGGGACGGGCGCAGGGGGTCCGCCGCCTGGGGAGTCCGAGGAGGGCACACCTCCGGAGGGCAACGTGCCAACTGCCATTGGCAAGGAGGCTGAGGAGGCTGAGGCAGCCAAAGAGGAGGGGCAGTCGGAAGCAGAGGCCGGGGACAGGGCGGGCTCCAGTGACGGTTTTGTTGAATCCCGCAGGGCCCGAGAGTCATCACCGCTATCGGGGTTTGGCTCGGAGGACCTGCAGGGAATGGCAGAGCTGTACCTGGAGACCTCCATGTCTCCCATGTCCTGTGATGACACTGTCCAGGAAGTGGCTGCTGACCTCAGCAAGCCAAAACTTTAAGAGCGCCAATGGCGGGTTTAAGGTGTGTACAAATTAATCTACAACACAACAAGGCGGCCACTGCCCTTCTGGCGAGGCAGCTAAAAGGCGACAAGTTCGATATTGCTCTTATTCAAGAACCATATATATATAAAAGTGAAATAAGAGGTTTAGGTGGAACGGGGGGAACAATTGTTCACCTGTGTCCAGATAATAACAATAATATGAGGACATGTATATATGTCAAAAATGGCATCAATGCTATGCCTTTACATGCTTTCTGTTGCAGGGATCTCACCACGGTGATGATCCAAAACAAGGGGGAGGGTAAGGAGCTGATACTATCATCAGCCTACCTCCCCTACGAGGCGACGGATCCCATCACACAGCAACTGCGGGATCTTGTTGCATACGGCAGCCGGGCGAACACCAACCTGATAATCGGCTGCGACGCGAACGCTCATCATGTCATCTGGGGCAGCTCAGATGTCAACAGGAGAGGGGAGAAGGTACTGGATTTCCTGGTAAGCTCTTCTTTACAAGTACTGAATAAAGGCAATGAACCTACCTTCGTCAATTCCAGGCGGGGAGAGGTTATTGATTTAACGTTGGCTACTAATAACACTAGTAACAAAATCAACTCATGGCACGTATCTGATGACATATCCCTTTCGGACCACAGATACATTTGCTTTAGGTACCAAACTAAAATAAAATCAAATACGGTACGTAAACGGAATCCGAGGAACACCGACTGGTCGGCCTTCAGAAGTGATCTAAAAGTGGACCTAGGAGACCCAAAAGGCAAGCTAAACTCTATTATTGACATAGAATTCGAAGCGGATAAAATAGTACAAGCCGTATACACGGCCTTCACTAATAACTGCCCGGAGAAGAAAACCCTGGCTAAAAAGTTACCTTGGTGGACCCCAGAGATTGTCAAGCTCAGGAGGGAAACTAGGGCAATATTTAATGACGCAAAGTTATCTAATGACTTCGGGTATTATGCACAAAAACTCACAGAACTCAGCAAGGCTGTGAGGAAAGCAAAAAGGAGAGCGTGGAGGAACCACTGCGATCAGATTGAGTCAATACCGGATGGAATGAGACTAACAAAGGCACTAGCAACAACAAAGTCGGTCCCGCTCACATCCATCAGGGACAATGACGGTAGAATGACGAAAACGGGGCTGGAGACCCTTAAGATAATGTGTAACACGCACTTCCCAGGCTCAGTAATACACGACAGCGTAACAGACGATGGCGCAATTAGTGCGTTGGAACAAACCACAAGTACAACGAGACACAATTGGGACACGTCTAAAAAGGTAGTAGATCATAAAAAGATAAAGTGGGCACTTTCAACATTTCAACCTTACAAAGCCCCGGGGCCAGATGGAATCTACCCCATTCTACTACAAGAAGGCGCTAATGTACTAATCCCGCATCTTAGCAGATTGTACAGGGCGTGCTTGGCCTTCGCACACGTACCGCGTGTGTGGAGGATGGTAAAAGTAACCTATCTACCCAAACCGGGTAAGGCGGATTACAGTGAAGCCAAATCGTATAGGCCGATAAGTTTATCGTCGTTTTTCCTCAAAACATTGGAGAAATTGGTAGATAGACACATAAGGGATGGCCCATTAAGGAGACATCCGCTGCACGAACTGCAATGTGCATACCAGCCAGGGAAGTCAACGGAAACCGCACTACACCTGGTAACAACCAGGGCTGAACGGGCTATAGAGAATAAAGAACTATGTCTGGCAGCTTTCCTAGACGTGGAGGGAGCATTCGATCGTACCACGTATAAAGCTATCAGCGAAGCAGCTGCAAAACATGGCATAGAGCCGACCCTATGTAAATGGATAGGCAACATGCTAAATGGCAGACTAATAAAGTCATCTCTCTTGGGGGATGAGATAATGGCCACGGCCACAAAGGGATGTCCACAGGGTGGGGTACTCTCACCAACTCTTTGGAGTTTGGTGGTGAACTCACTCCTGGTAGAACTCAATAAAGGTCCCATCCACACGGTAGGATATGCTGATGATTTAGTGATACTGGTTAATGGGAAATTCCCAGGCACGGTATCGGAAATCATGAACAAGGCACTGCAGACAGTGGAGAGATGGTGCGACCGGCACCAATTATCCATTAATCCAGGCAAAACGGTAGTAATACCTTTTACTAGGAAAAGGACCCTTCGCGGCGTACAGCAGTTAAAACTGTACGGGAGGGTACTAGAACTGTCCAATGATGTGAAATATCTAGGTGTCACACTGGATAAGGAACTGAATTGGAAGAAGCATACAGATCTCACCATTACAAAGGCACTGAGGGTATTTGGAATGTGCAGATCAGCGTATGGCAAAACATGGGGACTGAACCCAAAGGTACTGAGGTGGATCTACACCATGATGGTGAGGCCCATACTGTTGTACGGTAGCCTGGTATGGTGGCCAAGGACTTTAATGAGCACATGCAGAGATGCTCTGTTGAAAGTGCAGAGATCGGCATGCATGGCTATAACAGGGGCGTTTCGTACCACGCCCACAGCGGCGCTAGAAGTCCTATTGGACCTACCGCCACTTCACTTGGTGATTAAGTCAGAGGCGCGCAAATCGCTCTACAGACTAAGAACTCTTGGATTGTGGAGCGACAGCATGCCAAAGACTAAGCACACGAACATGGAGACTGACGGTTTCCTAGACAGAATAACAAACATGAGAAGCGACAAAATGCTACCCAAGTTTGTATTCCATAGGAACTACACAACAAAAGTTCCATCCAGGGCTGAATGGACCGAAGGTCTAGAACCACCGAAGTCTGGTATCGAAGACAGTATATGGTACACGGACGGATCAAAAATGGGATCCGGTACGGGAGCAGGCATTTATGCGAATGACTACAGTAGTAGTGTAAGCATGGGTAGTTTGGCAACCGTCTTCCAGGCGGAGACATACGCCATAATTGCCTGTGTGCAGGAGAATATAGACAGGCAAACCAGAGGGCAGACCATCTATATACTCAGTGACAGTCAAGCAGCCCTTAAAGCACTTACGGCGCCGAAAGTGGATTCTAGACTAGTCTATAACGGCGTCCAGGCACTGAACAAGCTTGGAAAGCACAATAAGGTGCAACTAGTTTGGATACCAGGGCACGAGGGCTTCATCGGCAACGAAAGAGCGGATGAGCTTGCAAGAGGGGGGTCTACAAATCACTTTGTAGGTCCAGAACCATTTGTGGGACTCTCGCAGGGAACCATAATTTCGGCCTTTAAAGCCTACGCCAAAACCAAACACCAACACGAGTGGAGGAATGAGGCGGGCTTAAGGCATTCTAAGCTCTTCATAGAAGGAGTGGACTCGGGCTGGACTAACAAACTCTGGAAATCCAGCAGGAAGCAACTCAGAACCATATCTGGGGTGTTCACGGGTCACTTCGGGGTCAAGGATCTCTTGGCCAAGATGGGATTATCGGACAGTCTCGACTGTAGAATGTGTGGCGAGGAGGATGAAACCATGGAACACTTATTGTGTGAATGTCATGCCCTTGCCAGACAAAGAATGAATTACTTTGGTAACGGCTATCCGCAACCAAAGGAATTCAAGGTGCTCCCGTTAAGCTGCATCATCCGTTTCGTGGAAATGATGGAGCGAGCTTGGGAGTAGACATAAAGGAGAGGGCAAATGCACAAAAGATCCCATAGGGTCGAAGTGTATCCGAAAGGGCCCTCATCTATATAAGATAAGATAAGATAAGATAACATACTTTTTAGAATAAAGCCAAAATCACAATAATTAACAGCTTGAACAATCAAGTTTGCACCATTGACGCCTAGACAAATATTGAAGCCTAAGCATATTCTAAAATTCTTGTAACATTGTACTGTAGTAGGAACCCTCACCTCCTCACTATAACAGGAAGTTATTTAGAAGTATTATTTACTTATAATAGTATTATTTGTATGACATTAATTAATTACAGAGTATGTAAAAGATACATAGAACTACACCCAACTCCATGAGCACTGTCAATTTTTTTTCTACAATACATTGGAGGTAAATGTATCCAATAAGTTGGTATAAACAAGTTTGGATCCCACGCTCGGCAAAACAATAGCTACATATTTTAATCCCAAACTGTACACGCCCACTGCATTCGCAAAAAATCTGCAACGTTAGTAATGCTGGAGAACAGACTACAACCCTTACACGCCATGCAGGTTGGATATCAACAACTGTTGCCTAAGGCGGCTATTACCTAGATAAATCAATTCAAAGTGGTAATTTCAAACAAAATATTAAAAACCATTTAAAAAAAATACTATGCCTAGCAGTACTGCGAATTGAAATGAAAACTCTGCTACTGTTATCTGTAGTTAAGAATAATTTGTAAATGAAGTTTTCCCTTTTTATTAAAATTGCGTTTTGTTTAAACTTAGGTTGTATGTGTACCATCCTGTATTGATATAGAACATTATTACAATGCACATAAAGTGCACGGATGGTCAGTTAGCTGTGTTGTCGATAGAACCACCAAGTCAAAAAACCACACGTGTGTATTAATGCCTCTCATTAAAATCTTGCCGAATTTTGTTAATAATTCAGTTTAGAAATTTAATTTAGTTTAGAAAAGAAAGTAAAATTCTGCCATTAATGTCGATCTTTTGAAAAGTCGCCAGAGCTCCCCAGGATGCGTTGTGCTGAGAGCGAGGGAATTTGTTCCTTCAGCTGTCAACACGGCAAATCCTCAAACATATCAAGGGTCGGCAACGCTCATGTTACTCCTTTGGAGTTGCATGCGTCTATAGGCTGCGATGTCCGCTTACCGTCAGGCGGGCCGTACGCTTGTTTGCCACCGTCGTTGTATAAAAAAAAAAGAAATATACCTTTATGTTTATATGATTTCAAAATTAACTATTCATTCCTATGAAAAGTATTATTTTTTCTTATGATTTTGACGTTTAGTTTATTGCATAAAATCAGTATTTGACATTCCATATCAGAAAAGACGTGAATGTATATGATAATCATTTTATAATTGATTTTACATTTTTTATTTTATTTTATAAAATTAAATATTAATCGTAATTATATCTAGGTGAAAATCGTTATTATGTATAAACCTTTTTTTACCAAATTGGTCTCTTTTGATTATCTTTTATGAAATGTTATGATAGGACCAAACAAGCAATATTTCATAACATTAATAAACCTCACTAAATATTAGTAACTAAGGATATTCATGCAATATAATATGACAGTTTTTTAAGTTCGTATTTTGTCAATATTATTAGCACAACACATGTATACATTCTTGTGGAAATATGTGACACTTATTTATTATACAGAATGATTTTCCAAGCGTAACGGTCCATCACCACCACCAGAGCTGTGCGATGAAAAAAACACCAACAGGTGAGAGACTAGCAATGCTATTGATGGGTACTCACCCTTATTTGAAAAAAATATTTTGATTAAGATATACATAGTTTACCGATATTATAATTGAACAAGCGAGCGAAGTGAACCAAGTTCTCCATTTCAGCTTGGGCAAAAATTATATTGTATACTGTCTGCTCCCCTCTACAAGTCGCATTTCTCAACTGATTCTCGTGAAATTCTGTGAGCAGGTTCATTAATTACATACATTCATTTTTTCGAAGTAAAAAAATCAAGAAGTCAGGTTTGCGAGTTTTGCTCACAGTTGCTCCGAAATTACTCTTAACGTAGATTTTGAAACAAACATAACCAAAAACTATTTATTTGGCCCTCAAATTAATTTTTCAATAATATTATTTTAATGTCTTATTTTGATGAAGCATTTTTTCATATACATAAAGTAAACTTTTTTTTCCTATGCTTAAATGATTTATACACTTTCCTACTGCTACTATTTAATATAAGAAATTGCCATGAAATATATTTATGTAAGCCATTAAAATGTCTGTCATACTGAAAAGAGGGTTGATAAAGGCGTTTGTCCATTACTAAATTTATTTTTAAAGGAAAAAAAAAGAATAAGCACCAGCCAGAAAAAATACTATTATGGCATGAAGCCAAGATCACAATTTGATAAAATCAACAGCTATAACAATCTCTAAAATAGACTTCAGTCGTGAAAACTTGTGTTGTTTCCACAACTGGAGTCTAATATTTTGACAAACAGATCCAGAAACAAGCTTTTCTGCATAAAGCCAAGGTAGCCAACAACACATATTACCAACAGCAGACTAGAGCCTACCAAAAAATGAAATACCTATACAAACATTTGACCAAACTTTAAACAAAACCATGCAGACTGAGAAACATACTTTGTGGAATGAAGCCAGATTAAAATCTACGAACTTGTTGCTATCAACACAAATTTTCACAAGTATTTTTATATTGATTACATTTTTTGACTAATAAACCGTGAGATGTTGAGATAATGACACATTTTATCATTCTGAGTGTTTTAAGACAAAGACACCATAAGGCCACAATTCCAATAAATAAATAATCAATATTAATTGATACTAAGGGGATAAACATAAGTTTAAACCATTCTGATTTTGAAAGGCATAGACATGAGAGTGGGGAACAACATACAACATTAGGCATATCACTGGCATGCCATAATGATATGCCTAATGTTGTATGTTGAATACCAGTATCTAATCAGCACAATTTCATACAAATTTTTTGACCAAGCTTTAACCATACCAACAAGGCAATACTATCAATCCTAATTGACAGATTTAGTTTTATGTCTACCATTCTGATTTTGAAAGACAAAGACAGGAGAGATATCCCTAGGAAACGCCACCGGCATTGCATGCCATGGCGAATTTTGTTCATGAATACTGGCCGAGACTGAGAAACAACATTTGGCATGAAGCCGAGACCACAAGCAACACTGAATTGTGACAACTTCATCCAACTTTAATTTGTGTAGAAATCTTGAAGTCTTCAGTAAGAAATTTTTAAGCATGTTGATATTTCATTCTTTTTTTATTTGGGTTAAGTTTTCTTCGGTAAACTTGATGATGCATACTGCTGTTTTACTACTTGGTTAGCTGTTTATTCACCACTGTTCAAGTACTCCATCGGCATTTAACTGAACTGTGGTTGGATTTGGACTTCAATCCAGTGAGTCTGAAAAGAAGAAATTGACATAAGTTTGCTAATAGGGTAAGGCAACGCAAGTCTAAGGGTACAAGTTGGAACCTGGCTGCACACAGCAGCAGCATGTGACACTACTGGATATATCTGGTATTTATATACTGTCGACTCAGTAGAAAAGAAATACAGAGAAACCAGTAGTGTTGCAGTGACAGGTCGTCTGCTGGAGCTGTCTGCGGTCGAAACTTTGTAGAATTCGATTAAATTGATTTCCATTCCAAAGATTGTGATACATCCAATTGTACATATTTATCATATAATTGAAGGGTCATTTTATTTTAAGACTGTAATTGAATCTTCAAAGGTGTTTTGCTCTAACTTACTGTTGTGGCATTATAAAATAAAATAACTCATTTACCATTTGCAAAATTAGAAGACAACGAGTACATTTTATGAGCGTCAAGAGAAAGTTACAAGGTTATGATAGGTACAAAAACTCACCGCTAAAGCTGTTTTTAAGTGCGTCGACGTGACTGAAATTTCCACAAGCCCATTCCAGTGTATTAACTTTTTCTATATTATGCGACACATGACCGAACGCCATGTTGAGACCGGCTCCCTTGAATGGAAACTTGCAAAGCATCCATAAATTGTTGAACTCTGCCGTTTATCTATTAATATTTTGAATATAAAAGCTGTTCCGCCACGTATCTGTTACGAAACGAACAAAAGGGGCATATGTTCTTAATATCACAACAAAAATACAAACGTTAAACGACGCCATGGCATTGCAATGTGAGTGAGCGAGCAATGTGAATATTGTGAATGTGAGCATGACTAGCATGAGCAAAGATTTAATTTAAGATTACTCATTACTATGTACTCTGTGGTAGCCTGCGTTGCGATCGATACCGATACGATTAATCGATTACTTGCAAAATTAAATAAATTCAATGAGTGTTACTCTCTTACTGAACAAGCGAGCGAAGCGAACGAAAAAAAAATTTCCCGTTCTCTCGTCCCGCTTATTCTGTGTTTCTCGTGTGAAACTACGTGTAGCGCTACCAAGAAAATCGAATCACGAAGTTCGTAGATCTCTATCTCTGTCGCTCGAGTACCATACACCATAAGTGTGATAGAGACGGAGATAATACGAACTTCGTGATTCGATTATCATAGTAATAGTTGGGCGAGTCGAGGCCAACTCGCCGATGAAGGTCAACGTGGATCTAGTCTAGTACGGTGTGACCTTGGTTTTGCCGGACGCCGAGCAGGCTGCAATTGTCCACGCGGGCCTATATCATATCACGCGACGGACTGCCGTCTGGATGCACCTTGTCTCTACACACGCACCAAGGCGCATTCCCACGGGCGAGCATGGCAGTCCGCGCGTGTTGACAGTTACCTACAGGCTTCATAGCAAAACCAAGGTCACTCTGTACTAGATTCCCTTTTACCTTCCACGGTAGTCATGCGAGCGCCGCTCGTCTGGCCGCGCCTTATATTCTGATGCGTGTGTAATGTAAAGACAGTCCGGTGAGATGACCTTGATTCGTCGGATGCACGATTTGCGATCAGTAGACACCTATATATAGCAGAATAGATGTATAGGTACTTATAGCATACGAAGATATAGGATAAAATATGTATACATACATTTTCTATTTATGCCGATGGTTTAGACTAATTGGCATTGTTTAACTAAAACTGAGCGGCTACCGCGAAAAGCGACCGTCGTTCGTTCTTGTATTTATGTCTGTAAGGCGCTCAGGGGTCATGATTTGTCAGCCCCAATTTATCAGAAGCTGACTAATTGCTATCGTCTGGAGGCACGTTGCGCTGCTGATCCAACTGTCAAACGAGTTGTACTGAGAAATTGTATGCACATGTGGTCGGATTGTTACATACGCTACACGCAATTATGACTTCGACATGTTGTACTGGCAAATTGGGGTAAAATCACATAATCTGTATAAGTACCCCATCAAATATGCAAGTACAGAGTAAGAGATAACGAACGTGCAAAGTTGGTGTATCGCGGTAAGCAGCACCACCGACCACCGCCACCGCGCAAGCTGCTTTAAAAAGGCGTACAGTTTGTGTTAATTTGCTATTAAGAAATAACGATCAATTGTTTGTTGTAATGTACTTTATTAATACTGCCAAAAATCACAATTTCGAATTAAAAGAGAACTACAGCGTGAACTTTCTTTTTATTTTTTTTCGGGCTACCTACATTACTGAATTAGTTACAAAACATTTTCATGTTCATATCGATTTTTATTTAGTAAATCTTATTACGTAATTTTTCCCACAAAAAAAAACATAAGATTGTGATGAAGAATGCCTATCTACTACTTAAAATAAGATTAAAATGTTGTAATTTATTTAAGTACTGTAGTGCAAAAACCGTTGTATGGATAGTTCACGCTGTCGTTTCACTTTATTATCTTGATTGTAGTAGAAGTTCTCTATTACCTACTTAGCTAATATTAGTGTATGAAAAAGATAGGATTATTGATTACTTTCTCTTACGCGAATGGACTTTTCGCATTAATATTTTTGCTTATTTTACTTTATTAGATTTGTTAAAAGATGAGGTAGAACTCTTGAATTTTCGTAATTCTTGATTCCATTTTCTATCGACCGATCTTTATGTTATACTACACACATGTCAAATTTCAACGTTGCAACACACCACGGCGCCAAGCAAATTGTAGCCTCTGGCCAATCTTACCACGAACAAGCAGACACAACGTGGTGTGTTTCACCCGTGAATGTGGCCTAAATATTACGTCCATTCGTCGCGGAGACAGAGCGCTCAACAGCGCGTTTGAGGCTGTGTTTGTTTGTTGCGCCCAGCTTACCTTTTTAAAGTTTCGCTTGTTCGGAACTTCAAGTATCTACCTATCTACAAAAATACACTATTGATTGTCATTTTTGTGGTGCTAAATCAAGAACTTTCCCTGCCAGGTTGTGTCACACCTTTTTTCGCCTTGCCGGTGGACTATCACCATAACAAGGCGTAGTAATTGAGTTTCTCTTTGCAATATGTGTAATTGCTAGGGCTCGGGATGAATTTTGTCCCAATTCCTATTTTGCACTGTTCTACAATTTCAACTAACTACCTGCCACCATTGTAACATGTCAACATTCCTATGTGTCCCACATTCCTATACGTATCATCCACATTTCTAAACATGTGTACCTACCGTAGTTACTTGCGGTCGCCGAAAATTGACGCCATGGACGACTTAGGATAATTAATGTAGACTAATTCATCCTGAGCCATCGTTAAACTTATTAAGCTGCTCGATCGAATATACTTACGTTTTCACATATGTAAACATAATACATTGTTACGGATAAGTTTTCCAAAAAAATAAAAGTACATTGGTATATAATTGGAGTTTTTCTTCTTAGTTTGTACTGTAAATTAGGTAGGATACATCTATTTGGAAAACTGCAGGATAACTATTTTCCCTATACAGCATTGTTACATCCCGATCGAAATATCTGCAGATATTTCGATCGAGCTGTGCCTGCTGTACCTGTATAATATAGGGCATTGACGTTCATAAATATATATACGTCATAGTAGTTACAAAACTTCCCGCCAGAGAGCGACACCGCCGTCACCTTACCTCTTACCCATTTTGACCCCCGAGATAGGTCTCTATTACTATATATAGAAAAGTACTCTGTGAATGTGAGTGAGCGAGCAATGTGAATATTGTGAATGTGAGCATGACTAGCATGAGCAAAGATTTAATTTAAGATTACTCATTACTATGTACTCTGTGGTAGCCTGCGTTGCGATCGATACCGATACGATTAATCGATTACTTGCAAAATTAAATAAATTTAATGAGTGTTACTCTCTTACTGAACAAGCGAGCGAAGCGAACGAAGTTCTCTGTTTCAGCCTGGGCCAAAATTCTTTCGTATGTCTGGCTAGCTGTTTTCTTCTATTGGTCGCATTTCTCAACCAATTCTCATTAAATTTTGTGAGCAGATTCTATACTAAGGTAATTGTAGTTTTTTTTTTTGACGAGACAGTTTTTGGAAATCATTCAAAAGCCATTACACGGCTCACAGAGCCACTATAGTTATTTACGATACAAGTGCCGAAAATAGGAAATTCTGCAAGGAATTCTGGAAGGACGCATTTCTCAACCAATTCTCATTAAATTTTGTGAGCAGATTCTATAGGTAATTGTAGTTTTTTTTTGACGAGACAGTTTTTGGAAATCATTGAAAAGCCATTACACGGCTCACAGAGCCACTATAGTTATTTACGATACAAGTGCCGAAAATAGGAAATTCGCAACGAGTGATGATAAATTAAAACACGAACGAAGGGAGTGTTTTAAATCGACACGAGTTGCAAATTATTCGCACGTGATACATATGGCTCTTTAAAATTTCGACATATGCACGGAAAGTGCTCTTTCCGCACTAGTGCGGGAAAGTAGCACCATATGTACTGTAAAATATATTAGTTTATTATATATAGTAGAATGATTAATTTGCTTACAATTGGTACGGTGGACAAACGGCCCCAATTTATCAGAAGCTGATTAATGGCTATCGTCTGGAGGCATGTTGCGCTGCTGATCTAAGTGTCATGGGGTATCCACATTATGTGATTTTACCCCAATTTGTCAGACCAATATGTCGAAGTCATAATTGGGTGTAGCGTACAGATGTAACAACTGCAACTACAATTTCATTCAGTGTGGCCAGTTAACAGTAAGAAAGTGAAAAGGCCGCATTCAAACGGTCCTGCGAAGCGGACTGCAAGATTGTTACTAACCGATGAGATAGGGCAAGACAGGGACAGAGTCTTTTATGGGACGGCCGCGACATACTCTCGATTTTTCTCGCACTATACCTCATGTTCTAAGTGTTCTAATAAGAGAGAGACGGATAGTGCGAGAAAAATCGAGAGCTCGCGCGCCGTCTTGTGATAGTCGTGCAGGATTGCACGTATAGAATTGATGCAATTCTGATCTAATAAAAATAAAAAAGACCGGGTTGCACTCCGGGAGTGCCGGTAGAAGTGAAAACTCAATTACATTGTAACAGTTTTTCGATCAGGTCACGTGACATCTTACGGTGTCACCCTAAAAAAGAATTTGGCGCAAATTTATAAACAATTATCAATTAGGTACCTACTATAAAAAAAACCCACCACCACCAGTATTGAAATACCCAGATGGTTGGGTGACATGACACAAACATTCGAAATTCACGGATTTTGCGATGCCTCTGACAAGGTCTATTCCTGTTGCATCTACGTCCGGTCATTTGACAAACATGGCGAGCCCCTCGTCAGACTTATAGCAGCGAAATCTCGACTGACACCAATAAGTCAAAATCAAAAATTGACGCTTCCGCGGAAGGAACTTAGTGGGACCTTACTTTTATCCCGATTAATGAAAAAGTTAATTGACACATTTCAATGGGAAGGTTTACATGACCACACCTACGCCTGGACAGACTTCATGATCGTCTTAGGGTGGTTGAAAGGCGATCCATCGAAATGGAATAATTTCGTCAGTAATCGAGTCAAACAAATCAATGACGTCATTCCGAGTACACACTGGAATCATGTGAAGTCTGAACACAATGCAGCAGATTGCGCCACAAGAGGGTTAAGCGTGTCCCAACTAAGAAACCACTCGCTATGGTGGCACGGACCTTCCAGGTTAAGGAATTTTGACAGAAAATCTCTTGACAGTACAATAATCATACCGACGGAATGTGAAGCTAAATCAAAGAACACATATGTTGTGAACACATATGTTGTGAAATCGGAGCCTCCGTCGACCATAATGGAATTATTGACCCGACATAGCAACATGACTCACATCACCCGCGTGTTAGCTTGGATTTTGCGCTTAATTGCAATAGCGAGAGCACCATACCTGATTACACAACTTAAATTGTTTTATTTAACGGTGACCGAGTTAATAACTGCAGAAAAGGTAATCGTCAAGCATATTCAGCATTACGAATTCCCCGACGACATCAGAAAACTACGTGCGGATAAAACTGTCGGTGCAAAGAGCATATATAGGTGTACGCGGGCTTGGTTTCCGCAACTCGACGTCATAATAGCGCCTATTTTGCGTATGGAAACCAAAGAGCAACATCTTAAAGCTCAATCCGTACTTAGACGAGGACGGCATACTACGTGTGGGAGGCAGATTAAACAACTCCTCTTTAAACCCGTCCACAAGAAATCCCATTATCATCTCGAGAAACAGCAGATTGACAGAACTACTAGTAAACAGAGCCCATTTACAAACGCTTCACGGTGGTCCTAAACTGACATTACTACAATTACGAGAAAAATACTGGATCATCGGTGGATATCAAGCAATCAAAAAATACTTACACCTTTGTGTGATTTGCCGGAGATTTAACGCCAAGCAACAACAACAAATCATGGCCGATTTACCCCAACCGAGAGTGATCGCATCTCGTCCGTTTTTACACACGGGTGTCGACTTTACAGGGTTTGTTGACATTAAAGCAAACAAGGGAAGAGGAATAAAGACGCTCAAAGCATATATAGCAGTGTTTGTCTGTCTGGCAACTAAGGCCATACACTTAGAATTAGTGTCAGAACTCAGCAGCACCGCATTCTTGGCAGCATTCCGACGCTTCTGTGCCCGACGTGGAGAACCTGGACACATGCACAGTGACAACGGGACTAATTTCGTTGGGGCAAATCGTCAACTCGTGGAAGAACGTAAAGAGATCATGAAAAGCATGGACACATCGGTTATAAACGGCGTAACTGAAAGGGGCACCCAATGGCACTTTAACGCGCCTGCCTGGCCAAATGCGGGTGGTCTATGGGAAGCAGGCGTCAAAAGTACAAAATACCACCCCAAGCGAGTATTAGGAGACCAGAAATTGACATACGAGGAATTTACGACCCTCCTTTGCCAAATTGAAGCCTGCTCGAACTCAAGGCCGCTATGTCCGTTGACAGAAAATATTGACGAACTAAAATGTTTGACACCCCGGCACTTCCTTATTGTTGGAGATGCCCATTTGACAGTTCCTGAGCCTAGAAATTCCAACCACGACCTCAGAAAAAGATGGCAACTTGTACAAAAAATGACAAAAGATTTCTGGCAGCAATGGTCAAGAGAATATTTACAATAGCTACAATCAAGGAACAAATGGCAAAAACCAACTGAAGAATTGCGAATAAATGACATTGTCTGCATCCGCGGAAATCAACCTGTGGGACGATGGGCACTAGGCCGTTTAATTGGCACACACCCTGGAAAAGATGGCCATACAAGAGTCGTGACACTTAAAACCGAGAACGGTGTCATGAAACGACCGATTGTACAATTAGTTCCCCTCGTTACCAGCGAAAAGGATACGAAAAATGACAACGATAAACTGTCCCCGCCAACATCAAAAAACGTTAGATCTACGCGACGAACAAGCAAGATTTCGTGGACGACACTCCTAACTCATTCCGTATTAATGCTAATGACATTATCGATTCCCGCCGCACATGCTCATACTAAAGATTTTAAAATCACGCCACTGAACCCTACTCGGACTTTATACTTCGACAAAATTGCTGGCACACAAGAAATTAAAGATGACTGGAAAATTATTCTCTACTATAATATGACAAATTATTGGCAAAATGTGGAGGACAGTTATGTGAAACACATTAAACAGTTCACTCGACCGACATTGCTGACACAATTTCATTTGATCATAAATCAATTAGATCAAGATATGAAAGAATTCCTGTTCTACAACACTCTTCTTAAAACTCACCCCATGGAAACAACTCGATACAAAAGAGGACTAGCAGACGGAGTGGGATATATAGCAAACACACTCTTTGGAGTACTGGCTCAACGATTCGCAGAAAAGTACGAAAATGACATCCGACTGACACGGCACAACGACCATCATTTACTTCAGTTAATAAAAAACCAAACGAGCATATTAGAAGCCGAAGGTAATATACTAAAACGCAATGAAGACATCATGAATAAGCAATTTCAAATAATCACTGAGCACCTAAATCGTTTGACAGACACTGCAAAACAATTAGAGCACGATCACGAAAATGCATTTTATCTCATGACATCATCGATGGCAGCGAATGCAATCCTGGTGCACCTAAGTTGGTAAGGTGTTTATGTGAAGGAGTGTCTGCAGAAACTAATTTTGCCTTTCATACGAAGCCACAATGGTCCTGTATTTGTAATTATTTTTAATTTATTGTAATGTTAGAATATTTATACGGAAAATAATCTACCTTATTTCATTATTTATAAGCAGTGATCGGTTATTTGGATTCTCCCTCGCGGGATATCAAGTAGAAAAGTTAATATAGATACGACAGTTTCCCGCGATACCGAACTAACCGTACAAAAATAAAACAATTTAAATTATCTCTCGTACTTACTCGCTGAACTTTTGTCCAAACGGTACAAAATGTGTCGCTTTGGAGGCAGCAAATGAGCTGTCAGTGTAAACACTTGTGCTCATTTGTTCGATTTAGACAAAAGAATGGAGAGTATGTACTCGTCTATCAGCTACTTAGATGTTTTAAAGTGTAATAAAATAAACACATTGTATTTTTTTGCCTTTTCTAACAACATAAAGCCCGGATTCCTGGGGCATATCCATACTAACATAATGATTGAGGTCGTTCACCCCATGTCGAATCCAAAAAACCGATCACTGTTTATAAGTACCTATTTCAAATACAATGTACATTGTTTATGAATAAAGAATTGAATTGAATTGAATTGTCAAATTTTGGCCCGATTTGGCTAGCTGCCATTATTCAAAAAAGGTTTTGAAGTGGTATGATGAAAATCACATCGATTTCATACCACGTGAGATGAATCCACCCAACTGTCCCCAGTTTCGGCCAATTGAATACTACTGGGCAATAATGAAAGGAAAATTAAATAAAACTGGCAAAATAGTCCAAGACATCCACTCGTTGCGGTCCACATGGAATCAGCAGGCAAAAAAGGCGGACGAAAGTCTTGTTCAGAGGATGATGAATACTATTTCCAGAAGAGTCCGTAATTTTGTGCATAATCGTAGTGAATGATTGAAATTTATGTGACACGCTATAAATGAATAAATTATATTTTATATTGTTTAATTTAAAACATTGTTTTAAAAATTATATGCCTATCATCGCGTTCCAATTCTATATGAACTAGGCTTTACATATACGTAGAACTAAAAGGAACTAAATTATGTAGAAAAATAAAATAAAAATTTAGATTTTCTTTTGTTTTCTTTGTGAGGTCGGACACTTTTGGGACTACCCTCGTATTTATATCTTATGATTATTGTGATATTATATACCACGGACTTTTATTTAAAATTGTTATGAACTTTGTCCAAACTTCATTCCGTATACGTTTAGCTCTAAAACATGCAAAAAAGCCCTTGAGACCTACAAGCAGAATAAAAATTTGAATATGTCTCAAGATTGTATGAAATACGGGTAGGGTAAATCGCCAATATCGCGGGTGCCTATGCGTTGGGCGGACACGGTAACATCTGTGACCAGAGCCACACTCCAGGCTAGCATGCATCAAGCCCAGGACCGAGCAGCTTGGAGAGTGATGGTGATGAGCGCCCACAGCCGTCACGTCCCTCAGCCATGAGGATACGACAAGGAAGAAGAAATCGCCAATAACTGGCCACCGTTCAATAACCGGCCACCTCATACTAAAAATGAACTCTGTTCACCTATAAATAATTTTTAGTATATGGTGATGAACCGTGATAGTTAGACAGTTGAAATTTTCATAAATGATGTATTTCTGTTGCCGGTATAACAACAAATACCTACTAAAAACAGAATAAAATAAATATTTAAGGGGGCTCCCATACAACAAACGTGACTTTTATGCCGTTTTTATTTGTCTCATCACTAAAGTCGCCGATAAGACCCTACAAAGGCGATTGCGATGGTGTGTACCAAACTAAATTGGGTCTATGTGGGATATAAAGAGAAAGAATATCAAAACCGGTGTGGCGTATTTTGGAGAATTTATGGATGAGACAGCAAAAGAAGTCGAGGAAGCCCATTAAAAAGATGGGAAGATGACCTGCCAAAAGGATGGTGTAGCAATGCACGAGATCGAGATCTCTGGCGCTCATTAGAGGAGGCCTATGTCCGAGGGGACATCCCAAACCAGAAGATAGTTATTAATAACTAAACCTAGTTATTATATTTGGCGAATAAAGGCTATTTTTATTTATTTTATAATGGATGAGGCTCAGTTACGCGTTCAGTTAAATCATGCACCGGTTTTTTGAGAGACACTCAGCCGCTAGGCCCTTGCATTGAAGGATCTACCCTTGAATAAAAGAAGATTGTTTCTCCAAATGAATGGATGTCCCGCCCATTACGCACTTGACCTAAGAAGATTCCTCAACAACTGGCTACAAGACCCTAACCTTATTACAATTTTGGTTTCATATATACAACGTGTTAATAAAATAACGCAAAACCTGAAAACCGTTTGTTCAGAATCGAGCATAGAATGCGAAAAAAATAAAAAAATAAATTTTTGACAAGATTTATTTTTTACATTTGTATGGAGTGTTGGCTGACTGGGGCGACCTGCTCCATACAAATGTAAAAAATAAATCGCGTCAAAAATTTTATTTTTTATTTTTTTCGCATTCTACTCTCGATTCTGAACAAACGGTTTTCAGGTTTTGCGTTATTTTATTAACACGTTGTATAAAACCAAAATTATACAATTCAGACCCCGACAAAAGCAACCTCTTAAAATAAAAGCCATAACACATAATTTAAATATAGAAGATGTAACCGACTGTACTCTATTAGACTTTTTTTTTCGAAGCATATAGTCCCATTGCTGGGCAAAGGCATCCTGTCACGACTTCCACTCGTCCCTGATTTGAGCAATCTGTCTTGCCATCTCCGCCTCGGCCTGCCACGTCATCGCCGCCATCATGTGGCACCCACTCCATGGCTATTTTCGCCCACCTCTGTGTATGCATGCGGCAGACCTGGCCAGCCCATTCCCATTCCAGCTTGGCGGTCTTAACCCCAACCCCGTAGAGTTTCGGACTCTATTAGGCCTTAACTTAAAAATGAAGTCGTTGCGTATATGCTCTGACACTTATTATTTATTTATATCACCACAGGTTTATTTCCTTGGCGAACTATGAAGCAGAGGGTTCGTCGCGTCCCTATCCAATTGCGAGACAGAATTGTCGACTTGGTCAATAACATCAAAAATAACCCAGATTCGTTAAGCTACCAAGCAAATAGTATTAGATGTATGACTGTGACTGCACGAGCAGAGAGATCATTTTGAGTTAGATATAATATAAGGTATTACACGACCTGAATTTAGCATCCTGAATGAATTAGGAAGGTTATTCAGGAAGGTGTAAACGCGTTTAGAATAGAATAAATTTATTTTGGAACAACAACAGGAATATACATCACGTAAGGCAATCTAAAGAAGGAATCTAGTGTTGCTTCAAAAAAGGAGTCCACTCAGCATGAGGCCAGACACAATACTTAGCAAGTAAGGAGCCTAAAAAGTAGTCTGTTATTTTATTCGGTTTTATCTTTGATATTTCCGTTACAGAGAAAAATCTGCTATTATAAATTATAACCAAAATTTTTTTTTTTACATACTAGTTGTCAGTAGAATGACAGGACAACAAAGCTATCCCACCCGGCACTGCATACAATTTTGTTACAAAATCCATCAGCATCAATCACTCCTCTATTACCCCAGCAAGAAAAGGACTACACATTTTGATTTTCAGACAGGGGACGAGTTATCAATTTCACCGAGTACAAAGAATGACCCAACATACATAAATAACCTCTCCCAACATCCAGAAGCCCGGACAAAGTAGCCAAAATGATTGTTCAACAACTAACACTCAAGTTCATAATACTACAATATCTCTCTCAAACAAAACCATACATTTAACTTTCCAAAATTGTTCAAATATCACCCTAAATATTTAGAATCTTTTTTTTTCCCTTTTTGAGTCATAAATTTACAACCATTGTTGCTTCATATAATACTTTCCATTGGGTTAACTGAGCACCAAGCTTGAGTTTTAGAAAATGCAGTATGTGTCACATGGTCGCAAGACTATTTTAACCTCGGGCGGAAACACTTTAATCCCTCACTACGCTCAAGATTCTATTTTAGAATCCCTCGCTTCGTTCAGGATTCAATGTACACCCTCGCCGTAAATGTATTATTTCGCTCCCTTGTAACACAATCTACTTTTATCTATCCGAATAAGTGTGCTGGTTTTTTTTTTTTCTACCGAAACAAATTACAGATGTAGTGCATAATTGTTTTCCATCGTATTTTCTCGGAAACGTTCGTATTTGTCATGCTACTTCAGTCAACCTCAGTACTGAGGTGTACTTTTGTACCGAGACTGACTGAAATAGCAAGACACTTTCGTACGTTTCCGTGAAAATACGATGGAAAATAATTATGCACTACATCTGTAGATCTTTACGCGAAACAGAAAATAATCACATCTCGATCGGAAGTTTTTTTAAATACCTACAGATTCTGATTGAAACGAAAAGAAAACAACAAGAAACAAAGGACTGCTAGCTATCGTGACATATACAAGCAATTCTCTCAAAATGTCTGTAGACATGTGCGAACCAACAAACTGAACCACAAACACGATGCAAACATAAACAATGCAAAACATTCCCTCTAAGTCAAATATAACATATTTTGAGGAGTCCGCAAACAGTGCGAACATAAAGAACATCTCATACAAAATTCAAAATATTTATTAAGCAAATAGGCCACGAGGGCACTTTTACAAGTCAAAATGTCTATCTATAGACTCAAAATAGTATGAGTACATTATTCATAATAGAATTAACTACATCAGAGTTTTCATGTAAAATACAATACGAGAAAAAAATACAATCTTATTTCTTAGAGATGTATAAGGTCTCCAAGTGTCAAAATTAAAATAATTATATTTAAATCTCATAGGTACTCACATAGATGCATAAGGTATATATGTGTCAAAAACTAAGTAATCAAATAATATAATCAAGTGAAGACAGCGTGAAATCTCTCGTATCAATTCCGCAGAACAGTGGAATGAAGTTATGCTTGTCGTCCTTGCAAACATGAACTGACCGGACTCCACAAACAGCACCCGTTCACGAGTATGACGCGTATCTCAGCCACCGCCTCCCTCGACCATATGTTAGGGAAGGTGGCGACCCGATCAACGACGCCGCCGTAAGCCTGAGACCTTTCGTTAGACCAATTCCAACAACATATACATATACGACATGTTTAGCGCACTCGCCCACTGCTCATACGATAATCTGTCCTGGTTCTGAGGTATTTGTTATTTATCGCCAGATTATGCAACTGGAAATAGAAATCTCAACAAGAATGACTGATTTCAAACCGAGCATTTATTTTAATATAATATTTACCAACCAGATTCGGAAACCAAATATAAACGTTGGCTAATTCCAACAACATACACATATGACCATTATCTTTATAAAACCCTATAACTACTAAGAAGTAGGAGTAGCAACAGCAGTCTACCGTAGAATCGATTATACTTCTTATCATCATCATTAACTTAAGAGTAAAACTCTTGTCGGTGGAGTATTTTACATTTCTCTCTGTCGTACGCCAGCCCTTTGATTTGCTGATACGACACAACACCAGCTCTTCCTTTCGGAAACGTACGAACGTGTCGTGCTATTTCAGTCATACTTCTACTTATAAATAAATATTTGATGGAATATTCAAGTTATCACAAAGTCACTATTGACTATCCTATGTTCGGTAATTTCGTTTTTGCGTTCGGCCGCAGAAGCTAACCTCTCTTGGGCAAAACACCTCTTTTCCAATGCTTCCATTTTCCTTTCTTCTAATGCCACTCTCCTCTCTTCCATTTTTAAACGTCGTTCTTCTATTCTCACTCTTTTTTCTTCTAGGATGGCTCTTCTTTCATGCGCGGTTGCCAATCTCAATTCACTTCGCACTCTATCCTTTTGCAAGGCTACTAACTCTCTAAGATGATTTCGGATATCTGTTAAGACATCAGAACTGCTATAGTTACCCCCACTCGTATTTTTATCCAAGTTTGTATCGCAATTTTGAACTTGAACGTCATTGTTTAAGTCAGTGGTTTCTTCCGCCATGTCTGTTTTGGATTCAGCTGTGGAGCTCGACTCGTTGAGAATGGTTTCTACCAAGAAATTATCTCGATCCATAAGGTCCATCGCTGAAAATGAAAGCCAATACTTATTTAATGTCACAGATGAACACTTTGCATCTATTGTTGTGAAATCTGCATTAGATGTGTTTTACGAGTTTTACGACTACAATATACGTTGGCTGTATATATGTGTCCACTAAACCACTTTCATTTCTTACTCAAGTAAATGTTGATACCTATACGTTTATCTTGTGTTATTTTTCTGAACACTAAATAAACGTCAGAATGACCCAGCACGATGTCAAATAGGTATTTTGTATTCATGCATACATATTTACATGCAACACTTTTCCGGGCAGAAGCGTTATATTGATCGCACACAGCCTGTGAAACGTATATCTTAATGTCAATGGATAAGACTTAATGTCAGCCGGCCAAGGTTGTAAATTTTACTATGGAATTTACAATAGCTGATACAATGTTTTGCCTAAAATTCTGCATTTGTTTAGACTTGTATTCTTGTTATGTGGATGGCCCTGATGTATGTGAACATGTGATCAATAAATATTATTATAATCCAAGGTTTATCCGAGGCTTCCCGAACTAACGCTCCCACTAATATCCCATAGTCCGTAAGGATAGGGCCGCGACCGCGTTAACCCGTACCGTAAACGTAGAGGGCTAGAACCTAGTATTTGATTATCGTTAATAAACGGGCGTAAGACCCTTATTTGCATATAGGGTTTGCAATTCGAATATTCGACTATTCGAATATTCGAATTATTCGCCACAAATATTATTCGAATTCGACAACATTCATTATTCGAATAAAACGAATATTTCGAATAGTACTTCCGAATAAGTAAAGTACAGTGGGCGGCGGGTGGGGAACGTCGCACCACTCGCACCGGTCGCACGTGGCGGGCGAGAACGACTAGAACAACCGCTCCCGAACATTCACGAACACGACATACAGGGAGGAGGGAGCGACGACCGACGAGCCACTGTCAGTCAAACATTAGCTGCTTAAGGATTAGATCGTGTTTCGTGCCTCGTGCCGTGTCGTGTCGTGTTATTTGTGGCGACTACTCGTTTAATCATTTACCTGCCTGTGCTATGCTGTGATGTGATTACGGATTGTGATGATGCTGAATCGCTGACGGACGCTAAACGATGTAAGTAAACCAAATCATGATTTTAATAGGTATCTAAATGACACGAGAAACTTATTGAGCTCTTACTAAATATGACTATATGATATGCCTCAAAGAAATGTTGTAATTAAAGGCAAATGTGTCATTTTATACAATAACTAATAAATATACCTAATTACATTTATTGACTTTAATATCTTAAGAAGCTGCTTAAACATCCTACACCTACAAGTCCTACAACACAACAAAAATACATAAAAAAACATGTCTGATTCCAGTAGTGGATTCTTACTGTATAGTAAAAATAATTGACTGACTGTATAAGATACGTGCGTTATTTTCAGACAATAGGTTACCATATTGTTGCTATCAATAAAGGCTATTTAAATTGCATGTGTGTTCCATTAGCTGTTTACTAAACTTTGACATACTTACGTACTTACGTTGCGTAAGTAAATCAAAATCAAAAGAAAACAAAAAAATACCACATGCCAGTTGACGGTAAGGGTAACCTACCTAAGCTACGTTACCGTCAACCGGCATGTGGTATTTTTGGTTTGAGAATATCACAATGACATTATTATATATTATATAAGGTGAAAATAAAGTAGTACAATAGCAACCTTTATTTTTGTTTGGCAGATTCGCGTTCGCGTCTATTAAGGAGAAATAAATAATCTACAATGGACGAAAATAGCGAATTCACAGAATATAAAAAGTCTAGTGAAGATAAAAACTCGGTATGGCAGCATTTTTTAAGGAGCAGCGATGGAAATAAAGCAAAATGTAAAATTTGTAATAAAATATTGAAAAGCTCTCGTACAACAACATCACTGCATAATCATTTGAAACAGATTCATGCCATAAATCTCCAACAAAAAACAGTAAATGCACCGGCATCACCAGCAATAGCTTCAACCTCTCAAATGGCCAGCACAAATGAATCAACCGAAGTAACTGAGCCTCCCAAGAAAAAAACCAAACTTACGCACTATTTTCCGGTGGAGGACAGTATGGAAGTACATATATCAAAGTTAGCTGCTATTGACGGACTGTCGTTCAACGTAATCTGTACATCCACCACGCTACGAAAACTCTTCACAAAAAGCGGGTATATGTTACCAAAGTCGCCTCACACTATCAAAAAAATAATAGTAACTCACAGCGAGCAAATCAAATTGAGTTTGAAAATGGAACTGACTAAACTGAAATCAGAAGACTGCAGCTTTTCAGCTAGCCTCGACGAATGGACATCTACGCGAAATATTCGTTACATGAATATTAATATACACTCCCCAACGCTGAAACCTAACAGTTTTCAAAATCTTGGATTGGTTCGTATTGAAGGAAAAGGAACGGCTCAAAATCTTTACAGTATCCTTGAACGAAAGTTAAATGATTTTGGACTGACCTTAAATGATGTTATATGCCTTGTGACTGATGGAGCAAGCGTCATGAGTGCATTAACAAGACGAACTTCATCGTTCCACCAACTTTGTTACGCACATGGTATACAACTCGCAGTTCTTGACGTACTATACAAGAAAAAGGATATTACGGATGCGATCCTGGTTACAGAACCATGTTGCTCAGAAGATCCAGATGTTGAAATGATTGATAGAAGTGGCATTTTAGAAAGCGATAGCGATATTGAAGAAATTCTAGAAGTTGAAGACGAAGAAGGTTTGGTAGTTGCACAAACAAGACCATTAGCTATGCAGCTTGCTGATACTTATAGAGGACTTATAGACAAAGTAAGAACTGTCGTCAAGCTGTTTAAAAGATCGCCAACTAAATCCGATCTCCTGTACAAAAAACGCCGAAGGCACAGAGGGTCTCCATCTGATTCTTGATTGTAAAACACGATGGAGCAGCCTCGCTGACATGATAAAAAGATTTGTCTTATTAAAGCTAACTATTTTGAAATCTTTGATAGATCTTAAATCGCCGATTACATTCAGTGAAGAGGAGCTCGAGCAATTAGAAGACATATCAGAGTCACTGGAAATTATCAAAACAGCAGTAGAGGCATTATGCCAGCGTGATGCCAATTTATTCACAGCTGAGGTTTCCCTGAAGTTCATGATAGAGAGATTATCTCTTCAACAAAGTCGACTGTCAATGAATCTTGTTGACTCACTAAAAGAAAGAATTGCCAGAAATAAATGGCACGCTTAAATATCTACAGAACCCGGCTAATTTCTACAAGGAGAGTTTATCGGATTCGGAATATCCTTTCGAGAATCCAACGAACGAACGAGTGAAAGAAGTAATCGTGAGATTAAATGCTGCTCGAAGAACTCGATATGAAACAACTGATTCACTGAATATTAGCGATCCTGTGAATCCTGTCCGCGAATCTGTCCCAAGTACCCCAGTTTCTATGAAGCAGCAACTGCAAGCTGAGATTAAAAAAGCTTTAGCTGGTTCAAATACTCAACAATCATCTTGCGAATTGGATTTAGAAACTCAGATAAATGTTGAAATGGCCTTGTTTGACAGCGGTGTCCAGAGATCCGAAAACTTGGAGCATGCGTATAGATCATGATACTACATTAGAGTTTTTTTTAAGTACTAACGAGTAACGACAACGACTGACAAATGGATGTAAAGTTAGTTTAATTATTAAGTTAGTTTGTTGATTGGTTAAAATGCTGATAGTTACGTGTTACGTCCAGTACACGTGGAAAAAAGATCTTATTATTTACTTGTTTTTATTGAAAATTTATATTGTAACTGCTTTGATTCATTTTGTTATTTTTTATCATTTTTATCGAAAAGTTTGATTGTTATAATCCATAGTAATATGTTTAATTTGAATACACAACACAACTACAAATGTGACAAATGTTTTATATTTTTCAAGTCACATCACATATTTTACAAATTACAAAAATATGTAAAATATATATTTTCTGTTAATTTAAGTCTAGGGCCTTTTCATATTTTAACAATTTTAATTTTGTTGCCCGCGAAAAAGTCAGTAGGCATATAAGTTATCCATCATATCATATAATGATACATAAATACGGAAAGAGTGCTCATAATTCATAATGTCATAATTGATTTGTTTTTATTGTAGCTTATAATAAAGAAAGTTAAATTATAATTAAATACTTAATTGCAACTAAGTGTTGTGATTGATATAGTAATATTTTAGAAGTTTAATTGTTTTGTTACTATCCAAATTAAGACTAATTCATTGTAAATGAGTGCTGTGATTGATTTAGTTATACACTCGCGGTCAAAGAAACCGGGTCAGTGACGAAAACCTCAATATTTTGTAAATCGTTGGTCGTATCTGCATGAAACTAACTTTGTTTTATAGAGAATTTAATATCCTTCTAAATCCAACCTTCAATGTTCTACGTAGTAACTGGAAAAAGGTTTAATTGAAAAAAAAAGACCAATTGGGTACTTATTTGAAATTGCGTTCGTTTTACTTTTGCTTGTTTTTAAGCAATTATTTTCAATCTGTCAAAGAACTATGATAAAAGGCTGTCATTGTTTTATTTTGTGGTCATTCTTGAATGTCTATCATGCCGCTAACACGAGATGAATGTACTCGTATCATCACTATGTTAGAAGAAGGAAGAAGTCAGAGGTATACAGCGAGAAGAACAGGTGTGTCACTTTCTACAGTGCAGCGAGTCCTCCAACGTTACCTACAAACTGGGCAGAACCTTAGAAGACCAGGAACCGGCAAAACAAGATGTACTACAGCTAGAGAAGATCGATTTATTGTTACAACCATGCTCCGAAATCGGCACCTCACAGCAGTTGAAGTGAAAAATCAGCTTTTAGAGACCCGAAGGGACGGCATCAGCGAGCGGACTGTCAGGCGGCGGCTCAAAGAAGCAAATTTGACCCCACATAGGCCGGCCAATGGCCCAAAACTTGAAAGAATACATCGAACAGCAAGACGACTTTATGCCCGCGATCACAGATACTGGGGTGACGAAGATTGGGCAAGAATTTTGTTTTCCGATGAATCCAGATTTATGCTCTATGCAAATGACGGGCGGCAAAGAGTTTACAGACGGCCTGGTGAACGTTTTATTCCAGTATGTTTTGAGGAAAAAGTGGCGTTCGGCGGTGGGTCAGTCATGGTTTGGGCTGGAATCTCTTCAGAGAGTCGCTCGGAGTTAGTTTTAATAGAAAATGGATCATTAACGAGTGCAAGATATGTAGAAGAGATTCTTAATGAGCATGTCGGCCCATACTTAATTAATATGGGTGGAAATTCTATGTTTATGCATGACAACGCCAGGCCACACACAGCTCAAATTGTCAGAGTTTATTTTTTGGAGGTTGGTATCAACTGTATGAACTGGCCCTCGAGGAGTCCGGACTTAAATCCGATTGAGCATGTATGGGACGAGCTTGGGAGGCGTGTAAGAGCTCGAAACCCCGCCCCAGCTACACTTAGAGACCTGAAACAGGCGTTAGTGGAAGAATGGGACAATATCCCGCAAGAACGCATAAAGAACTTAATAAACAGCATGCCGAATCGTCTAGAAGCTGTAAGAAGAGCCCGAGGAGGCAATACGAAGTATTAATTTTAATTTTTTGTGTTGTATGTGAAGTACCTACTGCTTATTTTTGTACGTAAAATTGGTTGATTTTTTGTTTCCTATGTAATTTTATTAAACAAAAGAATACAATATGCAGTTTAATTCTTGTCCCTAGCTTTATTATTTTAGGAGATATTACAAATTTTCGTACTGACCCGGTTTCTTTGACCGCGAGTGTATTTTAGAAGTTTAATTGTTATTATCCAAATGAAGATTGTTTTATTTTAAGAAGATACCTACCATAAATGTTGATTTTTTGAATTGTAAAATTTGTAAGGTCATTACATTTTACAATTACACAATTTTGAATCAAAAAATGAATGAATTTTGTTTTTTTTCAAAAATATTCGTATTATTCGAAATATTCGAATATTCGAATATTGGAAATCGAAGTATTCGTATTATTCGAATACTAAAATCCGACGAATATTGCAAACCCTATTTGCATATCTTTACTCTGCGTTCATATTACATTCACCCTAGAATCCCCGTAGTACCCCTGAGTTAGTCTGGAAACCTCCATCAAGCCCTAACAGGCGGAGGATTTGGGTGTGTGCCCTAAACACACATCACATTTGGCATTTATCATTTATATTCACGATAAAAAATTGTTACAAGGTTAAAAATCGAGTTGTCATTTAGGCTCACGGAACTCCGGCCGGGTTTTCGCGCCAGTTTCTCTGACGATGTGTTCGAATAAAGGCAGAATTACATACATGCATATAATCCAAATTAACTAGAAATGTGACCTGTAGAGGATTACAGCAGAAAGAGCGGAGAACATCATTCTCTTCACTCGCTCGTTCAATTTGTCTACATTTTTACTGCCCCCTAAAATTGTAATATCCAAAGCCATATATCATACTTTTCCTCTTTATATTATTACTATAGATAATTTAAAAAAGAAATGAACGACGTGAGTAATTTACCATTTCCATCAGCTAGTTCCGCTTTGACACTGTTGAGGCTGAGGGTAGAATCATCAAGCCCAACATCAAAGTTGTCCACTGGCTCTATGTCCGAAATGTTCGTCATATGCGTCTCTTCACAGGAAATATCCTCCAAATATTCCTCCCTGAAAAGTCAAATAGAATTTTGACGTTCAGTTATTTGTAACTCCTGGGTCTTCAGTTTAGCGTGTGTATGGGACTGATTGTATGGACTCTTACAAACATCCTAACTGATTGCCCTTAGCAGTAGCTCAATTCTGGACAATCACATAATGTGCCGGGAAGAGATCAAATTTCTTGAGTTCAGTGAAATCTTGCAATTCTTTGAGTTTGCAGGACTTGACACCCATTGGTGGAAAGTGGCGATCACAATACATAGATCAACAAGGGTTATAAAAGGGATTTCACAGTCCGAAAGCCACTTCCAGAATAATAATAATAATAGGTGACTGCAGCATTGTATCTCCCAACGGGTGAAGCGATTTGAGTGTTAAGCTACGTCAGAAGAATATTAAATTTAAGTCTATGTTTTCATCATCATTATCATATCAGCCGAAAGACGTCCGCTGCTGGACAGAGGCCTCCCCAAAGAGTGCCAAAGTGACCGGTCCTGCGCCACCCGCATCCATTCTTACTTTAATAAAATACTTTCCCTATTCATAAGCTACAGCTGGTGTTCACATTAAAACATATCAAGTCAAGGTTTTCATTTACAATACCCAAAATACATTTTGTTACATGTAACAAAATGTATTTAGATTAGGGCTTGCAATCCGGTCCGGCCGGACCGGAATTCCGGCCGGATCCGGCGCTTTTTTGTGGCTACCGGATCCGGTAAAATTCACCGGATCCGGAACCGGATCCGGTAAAGTCAATCACCCAGCTAAAACACAAAATATTAGCGTAAAGCACTGCTAAGATTGAATGTTTCCGTCGATATTCAAACGTCGCTTGGCTTGACGCGCGCGATGCGAGATTTGCTGATAATTGTTGATTCAGCAGTAACAAGTAATTGAAAATTATATTACTGTACTTAGATAAACCAAAGCTAACAGGTAGATTAATGAGGAGACTGATTATGTGGTTTGAGAAAGGTTTATTATCATTTGACAATTTTGAAATACGTGTTATTTGATTGCAATATTATTGTTATATGTGATTATTATGTTACATTTAGTAGGCTACGATAGAAGTCAATTAATATTTTGTTCATTCTTACAAAAACAACAAAGCTGATTGGATTATAATTTATTACAATTACCTATGTTTTTGTTTGTGAGTGAGACTGACTATACTCAACAATATGACTCAACTATAATAAATAATTTAAAATTATATTACTACAGATAACTAAAAAAAAATAACTAATATAAATAAATATTATATTTTTTTTTAAAAAGACTGGTTATGGTTTAAAGAAAAGTTTATAGTTTGGAAATTTTTGAAATACTATTTGATTGTGATATTTGTGATATGTGATTACTTAAAAATGTTAATTTTATGTTAAGTTGGTAAAGATAACCTTAGATTTATTTTTTGTTACTCCTTCAGTAGATATTTAAGAAAAGATCTCAATTGATGACTGATTATAAATAACATAATATTTCCTAGGTTTACTCAGATTGTGATTATTAAAAATAATTGAAACTTAAAACTGCAGTTTTAATAATCCATTAGGATAAAATATCCGTCGTTTCTCAAATGATGATAAAAAAATAATAAAACACTTGACATTTAATTATTTAAAACCAGCCAGTGTAATCCGGCCGGATCCGGCCGGATCCGCCGGATTACGGCCAAAATCCGGCCGGATCCGGCCGGATTCAAAATCAGTCCGGTTTGCAATCCCTAATTTAGATATTGTAAATTGTTATTGTAACACAAGAATGCGCGCGAAGTCTGGCGCACGAGATAAGCTATTGCAGCAGTCTCTTTTTAAGTGTTCTTAGGAAGAGATAGATAGTCTATCTCATGGGTCAACTTCTGCCAGCTATGCTGATCTGTCATTGAATAGCCGCCTTAAATTCATAGATAGTACCATAGTAGATATCTACTGCCATGCAATGGTATGGTATAGATACAAGCTACAGCAGGCTTTTTATTATAGTTTTATTAATTTAGACATCACTGAGCGCGCTGAATTTCTATTATCTGCAGTAAACCGCTCATATGCTTTGGATGCATCCCCCCATGATTTTATTTAAATGTGATCAATGCCCTAGAATCTAGATTGATGAGGAGAGTAGCGTTATGTACTGATACTTAATATCTACCTATTAATACAGCACACCAACAATATTAATCGCTGAAGTGACATAGTACAAACGACAACACTGTTAACTGACCATCCTGTGTTTATATAGAACCTTATTACAATGCACTTAAGGTGCACCAATGGTCAGTTAGCTGTGTTGTCGATAGTACAGGCAGTCCTGCGTGATTACATATAGGCAACAGCTAGCACAGAAACAAGAAGAGTGGCGCACTCTCATGTCGGAGGCCATGACTCACTTCAGGATTCTGAGCCAAAGTAGGTGGCGGAGGAACAATATGTATCAAAATTCAGTAACTCACTCATATTGATCTGGTTCACGATCTGACTCTGCTGGAATCTGAAGATAGCTGCACTGTAACAAAGAATGGGTCTAAATGAAAATCCACAATTACAGTATCTCATGTATTCTTATTCTATTTCAAATATGCTGGTAGAAATTGAGGCCTACTAGCATAATAAAAATAAAATTAAATATAAATAAAAAAGCCTTTTATATCCAAATTTCCCATTTTTACATTAGAAGTTTTTTTCCGTATTGATTAGTAAGTTCTTTATAGTTGGTAGTTAGTGTTCTGTTTATGTATCTTATTTACTATTTATTTATTTAATTTGGACCCCTCTTCCAGTGTAGGCCTCCTCCAACTCTCTCCATTTTTGCCTGTGTTCGCTTTGTTTAGCCAGTCTTTCCCTGCAGTTTCTTTTATATCATCTAGCCATCGTTTGTATGGCTTTCCCACTTTCGTTTTGCCAATAGGGCCTCTCCATTTTGTTGCCAATACTGTCCAACTGTTGTCTTTATACCTTGCGATATGTCCTGCCCATCACCATTTTAATTTGAGGGCTTGAGTCAGTGCGTCTTGTATCTTTGTTTTTTCTCTTATAGATATACTCTTTATTTTTTGTATAGATACAAAAGAAAGATCTTTCTTATGTTGAGCACGCTCCTTTCCATGGCTCTTTGGGTGTAAAATAATTTAGGTATTTGTAATTTACATGTATTTAAGTGCTTATTTATCAATAAAATGTCCATATTACTAGATTCCTGTCTTAGTTTAGGGTGGGACTAGATGAGTTTATATTGACTGTTTACCTCCTATTCATTTTCAGAAATTTGTATGACTATTGAGCTGGGATATTATGAAAACAATAAGAGTTCAAAACTGTACTACTACTGTAAGGAAATATTCAGTACATATATTAACCTCTGCAAGTTACTTATTCCAAATTAAAACTTACATCTTTTTCCTCAGCAACAGCATTTTTTCTGTTCCGCATGTTACAAAGGTTTCTATAAATAACTTGTTCAATGCTGCTCAAAGTTTTCGTACGTTCTGGCACTTTTTTCATAGCTTGCACCTTCTTCTTGATACCACTTTTGAGATCCTTCCAATACTGGAATCATGAGAGTTTCGTGAGATGTTAATGTGTGTGCATACATTACGTATGTGCATTATCTGTTTGATCTGTAAGTGTAAACAAAAATCATGTGAGAAAAACAAATATCAAAAATATGACATTGTATGACAAACGGTCAGTTGCAAAGCAGTCATAAATGAAATAAGAACTAATATAATGTAATCTTATAACTATGACTGGCTTTGTGCCTTTGCTGTTAGTGTGCAAGCAAAGTAGCTGAAAAATTCAAACTATCCTCTATTGGTTTTTACATAGATTTCAAAAAGCTTGTTAAGAAACTTTTAAACCTTGCTCTTATCCATAAAGGTTGATTTAGACGAAGACTATTTACAGCCGCCCAAATTACGGCGCCTAAAAAAGGCACCGTCACATCTTCAGACCGTTTAGACAATGACTATTTTCAGCAGCCTAAATCTCGCTGCCAGTAACCAGCAAACCGTTTACACGGTGCCTTTTCAGTACCAGTCATTAGCACGCCGCCACAACCAATGGTCCTAGTTTTTGCGCCAGTCTTTCTACGCTAAGATCACCATCATTTATAATGAATTCAGGACACGTTATTGATAAATGCATCTAATTCTTCAAACCAACTTGCCCTCGGCTTATAAACGTTTCCTCCAGCACCCGATCGATATTCACTTCTAAATAGTATGTACTCCAGAGTTTTAATTTTCGCCTTTATTTCATTGATGTCCAATCCTTCTATAGACATTCCTAACCTAATTGTTTGCAACACTGTTAGGCACTTCCCAAAGACATTCTTGTTCTCTATATAATTGATAACCGCAAAACTAAAATAAGACTGATGCGGACTCTAGTCTTCTCGATCTTCCTGTACGCATCAGAAACCTGGACCATAAAAGCTCGTACTCGTCGTAGGATAGATGCATTCGAGATGTGGTGCTGGCGCAGAATGCTCCGGATATCATGGACTGAGCGCCGCACAAATGAGTCTGTTCTCGAGGAGCTCGACATCAAAACGAGGCTCTCCACAATCTGTATCCAACGTGTCCTCAGCTTCTTTGGCCATCTGGTCAGGTCCGGTCCGCAAAGCTTGGGAAAGCTAATCATCACCGGCCGCATGGCAGGAAAGAGGAGCAGAGGACGGATGCCTATGCGTTGGGCGGACACGGTAACATCTGTGACCAGAGCCACACTCCAGGCTAGCATGCATCAAGCCCAGGACCGAGCAGCTTGGAGAGTGATGGTGATGAGCGCCCACAGCCGTCACGTCCCTCAGCCATGAGGATACGACAAGGAAGAGAATATAATTGAACAAGCTTTAATACTTCGTTTTCACTGAGTCTCCGTGCCATTTTACCCGAAGAATGTACACCCTATTTACTTTACGGCACGGAGTCGTGCCAGGGACTGGCAGCGACGTGTTTACACGAGTCCTAAAAATAGGCGCGGGGGCAGCGAGAGACGCGGGCGGAGGTCACTGGCGCCGAAAAATAGACTCGTGTTCTATTCCGTGTCAGCGCTGGCATGCCGCGAAAAAATGGCGCCGAAAGTGTTTATACGGTGCCTTTTTTAGGCGCCGTAATTTAGGCGGCTGTGAATAGTCTTCGTCTAAATCGACCTTAAGAGTAATTCAAATACTGCAATGGCACCACACTACTGCTTTGGAGATCCAATCGGAGGGGAAATAAAAAAATTGTGGGTAGTATTATTTTCGCCAAATGCTAAACTATGTCCAATTGTGCTAGCCATACTGCTACTACACTAAAACTTGCTACATACCCTATTCCACTCCCTCGGTGATTTGTTCATGCCATCCTCTTGTGCATTCAGTAAATTCGCCAGCTCACTCCATTTAGCGTCATGGTAATGCTTCCCGAAGGCGGTTCGGTAGTTAACGCCTCTCGCCAAGTTCGGGTTATCACTCATGAACTTCACTAGCAGATTCAACTGCTTGTAGGTAGCTCTGATCCTTCGTCGGGGCTCCATTATCTGTAAACACGAATATACATTAAAAATCATGAAAATGATCACTAAAACGTTGACAAATCCATACTAATATTATAAATGCGAAAGTTTATGTGTTTGTTTGTTAGTTTGTCCGTCTTTCACGGCAAAACGGAGCGACAAATCGACGTGATTTTTTAAGTGGAGATAGTTGAAGGGATCCATCAACTATCTCCACTTAAAAAATCACGTCAATTTGTCATTCTATGTTACTCTCCAGAGTAACATAGGATAGTTTTTATCCCCGTAATCATCCCCTAAGGGAGTGAAATGGGGGGGTAAAAGTTTGTATGGAGCTGCGATATAAACGAGTTACACGCGGACGGAGTCGCGGGCAGAAGCTAGTGTTCAAATACGCGAACAAGAGCGTTGACAGAGCTTGTCGCGTTTGTAGAAAGCGAAATGAAAATGAAGATAATATTTACTTAACTTACCGTCTTTAACTTAAGTTTAGATTTGAGGTTATTTAAAACGGCGCAAATGAATTATATTATATTTACTGGCAAAAAGCAGGAGTTTTTGCTTGGTGTTGTACCTTTTGCAGTATGCTAATAGCCAACTTATCTAGTTCATATATTTAATGTGAATAGACTGATCTTTAATTGAAATTTATATGACACTTGACTGACACAAATACACAAAAAAATTAGGGCGTTCGAGCACGGTTTGTAAGCGGAAAAGCAGTGTGTTGCAAACGTTGCCACCAAAATGGCGGCGGTTAGCAAAAAAAATCGGTACAGTCCGGCCAGAAAAAGATGAGCGATGTATTTAAAACTTTTGATGGGCTCTACAAACCATACAATTATCACTTCTGATTTGTCGCATCCAATTTCTGACAAATTGTGGCAATTTAGGGATACCATTTAGTAAATATAATATTGCCATAACAAAGCACTGTCTCATGATTGTGATATTATTTATATTTCCTAAGATATCGCTATACACAGTTAGATCCGAACCTGATAAGAAAATACAAAGACATCAAAGTGTGACTGTGCGCGTTGTGATGTGCATGCAACATGCAATGCATTATGCAATTTATCAGTACACCTCGTTTGACAGTTGGATTTTTGGTTTGGATGACAGAGTCCAGACGATAGCAATTAGTCAGCTTCTGATAAATTGGGGCTGACAAATCATGACCTGCATACATACCCATTATATGGCTACAGTCATTTCTAGAACGTAGTGGTTATAATTATATTCTCTTTGATCAAGCCTGCAGCCGGCCAGCGGCGCTATCACGAAAATCGAATTCTCGAAGTTCGTATATCTCTGTATCTGTCGCTCGAGTACCATAAACCATAAGTGCGATAGAGCCGGAGATATGCGAACTTCGAGATTCGATTTGCTATAACCACTCGGTTCGGGTATCTCCATCTCTATCGCGCTTATATTACTCGAGTGACAGGAATGCATGTATACGAACTTCGAGTTTCGATTTTCGTGGTAGCGCCGCAGGCCGCGCCACTGAAATGTGGGCTTTACTGGCCAGACTCTAAATAAAATGTTGCTAGTATCAGAAAGTGTATGATGTAACCTCGTAAAAGCAATATTGCAGCATTATTTTTGCGAAAATGTATTGTAAGTAATAAGAAAACAACTAATGTTTTCTGGCCTTAAGGCCATATACACTTTGCAATTTGTCACAACAACCTAGAGATGCAGCTTTAAGCCCGCATCACACTGGCGCGGCCTGGCCGCGGCGCACACTAGGTAACTAAACATGTCAATAACTGTCAAATTTACTACTGACCGCCACCGCAGGCCGCTCCAGTCTGTGAGAGGCCTTAACATGAAAAGAGACTTAACTTTGAAGGCGGTTGTTCTGACGAATTGATATGTGTATAGAACGCTTGCTTCATAGTGGGTACACACCGAGCAAACGAAAGACTAACGAACGCGAAGCAGTTATGTGAAAGCTATTTTTTTTATATAGCCGTTCGTTGGCTTGGTGTGTACGCATCTTTACACAAAATCAACACTGGCTGCTTTTTGTTTGTAAGAAAAAAACTTTATAAGCATTGTTTGTCTCAAAAATGTCACAAAACTCATTAATTATACTGTTGTTATCAGCTTTATAAATAACTGTAATTTAGTTTAAGTTTTATAACGTGTTAGTGGATATTTAATTGCAATTATGTATAGTCGAAAGAAAAAAATTAGACAGCACGATGTCGTGTACGATAATACCACGAGGGACTCTATACCAAAACGGGGATATTATTCAGAACTTGTATCGGATTTAATAAAAGATGAGCATGAGATGGGGATTTGTGGTAAAAAACGAATGAAGTTAATATTACAGGTTGGTATCGTTTAATTTTTCAAAATATTTTACTTAAGACACCTTGCAATTTGTCACAATGACATTAATTACAGAATTCAACTTGTATGTGGCAAGCCTTAGACTGAGAGTCGTACGCTTTTGTCTCTTTCTAACAGAATGAATACCCCACCCCTTTCCTTGGTTTTCGTCAGCGAAAGAGGAAAAGGCAACTGGGGAAGTAGGTACATTTACTTACCCTACCTTAAGTCGCAACCTTTATGTTTAAGAAAGGGCTGTGTTGAGAATGAGAATAACCTGTTTCTTGCTGTCAATGCAGGGAATCCTCAAAACAATAAAGGGTCGGCAACGATCATTTGTCTTCTCTGCTAACCGTACGTGCTTGGCAATGGTGTGTCTGATTACAATCAGGGCTCTAGTAGCGAGTTCTATACTCTTCATCATCATTTATACCTACCCTATTTAGGGTCGGCCTTCCTTGTCCTAAGCCTCCAGGTGGCACAGTTCCTGGCACAGATAACCTTCATTAGATAGAGCCTATAAGCGATTTAGTTTTATGCAAAGGTCACCACAGTTGGCGGTAGGTGCGGGTTGCGGGGAGGTTGCAGGTTATCTGTGGTTCCTGGTTAGGTTCTTGTCGATATATTGTTCTTTAAGGTCTCTTTGGACCGTAGTCCACCAAGTGGCGGGGGGTCTTCCGCTTCCACGCTTCGTCGTCGGCAAGTATAAGGCTGTTTTGACGATATTGTCTTCGGGTCGTCTTTGTATATGACCGTACCGTCTAAGGCGTTTTTCAACAACTTTCTCGTTAGAGAAGTGACTTTAAAGCTGCCTCTGGCCCCCTAGCACACTAGGTTTTATGTCCGACATAAAGCATTTGTCCCTCTTGCACTCGCATATTGGCCAGAATGGGACGAATGCTTTATGTCCGACATAATACTTAGCGTACTAGCCCCTCTGACATTTCATTTCTGACTTGGCGGTTTCTATACTATCGGGGCTTACCTTGATCCCTTTGCCAGCTGCGATCAAGTACAATTTTACGTTTTGAGGTTATTAATTGTATGGAGATGACAGCTGTCGCAGGGATCAAGATTCGCCGCGATACGTGTAGTGGCTGCTGTGTGCCATACGAGGGAGAGAGAGGGCGCGCTCCGGTCTCGTAGTCGCCGCCATCGCCACTCGAAGCCGTGGCCTAATCGACAGGCAGGCTGTGGCATTGACATAACTTGCAACACTTGCACATTTGCTTAGCAACAAGCAAATGTGCAAGTTTTGCAAGTTATGTCAATGCCACAGCCTGCCTCATTCCCTCGCACTATATATAATGAATTGATATGATAAATTAATAGTACATTACGTACCTTGGGCGGTGAATTCGTGAATGGCCCAGATCGCAGCGGCTCGCATTGGCTTTACGACTTACCGCCCATGGTGAGTACAAAATTTTACGTCTTCATCTGGCCACAATGCGAGTTTTACCGTACGCGCAGCGTGCGGTAAAACACGTATTATGGCCAGGTGTGACGTAAAACTATTTATGCTCCGAGCGGGATTAGAACCGGCGGCCACAGGCATACATGGCCTATCGATATCGCTCCCAACGTCCCAACTGAGCTGTCGGAATAATCTGTCAACTAAATCGTTCAATCAGTTCCCTCTAACAACGCCTTAGGGAGGCATGTAACGATATCTACCGAGAATATAAATTATTTTGACAGGCTAAAACATCGGCTATAGCGCCCATGTTGGTGTCGCTGCCGAAGCCGCAAAAGCAGAGGATTCTGTTGCCTCCGGGACGTTGGACCACTTACCAAGGCGATGAAAGTATTGTAAGTATAGTCTGACCAGACCTGACCCATTCGTGTTAAATAAATAGCGGGACTTTTAAAAAGAAAAGCATGGCCATACTTTGTTTTGACATTAATTTCCAATGATTCTTAATGGACCTTATTAGATTTTTTCTCTTTTAAATATAGTTTGCGATGGGCATAGGGTACCTATATTTATACCGCGGCTCCGTCTGATGCGCTCTTTTTAACATGCGGAGCAGGCTTTACAGTGGTGTAGTGTCATTATGACACTAGAGCGGCTCGACTATTAGTATTAGTCGTATAATGTACGATTCTCACCGAACGGGCTGGGCCGGAGCGCGCCTGAGCGCATTTTACAAGTTGCCAAAGGAATTTGAAGCTAGCTAATACCTACAGACGTTTCATTTCAAATTTGAATAGATTTGCGGCCGGTCGGCTCCTCGCGGACGTAGACGGCTACGCTCGGCTGTCATCGCATCCGACCGGTTCCGTCCGGCTTTTACCTTATGCACTCTATTAAAACGCGGTCGGCCACCACCGGGTGCTCGCGCATCCACCGCGATGCGGCGCCACGACACCCGGTCCGACCCGTTTTTGGTGGGAATCGTACATAAGTCGACGTAACAGGTAACCTGCGGATTTTAACTATTATGAAAGGACAAAATATCGTATTAACAATTTTTCTTCCCTTTTAGCAATTCCCATTTGAAACATTCGTGCCAAAGTTACAGTTTTTGAATATCGTGTTGCCAAAAGAGATGCCAAGATTGGTCAAAATTGAAAGATTGCGTAGAAAATTCCTCGCTGCCAATACGAAGGTAAGTGCAATTTATTTTACGTCGTAATGCTTATGTGGCTAGCTTTCTTCTATTTAATTAAGCATTCAGTTTGTATAAAAATTACCTTTTTATTATCCTTACCTACCCAAATATGTGCCCGGTATGCGCATGTTCGAACTAAAAGGCTGCCTGGCATCGTTTTGACACCCCACCCCTATTCCCGCATAATGGCAATGGCACCCATTCTGTGGGGCCAATATGCGGCGCTACTTAGACTTCTATGATTTTTTCTTTCGTTGTCATTAAACACGTTATTTGAATGTGAAACCGTAAGTACCTACATTTTCACATAATTTGTATGCTATTTCGTCTCAAAACTGACACCGAGTTATTTTTTTTAACAATTCACGCTAATTGAGTAAGTACACAAGTTTTTAAATCACAACATAAACAACTGCAGTTGAGTATTGAGCCCTCGGAATCGCTACATTTAAGTGGCCGGGGCACAGCTCGTAGCGATGACTGTTGGGGCAAAGTTTCTCGAATGGCGACCACGCGCCGCGGAAGACGCAGCGTGAGTAGACCCTCACAAGCTGGATATTGATGACCTAGGAAATGTAGCGGGAGTCCGCTGGGGGCCTTTGCATCTTCCTCTCTGTCGCACTTGCTAGTTTGAGCGACAGAGAGAGACACACGAACGAAGTTCTTTTCCGTTTCGCGGTAGGCCCTCTGGATGCGGGCGATGCAGAACCGGCATTTTGTGGAGGAGGCCGATGCCCAGCTGTGGACGTCTTTCGGCTGATATGATGTTGATGGCGGTTGAATTTGCAGAAAATGCTCCGCGAGTTGGGCATACAGTCGTACTGGCTACTCCCGCCCTCGGAGTACCCGATCACCGACCAACAGCACTACGCTTTGCACAGCCCCTTCCCGAAGCTGGACTTGGAAATATTCGACAACACCGAATTTGACTGCCGGTAAGTTTACCTTTATATTAGTGTGTCTGTACATACTAATATAATAAATGCGAAAGTGTGTCTGTCTGTCCGTTACCTCTTCACGCTTTAACCGCTGAACCGATTTGGGTGAAATTTGGTATATAGATAGTTTGAGTCCTGGGGAAGGACATAGGATAGTTTTTATCCCGGAAAGGGAAGGGATCCCTCAAGGGGACGAAGTGGGGGTGAAAATTTGTATGGAGCTACGATATAAACGAGTTCCATGCGGACGGAGTCGCGGGCAGAGGCTAGTAATCTAATACATAAGGAAAATTTTGGTAAATTCATCCTCTTGTCACCACGTACCTACTTGTACAAGTACAAATTCACGACAGTACTTTAGTCGGACCTGACATTTTAACTGCATAGCAAGAATAACTGCCGATTGTAATTCACCGCTAATTGGGTACCTACACGAATTATTGAAAATGATGCCCGCCTCTACGAGCGTCGAGCACTCCCGGCTCTAGACCCTTAGTAAGCTCAATAAGGCTTGTGTTATGGGTACTAGACGACGATATATTTGCATGCATGCTCATCACACAAATATTTGCCCTTACCGGGATTCGAAACCGGGACGTTCAGCTTCGTAGGCAGCGTCACTCAAACCCCGGATGACGGGAGCAAAAATGCGTTGACAGCTTTATAGTGCGAGGACACACATTTTATATCATATAAATCGATGTCGATAAAAAGTACGATGTACCTATTGGACTACCGCTATGATATGTCAGATAGCGGTTGTTCATAATTGCGATATGCAAATATGATATGAAAGAGGCCTGTAAGTTATGTGAAAAGTATCTATTTATAACTGTCATTCACTTTATCTATTTTACGATCATTCCCGTGAGTATGATATAATTATAGTACCAATGTAATTAGTTGACTGAAATGGTATCTATTACTACTTACCTGATGTACCTAATATTGTGTAACAACCTGACATGTAAGATAATAAGTTTGATCTATAAATTTCTGATTAAATAATTTGTTCGTATATGGATATCGATAGAGTAGTCGATATTTAACTAAGCACTAGTGACAAGTGCATTTTTGCTCCCGTGGTCCGGGGTTTGGTCACTACCCACTAGGCTAACTGGTCGTCAAGTCGTTATATCCTCTAAAGGTGGTTTTTAGCGCGGATTGAATTGATGTTTTATTTGCACGCTAAATTGAAACGTATTGCCGTACTATTAGAATGCACATTACACTGAAGAAATTTTCCCGCGATGTCAAGCGCTTGAAAATAATCTTCAGTGTGATTTGCACTCTAACAGTACAGCAGTACGGTTCAATTTAGCGTGCAAATAAAAAATCAATTCAATCCGCGCTCATCCGGTGGAAAACCACCTTAAGACCATGATCAGTAAAGTTATTGATTTCAACATGTTTGCCACTCGTTACAGGATCCCAGAGGAATGGCTAGCTCTAGGCAAGATCGACGGGGAGCAGTACCCCTGTCCAGGGCTCGCGTTCATACCCAAGATGGAGGGCAAGGCAAAAACGGGAGGGGATTTGATCAATGTGCTCAACAATGTGTATGATGTTAGTACTAGCATTTGATAACTGTTTATGTTTATTTTACTGGCAATGGTCGTATATTAGTATAAGGAACTATGTAAGATATCTGCCCCCCTATTCTGTAACTTGTTTTAAGCTCACCTCAACGCTCACCCACAAATATATCTTGACACCGCGATGCGTAGTAACTAAGCGTAGGCAGATGTCTAGTTTCGTGACGGGTGATCGGCGGGGTGAGCCGCTTTAGCGCGTAGCTAATAACAGCCCTGTTCAAAAAATTCTCATTATTTTTCACCGACTAGCTGGTATTCGATTGTGCTGAAATTTGGCAGAAGGAAACGCTCCACGGTCCGATATCAGCCGGACTGCATGCCGGCTGGCGACGCGTGATTCGGCCCGTGTGGATTACTGTGGATACGTGTCGGAAGCACGGCGGCCAACCAAATCTAGGTCACTCCATATCTGTGGATGTGGATGCGGATTTTAAGGCGGAACACTCAAAAACATAAATACTTAACGTCTTTAAGGTCACGCAGGCACGTCTTTAGGCACGACGTTGCGAATGATTTACAATAGTTGCAAACCTAACGCATCACCAATAGCGAATACGGCTAATCGTCAGATTACAGAAACGAAATGAAGGTTCTTATCGACTAATGACGAAACTACTGAACACGCGCGTGCCACGCGCCGTCTGGGCCCCTATCTGGTCAAGAACTGTACTACATCCGCATCCGAAAAAAACTCCGCATCAATTTATAAACAACAACATCAACATCAACAACATCAACATCAACAACATCATCATCAACATCCCTGCTCCATACTAGATTTTCTGTGACCTTGCTTGACCTTCCGCCGATTTCGGCCCGTGTAGCGTGTCCTATATCCAAGTTCGGTGACAATGCAATATTATGGTGCCATTCGCCAACACAGTTAACTGACCATCCTTGCACTTTATGTGCATTGAATAGGGTTCAATATAAATACAGGATGGTCAGTTAACTGTGTTGGCGTTTGTACCTATTCGTACAATCCAGCTGGTCTGATGGAGGCGGCAGAAGGTCGCCATAATAATAATAGCCTTTATTAGATGCTTTACAGCTTAAACCTTAATTAAACGACTGTCGCTGTGTGATTGTATCTGTTTGCCCTTTGGCAAAGGCCTCTCCCAACTGTCTTCATATAGGTAGTTCTATTTCCAAAATATGGCCATATGATGCAACAATTACTCACGACACTTATGGAATACTATAGGTACGTACTCGTCCGTACAAAAAGAGAAAATGTTTTTCCACTACTAAATATTGTCCAATCTCAATGATTTTTTAGTTCGTTATTGACACGATGAAAGACTAGGTATATAGGTTACCCTTTTTTCAAAATTTGGAATAAAATCAATGTTATAGGTTCCTCAATTTTATTTAAATAGCGTAACCTATAATCCTAGAATATATTATGCTGAAGCGATCGACATTAAAATTAAAGTGATTTAGTTAGTGGAAGCCGTTTTCTCCAGAAATGGAAATTTCATCAAAAACGTACCTATTGGCAGTCGCGAGCTGCTAGCTACTGCAAAGGTAGTCTTCCCTCTTAATTAATAGTGGCTGACTGTAAAAACGCCAACACAGTTAAGGGGCTACCGCGAAACGAAAACGAATTTCGTTCGTGTATCTCTCTTGTTGCACTTGCTAGTTCGAGCGACAGAGAAGGAGATACTCGAACGAAGTTCGTTTTCACTTCGCGGTAGCCCCTCTGTTCTTATATTGAACCTTATTCCAATGCATATAAAGTGCACGGATGGTCAATTAACTGTGTTGGCGATGGTACAAAAAAGTATTTACCTACTAACTTTCACAGACATACCAATGTTTTACCCACAGTGGACTAACGTGGCAGCTTTCAGCTACAACGAAAAAGCACAGACATGGCATGTGATGGCGTTGGACGGGAGCAAACGGACATATGAGTAACATACTTTCAGAAGTGCTATTCGATATTGATGTCTTGCGACTAATTTTAATGGCGTGATATCAAAAAGAGCAGTATATATATAGAGCAGTATAGTTGGACGACCGGTTAACCTAGTGGGTAGTGACGCTGCCTACGAAGCTGAAGGTCCTGGGTTCGAATCCCGGTAAGGGCAAATATTTGTGTGATGAGCATGAATGTTTGTTTCTGAGTCATGGAAGTTTTCTATGTATTTAAGTATTTATATCTATTATATATATCGTCGTCTAGTACCCATAACACAAGCCTTACTGAGCTTACTATGGGACTAGGTCAATTTGTGTAAGATTGCCCCCTTATATTTATTTATTTATTTATATCCCTCCACAGCCACAGAAGCCTCCTATGACTGCAATTCTGATAGATCGATTAGATCGCTTCTCAACACGTTATTGGTCTTATGGGCACAAGCTCGAGCATCAGGAACTCAGGAGATCATTTAAGGGACGTTAGATTTGGTAGAACATAGCCCATAGCCCTAGTTCTAGTTACTTCTATTACGGGCAACTTTGAGAGGTCACTCTTCAGGCGATCACTACCAATGAGGATGGCTGATTGAAAAATGGTCCCGAGCCGCAGCTGAGATTTCGGGGAGGTCGGCATTATCATCATTCATTTTCCATTATCCCATTTGCTCGGGGTCGGCGCAGCATGCCTTTCCATTACCCCATTTGCTCGGGTTCGGCGCAGCATGCTTTTCCATTATCCCATTTGCTCGGGGTCGGCGCCGCATGCCTTTCCATTATCCCATTTACTCGGGGTCGGCGCAGATGCCTTTCCATTATCCCATTTGCTCGGGTTCGGCGCATCATACCTTTCCATTACCTCATTTGCTCGGGTTCGGCGCAGCATGCCTTTCCATTATCCCATTTGCTCGGGGTCGGCGCCGCATGCCTTTCCATTATCCCACTTGCTCGGGTTCGGCGCAGCATGCCTTTCCATTATTCCTTTTGCTCGGGGTCGGCGCAGCATGCCTTTTTCTTCCATATGTCATGCGTCACCTCTTCGTGATCAACATAATGATTAAAATTTCGAGTAGATATATAGGATTTAATATAATTAGACTATCAGGCAGACATAACTATTGGAAAATGTCTTTCAGCATCCCTCGAATTCGGTTGATGTTTAAGGCAGATGACCCTGAGACCTTTGCGATGAGAGTTAAGTTTGCTATAGACCTGCGGAATGAAGTCGAAAATAATTTAAGGTAATCTATAAGAATAATAAATACACAAGTTTGGCTACCATCAAAAATTAGTCTAAATTGGACTGAATGGCGTAAAAAAACCACCATTCATTTTATAACTGCGTGCTATGGCGTACGCTTGTAGTTAAATGTATATGTCTGATGGCTTATGTGGTATTTGTATCCACTAACTCCACGGCTGCCACCATCTGCGCTCTCATGAGGATTTCAGGATCTCGTACTGAATGCACTGGAATCCTACTCGCGCCTCGCTACATCTAGCTCGCCGTAAGGGCGAAACGATCTTTGTCATCTCTATGGCTTTTCATTATTTTTCACAGAGCGGCTACGCGGTGAGTAGCCCGGGAAAGGGAAACGCCAACTACGTTCATATATCTCTATCTTTATCGCACTTTGCCAATTTGAGCAATAAGGAGGGAGATACACAGACGTAAGATGTTTGCATTGCACGGCAGCCGCTTAGCGCGTTTAGCCGTTCGCTCGGCGACTGCCAACCGAGAGTGATTCTAGCGTCGTTAATTCCTCCTTTTCTGAAGCGTAGTCTTAGCCTTAGTAAACCTATTTGATCTTTACTTTAAACTCGCTATGTATTGCGCAGGTTCTATTTATACCTGGACTGTCTAGCTTTAGACGGCCTCCCGGCCATGCCGGCGGATTTCATGCCAATCATCCTCAAATTGGTGCGAGTCCATAAACAGGCCCGTGAATGTGATGAGGTGCACTTGGAAGCACTCAAGGATGAGGTAAATAGTGACATATATATAACCCGCACGATAGCTTTCGTATAGTTCAACACATATTCACGTCAAATTGAAGGGGCTAGGGGGGGAGACGACACTTGACTACCTTACCTACTAGTACCAACTCACATTTCAATCGGACACTTTACGCTCGAAGTTGTAGACGATTATACCTAGGACAGACTGTCCAGTTAGCTAGGTGCAACTTCGAGAAAGAGATCAATCGTCGAATCCGACTGAGCAGCCTTCGGGAAGCTGCGTGCGGCACATCTTTTCGTCCAATTCCGCAGTCTCTAGACGAGAGTCTTTGACCAGTGTGTGTTGCCAGTGATGACATATGGCACTGAAACGTTGTCGCAAACTATATACCTCATAAGAAGGCTCAAAGAGGCCTATGTCCATCAGTGGACGTCATTCGGGTGATATGATGATGATGTTGATTCAATTTTCTCGGTGTGATTGATTTATACACCCATGACGAATTACAGCTTTCCAGTAGGTAGTAAGGGTATCTAAGCTAAGCCCCGGACGGAAGGTCAGACGGACATAGCGAAACTATAAGGGTTCCTTTTTGACTACGAAATCCTAAAAAAGCGCGTCTCTGCTCAGCAGTGGGACTTATAGTGATGATATTGTTGATAAACTAATGACTAGGTATGTGTAGCCTTAATTTGTATAGTAGTTTAAACATTGTTTCAGGCGATTTTCGAGTATTTAAAGATGGAAGGAAAAATGAAGATTATAAACACAATAACGAAGTACAGAGATTTATACAGTTTCATAAAAGTTCCAACAAAAGATTACGTAGCTCCTGTGCCTGATTATGGTATTATTTTTGACTATGATTACTTTCTCGTAATTCGTTAATTTTATCTCTCGTTAGTTATACAGGGTGTTTTTCTGAATTTCCTTGAACTTCGGCATATTGCAGAGTCCATTCACCGAAACAAAGTAGCATAATTAGTTTTTCAAAAAAAAAAAAAAAGTTTTTTTTTCGATTTTCATACAAAATAATTAAATTTAGCATTAACGGTTATTGTACAAGGGTCTTAAGAGTTAATGAAAAGTTAGTGTCAAATGTGATAATGTTCAAATGACATCACATGACATGCACGTCAAAAAACCGTTTACACTGGTTAAAGTTGCATAACTGATTAAATTAAAATGTTGAATATCTTGATAACAGTAAGAGTTAAGATACTGGTGTCTTGGAGAAATTACCTTTATTTGACCTAAGCTATGCCCCCTTTCAATTAACGGAAATTGGCGGGAACACGTTGTACATCTAGATGCTACTTAAGGACCTTTAAATCTCGCTAGATTTTAGTGGGAGTGGTGATTGCGAGAAATGAAGATGTTCCGGGCATTTTGAATAACCGACCCTAGTATTGTTATAGTTATGCACATTCTGACTACATACAGTCTGCAAGCTCGGCGCTGCGCGGGCCAACGATAATACTCCAGGCAAAATACGGTTTTGAAAAACATTAATTTATAATAGCGTTTTTTTTGTTGATTTCATTTTAAAATGTTATTCTCAGATGCTGTAAGTATTCAAGAATCCGACAAACTTTCCACCCGGAAGTAGGTAATTATGTAGATTTCAATGAAGCATGCATTGTCTTTTTTTGTATGATTTAACTTGAATATTAGGTATAAAGCAAATGTAAATGAACCAAAATAAAGACAAAAATATTTATTAATATTTTTTCTGACTTTTTAGAAGCTAGTTAATGTATCATTTTTTTGATGTCTGAAATTTTGTCGGATTCTGTCGCTGGGTAACTATTTAATTGATAATATATCCGTTACACAGAAAAGATAAGCTATTATAAATTATTTCCTAAATTGTTTTTTTTTTCCATACAAGTTGTCAGTTCATTGACTGGACTATAAGGGGTACGCGGGGAAGCGGGAGGCGAGGAAATTATGTGTCTCTGCTTAGCCCTGGAAAATGCTATATAAAAACGCCATTAAAATGTTACGTCTAAATACTGTGATTAATAAAAGGTAAGGTCTGACTGGTTGTATAGAATACTAGCTATACGCGCGCGGCTTCACCCGCGTACTGCACACAACGTAAGCAAACCAACCAGAAAGTCCTGTCTACACGCAAGAGAGAATTTTGGAACTCGGATAAGCGGTTACGGAGATTCTCCATTACATACAATTAAAATTAAAAAGTTACAATCTCACAGACTTGTCCTCTTTATAATATTAGTAAGTTTAGAAGTATAGATACACACTTCAGCCCGAATTTCAGGTCGATATCCATGTGTAATGGACGATTTCGACGGCAGAATGAAATATAATCAGTGGTTCTCCCTCTTCGTGCTCACAGAGGGCGTCACCTGTATACATCTAGTCGTCGATGAATGCTTGAAGGTAACCGCTCTTTCTTAAGGCGTTAGATGGAGATGTGCATAATTATCTTATTAAACACGTGCTGTATTTTACGATATTTTTTTTTTTTTTTTTTTTTTTTTTAATACAAAAATACAAAATACAAAATTCTTTATTTGGTAAAAACACTTCTTTTACATTACACAAGGGATGGTGCCTCCCTTTAAGCATGATAATGCCTGTGTCGGAAGGCGCCGCTCTTCATTGTGGTAAAAAGTAATATAAGAAGGTACACAGTCATGTAGTAGGTATTTAAATAAGTAAAGAAGAGATATAAACTTGTAAACTAGGAGCTAACACAGTTCGATTTAAAAGCTAAGTTTCAGGTAAATAAGTAATTAATCTTACATGTAATTGAATTCATTACAAAAAGGTAGGTACGCTTTTTAATTTAGCCCGGGATAAGAGAGGTTGGGTCCCCTACCCAACCTCTCTTATCCCTATAGATGTCCCACAAAACTTATCGTCGGCTATGTCGGGTGAAGTGGCGCAACGTTGTCGGATTTCGCTGGAACCTCGTGTTCGCCAGACATGTCGAGCGAAATCGCGCGCTTTCAGCTGGCGTCGCTGGAGTTACAGTTCGCGGGATGATTGGTACCTTTAGGCACTTGTAGTCTCATAGTAATTCTTACTCGTGCGAGTAAAAGCGAGTAAGAATTACTATGAGAGTACTCGCTACTCGCCGGCGGTGGGACAGGTGCCTTAAGGGGAAATGCGGGCTGGCGCGCAACCTCTACAAAACTTGCATTTCGAGCCACCGTATTCCCCTATTTTATCCGTCAAATTTAGACATATTATATTTATAAATAAGAGTTGTAAGTACTATGTCTTTATGTTTAGTTTTTTAATGGACTTCAGAAAAAAGGAGGAGGTTCTCAATTCGGTTGTATTTTTTTTAGTTTGGTTTGGTTTATTTATTTATTTGGCGTCTGCAGGCGATGGTAATGTTAGTGTATTTTTACCGTTTTACAAGCAGTTCTAATTCATTAACAATATCAATTATCAAATTAATCAGAACATAGCGACATATTGGAACTCTTATAATTATATTTTTTTAACAGCCGATTTTTGACAGCCGTCATCCCGGTACAATAAACGCATGTATGATGTTGATGACTTGATGATATTTAATTTAAGGGGGTGCATTGGAAATATCGCTTGGTTTGAAATGCCGTTCTGTTCTGACTAGATTAAGAAACAATAACTTCTTTCTTCTTGATTCTTGACTATATAATCGTTTATCTGATTTAATCGATACATGATTTCCTATTTCCTTGATAGAAAAAAAATCCAAAGTTGGGTCTTTATTTACCTTTTTTTACTTAGCCTACTTAAACAATACCTACATTATTTGACGACACAAGTTAGTTAATAGTATAGTATTTTATCTCATCTAAAATCTCACTTAATGAAATATAAATACAACTTCAGTAAGTAAGGCATTTATCAAATTTTACCCGATAAAGCCATCCCCGAAGAGTGTTGCATCTCTTTTTCTCGTGCGCGAAAGGCATAAGCGTGTCTCTGTCAAGGAGGCGTGGTGTTCGACTCGAATCGAGGCATCCCTTTAAGGGCATTTTCACTATAGTTAATGTATGTTATAAAAATGATTTGGCGGAGAAAATAGGGCACTGCGACGACTCGAAAGAGAAGTTAAGTTTTGTATACCAACGCAGTTTGCGACTAAATCCATCGCTTTAGTCGCAAACTGCGTTGGGTAAAGTCGCCGTATACGATTGCTTTAACTGTTACTTTCTTTAGGTTGAGTCCATGTTATTTTTCACATCCAATTATGGACGGAACGCCAGTTTAGGGGAGTTTGATGCAGCACAACAACACTGCACTTCTATGGTAAGTGCGAAATGTGTACAATGTACAAGAATAGATAAAAAGAATAAAATTAGGACCTCATTAAAGGCGGTCGTCACACTGCGCCGCGGACGGAGGTGCGGAACTGCGGCGCTACCACGAACTTCGAAAGTCGAAGTTCGGGTATTTCCATCTCTATCGCACTCCCTAACTCGAGTGATAGGGATGCATATATTACGAACTTCGACTTTCGAAGTTCGTGGTAGCGCCGCTGCATACAAATTTCGCCGGACGGAGTTGCGTTGCAGTGTGTCCTACCACACGGAATTTATATACAAACTGAGGTACTTGCATACAACGAGAAACGCACCTCCGTCCGGAGATGCGTCGCAGTGTGACATCCGCCTTAATGAAACTCGTGAAATGAAAGTCATAAGTACTCGTATCCAGTGTGATATGACGAGCGATTCGAGCAACGCAACAATACGCTTGCTCCTGAATGAGGCTTTAAACAATGCATTTGGTAAATGAGAAGTAGATAGGTACATACCTACCTATTTCAGGCCCCGTATCATGGTCGGCCTTATCACGCGTAAGTGACAAGATAGAGTGTCCGTCACTGGCTGACACCGTTCGATAGAAGACACTGACGCTCTATCTTGTCACTTATCGCTTGATAAGGCCGACCATGATACGGGGTCAGGACTGATATTAATTAATAGTCTAGCAAAATAATATTATTGATATGTGTATATTTATAAAAAGCTATGGTAGCCCAGTGGTTCAGGCATGGGGCTGTCAAGCGGCGGTCGTGGGTTCGAACCCCGGCTCGTACCAATGAGTTTTTCGGAACTTATGTACGGAATGTAATTTGATGTTTGCATAATTGCAAACATCAAATTACATTCCGTACATAAGAACCTAATGCTTTTCGGTGAAGGAAAAACATCATGAGGAAACCTGCATTCATCTGCGAAGAAATTCAACGGTGCATGTGAAGTCTCCAACCCGCACTGGGCCAGTAGGGACTACAGCCCGTGCCCTCTCATACATGAGAGGAGGCCTGCTGTGCGCAGCAGTGGGACAGGCTGATTGTTTATTTATTTATTTAAAAATTGTATTTTTTTTTAGAAAAAAATGGTTTTTGAAATTGACTTATAATTGAGCTTTTTGAAAAAAAAAAGGATTTAAGTAGGTTAAAATTGTAAAAAAACTACTGATTCGATTTTCAACTGTTTTAAGACGAAAAAGTGCTTAAATTATCTCTTATTTCATTTAAATGACCAGTTAGAAATAAAATGATACACTACAGAAGTGCCGCAAAACGTATTCTCTTGATGAGATACTTACTTATTAAATAGGCATTTTTAAGAAATTAATGGAGCGTTTTTTCCGTACTAGGTGGATCTTTTGGTGCTGATATGTTGTGTTTGGGTGCTAATCAATTGATGGTTTTACTTATTTTAATTATGATAGACATTGATTCGTAAATTAAATCATTCATCTGCAGATGCTGAAATATCTAAATATAACTTGGTTGAATAACACGGCTCATGCAATACGAATGTCATTCAGAGATGTCGGAAAAGGGTAATTAATTTTCATGTCGATGTACATAGTTTTAGTTTTACTTGGAAAATAAAATATACTTTGACCGTTTGCAGTTGGTTCAACATTTACGAGAAAAAGTGGCAATTCTATGGAGTCAGCAAGCTTAACAGATTCATGCAATTAGTAAGATTTCGTATGCAGGTGAGTTTTGTTTACTACAATATTAGTAGGTTTAGTATTTACTGCGTTCCAAAATTCAGATAGGTAACGTAGCTCACACAGCCGCCAAACTTAAATGGGACTGGGCCGAGCAGGTCTGCCGCATGCTAGCCCTTTAACGGGATAAAGGCATCTGGTTTTTCATAGAATTGAACCCTATGACACATAAATAGGGTTCATTCATGGTGGGAATATAGTTGCCTCTACCTTATAAAGGGCTATAAGCATTATGGGCTACAATTACCACCAAAGTGAGTCCCACAGAACCGGATACGGCGAGCGGTAGACCACGTAGGAGATGGCGAGACGCGCTTGACTTCTTTGACCAAGACTTGTGGGAGCTGCCCAGGATATTGTGGAAGAAAAAGAGGCCTTTGTCCAGCAGTGGGACACTTAAGGCTCTTAATAATTAATAATATTAAATGTCAAAACATATTGTAAATACTTCATCCACGTGAATGCAATTACCGCCGGGACCAAAGAAAAACAAGATGGTGGCGTTGGCGCATTAGTGCAAATGCTCAGATAGCATGCGCGAGGCCTCGCGCCATCCCGTTGTTATGGATATGCGCCTTAGATTGCACCCAAAAATCTACTACTTGCTTACAAGACATACTCCTGCTGTTATATTTATTTATTTATAAGCACAAGCCTACCCTCTTGGTCGTCCCGCACTGCTGAGGATTGTGTCACTTGTAACTCTTCATAATGTTGTCGACCAGTGGTTGTCAAAGGTTACGCACAGACCTGAGAGCCGGCTTTTAACTTTCGAGCGCTCGAAAATTATATACGAGTAAACATGATTGTAGTGTCAAATGCACTTACTTTCTACCGATTGTATTGAATACGGGTGGTCATGCACTCGTTTTTAAATTTTCTATCGTTTTTACCCGTTTTCGAGTGAAACAGTCGAGCGCTTGAAGGTCGAAAATCGCCCCCCTGGTCGAGTCTCTGGTGAATATTGACTAAAACTTAACTGGCCAGTACTAGTCATTCAGCCGAATTAAATACCTTCTCCTTAATTGCAACTCCGTTTAAAAACATTATGAAATGTACAGTAAAACGCTGTACGATACACGTGCGAATAGGTAATTCGCAACTTGTGTCGATTTAAAACACTCCCTTCGGTCGTGTTTTAATTTATCACCACTCGTTGCGAGTATCCTATTTTCGGCACTTGTATCGTAAATAACTATTACTGTACATATGGCTCTTTAAAGTTTCGACATATGCACGGAAAGTGCTCTTTCCGCACTAGTGCGGGAAAGTAGCACCGTATGTACTAGGGATGTTACGAATATTCGCATTCGCATTCGCCTATGCGAATGATTCGCATCATTTTAAATATTCGCATCAACATTCGCATTCGCATCAAGTGTTGCGAATGTTTTGCGAATGCGAACATGTGCAAGTCGTGGCGTGTTTCGCCTGCGCCGGCCGCCTGCCGCCGACTCGCGCATGCGCAAAGCGCGCCAACCCGTATCACGTGATTAATTTTGACCTAGAAAGCACTTTTACTTGGGTAGTGTACTGACTTGTGATTGCTTTTTATGCTTGTAATTAATAAAATTATTAAAAAGTGATTACGTACGTTGGGTTTTTACTGTACTTCCTTAATATTCACATTCGCATTCGTGTTCCCGAATGTAATAGAACTGACATTCGTGACATCCCTGATACGTACTATAAATGACATGATCGTCTGTCCCAACAGTACGCGCTGCGGTACAGCATCGAACAGTCCATGGCCATGTTTGTGTCCATGTGCGAGACCCCATGCCTCTGCACTTACATCTGCGAAGAAGACTGGGAATGGGATCCCTCGGACCTCATAAATACGCCGTTCCGATCGCCAAGCGTCGCACTCTTCTATTTCTTCCTCATGCTGAACGCTGATGGACCGTACTACACTACGCCTCCTCCGCAGTTTGAAGTAAGTCTGTTTGGTCGATTATTTCCTTGTTCGATTCATTCCGATGTCGCTGACACGAAAGTTGAACCAACATGGCGTCATCTGCAGAGGTTCAATGGTGCCTATGCTTATGCCGGCTGTACACATTGGGCCAACGTTGGCGCGTGAGCAGGATGCAGCTATGCAAACTAATGAGTACGAAATAAAGCCCTCTTCCTCTAACGCATAGCTGCATTCTGCTCACGCGCCTACGTTGGCCCAATGTGTACAGCCGGCATTTGATAGCATGGCCTGGCGCTGCCCTGTTGCTATGGATACGCACGTCTCACCTCGCAGCACGGCTATCACGTGACAGGAGACGGCCCGCGAGCTGTGTCGGGACGACGTAGACTATCCGTCCCTTTTTAAGCGTTTTAATTAGAGAGAGACGGATAGTCTATTTCGCCGCAACACAGCCGCAATAGCCGTGCAGATTATCCCGGAAAGGCGATTCATGTTCTACATAGATGATCATACTGGGGATTTATTAACTACAAATTCATGTATCTACCAGTGGCGGCGTGCCTATACAAGCCGATTCCCATCGGCTTTGCCTAAATGTTTTTTTTTTACTTTACTCTAAACTCTTTCTTAACTATTTTGTTATTTTTTGTTATATTCACGTTCCGCCACTGATGGGTATGAAAATAAATAATATATTTTCATTCATTATAATAACGGTATTCCTTCATTTGCCCGAATTTCATTTGCCCGAAATTCATTTGCCATCCTATTCACGGGCCATAATTTTATTTACTTTAATTTCATGTGTTATAACTGTTATTTTCCATAATATTCATAAGACAAAATTGTTATTTTCCATAAAATAATTTGCCATACCTTTCAAAAGCCGTACTATATGTAAAATAACAAATTACTCTGTGAAATGGGTGATATTATGAAAAATAGCAACCAAAACCCGAATCAGCGCACCCCACTTCCACCTGGTCTGTCCTACCCCTAGAGTGTATATAAAAGCTCGCGCAGACGAAGCGAGTTTCTGGCGGGAGCCCGGGTGGAAAGCGGGGCGTACCATCACCAATAGTACCATACCATAGGCGCCTTTTATAGACTATGATATGATCATTATAACTCTAAGGCAGGTCGGTGTAGGTACGACGACGAGCGAAGCGAGGAGGAGTGTTAGGTAGAACTGCGACCCTACATCGCGCGAGCCGAGCGAGCGAAGCGAGCGTGCCGCGGTAGCGGCCGGCAAAGCGCCAGAAACGAACATTCGCAAAATTCGAACGGCTCGCAAAAATGTAGTTTGGCAAATAAATATTCTGGTCAAGTATAATAATTATAGCAAATAAAGTTTATGGCATATGAATGATTCGGGCATACAACATCATGGAAAATAATAATATGTCAAATGAATATTATGGAAAATGTAACGTTATGGAATATAAAATTCGGGCAAATGATATTCGGGCAAATAAAATTCGAGCAAATGAAATTCGGGGAAACGATTAATAACCTATAAAACAAAGTCGCTTCCCGCTGTCTGTCCCTATGTATGCTTAGATCTTTAAAACTACGCAACGGATTTTGATGCGGTTTTTCTTAATAGATAGAGTGATTCAAGAGGAAGGTTTATATGTATAATATAGTACCCGTACGAAGCCGGGGCGGGCCGCTAGTTTGTTATAATTTTAAACATTAAACATTTTTTCCTTCAATTTAAATTTATAATTTTGTTAGCAGCGTTACTGCTTAATACAAAATTAACTGTAACCTTCTTCCACATTCGTTACCGAGTTGCAAGCGTCCATAAGATACGGTAACATATCACCATCAGGCGATCCGTACGCCTGTTTGCCACCGACGTGGTATAAATGTCTGTTTTTCGCCAGGCTGTGATCCAACGCTTGTTCCGGGAGATGCTGTACCGATGCCACTTCATCCCGCAAGTGCATCCCATGATCATGACGGGCCTGGTGTTCGACAAGGAGCTGTTCCTTACATCCATCGGTATGCTCATACTCATACTCATTTATTTATAATGCACATATACATTAAACGTCAAAAAGTTAATATTAGATTAAATTAAATTAATTCTAATTTATTAAAAATGTCGAAGAGTTAAATTATTTCAAAAATGTATACACATTACATTACACATGTCCAATGAACTTAATAATAATCATTTATTCTCAGGTAACTAAAAAAAAAAGTCTAAATAACTCAAGTTTAATTTGATTTACTTGATTCCAGGCTTGTTGGAGCCGAATGTCGTAGAATACAGAGATCGCTTACTGAAGGCTTACCGAAAGTCAATTATACCACTGATTGCTTACTTGCACCAGTACGACTGCTACAAGGAGTTGTTTTTGTTGGACATCGAAGAATATGTCGAGTAAGTAATTGGGGAATTATAAAACGATCGAAAAGAAAAACCTAGCGTCTGATGATGGACATACTGTTTTAATAACTTGAGCGGTATGAATTTGAGTAAGCGAAAAATTGACTAAACTAACCACGAATATTAATAATAAAATCCAGAACGAGCTTACAAAAAGTGGGTTGTGATTAATCCATTTCAGATATTAAAATTCTACCCGTGCGACTACATTACTAATATTCCAATAATCAATCCACCGATAGTTTTTCTTACCAACAGTTACATTTTGACACATTTTCTACGGGTAATCTGTCAACATGTAACTGCCGGTAAGGAAAACTATCGGTGCCATCGGTGGATTGATTATTGGAAGCGGCCATAAGTGAGCGACTAGAAATAGCTCGCGGATAGGTTAGAAGACGAAAGCTCCAAAGCTCCCGCTTTCGTCTTCTAGGTTTTTTTTTTATATAAGAGCGGTAAAACCTCTGCTCATAATAGTATTTTTCAAAGTGGTTTTTGTATTGAAATGCCGCTCAGTATAAAAAAAAACATTTGCCAAATATTTAAAAAAATGCAGCAAACTCAAACAAATATTAGTTCGCTCAAATATTACGGAGCTTCTCGCATTTTGTATTTTAAGTAACTCAAATTAATGTTTGTAAGTTGCCGTTCTGTTGATTTCTCGTCACTCGCAGTCAGTTCACTTAGTAATACTATAACGTAAATTAATTATTTATGACATTTAAATCTTTAATTTATAGTCACTCGTTTAAATACTACCCTAAGTAAATTAGGCTGAACGGAGCATTGCACACGTCTATTTATTATATACAATAACTATTAGCCCCCTCATACTAAAAATTACAACACTTTATAATAAAAAATGATTCTTTTGTAGGTAAATAGAGTTATTTAGTACGAGGTGGCCAGTTATTGGCGGTTTAGGTACCCTACTTTTTAATAGGTATTGATTTAAAGCTTTACGAATTATTACTACACGTTTTTAGGGTTCGGTAGTCGACTAGGAACCCTTATAGTTTCGCTTTGTCTGTCCGTCCGTCCGCGGATAATCTCAGTAACCGTTAGCACTAGAAAGCTGAAATTTGGTACTAATATGCATATCAATCACGCCGACAAAGTGGTAAAATAAAAAGTGTTTTATTTTATTTGGGTACCTCCCCTATACGTAACGTGGAAAGTGTTTTTTTTTTCATTTCAACCCTAACGTGTGATATATTGTTGGATAGGTATTTAAAAATGAATAGGGGTTTGCTAAAATCATTTTTTGATAATGTTAATATTTTCGGAGATAATCGCTCCAGAAGTAAAAAAAATGTGTCCCCCCCTCTAACTTTTGAACCATAAGTTTTAAAAATATGAAAAAAATCTCAAAAGTACTACTTTATAAAAACTTTCTAGGAAAATTATTTTGAACTTGATAGGTTGAAAGGTTTTTGAAAAAAATTGCAAAAACTACGGAACCCTACACTGAGCGTGGCCCGACACGCTCTTGGCCGGTTTTTATTGAATGGGAATGAAATCACACATCCGCAACACCGAGTCACCTTACAATTTCTACCCAAACACGTGCCTTAAACCCGGTATGCGCATGTTCGAACTAACCACATGTGGCTCCTCTGTATTTTTAACCCCCGACGCAAAGAGAGGGGTGTTATAAGTTTAACGTGTCTGTGTATCCGTGTATCTGTGTGTCTGTGTATCTGTGTGTCTGTGTATCTGTGTGTCTGTGTATCTGTGTATCTGTCTGTGGTATCGTAGCTCCGAAATGGATGGACCGATTTTAATGCGGTTTTTAGGGTTCCGTAGCCAAATAGCAAAAAACGGAACCCTTATAGATTCGTCATGTCTGTCTGTCTGTCCGTCCGTATGTCACAGGCATTTTACTCGAAAACTATAAGGTGTATTTGAATAAAATTTTCAGGATATGTGTATTTTGTTAACCGCTACATAGTTTTGTAATCAAATGACAAAAAAAAAAATATGGGTGCGTTCCATACATAAAACTGAAAGTCAAAAAAAAATATTTCATTGCAAGCCCACGTGTGGCACATCAATCGATAGGCCTTTCAAAATAAATATAAGGTTTTTCAGCAACTTTTTTGATTAAGTGAATAGAGTCGGAGATATTCTCCTCGAAAGTCACTAAAATTGTGTCCCCCCCCCCCCCCCCCCTCTAATTTTTGAACCGTGTATTTTAAAAATATGAAAAAAATCATGCTCATAGGTCTTATTAAATTCTCTCAGCGAAAATTGTTTTGAACAAGATCGGTTCAAAGGTTTTTGAGATATTTCTAAAAAACTGCCTTCCTTAAAGAAAAGGACGTAAGTGCCATAAGATTTCAGTAACGATACGACCTTTTTAATAGGCACGGAACCCTCGTTGTGCGTGGTCCGACACGCACTTGGCCGCTTTTTTTTGTGTCATAGATAATTTTATCCCGAGTGTTCTTAGCCATGTCTCATGAAAATCTGTTTAGCCGTTTTTGAGATATTGGACTTTGAATTGAAAATGTCGGGGGTTTTTCAACTTTTCTAAGTTGTAGTAAAACACTCATAGAAGGTCGTATTCTATTCTAGAAACTACAGGCTGGAAAAACATTCAGCGTCTGAAATCCGTGAAGAGGTCCAGGCACATTATGATGCGAAACAAGAGCTAATCGTGCGGCTACCACAGTACATCAACATTGGCCCTTTTGCCATTAATGTCGATACATTGAAGGTATTTATTATTTGACACGTTCGCAACCAAGAACCCGCCTAGCGGGCACTCGTAATGTTCGCTCAGATGCCGGCTGAGCCCGCTAGGCGGGCAGTAGTATGAACTTACACGCCTAGCGAATTCTGTCGGTTTCTGGTGAATTGTTCCATTTTTAGTCCGGTTGCGAAAGTGCGAGCGAAGCGAACGAAGTTCTGTACTTCAGCTTGGGCAGAAAATAGTTCGTCTGTCCGGTGTCTGGTGTCTGTCCCGCTGTCCCGCTGTTCTCCTCTAGAGGTCGCATTTCTTATTTATTTATTTATTTTATTTATTTATTCATTTATTTCGAACTATAAGTCCATATTTTATTACAAAAAAAAGACATAAAATAAAATAAAATCATTAAATACTAAAACAACACAATACAATAACTAGCTCCAACATGTAAGGCGTTCCAGTGCTCCACCATCGGGCATTCCAACCTATCAACAATGGTGTTCAGGAGGCAGTTGTCACTGTCTCGCACACGGCGCATCAGAGAGGCAACTCGTTTACGAAGTATAGCCTGAAAACTATCAACTCTAGCCTCTGCAAACATGCCTGATGCGCTGCAAAAGCGAGGCAGCCCCAACAACATCCTGAAACCATTATTGTTACCAATATTCACAAGCTACACGTGTAGAATGTCTGACAAAATGCCTTAAAAAGGGTTATTTTGACTTCCTTCGTACAACGTGCGAACCTGCGGACCAACATGTTGCTCCTCACTGCCAATGCCCTATGCTCCCGCTCCACATCAAGGTCATCTGAGAGGTCCTCGGTGACCCAGTGCCCCAGATATTTGAATTTCGTGACCTTAGTCAACTCCGTTCCTCCAAGTTTAAGCGGTGGTACAGATTTCGGCTTTTTGTTCCCTGCCTTGAAGACAAGTAGCTCGCTTTTCTTAGAGTTATATCTGAGACCATGGGCCTCCACGTACCTCTCACAAATGCCAACCAAAATCTCGAGGGCCCCAATCGATGGGCCCAGCAGCGCCATATCGTCGTATCGTTTATAATTTGGCCACCAACTGAGCACCCCACACTGGCAGTACTGAGCTCATCGATCAAGTTATTTATGTACAAGTTGAAAAGCCGTGGAGACGTCAACCCCCCTTGTCTCACACCGCATTCCAACCTGTACTCCTCCGAGTAAGCGCCTGCCCATCTTATCTTACACTGTTCATTTGGTTGTGGTACCAATATCTTAAAATAAAAACCAGTTCTTTGGGTGTGGCTGTCTCCCTCAAGAGTTTCTCCCACAGTATATTGTACGAAACAAGATTGAAGGCCTTCGATAGGTCCAAAAAGCACGTGTATACTGGCGTGTTACGCGAAGTATAGTAATGAACCGTATGCTTGAGTCGCAAAATCGCTGTTTCGGTAGAAAGCCCTGGTCTGAAACCGAACTGCGCCTCATTGAGCATCTTATCCGATTCTCGTGTTTTTATGAGCAGGTTCGTTAATTTTTGGAATTAAGAGTCCGCAATAAGCTCGATTCTCCATACAAACGTAGTTACGCTCTCATTTTAAAACTACGTGTTGGATTGTAACGAAATTTTGCATGTACAATGACATGAGGCTTTGGGCTTGTAACCACTAAATTGCATTGTACCTCTTTACCAATATTCCCAGATCTCAAAACTTCTTGATCTCAAAACACCTAAATTGCAGAATGCCTAATTGCTACGCTGATGATATACAAGTGTATATATCTCATGCAGGCTGAAGTTGACAGTGCAATAGGGAAACTTAATAAGGATCTCGCTAGTATAGCAGCCTGGGCTACAAGTAATGGTTTATTATTGAACCCGTCTAAAACTAAATACCTTATCTTTGGCAGCAACCAACAGTTGACTAGGCTTAGTCCTTCAGTGAGTGTTATAATGATGGGTGAACCTATTGAACGGGTCAGTGAGGCGCGTAACCTTGGCCTTTTAATGGATGATCAGCTACGATATGAGAAACACATTCTAAATTCAGTGAGAGGCTGTTTTTACAAACTAAAGGTTCTGTACAAAATTAGGCCCTTTTTAAATGAAATATTGCGAATCCACATAGTAGAAGCACTCATAATGTCGAAATTAAACTACATGGATACAGTATATGGTCCACGTCTACTCTCGAAAACCAAACAATTAGTCCAAAGAGTCCAAATCGCCTGTGCCCGTTTCTGTTTCAACATCCCGTTGAGGGCTCATGTCACTCCGTTTATGAATAAATGCAACATGTTGAAGATGCTACATAGGCGCAAGCTTCACCTGGCATGTCTTCTTTTCGGTGTAGTAAACTACCAGGCCCCAAAATATCTCTTCTAGAAATTGTTATTTCGCACGACAGCACGTGGAGCACGACAGTGTGGGTTGCAACTGCTAACACATCGACATGCTTCAGCTGCTTTTCGTGGAAGTTTTAGATATGCCGCAACCAAGAGTTGGAATAATCTGCCTCCGCCGATCAGGGACCTTAAAAGTAGACATAGTTTTAAGATTAATGTTAAGAAACATTTGTTTGAACATCAAAAAAGCCAAGGAAATTTGAAACATGATACCAGCTGTTTCTAGCTAAGTATGCGTATGTACCTGCTGTTTATGTCCCTGTGGCATCCTGCTGCGTGTTGGTCTGGGTGGCTTCATTTGTTCCTCTATAGTAGTAGTAGTTCCTCTTTCTTCTTTCTTTTTTAACGCATGTACACCATATTTGTGACTCACTGACGACTATGACTATGTATCTTTCCATATATTGGTATAACACACACTTCGCAATAAGTTAGTGTTAAATGTGTAGTTTCTTTTCTGTTTTTTTTTCTTTTGGCCGTGACCTAATTTTGCTTTTCGTGTTAATTCATATACAAGGTGTAAATCATATAACTGAAAACCTGAAAGTAGTTTGTTCAGAATCGAAAGCTGAATCGATTGCACCATCTTTTAAGGTAGGTTGTATTTTTTTTGAAAAATATTTTTTTATTGTGCCGGATCTAAAAGTTACGAAGGCAACATACGCGAATCAGAGAAATGTTGGAGGATGTTGTTGTGAGGTGAACGTCAGGATCTACGTCACTGACAAGTACTGATTAGTGATTACAAGTGTAGAGTTACGAATCAAGTAGATCTGCTTGATAAAGAAAACCAACGAATATCTTTTGAAACAATTAACGTATTTGTAAATGGACGTATTAATCTTATTAAGGATTAAAAAACTCAGTTGGGGTGTCTGAGGTTTTCAGTATAATAAAATACACCTTGTATATTACGTATAGTTTAATTTTTTATTTTATTTTTTATGTTCGAGCGACCCTGATTCGCGTTTTTTAAGCCATGAGGCGTTTTTCTTGGTTGTATGTGTACGTTTCGTCACTGTGCCGTGGCATCACCAAATGGTCGCAACGGAAGACCAGCGCTGGCTCCGCCAGCATTACGCTGAGTTGCGACCATTTCGTGGCAAATTACGTTATTGTTAATGTATGTAAATTGCCTTGTGTTTGTCACGAATAAATGTATCTTTCTTTCTTTCTTTCTTTAATTTTATTTCTTAAAACACCGGAACCTCAATATGGCCGAATTTCAAAATAGCTTAGTCTCATAATGCCTAAACTCAAAACACTTTCATGGCAAAACAACATTTTCTTAAAACAACCAAAGCTCAAAATACCTACATTTCGGGAAAGTGTGTTTTACGAGCCTAACCCACCCTTTTTCTGCCGCGACGGTAATCTTTTGCCACATACTCTATAGTTGGCACGTTGAAAAGGAACTATACTTAAGTCATAATATCAATATCAAATCATTCTCTCAAATAACCACTCGTGAAAAAAAATTAGGCATTTTGCCATTTAGGTGTTTTCAGTCTGAGTTATTTTAATATTTTCTAATTTCTATCATTCGGTATTTGCAGGAATTGTGCATTTAAATTTTGAGGTATTTAGAGAATATGACGTTTTAGGTCAAAGTCATAATGAATTTCGTCCATTTTAAGAATGAGACAATTTGAAATTTTAGGTATTATGAGCCGATGGTAATTTGAAAATTAGGTATTAGTGAATAAGGTATTATGAAGTTTAGTGGTTTTAAGCCCAAAGCGACATGAGGTATATCCTGGTCTGTTATTAGTTTATGTAGCTTCAGATACCATAGTAACAAAATACAGCGAATTTAAGTTTTTCGTACCAAACTTGTTTTTGCTGTATTCCGTTTATTTTATAAAATGGAACCATATAAAATAATTACAGACTTAGATATGCCTCATTTCATTGTATATCTATGCAAAGTTTCGTCACAATCCAACACGTAGTTTTAAAATGAGAATGAAACTCCGTTTGTATGGGAAACAAATCTACGTAGTCCCAAACTAAGCAAAGCTGGGTACTAGACGACGACGATATAAATAAATACTTAAATACATGGAACACATCCATGACTGAGGAACAAATATTCGTGTTCATCACACTAAGTCCCTTACCGGGATTCGAACCCAGGACCTCTTGCGTCGTACGCAGGGGCAATACGAGTACAAAGCGTGATAGTTTAAAGTGTTATATCCGACTTTAACATCCCCAGCAAATTCTAGTCAACAAAAGGTCAGATATCATGAAGGCCTTACTAACAATGTGGTCGGAAGAAGTGAGAGCAGTGGTGGACGACGTGATACAAGCATACAAGGGAATCATGCGAAAGCTGGGTGAGAAACCGAACACGATCGAACATGTGTTTGAGATCCGGGAGTGGATGGAGGGCATACCTTTTGCTCTGAAAACTCAGGAGGATATTATGAAGAAAGTTCACACGGTATGTTAATGTTATACAGTCGTAATAGGGTTAGGTTAAAATGAACATTGCTCTTGAGCTGTCGCAAGGTTTTCTGAATTTGTCGCTGCTTCAACGTTCCTTATTTGACGATTGTCTTCTGATCTTTAACCCTAAATCTAAATCGTGCGTTCAAGCCTCTGTTGTACTGTATAGAGCGCGAAAATTCGTTCCACAGTAAAAAATGTGACTAAAAAATGTGTGCATTTAAAGATACACTGTCAAGTTTAGGGTAAATGATAACATGAAACGAACTAAAGATTATACAGAAGACAGTAGCAATTATCGATTAAGACAAACGTAAAATTCAATTAAATTCGTTTATTAATAAAATATACATTTTACACGTTATATAATAATATAGTTACATTTTTTATTTTATTAATTATTTAATATTATTAAAAGTAGTAGAATGCAGAATAAGAATTAAGATGAGTAGGTAAAGAAATATACAGAACACTATACGTATCGCGGCGAACTTCTATGGAAATAAAGGTTTATTGTGTTGTATAGGCGAAGTTTATAGTATTACCTACTTATGGAAAGTGGTTTATTTCAATGTTGAGCAGGAAAATCACGATAATTCTTCTCATTCCGCGACTGTATTTTAATCGGTGTCGATGTTGCAGGATTATGAAGTATTAGACGTGTTTTTCACGCCTTTAGAAAATGAAGATTTTAAGGCACTGTGGGAAGCTATCGGTTGGCCTTTGAACATCACTAAACAGGTAAATGTTGTTTTTATTTGAAGTAACTTTCTGATCACGAATATATATTCGTTTCACACCTGCTGTTCAGAAAGAAAACATTGTTGCCCTCAAACGAGGGATCAAAGTTGTACTTTTCGTTCCTGATATTCTCTGCTTCATTTATTTTTTTCTCATAGAAAGTGTGAATGCCACTCGGTAGGAAATTTCCGTCTTGGTTTTAAACTCTTGAACTCCTCGTTACGCTCATGAACCATGATTCAAGATACCGCCCTCGCCGTAAATATATAATTTTATAAACGCATGATATTTCTTTAGTATAAGGATAACATTTTTGAATTTAGGTTCATAGTGACCTTGATATACTCGTATGCGTTGTCGGTTCCTAGGTGACATTTATACCTATATACGTTGCCGGTTCGCAGGTGGTGGTCACGACTGACTTCCTCGAAGAGGAACAGGAGAAGTTCTGGAAGCTTCACCAGATGGACGAGCAGACGCTGTCGGACAAGATCGACATGTTCACAGCACAGTGCATGCAGCTTACGTTGCAGAGCGACTTCTCCAGGGTACGTTCGTAAACTTAAATCATAAAAATAAATTGTACAAAAAAAAAAAAAAAAACTGTTCCGAGCCGTAATTTTTTGTAATTTAAATTAATGGATCATGCACATTGCACGGCATACCTAAGGTTATATAGGTTGTATGGGTTGATGTTTCGCTGTGACCAATGGAGGTGAGAGGTGGCATTTACGATACGATCTTTTGGATGATTAGTTGATGAGAAAGGACGGTGCAAAGAAAAGTACAGTTGCCTATAAGCAAACATAAACATTGTCTCGAAAACGAACATTTGACAGTAATTCGTTTTATTTTCAGGTTCATGAGATAGCAAATGACATAAAGAAGGCTTGGAAGGCCATGAAGGACTCCCAGGACTGGGGCCGGATACTGAACCAGAGACAGAAGCTCTTCGGGCAACCAGTGGTGCCCTACTCTGATCTTAACCGGTTGGTCAAGGAGTTCGAACCTTACAGGAATCTCTGGGTCACTGCTTCAGGTCAGCAAGCCAATGAGTAACTTTGCTCAAGTGTTGCAAACGGATTGAATGAAAGTGTGCACTTTAATGCATGTCAAAATCAGGACTTGAAACCTGTTCCTTAAGGGAATGCCTTGATTTGAGTCGAACACGCCCCCTAGACAGAGACACGCTGATGCCTTCCGCGCACGAGAAAAAGAGATGTATTTAACACTCTTCGGAAATGGCATTTTTGGACCAATTTCGATAAATACCTAACTTGGTGAAGTTTTATTTAAATTTCATTAAGTGAGATTTTAGATGAGATAAAATACTATAGTATTCAATTGATTGTATCGTACAATAATGTATCGTTTGAGTAGGCAGAGTAAAAAAAGGAAAATACAGACCCAACTTTGGATTTTTTTTCTATCGAGGAAATTTTAAGCAATCGTGTATCGATAAAATCAAATAAACAATCATATAGTCAAAAATCATATATCTGAAAATCAGACCTTATTGTGTCTTAATCTAGTCTGAACGGCATTTCAAAGCACGCGATAATTTCCAATACCCCGCCTTAAATGCCTGTATTGACCCAGTATTAGGTGGCGTCTCCAACATCGTGACAAACCTTTATATTTGGAACCGGTACTAAAGGTAAAACTCCTATTTCCAGGAGTGGTCCAAATATCTCGGATCGGACTGTGACCATGGTCTTGGTACTTTTCGGTCAAAATCGTGACGAAATCTCGGTCTCAGTGTCAGCCAAAAAGCGCTAAGCTTCGTAGCCCATATCCAGGATGCTCTATTTTATGGAGCCATATATACCTTCTTGTCACTGCAGTCGAGCTTCCCGAAATTGCACAGGACTTGGGTACTTTGGGGACGCGAGCAGACACGTTGTAATTATTGATATGCAAGCTGAAAAATTACGCTTACCGTAGCCTAAATTCCAGAATCTAGAACCGAGACTAGATACACAGAACTCGAGTTTGGAATTTCCGATACGACAATGAACCTCGGCGTTTTTTAGTCGAGACAGAAGCCGATGTATGCACAGACTGAGATCTAAACCAAAACCTACGCCGAGCTATTTTACTAGCTAATGCCGTCTTTACAGATTTCCTCAAAGCCAAAGAAGTTTGGTTCGACAACCCGCTCATGTACGTCGATGCTGACGCCATCGAGCCCCTCATCAGCGAATACTATAAGACCATAGTCAAATGCACCAAGACGTTCGCCGATATGCCTAAAGTGCAGTGTGTGGCAACCACAATTCGGGTACGTCGTAATACAAATATTAAATAGCTTCTTCGATCTTTCTAAATAATCAATGATTTATTAATCTGCAGGACGATATTGACGACTTCAGACCGCTTGTTCCTGTATTGCAAGCTGTAAGAAATCCCGGCATGAAGGAAAGGCATTGGAACGAGTTTATGGAAAAATCAGGTTAGTAAAAGAACGCTGCATCACTAGGTAATGTTTATAAATCCGGCTACGGCAAAAGGTTGGGTTCTGTTTGTATGTAGTTATTTATTTGTATATTTGAATGAGCTACGGTAGCCTAGTGGTTCGGGCATGCGGCTGTCAAGCGGCAGTCGTGGGTTCGAATCCCGGCTCGTACCAATGAGTTTTTCGGAACTTATGTACGGAATATTTACCGTTAGCTTTTCGGTGAAAGAAAACATCGTGAGGAAACCGGTCTAATCCCTATAAGGTCTAGTTTTCTCCCTGGGTTGGAAGGTCAGATGGCAGTCGCTTTTGTAAAACTAGTGCCTATGCCAAATCTTGGGATTAGGTGTCAAAGCGGACCCCGGACTCCTTTAGGGGCACAACCGGGAATAACGCTTGGAGGATAATTATTATATATTTGTATAGGTTTGAGATACTCTTTGCCAATGGAGTCGTCCATCGGTGGATTTGAGTGTACAATAGGTCTTAGTGTTCGAAGGGAGATTAGTAAACTGCAACTTACTGCACATATTATTCTCACGTTATCTTCTCTCGGGAAGCACAAGTGATCATCCGAATTGAACGTGCAAATGGGATCATGTCATAAAGGTTTATAAGTAGAAGTTCCTTTGGAGCTTCGGACATTTGAAGGAACTGTTGCGAATATGATTTATTGGCAGTAGTTGCTTCCAAACTAATGCAAATAATTAGTTTAAAATCATTAGGTCGGGCCTCGCGGTCGAACGCGCTGTCACGCGTGCACTAATTCTTTCTTCACCAGGAATAACTGTGACCATGAACGAGAAGCAGACCTTCCAGATGTGTCTAAAGCAGGGCATGGCCGCCCACGCGGACCTGATCTCGGAGATTGGGGAGCTGGCCAGCAAGGAGTACGTGATCGAACAGTCGCTGGACAAGATGCAGGCCGAATGGGCCACCAAAATCATAGAGTTGTCGCCCTACAAGAGTACTGGTATGTTTCTCTTTAGTAACATTTTTGTAACCGAGTTTTGTGGCTCTGTCAGGCTCTTTTATGGTACTATAAGGAAGGTGCTCAAAGGTAGAGGAAGTCCCGTTGGAACATTAAGGTGAGGCATTCTCATGAGGAAATTACCACAAAGGTGTAAAATGGGGCTTCGAATTTCCTACTTTACTACGCGAAAACTACATAAAATGTGACAGTTTCTTCTTTAAATGATATTTGAAGATATTTGCTACAATTATATGAGGCCCAAAACACGATTTGATTCATTTGCCTCGATGGATTAGGATGGCAAAGTTAGCTCTGATTTTGCGTTTTTTGGCAGGGATTGTAAAACCGGTTAAATTGAATACCAGTATATAAATTGACAAACGATTACCGCTAAAAAAATAATACCTATATTCGAATAAGAGGTAACGTGTTCATTCCGCTTTTGTCTTTTTCACTATTTATGCACTATTTACAATATTCTTTACCTCTATTTAATACCGGTTTTCGTTCCTCTTGATAGATAAGGTGTCAAGTAGACATTATGACTGAAGCACAACAAATAGGTGTGACGTTACTCAATAGCATTGTTGAATTTTTAACACTGGTTGAATTGTCTGCTAGTACTGAACAAATAAATTGCGATGTATATCAAATTGAAAATTGTCAAATTGTTTATTCGCCTTTCTGTAATACTTAATTTAATAAAATAATTAAAAAAAAAAAGTAAGTTTTGTCTTTCGGTTGGCAAGCGTCTATTACTCTTTCAGGGCTACGCCGCTAAACCGATTTAGAAGAAATCTGGTTTGAAGATGGTTTATGACCCTGTGAAGGGCGTCGGATTGGATTTTCGCTATTTTGTTATTAAACGGCCTGAACGAACCTGAGCCAATAAAACTACTTCGAAAGAGAAATTATAATTTGTCCTAAGTATGACCTCATTGTTCCATAGAACAAATGGGAATCACAACAAAGTCCAAAATTGGAAGTACAATACTGTTCGGCAGCTCTCAAAGATGAGTAGGTAGGTAAGTATGATAACAAGAAAACGACAGGGACAGTATTATACGAACTAAAACTAAAATTTTAGGAGTACGTGGGCGGAGTATGGGCGGACTCTTTTTTTTTAAACTACTTTTGTCTAAACTAAATATGAAAGCAAAAAAAGAAAAATAAAGTATTCCGTTTATCCACAAATTGGTAATATAATATTCACGAGAAAACCACATGAAAATCTTGTATATTATAATGTATTGTGAAGCAGAACCATAAAATAATAGATGAAAGATCTAATGACACGTCAATGATGTCACGATCAAAATGAAAAGGACAAACCGATCATGACAGAATGGTACTCTTTTCGGTGATTGTCATAATTCAAAATGAGAAAACTTGCTTGTTTGGACACTGACAGGTATTACCGGTAATGGCTTTATTGGTAAAGTATCAAATAGAGGTAATGCTGTCAATTGTCGAAACCGCTATTACATTTGAATACCAGTTTTGATTATACCGCTTATTAGAGCTTTAGTGATATAAATACCGAAATGCAATTATAACCGGTTATACCTTATTTAAAACCGGTAGTAAGAATAATACCGGTAACGATCCCTGTTTTTTGGTAGCCCGAGTAGACTAAAAACCTGAACCATTTTTTTGCTATTCAATTTTCAGTATTTATTTTTGTATCCTTTTGTTTCTTATTATATATGTGACAAGCAAGTGGGCTCCTTTTATTTTTAATATACATAAATCAGTAGAATTAAGCTCATAAATACAAAATCACGCACAAATCGGACACGCATAAGTCACTTCCTTTCAATTTTACTGGCAGATGGCCATAAGGCCTTGTACTGGAAGGACGTCTGTCGCGATTTTTTCGTTTAGACAATTGTGTAATTCGCTAATTTAATACCAGCAATCTAAAAATAATACGTTTATAGGGAAAATTCATAGGGTGTTATGTGGATAGTTAAACGTTCAAAATAGATTTTCTGTCATTTGTGCTACTATAAAACCCAATATTACATTCAAACCCTACTCATTACAACCCAATTTTTCATATTTTTCCTCTTAGAGCCCGTTCTTAATCAAAAACAGTTCGAATACGTTTAATTAGTATGTGGAATATTTTTTTATCACACAGGGCACATTGTCTTATACGGTGTACTATCGGCTGCAATAATGCATGGACACCTTACGGCCTAGTTTCGCTTGAATGGTTTGACGTCTTCAACTCACATAGTTGCACGTTGTGTGCAATAAATAAAATAGATGGCGTTCTTGGCGATGGTATTTGAGCATCGCGGAACATAAGCCAATTTACTATAAATTGACACCTATTATCACCAGAAGTATTCTCCTAATAGTGTAATTATTAACAAGGCTAGCAAATACTAATTTACAATAGCTTTATTTAAGTGTGATACAGCTGGTATGTGAATGCTATATTTCCACTAGTGATTAAAATGATGCGACAGCCCAGTGGATTGAGACATGTGCTATAAACTCGGCAGCCAAGATCGATCGAGGATCGATTCCCTGTTAATGGTAGATTAGGTTATGTTGTTGCTTTTTTATAGTTTTGTTCTAGATGGAAGTTTTTTAGATATAAATAAAAATCGTTTAATGAAAGGTTATGTTGTTGCTTTTTTATAGTTTTGTTCTAGATGGAAGTTTTTTAGATATAAATAAAAATCGTTTAATGAAATAAAATATTAATAACTTAAATAATTAAGACAGCTTTTTTTGTTTTTATTGTGTTTATTTCGTTAACTACAGTACTGCTAACGCAGTTTTTTAATAGAACTTAGTAATAGTTACTTAGCAACTTTTCTAACATTTAATTAAGGTGATAGCTTAAGTTTCATTTCCGAAAATTGGAAAAAGATTGAAGCTATACCCCAATAAATATAACATTAACAATTATTAACTTAAGGCCGGGTTATCTAACATTCAAATCAATCGAACGGATTAAGATGTTAATTGTCATACTTATACGTATATATATCTATACCTATGTGAGCGTTCAAATAATGAAATCTGTTATTGATTTTTAAATAATGATAATAATATTATTCGGACTTTCACGGTTACTTATGATTATATAGTTAATAATAACTCACAATCACATTTCGAATAGTAAAGCGATAAAAAAAATGCAAACATCATACCTACTAAGCAATGTTTTTTTTTTAATTTGTCAAGCATAACCCGGCCTTTTCCTAAAACATAATGTATAAATGTAAATGTAAACTGCACTGCACTGTTTGGTCGGCTTCTTCACCTTCTCCATGTTAGGAACTACGCGAACATTATCATACGTATTATTTTATTACGATATCATTATCTTAAACGGCCGTGTTCACTGGATTTAAAACACTTCACTAAACACCATCATTTAAATGCTATAGGGAAAATTACAACCGTGCCGTTTTCTGTGCATCTGTTAGCAACGGCGAACTGTGTCTTCAACTCTTCACTTGCGTGGAAGTGGCTTATCGGTTATAAGCAACTTTCTTCGTAGTTCATCACCATTCACCATAGCTGCACGCTGAATAATGGTATGATTGAGACCTGATCTACTAGATCCTTCCTTTTGTGCCCATAAAACAACCGTTTTTTCGCTGTAACAACAGTATTCGTAAATACATAATAACAACAATGTAAGATACGAGTAGGTAATTAGGTTAAGTATCATTAATATTACAAAACATGTAAAAACTACTTACGTTTTTACATTATATTAAATAGCAATTAACTGTGATCTTTTAAAGATCACAATCGATAACTCACTGCTATATTAGTAAAGAAAGGAATCAATTGGTAAACGGCTAACGAATGAATACGAAGTGTGTAATATAAAAGATTACGGTAGTTATATGTCATCTATCTACCTTCTTCAATTATTATACTAAACGTAGTCGTAATGGATATCTGTAGGTATACAAAAATAAACTGATGATTAATTTCAATCTACCATCCAAATGGCAAATGGCCCAGTGGCAACTAGACTGCAGTTTTAAAGTCGACCTGAGAGTTCGGGTTCAAACCCGCGGCCGCGTCCACCCAAATTAAGTATGTTTTTGTAATTTATTCGATGTTTGGACGTTCACTCTTAGTGCAAAACACAAACAAGAAGAAGAAAATTAAATAATACATCCACAAAGGTGTGTTGTTAAAAACAAAAAAATCGGGAATGCGTTAAAGTTGACTCGATAAATATACAAAAAAAAAGTAGGTGGTGGTTATCCAAGTAAATACAAATTTCGAAGACGCGGACGAAAACAATTTTTATTTCATTAAAAATCAGCTAACAACGCCATCTAGTGAAATCTCGCTTAACTTTTGAGGCTTACATTTACATCTACACGTTGTGCTCATAGATGGCGTAGGATTCGGCGGACAAGCGAAACTGTTTCTGAATTGACCATGGACTTTTGCTGTCTAGTGTACGTGGGTGTACGTGTGTGTATTTGTCATAACATCTGATAACCTGAGGTTTGACATTTGTCATTTATGTTGTCTTAGACACTATTGATTTTGCAAGTGCCTTTGAATAAATAAAATAATACTCGTATAACTACAAGGAACAACGTATCGTTGTACAAACTAAGGCGATTATGATAATATAATGCGATCCCGCCGTAATAATGAAGCCGTCCAATGAAATTGTCATGTTTTTTTTTTACCAGTGTTTTGGTGCCCGCTTACGCTGGTTATACAAATTTTGAATGCGATATACCTAGTTATAAAGTGACTTGACATTGACTTATCAATAGCACATATTTCATAAACCAAAATGGACCCTAAGAAACTACTCAGAATGGGAAACTGTCAACAAGTTTCTGTCATATTTCAATAAGATGTTTTGTCAATTTTGCTTGCTCTATGGAGGTCGGCGACTGATTTCAATTTATAATGTCACCAAAGAAAAAAAAACCAAGGTTAGTGACCTGCCGCTGTAAAGTGGTATGGTGTGCGTGAAATGTAGTAGTGTGTGTCACTGGGGAAAATTACGATAATGTTGCGCCGCCTAGTGTTATTTTGGTGTCGCGTATGTGGCTTCATTCGACTTGTTTCGCCTTAACACATTTATTTGGTAATTTTGCGAGAGGTACGACGGGTACGGTGCGGTAGATAGCGTGTCCTGGAGGCCATGTGGCTCGGTCAGGCTCTGCTAGGGTACTATAGGGAAGGTGGTAAGAGGTAGAGGAAGACCCGTTAGAACATTAACACATTTATTTGGTAATTTGGCGAGAGGTACGACGGGTACGGTGCGGTAGGTAGCGTGTCCCGGAGGCCAAAGCATCGTGGGCGACTGCTTGACGTCTTCAACTCTGCTTCTATTTATAGACTTACAGACAGCTTGATTTGAACTCCGAATAGTGCTGTCCAGCCAGGTTTCATAGACGACCTCTACAGCATAACGGGAAAACACTAGGAGGATTAATGTGACAGCAGCACTTACACATCATCTAATCAAAGTTTAACTGTATAATTATTAAATCATATGATACAGAGAACAAATATAATGGAAAAATAAACCATCATCGTCTGAAACCCAGGGCAAGACTCGAACATATAACTATTAGTGTAATGTTACTTACATGACTCATGAATATCAATGATGAAACTATGGTCCTTATATGTTTTTTCTCCAGGAACATTCATAATGAAGATAGCGGACGAGACGCTACAACTGCTAGACGAGCACCAGCTCCAGACGCAGCAGCTCAGTTTCAGCCCGTTCAAGGCGGCCTTCGAGCTAAGGATACAGGAGTGGGGCGACAAGCTGCATCAGACCCAGAAGTTCGTCGACGAGTGGATCGAATGTCAGAAGTGAGTCGTGTTGATAGTTGGAGTAATATAGTTGACAGTTGGAGACAAATGCAGCAGGTTGAGGGTAGGTACTCTCAACACAGCGCATCGTCGGGTTCTGGTTACTTTAGTCACCGCCAGGAACATAGCACTACATACCTACAGAGTAAGTAGTGGTGTTCTTATGGCAGTGGTCTGGTAGTGTGATTACCATCAAATCACTGACTAGCGCGCAACATTGGAAACAGTGTCACGCACGATTCCAAAGTATGATAAATAAACTGAGGTCAAAACAGTGAACAGTCGGGAGTGCCCAAGTGACTGCGCCGCCCGCAACCAGCGGAGTCCCGCGACCTTTACCAGGTCATCAGTCCACCTTGTGGCGGGGTCTACTCACGCTGCGTCTTCCGGTACGTGGCGCCACTCGAGAACCTTTCCGCCGTAACGGCCATATACCTACTAACACATATGCGGCCATATACTTATGCGGTTTATTGTATAATCAAAGGCATTAGAAATATTTTTGTCTGCGCATATGTAATGAGCATGAGCTGAAGGATCATGGAAGAGAAACATGTTTGATTTAGTACCTGTGAGATAATCACAAACGTACCTCTACTGTATCTGGCTCGCTACTTCGTAATACTATCTGTATTTATTTTGTGGCAGAGAATGGATGTACTTGGAGCCAATCTTTACGTCAGAGGACATATCACGGCAACTGCCGATGGAAGCGAAAAAATACAACACTATGGAGAGGATTTGGAGGCGCATCATGGCTGCCGCTGTTGCTTGCAATAAGGTATGGGTGAGGACGAATCTTGGCCAGTAGTTAGCCTAGTTAATTGGTAGTAGTTAAACCGTTGTGACACGAAAATTAACCATAGAATTGTATGGCTAATTTTCGTGTCACAACGGAACTTTTTAACTACTACCAATTAACTAGGCTAACTGCTGGCCAAGAATTTGGTCCTCACCTCACCCATATATTTGATCAACATCTCACGCTGCTTTCTTCTGTGGCCGTATTTTATAGAAAATTATGGACAAATATATAAATTTAGGGTTAGTACTTATAATTTCTTTTTATAACAGATCTCATGTGGAGTATTTGGTCCGTGCCAAACTTCTATTTTAGTCAGTACTCACTCTATGTGCACAGTTCGAATATTAATACCTAATCATTATGATGACGGTTATCTAATCCCCTAAGGCGGAAAGTAGGTTGACATGTTGGCACTTTGGAAAGTGGTTTGATGATTCCAGATCATGATCATTTGCCCGGACACGCGCATGTACGACAGCGTGGTTGAAGCCCGGCACCTCCTGGCTGTGGTGTCGCGAGGCCTCAACGAATACATGGAGCTGAAACGCATCCGATTCCCTCGCTTCTTCTTCCTGAGTGATGACGAGTTGCTCGAGATCCTCTCGCAATCTCGGAATCCGAAGGCGGTGCAACCGCATTTGAGGAAGTGCTTCGAGAATATCGCTAAGGTCAGTTCTTTGGAGATCAGCTTGGCTAAATTAGATCATATTTAGCGCAGAGTATATACGTGTGATTCGGCTGTGGTCTCTGACTTAGATAGGCATTATAAAACCAGACCGGGACCGTATACCGAAAATACCGGTAGATATTTTATGTCGGTATCTCGTTTATCGTTTCATATTTTCGTACTCATCTAAATGTCTCACGGTCATTACATAAATACAATTTAGGAACACCAAAAAATCGCGAATTGAGGAAGTTATTTTTTGTTATACGTCCCTGCTGCATAGAATTGAAACTTATGAGTTACCTGGAATGCAAAAGCTTTTACTGACTAAAAGAATACAAACTTGACAGACTCGGTATATATGGCTCGTTTTTGCGATGAATCTTAATGTTTTTAGGTTACATTTGAATACGATCTCAAAATCACCCAAATGCACTCGAGTGAAGGTGAGATCGTGGACCTCAAGTATCAATTCTACCCGAGTTCTAACGTGGAGCAATGGCTACTGCTGCTAGAGGATACCATGAGGCATAGCAGTAAGTGTTTTTTAGAGTACCTACCTACTCTAATTGCTGAATTGAAGTAGTTTCTAAACTGTCCTATATATTTGTGTCAGTTATTTCGAGACTACAAAATTAATAATTATTTTAATAAAAACCACACCAGCGATTGGCTCCAGCCTCATCTGTTGGGAAGAGACGATAGTGCTTAAGATGTAGCATATTCTTCCTCTTTATCTATGCTGTGGCAGCCCTAGTAGTTTGCATTCCCAAGTATCTTAGCATCCAGGAGACGAAAATTCTGATATGCTCTACCAGTAGCTTTTCATACGAAACAGAATCTTTGATCAGCCGATGGCTCTCGTCCTTATTCACCTCCGCAACAGTCTATTAGTTGAGGATTGATGATAATCTTATAATTATCTTCCCCAGTCCGATTGACCCTAGTGGCAGGTATTGCGGAGTTGTGGGCCATCCCGCGCTCGGAATGGGTGCTCCGCTGGCCGGGTCAAGTCGTCATCGCAGGCTCGCAGACCGCCTGGACGGCGGGCGTCGAAAACGCTATCAAGGAGTTCAGAATGGATCAGTTCTTTGAGGAGAACATGAGGATGGTACGTAATGTTACTGGAAAAAAGGTGTTGGTTAATTGTAATCTTTTGCAGACCGCATCGCACGCAGAAAATCCTGTCACGCCATCAGAGGAACTAGTTCTGTGAGGAGGACATAGGATAGTACATAGTGTTTTATTATTATTTGTATGTTTGTTCCGTATCTCAGGACCATGGGGTCTCGGACTTTCGGAAAGCATGCGTGGTGCCAAAACCAACAGTGCAGAGGCCCTTTAAAACAAAAGTAATCTAAAGCGAGGGATACTCGTACACATGGCGGATACCATCTCCGAGCGCACAACATGATACAACCGGTGATGGTCCCCGCCAGGTGCAAACACTGTTGCAGTGCAACAATATGCTGCGATGGAAACTAAGGTCGTGGGTTATATTGGGTTGGATGGTGAGTGATCTAGAAAATGGGTTATGGGAGGAGATTAGCGGACACCTGCCGTGACAATCAGTTTCAAAATTGTAAAAAGGCAGGCGGTGACTCGATAAAACTGTCGCACGACAATAGAGCAACACGTCTGACTGGCTGTGAGGTTGTCGATAAGCAAATCTGTGGTAGCCGGATCCCGGTAATCCGTTCAGCAGGCCACCGGCTTTGGGACATTTTACACATCCAACCTGTAGCATAGGTTCCGCTCTTGCGACTCCACTCTGGCCGGCCGGCTAAGGCAAGCACAGAGGCGAGAGCCAGATCACACGGGCCCTCTGGAGGTTAGGGGTCCGCGGTGTCGCCACTCACCTAACGGTGAGCCACAAGCTGGCCCCGCAGGCATATTATTATTTTAACCTTCCTAGGTTTTAGTACTGGGAAATGTTAGTGATCTTTCCTAGTTCCGCTGATGTTGGAAGTTGGTCTGATTCTTTTGAGGGAGATGGAATGGGTGACATTGTTATTCATCTATGAATTAAAGAGCAGCAGAGTTTCTATTATCGGAACTTCAATATATGAACCTTAAACCTGATAATGACCCAGAGCATTCCGAAATGTAACGGCCGTATTCATAAACTTTCTACAAGCTTATTTTACCTAAAATTCGGTTTAAATTCGTTTGTCTTTATCTGTCACCTAGACATTTGTGTTTGTAAGAAAGGGAAGCACATTTTATTTAGCAGGCATTTTAAGTTTTATGAATAAGGGGGTAAGTGTATTTTTGCAGTTAACACGTTCAGTGCCAGGAACCCGCTCGTAGGCGCTTTCCTCTACATACGGAGTTCCCAATGTTATCGGCTACGAGCGAAGCGCTACGACATTGTTGGCACTGAATGTTACATCTTATATACGACTAATGGTGTGTATCTCCGCCCTCAGCTGGACAGTCTTCGTTCTCTAGTGAAGGGTGAGCTGACGTACTTCCAACGTGAGGTCCTTTGTGCCCTCATTGTAATTGAGGTGCACGCTAGAGACGTGACGCGTATGCTCGTCGACGAAAACGTCAAGAATATTACGGACTTTCAGTGGATGTGTCAGCTCAGGTGTGTAAATCTTACTCATAGTCAAGGTCCGACTTTACCAAAATAGAGCTTAATTATATTAAACGTCAAAACTTTACGAACTAAGGTTAAATTTGATTCCTGTTCCGTCGATATAACACTTAAGCTGGCTTTACCCTAGCTGCAATAAAGACGTATCTTAAAGTAAACTCCTTCTTGTTTCGCCGTGTCCAAACTTAGTCCGAATTGAATATTGTTATGTATTAGATAGGGGTAGTCCATAGTTTTTACTCGTCTGTGCTAGGTAACCTATTCCCCGCCACGATACAAGCAAAAAGTTTTGCCCCACACGCCAACTGTCACAGACGTCAAATGCGAAATTAAACCTCCTGCCAACGCACGTCAGTAGCTATTTGACTGAAGAAACTGCGGCGCTACCACGAAAATCGAAACTCGAAGTTCGCATACATGCATCCCTGTCACTCGAGTAATGTAAGTGCGACAGAGATGGAAATACCCGAACATTGACTTTCGAAGTTCGTGGTTATAGCTCAGACTAGATATGAAGTCGTGTTGGCGTATGGGGCACAAAATGTGCGGACTTCGTATCAAGTCAATGGCGGTGAAAAGGTTAAGGTGGTTCAACTTTTAATAAATACTTACGTGAAAGCTGATTCAAAGGGAATATATAAGTATTGATAATGACTTATTCAAATTCAAATTCAAAATTCAAAATTCAAAATTATTTATTTTCAACAAGGTTTTTACATTTAGTGTTCGTTTCTCCCTTTTAAGTTAGACACTTGTATTAGGGGGAAACGCTCTTTCATACAGGTGGTAACAGCATGTTAAAAATAAGACTAAACATAGTTTGTTTTCAGCTTACTACTAAATCTATCTATCTTATTACTATACTTAGATACTTAGATTGGAAAGGTCTTCTGTTCATTATTAAGGTAGTTCTGTATTCGAAAACATGAGTTAAGTGAACTTAAATTAATTTAATCTAAGTGAATGAAATGACTGTTACGTGCAAATATAATTATAATTACGAGTTAGTGACTAACTCGAACGATATCCAATCACTTATGACTAGCAGTTAGTCATAAGTAATTCGATATCGTCGTAATTTTGGCTTTTAAGCCAGTTACAAATAAGTTTTTTACATTCTCTATAAGTTGTGCTGTATTGTATAGATACTACGAGATAGTAAAAGAGCCGTACGTAATGGAAGAGGGCGAGTCTACGGAGATCATCCAGGACGAGGAGCACCTGAACACGGCTCCGTTCTACCACCAGTTCAGTCAGAACCACGAGGACGTGCGGGCGTTGAACTCATCGTTTGTGTACGCCAATGAATATTTGGGGAACAGGTGAGAGCATTTTAGTATTTTTCATTTCAAACGTTTTACTGATGTTCGTCACCGCGGCCCGCGCTGCCCCTGCGGTAGCAACGCGGGCGCGCGCTACTGTGTGATAGAGATTAAATGCGTTGGTAGTGAGAGAGATATCAATCGCCAGACCCGCGCCTAGCCTAATAACTTAGCGCCGCGGGCCCGCGTTCGATGTGTGTTTCAAGTGTAGTTTCAATGTTTTACAACTTGCGCGGGCCCGCGCCCGACCCGCGTTCGCGCCGCAACCGCGACCGATGTGTGGGAGCCTTTAGTTTGCGACTTATTGACGACCTCTGTAGCCTAGTGGTAGTGACCCTGCCTACGAAGCCGGAGGTCCTGCGTTCGAATCTCGGTAACGGCATTTATTTGTGTCATGAGCACGAAGCCCAGTGGTCCAAGCATGCGGCTGTCAAGCGGCGGTCGTGGGTTCGCATCCCGGCTCGTACTAAATAGTTTTTCGAAACTTATGTAAGGAATATTTACCATCAGCTTTTCGGTGAAGGGAAACATCGCAAGGAAACCGCTCTAATTCCAATAAGGTCTAGTTTTCCCTCTGGGTTGAAAGGTCAGATTAAGTTAGTAGTGGTCCTAACAACATATAAAAAAAAACAAAACTAGCCGTTAGCTTGCGATTTTTATGTTCGTATATGACTGGCCGGTTTACGCTGATAATGTACAACACGCAAAATGCTCACTGCACGCAAAATGTACAAACAGGCAAAATGCACATACGCAAAATCCACATCATGATAAATGTACAGAACGAAAAATGTACAATACGCAAAATGTATTTACGCTGAAAGCACATAACGCATAATGTGTAAAAAGAAAAATCTACATTTCATTTTCATTTTATTGCCAATACCGGGTGGAGTACATTTAGCATATTGTACAATCATCATATGTACATTTTATTGTTTGTACTATTTGCGTATTGTACATTTTTCGTTCTGTACATTTATCATGATGTAGATTTTGCGTATGTGCATTTTGCCTGTTTGTACATTTTGCGTGCAGTGAGCATTTTGCGTGTTGTACATTATCAGCGTAAACCGACTGGCCTATAAATGATACGATGGTTTGGTTGCAATTCGAAAAATTTGTGGACTTTTACGCTTGTATATTTTTGTGTAATGGCCTTTCGCAAAACGTTTTTCTCCCTGTTTCCAGTGGACGTCTCGTGATCACTCCGTTGACTGACCGCTGCTACCTGACTTTGATGTGTGCCATGCACTTGAAGTTCGGCGGAGCACCGGCCGGGCCCGCTGGCACCGGCAAGACTGAAACCACTAAGGTATGTGATAGCTAGGGCTGGGCCACTACTTCAGGCGGCAGCGGCATGCGCCATGCGAAAGCGAGAGGCCACGCTCCCACGTATGTTGCACCGCTGCCGCTACCGCCTCCGGGAGAGTCGAGCCGTTTATGTATGTATTAATTAAAGGTTGCTTCATTCACGATTTTTGGTTCACTAGCTCTTCGCACTGCTCTGCACCTGAGTTAAAAATAACTCAGTCGCGTGATCAAATATACCCTATATGTATCCCAAAGGTTAATTATATCCATACACCTAGATGACGACATCGACGGCACATCCCTGAAACTAATATAGACTGTTGTTCAGTCTATGATACCAGCAAAAACTAGCCACGACATCTTCATATAAGTAAGTTAGTTTCAGGGATGAGCCCGATGATCCGTCTAGGGTATATTAGTCTATGATTGCCGGCCGCGTCGATGGCGGCGCCGAACACGAGGGGGCACGGCACGTTGCCGTCTATTAGTGACGTCACAATCAACAATATTGTCCCCTTCTGGCCCCGTAGCATGGATAAGTTATCACGCGATAAGTGATAGGATAGGCGCGTCGTCTCGTTCTATCGAACGGTGTCAGCCAGGGACGGAAGCTCTATCCTGTCACTTATCGCGTGATAACGCCATCCATGCTACGGGGCCTGGTAGTGTAGTAGTAGTAGTCTGTGGACTTTACCTCTTTACACGACCGCTATAGCCTAGTTGGTAGTGACCCTGCCTACGAAGCAAGAGGTCCTGGGTTCGAATCCCGGTAAGGGAATTTATTTGTGTGATGAGCCCGAATATTTGTTCCTGAGTCATGGATGTTTATATGTATTTAAGTATTTGTTTATCTACATATATAAGTATGTTTATCGTCGTCTAGTACCCATACTTAGTACAATCTTTGCTTAGTTTGGGACTAGGTCGATTTGTGTAAGATTGTCCCCTAATATTTATTTATTTATTTTATAATATTATCGCTTGACACATTTGCAAAAATAAACGTTCGCACAGAAGGGTGTTATGCATTCCAAGACTGTCTGTAGGTACGTCTGTCTGTCTGGGTCATATTACATTCACTGTACAATGTACATGGAAAGCGATGCCAGATATTAACGTATTTATTTACTCGATTACCAACTTTTTGCAGGATTTGGCTAAAGCGCTGGCTGTCCAATGTGTGGTCTTCAATTGTTCTGATCAACTTGATTACATGGCTATGGGAAAATTCTTTAAAGGACTGGCAGCGTGAGTTTTATTGTTATGTTTATGGTGAACTAATAATAGGCTGATTTGTTTGTTCTTGATATAAGTTTAAGGCTTTGTTTACCTCGATATGTGTGTCAAAAATGTACATTTACTTTTAGATCTGGTGCATGGGCCTGTTTCGACGAATTCAACCGTATTGATATTGAAGTACTGTCCGTCGTAGCGCAACAGGTATTATGATTTATGAGTAATAGAGATGTACCGATTAGTCGGGAAACTCGATTATCCATCCGGTCACATTTAGTCGGCCGCCTGAGCGCCAATTAGTCGGGTAGTCTAGTCAGCTATTCGGCAAAACCCATAGTCGGCTCATCTCTAATATTTACTTAAGTATTTTCAAGTCACGACGATTAATGGGAAACGAAAAGAAATGTAATACGAAGGGCTCTGAATTGGATTGAATTTGGCCACTTGATTCGAATGATGCTTAAATAAAACTCGCATATCCGTGGCCGATCTAAGAACCCCGCAGATAAGTTTATCGAACAACTCCGTTAGCCGTTTCGGACCCGGCCAATACAATGGTGGGGGTTGATTACTACTTGTTACTACTTATCTGTCCTCTGGCGCAACGACCCGAAGTATGTCTGGGCGTCCACTACGACTGCACGCCACTCCCGATCTTGAGTGGTTTCTCGCCAATCGTCAGCTACGAGCTCGCGAAATTCCGCATCCACAACATCAACCCGCGTTGGCCAACCGGGTTGGCGCGGGTCGGTCGCGAGTTGATTACCTACATTTAAGTAATTGTCAAATCAAAAAGATATGACAATATACTTACCTATTCATTTCATGGTGTTCTAAAAGTGCTATTATTTACAAAGCCGTGAATTTATATTTCGATTGCAGGTTATAACCATCCAGAAGGCTCAAATTGCAAAAATGGAAACGTTCTGGTTTGAAGGCGTACTGCTACCTCTCAAGCAGTCCTGTTCCGTCTTTATCACTATGAACCCAGGCTATGCAGGTCTGATTTTTCCAGAAAACAATTGAATAGTCCGTTTGTTTATTGTGACCCTGGCCTCAATTCAGTACATCTCTTTCACATTGCAATAGCATTTCAATATGTTTTGCGCGTTCGTTCAGACATGTTTGCTTGGCCTTATCTAATGTGAGCGCGTGAAACACATTGCAACTATTAAAAAGCGGTTAGGATCGGAAATAAAAACAGAGATCCTGGTTTTTAGGGCGTACTGAGCTGCCGGATAACCTCAAAGCATTGTTCCGCCCCATATCCATGATGGTTCCGGATTACGCGCTGATCGCAGAGATCTCACTATTCTCCTTCGGATTCTATGAAGCCAAAACTCTAGCGGGGAAAATCACGACCACCTTTAGATTGAGCTCTGAACAATTGTCTTCGCAGGTATTTCATTTTATATATTAGTTACCACATATTACTGCCTCAAATGAGTTAAAAGTCCAAATTAATTTCACAATTAATATTTTTGGACACATCCAAAAACGGTCTCGGGATAGGATTGCAGATAGGATTTGCAGAATAAATAATAGATAATGGTTATTTTCGAAGTAAATCGGACTTAGTATGATGCGAATCATTACATTGTTTGTTCTTACCCTTTGTCGGCGCGCGTGGATCCTAGTACGCTACACATATCAATTGACGTCTAATTCTGCTTTGAAGGACCACTATGACTTCGGGATGCGAGCAGTGAAGACGGTGATCACGGTGGCCGGTAACCTGATCCGACAAATGCCGAACGGGGATGAGCGACAGATCGTCCTGCGGGCCTTGAGAGATGTCAACGTGCCCAAGTTTCTTGCTGATGACCTGCTTCTTTTCAATGGTATATTAGGACCACTATAACTTCAAACACAAGCATTGAAGACTGTGATCACGGTGGCGGGTAATCTGATCCGACAAATGCCGAACGGGGATGAGCGACAGATCGTCCTGCGGGACTTGAGAGACGTCAACGTGCTCAAGTTTCTTGCTGACGACCTGCTTCTTTTCAATGGTATATTAGGACCACTAACTTCCAACACGAGCAGTGAAGACTGTGATCACGGTGGCGGGTAACCAGATTCGACAAATGCCGAACGGGGATGAGCGACAGATCGTGCTGCGGGCCTTGAGAGACGTCAATATGTCCAAGTTTCTTGCTGACGACCTGCTTCTTTTCAATGGTAAGTATATTAGGACCACTATAACTTCGAACACGAGCAGTGAAGACTGTGATCACGGTGGCGGGCAACCTGATTCGACAAATGCCGAACGGGGATGAGCGACAGATCGTGCTGCGGGCCTTGAGAGACGTCAACATGCCCAAGTTTCTTGTTGACGACCTGCTTCTTTTCAATGGTATATTAGGACCACTATAACTTCGAACACGAGCAGTGAAGACTGTGATCACGGTGGCGGGTAACCGGACCCGACAAATGCCGAACGGGGATGAGTGACAGATCGTCCTGCCATAAATAATGGCGGTTAAAGGTAAAATAGTCGAGTGTGACTTGCATCTTTACACGAAGGTCTTCGTATTATTTTTTATTAGCCTTTGCCAACCACTGGCACCATGCTGGGCAAAGGCGAGGAAAGCGTCTACGTTATCCCACCATCTCTGTCTATTTCCCTAGACGTCGTTTAGTAAAATACATATTTCTTGTTCGGGGACTGTCCTTCTATGTTTTTATTTGTTGTTATAACGGTCAGTGTGTGGTCTATTACAGTTCAAAAGATACATTGATAAGTAGATGGGCAGAAGCAGAAAGCGGCGTTTTTTGTATCGTTTGACATCCTTTGGGGCCATCACGTCTATCATGAGACGGCCGCGACATACTCTCGATTTTTCTCGCACTGTACCTCTTGTTCTAAGTGTTCTAATAAAAGAGAGACGGATAGTGCGTGAAAAATCGAGAGAGCTCGCGCGCCGTCTTGTGAGAGCCGTGCAGAACGAAACCCTAAACATTGCTTATTAATCTTATTATGGCTTGGCTAGCTCAATTCCCGACCGCCTCCAAATAGTCTGCACTTAGCCTCTGTAACATTCAGGTGTGTAGGTAGGTACCTATTATTAAAGGAGATTGTTGTCAACAGGCATAATATCAGATTTATTCCCGCGCGTTGAGATCCCCATAGTGGACTACGGCATCATGGAACAGTCCATAAGGAATATACTAGTGAAGAGAGGCTATGATGACTTATACAGTACGTATATATTTAGTATTTTCTAGAGTAGTGATGGAAATCATCTACTTATAAGGTGAACTGGGATTGTCAAAATAATAACTTATGACATAAGACACACCTTGTCATATCTGCCAGAACTGTGAAAAATAGCAGAGGAAAATACCGACCCATAGTATTTCTGGCCTCGCTATCGCATCTCTTGCCCCGCGCGCACCTCGCACACCGCGCACACCGCTCCGCTACGGCGCGCAGTTCTGGTGGATTCTTACCCTATCCATTATGATTCCATTCCAAATTAACTATGAATTTGAAATTGGCTATCAAGCCTGATGCTCACTTGACTCGCAGTTATATTGTATACGAAATATAACACGAAAATAATTTGTGCCGTATCGAATACATCAATTCAGAGTAGGTCCTATAAACATCGTGGAAATTCTTTCAGTGTACTTTGTATTTCAAGAATTATATGTCGTATGGTGGTACGGTCAAGGTCTTTAATTGTTGGGCCATGTAGTTGTCAACTAATTTTGGTTTTTAATAGTATCCAGTATAAAATGAGCTCTAAATGGCTCAACGATTAAACTCCTTGACTGACTTATTTAATAATACCGTCCAGGGTCGAAGATTCTAATTCCAATTAAAGGTTTATAAATATTCGGGTACATAAAATCTCAACCCAAAATGTTGACACATCATTTGATACAATTTGCAGCGTTCATATTCAAGATAATTCAATTGTACGAGACTACGGTGGTGCGACATGGGCTCATGTTAGTGGGGCCTGCTGGAGCTGGGAAGACTAAGGTTAGATAGTTTTATTTTCTTGAACAGGCAGGTAATCTCCGTCAAAGGGGACTTTTAGTGTTATTAATACATGCATCTGCCTTAAACTTAATTTCTGGCGACACTAAAAATTCTCATAAATCGGAAAAATTTCTCGCGTTGGTTCACATTTTGAACATAATTTAAACTATTAATTATTTAACCAGGACCGGGGCTCCGTCTAATCTAAACCTATTGTGGACATACATTTTTTTCCTACTGTTACGACGCTTTGACCGCATCTACTCGTACTTAATCGTCTAGTCTTTTTTTTTGTTGGGGAGAAAAGTCTTTCGGAGGACTCTAGAATCTCAGGTTGGACGCACTAGATCTCTGGCATTGCCTCTGCTCTGAAGGCTCGTTCTAGAACGTCATCAGCGACTTGGCTGGGGTTTAGTCATGTCCCGCCACAAAGAGCACGACAGGCGGAGGGCCGAAGACTTATAAGAGGCTTGTGACCTAAGATTTACTTACGGTGCCATTCGAACCAGTTTTTGGAGAGGAACAAATGTTTGTATGGGAGCAACTACAATTAAATTAAAGAACATAAATACCCAAAAAAATTAGTTAAAGGCGGTCTTCGTAGGCGAATCGCTTCATAGTATTAATTGACGTAAAAGTATGACGTAACCCTTTGCAATTTGTAGTAATCGTTGTATGGAAAATCAAGTATATTGCTGTTTCGGTCGCAAAATACTGCGTTTAGATCGATTTTGTTACTATAAGAGCGTAAGGATTATATTGGTAGCTTTAAATTTATACTTTTATTTGATGGTTTACTACCCAATTAGCAACGTTATCCTTTTTTTTGATGACGCAAGTTGTACAGTCAGCATCAAAAGTAGCTACGCAAACGAAGACGTGAAAAGTCTTTATTGAAAGGGAATAAGAACTTTTCAACGTCTTCGATTACGTAGTTACTTTTGATGCTGACTGTACCCTATTGACCGACCTTACATGGTTGACCTTTTCACTAGTGTTATGAAATACTACGGGACGCGTTGACAGCGATCAAAGGCAAGCTGGCGCCCGATGGATTCCCCTTCACTCCAGTACACACTTTCGTGGTCAACCCTAAATCCATCACCATGGGCCAACTGTACGGCGAGTTTGATATGAACACCCACGAATGGTAAGTCACTTGGTTATAAATAAAATGTTATGATAATGATATAATGTATCAATAAAATTGTAGCGCTCATAGCCCTGCGAGTCGGAAACCATAACGCAGTTTAAGCAAAGATGGCAGCGGTCAGTCTGTGGATGGGTGACCGCCTGTGTGAGTGGTTAATATAAATAAGCGCTTCCGTGCTTTGGAAGGCACGCTAAGCAGTTGATCCCGGCTGCTGTCTATGACAGTAGTCGTTAAGCGAGTTAGACGCCTTCGGGCGGCTTAAGAACTTCTAACAGTCGAGTTCGAGCCACTCACCTGAAAAAGGGGGGACAACTGTCACTCGCGTCCGCAGGAGGTACCTACCACAACCCTGCACGTGTCCCCTGGGTGGTACTAAAGAGTGACAAACTTTAAAGGCCAAAATAATGTATGCCATACGATTAAATAATATCAATAAAATCCAGAGCAACCACATTGATTCTTTCAAATAAAGTGCACGGCTTACGTTAGCTTAGCTTCTCTGGCTACGAATGACGCCCTTACTTGCTAATTAGTGCAGTTTCCGATACAGGCTTATATTGTATGTTAGTCTGTGAGGTATTTGTATCTATGGGCCTTAGTTGCCTGAAATAAATGTTTTTTTTTTATTGTTTCCAGGACTGACGGTATCCTGTCAAGCTTGGTGCGAGCAGGCATAGCGGTGGAAGATATGGACAAACGCTGGTACATCTTCGACGGTCCTGTCGATGCTGTATGGATCGAGAATATGAACACTGTGCGTTATATTAATCGTATTAATTTCTATCTTTACTGAATAGCGCTTACGAACTATTTGTTGTATTATCCATCTTTCTGTCTTGCCACATGCTATAATCCACTCATTGGGGTTTGGGGCGGAAAGGTTCTCAAGTGGCGACCACGTACCGGAAGGCGCGGCGTGGGTAGGCCTCCCACAAGGTGGACTGATGACCTGGTAAAGGTTGCGGGAGTCCGCTGGCTGCGGGTGGCGCGGGACCGGTCACTTTGGCACTCTTTGGGGGAGGCCTATGTCCAGCAGTGGACGTCTTTCGGCTGATATGATGATGATAATCCACTCATACAGGATTCCACTCTACCAGTTTTTCTGATGAAGACATATCTTGTCCTTTTGACTATCTTGGGATTAGGGTGGGATTAGGGTACAACCGGGAAAATCTCTAGGACGGGTATTTTATTTCCTAAGGACGTGAGGATCTCCTCACATCCTAGATAGCGGAGATGAAATACCAATACTGCTATACTTACTTTGGTCCTGTTTTAATTTGTGTTGCAGGTATTGGACGACAATAAAAAACTCTGCCTCTCCAGCGGTGAGATTATGAAGTTGACGGACAGGCAGCGAATGATCTTCGAGGTGGCTGACCTGGCAGTTGCTTCGCCGGCCACTGTATCCAGATGTGGCATGGTATATTTGGACTCCAAGGTTGTAGGACTGCCGCCGTTGGTGAACGCCTGGATGAAGTCTAACCTTCCGCCGGTAATTGTACATAGATTTTTCACACGTGCTATTGAGAAAATAGTAATTGTTTCCCTCAAATTTGTATTTTGCCTTCCTGACCCCGTATCATGGTCGGCCTAATCACGCGATAAGTGACAAGATAGGAACGTCGTCTCGTTCTATCGAACGGTGTCCACCAGTGACGGACGCTCTATATTGTCACTTATCGAGTGATAAGGCCGACCATGATACGGGGTCTGATGTTCCCTGATTAATTTTTCAATTATCCTCATCGAAGGTGTTAAATGCAGTAGTGCCACTCGGTAGCAAAATTAATTCCCACCCTGCCTCCGTGTCAGTGAGTTGTCGACCTATAACAACCTACATTATGTAACGTATTTCACCATCTTGACAATTGTATGTATGTATGTATGTAAGCACTTTATTGTACACAATAACAGGTCACCAGGTCCAGGTCAGCATGTCTTGTGCACAACGCTGATAGATAAATGGCAACCATCAGGCCGCTATTTCACAAAATGACACTTCCTCGTACATGGCTGGGTCAATAAGCTCTCCAGCAACCATCTTAACCTGTCAACGCAGCCATGTAACTCGAATTGTCATTGACAGGCGACAATTTGGTGAACTAGCGGCCTGATCGTTTCCATTTATCTATCAGCGTTTTGGACAAGGCATCCGTCTCGTTCTGACAAGTATGCGAGTGACGGATGCCCTAATGGCAGCCATTAAAAAAAATGTAACTATATTATTATATGACGTGTAAAATGCATATTTTATTAATAAACGAATTGAATTGAATTGAATTTTACGCCCGCAGATCGCTGATAATATCCGGAAAATGCTGCCAAATCTTATCAACACATACCTCTACCCGTGCTTGGACCTGCTGCGCTCGAAGCTCGTGGAGATAGTGACGTCCATCGACTGTGCGCTGGTGCTGAAGTTTCTTGAGCTGCTGGACTACAGACTGCGTCCGTTGACTGGGAAAGACGACCGGCCACCGCCGGGCGCACCGTTCTTGGCAATGATGCGTTAGTTTCAATCAAAGAAGCCTATATATAGCCGATTTATAATATGTACAGTCAGCATCATACACATGTATACGTTATAGGTAGTTGCTTGGAGATGAGGTCGAAAAGTGCATACGTGATGCAGACGTGTGCAGAAAATTGGTCTACTACTTTTGAACCTTAAAGACAGCGAACGAAAAACCATAGAAGTCTAAGAAGCGCCGCAAAATGGCCCCACAGAATGGGTGCCATTGCCATTATGCGGGGTTGGAGGCGCGGGCGGGGTGTTAAAACGATGCCAGGCAGCCGTTTAGTTCGAACATTCGCATACCGGGTTTTGGGCACGTGTTTGGTAGAAATTTGTATGGAGCTCGCATTCTATGGTTTGTTGACAATCGACGTCAGAGATATGTTTTTACGTTTGCCCTTTAATCCTTTTGTTCCGGCCGAGCAAAGCTACGCGCCTTCACAACGTTGCCTAACAGATATCGTCAGGCGCTAAAATAATCTACGGCTGTCAAAATTACTTGCCTTCACTTGCAATCCGATCTTGTTACAACCAGCATGTTTTATTTTAATTAAATTGTCAAAATACAATTTTGGAGTTTATTTGAAGCTCCCTTATGTCCGCTAAGACACCTTTACAATAACGGCAAAAATGTATACATATATTTGTCGTCGAATGTACAAACAATGGATTTTAAAGGTGGTAGACCAATTTGTTGGCTTGACTATACAGTGTATATTCGCTAAATTTCCCAGCCCCCCGCAAACTTAGCAAGCTATACTTAGGTGATCAGTATGATCTTTAATTATTGAGATAATGTTACAGTTTTTAACTTTAGCAGTGTTCTTCATTGAAATCGTGTTTTATTTCATCAAAGTCGCAGGTTGTCCTAATTTTCGGGAGATATTCGTGAGTAGATGATTTTAGAAACCTTTTATCTACCTGTCAATTGTTTTGTAAAAAACATTTCAACATGCTCAAGCTCAATCTATTTTAAGACTGAAAGAATTCAATTATTACTGAATAAAATTTTATGAAATACATGCAGACTCGTACAAACCTAGTCTCCCGTATTTCCGTTATATTATAGCTGTCATCCGTTGCAGTTAATAGCTATACATTAGATATAGATACACATATTGCATCATCCGATGATTGACACCCAAAATACCATACACAACGAAATAATCCTTTTGCGACTATTTTACAGGACTGTCACTTCTGTTGCGATAAATTAAACCTAAGGAATCTGTAGAGTTTCACTCAAATGAGTAAAAATACCTTAACGTGGAAAATCACGTGACAGTATTTTCCGTATAATCGCAACGCCATCATAAATTTTCAGCAAAGCTAGCGCCGTGTTGGGTGGTGTGGGCGGTGATCTGGTCAATTGGTGCGACTTGCGATCACAACGGGCGCGCAGTGTTTTCCAATTTCATGCGGCAGCTGACGGAGACGCACAATTTGAGGCCGCTGTTCCCTAAGGAAGGGCGGGTCTATGATTATACGTGAGTGATGGAACCTCGTATATTGAAGACCTGGGGTCTTTACACATTCAGTGCTACGCGCAGTGTTCAGCGATTTCGTAGCGCTACGCTCGTAGCCGATAACATATTGGGGAACTCCGTATGTAGCGGAAAGCACCTACGAGCAGCCTGGCACTGTATAAAAAAAATATATATATTAGGGGACAATCTTACACAAATCGATCTAGTCCCATAGTAAGCTCATTAAGGCTTGTGTTATAGGTACTAGACGACGATATATATAATAGATATAAATACTTAAATACATAGAAAAGTTCCATGACTCAGAAACAAATATTCATGCTCATCACACAAATATTTGCCCTTACCGGGATTCGAACCCAGGACCTTCAGCTTCGTAGGCAGCGTCACTACCCACTAGGCTAACCTTAAGTGAAACCTAATATTTTTTTTGGTGGAAATTGCTGTGATGCGTGTAAGGTGTAGTTACCTGAGGAATTGATAACTTATTTTGTTTTCATTTTAGCCAATTATTTCTTCCAAAGAAAACCTAATTATGGACCATTTAGCATGACCTTTTATTTGTTTGTTTGCGCTTAAGTTTACATGACGGAGGCTTCACGGATTTGACGGAAGACGGCGAGCCCGCCAATCCCTTCTGGTACAACTGGATGGCCAATATGGAGCCGTATGAAGTCGACCCGGAATGGCAATTTGCAGGTATTCTGTGTTTTCTTATGTTGGCAACTTGTTTTTTTACGGCTCGGCCACGACTCACTGACTCCCGTGCATGGTGGACCGCTGCCGCTGCCGCTGTGTGACTGAATCTTTACGAAGGTATACTCGTATGTCTCTTCTTCTTCTTCTGCGTCGTTTTCACTCTTGACGGAGTCACGTCGGCTGGAGCTTGTGTTTATCATTTCAGGTGATGGTAGCAAGCTTCACAATACGCCGCCATTCCTCTCTGACAGTCGCCTTCCTTATGCTTGCGTGTAGTGATGCTTCTACTGTAGCTTTAATCTGGTCTGTCCATCTCATCGGTGACCTGCCTCGCGGTCTGGTGCCCCTGACTTTCCGTGGACCACAAGTCATTCGATAGCTACGTCTCCTCGACGACATTGTGCCCGATAAACGTAAGGATACGAAACTGCACTATGAATGATAGACACTGCTTAATCCTAGTTCCTGGAGTATGGACTCATTGGAACGAAATTCAGTCCAAGATACTCCTAGCATTCTTCTCCGTCACCACATTTCTGGTAGCATCCACGTCTCTGGGGCGTAAAGAAACATGCGGAACACGACCACTCGAAAAATTCCTGCTTTAGGTATATGTACCGTCATCTACTTCAATTACTATATTTTCTCATGAAATATTGACGTTGAGTTCTTCATAATGGGCTTCGAAGTGTCACGTTTCGGGCGGAGCGAGACGAGAGACCCGTAATTGGAGGCCTAGGCCTGCAAGATGGTCTTTTTTAATTTCCATTCCACAATTTGTGACACAGGATCACGGCGTTATTAATTTATTTCATTGCATGTTTGAGAAAAGCACGATACATACCTCGGCGTGAAAAGGGGTTGCCAGCCTCATAACTATCCGACCTCGCTACGCTCGGCCGTCTATTTGTACTCCGCCGGCAATCCCTTACTTCCCGGCCTCTGATGTGCTGTAATTAAAATAGAATAAACTACCAATAATACCAGGGCCTGTGCCGAACACCTATAAAAATGCTGCAAAATATGTACCTAATCACAATCATTTGTCTTTTTTCAGACATCGAAGTCCCAACTCTGGACAGCGTACGCAGCGCTGCACTTTTGGGTTACAAGATAGCAAACTACAACCATGTGATCTGCGTCGGGCCCACTGGCACCGGGAAAACGGTCACCATCACCTCCAAGCTATCGAGAGGACTGCACAAGAAATTCATATGCGAGTTCCTCGTGTTCTCCGCTAGGACTTCTTCTAATCAGACCCAGGTTTGGATTTTTAGTTACGTTGGCTGAAGAGAAGGAAAGGGATGTTGACTGTTCAAAAGTGCTCTGTTAATACGATGTTTGTAGGAGTAGGACCACGAGAAGTCAGTATTTTCTAACGTCAAACAGCGTCCCTATTTTTTGGTGCCCATTTAGATGAAACTCGATCGAATGTATTAACAGCCACTGGTCGCCACGCTGCCCGCTGGTGTCCAAACTGCGCCCGAATACTTATTAGCTATGGATCAACCGCGGTCTGAAATAACGTTTTTTTTTTATTTACATGGCGCCTACTTTTTGTGCCAATGACGTCATTGTGCTCACAGGATGTTGTGATAAACAAAATAAGTTTAATGAAGCTTGCTACCGAACCTCCAAAAACGGAAAATCGTAACAATATTCTTGTAAAGATGACACTGTATACCAACTTTTTATACAGTAAATACTATAAATAAATAAAACATATAATTGTGTGATTATTAGCCCTCCGAATCGCTAAAATAAGTGGCATTGCACGTAGGACAGATGGCCGTTGGGGCGGAAAGGTTCTCGAGTGGTGACTACGTACCGGAAGGCGCAGCATGAGTAGGCCCCCCACAAGGTGGACTCTGGATGCGGGTGGCGTAGGACCGGTCACTTCGGCACTGTTTGGGGGAGGCCTATGTCCAGCAGTGGACGTCTTTCGGCTGATATGATAAATAAATAAAATAAAATAAATAAATAAATATTAGGGGACAATCTTACACAAATCGACCTAGTCCCATAGTAAGCTCAATAAGGCTTGTGTTATGGGTACTAGACGACGATATATTTAATAAATGAAACATACTTAAATACATAGAAAACATCCATGACTCAGAAACAAATATTCATGCTCATCACACAAATATTTGTCCTTACCGGGATTCGAACCCAGGACCTTCAGCTTCGTAGGCAGCGTCACTACCCACTAGACTAACCGGTCGTCAAATGATGATGATGGTGATGATGATGATAATTGTGAAAATACAGTAACTAAACAATTACATAACTTGTTGTTCATCTGAATGATATTGTCAGCCAAAGACCATTTGAAGTGCCAATATTGTTTAATTAAAGAGGTTGATAAGTCGTAACTGTTTACGAAAAAACTATTTTAAATCATACTTTGTGTGGTTTGACGTCATCGGCACGAAAATTACGGGCCCTGGTTATTTAACAAATATTATACGATTAATGAGGCACTTTCGATATATATATGCTTGGTTATTTTACAGGACGTCATCGACAGTAAACTGGACCGACGTCGCCGTGGAGTCTTCGGCCCGCCTCCTACCAAGAGACAAGTGTTCTTTATTGACGACCTCAATATGCCCGCTCTGGAAGTTTATGGGGCGCAGCCGCCTATAGAACTGATACGGCAGTTCTTGGATTTCTCGGGTGATCATTTAACTTTTTTGTCTGCAACCGGTACAATCAATATTTATGAGGTCCAACTGTCGTATGGAAAGTTTCCAACATTGTATGATACGGCAGGTGCCGGTGGCCGGATTATCCATAAGGAAACTTTAAAAAAAGTTTTTTTCTTAAACTCTTGTTAAACTTTTCTGAAATTCCGGCGAAGTTTTTCATAATTTCGGAAACTTTCCACAACTTACAGATGTTTAACTTGTCCCATTACTTGTCCATCCCTTTATCATTTACTCCATTACCCGTTTCCCTTGTCTGTCATTGCGGTCTGTAAGTTATTTGTAAATACGGGCTTTGTTACCTGAGACAAATATGTAAATAAAACGCCAAAGATTTATTTGTATTAGGCACTGTAGTGATACTCGTCGTTCCAGACCGAGTTCTGTATTCTTCTTCTTCCTAGCCTTGTCCCATAAATTTTGGCGTCGGCTCTCCTAGTATGGCGTCGCTAGGAACGTCTAAGGTCGTCTTGAGTGGCCGACCAATTTCTGAATTGCCGTCTAAATTCTAAATATATTTTCTGACGTGTAACTTGCCACCAGGCTGGTACGACCGTATCAATATCGGCGAATTCAGGACCCTGGTGGACGTGGGAATCGTCGCAGCCATGGGTCCCCCCGGAGGCGGTCGTAATCCCGTCACGATGCGGTTGATGAGGCATTTCCACTACATCTCGTTCACCGAAATGGAGTATGATAGCAAGGTAAGGTGAGAGTAAAATAATAATAAAATTGGCTAAAGATTTAGATTTGCTCTCCTCAAGTACTCTGTAGCAAGTTGAGTAAGACACTTGAGGACCATTTTATTATTATTTTACATGTAATCCAGTGACCAAAATGCCATACGATAAATAAATAAATAATGGTGATAGTTCATTTGACACACTATCTAAGGCAGTCCATCTGGAATGCATGGAAAACTTTGGGATTCAGAACTTGGTGAAAAGTCCATGAGTCTCCAAAAAAATAGATGTGATTCGGTCATATCAAATCAATTAAACTTCTCAGCACACCAGTTCCATGTTTGCGCTTGGAAGCAATACGATTTCAGTTACCCTCCTTTTTCGATCGACACAGTTTACGATAGGTACCGAATAATGTTATTTTAAAAATGTATCTGTACAATTCTGTTTCGTGGATTGGATAATCTGTTTCAGTACGGAATATTCAAAGTGATCTTAGGCTCCTGGGCGTCCAGCATCCACAAAGACGTCATAGTACGCGAGGCGCCGTTCCTCAAGAGTTCCTTAGACGTGTTCAATTCGCTTGTTGCGGAACTACTACCCACACCCACCAAGTCTCACTACACGTTCAATCTCCGGGACTTGAGCAAAGTCTTCCAAGGAATGCTGATGCTGGATGCGCATAGTGTGAAGGTAGGATTAAAGTTTTTGTTTGGATTATTCGCAATTCATCTCTTGGAATAATAATTCCTTACAAAGGAACATTCATATTTGCAGTAGTCTGCGGATAAATCATCTTCCAATTCATAGGTTTATTTGCAATCTAATTTCAAAGGTACTGCCCAAAGGAACTACCGCGAATGTTCCTTTTGTTTGTAATTACTATACTTGTATATCTACTCTGATTAGTGGATTCAAAACGTACCTAAAGATACCTAAAGAGAAAGAAGACCTATGGAAACAAACCGCAATAGTGAACGACAATTTCAATTTGTTTACATATTTAGCAAATTCTACTGACTTTACATATTATGCAGTCGTCAAAGTATACTAAATCAGTTTTGTATGAGTACTTACCTATACAGTGTGTATTATTCAAACGGAGCATTGAGATGAAATCAGAAACTACAAGAGAAAAGGAAATTTGCTGTTAGGAGTTACGAGACTTATTTGAGAAGTGCTAAGGATCCCTGTACATACTGCAGCCACAGGAAAATGTCGTACAAACAGTGGATGAGTATAGAAAGGATATTTTATTGCAATTTATAAAATTTTGGTGAAAATAATAAAAATAAATAGAACACCTACTTACAAAACTTATTCCTTCTTTTTTCAGACGTAACATCTCTCCATCTATACCTAATTAGTTAATTACCTACTAACCATCATGGCTTAGAATGGGGAGATCCATTTCTGTGACTAAAACTATGAAATACGGCATTATCTTGTGATTGTAGATGGTACATCCAGTACTATTAATTTCTGCAAAAAAACAACTTTATAGACAGATTTGCCCGGGTTGGATTCCCGGCCGTATGAGGGTTCTTAGAAAGTTTTGATTTTTTCCAAACTGTTGTGACTCCTAAGAGCAAATTTCCGTGTCTCTTGTAGTTTCGGATTTTCCATCACTGCCCCGTTTGGATTACAACAAGCAGGAGCTTGGTCAAATTTGCAGAGGAAAGTGTTCCCGACAAATGCATGGTAATAATTTGGTGTTATAGGACGAAGACGAGGTGATACGGCTGTGGTACCACGAGCACCAGAGGGTGTATCAGGACCGGCTGGTCAACAACGAGGATCGCCAGTGGTTTGTCAAGTAAGTTCGAAGCTTATTTCGAGCTACAGGTATTACCCGGTCGAGTTAACTCTGTTCCAGGCGCTCGCACATTTCAATTAGCGCTACTTAGTTATCAGTGGCGTGTCGTCGACGGATATCCCTGGATACGGATCCGTTTGAAATCGAGTTCTAAGGACGTGTCGTGACTGCTAGCTGATGATTTTATTGTATATGAATATTATGGATTATAAAGTTTCTGGCAAATGATATTTTGGAAAATAAAATTTCTGTCTTAGATTCATAAGTTATGAATATTATGGTGAATAACAGTTATGTGACATAACTTATGTCACATGAAATTATGGTAAACAAAATTATGGCTTGTGAATATGATGGCAAATGAAATTCGGGCAAACGAAGGAATACCCTGCTAGCTTTTTAAACGACTTAAAAAAGGAGAATGTTCCCGGATTACCCGAAGAAGACCGATTTGGAACATAGTTTTTTTGTTTGAAAGGGTATCCTTCTTAGGTGGTCCCATGGTCATCAGATCAGGATTTGATGACGGGTCCTGGAGAAATCGAAAGAACTCTTCAAATTTTATAGCTACACTTTTTTTTTAAATACAACGACGGTGGCAAACAAGCGTACGGCCCGCCTGATGGTAAGCGGACACCGCAGCCTATAGACGCATGCAAGTCCAAAGGAGTAACATGGGCGTTGCCGACCCTTGATATGTTTGAGGATTCGCCGTGTTGCTGAAGCTGAAAAAACAAATTCCCTCGCTCTCAACACAACGAATCCTCGGGAGCTCTGGCGACCTTGCTCACCTCCAGGAAGCGGCAGGCAAGGCAGAGGTACTTTCCCAGTTGGGCTGCTCCACATTCGAGCGGGATGACATTAAAGCTCTACTGATTTGAAGTCGGTTAAACTTTGATTTTAAAGTAAATTATTTCGCTTTTAAGACGATTATTTAGTCTTATCTATTCTGTCTAATGCTGTCGCTACACTACTTTCAGACTATTCGTTAATTATGAACAGAGCAAGGAATTCTCGTATCACTTTTGAGCTGTCGGAGGGACTTCTCGTTTATCGACTTCCGATTATACGCATGTATATCGATAAATACAGAATACAATATGTAAAATATGATTACGAGTAGAAGTAAACAACACGCAGTCTTATCGCGAATGAGCGATCTCTTCGAGATAACCTTTGGATACCAACTTTCAGGAAATTATAATTAGAAATTAAAGAGGCCCTTTTGACCATTTAATGAAATGTAAGGAGTTATTATTATTTTGATTATCAGAGCCCGGAATTCTCGTAGCACTTTTGAGCTGTCATCATTTCTATTTATAATTTAAAGGTTAGGTTAGGTCTCGAAGAGATCGCTCATTCGCGATAAGACTGCGTGTTGTTTACTTCTACTCGTAATCATATTTTACATATTGTATTCTTTATTTATCGATAGACATATGTATAATCGGAAGTCGATAAACGAGAAGTCCCTATAACAGCTCAAAAGTGCTACGAGAATTCCGGGCTCTGTATGAACCGTTATTACCATTGTTGCATTGCTTATCAGCTGTTGCTTATAGTTTGCTACAGAAGAAGATTCGAGATGAGTTTAAGAAAAAACCCCCCGAGGTGTTAGGTGGGAGACTTATGCTGTTTGGTGACTTTATGGACCCAGGCGTTGATGACAGGAAGTACGTCGAAATATCCGACCAGGAGGAGGTAATAATTTGCTGCCGAATAATATTACTTATACAGAGTGTAACAAAAATGGGGTGTGAACCGATCAAGGGCAGGACAGGTATCGTGTTCTGATAAGAAAAAACTAAAAGATATTTTTTTGATGCGATTTTTTTTACATTCGTATTAAGCAGGTAGCCCCAGTCGCCCAACGCTCCATACAAACGTAAAAAATATCGCGTCAAAAAAATGGATTTTAGTTCTTTCTTATCAGAACACGATACCTGTTATGCCCTTCATCGGTTCACACCCAATTTTTGGTACACTCTGTATAATAGTTAATTATACTAATACATAGTCAGCAGCAGAAGTAGCCATGTAGGCGAAGAGCTCCAAACGATATAAACGAGCTACTATTGCCTTATATGTATGTAAACACTTTATTTTACACAATACATATATTCAGACAAATAAGATTAAGAGTCCGCAGTAAGCTCGGCCGAATTTCCCCTTCCCATACAAACGGAGTTTCGTTCTCATTATAATACAAGATATCATATACAATGACATGCGGTATATCTATGTCTGTAATTAGTTTATATGGTTCCAGTTTATAAAACAAACGAAATACAGCAAAAACAAGTTTTGTATGAAAAACTTAAATTCACTGTATTTTTTTTTTATATGGTATCTGAAGCTACATAAACTGATTACAGACCTAGATGGGTTTGTATGGAGAATCAAGCTTACTGCGGACTCTTAAGTTGAACTTATCCTTATAGCACAGGCGAGTGTGGATACTTTTGATCTGTTCATATGCGTATGCGCAGCTACTTCAGTTGCTGACTGTACAATACAGAAACCTTTTCTAACAATATTGTTTTTCACAAATGTCCAAATATCATCTTCACATACAATTCTTTAATCCACATCGTAAGTCCATGGTTCGTATACTCCTTAAGAGTGCGCATTAAGTATACTTGTTTTTCACCCCCGACCCGACGCAAAGAGGGGGGTGTTATATAAGTTTAACGTGTCTGCGTATCTGTGTATCTGTCTGTGGTATCGTAGCTCCCAAACGGATGAACCGATTTGAATGCAGGTTTTTTGTGTCATAGATAATTTCATCCCGAGTGTTCTTAGCCATGTTTCATGAAAATCTGTTCAGCCGTTTTTGAGATATTGGACTTTGAAATGGAAATGACGGGGTTTTTTCAACTTTTCTAAGTTGTAGTTTGTGTAGCTGACCGAATGATATCAAAGTAGACCATTCAAAACAATTCTACCGTCCTAGGTAGAAGATTCCAATTCAAATGACAATTTTATAAAAATCCAGCCACATTAAATAATCTCAAACGTGCCTAACTGCTTTATTACTGACTAGCTGCTCGGCCCGGCTTCGCACGGATCACCCGTTTTGCCGTAGGAATGAAGCATTTTCCCGCGGTAAAAAGTAGCTCAGGGATAATGACGGCTTCTAATGGTAAAATATTTTTTCAAATCGGTCCACTAGTTTCGGAGCCTATTCAATACGAACAAACAAACAATCAAATCTTTCCTCTTTATAATATTAGTGTAGATAATTTATCAGTAGAGTAGAACACATGCCTTCACGGGAAAAGTGACATGAACATGTCTACACTTACTTTATCGTCATTCGTCTGGCGTTAGTGTAGCGTGTTGGCAATTTGAGTTCTGGCTTTTGGTACGTCATTTTAACGGATGTACATAAACTAATCTACATTAACCAAATCATGGCTAACTACGTCCCAGAGGCGTCGCACGAAATCAGTCAGGCCTATGACGCTGGCCAGCGCGTTAAGAGGAAAGCGAGTTAGTTAAAATTAGGGTGTTCCCTTATTTCATCGACAAACGTTTCACCGAATAGATGGTCGAGTTTTCGTGCCATGGAATTTCTGTTACTCGGAAACCGTTAACTTTTTTGGTACAGCTAAAAGGTAATTTTGTAGAACCCATTAGGTTAGGCTAGGTTTGTTTTATAACGTTCCTGAAAAGTTTACTGATCCTGAAAAAAATGGTTTTCGATGAAATGAAAATTCTGCGAAACATACATTCGATGGAATCATTGTCGGTAAAACGAGGTGCAACCTCAAATTAGATTGACTAATTCGTATTTTCCCCAGTTGGACGATATTCTGGCTAACTACCTAATCGACTATAACCTGTCAACCACCGCCCCTCTCGACCTGGTGTTGTTCGACGATGCCGTGGCACATCTCTGCAGGGTGTCCCGTATCATGCGGCAGCCTATGGCCAACGCTCTGTGCCTTGGCATGGGAGGATCTGGTAAGTAAGCCCAGAAAGTGGTAACACTCTAGTCGTTATTCATACATTAAAAAAAAAACATGGCAGTGAGTTGTGGTAAGCGCGTATAAGGAAAAACGAATTAAAATGCCATATTAACTAAATAGGTTATAGGTACATGACTTGTACAATTTGTAACGGGTCGTGCGGTTGGGACACCTTTGGAGATTTAGACGTGATATAACCTTGGCGTAACTGGTTAACTAATGTGTGCTGTTTTATAATGCGAGGAAAATCCTTTATGTATACCTCCGCGCCACGGGGATAGCGCAGAGGTTATGTTATGTCGGACTTGCACCGACTAAAAACCCCCCGATGGTCCTTCTCGACGCATTTCGGACGGCTCTGGGATTTCTTACGGAACGCACCAGTGCCGCCCTAGCGGCATGCCTCTGTGGGTCCTACCTTTTTTCTCAACGATTGCAGCCCCCAACTGTTACCGTGTACCACCCTGAGGACCCCATTAAGTAGCCTAACCTGTTAAATTTCGCAATACACATGCCTGTACCTGTACTGTATTAAAATCGTACCGAGGTTGCGTACCATTTTCACAGCCGCACATTTTGACGGCCTGATGTTTGAGTGGTTAATATAAATGAGCGCTTCCGTGCTTTGGAAGGCACGCTAAGCAGTTGATCCCGGCTGCTGTTTATGACAGTAGTCGTTAAGCCGAGTTAGAGGCCTTAGGGCGGCTTAAGAACTTCTAACAGTCGAGTTGCCCACTCACTTGACAAAGGGGGGACAACTGTTACTCGCGTCCGCAGGAGCTACCTACCACAACCCTGCACGTGTCCCCTGGGTGGTACTAAAGAGTGACAAACTTTAAAGGCCAAAATAATGTATGCCATACGATTAAATAATAAAATTTTCACAGCGCTTGTTCCTAAGCTTGTGCTTCTGCCATCATTCTCCTCTCAGCGATTTTCCTGGTGATATCCTAAAGGAGCTCAGGGTCCGCTTTGGCAAAATGGCACTCAATCCCAACATTTGACTAAGGCACTAGTGCTTCTGTCATTGCAAACTATTTTCTTGCAGGCCGCCAATCACTATCTCGGCTAGCAGCCTTCATGGGGGAGCTGCAGTGCATTCAGATCGAGATCACCAAGGCCTATGGACAGGCGGAGTGGCGCGACGACCTCAAGCAGACCATGATAAAGGCTGGGGCCGATAATAAGGGCGTCGTGTTTTTGTTCTCTGATGCACAGGTACTTCGGAAACATCTAGACAATACCTCAACTATACATGATCATCATCGTCACATTAGCTAAAAGACGTCCACTCCTGGAGATAGTCCTTCCTCAAAGAGTGCCCCAATGCCAACCGCATCCAGCGGACTCCCGCGATCAATATTTCACCTTTCGTTTTAATTTAGAATCTTTCTACTAGCAAAACATTTTTTTCCGTGTTTGCACTCACTCTATCATAGTATTCAAAGAGACATAAAAATAAAGAAAAAGAGTAAAGTGAAAGAACAAGTTCTTTTACCAAAGAAATAACTTCTATAACTGTAGCTTTCTCGTTTATTATTGCGTCATTACTCATTGCAGATAAAAATGGAATCCTTCTTAGAGGATCTAAACAACATCCTTAGCTCTGGCGATGTCCCGAACATCTACGAGGCTGAAGATTTGGACAAGATATTCTTGTCCGTCCGTCATGCGGTGATGGAGATGAACCTCCCGGCGACCAAGACGAACTTGTTCAACTGCTACCAGAAGAGGGTTCGGAGCAATCTGCATATAGTGATCGTCATGAGCCCTGTGGGAGAGGTAAACCTTGTTTTGCGAAAAGCTGACATTTCTGCCGTTATCATTATTTTAACAAACTTTTATTTAACTTGCTCTTTTCGTATTTAAATTACCTGTAAGTTGTCATCAAAATTTGCTCCAAACCATCTGATTGAGTATATTCATGTAAATTCTGTGACAATTAAATATTATAGCACCACTGAGGATGGAGACAGAAGGTGGCCATAGGAACTCCTAAACTACACATTATAAACCCGTCGTCTCATTGTCACCCTCTCAACGAGTATTTGATGATTGTGTAAAAGTACAGTCGGCAAAAAAACTTCGACAAAATGTAATTTTTGGCAGTAGGTCATATTATTAGATACATATATTGATCGGGCAGTCAAGAGAGCGTACAGGAAGTGGCGCAGGATAGGGATAAGTGGCGTGCTCTAGTTTCGGAGGCCAAGGCCCTTTTTGGATCACAGTGCTAAAATAGTTAGTTAATTATACATATTGAATATATTAATTCAATAAGATCAACGTGAGCTTGCCTGTCTACTAGACATCTTCCTATCGAAGAATTTCTTACAGCATCGACACTGTTTCTTACTTTGTGATGACCTCCGTGCCCTACTCCGTTAGTTCCCGTCCCTCGTGAACTGGTGCACTATCTACTTTTACAGCGAGTGGCCGAAGACCGCCCTCGAGTCGGTCGCGAGACACTCCTTCAACAATGTTTCCATTATCAATCATACCTGGGATAACTCGGGGCACATTCTAGGGATTTGATATCGATAAAAAAGATGTCGATAATAATACATGTGCTCATTAAAAATTCTCTATTACTATAAAAAGGTTCGATATCACACCTGATATCAAGCCTCTTAAGATAATAAATGTATGCGGATGTCATTTCAAACAAAATTACATTTTACAGCCAGTGTCATTCATATGCTAGTGTAAGAATAATATATGAGGTTTAATTCCGTTGCGATTGTTACGAAGTCCAAAATAATCATGCCGCCCAAGAAAAAGTCACGCCCAAGTGAATATTCTATACTCATGGATGGTACAATTATTTATGTACTTTTAGCAATAGATGAAAATGGAGTAATGCTTAAGAAATAATAAATAACGATATAAAATTATTAAAATGAAATATTTAGTGCCAATGTGGAAATACTGACCTGGTTTCAAAATGAAATAAATTCGAAAAACATCCTTTTAGAATTTAAGAAGCAGTCTACAAAGCGATTTTGTATAAATATATTTATCTTGTAGAACATTTAGATGTTGACAGTAACATCGATATATTTAACTGTCGATAAAATATTTTGCGACGTCACTTTAGTATGAGTGCCCCGAGTTATCCAGGTATATTTATCATGTCATGAGCATGCCTGTTATTAGGCGTTTGCTTGTTTGAAGACTGTTTTGACCTTGTGCTAACTCCGTGTGTTACCAGATATTCCGTGCTCGACTCCGTCAGTTCCCGTCCCTTGTTAACTGCTGCACCATCGACTGGTTCAGCGAGTGGCCGAAGACCGCGCTCGAGTCGGTCGCGAGACACTTCTTCGACAATATGTTGGAGCTGCAGACCACGGATGAAGTTGTAACTTCTATGGTTGTAAGTCAATTTATGATCATGCATTGACATTATGACCATTCAGGTCGGCGACAGATAGCAATTTCTACGAAATAAAATGATTTAGAGACAATTTTTGTGTGAGACTATTCAATTTTCAAGACAGTAACCATCTAGTTTGATCATCATCATGGTACTTTCCACTGATTGGAACAAGCCTTCCCTTATGGATGAGATGGTATGAGCTGCTCCCGAGGTGTCTGGCGCTGGAAGGGGATTTCACATACAGTATGTGAGACGTTAGGTCAGACGACCTTCGTTCAAGTTCTATGCATGAAACACTTGGGTATTAAACGAACGTAGATGATCTTTTTGAAACTTCGATGCCGTTTTGGAAAAAAACATTTTGCCAAGAAGTCTCAAGCTTTTTGGTTTTCTCATGTCCCATTAGTAGATTTTCGTGGGGCATCTTCTATACTTCCTTCACACAAAGTTTAATTCCTCAGGCCTCCTTCTATGTTTATCTAGAAACGGAGTAGGGAGTACGTAACAATTATAGCTCTAAAGCCGGCTGTACACATTGGGCCAACGTTGGCGTTGGCGCCTGAGCAGGATGCAGCTATGCGTTAGTGGGACTATAATTCAATCTCATTCGTTTACATAGCTGCATCCTGCTCACGCGCCAACATTGGCCCAATGTGTGCAGCCGTCATAAATTGCTATTTGGTTTCAGTCGGTCTGCTGTTTCGCTCATCAGAGCGTGGTTGAGGCCAGTGGCCGATTCCTGCATCAGTTGAACCGCCTCAATTATGTGACACCAATGTCGTATATGGAAATGTTGGGCTGCTACGCGGAGATGTTTAAAAAGAAGCAGAAGGATATTTTGAAGGAGTCTAATGCTCTTAAAACCGGTAATATTGTTAAATATGACCCAATTCTACTCTATTATCCATTCCTCCGAATCCGTTCCGAATCGCTAAACTTAGAACCGATGGCCGTTGGGGCGGAAAGGTTCTCGAGTGGCGACCACGTACCGGAAGGCGCAGCGTGGGTAGGCCCCCCACGAGGTGGACTGATGACCTGGTAGGGGTCGCGGAGATCCGCTGGATGCGGGTGGCGCAGGACCGATCATTGTGGCGCTCATTGTGGGAGGCCTATGTCCAGCAGTGGACGTCTTTCGGCTGATATGATGATGATGATGGTGATGTTCCATTCCTTGTTGCGTATTAGTTTGCATTTTATTTATAACTATAGCTTCTGCCCGCGACTAGTTGGTAGCTCCATACACATTTTCACTCCCGTAAGGCATGATTTCCGGGATGAAAACAATTCTATGTCCTTCCCCGGGACTCAAACTATCTCTATACCAAATTTCATTTAAATTGGTTCAGCGGTTGTTGCGTGAAGAGGTAACATACAGACAGACACACTTTCGCATTTGTAATATTAGTATGGATTAGGCCGGGCGTTACTTCGTCGATCGATCCATACGAAACTGAGATCGGCGTTCCAAAATTCTAATAAAAAAGAAATGATTCAATACCTCCTGAATATGAATTAAAAATGGCTGCATAACCCGCGACGCAAAGAGAGGGGTGTTATAAGTTTAACGTGTCTGTCTGTGGTATCGTAGCTCCCAAGCGGATGAACCGATTTTCTTTTAGTTTTTTTGTGTTATAGATAATTTTATCCCGAGTATTCTTAGCCATGTTTCACGAAAATCTGTTCAGCCGCTTTTGAGATATTAGACTTTGAAATGAAAATGTCGGAGGTTTCTCAACTTATCTAAGTTGTAGTTATTATTTTAAAATGTCTAAACTTTACCCTACTGTTTCTTAGGTCTAGACAAGCTTAACCAGACAGAAGTGGAAGTGAAACAGCTTCAAATCGAGCTGGCAGAGCTAAAACCACTCATGGAGAAGGCGGCTGAAGAGACCAGGAAGGTCATTCAGCGGATTGCAGTGGATACGGTGAGTCTACTTCAGGGGAGACGTCATTTATGTCATCATCATCATCATATCAGCCGAAAGACGTCCACTGCTGGACAAAGGCCTCCCCCAAAGAGTGCCAAAGTGACCGGTCCTGCGCCACCCGCATCCAGCGGACTCCAGCAACCTTTACCAGGTCATCAGTCCACCTGGTGGGGGGCCTACCCACGCCGCGCCTTCCGGTACGTGGTCGGCACTCGAGAACCTTTCCGCCCCAACGGCCATCGGTTCTACGTGCTATGTGCCCCGCCCACTGCCACTTAAGCACCGTCATTTATGTAGTCTATGGAAAATCTTCTTCGTTCATCTTACCACACTGTTTTCCATCCTTTTAGGATCTTCGGGTAAAAAATATCCGATGCTTTATAATATATTATCTATAAACTATCCCAAATTCCATATAATTTCCAGCAGCCGTTTTCGTAAGACGAAGAACCAAGAATGTAAACTTTGACTTAAAAATATTATAGTAGGAGTTAGCTTTATGATATACTACCTCCTGCCCGTGAATTATAGGATGTTCTGGGATAAAAAGTATCCTTTGTCCTTTCCTGGGATTCAAAGTATCTCCATACCAAATTTCATCTAAATCGGTTCAGCGGCTTAACCCTTTTGATTATGTATATCCCAATATACACATTTCTTCATGCTCTTTTTGCATTTTATTCGCAGTCTATTGTTTTTTGAGATCAAGCCGCAAACGAGGCTTGATCTCACGATTTTTTTTTGCTTGTCAAATAAAGGGTTAAGTGTGAAGAGTTAACAGACAGACAGAAATATAGACAGATAGACAGACAGACACACTTTCTTACTATCGACAACACAGCTAACTGACCATCCGTGCACTTTATGTGCATCGTAATAAGGTTCTATATAAATACAGAAAGGTCAGTTAACTGTGTTGGCGTTTGTATTCTTAACATTAGTATGGATTTATATATACACTAACTTCTGCGCGCGACTCCGTCCGCGTGGAAATCGTTTATATCGCAGCTCCAAACAAACTTCAACCCCTATTTTACCCCCTTGGGGGTGATTTCCGGGATAGAACTATCCTATGTCCTTCCTCGGGATTTAAACTATCACTGTACCAAATTTCATCGCAATCGGTTCAGCGGTTTAAGCGTGAAGAGGTAACAGACAGACAGACAGACAGACACACTTTCGCATTTATAATATTAAGTATGGATACAAGTACTGATGTAACTGTCAAAATGTTTTAAGGCTATAGCAGAGGAAGCCCGCATGAAAGTGGAGAAAGAACAAGCGGTGGCAGAGAAAATGGCGTCCGAAACAACCGCTATGGCAGAAGATGCCCAAAAAGACTTAGGTAAAATCGAAAACCGTGTGTTCACAATACACATCCACGGAGGCAGAATTATAAGGCAACATGAAAAGGAAAATCGGATGGCTCGCGGCTCCCGAAGCGTTGTGGAACCGCCGTGTACAACCCAAACTGAGGCAACTTGGACTGGGGCGGAAATTGGAGGGGGGGGTGGATATTTTTTTGTCGCCAGGTATTCGATTGAAATAGCGTTCACAATTCCAGGCAACCGCTGTTTCAATCGGCTGCCTCGCGACAAAAACAAAACTTTTTCTTAATATTTTTCTATCTCCGTTGGGGTTGACAGGGTATTTTCAATATTACTTGTAATGTATATATGGATCATATTCTACAAGATCTGCAAATAGAACTATATCTATTACTAAAATGTGCCTAATGTTTCAAACTATTCAATGAAAGCAGTCTTTATTTGTGGCAACGAATGAAAGTTATACAATCACACCGACGAAATATTACAACTAAGCGTTGTTTTTGTAATACGCCTTTCAAAAACTGGCTGCAAGCTGTTATGTAGCACTAGCTGATGCCCGCCCCGCGGCTTCGCCCGCCTGGTTATAGGAAAATGTAACATATTGAATTTTCCCGTCGGAATCAGATGTTTTCCCGCTGGAAAAGTGAAAGAAGGACAAACAAACACACACACACACTTTCGCATTTATAATTAGCGTTGAAAATTTCCGGAAAAAATCCCGTTTCTTTCCAAACGCATCGTTTTTTTCGGATTTAACAGAAAAATACCATGTGATTTTCCGCTTAAATTTTTCTGAAAAAAATGATTTAAACAGGTTTTAATCGGTTATTTTTCTTAATACTGGTGGGTAGGTGAATGATTATAGACTTACTTTGCCATTGACATCCGTGTCAGTTCAGTTCAGTTGTCACAATGACTTATTGGTTTTTTTCGTTAAAAATCCGAAAAAAACGGAAAAAAACGAAAATTTCATAAATTCCCGAAAAAATCATTTGATTTTTTCCGACATTTTCAACGCTATTTATAATGAACTTATTGTTCCATTTTATATCAAAGGATTGTGATATAAAATGGAACAATAAGTCTTATATTAGTCTTCTAAATAATGTGACCGTCTCATGGATGAGTGACGAGTACGCTGACGCACGCGCTTTTCGGCTAGTTTTGACGAGTTTTGGTTCGATATTCCTCCGTCAAAACTATAGATATATTTATGGCACAAACACTTATCGGTTCTTCAATCCTTTATCTACATTTGCACTAGAGTTTTTTTTTTTTTTTTTTTTTTTTTTATGATTTATTAAAACGTGGTTCAAAAAAGCTCCGTTTTAGATATTAGTATGTTGTTTATGCACTTTTATATATGAAATCTATACATAACTAATCCTTATTGGCGTCTCTAACAACCCACGAGAGATTTTTATTTTAAACTCATTTTCACAATGGTTTCGTCCAAAAAACTGGTTTGCTGGCCTAAAATTGCCAAAGTCTGGTGCCATAATATCCTTAAAACTGTGAGTTTTGAAGTAAATATGGGATACTATTTCGGAAAACCTCGTTGTTAATACGATAAGCCATAAAAAACACGAAAAAACCGACAGTTACAGTATTTTGCTAATTTGTTTTGAATTGTTCACACTCGTTTGTTCCCTACCATGAAATACCGTAGATTAATAACTAATCTAGTAATCTGTGGACAATGTTGTGTGTCTCACACTTATAACCATGTGTGTTACTGTTTTATTGTCCCAAATAAAAGTATAATTCCTGGTAACAGATGAAGCGTTGCCAGCCCTCAAAGCAGCGGAGAAGGCGCTGCAAGAGTTGAACCGTAACGACGTGGTGGAGGTGAAGGCGATGAAAAAGCCTCCCGCCGGGGTCGTGCTGGTCATTGAGTCCCTTTGCATGGTCTTCGATATCAAGCCTGTCAAGGTAATAAAACATAAAAAGACACATATAACAAACAATAACATGGTCGTGTGGTAGTAGGTTTAAAAGGGCTACGGAACCCAAAAAAAGAGGTACTAAAACTATGACTTATCTATGGTAAATTTGACACTACCACGTATCAACCCAAGTTTTGACACTTTTGATTGGTATGTAAGTGCGAGGTATTACTTTGTTTTTCTCATCTCCATCTAATACTGCAATGTCTTTTCTGTGATATGTAGCTCCGCTTTTCTCGGTGCATGCGCAAAAACGTGCCAGTTAATTCGTCCTGGCTATTTGTAAATTTTTACCTGTTTACAACATTTCACATATTTATAGTCCGTAAGCCCACTCCCACTACGTCTCATGAAAACACGATAAAATGGAAAAAAGTGACCTACCTTTGGCACTGTCTGCCAAGTACTTCCGGCCATTTCAGAACTGACGGACTTAGGTTTACTCTCTCTACGATTAAAGGGCTAAATGATGCGACATATCTCGTACTGTTGTCACATGACGTAAATATACACATTTTGTCTGGAAGTGAAGAATTTTCAAACTTATTACACATACAATTTTTTTTTTCTTGCTCAGCACAACTTTCTTGACTTGGTGCCATGCATTTTATCGTGTTGTCGTGAGACGTAGGTGTATTGGGAGTGGGCTGATGGACTATTAATTGCCCAAAACTTGGGATTCAGATCTCACAACTAGATTGTGCTGGTAGATGTTTGAGACTTGATATCTGGGAACTGCTAACTTATCTACGATTATGTATAAGGCTTGTCCACGAAAAAAGTAGCCACTGTTGTAATTCAGGTTTTCAAAATGTTTTGTTTTAAATAAGAATTGAATTAAAAAGTAAGACTCTTCACCATTTTGAGTGGCGTTAAGGATATTTATATCAGCTGCTATCCATTTTTGGGCATACTTTCGAAATGACTCGATTTTAATCTTCGATTTTGTAATTTTCACTTTTGGATCATAGAGGTTCCTTTTTTTCCTTTACTCAAATAGATTATCGATGCTATAATGTTACGAGAATATTTTTGTTACTACTTTATTACCCTATGCAGTGCAGACTCTTCATTACCCTATGCAGGTCATAAATTGATTTAAACCACGCCAGAAATACACACATTTCTATGCAATCATTTTAGTTTTAAGCCTTAACTGGCATTATGTAGGATTTCACAACTTTTAAGAATAAATATACGGATTTTAGATTATTGCACATAATAAAGAATACTCAGTTGGCAATATAATTGCAGTTTGAACTGCCTAGACCTACTTGGACAGTGGAGACTTAGTTTTCGATGGCTACCTTTTTTCGTGAACAAGCCTTACCTGTCTGATTATTAAGTACAACACTATGACTAGCAATTGGCTAGCAAATTAACTAAATATTTACTTCGTAGGAGCCAGGAGCAAATTTCGGGGAAAAAATCCTCAATTACTGGAAGCCGGGCTCACAAATGCTGAGCGACCCCACAGCGTTTCTGGAGTCTCTCATGAAATTCGATAAAGAATCCATTACCGAGGACATGATCAAGAAACTGAAGCGGTTCGTCTCTAACCCGGACTATGATCCTGCTAAGATTCTCAAGGTTCGTGGACTTAACACATTCAGTGGCAAAGATTTCGTAGCGCTACCCTTGTAGTCGATAACATTTGTAGAGGCAAGCGCCTAGAATGAGAAGGGTTCTTCACATTGAAAGATGTTTTTTCATAGGTCAGGCGGAAAGTAATCTCGCTCATATAAGAACCAGCCTAAGACATTCTCACTTTAAAAAGACCGCAACATAATTACACTACTTTTTGCTGTCGTAATGTGGTGTTGAGTTTCTGAGTAAGTTTACCAAAGCTTTCGAAGATGCGCTATGCTTTGTGGTACAAAAAAAAGGTTCCTTTGGTGAGCATAGGTGCCTTGGTAGCGTTGTGTAGAAGTGTTATCCCATAAAAACACTCCATGTAAAAAAGAAGCCAAGTCTCGAAACTCTTCCACCGTAAAAAGTTGTTAGATATTTCGTAGTACCAAGTCTCAGGCATTCTTATTATTCTTTATTTGCTAGCTAAATAGAATTCTGCAACTTGGCAATCACACAACTTTACTGCGTTTATGGATTTTTGCATACCTAAAACTATGTAGTAACTATTGTGTGATTGCCAAGTCGCAAAATTTTATTTAGCTAGCAAATAAAGAATAATAAGAATGCCTGAGACCTGGTACTACGAAATATCTCACATTTTTTTACATGGGATGTTTTTATGGGATCTCACTTCTTTTTGTAGGTTATTGTGTTATCAACCAATAGGACCATAGATTAAGTCATTTTCACTGCAAATATAACTTTGTAATCCAATATGTTTATATGGGATTACAAAGTTATGTATGCAGTTAGTGTATCTAGATAACTGGACTTTAATTGCAATTTTTTAGTGTTTCCTTGATTTATACACTAAACACTAATTGTATTCTAAATTTGAAGCTTCTATGTCTGCTAGAAGAGCCTTAGACTATTGATGATCGGTGAGTCAGTTAGTGAGTGACAAAATTAAGAAACTTTGACTAGTTATAAATTATAAATCTTAAACCCCTGTTTAAAATTGAATGAAATTTGAAATATATCGTGTTTATACAATGCGTGCTTGGTTAATGAAAATGCAGGCTTCTAGTTTTATCCACAACGAAGTTATAGGGGGGTCGAAAATGGCCTGAACTGCTTCGAGAAAAGGATGGTAGGTACGCCCGTTCCGCTGTTTGGCTTGACTTGGCGGGGGCACTACCGTGCCCCCAGAAAACCAGCGAACGAAAAAACTATAGAATGCACCTCCTTTCAAATTTCTAGCCAAACATGTGCTTAAAAGCCGGTATGCGCATGTTCGAACTAAACGGCTTCCTGGCATCGTTTTGACACCCCGCCCCCAACCCCGCATAATGGCAATGTCACCCATTCTGTGGGGTCATTTTTCTATGGTTTTTTCGTTCGCCGGTTAAAACCTTTCTTTTGTGCTTTCTCTAGGTATCAAAAGCGTGTCAGTCACTTTGCATGTGGGTTCATGCGATGTACAAGTTTTATCACGTTAATAAAGCCGTGGCTCCTAAGAAGGCAGCTCTGGATAAAGCCACCAAGGATCTAGCTGCCGTTGAAGGTAACCTCTGCAGTTTAACCTCTGTGTATTATACAGATTATGTATAGAGTGTCACTACACAAGTGAGTGTCTGCGACAGCTTAATCACACAGTCCTTTGATAACAGCTATACTGTCGAACGCAAGAGCTAAAATGCAGGCATTGCTCGAGGGCATCGCTAAGTTGAATGCGTATTTACAAGAGAAAGAAGAAGAAAAGAGGAAGATGGAGGATGACATTAACGCGTGCTTAGCCAGAATGGACCGAGCTAACAGGTATTACGACTCGTATTTGCATGATAAATAATATTTATTCCACATTCTCCAGGCTTGGCCGGACGTTTGACTAACTTGACCCGTCTCTGTCTTGACTCTTATGCGTATGGAGAATTAATTCCATAGGTGCATATTTTTGACTGACAGTCTCGAACAATTGCAATTGCTCGTGATGAGCCAGGTATTGACAATACTCGGTATTGTGGCAATTATTGTGGGAAGCTCATATCCAGCATTGACCCTCTTTTCGACTGATGTCAAGATGATAATGACTGACGATTTGCCACACAGTTCTATCTATACCTATATCTAGTGACAACCTTGTAAATCTAGGCTTGTCTGGGTTACCAGTGTCAACTGACAGTCGTCATATGATGAGATTGGGTTCAGAATTTCGATACCACTTTATTTGACCCTATTAAAAGAATTGCATACATATTAGTAGGGGAGCCCAACGGGGAAATTTGGGACTTATTCGAGCGCGGCAGATTATCATAGGGGATCCCCTTGTACCCTGACGTCCCCCCACCATTCAAATTTACGTTATCTGAGACACGCACGGGCGTATACACTATCAAAATCTGACGCGCTCGAGTGCCTGTTTTTTTACATTGTTTTTTGAACACCCCATTGCAATGGTACACATCATCTAACCTTTTTTTTTCTATCTACCACCTAATCTTCAAAATCCAACAGGGTCCTATACGATGACTTTTTTCAGATTGCTAAACGGATTGTCAAGTGAGAGAGTTCGTTGGATTAAAACAATAGCAGATTTAGATGTCGCCCTAGTTAACCTTATCGGAGACATCCTTTTGAGTGCCTGTGGGTTTTATTTCAATTTTACTTATATTTAGTATTCTATTTTCACTCGTGTCTTCACTGTTCATTTATTTCTAGGATATATAGTTTTTATTGAGAATAAGTAGTAGTTAGTTTAGTATTTTCAGTTGGATTTTAAAAGTCGGACAAGGTGTAGGAACTACTAAGAAATAATTTGTGCCGCGAAGACAAGCGGTGCGAACAACCTACACTAGGTTTTACAATTCCTCTATAGTCTGACCGCTTCATTCAGTCCTCGCGTATAGGCTATAGAGGCCGTATAGAGGAATAGGGAATATGCATGTGATTTAGAAATGGACAAAAAAAATCACGTGTAATCTATATTGCTTAATAAATATACACACATGATTATTTTTTCAAATTATCATGTTTCTATTGATAAAATAAATTGTTTAAAAGTACTATTTTTCAAATTCCCTCGCAAATTTCCAAAACGCAACGCTATTGGCGGAGCGAAACGTGACGTCACCGTGCAGGTCGTTAGTATGATTATTTGATTATTGAAAGTTATTCGCATTGTTTGGCCGCTGTTTATGATAAATAATCAGTGTTTTTTGGTAATTATTAAGTGAAAAAAGACTCGCCACAATGACTGAAGGCGGTTTTGTCAAGGCACAGTCGGATAATCTGCCTAAAATTGATGTGGTCATGATGACTAAATTTAATACATACTTCGCAAATATTTGTGACTTTACGTCCGCTGAACTAAGAGGAGTAAAAGCTGCAAGGTAAATAAGTTACAGATATTCAATAAATTTTCATATTCCTTGTTTTTATACTCGTGAGATTGGTCAATTAAATAATTATAACCTATTTTGGCGATTCAAATAGCTAGACTTTTAAACTACTTCAAATAGGTGTCTTTGTTAAATAAGTGGAATAAAAAACTAGTAGATATTTATCCATACTATATACTATTTTACTATACTAAACTTTATATATTATATATACTAACTTCTGCCCGCGACTCCGTCCGCGTGGAACTCATTTATACCGTAGCTCCATACAAACTTTCACCCCCACTTCATCCCTTTGGGGGATATGGGGGGAGCTACGATATAAACGAGTTCCACGCGGACGGAGTCGCGGGCAGAAGCTAGTTATATTATATATTTTATATATACTTACTTAATAATAAATTATAAATGCGAAAGTGTGTCTGTCTGTCTGTTTGTTACCTCTTCACGCTTAAACTGCTGAACCGATTTGGATGAAATTTGGTATAGAGATAGTATAAACGAGTTCCACGCGGACGGAGTCGCGGGCAGAAGCTAGTATTATATAATCAAAGATATGTAGGTACCTATTAGGAATGTTAAATGTTGAGAACATCTTTATGAACTTTAACAAACTAGGTTGTTTTCGTCAAGGCTTATAAATAAAACAAATTTGTGTAGGTCACTCAGTAAAAAGGATTAAATTCTTTTAACTTTCTTCGATCAACAGTGCAAGCAAAGAAACTTAGCTAAAACGTTTCATGATCAAAATCAACACTCGTAGTCAGCTGTTGATCAACAAAAATCATAATATTTGTAACATTAATAACTAAAAAAATTGGGAATCAGAATAGTTTTATGAATAAGTATATAATACAATTTTGAGGTTAGGTTATTGTTTACCTTTATTGTTCGCGAGTCGTAATAAAAAAGATTTTAGGTACATACATATTTAATACTCACGTCGAAATGATCTTCACAACAATATAAACTACTCAAGCACGATACATTATCTCTCCTCATCGCCTTACACCACTTTATCCTTATATTTGCACCTTTGGGCATATGAAAATATTTGCAGTTTTAATGTGATTTTCACACATAGGGACAAAACAATATTTATAATAAGCTTTTGTGTGCTCTTCCATTACAATAAGTTGATCTTATACGCTTTAATCACTCACATTTATTAAAAGTGTGAATCAAACACTTTGTTGTTAAGAGGGGGCGTACAGCCAGGGAAAAATCAGAAATCACCCGCGCGCCCCGTACCTGCCGCGCTGATGCGTCTATTGCTGCCCCGCTCCTTCTCGCATAGTATATGCCCCGTCAGTCAGATGAAACGTGATGAATACCTATAGATAATTATAATAAGTGGAAAGAAAGACAAAATCTGTAAGTAAAAACACTGTTGCCCCACTTACAGCATATAAATCTTTGTTTGCTAAAAGACAGTATAAAACCCGCTCAGCATACCTTTATAATAAAATAAATGTTAAAATGAATTTATACCAACAAAACAAATATAATGGTAAGAGATCTCTAACGGAATGGCTGAAGATGCTTAGCTATGAAGATACTGAACTGTTACTTAATCTTGTATTAATATAATTTTAATTATATAGTAAGTAAAACAAAACAGAATGGGGAAATTATATAATATATTATACCTACTTTATTGCACAACACTCACACATGCTCACTTTCTTACACCAAAACACGCACGCTTGCACAAACTCAAACACACGCACGCACACACACACACACACACACACACACACACACACACACACACACACACACACACACACACACACACACACACACACACACACACACACACACACACACACACACACACACACACACACACACACACACACACACACACACACACACACACACACACACACACACACACACACACACACAAACACACACACACACACACAATTACTACACTAATTCGTCTCTGTTTTTAATCTAAGCTATAAAATAAGTACTTACATTAAATAAACAACAACTGTTTTTTTTATGGAGGAGCGGGTCTTCCTGACACAGGTATTTTTTACCTACTAGGAAGGCCCAAACCTATTGTCATTTAAACTCGCAATTTATGAAATAAACTATTTTCATTTTTCATTTTCATTTTTCATTTCATTTTTTCAATTTAGCATAATAATGTCTCGTAAAAGGCTAAAGCAAAAAAAAACAGCTATAATCGAATTTCAACTTTTGTGAGACATATCTAAAATACTACTAATAAATCCACGGTTAAGAAATTAACGTATTAAATGTCACGGCAGGCGACATGTTTCGAACTCTTCGGGAGTTCTTCTTCAAAACAAACATCGAAAACACTAATCCTGAAGAAGAACTCCCGAAGAGTTCGAAACGTGTCGCCTGTCGCGTCATTTAATACGTGAATTTATTAGTAGCATTAAAAAAAACTGTAATTTATTATGAAAACTTCGATCATGTTTATGAAAGCCAGATTTTCAGGCCACTGTGTGGCGGCCAAATTTTTCAATTCTGACCCCGTGTCATGGTCGGCCTTATCACGCGATAAGTGACAGGATAGAGCGTCCGTCACTGGCTGACACCGTTTGATAGAACGAGACGATGCCCCTATCTTGTCACTTATCGAGTGATAAGGCCGACCATGATACGGGGTCTGATCTCGGATTCGTACTTGATGGAGACGCTTTGGCCCTTTAGTTATCAAGTTATTGAACATACTCGTATTAAAGAAAAACTGCAAAATTGTGTTCACTTCGTTTCCGTTCCGTTCCGTTCCGTTCCGTTCCGGTGACTCAGCCAGCCAGCAGTTCTGCTGCAAGGACGCGGTGGCGTTGGCCATGCCCGGGAGGGAGCGACGAGGAGGCTCCTTGACAATGCTCGAGAGCACGCGCTGGCACGATACGGGCAGCCACAGCCAGGGGTGTATGGGAACCTTAACAACCCCTGTCCGGAACTACCAGTTCCGAGACAGGGCGTGCACTCGGGCTCTCTCTTGTACTTCCTCGTCCTCTGCCGCCCTGGCAAGGTCAACTGACCCACCTATCCGAGGCACCAGTGAGCCAATAAGTATAGGACAGGAGTGTGGGGCTGTTGCAGTCAGGATGAGGAGCGAGGGAAGAAAACCAGACCGAATACTAGCATCGTGCCCAGTGAAAGGAAGTATGGATATATAATTGTGTAAATATGTATAGAAGGGTAAATGACTGCGAATAGGTTGTGCTGCGGTGCCGTCTGAGCTTTTTGTTGTTATTGTGTCGTTGTTTTCTTAGCCTTTGTTTGCCGTTGTCCTTCGGTTTGCATCAGTTTGTTGCTTTGGAATTATCGAAGTCCCTGGTGCGTTTGGATACCATGTCCCAAAATATTGCCAACTTGTAATTTTCAGTAGGTATCCATGTGGGTGAGTGACTTGCTGCTTGATGAATATACGTGATACAAACACTATTACGTTACATTTTGTCCCTACACACTAAGTATTGTCTCACAAACACTGTCTCGTGGAGGGTTGACCGGCAGCCATTGTTTAATTTGCCTGTTTTAGTGGGTTAGCAATCATCCCACGTCATCGTCCTTGAAATAAAACATATCTCGTATCCGTTCGTAAGGTGGTCCAGTCTTTCAATTTCCTTATTAGTGTCTCGGACTCTGGCTCGGAAGAGGTAGTTGCCATCTTTGGGTATTGGGCAAATTTCCATTCTATCCGGGCTTGAGCTAGCCCTGCGGTAATTGGTTGTGTGTTGCATAGTCTCTTGTTTGTTTTCTACGTCACAGCTAAACATGCGTTCAACCCTTTTATTGACGTCCTCTATCAGTCTAGCGCCTATAATCCGTGCATTAAAATTATTGCATTAGATATGAAACATTGAACCTTACGTTTGCCCTAAATAATGAGCATAATTATTCTACTCGTGATGATTCGATACCTGAATGTTAGACATAGTGGACTGTTCCGCCTGCCGCTAACCTAATAGAATCATTTCGTCCTTCTGAAACCATTCAGATATCTTAATCATTATACTGAAAGAATATTACCTTGATGAAGATATGCCATATAGTAATTGCCGCTTTGATATTTCCGATGTAATATTATACGGAATCCCTTACTACTGATCCACACACGTTAGCGAATTTCTATTCGGTTACTAATATGTAATTGTAATTAGTGGACTAACCCTCCGTGCTTTCATCAATTTGGTGCTCATTTATTTCCTGTTCGCTGCGTTCTATCTCATCTGGTTCGGACTCGGTGTCTGTTTCCGGCCTTTTGTAAACCTGGTCTGCTTTTTTTTTTTATGTGCCCCCTGTTTTGTGCTATAGATTGCCATTGTTTCCGATTTTTGTTTGTGTAGTGGAATATGTCATGATTTAGGGAGTCATTCCACGTGAAAATTGGGCGGCCTATTTTGCGCTCATTCTCCCTGTGCATCAATGCGGCATGAAGGAGGTGTGGTTTACGTCGCCTAAGTATATGACCGTAGTAATTAAGCCTGCGTACTTTGATGAATTTTGTGATTGTCTTCCCGTCTAAGATATCGTGTATCTTTTGTTTGGGGGGATCCCTGGAGACACTGAGCATTTCCTTAAGTACGTGCCTTTCATATTTCCTTAGCCGAGACCTGTTGCCTTTCGTAAGGGCCATTACCTTTAAACCATATGTCATAGATGGGGCGATGACCATTTTGTACATTAGTCTGGCTATTTTCCACTCGATTTTATACTTTTGTATAAATTTTATCAGTATTTTCGCATTGCGGAGGGCTTTGTCACACCTGGTTTTGATTGAGGCTCGCCTGTCGTGTGTGGCCGTTATGTACGTGCCTAGGTATCTGATTGTTCCTATGGGCTTAATTAATACGCCGCCAATACTTTTCGGTTGTTGTTCTATCACCGGTGGACCAAAGGGGTCCCTGATTATGAGCTTGGTTTTGCTTTCGTTTATAACGAGGCCCACCGTGTTTAGTAGGGCTTTCAGTTTGTTTACTAGACGGTCTAGTGTGACTAGGCTATCCCCTATCATGATAAGATCGTCTGCAAATGACAAGATTAGAGGAAGAGTGATTTTCTCGTCCTGCTTTAACGTCACCGAGACATCTTCTTCCTCCAGGGTTTTTAGAACGTCGTCTATGAGTATAGTGAAAAGTCGGGGCGATAGCGGACAGCCTTGTTTAACTCCTTTGCCTTTGTTGATGGTTTCTGAGCTTTGTCCAAACCAGGTGATAAACGTTCTTTCTGTCATGCAAGCGGCCACGATTCGGTTTGTGAGCGGAGTGCTTATCCTACTAAGAAGGATGTCCCTGAGGGCAGAGAGATTTACGTTATCGAAGGCTTTTTCGATATCAAGAGCCACAACAAACAGCCTCCTACCTTCTCTCCAATTAATATCCAGGACTCGGCGTAGGGTAATTGGTGGTCGTCCGTGGATCTATCGTTCAAGAAGGCTGCCTGATAGCTACCTAGGGCTTTTATCTCCTTGTCCAGTTTTTCAAGTAGGAAGTTTGCGTATATGCGATAGCCAACGTTACAAATTGATATCCTCCGGAACTCGTCGACATTTTTGGGTGCCGTTTTTTTTGGAATTGGTACTTGCTTGGACCTGAGCCATTCTTCTGGCACATTATTATCTGTCCAAGCTTCTAGCATAATATTCGCTACCTGTGCGATAAATTCTTGAGACGCCGCCTTATATAGCTCTGGGGCGATTTGGTCCGTACCTGGGACTGTACCATTTCTCATTCTTCTTATAATTTGAGATATCACATCGGTGTTGGGTCCTTCTGTGCTCGCAAGTCGGTCGTTATTGCATGGAGTTGTACTGATTGGTTCGCCCTCGCTCTTTTTCAGCTCCGAAACCCAACTTGACATTGGTATAAATCTTTTGGTGAGGTTTCTGTTTTCGGGAGATTTTTTAAAGCTTTTCAGGTATTTATACGTTATTTTCATTCTCATTGCCCGGTGTGCGGTACTCAGGTTGCGAAAAAAATGCATGCATTCATCGTTGAAGTCATTTTCCTGAGCTTTGCGCAGACTTAGGCGGGCCGTCTTGATTTCTATATCATGATCACGGTTACTGGGACATTGATTTTTTTTGAATAGGGCCTTTTGTAGTCTAGCTAGGGCCAGTCGGCTTTCACGCGAGCGGGTTGTGGGTTTAGGTGGAATCTTTTTCGATGCCTGTCTAAGGATATCGTTAAGCTCACTCCACGTGGGCGTTTCGTTGCATTCCTCTGGGATCTGTGACGAGCCAATTCTATCATGGAGGAGGCGTTTCACTTCTTTCTGGAATTCTTTAACTACAGCTGTACTTTCGAGCGACTCGTAGTTTATGTTTTTGTAGTTAAATGGTGTTTTTTTCGAGACTTTCTCCCGTGAGCTGCGAGTCATGGTTCGGCCCCCACTGGAGTTTCGTATCTCGCCCCATACAAGTTTGTGGTCAGTACTGACTGACTTTGGGAAGATACCTTGAAGGGAGTGAAAGAAAATAGGTCGCCGCTGGGACGTTAGTACATGGTCTATCTGTGATAACCGGGTGCCCGATTGCCATGTGACTTTGCAAGAGGGTCGCCCCCAGGTCGTTTTGACACATAAGCCGTGTTCCTGAACGAAGTTAATAAGGAGACTACCGTTGAAGTTTGACTCATTGTGTAACAAGTTTTTCTTGCCAATTAGCCCGGTTAGGTTATCTACTTCCCTTCTCCCGATGTGGGCATTAAAGTCGCCTAGTACTATGGGGATAGCCTTTTTAGGGGCTAGGCGTAGCAACGTTCCGATTTTTGCGAGACACGTTGCCGCTCCGGACGGCACGTGTGTACAGATTATAAAGAATTCTATCGGTGTGTTTTTGTTTACTATTGAAAGTTTTAGATGTGTGGCTACTATGTTGTTGTATTTGCTATGAGTTTTTATTATTTCGTACTGAACGTGCTTTTTAATTAAGATAGCCACCCCACGTTTCTCTCTAGGGTGCGTTCCTCCGTGCAGAAGCCAGCGGTAGTTGTTGCTTATGAGCTCGCCGCCTGTTAGGTGCGTTTCTTGTAACGCCGCAATGGTAATGTTGCGTGCTGATAGCTCGTGGTCGATGTTGATTCTGGCCTGGAGTGAGGCGCATCCTCTTACGTTCCAAGTTGCAACGCAAATGGAATCGCACGGTTGGGGAGTCAGTGCTTTTGAGGTGGAAGTCGGCCTTAATAATCTTAGACCGGTGGAATCAACATCTTTGGCGCTGTCTACCGAGCTGTTTAGAGAGGGTGTGGCGTCCTGGGCAACGATCACAGGGCTAGCCGTCACGAGAGTTCTAGACAGTGGGTTAGGTCTCTCCTGTATCTCCAAAGTGTCGCCGTCTTTTACGGCTTGGCGCTTGGCCTCAAAGTGTGGTAGATATGGTGCCTCGCTCTTGGAGTTGTTGAACCGTATCGAGTCATAGTGGTTATTTCTGTAGTATATATGTAGGTTTCCCATCTTGTGGTATTCATGTATCGGAGCTTTATAAAGTAGAGGGTGCCGTTGATCCATGTGCACATATATATTTACCATGAAACTGCTCGTGGCGACTAGTATGATTTCTTCTCCGCCCCAGAAACCGTCTTTGAGTTGGTTTTGGATATATTCGTCTATGAGTTGCGCGGAGGGGGGCATAGAATTGTCCGTTGTTCTATAATCCGAGACACTCCCGTAGAGTGCTAGTTGTATTTGATCCTCCGCCCTCTCGGAGGACAGGTGACTAGCGAGTATCTCTCTGACTGTTTGATGGTCGAAATCAATGTCAAGGACCCTTTTTAGTTGATCCGATATGGCTCGGTAGAGGCAGTTACCGTCTTTGGGTATTGGACAGATTTCCATTGTGGCCAGTCCTGGGCTTGCGTAAAGGTTATTTGTTGCGCAGGTCGCTGTCCAGAGCGCCGATTGCCTGGTATCTGTTTTGTTTCTTATCTGAGTAGCACGGTAGTCGCACCTGAATGGCCCTTTTGCTACCGTCCTGACGCCTTCGCTTCCTATGCGACTCAAGTAGTAATTTGTAAATACGATGTCTGAAGCAATGAAATGCCTATCGGTAAGTATTTGTACTTGTTTTACATTCAGTCGCACTAACTACAGCAGGGCTATCTCTATAGCTGTTTTACACGGAGCCCACAAGAGCGTGATATGATGTGCTGGTGATTTACAATCGATTACCGTGGCCGTCAAAGTTTGAATAACTGCGTATGCTTAAGACCTCCGGTTACATGTGTACGCGCTTGCACCCAATAATATTGCGCCTCCTTAGGATACTACTATTTGTTTGTATCTTATATTAGGTAGGTACCTCAGTGTGTGGCAATAACTATGACTGTATGAAAGATAGGTCCTGATGAGGCCCGGATGCAGTTACGTAATAATCCTCAATTTGGGCTGGCTTTAGAGGGTACGGCTAATATTTTAATTAATTCTTTATTTATTATTGTATTTATTTACTTTACTGCGTGGCGCGTGTTTACTCTATATTTAAATCGAGCCGCATCCGCCATTTGTCGCCTCCGTCTAACTGTGCCCGATCTGATTCTTAAAACCAGTGGAGTAGTCCGTCTTAGCAGGTGGACCGTGCGAGTATAGTAACTGGTGAGATGGGGTTGGATTTAGGCTCAGTCGTTTCGTTTTGCACGTGACGGTCTGGGCAACTATGTATTACCGATGTGGTATATATTTATTTATTAGGAGTACCAGCTACTTACAACAGCTATATTCACGCCATGGCAGGGGGTACAGCGAGCCGTTTACAGGAACTCCCCGAGGAGACCTGGTATGTAACTTGAGATACCTACTAATGCCACGCACTGACGCAACCGCCTACGCGAAATAAGCAAAATTAAAGTTATAACAAATTGTCAAGCAATATAATTTTCGCTGCCGCTAAAATTCCTTTTAACCCGGGCCCCAAACTTTAGGACCCAATACGTAACAAATAGGCTGAGATATTAGAAACAAAGTTCATAGAAATGTAACAATGAATTATATGGTTTTAGTGTATGGTTATGGTTGTTACTTCGGCGGTTGAGTATTAACTAATTACCCGGGGACGCTAAATTGCACAAATTACGTTGCAGATGGTGGCGTCGTCAATAAACCTTTCTGCGTCGATAGCCTAGTGTTGTAAAATGGTTTTGTTTTAGCTGGCCTATAGAATGGTTTGATGGGAACCCGTTGTTATTCCGTTGTTGTTCTGCCGAATGTTATTTTCGGAAGAGTACAAAGCTTTATTATATTTGTAAGGAAACGTGTTGTCTTTGATGCCCTGCCAGATGTCGGAGCCAAGTAAGAAGGCGCTTTGCGTGATTGTCTTTTGTTAATGTGTTATTTTTTTTAAGAAAAAAGTTACGAGGGAATTTCCGTATGTTTCCTAGGGCTTTCTTGGCGCTTCTCACGGTCTAGTTTATTTATATAACTAACCCTATGACGAAGACCGCGGCCACCGTCAGCATGCAGTTGCAGCTTACCCGGTATCTATAACCGTGAACTGTAGGTATTGTTAGGCTTTAGTCGGACTCTGTGCACCCTTTAAATATAGGTGTGCAGTTCGTATTGGTTCCCGCAGGGTTTAAGGTTGGACTATAGTCTGATTCCACAAGTATTCAGTCTTATCCACTAGTGTTTATTACTGGTTTCTGTTGAAGTAGGATGAGCTATTGGCTGGCTTCATGCAATAAATATAAAGTTAATTAAGATTATATTCCGCAAACCTTTAGGTGTGGGATTCAGAACTGGGCTTTATCCACAAGTGTTCTAGGATATTCTAATGTTTATTTCTAGTTTATGTTATTGTAGGACGGGCTATTAGAGGACTCCATGCAATAGTAAATAGTATCTAGTGCAGCATTAATTGCATTCATCCTTGCAGAACTATTTAAATTCGTATGACCGTTTGCCTTATATTGCAGCACCATCTAGCGCATTATTACTGAAGTTCAGTAGTCGCACAAGGCGCGTTTCCGATGGTGTGCATTTTCCTTATATACAACTTTACCGACGGGTTTGCCTGCTTTGGTGCTGTCTGGTTTTTATGAATGAAATTGGAAGAAGTTTTTGAAATTTGAATTTGATTGTTCGAGAATGATTCTTGTTTATTGTCAAATCATCAGAAAAGAAATGGGAGTCAAAGAGAATAGTTCTTGGAGAGTGAAGTATTATTTTTCCATTGGTCTATTAGCTGAAAGTGTGAAGCGTGGTGTACCGTTTATAGGGTACAGACCCGAGTTCCTCGTCCACAGTTTTTTGTATTAAGAACAACAGTTTTCGCGCTACTGCATCAGCGTTTTTCTCAAGCCCTGAGGCGAAGCTCGCCGGTGGTGGAACCAGTTGTGGTTGTTGTCACACTGCACTGAGGGAAACGTAGAGTTTCTGCCTTTTTCTGAAGGCCGGGTGCTGTTTTAGCACACTGGGTAAGCATTTTCGCCTATCGGTTGTGGTGGATTTTTGGCTTCTAGTCTAGACGGTGGAGTAGAAGTATTTATTGTGAAATTTTGTTTCATAGCTTCCGGGTTTAGGCCCCAAGCCTAAGTTCGCGGTGGTTGTTGCCCGAGGACTGATGCCAGTTCGAGTGCGCTGAGAGCCATCATCCGGAGTCTGCGAGCCGGAGGGAGAAGCGATCGGACTGTCCCGCTTACCAGCGCTTCCGGCTCTTGATCGGGAGAACCTCCGTCGGAGACGCCGCCAGGAGTTAAGTCGCGTTTAGAGGACTCCCGAGAGTTCGGCGTGTATTCCTTTTTATTTGACCTTCGGTCAACGTCAGGGTCCTTTTTTAATGTCACTTATTACCTGTGATATTCTACCATACCGTGCCGTCGTTGGATTGTCAAACCTCCGACCTTAAGATGGGATCGATGCCTTCCGTTCTCCTGTAATACCCTCAAAATTCAGAAAGGCCCTTTATCGCCGAAGTTGTCAGAACGATCGTTTGGATTTCATTTAGGCCCCATACACTCAATCAACACACAACCTTTACCAACACTAAACATCTCGTCGAACCCAGACGTTTTACATCCCTTTTTATTGTCGTGCTGGTTTGTAAATCACCATGTTTTGTCTATCATAGTCCAATCGTGTGCCGCAGCAACGGCCAGAGCACGGTTATACGTTCGGTATTGTATTGCATAGTGTTATTTAACATGATCTTATAAACCTGATCGCGTTCGGGTCGTGAAGTTTTATATGCCGCTGTTATATGTAATAATTTTAGGAAAATAAAAAATAAATTACGTTCGTATCCTTGTGTGAACCTTTTATTTAATTTTCACTACAAATTTGGCGCCCGAAACAGCTGGTAAGTACCCTGGCATGTTCTTTGTTACAAATTGAATCAATCTTTGTTTAATCTTACTGGGGGGAGGGTCGTCCGTCCTAATACGGACGCGTTACACTAACCTTGTTCTAGATTACAGCTTACGGTTATAAGGAATATCACGCTGCCCTGTTTACCCTGGATGCCGCCTGCCTAGTTCCGCTACTGCCACGAATTTTGGATCCTGTCAACGCCGGCGGAACGTGACCCGTGACCGAATAAATATATCTGAAACTCTGGTTGAAATAGGTAGCCGTAGAATGAAACAAAACTGTGTTTTCCTTGTGCTTTTTATTTCAATTTCCAACTAAAACAACCCGATTTACTTATTTAGTAGACTTGTGTACCCCTTGTTTGTGCCCGTAGAATTAGGGAAATACTGCAGGTAAGCGTTCTAGCTGTAGTTAGTTCCTCGACCGTATTGTCTTCCTGGTGATTCTTACTTTCCGGTTCGTCTTGTTGTTTATTTTTTTCGTCACTGTGTTTAGTTTGATCGCATCTTGTCCGTTTCATATATTCAGTGTTAGCACATATTTAGGATCTATGGGCGTTCCTGTAGACAGCAAGCGCATTTTTTCCTCGTTATTCTGGAAATTAAATGTTGTGATATGATAAGCAATCGTACAACATATTTCGTGTATTTACGTAACATTTGACATGTTGTTTTACGTTTGTTTGTAGCTTAGCAACCTGTCACGAAATTTGACGGCGGATTTCTTAAAGAGGTTGAGTTTGTTAGCTTTGAACTTTTACAGCAGAAAAGGTAGAGTATTTTCGTTCGGTCATCTAATTGTCACGGTGGTCTAGTGGAGGTACACTCGGACTAGTGAATACGTGATCGAGGGTTCGATTCCCGACAAAGTTATTCTTTGTGCATTTTCTTTCGAGAGGGTATCTCATCCATAAGTTCCGCGTGACATTATTCAATCGGAGTGAATGATTAATCTCAAAGTTTAAACATTTATTTAGAGAATTGATCGTTCCTATTTTCTGGATTTCTTCTAACGAAGAATAATTTCGGTTACTTAGCTTCGTTTCAGTGGGGTGTTATAGCCTTCATTGTTCGGATATACCTAAGGCTTCACCGAGGTTTTACTGAACCGATTTCGATGGGATAGTCTCAATTGGTATTTCATGTTATTCGACTATTGTGTCTGTTTTAAGGCGTTCTTTGGTTTCTGACGCGACTTCGCGCTTATTCTAATTAGTTGTTATTCCCGGTTGCTGTTGTTTTTTTCGTTTCTGGAGTTGTTTTTTAGTTGACCATACGTGTTCATCGTTTATAGATAAGTGAGCATATTTGATCTTACTTGATCATAAGTGATCATAATTGATCATAGTTGATTTTCGTTGTTCGTCGTAATCGTTGGTGGTTCTTTCAGGATGTCACGATCGAACAGTGAGGAGTCGTTCCGCGTGACGCCTCGCATTCCTTCAGAGTTGAGGTTGCGTCAAGCCCGGGAGCTGGACCCGCTTGCGAGTGAGGATGGAGAGTTCTTCGACACCGAACCGCGGTGCCAGGGCACTCGGTCCATCGACTGGCAGCCTCGTCTTCGGTCTTACGCGGTGATTTTGGTGGGGTTTCAGCTTGTTCACGTGCAGTCGTTTTATTTCCTTTTTTTGTTTTTAAATGTAACTGGTGTTTAGTGGCTATTGATGATGGCTACGTTTTTCCCGCTACTTCAAACTGTTGCTCTCGTTTGATGTGATTTCGCTCTCCATTGACGGATAGAGTCCAGCCTTTTGATCCAGTGCGGGTGGAGCTGTCCTGATGTCCTTGTGTACTTTCGGGTTGATCCCGGTGTTCTTCGGTTCCGATACGGGTTTTAAACATTTGAGTTCCAAGTTTTTATTGCTGGTTCTCGTGGCTCGGACCTGGTTTTTGGGTTTTGTTTTTTTCTCTTTGGGGTTTATTTGTGTTTGGGATCCTGTTTTTTGGGGGAGTCCTAAATGTCTGGGGTTTTATGTCAGGTTCGTAGCTTACGGGGATTTTAGTTTTTGGGACTATGTTTTACCGATCTTTTTTCCTTTTCGGAACCCAGTTTTACAGGTTTTTGCCTGGCGGGTTTTGGCCTTGGTGGTTTTTGCTGGAGTGCTATCTGTCGTCGAGGACTCTGTCCACGAGACGCCTCGCCTCCCCCGGTGATGTGAGAAGTGCGAGGTTTGCTTTATTAAAGATCTCGTTTCATCTTTCTTCTTTGAACGTTGTTAAGGGGGACTAGCCAGTACGTGGTTTATCACTGGGGTTCTGTGGTGTTTTGTTTTTTTTTTCTTTCTTTCGTTCTACATTCTGTCGTGCGGTCGTGGGGTGGCAATGGTTCGTCGGCGCGGCGAAGGACAGATTGTGGACCAGGTAGTGGGACACAGTCGGTCTGAACGCGTTGCGAGTCTGTTTACCCTGCGCGTGGCATACGCATGTTAGTTGGAACATATCACGTAAAAGACATCCTCAAGTAGGAAGTTTGGTCGCCTTAGGTTATTTTAATTCGATTTTTTTGTTTTTTTTTCCCTCTAAATTCTGAAAGACAAGCTGCACGTCATTATTAGTTTTTTTGCTACTCTGTTTAGACCTTATTTTGCGTTTGCGCTTTCCCTCTAAATTCTGAAAGACAAGCTGCACGTCATTATTAGTTTTTTTGCTACTCTGTTTAGACCTTATTTTGCGTTTGCGCTTTTCCTCTAAATTCTGGAAGACAAGCTGCACGTCATTATTAATTTTTTTCGCTGCTCTGTTTAGGCCTTATTTTGCGTTCGCGCTCCACACAACAGTTCTTCATTATAGGCTTATGGGTCAGGGCGTCGATTGAAAAGGTCATCGATGGTCGGATTTAGCTTATAATGTCGTTACCTGGTGTTGTTAGCGGTTTTTTTGTTATTGTTAGTGTTTTTCATTCAACCAAGAGTTCAAATGAAGGTATTAGGTTAATGTTGTTATCTACTCAGCGAAGGTCAACTCGTAGTTTTAAAATAGGTTAATGTGTTTAGGTTAGGGCTAATGTAGCATATATTTGCCGGACGTGACGTTGTTTCAGCTTTATGCTGGATTTGGACTTTTTGTGACTACGTTCTTCGACATAGTTCGAGATCGTTCATTCACTGTCTGTGGGCTAGCACTCGACAGTTGAAATACTGTATCACCCCGTCGGGGAAGAATACTTATCCGGACAACGACACTTATTTACGGTTCCTTGCGTTCCGCATAAGCCTATGGGCTATGGTTTACGAGTATTTCACGGATAGGACAAATGATTGTGAACTTCGGTTCTCAATCATGGCTTTAAATGTTTATTTCCCTCTTAGCTGAGGTTAGGTTTAAGTTCGTTCTAGGCGTCTAGGGTTGGTTGATCTTCGTTGTTCTTTGTTTGGTGTATAAGTAATTTAGTTTTCGGTGTTATCTTAGGTGTTTGCTAGGTAGTAGTTGTTCTTTAGGTGGAATTGTTGGCCGCAGTAAATAAATTTCGTGGGTCAACGTTCGGTTTCCTCCCTTTGTGCGTGGCAATCGCATTGGTGAGTGTTGTTTTGGTTTTCCTCGATTTCAACTCGCTATGAACCTCCCTTTGTAGGCGAGGAACTTCTAGCATTTTTCCGGATTTTTTCCTGCCCCTTGCCTCTAGCCTAGTCGTTAGGCAAGTGGAGCGATCACGTGCCACTCCATCGAGAGTTTGGATGATGAATCGTAGTGTTAGTTTTTAGGATTATTCTTGCAATACCTTGTGGGCATTTAAATGTGTTTATTATTCTAGGGGGATCTCGAGTTGTGTGTTTTTTTGTTTTGTCTTTTCAGGGGATAATCTGCAGCATTAATTGCATTCATCCTTGCAGAACTATTTAAATTCGTATGACCGTTTGCCTTATATTGCAGCACCATCTAGCGCATTATTACTGAAGTTCAGTAGTCGCACAAGGCGCGTTTCCGATGGTGTGCATTTTCCTTATATACAACTTTACCGACGGGTTTGCCTGCTTTGGTGCTGTCTGGTTTTTATGAATGAAATTGGAAGAAGTTTTTGAAATTTGAATTTGATTGTTCGAGAATGATTCTTGTTTATTGTCAAATCATCAGAAAAGAAATGGGAGTCAAAGAGAATAGTTCTTGGAGAGTGAAGTATTATTTTTCCATTGGTCTATTAGCTGAAAGTGTGAAGCGTGGTGTACCGTTTATAGGGTACAGACCCGAGTTCCTCGTCCACAGTTTTTTGTATTAAGAACAACAGTTTTCGCGCTACTGCATCAGCGTTTTTCTCAAGCCCTGAGGCGAAGCTCGCCGGTGGTGGAACCAGTTGTGGTTGTTGTCACACTGCACTGAGGGAAACGTAGAGTTTCTGCCTTTTTCTGAAGGCCGGGTGCTGTTTTAGCACACTGGGTAAGCATTTTCGCCTATCGGTTGTGGTGGATTTTTGGCTTCTAGTCTAGACGGTGGAGTAGAAGTATTTATTGTGAAATTTTGTTTCATAGCTTCCGGGTTTAGGCCCCAAGCCTAAGTTCGCGGTGGTTGTTGCCCGAGGACTGATGCCAGTTCGAGTGCGCTGAGAGCCATCATCCGGAGTCTGCGAGCCGGAGGGAGAAGCGATCGGACTGTCCCGCTTACCAGCGCTTCCGGCTCTTGATCGGGAGAACCTCCGTCGGAGACGCCGCCAGGAGTTAAGTCGCGTTTAGAGGACTCCCGAGAGTTCGGCGTGTATTCCTTTTTATTTGACCTTCGGTCAACGTCAGGGTCCTTTTTTAATGTCACTTATTACCTGTGATATTCTACCATACCGTGCCGTCGTTGGATTGTCAAACCTCCGACCTTAAGATGGGATCGATGCCTTCCGTTCTCCTGTAATACCCTCAAAATTCAGAAAGGCCCTTTATCGCCGAAGTTGTCAGAACGATCGTTTGGATTTCATTTAGGCCCCATACACTCAATCAACACACAACCTTTACCAACACTAAACATCTCGTCGAACCCAGACGTTTTACATCCCTTTTTATTGTCGTGCTGGTTTGTAAATCACCATGTTTTGTCTATCATAGTCCAATCGTGTGCCGCAGCAACGGCCAGAGCACGGTTATACGTTCGGTATTGTATTGCATAGTGTTATTTAACATGATCTTATAAACCTGATCGCGTTCGGGTCGTGAAGTTTTATATGCCGCTGTTATATGTAATAATTTTAGGAAAATAAAAAATAAATTACGTTCGTATCCTTGTGTGAACCTTTTATTCAATTTTCACTACACTAGGTACTATCTAGGTACCTAATTAATTAAGGTTAGGGGTACAGCTAACTATTCAGTTACGGGTTAAGGTTAGGGGTGGAATTATATACTCTGTCTCTCTAAGTGTGAGTCGGGAGCTGATTTTCTTGTCCGTACATAATGCTTATAACCGTGACAACAGGTTTGTCTGCTTCTGTGAGTCGGTTAATTGTAAGTGTGCAGATAATATGTGGGTATTATGTTCCGCGAAGCTTTACGTGTAAGACTCAAGACTGCGCTTTGTCTACAGGTATTCTAGGGTATTATAATGATTATTGCTAGTTTATGTTTCCGTAGGATGGGTTATTAGACGACTCCCTGCTGCATTAGTAAATAGTATCTCGATACTACCTAGGTAACTAATTAATTAAGATTCGGGGTGCAATTATATACCCTGTGTCCCTAAGTGTGAGTCGGGAGCCGATTCTCTTGCCCGAACATATACTTGTAGCAGTGACCTGTATGTATTAAGATTTTGTCGGCTTCTGTGAGACGGTTAATTGAGGGTGTGCAGGTAATATGGGGGTGTTATATTGTGCAAAGCTTTAGGGAGGTATAATAATTTAAAGTAAAATATTTAAAGTTTATTTTTTTTAGTAGGATGGGCTATAGGGTGACTCCAAGCAATAGTAAATAAAATCTAGATGCTACCTAGGTAACTAATTGATTATGAGTAGGGGTGCAGCTGCATATTCAGTTACGAATTAAGACTAGGGGTGCAATTATATACTCAGTATCCCTTAGTGTGAGTCGAGAGCCTATTTTCCTATTTGTACATATATCTATATCCGTGACCTGTAAGTATTAAGGTTAGTCGGCTTCTGGGGGTCGGTTAATAATAAATTTGCAGATAATATGCGGCCTGCGGGTATTATATACCGCAAAGCTTTATGTCTGAGACTTAGGACTGAGCTTTGTCCGTAGTTATTCTAGGGTATTCTAGTGTTTATTTCTGGTTTCAGTTTCCGTAGGATAGGCTATTAGACAACTCCATGCAATAGTAGATAGTCTCTAGATACTACCTAGGTAACTGGTTAATTAAGATTAGGGGTGCACTTAAAAATTCAGTTACGAATTAAGATTATGGGCGCAATATATTCTCTATAGCTCTATGGGCGCATCGAGTGCCGATGTTATTGTTCGTTGGTTTTCGTAAGAGGTGACAGGTTGTATGCGAGTCCGCAGGGTGCTATATATTGTAGGTTTTAGTCTCTCTCACGCTGTAGTTGCCCTGTTCTAAGGGCGAAGACTAAATTAGTCTTGGTGTGGTTATATATATCTAACTGTTAAGAGTACGATTAGGCACGATGGGATGGATATGCTTCCAAGATTTGACCGGCGGTTGCCAGAGTAGTCTAGCCTTCAAAGGAAAGACCTGGAAGATCGCAAATAAGCGCCGACTATAGCGGCAGTGCACGTGTATGGAAAGGGCTCACCCGAAATTATTTCTTTTACTGTGACGACGGCGGCACTGTCGTGGCACTCTCGTACGGAGTTGCTGTTGCTGCAGTTACCGGAGGGTTGTATTGCACGCACTTTAGCACTGACAACTTTGACCTACAATACATTAACACACCGCGCACACGCTCAACCCGGCACAAATTCACAAAATCGAAGGGATGACTCAATGAGTAGGTCGCGCGTAATATGGTTGTGATTGCGTAAAGCGCGAGCGCAAGCACATCTGTTTGGGCACCCGCCTATTGTCTCGGGGACTTAGTTTAATTTTATGGCGTTAGGGAAGGACGAGAAGGGCTCTCGGGCAACGACCGCTCTATTCGGCTGTCCACGACAGAATCTGCAAAATTGTGTTCACTTCGTTTAATATAAAAATGTCCAACTTTGCAGGCAATAATTCGGGTGCAGACTCGAAAATTATTACAACTCCAAAAGAAAGAAGGCAAATAAATATTAATAGTGACCAAAATCCCATTCAGATATCTCAAAGAATTACGAAGCTACAACCGTTTTAATATTGCTTGTTAGAGAGAGAAAACGCAAACGGTGTGTGACGTCACATTACAGGATGCTGCCGGCAGGCCGCGTCGACGGCGTCGCCGACCACGATGCGCGCGGCACGTTGCCGTCTTCTGTGACGTCACATTCTTCCAGCGTCATCGTTTCATATGAAGTTGCGTTTTGCGAAAAAGGGACAGAACACATCCCTTCTTAAAACTTTGGACACTTATAACTTCGTGATTATTTAACCTTTTGCGTTGATTTTTTCTCCATTTGACTAAATTTTTTATCCTTCTTCGAGAAAATATCACATTATTTTATTTAGTGCCTAAGTCCCTATTGTTGGAATCTAAAAGCGTCACCCGTGATGACTTTAAAGAAAAACAATGTCAATAATTACACGGTTCACCCACGTATTAAACGTCACTACGGGCGACATGTTTCGAACTTTTCGGGAGTTAGGATTAAGAGTTTTCGCGGCGGTGTCGCTTGAATCACGACAAGATTCAAGCGACACCGCCGCGAAAACACTCACTTTATAGAGTACAAATTACTTTAATTACCCAAGGAATACCACTACCTACATTTTGTTGCTTAAAAAACCACCGGAGCTATAACTGAAATATGGCCTTCCGTTTTTTTACTAAGTCACGTAGGGGTTGTAAGCTAGCATAATAATGGCTAGTAAAAGCCTAAAGCAAAAAAAAGCTATAATCGAATTTAAACTTTTGTGAGACATGTCTAAAATACTACTAATAAATCCACGGTTAAATTCACGCATTAAATGTCGCAACAGGCGACATATTTCGAACTTTTCGGGAGTTCTTCTTCAAAACAAACATCGAAAACACTCATCCTGAAGAAGAACTGCCGAAGTGTTCAAAACATGTCGCCTGTCGTGTCGTTTAATACGTGAATTTATTAGTAGCATTAAAAAAAAACTATAATATATTATGAAAACTTCGATCATGTCTATGAAAGTCAGATTTACAGTTCAATTCTGATCTCGGATTCGTACTTGGAGACAATGGAGACGCTTTGGCCCTTTAGTTATCAATTTTGAACATATTAAAGAAAAAGTGCATAATTATGTTCACTTTTTTAATATCAAAATGTCCAAGTTCACAGGCAATAATTGTTGGAATCTGCACTCTCGATAACCCTAAAAGCGACACCCGTGATGACTTTAAAGAAAAACAATGTCAATAATGTCACTACGGGCGACATGTTCCGAACTCTTCGGAAGTTCTTCTTCAGGATGAGTGTTTTCGCGGCGGTGTCGCTAGAATCACGACAAGATTCAAGCGACACCGCCGCGAAAACACTCATCCTTAAGAAGAATTCCCGAAGAGTTCGAAACATGTCACCCGTAGTGACATTTAATACGTGAGTTGAACCGTGTAATTATTAGTACTGTTTCAACACGTCTCACGAAAGTTTAAATTCTAAAAGCAATGTCCGCCATCTTGGAATTCAAAATGGACATCATTTCTAGAATCTTCACCCTCGAGAAGCCTGCCAATGTATGTTGTTCTTTAAAAAAACGCGCATATTAATTTACAACGAATGTTTCAAAAATTTTAAATAATGCGACCACTTTTTGTAATATTTAGACCTCTCAGACATCGATTTTGAACATAACCGGATTTATTCTCAACTAGCGACCCGCTCCGGCTTCGCACGGATACTATATTATACATATAAACCTTCTTCTTGAATCACTCTATCTATTAAAAAAAACCGCATCAAAATCCGTTGCGTAGTTTTAAAGATCTAAACATACATAGGGACAGACAGCGGGAAGCGACTTTGTTTTATACTATGTACTCGTAGTGATAGTGATAATCTTTCATAAAGTAAATACACGATCGACAGAAAAATGTTCGTCTAGTTTTGCATGTACTGCACAAATTATTCTAAGAAGCCGGTCACCGGCCGATGGCTGCGTAATCTTATAGTTGTATTTTGAACTTTAAGATCTACATGTTAAGGTCGACTTTTAAATATATTATTTCAAAATGTAGCAAAATATCTACTGGAATGTAATGATACGTTCATTCACTGGACGAATATAATGGGTCACAATATTATTGAAATAATTATGTTCATCGTGCTGTCGTGAGAGCACAGAACGTAGTCCTCTCGTCTCAGCGGAGCGATTGCGACTGACTCCGCCCGCCAACGGCAACAGAAGATATACAGAACCGCACGAAACACGCGACGGGAGAAAGGGTATCGCGCTAAATAAAAAAGGCCTATACGCCAAATACGTTTCACCTCAATAAGTCTGAAAAGGGACTACATAAAAATACCCCGCTAGTACTTTCATTAGGTAATGTGAAAAGCTATTATACACTCAACTTTTACTTAATTTATATGCACGGGAACCTCACACTATTGAAATTGAGTAAAAATAAGACATGTTTTGGCGGTTCTTTTCTATCGAGGCAATTTTGGTTTTGTATGGTTTTGTTCAGACGATTCAATTGCAAATATGATGTAGTTTTGGTATGTTCTTTTTCCTGGCATTCGCTTTAGTTTGTCATAGGTAAATATTCAATCTAAGAACCCCGATTTCGCGGAGCGCCCCCTCTTAATTTGTTTAAGAACCGCCGTGCACTAAGCTGCACGGTGACGTCACAAATGAGCGCGCCAAAATGGTGGCGTTTTGATCGTCCGAAAATGATAGTAATTTTAATTATTTTTTTTTTAGCTTATTTAATAATATTGTGAAAGTGTTATATTTTTTTCCGGTTATATAATTACTTATAGAATAGATAAAAAAAATAAAAAAATGACATGAATATTCCCTATTGTAAAACCTAAAAAACAAAACAAATTCCTTTGACTGCGCGTTTTTGAGCGTGTCAGTAGTATTATATTTATACAATTGTTCTTTTCTGCAGGCGCTGTGGGCTACATAACACCGTTCACTGATGAGTTCCGGAGAGAGTTGCTTGACTACTGGATTCAGCATATACAGGTTTTATTCCACATTTTAACCACACCCTTTGAAAACCCTCTCATCGATGGAGAGGAGGCCCGTTAATAATTTTAAGAAGCTATTACCCTAGGAATAATAATTGTAATCCATGCCCGTAATCATTTGCGTGCAACCGTCCGCTAGATGTTTCTTGTAAATACCTAATGTAAAGACGTTAAGTAACAGATTTATTACAGGACGTGTCAATAAAGTGGCAATTCTAAGTAACGACTTCATTACAGGATGTGGATGTACCTCACACACATGGTGCCACTCCGCTGTCCGTTTTGGGTGATGCTGTTGAAATCAGGTAATTCTAGGGACAAACTATCAATAGGAATAAAGGAATAAATATAAACTTATGACATAGCCTAAGTTTAGTCTAATAAGCACCTGCGAGTTTGTACCGGACGCAAAAGTGCCCACTGCCCATCACACTTGCAGCGTTACGACGTTGAATGGCGATGGGCGACCTCAGCACCAGAAAAACCCGCGCTAACATCGGAGCCGCTTTCCTTCACTGTAGGGTGTAGTCTACAAATGACTGTCAAATATTTATAAGTAATGTAATTAATGGGCTTTCATTTGAGATATTGAACATTGAAATTAGTCCATTCGTTTAGCTTGTACACTTTTTGAAATATTTTTTAAAGAAGTGTCGACATCTCTGTTCCTAAGGGGTGAAACTTCCGCTGCTGCGGGTCAAATCTCTCAGTTTGGTCTCTACAACCACTGCGCCAAGCGGCTTGCTTTCATTATAAAGTGTAGCACCTTGTTCATAACAAGTATGACTAAATTAGATATCACTTTAATATGATTCGCGCGCCCGTTCTGGCACTTCAGCTTAGCGTGCGTGGAAGCGAGCACTCGAAATATTTGAAAATTTATTGGGATTTTCTGCAACCATCACAGCGAACTCATGTGTCTTCAGAACATGGCAGATGTACGGGCTGCCGCGAGACCCTCTTTCCGTGGAGTCAGCGGTGCTGATATCCAACTCCCGCCGGTGGCCGCTCATCATCGACCCTCAGACTCAGGCGAACAAGTGGATTAGAGCTATGGTAAACATTCTGTAATTCCAAGTTAGGTACGCCCGTTTAAAGTTATGCTATATCCATTCTTCCATTGATAACTTGTATGTCGAAGCATGAAAGCATTCGTGTCTCACTGGCAAGCAAGGAAGCGCGAGAGATGAATAATTCATGTCGGACATAAACGTGATCGAGCTGTGCATATATTATGTTGTTTAAGGAAGCTAAAAAAACACGTGAATGAGTCATGATTGCTTTAAACTTTCACGATTCTCACACATTATTATTAGTACATATTACTCGTATTACTAAACGGGTCGCGTATAATTAATTTATTTACTTTTTATAAATAGTCATAATATTTTCCTGTTAAATCAAATTTTATAATAATTTATTATTTGTAATGTCCTGAATTATTATACTTATACTAGTCCCATTATTATGTTATGATGTTGCAATGCCTTCACAGGTTTGTGCTGGAACTTGTTACTATTTTTACAAGCTTTTATTTAGTTTCACCTGTTTGTCATCAAATCTTACAAGTTAAATTTGACCCACTTCCCGGTGCCCGATTGAGCTGAAATTTTGGGTATACGTATAGTTTAGATTTAGATATTCAATATTATGGTACCATCGAGCTGATTTGATGATGGAGACAGAAGGTGGCCATGGGAATTCAGTACTTAACCGACGTAACCCCGTTGAGTTTGGACTGATGATGGTGTACAGAAAAGTACAGTCGTCAATAAAAGTTTGTAACAAAAATGTAATTTTTGAAAGAAACTTGTTAAGACCTTAAATTGTACACAAAAAGCAATGAATAAATGAAATGTAATGAAATGAAAATTGGTGTTACCGAGTAATTTTTAGTACGATCCGATTGGAAGTGGTAGGCAAGATTGCATCTTGTAAATTATAATATTATTGTCTAGGGGAAAATCGACGGTATAGTCGTCTGCAAGCCCAACGACAGAGATTTACTAAGGAATTTTGAGTCTGCTCTCCGCTTTGGAAAACCAATTTTGTTGGAGAACGTCGGACAAGAACTAGATCCAGCTCTGGACCCTGTTTTAAAGGTAGATAATAATTAAGCGTTATGTAGCCAGCATTTTTTATCTCAAATATCTCAATCATTAAACGTGAACTGCATGCTATAGGTCAACCCTTATGAGAGCAGATTGACCCTTGTTTGAACAGACTTGAGACTTTCAGCTCACTTAACACAGGTTTCCGCTATATATGACATTTATTTGTTACGCTTTAGGGCATAGAAAGTATTTTTAGCCTTTGTAAATTAATACATTTTAGCCAGAGGCCTGTAGCAGCATTTCCTCACTAGCGTATCTTGCTAACGTCAAACTTACCAAGTCCCGATTGGTGGTACAAGTCCAGGTTAAACTAACTAAAGCTAACTTCAGTGGCTCACCGACCCAAAGCTAGTCTTAGCTTTCCATACAAGTTATCACCACTTGTCCCGATCTTGCGCCGTTTTCCGCCAGTTCAAGGCTTGAAGATCGCGCACGTCTGAAAGGTTGAAACGGTTGAAAGCCACGTTAGATAGAATGCTATGTTTTGACAACATATCTCTTATCCAGCGTCAATACTTCCGGCAAGCGGGTCAGTTGGTGCTGAAGTTGGGAGATTCTCTTATTCCCTATATGCCCGGATTCCGACTGTACATCACAACCAAACTGCCTAATCCGCGCTACACCCCAGAGACCTCCGTCAAAGTGCAGATCGTCAATTTTGCGTTAGTGCCAAGGTAAGCGAATGAAATGAAATAAAATAAAATTATTTATTCGTAACAAACAAAACATACCTACCTATTATATACAATTAATATTGGGCACCTTTGCACCTGGAGACGCGGGGCGGGCTTTTCGAAACTTAGTTTCTACTTGACTTTGTTGGTGTATTTAATTTTAGGTTTTATTTTATTTGTAAGGCATTGTGTTGTGTTCTTATTTTATTAATAAAGAACCATTAATATAATAATCATTATACTTTCGTTTATTGTCTGCTATTCGAGATATGACTACTTTGGGTGTTCAGCATATGCATCTACCTATATTAAGTACTAATTACCTAGTACCTGACTCATTTGTTAAATTATATTTTTAGTGGGCTCTCAGAACAACTCCTGTCAATAGTAGTGGCTCAAGAGCGTCCAGACTTAGAAGAGCTGAGGGGCCAACTGATCGTGACGCGAGCACAGATGGCCGCCCAGCTCGCTGAGATGCAGTCAGATATTCTGTACGGGCTATCCAATAGCGAGGGGTCACCCGTCGATGATCTGCCCCTGATTTTGACTTTGGAGGCTATTAAGATTAAGAGTGCTGAGATTCTGGTAAGTTGATTGATTTTCTTGAGCGAGCGAAATTGGTCCAACGGCACGCTTGTTATTTTAAATAAAGGCCGAGAGTTAGTCACCCAACGTCCAGGAGTGGGTAGCGAATGTTCTTACGTTATCCATCTACTAGCGGTTATCCTTATGCGAACTCCTAAGGAATGGAATTTGCTCCCGTCACCTGTATTGCATGTCATCTATATCTAGGTGCCTTCAAATCGACAGAAGACTCGTTATTTACCATCAGGTGAGACTAGGGTCTACTCGTATCGCTGGTTCACGCACAGACGTTAATTTGTACGTTTTGCAACCAACAGTTAAAAGTGGAAGACATCGAGCGCACGACAATCGAGATAGACGAGGCCCGTCAAGACTACGTCCCAGTGGCCAACCGAGGGCAGATCCTGTTCTTCTGTCTGTCGGGCATGGCTAACGTGGACCCCATGTACCAGTACTCGCTCGAGTGGTTCGTGAAGCTCTTCATCAGGTCTATGGCAGAGACAGAACCTAACGGTGAGCGGTATTTTGAATACAGCGATAATTTTCGTGTACAAAGGTAAGGTACCTAATCGGTCATATAGTCAGCCTGACTGAGTTTTGAGATTGAGATTGAGATATTGGTCAGGTCTAGAAATTAATCTAAGCAGTAGTACAGCCGCCATCACATATATCAGAGCGGCCAAAGTGCACACAAATATCTGAACACGTCTCTATTGTCGAGGCATTAGAGGCGTGTTCAGATATTTGTGAGCACTTTGGAAGCTCCGATAGCGACTCACAGTGTGTCCTTGGACCTCATTTTGAGACAGGCTAACTTTATTGGATGATTCAATAGAGAAAGAGGTCACGAATAAAGGACAAAAACTCCCGCGCGGCTCACTATCATAGTTTTGAAATGAATGCAATCTAAACTTTAAGTCCCGGAATCTTAAGATAATCTTTATCTTTAAAAAACAAAAGAAATAACGTATATAAACCTTGATTTTGCACTGCGATGAAAAGGCTTAGTATAAGGCTAAATTATGAACCATTTGTGGCCAGGCTAGGACTCCTCAGTTTCAAGATAATCGTGAAAATGACAAAATCGTATTTCTTTTTTTGTGATTAATGTCTTTAGTATTCGCAGTTTATTTTGGCTTTATGACGTAGCCACAATTATGGACTAGCACCACAAAAAAAACCGATTGCATATATCGCGGACTTCAGGAGATAACAACTTTAAAAAAAAGCCCGGTTTCCGGGATTTTGATAAAATATCAGTGTTACTTTTTAATTGGTTACCTATCGTCTTCTATAATAAATGTGTCATTTTCGTTTGTAAGAATAGACGTAAATTCACTTTCATCAGTTTCTGTACACGCTACGCTCTCATTGTCATTTTCCCCGTCATTATCGTTATTTAATTGGTAAGGCATTAACATTTCGATGACTGGAGGGGGTAAAGGCATACCTTTTATGCTACTTTGACGTCTACTCAGCCTTGTATGAGACACGACCGGATCGGATGATTCTAATGCTCTATGAATTAAGTCTTCCATTGTGTTTTTTCTATTATCTTTTCGGCTGTGGTGTTCGCGGTCGTATCGCCAAAATTTATTCCTCGACTCTCCAGCCTGTTCTGAAAGAGCTCCTATGGGCAATACTGCATTTTCTATAATTTTTTGGCCATGAACGAGGATTTTGTGCATAGTTGTGGTCATGGGGTGCCAGCTATAAGCGGCTACATATTTTTTGGCTACATTTCTGCAGAAATCGCCGAATTTTTTGGAATCAATAGGCAGTCCACAGTTAATGGCAACTAGAATGATGTGTATGTCGTCCACAAGCCATTTACTAACTTCAAGTATTTCGGCAAATATTCCGCGACTTTCGTCAGTAGCGAAGACTCTGCGGGCAGTATTTCCGTCATTAGTCGTTCCCGAGTTGGGTCGCACAACATCAACTAGTAAACCCAAGCGATCCCTTATTTCCGCCTGTATTCTTTTTTTCCGGACCTCGGTTATTTGTCCCGCAGCTGACGATTTGGAGACTCGCCACTGTCTTACTTGAGGGCATGAAGGGGACTCATACCATTTTTTATTGTTCCTTCGTCTTCAATCGGTTTGGAAAACGCCAAATCTAAATTATTAAAGTTAGTAGAAGTTAACTTACAAATGGGACATCTAAGTTGCGAAAATGTGTTGTGAATAATATTGTACACCTTGCCATCGATGATGCTTAAGGTAAGGTTAGCTATTCAAATATAAGAAGCCACTAAGTACTCGTACCTAGCTGAGATGTGCGTCTTCAAATTAAGGTGTTAACTATCAAATAAAGTCATACAAGTGCAAATCACTTTGACCGAAGAACATCACATGAGAAATACATGACATGACATAAAAAATACGTAAGTAAGTACTTCATAATTTCTAGATGTATACAAAATAATACCACATGCCAGCTATATACGAGGTACTTAATAATATCTCCAATAAATAACACTGAGATGTTATCAAAATCCCGGAAACCGGGATTTTTTAAAAAGTTGTTATCTCCTGAAGTCCGCGATATATGCAATCGGTTTTTTTTTGTGGTGGTAGTCCATAATTGTGGCTACGTCATAAAGCCAAAATAAACTGCGAATACTAAAGACATTAATCACAAAAAAAGAAATACGATTTTGTCATTTTCACGATTATCTTGAAACTGAGAAGTCCTAGCCTGGCCACAAATGGTTCATAATTTAGCCTTATACTAAGCCTTTTCATCGCAGTGCAAAATCAAGGTTTATATACGTTGTTTCTTTTGTTTTTTAAAGATAAAGATTATCTTAAGATTCCGGGACTTAAAGTTTAGATTGCATTCATTTCAAAACTATGATAGTGAGCCGCGCGGGAGTTTTTGTCCTTTGTTCGTGACTTCTTTCTCTATTGAATCATCCAATAAAGTTAGCCTGTCTCAAAATGAGGTCCAAGGACACACTGTGCGACTGTACTTTACTTTATTGTTTAACATTTTTAAAATTCCAATTACATTATATATTTTTTCTTTTTAGCCATCCGTCCTCAACATAAATTCATTTATATTAAACCATGCTAGGTCAATAAACATTTTTTTTAGATCTTTACACCAATGACGCGAGCCTTCGCCAGTCAGCGGCGCGGGACAATAAAGAGATGTTGGCCGCGCGTGTTCCGGCCGTGGCACTGCCCACGGGTCATATATTTGAACGCACATATTTGCAGGCTGGTAGAATATAGATGCAGGGCAGTTTTTTGGTTCTTTAAATAATGATTGTGCCGGATAGTCACAGGTTTTATTTGAGATTACCGATTTTGTAATCTGAACAGCATATTGCAGTCCGCTGCAGTGCCCCATAGCTCGACACCTTAAGTTAGAAAGTACCTGTAATAAGCTGTTCTCAGGTTTTGAGGGTTTTCAAAGACTTAGGGTGAATATTTATTCATATTCATTCATTCATATTTTTTCACAGAGGACATAATTGAACGAGTAGAGATAATCATTGAGCACTTCACGTTTCTGCTCTACGTCAACGTGTGCAGGAGTTTGTTCGAGAAGCATAAGCTTCTGTTCGCATTCCTGCTCTGTGCCAGAATACTCATGGACAAGGGAGTCATCAGACTGGTCGAGTTCAACTTCCTACTGACCGGTGGAAAAATTGAAGAAGTAAAGTAGTAGTACTAGATACAGTAACTTACGTTAGGTACTTGACGGTATACAATCTTTTATTTTTTATTTTTTTATACGACGGTGGCAAACAAGCGTACGGCCCGCCTGATCGTAAGCGGACACCGCAGCCTATAGACGCATGCAAGTCCAAAGGAGTAACATGGGCGTTGCCGACCCTTGATATGTTTGAGGATTCGCCGTGTTGACAGCTCAAGGAACAGATAGCAAATAGCTTAGAGTGCAACTCATTGTTTGTCACTTTTCTGCATATTTTGAAACGATTTTTTGTACTGTTGTACACAGTATTGAACGCGCGATTAATTTTACTTTTGCCACGTTCATGGTTTGTTGTATATTCGGTTAAGTCTAGCTGTGCTCCGATAACTTTGCAGCTAATTGATGAGAGAGCTGCTTAAAATAAGTCGTCAGTACACAACACTTGCTCATAGTGAACATATTTTTTTACACTACAGTTCACGCAAAGTTGCGAGTTCCGCTCCCACTTTTCTAACAGTTTGTAAATCATAACTATCATAAGTTAGAATGAATATGGACGAATATGAATGTTTAAAATCATAAATGTGGCTTTTACTCGTACAGTCAGCGTCACATACATCTGTACTCCTCAGGGTGTTCATAAATATCTGAACATGCACTCTATGACTTTGACAATAAAGTCGTGTTCAGATGTTTGTGAACACCTTGACCGCTCAGATGTATGTGATGACGACTGTACACACGCCCGGCACTCCGTGGTCACGACAACATTTCATGATTTTGTAAATCACCAATTGACATCATAACCGTTAAATAGTTGCTGTTGTAGAAAGAGTGAGATCTTACATACTTACTAGAAGATTCCAACCGTAAACTATTGTGCACATTACTGTAACCAAATAAAGATTTTTAATTTCTCTCATGTAATTCCTTTTCTACAGGAACGCGAAAACCCTGAACCCAAATGGATATCCGAACGCATGTGGCTGGACATGCAGCAACTGGCGTCTGTGCCCACCATGAGGGCGTTCGTCGAAGACTTCCCCAACCAACTGAAGCATTTCAGGGGCTACTATGACTCCATGAATCCGCATAAGTAAGCTGCTTTTACTACAGGCATACCAAAATGTATACATGCGATTAACATGATATTTTACGATCATGTGTGATAGTAAAATTACTTTAGACTTCTTTATGAAACAACTTATTTTATGAAAATATTTGGTTTCGTGTTAATTTCACGTGGAAGTTACCACGATCAAATATTAAACGATGTGATACAGAGAACAAATATAATGGAAAAATAAACCATCGTCGCCTGAAAACCAGAGCAAGACTCGGACTTGCGACCTCTGTATAATCTCTGCGTCGGTAATACAGAGGCCCTGTATCATATCGTTTACTCCACTACTTTGTTAAGGCGGTGCATTGGAAATTATCGCGTGCTTTGAAACGCCGTTCTGACTAGATTAAGGAACAATAACGTCTGATTTTCATATATATGATTCTTGACTATATAACTGTTTTTCTGATTTAATCGATACATGATTGCTTAAAATTTCCTCGATAGAAAAAAAATCCAAAGTTGGGTCTGTATTTTCCTTTTTTTACTCAGCCTACTCAAACGATACACTATTTTACGACACACTCAAGTTAATACTATAGTATTTTATCTCATCTAAAATCTCACTTGATGAAATTTAAATAAAACTTCACTAAGTTAGGTATTTATCGATTTTTGTCCAAAAAAGCCATTCCCGAAGAGTGTTACATCTCTTTTTCTCGTACGCGGAAGGCATAAGCGTTTCTCTGTCTAGGGGGCGTGTTCGACTCAAATCAAGGCATCCCCTTAATATAGATCAAACAACGTTAAACAAAATTGTAAAGCACTAGTCTATGTCAGATCGTTTCTGCAGTACCCGGTGCAGGGGATGTGACGTTGCCAGCGAAACGGGAAATAAATTGAGCTGTAACGTGACAAAAACATACCCTCTCCCACACAGCAAGAACCGATTCACATAAGACAGACATGCTAATATTGCAATAAATTTTCAGAACAGTAATTTATACGTGTATCTTCACTGTCGGTAATTGCCGACGCCGGTAAATGACAGACTGACCCTTATCATGACCGATAGTTCACAAATGGCCATCGAATGTTGTCAGTCTTATTAACCCAAAACAAACTTCATGCTTGATGTGCCGTATTGTATCTGGCCGATTAAACCCCTTGTTTCATTTGTCAATCACTTGAATGCGAACTGGTGAGGTATCGCCAAAATAAGTGTTCGGTATATAAAGTAATATCCACTATTACGAAGTAATAAAACAAACATTAGCTTTCTGAATAAATAAAGAGTACCTCGTTTAAGATTTTATTTCTTTAACAGATTTCCTTCTCATTTTCAGGCTGGCGTATCCAAAGCCGATGGATACCCAACTGGATTCTTTCCAGAAACTGTTGGTTCTCAAGTGTTTGAGACCTGACAAAGTCGTGCCTGGGTTGCAGGTACGTCTGTTCTGTAAACTTCCACCTGCAAGTATAATACAAATAAATATAAACATGATGGGGGGGAGATTCCTACACAAATCGACAACCCCAAATATTTTATTGGAATAGGGGCGTAGACACTAAATAAAATAATCAACAATGTCATATTTTCTCGAAAAAGGAATAAAAATGTAGTCAAATAGAGTGTCCAAAGTTTTAAGAAGGGGTATGTTCTATCCCTTTTTCGCAAAACGCAACTTCATATGAAACGATGACTCTGGAAGAATTGTGACGTCACAGAAGTCAGCAACGTGCCGCGCCGTTGAGATATCTGAATGGGATTTTCGGGATTTCGTCGAAAAATAATAATTACTCTCTAGGGCCGAATATTTGTCCCTTTTTCTAATCGCAGCACCTATACTTATACCTATCTTATACGATAAATATTCACCCAGTGGCTTTTGAACAGGATTACGTGGTAGTGGGACTAGGAGGGCGGTTCGTTGAGCCTCAGCCAGCGGACCTGGCGGCGCTCTACGGCGAATCTGACGCGCTCTCTCCTATCATATTTGTCCTCTCTACTGGCACGGACCCTGCCGCTGGTAAGTTTAGTAATACGAGTAGCACTGAATAAACGCATGGTAGAATAAATCATGGTAAGCCATTCCCGACGATGTAGCTTGCCTACGACACACAAATATTGGCATTGACTGATTCCACACGAACAAGGTGTACATGCACGAGTATAATATTTTACAAAACTGTTAAGATAGTTTACCATTTAGGCTGAAAGACTGTATACAATCAACGTAAATATTGATTGAAAGCACGTAAGTGAAGTAGTATAGTCGAGGAATGAAAAGGTGGACCACTTTTCGGTCTTATTTGAAAGCCATTAAGATCCAAAAGTGGACATCCTTTTCATTCCGCGACTGTACAATTTATTCGGTTTATTTACTTTCACACAGTGGTTAGGCAACACACCGGCAGTCTGCCATTTTTAAGTTGCTGATGGGAATGACTTACTTTGTCACGGGAATGACTTATTTATTGTACCATAAATTAACGTATAGCAAACATAGCATATTATTATATATCAGTTTTTTAAGTTATATCTAAAGCCACAGGCCACGATTTCGGGTGGCGTTGGCGGTCATAAATAAGAAGGTATATATATGTATATATTGCCCTATTGTGAGCTCTGATGTGGCTGGCTAGGCCAACTTTACTCTTAAAAACTCTATTACGTGGGCGACTAGAGTTGGCCAGTTGTGATAAATAATAATCTAATGCTGCGCAGCGGCATCGGTGAGTCACACACACATGTCATGTGAGCGAGAGGTCGGAGTGCTGCCTAGTCGCTCACTCGCCTCAGCGTGAGGGCTTTTCAGGAATATAGGACATTGAAAGGTACCTACCTAGTAGTATCAGAATATCTAGATCATTTAGTTATCTCTGTCGCTCAATGAATGCAAGAGTGATAGTGAGTTATCGTAACTTTGATCTTCGGAGTGATTTTAATCCAGAATCTGACATGTATATTACATAATCTTATTCCATTTCTTAACACGAATAGGCTTTGTTGGACCGTATTACGCGAAATGCACTCCACCGTGTCTCGCAAATGTAATCAATAATCCAGCAGGACACAAACCTTATTTTAGAGAAGGAAAGCAATATATATATTTTTTTTATTGCACAAAAGAATAACTTATGGTACAAAAACGGGCTTAATGCTATAAAGCTACTAGTCAACCTAAAGGCAAGCAGATAAATTGAGGGCAGTGCAAATAAATACATTTAAACAAAAATATATTTATCGAGTCTAAAGAAAGGAAGGATAATAATAAAGTACAAAAATATATATAGTTCCACTGCTGGGCAAAAGCCTCCCTCTTTTCTAACTCTTATGCCTGTGCTGGGCAGACTTCCACCAGTCTTGGTTATGGAAATCAAGCTCGTCTCGCTATCTCCGACGAGGTCTACTGGTACTGCGACGTCGTGTGGGACATTATGATGACTTAGGCACTTGTCCCACCGCCGGCGAGTAGAGAGTACTCTCATAGTAATTCTTACTCGCATTTACTCGCGCGAGTAGCGAGTACTCTCATAGTAATTCTTACTCGCTTTTACTCGCGTGAGTAAGAATTACTATGAGAGTACTCGCTACTCGCGCGAGTAAGAATTGGTATGAGAGTACTCGCTACTCGCGCGAGTAGATAAGAATTACTATGAGAGTACTCGCTACTCGCGCGAGTAAGAATTACTATGACAGTACTCGCTACTCGCCGGCGCGCCGGAGGGACAAGTGGCCGGGGGCCTAAAGTTGCGAAAAAAATACAAATATCAGGGCCTTCAAAACTTTACAAGTGTACAACTCACAGATATACACTAGATAACTTAAACACCTCAAGCTGTATGAAAACCGACCGTGTCACTTTTTTCTACCTACTTTGACGTCACACGGGCGAATTAGTGATCTGAATTCCCCGATGTCCGCGGAAAATCGATACTGCAATAAGGTATTTTCTTAATATTCACGGCCAACCGGCTACCACAACAGACGCGCGCGGAATGTAAGTCGGAGTGCCAACTCGGAGTCCGAATTCTGACACGCGAAGTACATGCATTTGCGTAATCTATGTATCTACATATATCTGTGGTACAACTCATCAAAACTGTTAACTTGTAGCCAAAATATCGTAACATAATATAAAGTGTACATTAATTAGTATATTTTTTAAACTTGCTATTTCATTTGTAAATTGTAAGGGTAAGTTTTGTGACATAAGGCCCGATGTCTTCCATTGAACAGATGGTATGCGTCTAACATTGTTTGGTTTCATATTTATATTTTCTTCTCAGATTTGCTCAAGTTTGCTGATAAGATGAAGATGGGGAAGCGTTTCGAAAGCATCTCTCTCGGCCAAGGGCAGGGTCCGCTCGCCGAAAATATGATGAGAATAGGCTGTGACTTTGGAAACTGGGTGTTTTTCCAGGTGAGTTATTTTTTCCTCGACACGATGACACGGCCCGCGCCGCCTTCCCTGGCCCCTATTTCACCAACTTGACAATTGTCACCTGACACTGACAACTCGCCATACATGGCTTGTTCTAGAAGTTAAGCTGGTCGCTAGGGTACTTGTAGCTCCAGCTATGTACGGAGAATTGTCGTTGTCAGGTGACAATTGTCAAGTTGGTGAAATAGAGGCCTGGTCGTTAGTTGAGTGGTCGTGGTCTCCGCCACGAAGAAGATTCGCGACTCTCTTTAGGGTGAATATACACCAGATATGTCTTTTCATGCATTCAAATATATGGAAGATACGCTTCGCAAACCTCTTGTGTAGCCCCCCTTCGTAGATGTTAAACAATAGACCGTTATATAATGGCAAAAGGAGCACATTGAGCAACTGCTGGCGGCACATAAATGTACCACCTGCGCTGATTTTCAATGTGCCCCCATATCATGAACGCATCACTGTTGCACAGAACTGCCACCTGTCTCCATCATGGATGCCGGTGTTGGAGCTGAACGTGGAGCACATCTCACCTGAACTTGTTCACAAGGACTTTAGGCTGTGGCTCACGGCCATGCCTTCTCCGAACTTTCCGGTCGCTTTACTGCAGAACGGTGAGTAACACTAGAGGATCCAGACCCCGTATCATGGTCGGCCTTATCACGCGATAAGTGATAAGATAGGAGCGTCGTCTCGTTCTATCGAACGGTGTCATCCAGTGACGGACGCTCTATCTTGTCACTTATCGTGTGATAAGGCCGACTATAATACGGGGTCTGGAGAGGTCTAAGGTGTTCAAGCCAAATCTAACCTCAGCAAGGTCCCCCAAACGGAATCAACCTCTTCCAAAATCCTGATCTGCCATCGCTAAGCAACCAGTACAACCACCAGGCCTAATCCGACTAATCAAGACATAGGGCGTCACCAGTCATGATTTTTCCAGACAATCTTACGTTTACTGGCATTGACGCAATACGGTACTTGGCAAAAGTGAAATCAGCTTCTTTTAATGAAACGTCAACAACGCTCCGTTGGTACCTATGGAATTTGTAAGGATTACTTGCTTGTGACGTCACAATCAAACAACGTCCTTATTGTTAAGTTTTATGAATTTAAAAATCTTAAAATAGCAAACATAAATGAAAAATTGATACTTTCAGAGTATTTTCGTAATGTTTATCTGCTGCTAATGAAAAATCTATTAATTTTCACTGTTGTCAAATACCCTATTCTGTTTTTGGTCCAAAATTACAAAGTTTGAACGTCACATTAGGTGCTATTACTACTAAAGAAGCTTTTGTCAAAAATGTCATTTCTGGTACAAGCTTTTATTGCCGACTGTACTTTTCTGTGTACCATCATCAACAACTCATTGAGACGATTCTAACGAGCCCAAACTCAACGGGGTTACGTCGGTTAAGTACTGAATTCCCATGGCCGCCTTCTGTCTCCATCATCAGATCAGCTCGATGGTACCATAATATTGAATTGTCATCCTAACTATTCTTTTACCCAAAAATTTCAGCTCAATCGGTCACCGGGACGTGGGTCAAATTTAAATTGCAAGATTGGATTACAGACGGACAGACAGACAACGGGACAGGTGAAACTAAATAAAAGCTTGTAAAAACAATTCGTCTCAGTTGTGCACTGATCAAGTAGCGGCTAGCGGCTGAGTTACGGTTTTTACGGCCATCTCATCTTACTTTCTGGCACTTGAACTGGACCCCTCAAGGACTGTAGTCCTGCGAAAATTACTAGTTTCACGCTAGATCGGATTTGATTTCTGATCGCGTATGAAAGGATTTTAAACATACATATTTGATGGAATTTAGATTGTTCACCTTTTATTTCAATTTGAGTTTCGTGTTCCAGCACCTATACTTAAAAAAAAAAAAAAAAAACTTTATTTCAGAACATTAAAATTCCATACGATTACAAATATATCAAGTTAAATTATATTATATTAAATTAAATCAAATCATTTACATTCACAAATTATAAATTATAGAAGGGACCTGTACATATAATAAAAAATGGAAAAAAAATAAAAATGTCAATCATCATCATACAATAAAAAAAATTCAAATTTAGTTAATAGTCTTAACCCAGGTTTCTAGGATAGAACCATCGGTTCTATCAGCGATGACCTTCAGTATCCTGTTGTCGCTGCGTCGGACTATGCCAGCAGAAATACTATTACTAAAATCATTTATTTTCAGGATATAAAATGACAGTGGAGCCCCCAAGAGGGATCAAGGCAAACTTGCTCAAGGCTTACATGAATCAAGTTCCGGACTTCGCTGAATATTTCACCTCTGGTGATTCCAAAGCTCCCAACTTTAAGGTTCGATTTTGTATCCGTTATAACGAGCACATAACTTTTAACCTTTTATTATTATTATAAGTTATAATAGAGAATACCTAATAGTATCGTATCCTATTGTAGCAGCTTGTTTGGTGCATTCGACAGATGTCAGATCCATACGATAGTTTTCTTTCGTACAGTCAAGGGCACCAATGTATACACCACAGTCTCAAAAATACGTAGGCAACGTTTATTTCTGCAACAATAAGGTTGTAGTATACATATTTATGAAACTGTGAGTGAATACATCGCACCTTTAGAACGGAACCTACCTAATCCAAAAACACAACTCTTTGGGAAAACGCACATAATAGGTCGTTTAGAGTCGTCTGTATACAACTCAATTTGACGTATTTTTGTGTTAGGTCATAGTTATGCTCTAAAGGTGCGACATATTGGTGCCCTTGACTGTACCGTTCCAGACCACAACCTACTGGGTTGGAACAAGGAATTAATATGTATGAATGTATGTAAATACTTTATTGTACACAAGACACAGGTAAAAATACAGACAAAAAAAAGTTAAATCGGTACAAAGGCGAACTTATCCCTGTAAGGGATCTCTTCCAGTTAACCTTTGAGCAATTGAGTTGAGATCAGGAACAACAAGATAGACAAACTAACACGTGTACAGACGTATTTACCTTGACGCTACAGTAAATTAATCTTAATACATATATATACTACATGTAAGTACAAATAAAAATAAACAGTATACACATACTATAACTATATATATATATATACATATATATATATATATATACCTATATATACAAATAAACATTTTTACACAATATACAAACAGTATCCTATTAAATCACAAGTCGTTGGATATGTCGTGTGGCAATAAAATACTATTCTATCTATAAAGACTAAAATGTGTGATTCCAGTGGCTCCTGTTTTCCCTGTGCCTGTTCCACGGGGTCGTGCTCGAGCGACGCAAGTTCGGCCCGCTCGGGTTCAACATCCCCTACGAGTTCACCGACGGCGACCTGAAAATCTCCATGTCGCAACTGCACATGTTCCTCACTGAATACAATGAAGTGCCGCTGCGGGTACTTGCACTGTCATGTTTTCATCATCATCATTGAGGTGCTCATAGCTCAGCGGCGCCTGCGAGTCGGAAACGATAACGCAGGTTAAGCAAAGATGGCGGCGGTCAGTCTTTGGATGGGTGACCGCCTGATGTTTGAGTGGTTAATATTAATGAGCGCTTCCGTGCTTTGACAGTAGTCGTTAAGCCGAGTTAGAGGCCTTCGGGCGGCTTAAGAACTTCTAACAGTCGAGTTGCCCACTCACTTGACAAAGGGGGGACAACTGTCACTCGCGTCCGCAGGAGCTACCTACCACAACCCTGCACGTGTCCCCTGGGTGGTACTAAAGAGTGACAAACTATAAAAGACCAAAAAAATGTATGCCATACGATTAAATAAATCATTATCATCATATCAGCCGAATGACGTCCACTGCTGGACATAGGGCTCCCCCAAACAGTGCCAAAGTGAGCGGTCCTGCGCCACCCGCATCCAGAGGACTTCCGCGGCCTTTACCAGCTCATCAGACCTCTTTGTGGGGGTCTACCCACACTGCGTCTGGTACCGTCGCCATTAGCTTCTTCCTTCTCAACCTCTCTTTCTCTCTCTACTGGTGTTGATCCACATCTGTGGAAAATCACCAGGGTACGACCTATACCAAAGTCCAAACATAATTCCAAAGTGGAAAACTATAGGCCCATTGCTGTTCTTTCGACTTTAGCAAAACTGTTCAAATCTATACTGCTTCGTGCAATATCCACACAAGTTAAGCCATTCCTATCTGAGTCGCAGCATGGTTTTAGAGCAGGTCGCTCCGTTGACACAAATCTTTTAATCTTGACTGATGCCATTTCTGAGTGCCTGGACAGAGGTATCCAGGTCGTCGTAATTAATTTGACTTTAAAAAAGCTTTCGATCGTGTAGATAATGACGTCCTATTAAATAAACTTAACGATATTGACTTCTCTCCTAAGTTGCTCCAACTGTTTGCCAGTTATCTACGCGACCGTCAACAATATGTTCGATTTGGATGCTTCGTTTCAGATAGATATCACACTCGATCTGGCGTCAGTCAGGGTTCCATTTTGGGACCTCTCTTATTTGGTCTGATGGTTAACGACCTAGAATCAGAAGTAAGTCATGCAAAGTGTCTTCTTTATGCTGACGACCTTAAGCTCATTTATGGGGTGAGAGATGCAGCGGACTGTGTTTCCTTACAGAAAGATATTGCCTCGGTGTTGAAGTGGAGTACTAATAACAAACTGTCGTTCAATACAGCGAAGTGTTGCGTTTGTACATATGGGCGAAGTTCCGCCCCAATACATGCGCAGTACTTCCTGGACAATGAGGAAATCAATCGTGTCTTCTCTGTGAAGGATCTAGGCGTGATGTTTGCCACGCGCCTCACTTTCCACGACCATATTCGTGCACTTACCAGTAGCTGCTACCAACGGTTGGGTTTCGTGCTCCGTAATTGTAAGGACTTCCATGATCCCGGAGTTATACAGCTACTGTTTAATGCCTTGGTGAGGAGCAAATTAGAAGCTTCTTCCCTCATTTGGAATCCTTATGAATCCACATATACCTTGCTCTTAGAGAAAATACAAAAGTCTTTCCTTAGGTCCCTTTATAAGAAAAAGTTCGGATACTACCCTTATTTATATCCCAGAAAATGTTTACTTGGTTGTTTAGGATATAATTCTTTGGATGTGAGGCGAAATAACAACCTTCTCATGACAGTCTGTCGTTCTCTCCGCGGGGAGTCGGACGTTATCCAATTGGTAGGTAGCGTACTCCGGCTCAGCGTCCCGGACGTCCCCCGCGTGCAGCTGCGTGCGCGCGCGCGCCCGCTGCTGGTGGTGCCGGAGGCTCGCTTTACTTGTATTCTTTAATCTGTGCTCGGTAGCGCGCCGGAGCGCGCCGCTGCCGCGCGCGCTGACTCTGCTCAATACGCTCTTGGCATCGGTGCCTGAATGTGACCTGTTTGCGTGGCGATGGGTAACCTTGTGCCACAGATTAAAGAATACAAGTACAGATACCCAATCTCATAGAGCAAAAGCGTACCGTCCTAATGTAGGCAATTCTGTATACAATTTTAGTCCCGTAGCTACACCAGTAGATGCAGTATCCGAGCTACCACGGCTATGACGCTGTCAGCCTTTAGTAATACATTGAGATATCACCAGATGGCGTTGACTTACCGGGCAACAAATAGAGTATTTTTGATTTTTTCGATATAAAAGTAGTATTTTAGAGACAATATTACACATCACACAAAAATATACATAACCAAATGCTTAGAGCCTGTGGTTCCATAGAGCTTTCGCGACCCGTGATGGCGCCATCTAGTGACAGTACCCAATAATACGTAGGAAGCTTGAAAGCTCACTCGTATAGTACGAGTTACATGGATTTAGTATCAATTTTATTGCATTTACTAAACTTATGAAATATACCTTTATTGTATGTGCGGAAGTATGTTTGTGATATAATTAAGGTAACTTGAATTTATTAAGGTGTAAAAATCATTCTATCTTCACGATTACTGGTTCAAATGTTTCGCTCGGTACCTGTGTCGCCATCTATGAGTTCTTTTTAGTATCAATTATACGTTGTTCTAGTTGGGAGGCCATGCTTGTGCCAATAATGTTTGAGATTTTGTGAGGCGATGGATGACAGGCAATCCTCCGTGTTCGGGCCGACCGTCTGCCCGCCCCTTAAACTCCTCACGTGTGTACCATCTTGAGTCTGTGGTTTTGACAGTGACACTTCTTGTCAAGGCGGACGGAAAAGAGATAACCTCGTTGTTGCGGACCCGAAAGGGAACGAGTGTTTTTGGATAATTTGGAAACGCATTTTCCTTGTTTTGTGTAATATCGCTCGCTTTGAAGACACACGGGTGTCCGAGTGTTTTGTGTGGATATTTCGGTGACATCGGAAGAGTTGGTGATTTGACGCCGCGGATTGTTGGCGATACTGCCCCGGAACACCACGGCTGCTTCTTCAGCCCGGAGACCTTCTTGATTGAACTTGACTTGACCTGACAGTTGACTGAACCTTGACAGATACCAACCGGAGTTGAAGCGAACATCGCGCCTCCCGGAATCAGGTGAGTTGAACAAGTTTTGTAGCCAATCCACTGGCTTATATGACCCGCGAAACGCGTGGCAGTTCACTCCACTCGAACTAGGCGAGGAGTTGAACAATTTTTGGTACCCAGAGCGTGGTTACTCACAAAGAAAAAACGCGAATTTTGATAGTTTTTTCCTTTTGGGTAAAAAAGGGCATTTTGAGGTTATTTGTTAAAACCAAATTTAGCTACAAGTATTTAAAACCTCTATTTTGTGGCACTGCAAGTGTTTTGTACTGTAGATTTCACGAAATTATTGTACTTGCAGTGCAAATTAGTGAGATTACAACCTCCGGAAGGTGATTGATTGTAATTTGGAAAGCCTTTCATAGCTTGTTGTTTACAAGCACAAATATTAGTTGTAAGCTAGATTATTGTACAAGTGATCTAACTAGCCAATTATAGATTATAATTTGAGCTTCCACTGCGTTTTGAGAATCTATATTGGTTGTTATTGTAAGGCATTTCTGTAATTGAGTTGATATTTGGTTTTGATTCACTAGGGTGACCAAGAGATTGGAATTTCCACATTAATTAAATTAATTTTAATTTTCTCTGGTATTGGTGGAAATTAATTTAAAATGGGATCTACACCTAAGACTAAGATCCAGTCTGCACTGCGTTGGTTTTCATCTGCAGCAGCTTTGGTTGACAGAAATGACCGGGAGGAGGCTTTGTTGACCCGGTACGAGGAGGTGTCAGACCGTCTTAAGGCTGTGGAGTTCCAGGTTGAACTCTACCTAGCGGAGCCCGGCCGGACGACCCCGGAGACCGAGCAGGTGGAGCGGGACTTTGAGCAATGTATGGATTTTGGGGACAGGATTGTCGAGAGGGCTTCTAAGATGCTGCGGGTTCGGAATGGTGCGGCCCGGGACGTTCCGAAACACGCAGTTATCTATAACCCAGGGTTGGCAGCGCGCTTGCCAGCCATACAGATGCCGGTCTTCCGAGGAGACCTGGACGAGTGGACCAGCTTCATCGACCTCTTTGATAGCTTGGTGCATGCCCGGACGGACCTGCCAGCGGCGTTGAAGTTGGCGCAGCTGATGTCTGCTCTCGTCGGGGAGCCGCGCGACTTGATCGCGCATTTGTCGGTCACCGACGACAATTATGAAATCGCGCGCACGTTGCTGAGGGACCGATACCAGAACGTGCGGCGACTTGCGGATACTCTTATGACTAAGATCTGGAATATCCCTCGGATCGCTCAGGCTTCAGACATCCGGCTGAAAATGCTGAATCCTGTTTTGACAGCGACCAAAGGGTTAGAGAACCTTGGTTTGCCGGTGGACCAGTGGTCCTACATACTGTTGAATTTTTTGTTGAACCGGCTGCCGGCTGATGTACGGGCCAGGTTTGAGCACCGGTATGGTGGTGAAAGTGCTCAGCATCTGCCGACCTTCACCAATCTTATCGACCAATTGGAACTTGAGTGTCGACGGGCCGACACCTCGGATCTACCTCCACCCCCGAGGCCTCCTGGGGCCCAGCGGGCCCAGGGGAGAGTTGCACCTCAAAGGGGAGGGTGGGGCAAATCGGCCCCACAACCAGCGGGTCCTCACCAATATAATACCAGTGCATTGGACCCTGAAGTCTGCCTATGCTGCAAGAACCCTGGCCATCGGGTGCCAGCGTGTCCGAAGTTTCTTGCGCAGCGGGTTGTGGGACGCCGCAACATTGCTAAGCAGCGGCAATGGTGCTTTGTTTGCTTGGGCCCACATTTTGTGCGAGATTGTGCCCACCCGCAGGCGTGTAAGTCCTGTGGTGGGAAGCACCACCCCATTTTATGCATGAACCGCAGTGGGGATACACCTCCCCCCCCCCCCTGCGCAGGGGTCATGCTCCCCTGTTCGGAGTCAGCAGCGGGCTGACCAGGGGCCCATGGCCGAGGAGAAGTGGGGACGTCGGGTAACACCCCCCTCCCCCCCCCCTCCAAAACTACGCGACTACTTCGCACGCACCCGTGCCCCAACGGGGGGTCCTTACGGGCGGGTGCCCGCAAACGCCTCCACCCCGGCAGGCGCCACGGATGTCGCCGCCGCTTGTGGAGCGACCCCGCTGGGGGTCGGGACCTCCGGTGTACGGCCGGAGTAGGACATACCAGGGGCCGCAGGCGGCACGCATGGCGCGACGACAGTACCAGCCGGAGTGGGACCCGCTCGAGCGGTACGAGCGGCCCGCCCATGCGGAACAGGATGCAACGCGTTATCCCTGCTAGGGATACGCCGCCCACGCACCAGCCACCGCCACGCCCTTGGAGACCGTGTTATTGCCCACGGCTTCGGTTTGTGTTTGGGGCCCTGGCGGAGGATCAGCCTGCGTGCGCTCTCTCCTTGACACGGGAGCGCAAGGCTGCATGGTATCCAGTAGGTTGGTGCGACAGTTGGGCTTGGTTGTGAAACCCCACCCGGAAAGTATACGTGGGGTAGGCAATGTGACAGTGTCAAACCTGGTAGGGCAGACCTTACTCACCTTTGGACCGGGTCCCACTTCACGCGCGAGGATTAATGCTCCCGCGTTAGTATTGGATGAAGTGGTGGGGAGACTCCCCCAGGTGAAGCTGCCTCCAGAGGTTCGGAGTTTGACAGCTGGATTAGTTCTGGCGGATGCTGGATTTGACAGACCTGGTCCGATTGACGTGTTGCTGGGTGCAGACGTTCTTGGGCGGGTGCTGTTGAGCGGCAACCGTACCTTACAGCCTGGCGGACTGGTTACACTGGAAACGGTGTTTGGCTATGCTGTAATGGGTTTGGTTTTAGCGGCTCCACCGCCTCCTACTGAGGAGGGCTGTCTGGTTGGAACTGCTCTTTCAGAAGCCGTGCAACGGTTCTGGGAGATTGAGGAACCACCTACCGCGTCGCGTATGAGCCCCGAGCAGGAAGAGTGCGAACGGTTTTACCAAAATAATACTGGGCGCCTCTGCTCTGGTCGGTTCATAACACGACTTCCTCTGCTCATCCACCGACCTCCTCTTGGAGCGTCACGTGAGATGGCTGAGAAGCGGCTGGTTTCGATGGAACGCCGAATGAGAAGAGATGCGCTCTTCCGGCAGAAGTATGTGGACTTCATGAGGGAGTACGAGGGTTTGGGACACATGTCGGTGGCTCGGACGGACTGGAGTACAGTGGAGCACTGCTTCCTGCCGCACCACGCGGTCCTAAAATCCCCGGAGTCCAAGATTCGTGTGGTCTTTGATGGGTCCGCGTCCACCTCGACTGGGGTGTCATTGAACCAGTGTTTGCATGCAGGTCCTAAGCTGCACAAGGATATCACGGATATCCTCACAAATTTTAGGAAACATCAGGTGGTGTTCGTCGCCGACATCCGGATGATGTTTCGGCAGACAGTGATCCATCCTGATGATCGTCGGTATCAGCTGATCTTGTGGCGTGAGAGCCCTGATGAACCGATGTTGGTGTACGAGCTGAATACGAATACATACGGCTTGAAGAGCAGTCCGTACATTTCAATTCGAACTTTGTTAGAATTGGCGTCTCGAGAGAGACTGAGGTTCCCTCGAGCGTCCGCCATTTTGGAACGGGACTTATTTGTCGATGACGTGTGCACCGGGGCAAACAGTGTCGAAGAGGCTTTGGTTTTGCGGGATGAGCTGGTGGAACTCTTGCGGACGGGTGGATATGAATTGCGCAAATGGATGTCCAACTCACCGGCCGTGGTGGCCGGCCTCCCCGAGGATCACCAGCAGGATCCGCACCTGTTCGAAAATGTTGAGAGCCCGCACATGTTATCAGTCCTAGGCGTGCAATATCGACCAGTCCAAGATGTGTTCACCTATCGGGTGGAACTGGATTCCCCGAGGGTCTGGACGAAGCGGCTTGTGCTGTCCACGGTGGCCAGGACGTACGATCCGAATGGATGGATCGCGCCGGTCATCTTCACGGCGAAGGCATTTATGCAGCGCCTGTGGATGGTCCAACTGGGTTGGGATGATCCACTATCCGGAAATTTGTTGAGCGATTGGGAGGTTTTCTTCTCCACGCTCCCGGAGATAAATCAGGTCGAACTGCCGCGTAAGCTGTTGCCGGCAGGGAAATGCCGAGTAACCCTACACGGGTTTTGCGACGCCTCCGAGCGAGGGTATGCAGCTGCCGTTTACTTGCGGACGGTCAGCTCCGCCGGATCGGTCGATTTGCACTTGGTAATGGCGAAGAGCAAGGTGGCTCCCCTTCGCACGCGTTTGACAATCCCAAAAATGGAATTATCTGGAGAGGCTCTTCTTGTACGCCTACTGAACCACGTGGCCTCTACCTTGAAGGACACCGTGAACCTTGAGGAGAGTGTCTACGCATGGACTGATAGCCAAATTGTATTGTGTTGGCTGCAGTCGTCATTCCATACTTTGGAGGTCTTTGTGGCCAACCGGAGATCCAGAATTCGGAGACTGCCTTGGTTTGGAGACACGTGCCAGGTGAACTGAACCCAGCGGACGTGGCGTCCAGGGGTTGCACGGCACCTGAGCTTGTTGCCCACTCACTGTGGTGGAGACCAGATTGGTTGTTGGAACCAGAGACACTCTGGCCTGCCAGTTGTGTGATTGGGACCCCATCCTCTGGCTTGGGTGTCCACCTTGTCGAGACCGCTCCAGTGTCAGACACTGCTTGGTTGCTAGAACGGTATAGCTCTCTCGACAAGCTTGTTGGAGTGACCGCCTGGGTCAAGCGATTTATACACAATTGTCGCCACCCTGACAACCGGTCACGCGTTAGAGTTCTCGCCACAGAAGAGCGGAATGCCGCCCTACATCATTGGATTAGGGTTGTGCAGGAAGAACACTTTGCGGACGTATTGAAGCCCCTGCGGCAGGGACGTCCTAAGCTACCGAAGGCGATAGCACGCCTCAACCCGTTCATTGACGAGTCGGGTACACTCCGGGTTGGAGGACGGCTCCGCAACGCTAGCTTGCCGTACTCGGTGCGCCACCCCATTTTGCTGCCTAAGAAGGGGCATCTGGTGGAATTGTTGGTGATTGACCGCCACATAAAGAACTCGCATGCCAGCTGCAATGCACTCTTGGGCATTTTGCAGCGAGACTTTTGGATATTGAACAGCCGACGGGTTATTCGGAGCATCGTGTTTCGGTGCTTGCCTTGCTTTCGGCTCAAGGCAGCCACGATGCAGCCCCAGATGGGGGACCTTCCTCCTGATCGGGTCAACGAGGCTAGGACCTTCTCTAGGGTTGGGACCGATTTTGCGGGACCTTTTTTAGTGAAAACGTCGCGACTTCGAAATGCGAAGGTTGTAAAAGCGTATTTGTGCGTTTTCGTATGCCTGTCGACCAAGGCTGCTCATCTTGAACTTGTTGGTGATCTTACGACGGAGGCTTTTATTGCGGCATTGGATAGATTTGTATCCCGTAGGGGACTCCCATCTCTGATCCGGTCAGATTGTGGAACCAATTACAAGGGTGCCGACCGTTATTTACAAGATGTTGTAAAATTTTTATTTGAAAATAAGATTGATATTGGAACAGACCTCTCCCGTCGGGGTATCACCTGGACGTTCGATCCGCCAGGCTGCCCCCACTGGGGTGGAATCTGGGAGGCTTGCGTGAAGCAAGCAAAAGCCCATATGTATCGGGTAGTCGGTCAAACTGTATTGACTTTTGAGGAACTCGCGACGTTGTTTTGTAGAATTAAGGCCGTCCTCAATTCCCGTCCGTTGTGTCCGCTCAGCTCCGACCCAAATGACCTGGAAGCGCTCTCTCCAGGCCATTTCTTGATTGGTCAGCCACTTGCAGCGTTGCCGGAGCACCCCCTCCGGGACGTACCCTCCAGTCGTTTGTCGCGCTACCAGATGCTGCAACAAATGGCTCAGAACTTTTGGACCAGATGGTCATTAGAGTATTTGCATGTTTTGCAGCAGCGCCTCAAGTGGACTGACAAAACCAGTCCCCCCCAGAGTTGGAGACCTTGTGCTAGTTAAGGATGCTAACCTTCCGCCACTGCGATGGCGTCGGGGGCGCATCGTTAATTTGTTTCCCGGTAAAGACGGGACCCCTCGGTTTGCCGAGGTCATGGTTGGGGACTCGGTTCTGAAGCGAGCGGTAGCAACCCTATCGCGACTTCCCCTAGTATAGCGGACCGGCTAGAGGCCGTTCCGAGGCGGGTGATTGTTCGGGCCGACCGTCTGCCCGCCCCTTAAACTCCTCACGTGTGTACCATCTTGAGTCTGTGGTTTTGACAGTGACACTTCTTGTCAAGACGGACGGAAAAGAGATAACCTCGTTGTTGCGGACCCGAAAGGGAACGAGTGTTTTTGGATAATTTGGAAACGCATTTTCCTTGTTTTGTGTAATATCGCTCGCTTTGAAGACACACGGGTGTCCGAGTGTTTTGTGTGGATATTTCGGTGACATCGGAAGAGTTGGTGATTTGACGCCGCGGATTGTTGGCGATACTGCCCCGGAACACCACGGCTGCTTCTTCAGCCCGGAGACCTTCTTGATTGAACTTGACTTGACCTGACAGTTGACTGAACCTTGACAGATACCAACCGGAGTTGAAGCGAACATCGCGCCTCCCGGAATCAGGTGAGTTGAACAAGTTTTGTAGCCAATCCACTGGCTTATATGACCCGCGAAACGCGTGGCAGTTCACTCCACTCGAACTAGGCGAGGAGTTGACGGTGAGTTGTTGGTGGTGGTTGTATGAATAATTTATATATATCCAGTGTTTTGTATGTGCAATGTTATCTTTTAGGTGATACCATTTGTTAGTTGTAAGTTGTTTTACTGTACATAATTAAGTAATCTGGTTTCTCGGCGTATTGGTTCGCTGTAAGGCCGTGTAAACTAATAAAATAATAAATAAATAAAATAAATAAATTAGAGAACCTTTAAGCCCCAACGGGCATCGGTTCCACGAGTCATATTTTATAGGATTATATTCAGCGTATGTGTACAAGAACAGTTGGAAGCCGTAACCTCTAGCTGCCCGAAGTGCTACTAAATAGCATCCTCCACTTCAATGGATTTTATACCATTCTTCAATGGATTTTATACCATTTACAATTGGAATAGAGTTGCGTTTGTTTTGTTTCGTTCGGTTTGGAAACAAAACAAACTCACCTATGTATCCTATGATCACCAGCATTATTATCATATCAGCCGAATGGCATTCACTGCTAGACATAGGCCTCAAAGAGTGCCACAATGACCGGTCCAGCGCCACTCGCATCTAGCGATAATGTAGTTTTTATGCCATCCCTCCTAAAGCGACATTTTTTTTCACTTACCACTTTCGAACGTTAACATACACACACACAATTGTGTCGAAAAATGGTAGACCAATTTTACTACTAATAAATCCACGGTTAATCTCACTCTCGTTCGAAACATGTCGCCCGTAGAAACATTTAATTATTTTAATATGTTATTAAGTATTTTAGACATGTCACACGAAAGCTTAAATTCGATGGTAGGCCAATTTATCATGTGCTACATTAGTTCCTTAATTGTGCCTAGATGTTGACATACGTGGCCGGCCACATCAACTATGGGGGCCGGGTGACGGATGACTGGGACCGGCGCTGTCTCATGTGCCTTCTGGGCGACTACTACACCACTGGTGTACTCTCCGAGCGCTACTATTTCGACGATAACGGGTTTTATAAGCAGGTACCGTCAAAATCTTTAATTGTTGGGCATTTAGGTGTCAACATATTTTGGTTTTCAATAGCAGCTTTGTAAGTGTCCAGTATAAAGCGAGCTCTAAATAGCTCAACAATACAGGTGTAGACTCGAAAATTATTATTACTCCAAAAGAAAGAAGGCAAAAAAATATGCCTAGTGACGAAAATCCCATTCGGTTATCTCAAAGAATTACGAAGCTACAACCGTTTTATATTGCTTGTTAGAGAGAGAAAACGCAAACGGTGTGTGACGTCACATTACAGGACGCTGCCGGCAGGCCGCGTCGACGGTGGCTCCGACCACGATGCGGCGCGGCACGGCGCCGTCTTCTGTCACGTCACATTCACATTCTTCCAGCGTCATCGTTTCATATGGAGTTGCGTTTTGCGAAAAAGGGACAGAACATACTCCTTCTTAAAACTTTGGACACTTATAAATTCGTGATTATTTAACCTTTTGCGTTGATTTTTTCTCCATTTGACTACATTTTTTATCCTTTTTCGAGAAAATATGACATTATTGATTATTTTATTTGGTGTCTACGCCCCTATTAAACTCCTTGACTCCATGACTGTAACTACTTCGTATCCTTCTTCCTTCTGGGCGGCCCTTAAGGCCTCCAGATTTCCAATTGATAATCATGTATAACTAGTTTTTTCTTGCGTACGATCCAAAAATCACGTCGTCTAAAACTGAGCGGAATAAGTAGGCAATTGTAACGTTTTACCTGGACTATGTTTTTCTTAAACGACAGCAACACCCTTCTTTGTCCATCGACGACTACACGAAGTACATTCGCTCGCTGCCGCTCAACGACGACCCGTCGTTGTTCGGCCTGCACAGCAACGCCAACATCAGCTACGCCATGTCGGAGACTGCTGCCAACCTGAGTAAGTAGTTTTAATGGTGTCCCCTTATTTCACCGACAAACGTTTCACCGAATGCACGGTTTCGCCGAATTTTCGTTTCATCTAATTTCTGCTACTCAGAAACCGTTAACTTTTTAGTCAGCGATTAGATTTTTAGATTTGTTTCCATACCTAGTGATTCCTAGATGTCAATGTGTGTGTATACATAACATACTTGTATACATAACATAATCTGGATAATTCGCGTTAATTTGGTAAATTTTGATAACTTGGCTGTAATCTGGTTTCCTGCGGGATAGGCCTTGCCTAGTGTAGGAACCAGGCAAACCCTTATGAATAGCACATACCAAATCTTGAAGATTATGTACATGTATACGTATGATTTAACTAGAATGTCTTTATGTAAACCTGTTTCAGAATGTGTCAAGATTAAGTAAATACATGTTTTAATGTCTTATCGGAAACGCGCTGTTGGCACATTTTACTTTTTCTAAATCATACCTAAGTAAATTACCTCATAATTCAAACAAAATATAATTAAACACATCGCCAACACCGCGGTTAAAGTCACATTTTCAGTATGAAAATCTCGCAAGATACCGGTCACAATGGTTTCAAATACAAATTGTATCCGCCAGCCACACTCCGCAATCTGCAACCCAACGAGGTGGCCGGCGAGGGCGGGCTCTCGGCCGAGGAGATGACGGAGCTCGCCGCCAAGGATATCTTACACACGTTACCGAAGAAGTTAGATCTCGGCTTCATCGCCGCTACGTGAGTATACCCTCCTAAGTTCTAGGTTCCTATAATAGAATACATTTTAAAATTGGAAGGAACACAGGATATGTTCAAGGCTGGACCGTTTCATGTTCGCTTTAAGGAAACTTGGGCAGTGTGCTACGAAGCAGCTCTCAAGGTTTACCATGGTCACGTGTTATCTATACTTATTATTTACTTTCACTGTCCCGTTGTCTGTCTTGTAATCGAATCTTGCAAGTTAAATTTGAACCACTTCCCGGTTTCCGATTGAGCTGAAATTTTGCATGCATGTATAAATCGCGTGACAATGCAATATTATGATGACGTGAAGCTGATCTGATGATGGAGCTTGAAGCCACATAACCCCATCTAGTTTGGGCTCGTTAGAATCGTCTCAATGAGTTGATGACGGTATACAGAAAAGTACAGTCAGTAATAAATGCTTGTACAAAAGATGACATTTTTGACGGAAAATTATTTATGGTCTTAGCCTTTAGGGAAACTTAGTTGATGTTCAAACTCCAAAAAATACGGGTACGTGTAATAGCAAACGCTTGAATAAGAAGTAGCTGTAAACGTATTTTTAAACAGTTCATCATTTTACCATTGCCATGTATGTACCTACATAATATAATATATTTAAGATTTGTGGCTTTGTTAATACATTTCCTAAATATATTATCAAACGATCTGCAATCTGTTCTGGAAATCCAAGATCCCAAAACCCCGTTTAAACCACGCTGTTAAACTGATATTTACGGAAGAAATGTCTACAATATATGTATCAGTATTTAAAATATATTACCAGCAGAAATAAAAACACGAGAGGACAGAGAATTAGAGCGAACGAAAAGTGAAAAAGTGGTTCATTAATTAATTACAAAGTGACTTATTGAATGTGTTACACTGATAATATTATTACTTATGTCATGTGATATATTGTATTATAGTGTCGTATTAATAATTTAGACATTTAGAGAAACACTAGCATTAGTAAATTGTTAATTTATTTACATTATTTTATTATCTTCGTGTAGATATGTAATATTCAATGTTCATCTGTACATTAATATTTGCATGCTGTTGATAAATAGCTGAAGAAGTTGAACTATTTGTTAACCGAAGCCCTGTGACTTTTCATTTTTCAGCAAATAAATCTTTATCCTCATTCCTCTACAAAAATAAAACATTATTATTATTATAGAAAGAACGTAATGGTTCAATGGAAGTCAGATTTTCAAGGGAGAGAGTTTCGAACGAGTGCAAAAATAAATCTATGATGTCGAGCATACTTACTGACCCGAACAGCTTCGTTTATATTCCATTGTATTTCATTTTTATTCGATAGGAGGTTATTATGCGAGCCTAATACCATTAAATTGATTTTGCAGAGAACTTCACATATATTTTTTTCTGACTTTTGTTTTCAAAATTTTCGAAAGATATTTTGCTCGATCTAAGATTTAATAATAAAGGCTGTCCCAAAATTCACGCACGGTTTTAATTATATAGAATGGACTATTATTATCAGTTTTCTCACCATCAGATCTTGTGCTGGATATGTATGGTAGTGATGGTCGATCGTTTGAATGGCGGTATGAAGTATGTTTAGCCCTCAGAGCATATAATACGCAGCATATAGAGCGGACATGCCGCCGGCGGCTGTGTCGCACATGTTAGCTCATTGGGCACACTCCGCCGATAGTAAACCGTCCGTTGTCCAACGAGAAAGTTCCGTTTTTTTTCCAAAATGCCGGGTTGTGCAATAATTACTTGCAGACATCGCAGTGATTTGATTAATTTCCACACCAATGGGATAACTTTTCACAGGTCGCACAGGTACCCCCAGGTACTATAAATACTATTTATTTCAAATAAAATCACGAATTCAAGAACTTGCAACAGGCATATTCAATACAAATCGCGCGGCATGTCTGATCTCCTTATTTCCTATATGTGGTTTAGGGCCTACGCTAGCTTACGCGGATTACCCGCAACGGACATCCCGTCTCAAAGAAATTGTATAGACACCGCTAACTGGCCCGCGGCGGGTTGTTCGGAGCGGCACCCGCGAGCGTGCGCACGCGGCGGGCGTCCGCGTAAGCTAGCGTAGGCCCTTAGCCCTTGTACGCAATAAGCGGCTTGCCGTGCGGTTGGACAAAACATATGAAACCGCGCACGCAAAACCTCTACGCACTAAACGGTTGGCACTTGTCGTTGTGGAACATCCGTCACTCTCGCACTCGTATAATTGGCAGAACGTGACGGATGTCTTATCGACAGCGATAAGTGATAAAATGTGCGAGTGAGAAAGGAGACGCTCAGTCGCGCGCAAAGCGACTTGTCAGCAAGTATTAATAAATACACAGGAGTACTTAACACTTTCAATGACCATTTTACATACAAATTTCTGAAATGCTTTGGAGCAGCGTTCAATGTCGTCCTTCACTGAGTTTAGTTGTGGTCTTGTTGGGATATACCAGAGTGGCAGATTGGCCCCATAAAAAAACTCAGTTGGAGTTGAACACGACCGTGTCGATAGCAAGAAACGAATGCGTACTGTCTAGTTCATATTTTGTCCGTATCGTAGATTTTATTTTCAGTGCTCTTTTCCAGATACCCAGTGTCGTATAAGGAATCACTGAACACAGTGCTGATACAAGAGGCGATCCGGTACAACCGACTGTTGGGGGTTATCAGTAATTCGCTCAAGTAAGTTCGAGTCATTGTCAAGAAATAGAAACCACATAAAAAAATGGATTCAAGTCAGGCAAACCCAAGTCGAACCCACTGGTTGGAATCACGGTGCAACACTGTCGGTCCAAATGTATATATGCCGTGTAGGTATTGCCGTAGTGTTATTGAATCTACCTACCAATAGACTCTGTGTGCGCGTTTCTATATATAAAATTGTGGTATTACCGGCCTAAAAAGATAAATAGATTTTAGAAAAGGGTTACGTTAGGTACCTATATCCAATTGTTTCCTCATGCTACTAATATTATAAATGCGAAAGTTTGGATGTTCGGATGTTTAGATGTTTTAATGTTTGTTACTCAATCACGCTTCACGGCTCAACCGATTTGGATGAAATTTTGCACAAAGATAGTTTACAGCCTGGATGAAATATAGGATAGTTTTTATTCCGGATCAACGAAGGTGAAGTCGCGGGCGGAACCTATAGTTAATTATAAATGACAGTGTATTTCATATTTGGTGGATTGCGGTAGGGTTGATTGCTGTTAACAATAGCAGTCAAATATAGTTGAAAATGCTAAATATAAAGTTTGACAAATAAATCCTTAATTACTCTTGAGTGTTACGTTTAGCTGGCGTAATTCTATGTTAACACATTCCCTGCCAAGAATCGCTACGCGCTACATTCGTAGCCGATCCCGAGGTTCTCGAATCATCATCATTCTCCTAGCGTTGTTCCCGGTTATGCCCCTAAAGGAGCTCGGGGTCCGCTTTGAAAGTGTCAAGATTCCTGACTTTTACTTTTGCATCCCAAAAACATCAAATTCCATTTCTGTGAATGATACGTTAAGTTTTTCCTATTGACAGTGACCTTCTGAAGGCCCTGAAGGGTCTGGTAGTGATGTCACAGGCGCTAGAAAGTATGTCGAATAACCTGGCGATCAACGTGGTGCCCGTCATGTGGAGTTCGAAGGCGTACCCTTCACTCAAGCCACTTGGTAACCCTTATTACTTACTATCTTAAGGTTTAGAGTAGCAGCGAAATTTGCGGTAGTAGAATGGCGCAAGTTCCTTAACTACGCATAATTGTAACAGTAGAGCGGCTACCAAGAAACGTAAACTTCGTTCAGTACAGGCACGGGCTTTAGAGATGGTGATTGACAATTTCACGAGCATATTGGAAAACCAGACTATTAAGCATGAATTTCTCACTCAGACCCGTTGCATAACCTATAATTTTTGGGCATTTTCGCGAGAAGATACAGTTTAGTGCCGTCACAGAGTAAAAGTTAAAAATGTTCCATTTTATTAACAATACTATTTGTATGACAAATAAAAGTTACAAAATGGTTTTTTTATCTTTTACTCGGCGACGTCACTAATCTGTATCTTCTTCTCGCGAAAATGCTCTATAATACGACTTTAAGTTTTATAAAGATGTGTTACGATTGCACCCTATGTCGGTGAATAATATCAAAAATGCACCAAGTTGCTAAAACTGAATCTGAAATTTAAGGTCTAACGGATCTTAATAGATTGCTGGAGTGTATGTTTACCTCGCATAGACCTTGGATAGGCTGTAGGCAATCATCATCATCAGCTCACAGGTGATCCATTACTGGGTACAAGGTCTCTCCCATGGATGAAAGGGAGCTTTTCGCACCTGCTATCCATTCTTCTTCTTTCGTCCACACGACTGCTCATTGGGCATGAGCATCTCTTATTTGAGGAACTTCGACACGAAAGAAGAAGAAGAACCTGCTAGTGGTTAACCCATGGTTCTGGTTCAATGTCGTACTGCCCTGATGTTCCCTGTTTAATTAAAAAAATCTTTTGCCCTCGCCGTAAATAATTTTGCTCCCTTTAGACACATTCTACTAATTAGGCTTCACGAATGCTCGTGGACAAGTGCAGTAGCAACTGCGAATAATTACAATCGTGTATTACGGTCTTATTTATAATAATATTAAAAATGATATGATACAGAGATAAATAATATAATGTATCCTGTAGCCCAGGACAACAGGATTCGAACCTGCGACCTGTCTATCAACGCTAGACTGCTCTACCAGCAGGCGCATAGCTGGTGGTGCCAAGGCTGTAAATAAGTCTTTCAAGAGGATACAGAGAGGGCGCTAGTCTTAGCGGGAATGTAATTGAAAAGTATACAACTTCCGTCACTGTCCTCGTAGCTCAGTTAGTAGAGCAGTCTAGCGTTAATAGAAAGGTCGCAGGTTCGAATCCTGTCGGGGGCTACAGGCGAAGATGGTTTATTTTTCCATTATATTCTTTCTCTCTGTATCATATCGTTATAAATATCAAATAATCGGGGTAACTTCCTCGTTAAAAATAGCACAAACAAAATTAAAAATGTTACAGCGGCGTGGGTTAAAGACCTGATTGTCCGCGTAAAGTTCATGCAAGAATGGGCCGACGAAGGAATACCGAAGGTGTTCTGGATCTCCGGCTTCTACTTCCCGCAGGCTTTCCTCACGGGGGCCCTGCAGAACTACGCCAGGAAACATGTGATTGCCATTGACACCATAGCCTACAGCTTTGAGGTTAGTTAAACTGCTCACTCAACTAAACTTGGATCAATCAACTTTTCAAAACTGATTATATATAATGTAGGTAGGTTAGGAAAGTTATTGCATTTGTCTCAAAAGAAAATGGGTCAAACAACAATTTCTTGTTTTTGTTCCATCCCTTTAGCCAGAAGACAAACAATACAATACAATACTCTTTATTGCACACCGTAAAACATGAAACAAATAGACATAAAAACTTATAAAAAAATAGATTTTAACAACAGGCGGTCTTATCGCTAAAGAGCGATCTCTTCCAGACAACCTTTAGGTAGCGGAGAAATAGCAACAAAAAATTACAAAATAGGTAGGTGGCAAAATTGGAAGTAACCGAACTTACAACATACACAATTACATGAATAATAAACATATACACATCGCATACGAATAAACATACATAAATTCCTACATAAATACTTATACATATAGTGTTAACCATAGAGACGGAAAATAAATAAATACAGAAAAATAGTAACTATGAGGAATCATGGCAGAGACAGATAGTGCTCCTTTAAGTGAGTTTTGAAAGTAGCGACAGATTTAGCACGCCTCAAGTCCACGGGCAGGGAATTCCAGAGTCGAATGGCTTTGAATGTAAATAAGCAGTTATAGAATCTTGAAGAGGAGGACGGGACACTGAGGAGAAGATTTTGGGATGACCTGGCCGACTTGACAAAACTGAATCGTTCTTTGAGGTAGCGGGGTTTAGCGGGACATACCGAGTTAATTTCTAAAGAAAATTGTTACAATATGCATGTCAACAAAACCGTCTTCCTCTTCATAATGTAGGGTCTACCATGAGACTGGAATCCTGTCGTGTTGATACCCGTCTAAGGTTTGGTAGACATTCGGAATTTCATGAGTGTTTCCCCAGCCCCTGGCGACTGCTCCGGCGAAGAAGTACGAGGACGGGTGCTGCGTGCGCGGACTGTACTTGGAAGGGGCGCGCTGGAATATGGGCGACATGTCGCTTGAAGAGAGCAGGCCTAAGGAGCTTTACACAGGTGATTAATTCTTCTGCTTACGGACCGGTCACGACTTGCAGCGGTGTCGGTAGTGGTGCCGAGTCGTGGCCGAGCTGTTAGTCGGATACACTGCTGAGGGTGGCAAATGCGCCACGGGAGAGGCCTGAAATCCGCCTGCTGGCGGCCCGCACCCGGAAGCCAAACTGCTACCAGGTTTGACTTATAAACCCAGTGACCGCAGAGCGGCCCCAAAAAAAACTGAAACCGCACACGAATTGCGAATTTGCAACAATGCTCACTTCACTCGCCTAACCGCCTCACTACGGAGGGGGTTATTCTGCCGAGAATAGTCGTGGTCATGAAGCACATGGAGAAAGTTTGTCCAATTGTCCATAGCTTTTCTCTCTGGCGCTTGCCTGCTTTTCACTCCGGTGTTGAGGGATGTCTTAGGTTAGGACAATTGTCAGTCAACCGCATGGAAAAGACCTCATATGAGTACTACACTACTTGATAGAGGAGAGCTTCAATATCAATATCAATATATATCTCTGTTTGATAAGGTAATCGCTCGCTTTTTTTTGTTACAATCTACGGAATAGAGTACAACTTCTTGTTGGGCGTTGGTTTGCCTTTTTAGGGTTCCGTAGCCAAATGGCAAAAAACGGAACCCTTATGGATTCGTCATGTCTGTCTGTCTGTTTGTCTGTCTGTCAATCCGTATGTCACAGGCATTTTACTCGAAAACTATAAGGTGTATTTGCATACAATTTTGTGGATAGGTGTATTTTGTTAGCCGCTACATAGTTTTGTAATTAAATTACTAAAAAAAAAATTTAGGGGTGCTCTCCATACATAAAACTGAAAGTCAAAAAAATTTTTTTCATTGCAATCCCACGTGTGGCACATCAATAGATAGGCCTTTCAAAATAAATATAAGGTTTCTCAGCATTTTTTTTGATTAACTGAATAGATTCGGAGATAATCGCCCCGAAAGTCACTAAAGTTGTGTCCCCCGCCCCCCTCTAATTTTTGAACTGTGTATTTTAAAAATATGAAAAAAATCATGGACATAGGGCTTATTAAATTCTTTCAGCGGAAATTGTTTTGAACAAGATCGGTTCAAAGGTTTTTGAGATATTTCTAAAAAACTGCCTTCCTTAAAGAAAAGGACGTAAGTGCCATAAGATTTCAGTAACGATACGACCTTTTTAATATGCACGGAACCCTCGTTGTGCATGGTCCGACACGCACTTGGCCGCTTTTTTTTACATCATCTCTGCTATGTAAAAATTTAATTATCAAAGAAAAAGAAATCTTTCAAGTTGTAAACTATATTTATGTATGTACAGACATGGCGATAATCTACATGAAACCAGAACAAGGACACAAGCTAGCCCAAGGTCTGTACGAGTGTCCTACGTACAAGACACTAGTGCGTGCAGGCACACTGTCGACCACGGGCCACTCCACCAACTACGTGATGACCATCGAGCTGCCCACGCACAAGCCTCAGGCGCACTGGATCAAGCGCGGCGTCGCGCTCTTCTGCGCACTTGATTACTAGAACAGTCAAGACGCTAGTGGGCACAGGGAGACTGTCGACCACGGGCCACTCCACCAACTACGTGATTTTCATCTAGCTGTCCTCACACAGGCCTCAGGCGCACTGAATCAAGCGCGGCGTCGCGCTCTTCTGCGCACTTGATTACTATTACAGTCAAGACGCTAATGCACACAGGGAGACTGTCGACCACGGGCCACTCCACCAACTACGTGATGACCATCGAGCTGCCCACGCACAAGCCTCAGGCGCACTGGATCAAGCGCGGCGTCGCGCTCTTCTGCGCACTTGATTACTAGAACAGTCAAGACGCTAGTGGGCACAGGGAGACTGTAGACCACGGGCCACTCCACCAACTACGTGATTTTCATCTAGCTGTCCTCACACAGGCCTCAGGCGCACTGGATCAAGCGCGGCGTCGCGCTCTTCTGCGCACTTGATTACTAGAACAGTCAAGACGCTAGTGGGCACAGGGAGACTGTAGACCACGGGCCACTCCACCAACTACGTGATTTTCATCTAGCTGTCCTCACACAGGCCTCAGGCGCACTGTATCAAGCGCGGCGTCGTGCTCTGCTGCGCACTTGATTACTATTACAGTCAAGACGCTAATGCACACAGGGAGACTAACTATCACGGGCCACTCCACCAACTACGTGATTTTCATCTAGCTGTCCTCACACAGGCCTCAGGCGCACTGGATCAAGCGCGGCGTCGCGCTCTTCTGCGCACTTGATTACTAGAACAGTCAAGACGCTAGTGGGCACAGGGAGACTGTAGACCACGGGCCACTCCACCAACTACGTGATTTTCATCTAGCTGTCCTCACACAGGCCTCAGGCGCACTGGATCAAGCGCGGCGTCGCGCTCTTCTGCGCACTTGATTACTAGAACAGTCAAGACGCTAGTGGGCACAGGGAGACTGTAGACCACGGGCCACTCCACCAACTACGTGATTTTCATCTAGCTGTCCTCACACAGGCCTCAGGCGCACTGTATCAAGCGCGGCGTCGTGCTCTGCTGCGCACTTGATTACTATTACAGTCAAGACGCTAATGCACACAGGGAGACTGACTATCACGGGCCACTCCACCAACTACGTGATTTTCATCTAGCTGTCCTCACACAGGCCTCAGGCGCACTGGATCAAGCGCGGCGTCGCGCTCTTCTGCGCACTTGATTACTAGAACAGTCAAGACGCTAGTGGGCACAGGGAGACTGTAGACCACGGGCCACTCCACCAACTACGTGATTTTCATCTAGCTGTCCTCACACAGGCCTCAGGCGCACTGGATCAAGCGCGGCGTCGCGCTCTTCTGCGCACTTGATTACTAGAACAGTCAAGACGCTAGTGGGCACAGGGAGACTGTAGACCACGGGCCACTCCACCAACTACGTGATTTTCATCTAGCTGTCCTCACACAGGCCTCAGGCGCACTGTATCAAGCGCGGCGTCGTGCTCTGCTGCGCACTTGATTACTATTACAGTCAAGACGCTAATGCACACAGGGAGACTGACTATCACGGGCCACTCCACCAACTACGTGATGGCCATCGAGTTGCCCACGCACAAGCCGCAGGCGCGCTGGACCAAGCGCGGCGTCTCTTTTGCGCATCGATTATTAGTACTTGGTAATTCATTGATGATAAAGAGGATGATGACGTGTTCCTGTTATCCCTCGTAATCCCGACATTAAGATTGAGGTAGAAAAGTGTTCCATCGCCTGGGGCCATTGTTAGTGTCATATCCTCTATGGCAGAGCCGGAAAGAAGAGATTTTAGCAGTCTGTTTGTATTTACGTGTGTTCCACGTAGCGTTTAACACTTTCACTGCCAGGAATCCGCTTAGCGGGCGCCTACACCGTAGTCGCTTTCCGCTACATACGAGAAAACCCACGGGATCGGCTACTAACGTAGCGCGTAGCGATTCTTGGCAGTGATGTAAAGCACTGAACCGATTTTGATGAATGAGGTCAATCGATTCGAAATTGCTCCGGGTTGCATAGGCTATCGTTTCTATAATACTAACAATTACACGGTTCAACTCACGTATTCTATGTCACTACGGGCGACATGTTTCGAACTCTTCGGGAGTTCTTCTTCAGGATGAGTGTTTTCGCGGCGGTGTCGCTTGTATCACTGCCCGAGCTCGCTCCGCACGCCGAAGAGTTCGAAACATGTCGCCCGTAGTGACATAGAATACGTGAGTTGAACCGTGTAATTGTTAGTATTATTTCAACATGTCTCACGAAAGTTTAAATTCGATTATCGTTTCTATGTTCAGTTCAGTTACTTTTCCGTAGTCGGGAAACCGTTTTTTTTACTTTATATGCTTGTTAAGAGGGGGCGCTCCGCGAAATCGGGGTTCTTAGATTGAATATTTACCTATGACAAACTAAAGCGAATGCCAGGAAAAAGAACATACCAAAACTACATCATATTTGCAATTGAATCGCCTGAACAAAACCATACAAAACCAAAATTGCCTCGATAGAAAAGAACCGCCAAAACATGTCTTATTTTTACTCAATTTCAATAGTGTGAGGTTCCCGTGCATATAAATTAAGTAAAAGTTGAGTGTATAATAGCTTTTCACATTACCCAATGAAAGTACTAGCGGGGTATTTTTATGTAGTCCCTTTTCAGACTTATTGAGGTGAAACGTATTTGGCGTATAGGCCTTTTTTATTTAGCGCGATACCCTTTCTCCCGTCGCGTGTTTCGTACGGTTCTGTATATCTTTTGTTGCCGTTCGCGGGCGGAGTCAGTCGTAATCGCTCCGCTGAGACGAGAGGACTACGTTCTGTGCTCTCACGACAGCACGATGAACATAATTATTTCAATAATATTGTGACCCAGTATATTCGTCCAGTGAATGAACGTATCATTACATTCCAGTAGATATTTTGCTACATTTTGAAATAATATATTTAAAAGTCGACCTTAACATATAGATCTTAAAGTTCAAAATACAACTATAAGATTACGCAGCGATCGGCGGGTGACCGGCTTCTTAGAATAATTTGTGCAGTACATGCAAAACTAGACGAACATTTTTCTGTCGATCGTGTATTTACTTTATGAAAGATTATCACTATCACTATCACTACATAGTATAAAACAAAGTCGCTTCCCGCTGTCTGTCCCTATGTATGCTTAGATCTTTAAAACTACGCAACGGATTTTGATGCGGTTTTTTTGAATAGATAGAGTGATTCAAGAAGGTTTATATATATGTATAATATAGTATCCGTGCGAAGCCGGAGCGGATCGCTAGTTGAGAATAAATCCGGTTATGTTCAAAATCGATGTCTGAGAGGTCTAAATACGAATTCATAGTCAGAAATATTTCAAAAAGTGGTCGCATTATTTAAATTTTTTGAAACATTCGTTATAAATTAATATGCGCGTTTTTTTAAAGAACAACATACATTGGCAGGCTTCTCGAGGGTGAAGATTCTAGAAATGATGTCCATTTTGAATTCCAAGATGGCGGACAGTGCTTTTCGAATTTAAACTTTCGTGAGACGTGTTGAAACAGTACTAATAATTACACGGTTCAACTCACGTATTAAATGTCACTACGGGCGACATGTTTCGAACTCTTCGGGAATTCTTCTTAAGGATGAGTGTTTCCGCGGCGGTGTCGCTTGAATCTTGTCGTAATTCAAGCGACACCGCCGCGAAAACACTCATCCTGAAGAAGAACTTCCGAAGAGTTCGGAACATGTCGCCCGTAGTGACATTATTGACATTGTTTTTCTTTAAAGTCATCGCGGGGGTCGCTTTTAGGGTTATCGAGAGTGCAGATTCCAACAATTATTGCCTGCGAACTTGGACATTTTGATATTAAAAAAGTGAACATAATTATGCACTTTTTCTTTAATATGTTCAAAATTGATAACTAAAGGGCCAAAGCGTCTCCATTGTCTCCAAGTACGAATCCGCGATCAGGATTGAAAAATTTGGCCGCCACACAGTAGTGGCCTGAAAATCTGACTTTCATAGACATGATCGAAGTTTTCATAATATATTATAGTTTTTTTTTAATGCTACTAATAAATTCACGGTTAAATTCACGTATTAAACGACACAACAGGCGACATGTTTTGAACACTTCGGGAGTTCTTCTTCAGGATGAGTGTTTTCGATGTTTGTTTTGAAGAAGAACTCCCGAAAAGTTCGAAACATGTCGCCTGTTGTGACATTTAATGCGTGAATTTAACCGTGGATTTATTAGTAGTATTTTAGACATGTCTCACAAAAGTTTAAATTCGATTATAGCTTTTTTTTGCTTTAGGCTTTTACTAGCCATTATTATGCTAGCTCACAACCCTTACGTGATTTAGTAAAAAAACGGAAGGCCATATTTCAGTTATAGCTCCGGTGGTTTTTTAAGCAACAAAATGTAGGTAGTGGTATTCCTTGGATAATTAAAATAATTTGTACTCTATAAAGTGAGTGTTTTCGCGGCGGGGTCGCTTGAATCTTGTCGTGATTCAAGCGACACCGCCGCGAAAACACTCAATCCTGAATAAGAACTCCCGAAGAGTTCGAAACATGTCACCCGTAGTGACGTTTAATACGTGGGTGAACCGTGTAATTATTGACATTTTTTTTCTTTAAAGTCATCACGGGTGACGCTTTTAGATTCCAACAATAGGGGCGTAGACACTAAATAAAATAATGTGATATTTTCTCGAAGAAGGATAAAAAAATTAGTCAAATGGAGAAAAAAGCAACGCAAAAGGTTAAATAATCACAAAGTTATAAGTGTCCAAAGTTTTAAGAAGGGATGTGTTCTGTCCCTTTTTCGCAAAACGCAACTTCATATGAAACGATGACGCTGGAAGAATGTGACGTCACAGAAGACGGCAACGTGCCGCGCGCATCGTGGTCGGCGACGCCGTCGACGCGGCCTGCCGGCAGCATCCTGTAATGTGACGTCACACACCGTTTGCGTTTTCTCTCTCTAACAAGCAATATTAAAACGGTTGTAGCTTCGTAATTCTTTGAGATATCTGAATGGGATTTTCATCACTATGCATATTTTTTTGCCTTCTTTCTTTTGGAGTAATAATAATTTTCGAGTCTGCACCCGAATTATTGCCTGCGAAGTTGGACATTTTTATATTAAAAAAAGTGAACACAATTTTGCAGTTTTTCTTTAATACGAGTATGTTCAAAATTGATAACTAAAGGGCCAAAGCGTCTCCATTGTCTCCAAGTACGAATCCGAGATCAGACCCCGTATCATGGTCGGCCTTATCACTCGATAAGTGACAAGATAGGGGCATCGTCTCGTTCTATCAAACGGTGTCAGCCAGTGACGGACGCTCTATCCTGTCACTTATCGCGTGATAAGGCCGACCATGACACGGGGTCAGAATTGAAAAATTTGGCCGCCACACAGTGGCCTGAAAATCTGGCTTTCATAAACATGATCGAAGTTTTCATAATAAATTACAGTTTTTTTTTAATGCTACTAATAAATTCACGTATTAAATGACGCGACAGGCGACATGTTTCGAACTCTTCGGGAGTTCTTCTTCAGGATTAGTGTTTTCGATGTTTATTTTGAAGAAGAACTCCCGAAGAGTTCGAAACATGTCGCCTGCCGTGACATTTACGTTAATTTTTTAACCGTGGATTTATTAGTAGTATTTTAGATATGTCTCACAAAAGTTTAAATTCGATTTTAGCTGTTTTTTTGCTTTAGCCTTTTACGAGACATTATTATGCTAAATTACAACCCTTACGTGATTTAGTAAAAAAACGGAAGGTCATATTTCAGTTATAGCTCTCGAAACTGACTTACCTACTAGCGAAAATTATATCTTCAAATATAGGTACTTACAGATTTTGTCTTTCTTTCCACTTATTATAATTATCTATAGGTATTCATCATGTTTCATCTGACTGTCGGGGCATATACTATGCGAGAAGGAGCGGGGCAGCAATAGACGCATCAGCGCGGCAGGTACGGGGCGCGCGGGTGATTTCTGATTTTTCCCTGGCGATACGCCCCCTCTTAAAATGCATTTTTGTCGTGAATAAAATTGATACCATTATAACTGAGTTAAATTTGTTGTGCATTTGTTGTCCATCGTTCGATTTTAGAACAATGAAAACTCCATCCTATTACCTAGATTGGTTCAAATATTGTATTTTTCATCTCGTATGGTGTGGCGCTAGAGTATGCCGCTCTAACGAGTATTCCGTTCAAAGTGAGTTTTCTTAATTAGACTAAATAATAGATTTTGCAATATCAAAAATTGCCTTTGTACGCTTACTGCAAAACGACGATCCATTATCAATATCATCAGTCGAGATTACATTGCCTACTGCTTGCAATTCTTTTCTTATTTCTCGCAGTGTCAGGGAGCTCGGACACTAACTGCATTAGGTGCACGATGCGGAAAATTCAGGCTTGGCGTTTGCGGTCACAGGGCACAGATTAAAAAGGGAAACAGGGTTGGAATTATTTACTCCAGGATTTATAGAAAAGTATAGTACAATTATACCGTTTAGAGAGAGAGATTCGAATGTTTTTGGAGCCACTTTTTGCCTGTATTTTCCGTTTATTGTATTTTTTATTGTGTCCGCGTTAACCAATTTTGATAGGTGATATGATATACTAGGTGTCGGTTCGAGGCCCATATTTACAAATACCTTAGAGAGTAACATACATATCAATATACAAAATTTATAAGTAGCATTAATATGAAAAAAAAAAACATTTTTAGCTACTTTTACGTAGCTGTGTTACAGTTTTTAGGGTTCCGTAGTCAACAAGGAACCCTTATAGTTTCGCCATGTCCGTCTGTCTGTCCGTCCGTCTAGTTCCCCTTACTACTAGAAAACTGTGATGCGCCCCCCCCCCCTGCCGGCTAAATGGCTACTACTGGGGTTGTGAAAAAATTCGTGGCAGTAATCCAACTATTTATTTACTCTGCTCATTTTAGACTGACGAGAATGTATGAACAGGTGTTTTTTTTTGCATAACACAAAGTTGGCCCTATAATAAAAGTTGCTCAGAATCATGGATAGATTCACATTTTGCTGTTTTGTATCAAGTAAAAAATTTCATCCTGTATAATGAATTTAAAAGAAAAACTATCACGGCTAACTAGTTACCGAGTAATAGTCGACCAACTTAAAATGTCTTAGGCCGCCTTTCGTACAAATTCGGCCGACGCAACCGCACCATTTAGTTGGCGCGCGCGTGTCGATGTAACTAAGACAGACAGGAACCTACGGAACCCAACACTGCGCGTGGCCCGACACGCACTTGGCCGATTTTAAATTGTTTACGCTTGCAGTCGGTTTCAGTATTTGACTCCTAGCTGTCAAGCGTCAAATGAAAACATATTTCGCACATTTCTGAAGGATGTTCACTCTTATTTGGGTGTTTGATGTTTTTTCTGGACACGTCCGGTGTAAGTCTTTTTCAGTTTTCTATCCCGTTCAGTTTTCGTCACTGTCTTTGTGAATATTTCTAAAAATATAGCGACAAATAATGAATGTGACAGAAAACGAAGACCACCAACTCGTGACCAGAGTTATGTCAATTTGTGAAAAGGATGAACGAATGGCACAAATATTGACTTATTGTAAGTTTTTATTCATCATTATTCATTATCATCATAATCCTAGGAGCCGGGCTCTTGTCGGAGAAACTGCAGAAAACTATTGAAAACAGAAGGGAAATATGTTAGAGCACCTGATACTCAAAATTTATCATTACTCCAAAAGAAAGAAGGCAAATAAATATGCCTAGTGACGAAAATCCCATACAGATATCTCAAAGAATTACGAAGCTACATCCGTTTTAATATTGCTTGTTAGAGAGAGAAAACGCCAGAGAGCGCCATAATAAATGACAATCGTTTCATATGTAGGTGCATTTTGCGGAAAAGGGACAGAGTATACCCCCTCTTAAAACTTTGGACGCTTATAACTTTGTGGTTGTTGAATCGACCATATTTTAAATCCTTATTCGGGAAAACTCAAAATTATATTATTTGGTGTCTACACCCCATTCCCAACAGCTCATCTAGTTGAGCAGCGTAGTTGTGCCGTGGGTCAGAGAGGCCCTATTACATAAACAAAATTACATAATAGGTCAGTCATATTTTCTCGAAAAGGGATAAAAAATGTAGTCAAATGGAGAAAAAATCAACGCAAAAGGTTAAATAATCACGAAGTTATAAGTGTCCAAAGTTTTAAGAAGGGTCTGTCCCTTTTTCGCAAAACGCAACTTCATATGAAACGATGACGCTGGAAGAATGTGACGTCACAAAAGACGACAACGTCCTGTAATGTGACGTCACACACCGTTTGCGTTTTCTCTCTCTAACAAGCAATATCAAAACGGTTGTAGCTTCGTAATTCTTTGTGATATCTGAAGGGGATTTTCGTCACTAGGCATATTTTTTTGCCTTCTTTCTTTTGGAGTAATACAAATTTTCGAGCCTACACCAATACTGGAGGAAAGATGGAAGGAAGGAGAGGCAGACGAACACCAACACGTACGTTTATGGATCATGTTTCCGTTAATCTCGAGTACCTACATTTTACCTACCCTCGCATAATCTTGTGTTCCCTGTGGTTGATTCAGCTCCTGCTCACCACTATTGATAATGACGATCAGCATTTGTCCCTAAAGCTATTAAACACGTTCCCTGTTCCCATACAAAATGATCTGACAATGTCACACGTCCAAATGTTCTTGTATAGTTCGAAGCTATAAATCCATTGTAGAAGCTCGGACTCCTGAGAAGCTGGTGCATGACCCATCATCAGTTTTGCTATCTTGTTTAACACCATTATCAGAATAGATACTTGTACCTTCATGTATCTACTTAATCCGATAATGGTGGCAAATATTTAGCCTTGAAATTTATTGCTTACGCAAGAATATGTTGTAGTCATGTCCTTATATGTTTTTAATTTAAAACCTAATTTGAAAAAATCTGTACACCGTGTCTTTATTACATTATATGCCGAGGAAACTACGTTCATCCTGTAAATAAAAAGGTTTGCGTCTCAGTAAAATTAGACAGTGAAGTTTTTTTTATCGAGCTTAGTCGTTGATGTAAAATAACGATACAGGGATTACCGGAATTTTTCTGTTAGTTCCTATTCACCCAGAAATCATGTCGAGCATTTTTATTACATTATTTTACCATTTAGCAATTCCACTTCTATTCATGAGTATTGTAAAAAGACACCGTGTGACAATGATCGTGATATCATAAACATTTACCTACCTAGTGGTCTCAATCAGAGACTATTATTTATTTATACACGTACGCGTGTTAGTTTGCCTACCATTCGATTCCTGTTCTCAGCTCAATTGCTCGAAGGTTAACTGGAAGAGCTCCTTTACAGGACAGTTAGGTATACGCCTTCGTTACTGTATAACCTGTTTTATGTGTATTTTTTACCCTTGTCGTTCGTTGGTCGCGTGTACAAAATAAAGGAAACACGATTAAATACATCTCGGCGCTTCGAGCTCTTTGTATCAAAAAGGGATGTATCGGGATGTATTTTAATACACAATATCATACACGATAAAATCCGTTCAAATCGTGTTACTTAATACATATATCATCATCATATCAGCCGAAAGACGTCCACACAAAACTTCGATGTTAAGCGTGCTTGATTTGACCGTCTGCCCAGTAAGTTTCAAATCAAAATAAAGTCTGTACTTAATCTAGAAATTGTTATTGAGCTTTGAATCCCACAAATTAATCTTCATATCAGCCGAAAGACTGCTGGACATAGCCCCCCCCAAAGAGTGCCAATGTGACCGCACATCCTCCTGCGGGTGGCGCAGGACATAGGCCCAGCGGCCCAGCGGCGGGCATAGGTCCAGCGGATTCCCGCGACCTTTACCAGGTCATCAGTCCACCTTGTTAAGCCCCACGCCGCGCCTTCCGGTACTTGGTCGCCACTCGAGAACCTTTCCGCCCCGGCAGCCATCGGTTCTCCGTGCAATATGCCCCGCCCACTGCCACTTAAGTTTAGCGAATTGCTATAGGTATAGTATTTATAAATATTTGATTACCTGACGTCAGCGTCACTGTGCAAGTTAATTGGCTTTCGGGAAGTAAATGAAATCGTGGAAGCCCCTATTGTTGGTAAAAATTAAAAAGTTCCCACAAAGAACTGCAATTACGTTGTTTTAATAAGGCTCTGAAGTTTTGCTAATGAAGCCGGTCAACATTACAGCGTGTGACTTTCATAAGAACATATTTTAAGGACCGAAAGTATATGCCGTTATGAACGTAAATTGGTATCTCTAGTTTAAAAAAACACAGATTTTTCATACAAATTAATTCGACACGCAATGTATTAGTAACACAGGTAACAACTGACGGTAACATTTGAAACTAGCTATGCCTCTCTGAAACTTCAAATAAATGTTAGCAGTACATTGCTGCTCGAAAAAATGTGTAAAATCATAAAAAAACGATCGGAGTGTGGGGTGGGAGAGTTACCTACTCTCCTGAATGTTCTCTAGATTACTGTAGCCTGGTGGGTGGGTAACATCTAGGAAACCAAACGACAAAAAAAAACACATTTTTACTCAAAGAAAAGTTACAGAAAATTCCCAGGGGTCCCCCGCACTAAACTTCGTCTGTATCGCGGAGAACAATTTAACAATGTACTTAGTTGTTTTTTTTTTTATAGTGGCAACTCAAAACATTCAGTTGTAGGTATACTAACGCTCTTGACTTAAATCTACATGGTACATAATGAAATAAATTATGGTTATAAGTTAGCCAAAAATTGCCTCTGTCTCATCATAAGTAAGATTACGAAGAAAGTTTAGTATTTTCTTCTTAGCCTCGATTAAGGTTGCACCCCTCAGATTACACTTTTTGGAGACAGTGTACGCAGATGCTCTGATGTGACCTGTGTGTGTGCTGTGAAGCAGTTTTAAATTGGAATACTAACTAAGTAACCCGCCGTATCGTCGGACACGCGCTTAACCCACGCTCTACGACCCTACGTCCACACAATGGCCCTTGATTATACCAATTCGGATGCCGGGACCGACGCATACTAATTCAACACCGACTTGCCAGCCATAACTTTGAGATACTTTTAGCTTGCACACACCGATTCAAAACTGGTTTGGGGATGTTCCAAGGGTCCCTTTGTTTCCCATAAACTTATTGTTCCGAATTTCGATAGTCAGAAATTGATATCCATATAATTTATAGACATCAATAGTCATAATTTTTGTTAATTGGGTGAGGACCAAATTCTTGGCCAGTAGTTAGCGTGGTTAATTGGTAGTAGTTAAAAAGTTCCGTTGTGACACGAAAATTAGCCATACAAATTCTATGATTAATTTTCGTGTCACAACGGAACTTTTTAACTACTACCAATTAACCACGCTAACTACTGGCCAAGAATTTGGTCCTCACCCAATTATAACGCTTTATAGTTCTAACATTAATGAACTATAATATTAAGTATTATAATCACAAAAGTCAAAAAATTTATGTCCATAACGATCAAAGGTCCATCAATAATTATTCATAAATATTCCAAGGCATATATTTCAACGTACTAATGGTTGTTATTCATATCGTTTTAATGCCTAAAGTGAATTACGTCTAAGAGACCAAATCTATAACATCCGAAGTCATATAGATAATTACATTAATTACTCAGACACATTTCCAGACATAAATTTGAAAGGGGTACTATACTACTGTGCGGTGGGTTTATGACTGTTTCGTAAAAAATACGCTTAAATAAGCATGTTTTGTAAGAAACTTTTTTCTCTGAAATTAAAAATGGCCAAGATATTGGACCTCTAAGGCAGGTCGGTGTAGGTACGACGACGAGCGAAGCGAGGAGTGTTAGGTGTTCCACGACCCTAAGCGCGCGAGCCGAGCGAGCGAAGCGAGCGTGCCGCGGCAACGGCCGGCGAAGCGCCAGAACCAATAATGACACAACATCCATCGAAATTTTTACAAGTAATGATGTTTCCCAACTTTCGGGTCAAATATCTCGGGCATTTTTGAATTTAGACAAAAAAGTTTCAAACAAAACATACTTATTTTAACGTATTCTGATCACTAAACAAAACAGTGAGCGGCATAGGTACATAAATATAAAGCAGTCTGGAAGAACGCGTTCAGTAACATTCGGTAGTAAAAATGTTATGTATTTTATATTTTTCTGGGAGTGCGTTTATAGAGGCATATATATATTTCAATGTCATGGTGGCAACACTTCATAATGTTTTAACATTACATGCCACCATGACATTGAATGATATGACTAACTAATCAGATGTCTACTAATCATTATGACTTGCGAAAAAAGACCCTGCAAAAATTATTATAAACTAGATTATTGCCTTTAACATTATGTAATTGAATACCACGGGGACATTGAATGTTATGGCTAACCAATTTTATGATTAACAATAATGATGACCTGCAAAAATCGGAACTCCAATTTATACTGTAAAATTTTATGACTTTCGACAATATGACTAGAAAAAACCGGCCAAGAGCGTGTCGGGCCACGCTCAGTGTAGGGTTCCGTAATTTTTGTAATTTTTTTCAAAAACTATTCAACCTATAAAGTTCAAAATAGTTTTCCTAGTTTATAAAGTTCTACTTTTGAGATTTTTTTCAAATTTTTAAAACTTATGGTTCAAAAGTTAGATGGGGGGGGGACCTTTTTTTTAACTTCTAGAGTGATTATCTCCGAAAATATTAACATTATCAAAATAATATTTTCGCAAACTCCTATTCATTTTTAAATACCTATCCAACAATATATCACACGTTAGGGTTGAAATGAAAAAAAAAACACTCCCCACGTTACGTATAGGGGAGGTACCCTAATATTTTTTTTTTTCACTTTTTATTTTACCACTGATATACATATTAGTACCAAATTTCAGCTTTCTAGTGCTAACGGTTACTGAGATTATCCGCGGACGGACGGACAGACAAAGCGAAACTATAAGGGTTCCTAGTCGACTACGGAACCCTAAAAACTATGGTGGAAAACGTTATGGACTGAAAAAATCGGATCTTAAATTTTATGGGAAAAAATAGAGACCCGGATGTTCCATTTTTGTGTTGATGACCTGTTCACAAAAATTACAAAAATCATATCTCATGCAGAGGTCGGAATTTTCGTGGCACTTTTGAGCTGTCATAGGGACTTCTCGTTTATCGACTTCCGATTATACATATGTATATCGATAAATACAGAATACAATATATGTAAAATATGATTAGTTGATTACGAGTGATGGGTAAACAACATGCAGTCTTATCGCGATTGGGCGGTCTAATTTCTAGGAAATTATAAATAGAAGTTAAATTAATAATATTTTATAGTTGAAGATGAAATTAATAAATGTTAAAACATTGAACTGAACTGATTCAATTTAAAATTGTTAACTATTAACTTTTCATTGTTTTCATTGCAAATCTCTATTTAACAATTTCAGCCTGCACTCAAAAGTTATCTAAAAGAGATCGCTCTTTAGCGGTAAGACTGCCTGCTGTTTACCTCTACTTTTAATCTTGTTTCATATGTTGTGTTCTATAATTTATCGATATAATTATGAATATCGGTAGTCGATAAACGAGAAGTCCCTATGACAGCTCAAAAGTGCCACGAAAATTCCGACCTGTGCTCATTAGCCAACCATTTAGCAGCAACTCCAACCAATGCTTAAGCTCAGCCATTTGGCAACAAGCGAGTCATGAGGACGATATTTCCAAGCAGTACGAAAAAAAAATGATTGCCTTATGGGTAAGAACCAAATTCTTGGCCCGCTTAACTCACTCAATAAAATTTTCTATGAAAGTTTTCCGTTGCGACACGAAAATTAACCATACAATTAAATGGTTATTTTTTGTATCACTAAGAAACTTTTTTCACTTCTTCAGTTTGTATGGCTAACCGACTAACCAGGCTAACTACTGCCCAAGAATTTGGTACTACCCTTACATCAAGAAGTAAATGACACAAGAAGGATTTCCAGGAAAATATGCACTAGCTATATTCCTTACAGTATTTTCTTTATCTCCATAACATTTTGCGTTTGGGCACATGCTTTCAAACAAAATGGAGGAAAAACAGAATAAGCACTACAGAAACGTGTTAAGTTGCAACTGAAGATGGATGGAGCAGTTAGAGGCGTGAGGATTGGTAACACACAATTGTAATTTGGTGGTAATTGTAGCCCATAGCGCTTCTGGCGTGCGGCAGACGCGCTCGACCCAGTCCCATTTAGTTTGGCGGCTGTGTGAGCTACGTCAGCTACCTGAGTTTTGGAATTGAATAAATATGAAATATAAATATTGACAGCGGTCTTCAGTGGACTTGGCGGTGAATCAATCGGGGTCCCTTTGTTTCCCATATTCTTATTGTTCCGAATTTCGTTGGTCAGAAATTGATATCCATAAAATTTATAGTCATAAACATCAGTAGTCATAATTTTTGTTAAGTATAACGTTGGATAGTTCTAACATTAATGACTTATAACATTAACCGCTATAATCTCAGAAGTCATAATATTTATGGCTATAACGTTCGAAGGTCTGTCAATAATTAATCAGAAATATTTTAAGTCATATCTTTCAACGTCCTAATGGTTGGTATTCATATCGCTTTAATGCCTAAAGTGAATTACGTCGAAGAAGCCAAATCTATAACATCCTTAGGCATATAGATAAGTACTCAGAAACATATCCAGGCATATATTTGAAAGTACTAGTAAGTAGGGGCTTAGTGGCAAAACCGACTCGGATCACGGATAGGTTAGAAGACGGAAGCGGGAGCTTTGCTCCCGCTTTCGTCTTCGAGGTTATTTTTTTTATAAAAGAGCGGAAAAACTACTTACCATACTGGTCGTTAAGATTATAAACTGACGGTGTTCATTATCTGACGGTCACACGTATGCACGTTAAAATTGTATGTATTTATAATGATATGACTAACTAATCACGTGACTACAAATAATTATGACTTGCGTAAAAGATCCTTACAGCAATTATTGAAAGCAACTTTATTGCCTTTAACATTATGAATTGTCATAACATCTGGGCATTGAATGTTATGAACTTATGACTACCCAATTTTATGACTTACAATAATGACGACTTGCAAAAATCGGATCTCCAATTTATGTTCTATAATTTTATGACTTGCGACAATATGACTTATGAAAATTATGATCGAAAACGGTATGGAGTGAAAAAATCGGAACAAAAACTTTATGGGAACCAATAGAGACCCGAATCAATCACATATTTCATCTTTTTCTCAAGAAATAAACAGTTATTGTGCCGCGATTTTGTGTTGTTTTGAATGGAGCAGATCCGGTTCTGAGTTGAAATACTTCTATAGCTGATATTACAAGGACTTAGCGTGGTATAGTTAGGCCAGAGTTAAGTACTTAGATGTACTTAACTACAAAGTAGCTTGGAAAATGCCATGGCTAGAATTTAGCCCTAAATAACTTTTCATAAAATATTTATTTATTTAATTAACACTTTTATTGTACGTGCATTATGTGTAATGCACCATCAAACTGAGAGAGACAAGATGATTCTATACATCTGTACGTATCGACCCATGAGTCCCATGACAGTGGCAAAAGCGAGGGACAGTCAAAGTGTTAAGTATATGTGTCGGCAAGTGACATTTTTATGTGAATGTGTGGAATATTAGATATAGCCACATCTAATATTTATCACATCAGCACATGATTTATGGAGTACTCATCCGGGACGCAAGTGCGTGACGTGTCATTTGACACCCCATTGTGACGCAGTGAGACACTAGTTTCAAATATAAAAACATCTTGGTATGAGTAGTGTAGGTACTGGCACTTAAGACGATGCTCCCACGGGTGCCGTTCATTCGCCATAAAAACTAAATGCATAATTTCAAGTAGCATACGTACGGAAATCATAACAAACTATTATCATAATATAATAAAAAAATGGATATTTAAATACCCTTATCACGAAACAAATTATTTTTAATTAAATATTTTGTTTTCGTGTTATTTTTTAACAAGGAAGTTACCCCGATCATTTTATAATCGATATGATACAGAGAAAGAATATAATGGGAAAATAAACCATCTTCGCCTGTAGCCCCCGACAGGATTCGAACCTGCGACCTTTCTATTAACGCTAGACTGCTCTACCAACTGAGCTACGAGGACAGTGATGTAAGCTGTGTATTTTTGCATTACATTCCCGCTAAGACTAGCGCCCTCTGTATAGACTTGTTTCACAGCCTTGGCACACCTCTAATGAGCTAGCTATACGCTCACTCCATTCTCATCGAACCACATCAGGTAGTTTCGGACAAGCGAGAGAGATGGCGCTGGTGTACATTTAAATACCCTTATCACGAAACAAATTATACTTTATAAAATACTATATAAACTTTTTCTCCATAGTAAATGTATGAAAACATTTTTCTTTAATTTCTGGCCTTTTTGTACATCACCGAAAGTTGAACCCAAGGAAACTATTGATACTGGATAGAAATGGAATCGATTGATATAAAAAAAATACATGTAAAAAAAAACTTTTTCATTTTCATACAAATTGTATGGGGAAAGTTTTTCTCGATTTATGGCTTTTCTAGCCAGAAATTTCTTTTTGGTCCTGTACAAGCTTTTGATCCTGGACAGGAAAGGGATCGATTGGCATCAAAAAAAAAGTTTGTCAAAAATGACCATTTTCTCGCACCCTGTATGTTTTTTCCAAAATCTGTAAACGCCAATGTTCATTCATTTGATATCGAAGGAAGGTCTCCTAAGGCCATTTTCACGTAGCAACACAGGATCTGGTACCACCCAGCGGGGCTAGCACAACTGACGCCGCGCCGCGACGCGAGTTGAGAAAGATCTACCCTCCTCTTTCTAATTAGCACGGTGCGAGAGAGATAAGAGACGCTCAGTCGCGCGGGAAGGGACAGAGCAGCAAGTTGTGCTAGACGTAGTTTCAGTGTCCGAGAGGCAACCGGATGGCTCGCGGTATTTGAGCTCCCGAAGTGCTGTGGACCCGCCCTGTCATGTGAATAAAGCAATTTTCAGAATACTGTTACCCACGTCTACCGATTTAGAAATAACTACTTAATTTGTATGAAGTTAAAGTTGAAAATTAAATGAAGGCAAACTATCTGTCAGTGGTAAAACCCATATAATTCTACTGTACGCGTCATTGGCCTGAATATAATTAGACCTTTAACCTGTTATTGTGTACAATAAAGTGCTTACATACATACAACTATCTGTTATATGTAGATTTATGTATCCTTTTTTCCGAATGATAATGTAGCTGACTGATATATAAAGATAGAATCGTGGGGGCTTCCACAAATCTCTTTCTTCTCATACGCCACCATAACGCGTACAAGGGACAAGCGAAGTTCTTAAGGCGCCGTAGGTTCATGGTCTTCTCTCCCTCTCACTGAGCGTAAGCGTGAGCGAGATAGAAGTGCGCGCTCGAAAGCGCGGATATCATGTTTTTTAATTTTAATTTTTTGGCCGTTTAAATAAATAAAAATGTAAACACTGATTTCCCTCAAACATGATATTGCCGATTTTTAGAAGCGATTTTAATATTTATAGCTTTTGTGCATAATTTGTTACGAATATTTTAAGTGTATTTTTGTGTTTTTTAGACCTATGTTCGTGATTTTTTTCTATCGAGCGAAATTTACTTAATCATGTTTCGAAGCACTGATTTCCCTGCAGAAAAGCCTCAAGATTACTATTCGTATTTTTTTGAAAACTTATTATTATAAACAGACGCATTATATTGTTTCAAAAACTCTGTTCGCTTAACTTCGCTGAACCTACGGCGCCTTAATGACGTACGTAACCGGGAAGATTTTGAATGGGGAATTATAAAACGATCGAATAAAAAAAAACTTAGCGACTGATGATGGACATACTGTTTTAATAACTTGAGCGGTATGAATTTGAGTAAGCGAGAAATTAACTAAACTAAAGGACGAATATTGATTAATAATAAAATCGAGAACGAGCTTACAAAAAGTGGGTTGTGATTAATCCATTTCAGATATTAAAATTCTATCCGTGCGACTACATTACTAAGTGAGCGACTAGAAATAGCTCGCGGATAGGTTAGAAGACAAAAGCGAGAGCTTTGCTCCCGCTTTCGTCTTCGAGGTTATTTTTTTTTATATAAGAGCGGAAAAACCTCTTGTCTGTTGATTTCTCGTCACTCGCAGTCAGTCGCTCACTTAGTAATACTATAACGTAAATTTATTATTTTTGACACTAAAAACTTTAATTTATAGTCACTCGTTTAAATACTACCCAAAATAAATACCTACAGTTGCCCTCTTGATACTGAGTCGCAATTGAACACTCCGTTTCAGACATTATAGCAGGCATCTTAATTTATTTTAAATATTAACATTTCTTTTGGGGAAAGGACACGATAGGCTCACAAAAAAAAAAACCTTTGATGTGTTTAGCTCTTGACAGACGCATCATTTTGGTAATTGAATTTCATCGATGACATATATCAGTGGCATTTATTGAAGTTTTAATACCTAAACGAAGGAGGCTTCAAATGTAGGTATATGACATTTCAGTGTGAACGAAGTTGCTTGCAAATTGATGCGACAAAGTGCTCATCATTTTCATGGGCCGACTGTACTTGAGATTATTTGAGTTGGCCGAATTATATCAAAGTAGTCCATTCAAAAAGCACCTCTACCGTCCATGGTGGAAGATTCTAATTCCAATAACACTTTCATAAAAAGTCGGCTACATGAAATAATATGAACCATACACAGAGCAAAAAATGAGACGTACGATTCACATTTCGAGGAATGTTACAAACTATGCGACTGAGTCGACTAACGGAACAGGTTTGAAGTGTGTTGTGGGCGATGGGCTAGCAACCTGTCACTGCGATATCATTTTGTCGATCTTTAACCCCCGACGCAAAGTGTAAGGCCTGAGTGGATGCCTCACTCTGAGCGGGGCGTCGAGCGTCCATATAAATTGGATTTGTTTCGTATGGGAGCTGCACGCCCCGCTCTGAGCGGGGCGTCCACTCAGGCCTTACACAAAGAGTTATGTTATGTTATAAGTTTAACGGGTCTGTCTGTGTATCTGTCTGTGGTATCGTAGCTCCCAAACGGATGGACCGATTTGAATGCGGTTTTTTTTCGTGTCATAGATAATTTTATCCCGAGTGTTCTTAGCCACGTTTCATGAAAAACTGTTTAACAGTTTTGAGATATTGGACTTTGAAATGAAAATGTCGGGGGTTTTTCAACTTAGAAAACTTGTAAGTAGTTATTATTTATACCCACATTTATACTAAAAGTGGTACTGGAACACCAATTTCCGTCTGCCTAGCCCTTCTAGGGATAAACGCGTGAATGTATGTATGTATGTTACGTACTATGCTTTATCAATCTATGTATTTATCTCAAGGCGGACATTTTCAGACCAAATTCTAGATTTAACATTTCGTCTCAAGCTGTTTTGAATTCTCATCTCCATCATATCAGCCGAAAACTGCTGGACATAGGGCTCCCCCAAAGAGTTTCCCAATGACCGGTCCAATTCTAATATACGTAGTCAGGGGCATTATACGTACAGTCAGCATCAAAAGTAACTGGGCAAACGAAGACGTCAAAAGTCTTTATTAAAAGGGAATAAGAGCTATTGGTGACGTCAATTGCGTAGTTACTTTTGATGCTGACTGTACATAAATAAGGACATACATATCTGTACACTCCTTTATGACATTGACAATAGAGTCCTGTCCAGATATTTATGTCCTTATTTATGTACGTACTTCGTATATTAATACCCTTGACTGTACTTACGTTATAAGACATACCTAAAGTGGCCGCCAATAGAATTTGCTAACTATTAGTCCAGGCAATGAACTGACAACTTGTATGGAAAAAATGTCAATTTTGGAAATAATTTATAATAGCTTATTTTTTATGTGGAACGGATATATTATCAATTAAATAGTTACCCAGCGACAAAATCCGACAAAATTTCAGTAATCGAAAAAATGATAAGTTAACTGGCTTCTGAAACGTCAGTGAAAATATTAATAAATGTTTTTGTCGTTATTTTGGTTCATTTACATTTGCTCTATAATATTCAAGATAAATCGTACAAAAAAAGATAATGCATGCTTTATTTAAATCTACATAATTACTTCCGGGTGGAAAGTTTGTCGGATTCTTGACTAAATCATCTTAGAAAACATTTTCAAATGAAATCAACAAAAAAAACGCTATTATAAATTAATGTTTTTCAAAACCGTATTTTGCCTGGAGTATATGTAAACAAACCGCCATATTGAAATTGTCTTTCACTATGGCGGTTTGTTTACAAAGTTAGCAAATTCTAATATTGACGGCGACTTTTAGATCAACTCTATCGCTTCTTTCTTGCACCACACAACAAACCCTTTGACACTCCCACAGCAACTGCGAGAATTATCTACGTTATCCGACACTATAGGAAACGCAATATAGTATTACAACGGGGGTTTATTCTGATAAGTTTTGCCGATTGACACACTTCCAAATAAAGTCAAATTCTTTTCCTCTTCGTGCCATCTCGTTATCGTTAAATATCAAACATATTGCAGGTATGTGTATTAAGCTGCATATACTCGTACATACTGGAATACAGTAGTTACAAAAATAACATTAATTCATGTACAATGGCGTACTTATCCGTTTATGGGATCTCTTCCAACTAACTTTTAAGTTAAGAGGGCACCTATGCATGGACTTTTCTCCCGCTCATTAAGCGTGAGCGAGATGGAAGTGCGAGATAAAAGCGGGGATATCATGTTTTTTAATTATTTTTTTTTGTGCGTACATTTATAAGAAAAATCCTTTTACCAGTTTTGAGAACTTATCGTTATACAACTATTAAACCAACAATCTTTAACAATGATTGGATGGGAGATGGGTCTTAAAAATCCAACCAAAAACGGCCACAAGAAGGGTTAGGTTTGAAAAATAAAAGTAACGATAAACTTATTGCCAATCGTGTTTTCAATTTTAACAGACTGAAGAAAAACAGTTTAAGATTAATATACTGTAAGGACAGATATCTAATCACTATAGATGTTGAGATCTAGGTCGATAAACATTGGCAAATTCACATATGTGGGCTCTTACAGAGTAAATAGCAGTAAATGAGTTAAGAGAAGGAGAATTAAGGATGATAGACAAACTTAACACTTTACCATATTCACGGGAAGCCGGTGCTAACTTGGCTTAGGTACCATTTCTCAAGAGCTGTAAAATATTGGGCAATAGGGCCTGCGGTAGCCTAGTGGTTCAGGCATGCGGCTGTCAAGCGGCGGTCGTGGGTTCGAATCCCGGCTCGTACCAATGAGTTTTTCGGAACCTATGTACTGAATATAGGATACATCGTGAGGAAACATGGGTACATCTGCGAATAAATTCAAAGGTGTATGTGAAGTCCCCAAACGGCACTGAGCCAGCCTGGGGACTACTACGCTGTTTTATTTATTTTATCAAAAAAAAATCTCGAAAATCAGAACAAATACATGAAACTAAAATAAGTCTTAGGCAGATACATAATTATATTAAAAGTAAGTTAAGGTAAATCAATCTGAGTCATGTTACTGAGGCTCTAGTATAAGTTTTATCGAAACAAAACGTTACGACCGCGTTTGCGTTTAGCTGTCAAATCCCATACAAATTGAGGGTAAAACGCAAACGCGATCGTAAAGTTTTGTTTCGGTAAAACTTATACTAGAGCCTCTGTTTATTCTATTCATACTCGTATAACCAAACGTTAATCCACGCGAGTAGTCAGCATTCGTATAAGTAGTTGTCTTAAAATTTAAGTTTATTAGGGTCAGTTTTATGATCCGTGATTGTATCTCGTTTAGGCAGGCATCATAGAACTTCATTTTATTCATCTAGTCACAGATCTAGTATTTCTTCGTCTTATCTTTATTTATGAACGAAATACTATTACAGTATTGTTATTAGGATAAATTAACCTGTTAGGCAATGGTGACCACGACCTTGCTGATATCTCCAAAAACGAATGGAGAACTACCTTAAGTAAAGCAGCACGTCTATCATGCGACGGCCGCGACATACTCTCGATTTTTTTCGCACTATATCTCTTGTTCTAAGTGTTCTAATAAGAAAGAGACGGATAGTGCGAGAAAAATCGAGAGCTCGCGCGCCGTCGCGTGATAGCCGTGCTGGTTAAGTCCAAAGTGCTGATAATTTTTGAGGATTTCTCGTCGACACATTCCCCCATTTTACTTCTGATGATTAGTGTTCCGTGGCAAAATTGGTATTCGGTACCTGTTTGTCTGTCTTAGTCTTAGGCATTTTCGTCACATAAAGTAAGTAAGTAGACTCAGAATGCAGAACAAAAATTACAAGAAATGTGCCCCAAAATAACAACTCTAGCTAGATTAATTTTGTATTAAGCAGTAACGAAATTATAAATTAAAATTAAAGGAGAAATTTAAAAATTCAATGGACCGAGCCGGATTCGAACCGGCGACCACAGGCATTCATAGCTCGTCGCTACTAACCAGCTGAGCTATAGGAACAATCTGTCTCGGCCACTAAATCTTTCAATCCGTTCCTTCTTACAAACGCCTAAGTGTAAGGCCTGAGTGGACGCCCCGCTCAGAGCGGGGCGTGCAGCGTCCATATAAAACAAATGCGATTTATATGGATGCTCGACGCCCCGCTCTGAGCGGGGCGTCCACTCAGGCCTTACACTTAGAGCGCCTTAGAGGCGTGTAGCGAAATCTAAAAAATCTACCAGAAGAATTATATTGAGAAATCGTCAGTAACGATGCATTAATTTGATTTCGTTAGCAGCGTTACTGCTAAATACAAAATTAAGCAAGACCATTACATTTTTCAATTTTTCCTTTAATTTAATTTTATAACTAGCTAGGTATATTTCATTATTTACTAGTGTTTACTTATAACCTGCATCAAGATATATGTTTCATATAAAAGAGAACTTACTTGTTTAGACTTTAAGCCCCATATTAGCAAATGATGTATCTAGTTACATAACTATACACAAAATTACTAAATCAATGGTCACAGGCATTTCTTCGCTTTCACTTCAATCTTTGAAAGATAAAAGTACTGTGCAACGAGTTCGGTAAAAGATTTTAACGAACGTCAGTCTATTAAAATCACACACATAGTCACAAACAGTCACATATAATGTTTTTCATCACATCTGTGAGGAATCAAATCAATACCTATCCATACTAATATTATAAATGCGAAAGTGTGTCTATCTGTCTGTCTGTCTGTCTGTCTGTTACCTCTTCACGCTTAAACCGCTAAACCGATTGCGATGAAATTTGGTATGGAGATACTTTGAATCCCGGGGAAGGACATAGGATAGTTTTCATCCTGGAAATCACCCCCTAAGGGGATGAAATCGGGGGTTGAAGTTTGTATGGAGCTGCGATATAAACGATTTCCACGCGGACGGAGTCGCGGGCAGAAGCTAGTAGATAATATTGTCAAAATTAAATCTCGAAATCACGGGGAGTTCGATGTGGAACGAATATTCATTGGAGGTTTCCTTCTCAGATATGTCCCTGATCAAGAACCTTGCAGAACGGGCACTACTTTAAAAATGTTCTCAATTCATAGGAGATTTGTTCGAAAACGATTGATTAAAGCTTGATAGATTCTGCACTAAGCCTGTTGTGTTTGATTTAGACTAGAAAACATGGTAACCTTCAAATTTACACGTTTTTTCAAGGTTTGCGTTTTCTTAAAAAACAATTGACCAAGTCAAAACGAAAGCTACTTAATTAAACTTTGTACAAAAGAGTTCTATAGTCCTTACAGCGAAAAACCTAATTGTAGAAATGTGGTTCCAAACTTGGTGTTTTGCTGTGTGACCTTCTATTGATGCTTCTTTATAAAGGCTTCTTTTTCCTTGTTAACAGTGGTTGAATGCCGTCTTGTTTTCAAATTACATCGGTATTGTAAAACCATAACGCTCCGTTCCCCTTTTGGACTAATCTTATAATTACCCTTAATTCACTGCCAAGAATCGTTACGCGCTGCGCTCGTAGCCAATCCCGTGGTTTTCCTCGTATGTAGCGGAAAGCGACTACGACGGTCTGACGCATATGTATCGTCATGGGCCCTGAATGGGTTAATTTACTGCCAAGAATCGTTACGCGCTACGCTCGTAGCCGATCCCGTGGTTTTTCTCGTATGTAGCCGGCGCCTACGCCGTAGTCGCTACTACGAGTACGGCGTAGGCGGGTTCCTGGCAGTGAAAGTGTATATGCGAGGCAGTTCACTTTACTATTAACTTGCTGTGATGTCCAATATTGAGGATACAACTGTAACATAAGTGTGCATGGCATTATCTATTAGCAAAATAGCCCAATAGAACGTAGAACTTGTTATCCTCTGAGAAAAATGATTTCCACACAAATTTCTACCACCTTAAGGGATAATTCCGAGATAAAAAACTATCCTCGGTCCTGGTTCGTTTTACGTAGTTTATTGAACTAACTTTTATAACTAAGAATTGAACAATTTCCTTTTTTCTTATTTAAATATTAATTATCGTAACCTTAGCTTTTAGTTTTTATACATGCTGTACTCTAGCTTCCGTTAAAGTGTGCTTCCTTTTGCTACGATCTGCTGGCGGGTAGAAGGATGAAAGTTTTTTTTTTATTTTATTTTATTTGTATGTTTTGGCTGTGTATTATTGCAGCATTGTATTTATAACCTAAGTGTGTTATTTATTATTTATTTTTGTATATATATTTATATTCGTATAATTTATTTGTATGTCTTTTCTCAGCCAAAGTGTAAATAGTGATTATTTTTTGTCATTGTCTTCTTCCGATAATGTAACTGATGACGATAGTTTTCATAGTTTGCCGCCTTCTCTGCATGATTATCTTGAATCACAGTTTTTTGATGTACCTAAAAATTTTAACGTTGTTCACTTAAACGCTCAAAGTATTCCTGCCCATTTCAATGACTTAGTGCTATCTTTTGATTTGCAAAATACAGGGTGTTAACGGGGTCATGATCCGGAATGACAAAAAGCGAATAAGATGATCATACTGAACAACCTTTCCCATGGGACCAACCACGAAATCGCAAAAAAAAAGAGCCAATTAAGAGTTAACTGTGAGTTAACTGCGATTTAATTGAGAGTTATGTATGGAATACCTGGTTTTTTTTTGCGATTTCGTGGTTGGTCCCATGGGAAAGGTTGTTCAGTATGATCATCTTATTCGCTTTTTGTCATTCCGGATCATGACCCCGTTAACACCCTGTATACACGCTGTATTAGTTTCCGAATCTTGGCTTAAGCCAGTCTTACCTTCAATTTCATACTCTTTACCCGGTTTTAATTTAATTCGTCATGATCGCTCTGGAAGAGGTGGAGGTGGAGTTGCAATTTATCTTCGTTCTTATATTCCATACTCTATTATTAATATGTCTCCCATATCTTCTGGCACGGACACTGCAGAGTATATTTTTCTAGATTTAACCTTATCCCACTCTAAACTGCTTCTTGGTGTTTTTTATTCGCCGTCTCTTCGAGTAAATTACTTTGATTCTTTTGAAAAACTCCTTGAAGATCTTATGCCTTCTTTTTCTCATCACATTGTCATGGGAGACTTTAATACGTGCCTCCTCGAGGATGATCACCGGGCTAGGCGTCTTAAGTCTCTGGTTGACGCTTGTAACTTGAGCATCCTTCCTTCTAATTCAACTCATCTTTTTCCAAATTGTGTTCCATCTCTTCTTGATTTAGCTATGGTTTCTTCCACTTCTCTTGTAGCCAAATTTGGTCAATACTCTGCAGCTGCCTTTTCTTATCATGACTTGCTTTTTATGTCCTACAAAATTCGTCCACCCAAGTCCAAATCAAAAATTATTATGCAGCGCAATTTTAGTCGGTTAGACATGGATAAGTTGTGGGAAGATGCGTCTCAAATTGACTGGGGCACCATCGCTGGAGCTGGTCCAGTGAATGATCAAATTGCTCTCTTCAACACCTATCTCATACAGCTCTTTGACATTCACGCTCCGATTCGTGCTATAAAGGTGAAGCACCTGCCTGCTCCTTGGGTCACTGCAGACATTAAGAAAATAATTGAAAGGAAGAATGTTGCTAAATCTAAATATAAACTTGATAACTCGGACAAAAACAAATCTAGGTATCATGCTATTCGGAATCGCTGTAGTACTATATGTCGTGATGCCCAGAGGCGCCATATACATACTTCTGTAGAAAATGGGGATCCAGCCAAAGTATGGAAATTTCTAAAATCTCTAGGAGTTGGGAAAACTCAGCAATCATCATATACAATCAACACAAATTTCAATCAGCTCAATCAGCATTTCTCTTCATCTACCTCTTTTAGCGGTCCTATTAAGGTAGATACACTAAACTATCTTTCAACTTCCCAAACTTCTGATTTCTCTCCTTTTTCTTTTCGTCAATTCACTGACAGTGAAGTTAAGAAGAGCGTACTTAGCATCACTTCAAATGCTGTTGGTGTTGATTGCATTAGTCGTAAGATGATATTTCCTCTCCTTGACCTACTGCTTCCTTTTATTACCAGTATCCTAAATTTTACAATTTCATCTGGCATGTTTCCTTCTCAATGGAAGGATGCTGATATTATCCCTTTACCCAAAAAGTCAAACCCCAGTTCCTTTTCTGATTATCGTCCCATTTCCATTCTTCCTTTTCTATCCAAAGTATTGGAGCGACTAGTGCATCAGCAATTAACTTCCTTCTTGAACAGATATGATCTTTTAAACCAATTTCAATCGGGTTTCCGTTCAGGGCATAGTACTAGTACAGCCCTTGTTAAGATTACTGATGAGATCCGATTGGGGATGAACGACAGAAAGCTTACAGTTTTAACTCTGTAGGATTTCAGCAATGCTTTCAACACTGTCGATTTTGACATTATGCTCGCTATTTTACGCTCTCTTAACTTATCTCCTGCAGTAATTGACTGGTTTCGTAGTTATTTAAATGGTCGTCGGCAAATAATAAAGGTGGATTCTTCTTGTACTTCTTGGTGCAGTACTCTGGCGGGCGTTCCGCAGGGCGGTGTGCTATCTCCTCTCTTATTTTCTATCTTCATTAATTCCATCACACATAATATCTCCTCTCATTATCACCTTTATGCCGATGATCTTCAGATTTATACACAGTCCGTGCTTGGTGATCTCCCTTCTGCCATAGAAAGAACTAATGATGACTTGGTACGCATTCTGAAATGGAGTCAACGATATGGTCTGAGTGTGAACCCAGCGAAGACCCAAGTCATTATTATTGGCAGCAGCAATCTGATTTCTAGAGTCGATTTTGTAAATCTCCCTCCAATACTTTTTGATGGGATTGAGATTGATTATTCGATGCAAGTGAAAAATCTTGGGATCATTATGGATCGCTCTTTGTCTTGGGTGCCTCAAGTGAGTGAAGTGAGCAGGAAGATATTTGCTGCAGTGGGGTCTCTTAGGCGGCTTCGTAATTTTCTGCCTACTGCAACTAAAATTGCGCTTGCTCAAACTTTACTTCTTCCTATTCTTGATTACGCTGATGTATCCTATCTCGACCTTTCTGAGGAGCAGCTTAATAAGCTTGAGCGTCTCCAAAATGTCTGCATTCGGTTCATATTTGGGTTACGCAAATATGACCACGTTTCTAGTTTCCGTTCCAAACTCAAGTGGCTCCCTATCCGTTATCGTCGTAACTCTCACATTATTTCGCTTCTGTTTAGTGTCCTTTTTAACCCTGCAACTCCCCGCTATCTCAAAGAGCGTTTTAGTTATTTTAATTCTGTTAGATCTTCTAACAATTTGCTATTAACTGTGCCTTCGTCATCTTCGAAATTTTACAGTAGTTCGTTCACTTTTAAGGCTATTCGACTGTGGAACTCTCTCCCTCTTGATATAAGACAAGCTAAATCTATCGGTAACTTTAAATCTCTTCTTAAAGAACATTATTTGTCTCTCCCCTAACCCTGATTGTCTTACTATTATTATTATTGGCTGACTGTTTATGTATTATATTTATATATTTTTATTTGTGTTATTTGTATATTTGTATGATTGTGTATGTATGTTTATATATAGAGCTATTTATGTACGTGTATTGATATAATTATTTTGATTTTTGGCTTATTATAATCTGTGCACCACCTACTACATAATCTAGTTTTATCTTTTTCTCCAATACCCAAAGGTTGTCTGGAAGAGATCGCTCTTCAGCGATAAGACCGCCTGTTGTCTACCTCTACCTACATGTTATTGTATTGTTTCTCTTTTTAACTGCTTTGTTTGTGTGAGGTGTGCAATAAAGAGTATTTGTATTGTATTGTATCCTTCAAGGGTCTCTGTACGGAAAATTTCATGTAATTCCGTTCAGGGATTAAGCGTAAAAGGTTACAGTGCGCTAAGTTCGTTACTTTAAATTGCTAAATCTAAATTGAAAACGCCGTTGTTACAAATATAAACATTTTACGAATCATCAACAGATGTTTGTATAAAAGAAAAATATATTTCGTCATGTTTACTATATATATATATATTCTTTTATGGCTACATTACTGGATTTTTTTGCCTAAATCCGTCCAGTAGTTTTACTCACGTTAATCCGGGATTCCGGGCTACCTGTATAGTTTTGGAAGCAAAAATTTAAAAGACGTAGAACTTTCCATCTCCATCCCCAGTCCCTATTTTACGGTGTTAGATAATAAATTTATATGATTATCGTATATAAACTTTTTAAACTATTGCAAGTTTAATCGAACATAACCTTCTTTTCGGTTCTGGGAGCATCGCAGTTCTAACCTAACCTACATTCCTGGTAATTGTTCGGTTCTGTAAAGGTCGTGGTTATAACTTAACCTAACCTACTTTTCTGCTAGCAATTGGATTATGTATTTTGACTAAAAAATGGCTGACCATATAGTATATTCACTTACTTATAGACTGAAGACTTCCCTTACTTCTAAAATTACTTGTTCCTTATTAATCTCGTTATACTTCCAACCCCTTTTAACCTCATTAGAGGATGAATTTTAAGAAACGCTGTTATTAGTTTTCTAGTCTTTAACCGAAGTTACTGTTCCCTTACTATAAAATTATCTTGTTCCCCGTACAAACTTCCAACTCCTTTTAGCCCCTTTAGAGGATGAATGTCTTTTAACTCCATATGGAATCAATTTCAAACAGACAGAAGACAGAAGACAACAGAAGTTACAATTCTCTTACTTTAAAATGGTTGCTCTCCATACGAACTTGGAACCCCCTTTCAACTCTCTTTGGGGATGAGTGAAAAAAAAACCGCTGAAATCTGTTTTGTAGTCTTTTAAGTCTAACACGAAAGTTAAAAATATCATACTTTAAAAATTACTTTACTCTCCATACAAACTTTGAACCCTCTTTAAGCCCTATAGGAGATTGATTTCAGTTTTTTTACAGTGTGTGTTGTGTGTGCTGTTAGGGCTAAGACCGAAGTTGCTCCTTTAACCCCGGGGGTAAGGGGTAGTTTTTTTATCAAAACGCTGAAATTGTTTTTTCTTCTAATAAGTAATCTTCCTACAACGTTTCAAGTATCTAGCTCAAAAAAGTGGTTCTCATCCAAACCTTGTACGCCTTTTTGACCCCCTTGGGGATGGAGTTTTCTAAAACGCTGAAAGGACTCTTCTGTATTCTAATAAGTAATATTTCTACAACGTTTCAAGTCTCTAGCTCTGAAAAAGCGTTTCTCACACAAACCTTGCACCCCTTTTTAACCCCCTTCGAGATGGAATTTTCTAAAACAAAAAAAGTATTTTTTTTCTATTCTAATAAGTAATTTTTCTACAAAGTTTCAAACCTCTAGCTCAAAAAAATTGTTTCCCATACAAACCTTGCACTCTATTTTATCCCCCTTAGGGGCGGAATTGTCTAAAACGCTGAAAGTACTTTTTATTCTAATAAGTAATATTTCTACAAAATTTTAAGTCTAGCTAAAAAACAAAGTTTCCCCCATACAAACTTTTAACCCCCTTAGGGGTGAATTTTTCCATAACGCTTAGTTCTTTTTTTGTATTCAAATATCTGTCTACAAAGTTTCAAGTTTCTAGCTCAAAACGAAGTTTCCCTCATACAAATTTTGCATCCCTATTTAACCCCTTTAGGGGTAGAATTTTCTAAAACGCTGACAGTTATTTTTTTGTATTCTAATAAGTAATCTTTCTACAAAATGTCAAGTCTCTAGTTCAAAAAATAATGTTTCCCCCATACAAACATTGCACCCCTATTTAACCCCCTTAGGGGTGGAATTTTCTAAAACGCTGAAAGTACTTTTTTTGTATCTTACCAAGTAATCTTTCTACAAAGTTTCAAGTCTCTAGTTCAAAAAATAATGTTTCCCCTATACAAACTTTGCACCCCCATTTACCCCCTTAGGGATGGAATTTCCGAAAACCCCGTGTTATCCCTTGCCTGCGTCATAAAAGGAAGTTCTGGTGTAAATTTCAAGTTTCTAGTCTCAATAGTTTCGGCTGTGCGGTGATGAATCAGTCAGGAAGTCTTCTTTTACAATATACTATTACCTATATACCGTAATGCCGTTTTGTCTAAATTTTATACCCACATCCCTTGGCGTTGGTGAACTATGATAATTTGAGATAAGTATTCAACTCAACCTAAGAAACAACTTTAAGATGAACTCTGATTTCATAGCAAATATAGGAAGGTAGAGATTAAGGTTGCTGGTTTTTCAATATCAGCAGCATGTCGTCAGTGACGGAAGTTCCAATATAATTAGGTCTCTATTTTCTAACAGTTACTATCGGTGGAGGTATCAACCAGTTTTGGTTAATATATAGTGTTTAGCGGCCTAGCACTATTTTGCATCCCGAGTTTTTTCATGTTTTATCTATATTTTGCTAAAAGTGTGAACGGGGGTTTTTTTTATTCCTAGTCAAGTCAAGCTTGCTAATTTACAAGTCTTATCTCATAGCTATTTTCTATCGAGCCGATTTCGTCCAATTATATATCGAGCCCGTCCACGGTCTTTGAGATATGGTGAATATTAACATATATTTTATATGATGTACTAGAACAAATAGTTTTTCTTAAAAAACTGCTTAAATAACATCAATTTCACCAAATTAGGTCTTGTCAGCCCCTTAAGGGTGCGCTGCAACTCAGGTTAGATCCTAGACGCACACGTACGTGTGCAAGCACTACGCTTATCACCCCGGCAAACCCCGGCTTTGTTACATTGGCGTACCAAATTACAGGACTACAAGGATTACAAGGGAGGTCAAGGTAAAATAATAACATATAATGAATGCAATCTTGTTATTATTTGTATAATTGATTTAATGATTATATTGAAAACAACACATCTTATGCTTTAAGGAAACTTATGTCAGTACTTAATTAGGTTTATGAGTCATAGAGTCACGATTCCAACGGAAAACAGAAGTGACTAGAATTGTCACATAACTTTTTTGACATAATTATAACAAATATGCACTACGGCACTACAGAATCTGTAGTGCCGTAGTGCATATTTGTACAGATTACAATCTAAGTTTTCTAAACTGTAAAAAAATATGGAGAATCGTGACTTTATCTTTCATTAAGTGTTACCTAGCTTAATTTCAACCTTTACATAAATAACTTTGATGTATAACAACAATTTGCAAGACACAAATCAAATTGAATTTAACGTTTAAATATACGTTCAGAGTCCAGAAGTTAGGCAAAGTCACATTAGTATTATAAACTGGAAATTGACCACAAAAAGAAATGATCTTTATAATTGTAGCCGTTCAACAATTTATGAGGCCATTCATTAGTGGTTAATTCGTTATTATTAGAGTTTTCCTATAGATACAATAATTGAAGGAATGTTTAATCCAGTTCAAGGTCTTAAAATAATATTATTAAGTATCTTTAATAAGTCCAGCTGTGAGAAATCGCGTGGAAAAAAAGTATAATCGTGGTTTATTTGTGAAAATTGGCTGGATTTTTCACAAGTAAACCGTTTCAATATCAAAAACAGATAAACAAAATAACTCCAATTCCTACAACCCCACTCCCAATCAACAATAAATTCCAAAAATATTTCACATCATATATTTGACTTTCTCAAATTGCTTTTATTAAAACACTAAGTCGAAAATAAATATATTAGATTTTTTATGATTTTAAAAGCTAAAAAAACTATCCACGAAAATTCTCACAAGATCAAAAACTAAATTTACTCTTCAACACTGTCATAAGCTTCATCAACGGACCTCTTGCCGAGGCCAAAGTTAAACCTGTGCATGTCCCTCTCTCGCTTGCCGAGGCCGAAATTGAACTTGCTGTACCGTTTGCCGAGGCCGAAATCGTAGCCCCTGGCCCGTTTCCCCAAGCCGAAGTTGTAGAGAGGTAGTCGCTTGCCGAGGCCAAAGTCGTACATCTTGCGTTTATCTTCGGATAAGTCGTCGGCGAACCGTTTCCCGAGGCCGAAGCTGTACGGCCGAGCGCGTTTTTCTTCGTAAACTGAAAGTAAATATACACCCATTAGTCTCATTATTCAGCTCACCATAAATTATGTTTAGTTGATATTTGTTTACAATGTCAAGTGACCGCATTGACTTCTTATATGTAATTGACGTACGATGTCGACGTTTTTGGACTTACGTGTCATTCGTTAACAACACTCGTCTGTTTTGCAAAAGTGATCCAAAAATATCAAGGAATCATGAGACCATAGCTTAATTTCATCTCGATCATATTTGGAGCAGCCCAAATACAGAAGATCGCAGCCATAATAACCTACATGTCTGCTTGCCATCAGGCAAATCGAAGTCTAGCGTCGTGGTATAAAAAATCGCAATGCGAACTGCTTTACCTAGCACCATATGAGTACAGACAGACAACAGAGGGATTGAGGGACCTTTTTTTTTTTTTCGTGGAGGTAACCAGGTTCCCAATCAATGGGGGGATGACGGGTTATGTGGTATTCATATCCACTAAATTCTCCACGGCAGCCAGCAACTGGACAACTCATATGGAGGACTCCACGATCTCATTCTGAACGCACTGGATTTGGTTCATCCTACGGATGTTTGTTGTCTTCCCTGGGGTATTTAGGCGATTGCCCCGGCCCCTGCCGGAAGTACTGCGACCCCAATGACCCGCTTTAGTCGCCTTCTACGACAGGTGGAAGAGACACTATACCTAGTGTTTGAGAGTAAGGGACCTAACATAGGGAATCCTCAAACTATAGAAATGTAGTTACCTGGGGCAGCCTCGTCCTGGTCGAACATTTCTCGGTCCATCGCGACTTGCTCGATGTCGTTGTTGAGCTCCTCCTCTTGGTCCTCGTCGGAGACGGAGCGCTTGCCGAGGCCGAAGGAGTATGGGCGGGACCTGATACAAACACACTTCACTTCATTATAGGTGCGTAACAGTGACAGATCTCCTTCGGAACTAAGGACTGGCTCCCAATAACATTATACTACGAATATTTAGTACAGTCAGCATCGTATAGTTACTCGTAGTAGCAGCCAAAGTAGACAAATATATCGTACCACATCCTTTCTCCTACAGTAATAAAGATGTGTACTACTGACAATACAGATTGTACTGAAAAATTTGGCTACTTTGGCTGCCACTCACTACATTATGATGCTGTCTGTACCTTTTTTTTTTTTTTTTTTTTTGACGCTGGAGAAATGTGTTACACATACCCCCCGGCTCGGGGAAGGCAATAGTGGGGGGTTATGTGGGGATCTCTCCTCCCGTAACCCCCTCCACATGCTGTCTGTACCTACGTCAATTGCCTCTAACTATAGATTTTCCTCTTTTGTCACCATTCTTTTAAAACGACGTTTTAGATTTTTTGGAATTAAGACAGTAAGTATAATTATAACATAACACCTTGATTGTTTACTATCAAAGATAGTTATTAAGTTTATATTTGGAGAATTCAAAATATTGGTAGCAAAAGAGGAAAATGTAAAGTACGTATGCTTCAATTGATTAATTGGTACAAACTTTAATTCTAGACAAGCTTGAAAATATGAACTTCTTGAATGCTTAGTGTAAGGCCTGAGTGGACGCCCCGCTCAGAGCGGGGCGTGCAGCGTCCATATAAAACAAATCCAATTTATATGGACCCTCGACGCCCCGCTCAGAGCGGGGCGTCCACTCAGGCCCTACACTTAGGGTTTTAGATCTTGAGTTGTTATATTCTCGTAAGTCCCCGCGGACTTATAAAAGTACAAATTCAAATCGAGCGAATCTAAGACTTACGAGGTTAAGCTTATATTTACCACTTTTATTCCACGTGATAATTATCGAAGCACTAGCCACTTTTCCATGAATATTCATATTCACTGCCAGGAATTCTCTGACACTGTGCAAGCGCTACGATTTCGTAGGCAGTGAATGCGTAATACCCTGGCCACACACTCGTCGAGTGACGTGGGAAATTGCGAGGAAAGGAGTCGGAGACATAGTGTGGCAACGTTACTCGTCGTGCCGCTCATCTTGCTCCTCGTCATGGCCGCCGCTCCCGGTTTTGTCCGTTTTTTGGGCGCAAGTCAAAGGAGCGGCAATAAAGGCAAGCAACCTAGTGTGGAGCGTCGCGATTAATAGCGTGAGTAGAGCAGTGTGGCCAGAGAGGGTAATATCGCGGCAGCAGAGCATCGTGTGGCTGAGGTATTGAGTAAACGTACCTTTTCCCTAATCCAAAGTTGTACACGGGCAAGCGCTTGTACTCAGACACGTAGCTGTAGGCGCGCTTGCCGAGCCCGAAGTCATAGTGGGGCGAGCGTTTCTCGAGCGGTGCCACGTGCTGTTCTAGTGATTCCTGGGTGTACATGGTAATCATTAGGGTTACTCTTGTCAATTAACGAAGCATTTTCGTAGCTAAGCTACGTCGATTTGTACCACAACACAGGTTACTTAGGTGCGTAGATAAGATTAATGCGTCACTTTTCCAACAAACGTTTGGACACCTCAAGTGTCATTTTACTATGCCAAACATTATATTTCGATTTACCTAACGTACGTACGAAACGTGAAAAAGCTGGTGAAAAAAAGGCCAAGCAAGACGTACTGTTTAAAGTAAGTCAAAGGATAACATAAGGATAGGAGTCACAGGTCGTCGATAATGTTGTGGCAACAACCTGTGGCTCGTATGTTTAAGGACTTCCTACCATAGGCACTTAATTCGAAGGATAACCCTGGCTATACCTGTAACTTCCTACCCTAGCGCTTAAGTCGAAGGATATCCCTGGCTAAACTATACCTGTAACTTCCTACCCTAGCGCTTAAGTCGAAGGATATCCCTGGCTAAACAATACCTGTAGCTTCCTACCCTAGCGCTTATGTCGAAAGATAACCCTGGCTAAACTATACCTGTAACTTCCTACCCTAGCGCTTATGTCGATGGATACCCCTGGCTAAACTATACCTGTAACTTCCTACCCTAGCGCTTATGTCGATGGATACCCCTGGCTAAACTATACCTGTAACTTCCTACCCTAGCGCTTATGTCGAAAGATAACCCTGGCTAAACAATACCTGTAGCTTCCTACCCTAACGCTTATGTCGAAAGATAACCCTGGCTAAACTATACCTGTAACTTCCTACCCTAGCGCTTATGTCGATGGATACCCCTGGCTAAACTATACCTGTAACTTCCTACCCTAGCGCTTATGTCGATGGATACCCCTGGCTAAACTATACCTGTAACTTCCTACCCTAGCGCTTATGTCGAAAGATAACCCTGGCTAAACTATACCTGTAACTTCCTACCCTAGCGCTTATGTCGATGGATACCCCTGGCTAAACTATACCTGTAATTTCCTACCCTAGCGCTTATGTCGAAAGATAACCCTGGCTAAACAATACCTGTAGCTTCCTACCCTAGCGCTTATGTCGAAAGATAACCCTGGCTAAACTATACCTGTAACTTCCTACCCTAGCGCTTATGTCGATGGATACCCCTGGCTAAACTATACCTGTAACTTCCTACCCTAGCGCTTATGTCGATGGATACCCCTGGCTAAACTATACCTGTAACTTCCTACCCTAGCGCTTATGTCGAAAGATAACCCTGGCTAAACTATACCTGTAACTTCCTACCCTAGCGCTTAAGTCGAAGGATACCCCTGGCTAAACTATACCTGTAACTTCCTACCCTAGCGCTTATGTCGAAAGATAACCCTGGCTAAACAATACCTGTAGCTTCCTACCCTAGCGCTTATGTCGAAAGATAACCCTGGCTAAACTATACCTGTAACTTCCTACCCTAGCGCTTATGTCGATGGATACCCCTGGCTAAACTATACCTGTAACTTCCTACCCTAGCGCTTATGTCGAAAGATAACCCTGGCTAAACTATACCTGTAACTTCCTACCCTAGCGCTTAAGTCGAAGGATAACCCTGGCTAAACTATACCTGTAACTTCCTACCATAGCGCTTATGTCGAAAGATAACCCTGGCCAAACAATACCTGTAACTTCCTACCCTAGCGCTTAAGTCGAAGGATACCCCTGGCTAAATTATACCTGTAACTTCCTACCCTAGCGCTTATGTCGAAGGATAACCCTGGCTAAACTATACCTGTAACTTCCTACCCTAGCGCTTGTCGAAAGATAACCCTGGCTAAACTATACCTGTAACTTCCTACCCTGCGCTTGTCGAAAGATAACCCTGGCTAAACTATACCTGTAACTTCCTATCCTAGCGCTTATGTCGAAAGATAACCCTGGCTAAACTATACCTTTACCTTCCTACCCTAGCGCTTGTCGAAAGATAACCCTGGCTAAACTATACCTTTACCTTCCTACCCTAGCGCTTGTCGAAGGATAACCCTGGCTAAACTATACCTGTAACTTCCTACCATAGCGCCTATGTCGAAGGATAACCCTGGCTAATCAAACGTTGTCAACTAACCTGCGGCTCCCTGGCGTCTGCCTCGCGCACATGTTCGCCACTCGGTGCGTGCTCGGGCGCGCACAGCGTCGCCACTATCACGAGCCACCACACGGACAGGTAAGTGTACAGCATTCTGGAACAAACAAGATAATTAACAAAAATCAAAATCAATTAATTATTCTGCAAAAATGCCACAAGGGCACTTTTACATGTCAAACGGTAATTTACGATAAAATAATAATAATCGTACACGATAATCATTTAAATTTTGCAGATTAAGGACCGATATAAACGGTTAACAAACGAAATGTCACAAAATGAAAAAAAAACCCAAAATAGCAAAATATGACCATTACATTCGATATAAGGTCTGTATCAGCATTAACAAGAAGTTAATGATGTTAATTCAGTATTCCAGAGATGTATAAGGTCTCTGAGCGTCCAAATACAAATAATAATTATTCTAATGTTCTAGATGCATATTAGTAGCAGCCAGAGTAGCCAAATATTTCGTAACACACCCTTATTATGGATACCTTGGCTGCTACTAACTATATGACGCTGATTGTATTTATTTTCTTCACTACATAGTATTAAAAAACCGGCCAAGTGCGAGTCGGACTCGCGCACGAAGGGTTCCGTACCATTATATATAATAATAAGTTACAATAGAATTTGTACGAAACTATTACTTCTTGAAGTACATTTTAAACCCCCAATATTTTTAAAAGACCTATCCAACGACACCCCACACTATGGGGTAGACGACAATAAAAAAAATCATCCCCACTTTACATGTAGGGGAGGTACCCTAAAAAAAATGTTTTTCAAGATTTTATTTTACCACTTTGTCGGCATGACTAATTCATGCCAAGTTACAGCTTTCTAGTACCAAGAGCCTCTGAGCTAAGCTGCGGACGGACGGACGGACGGACGGACGGACGGACGGACGGACATAGCGAAACTATAAGGGTTCCGTTTTTGCCATTCTGGCTCCGGAACCCTAAAAAGCCGCTGTCTGTCCCTATGTATGCTTAGATCTGCTAGTAGTAGTAGTAGGCTTCTTACTTATCTTATTGCTGCATAACACATAGCTATATTATTTTTATTTGTATAAGATTAAGTTCATTGTAATAGTAGTTTTACGCTTGGTTATTACCACATTTTTAGTTGATGTTTTTTATTACGTACAGAGTCAATTACATGTTTCAGTGTTGCATGCAAATAAATTATAATGTTACCCGCTAGTTTTAAGTTCACTTTTGTAATTTTTAGACATACTTACAATGCCTAAAAATTATAAAATTGCTTGTTTAGTTTAGTCATAGTTTTGTTTATTCTTGGGGCTCTCACTGAAAACCAGCGTCACGGCCCCGTGACAACATGCTGAGTGAGGCTCCCGTTTAGCACTTTATATAAGGTTACCTTTTTGATTGTATTTCTTTTTTCCGTGTTTTGTGTGCTAAATAAATAAATTCTTATTCTTATCTTTAAAACTACGCAACGGATTTTGATGCGTTTCTTATAGATAGAGTGATTTAAGAGGAAGGTTTATATGTATGGTACCCGTGCGAAGCCGGAGCGGGTCGCTAGTATTTTATAAAGGGCAAATAGTAGACGTACGACCTTATAAATAATGAAGTCATTTGTTCCTATTTCTCTACCAACTTCAAATAACAGAGCCATATTTTAATATCGGGTCAACACCTCTATTTGCAATAGTACACTCAGATAGGTCCACTTATAAAGGCAATTCGCAGTAGCTTTACTCTCTTGGATTAAGACAAATTTAAGGGACGTTAGACCCCAACTAATATAAATGAATGGTGCTGCAAATTACTTAAATAAAGTGGGTCTTTTATTTAGCGGAATACAGTATCAGGTTATCAAATAAAATTTGAAAGTATTCTGCGTGTTTTTAGCAAGTATGCGCGAGGAATATTTACATTTACCTGCCTTAGATGCCTTAACTAATAGTTTATCCATAGTATAATTACATCAATAGATATAATTTAAAACACCCGCGACACAACAAATTAACCCAGCTAAGAACTATCTCGACAGGCGAGACTTTAAAAAACCGTACTCAAATCGATACAACGGTTTGGGAGCTACGGTGCCACAGGCAGACACACAGATACGCATGTTAAACTAATAACACCCCTTCGTTTGCATCGGGGGTGAAAAATGGCTAATAATCTGCTAAATAGCATAATATACTAGTATATCTAAGACTCCGAAGTATACTTTAACAACATACCTACGTAAAGTTGAAGTTTGTAACAAATGCTTTTGATTCTCTCGAATTTGAGATAAATATCGTAGCAAACTTATACATGTATTATATTCCCTCAATTGAAATTTAAGACATCAAACGAGAAGTTCGCCAAGTGCTTCATATTCCTACATGTTTAGTTGGTGTAAGTTAGAAGCTATCATAAACTATTACATTCTTATTTATTATCTGTATTAGTTTTTAAATGGGTTCTCCGAAACGGTTCGCTCTTTTGATGTGATTTTGATGTGTGTTGTGTTTTTGTGATGTTTGGGGGGAGAAAATCTACTAGCTTACTGGGCAAAGTTGAGATAGTTATAGTTTAAAAATTACCAATTCGTCTAAACTGGTTTTATGTACCAAATGTATTGCCCCATAACTTTGTATAAGTACATTGTAGACGAGGAGAGCAGTTATATTTAATTAATAATGAATATTTGGATACTTGATTCACAATCGCGCAAAATTCGACTGAACGGATTTAATCTATTCTACATAGCTCAAAAATTATCCTCCAAGCACATTAAATCTGGGATAAAAGTTGGTATGGCGGATCACGCGAACGAAGCAGCGAGAAAACGCTCGCAATGCATGAAGGACGCATAGGTACTTGAATGGAAAATAATATTTAACAAAACATGAAAACGCCATTGGACACAACTGTGCTAGGCCTTTCAGTTACAATCCAATTTTGATTAATACAACTCAAACACTCTCACTCACTCACTCTCACTTTGTTCTGTAGTTATCTGTTAGAAAAAAGCGTGTTAACGGTCGATTCGAATAATATACTTTTCCAATTTTATTTCAAACTTTGTCCTTGATCGCTTATGAATTGAGCCACCAGCGGCGATTTTGTTGAGGCTCGGTCGAACCAGGTCTGGTTCAATTGAAGAAGTTTAAACTTGAAACACATGAACATTATATTCGACTATAATTTCATTGACATGTCTCCCGCATGACATGTATGCGCCGTATACTCGTAATAGAGTGTATGTCGACACGCTTGACAGCGTAATTAACTTGTTACTATCCTGGATATCTATAGTGCTATAACATGTTATGATTGGAAATACGGATTGCAGGCCACGTACAGGAAAACGAAGCGTCGGTCGTCCACAAGCTCGAGGGGTTGACGGCGTAAAAAAGACCGTGGATCATTTCTGGATGAGACTGGCACAGGACGGGGATAAGTGGCGTACTCGAAGAGAGGCTAATGCTCATCAGTGGGCGATTACAGGCCGATAATGATGATGGTGATGAATGATATACTGTTAGGTAGGTACGTTACGTGCATATGAAGCCTATGAAGGTAAGACCCCGTTTACGGACGAAATAACCCCGCAGAAGTTACCCTATATAAAAACAACATACGGCGTTACTTAAGAGTGCCTATGTACAGGTGTAAGCATTTCGTCCATAAAGAATCCATTGTAAATAAATAAGCTCTAAAAAGCTTATACTTAATTGTCCGCCTGTCTCTGCAATTTTTTTTTAGTGAATTAGTGTTATAAACTATAACGTCTATATAATAATTATTGCTCTGTAAAATTATTTGATGAAATTATTTTAATAAATTACAGCTATTATATTATTTTACGATATTGTTATTTACAGTCACTCAGTATACGAATCTTCAACAAACTTCCTGTAGAAATTAAAATGTCGCATGGAAATAAATTTAAAACTATTTTGCGAAATTGGCTTATTGAAAGAGTGTTTTATAATTTAAAGGATTTTTTTTTATTATAAAAACCTAGTTTTGAGGTAAGAACTAATTAATGTATAATTTGTCAGTTTATTATTGTAAGTATGCCTGTAACAGCCAACTATTGATACTTTTCAAATATGTTCATCCTACATGTAAACAATAAATATTTTCTGATTCTGATTCTGAGTCAAATAGTTTCTTATTTCTCCTTAGTGTAGTTCCATAATTAGCCATATTATTGTATTGATTAATATTATTTCGTATTTCACTTTGTCTAACCAGCATTATTTTATACGTTCGTAGAATGCCGTGACAGAGTGTTAAAAAAATGAGGTCCCTGTCCCCACTGAAAGAGTCGACTTTGTTCCATTATTTTTGAAAAAGCTAACATATGTATAAACATAATACATGACATGACATGGTCATGACTCCCGTTCCGGGTCATTCCTGGTGCAAAGGTTGTCGATCGCAATTCAACGCGGCAATGCGGCGAGTCTGATGGGCACATTTGCGCCAGGAATGACACGGGGCGGGTTATTTGACTAAGAGTATTTTCATTGACATGTAAACTTTCCGTTTAAATTAGAATTTTAATAAATATATTTGAAATAAAGATGTCAAACAATAATTACGATATACATATATTTTTTTTTTGCCGGAAAGGAAACTTTAATTGGTCCTAATGAGGAAACATATGCATTTATTTTAAATCGCACTTTAAAACCACTAGTTTAAATACTTCAAAAACCAAAAAAAACAGAAAAACGTCGGTTCATTGTCGGTAAAAAAATAAAAATCTTTTTAATTGACAATTCTTTCATGCTTCAGTGTGTAGTAACTAGTAACCATAAGGTAAACACAATAAGA